>CM057449.1:805995000-807245000 GCA_016271365.2 Neoceratodus forsteri | reverse complement strand
TGCTTTTTACTGTATTTTGTAATGCAGTTACAAAAAAGAGGGAGTAGACCAAAAGGACTGAGTCAAGCAGCTGGTTGGTCATTGGCACAGCTTTCAGTGATTTCAAGCACAATGAGGATTCCCTAACCATTACCTATACAGCCCAACATGCCAATACCCCTATCAACAGACGTTAAAATAAACTTTTTTTTTTTAATATAAATGGCTTGGAAGATCATACAGCAGATCAGTGGCACACCATTCAGGCACTGCTGATAGTAAATCAGAGATGACAGAACAGTCACAATCACATGGTGCCTGTCAAATCAGTTGCCACGGTTTCAGCACTAGGATAAACTTATTGTAACATTAATATTGGCAGCAGAAGGCAATGCAAATTTTATTTAAAAGGACGCCCATCCCAGAGGATCTGGGTGCCGAACAATCAAATCAAATAAAAATAACACCAACAATATAAAAAAACACAAAAATAGAATATATAATAAAATAAAATAATACTACAATATAAAATATAATAATAAATATTCTACATTAAACCTCGCTATTAAAAATCTTTAAAAAATATACTCGACAATAAGTACCCAGATTAAATAAATCTCAGAAGAGACCGATGGACTTTTTTTCATCACACAGTTCACTTGCCACTGATGACATTCCTACAGTATCTCCATCTTCAACACACACAACCATGAATCTGATCAGGGAGCATGGAACTACACTGTTGTTGTTTTTTTTTGTGGGGGTATTCATTATAAGTGTATGAGGTTAAAATAGGGAATAAGACAGTTTAGTAATAGTCAACAAAGCTAACAATGAAATAAATGTTAGAAAACACATGACTATCAGTATTTATTTTCAACACATTAACATAAGTAGTCATATAACAACTGATGTACCAGTGGAACCTCATTTAAAGAAATATAGTGTATTTAGTATGACACTAGTAACAGATATTTTTTTCTCAGCACATCCCTTATGAATCCTTATTTAGCATGCCATAATACCTAGAGCACTGATTCAGCAATGCACCCAGTTATGAATGACTGTGAAAGTGTATTTAATGTGAAATCGTATCAGTAATCGTGTAATTAATTCATTTGCATACCCCTGCACAAAAGACATAAGGACAAATATCAGTCTTGCCACTGCCATTAAAATAGATATCAATTAAATTGTTAAAGTACAGTGCCATCTGTTTTGTTTTTAATGACACTGAACGGGCAGGCACTCTATTTGCGTAAACATGAGGTGGTGTTACGTGAATGACCTCCATGTTATCCCACTTATTACAATATGTGACATGAGTCTGGCAGCTGGTCAGTTATTGGCTCAGCACTCAATAATTTTAAGCACACCAAGGATCCCCTAACCAATACCTATACAGGACAACACGCAAAACCCCCTGTCAACAGACATTAGAAGATATATATATATATATATATATATATGTAGCACATTTTCTGGAGCTGGAAGGACACTACTTTCTTCAACTGAGCTGTGTGAGAAATTCTACATTGCACTTGATATCTGCAACAAACGTGCACTTTTGCTTAATTCTGTGGGAGGTGAAACTAACTACCCTTGGTAATTGCTTTTTATTCACATATTTATTTAGTGTTTAACCAAGAAGGGGCTTACAAACTCTATTTATCTTGTTAGTAACTTCAGAAAGATTTAAATACTGCATTTGGGTAGGTCCTTGGAGGTAGCTAGATTGTCTACTAGGATTTGTTGGCAGTTAAACTATTTTTAAATGAATTAAAGGTGGCTGAGGAGTTGAAAAAGAAACTTGCAAACTCTGCTTATCTTGGAAGTAACCTCATAAGTGTTTGAATACTGCATTCTGGTTGTCCCTTGGGGGTAGCTGGACTGACTACTAGGATTTTGGGACAGAAACTATTTTTAAATAATTTACTGGTGCGTAGGAGTTTGTGATAGTTAAACTCTTTTTAACAAAATTACTGGGGTTAAGGAGTGGTCACAGAAAAACCTGCAGTGTCAATTGAAACACAGACAGCCTTAGGGGGCAGGACATTGTTTTCAGACCAAACAGGTTGTATTGGAACAGGAAGGGCTACATCATAACCATTGGCAACAAATTGCCCTGGGTGGAGATATCCAGACTAGATCAGATTACTATAAGTCACTGAAGGCTGCAATTTTCAAAGACACAAAGCACATTTTCTGGGGCTGGAAGGACACTACTTTCTTCAACTGAGCTGTGTGAGAAATTCTATATTGCACTTGATATCTGCAACAAACGTACACTTTTGCTTAATTCTGTGGGAGGTGAAACTAACTACTGTTGGTAATTGCTTTTTATTCACATATTTATTTAGTGTTTAACCAAGAAGGGGCTTGCAAACTCTGTTTATCTTGTTAGTAACTCCAGAAAGATTTAAATACTGCATTTGGGTAGGTCCTTGGAGGTAGCTAGATTGTCTACTAGGATTTGCTGACAAACTATTTTTAAATGAATTAAAGGTGGCTGAGGAGTTGAAAAAGAAACTTGCAAACTCTGCTTATCTTGGAAGTAACCTCATAAGTGTTTGAATACTGCATTCTGGTTGTCCCTTGGGGTAGCTGGATTGACTACTAGGATTTTGGGACAGAAACTATTTTTAAATAATTTACTGGTGCGTAGGAGTTTGTGATAGTTAAACTCTTTTAACAAAGTTACTGGGGTTAAGGAGTGGTCACAGAAAAACCTGCAGTGTGAATTGAAACACAGACAGCCTTAGGGGGCAGGACGTTGTTTTCAGACCAAACAGGTTGTATTGGAACAGGAAGGGCTACATCATAACCATTGGCAACAAACAGGAAAAGACAGTCTTTCAAGCAACAGAGGGTGGTGGATCTAGGTTTACGTTTGTTTGTTACTATTCTTAAGATTTTCAGTGCAGGAAGAGTTTAAAGCACAGCTGACTTATTTTGGGTCTGACAGCTCTCAGAGCACAAACCACCAGGCCTGTTTTGGGGCTGGGGAGGTTTACCTGTATCTGACTTGGATGTGTGGATTTTTCTCTGTCTGATTAGCAGGGTATTTCTCAATCAAATTGTTGTGTAAGGCATCTTGTGACAGGAAGGCACTCATTGCAGCAGTGGGTCAGAGCTTTTAGCTGATTGTTTTGCGAGGGCACAGTTTAGGCCCAACCCTTCCCACCCTCACCCCACCCACCCCTGGAAATAGTTCCTTTATACCTGGGTTCTGACATCATTTCTCAAGAGTGCAAGGTGCATGTCACTGTCATATCCTCTCTAGCACACTGCACTGACAATATAAGCATACATTGTATAATATAAATATATATATTTCTATATTACAAACCAATCACACACACACACACACACACAAAAAAAAAATAAAAAAAAATGTGGGGAGTAGTGCAATGTAATGGCTGTGGGGTAGCAGTCTTCGGAGTCTTTCTGGAGGCTGAGATGCTGTCCTATTTGCAGACAACTCTCTGCCCTGAGGGAGGAAGTTGCCTGTCTTCAGGCCACACTGGACAGTAGTACGGGGACCTTCCCCCAGGCCACACTGGACAGTAGGAAGGGAACCTCCCCCATACAGGGAGCACCAGAGCCACCACCACTTCCTCAGAGGTTGCAAAGAAAGCACAGCAGTTGGACCACAGTGGGCTCAGGGAGGGTGAGGATGGTGGAACAGAGGCACACCCAGTCAGTTGTTCCACACCACAATCCATACACCATTCTGGGGGAGCATAGCTCCCCTATGGATACACCCGCAGAGGAGACTAATGAGGGTGCAGACAACTGTCACAAGGGAGGCCCTCAGGAAGGAGGCAGAGGGCACCACAGGGAAAGAAAGCAGCTCCTGGTGGGGGACTCAATTATTAGGGGGATAGAACTGGGGGAAGCAGGGAAAACTGAAGTAAGGTGCCTCCTGGTGCCATGGCTTGAGGGACAGGAAGCGATCCTTAGGATCACGAGAACAGTTGCACGGGAGTCTGAACTGGACATCCTTGTCCACCTAGGGACAAATGACTTAGCTCATCATGAGATTAGAGCAGTGCAGAAGGACTTTGTAGAGTTGGGGAGGGGCTTAAGACAAGTAGCACACACAGTATCCTTCTCAGAGGTACTGCCTGTCAGTGGCAGGGGTGAGGCGAGGGTACTTTGCACCATGCAGTTTAACAAATGGTTGAAAAATTGGTGTGGAGCACAGGAGTTTGGCTTCATTGGGGACTGGGGTTCCACCTGAGGGACACCAGCCTATACTGACAGGATGGTCTGCATCTGTCCAGGAAGGAATAAGTCTTTTGGGCAATCGGTTTAAATGCTTCATTGGCAAGCCTTTAAACTAGTCAAGGGAGGCACTGATAAGCAGCAGGAAAATCCTAGCCTTCCCTACAAAACAGGGTACTAAATGAGAAAAGACCAAGGTAGAAAGGTCAGTGGGGATGCCACTACAGAAGGTAAAGCCATCAAAAATGGAGAGCAATGAGTACCAATGCCCGTAGTCTGGGTAACAAGCTTCCTGAATTAGTGGCCTTAATGGAGGAGGAAGATCTGGATATCGTGGCAGTCACAGAAACATGGTACACACAGAACCATGACTGGGATGTAAACATACCAGGATACACTATCTATAGGAGGGACAGGGAGGGTAAAAGGGGAGGAGGAGTAGCTCTTTACATAAGAGAAGAAAACAAAGCAACAGAACAAAAGGGTAAACAGGGAGGAGAAGAAGCACTGTGGGTCAATTTGGAGGCAAGCAATGGCACCACAATCCGCACAGGGGTTGTATACAGACCCCATCTCAGGGGGAGGAAATGGACAAGGAAATGATAGAAAGTATACTTAGAATGGCAGATAAAGGGGAGATATTGCTGATGGGTGATCTGAATATGCCAGATGTTAACTGGAGTGCAGTTGCAGCAGCCACTTCAAGAGTGGGTTATTCTAGATGCCCTACAGGGGCATGCCTAGACAACTAGTATTGGAGCCCACTGAGAGGGAGCAATCTTAGACCTGGTTCTCTCAAATGGAGATGAAGAGAGGATCACAAATGTAGAAGTGGGTAGCCATCTGGGAACTAGCGACCATCAAACAGTATGGTTCACAATAAACACAGCAATAGAGTCAAACCATACAAAGACAAAGGTACTGGATTTTAGGAGGGCTGACTTTGCCAAAACGGGTGAGTGCCTAAGGAATGCACTAGCAAATGGGCAGGAAGGAGGGTTGGAAGAACAATGGGGAATAATAAAAACTGCCATCACAGAGGTAACAAGCCTTTGTCTAAAGCAAATAAACAAAATGAAAAATGGTAAGAAACCACTATGGTTCTCAAAGGAAGTGGCAGTGAAGGTTCAAGAGAAAAAGAAAGCATTCAGGAAGTACAAGGAATCACAGAAGAGAACAGGACAGAGAACTGTATCAGTTAAAGCAAAAGGAAGCTGGAAAGGCAGTCAGAACAGCAAAGGCCCAAACCGAGGAAAAGATAGCCAAATCAGTTAAGAAGGGGGATAAAACCTTTTATAGGTACATCAGGGAGCGAAGGAAGACCAAGGGAGGGATAGTGAGGCTTAATAAAGGGAGGGAGGTGGGCAGAGCGTGACTGTGAAAAGGCAGAGATACTAAACAAATATTTTTGCTCAGTATTTACAAAGGAAGAGGGGGAGGTACCTAAAACAAACAGTAGAAACACTCTGGATACAGAAGTTGATACCAGCCCATTTACAGAAGAAAGGGTTCTGAAAGAGCTCTTAAAACTGAAGGTGGACAAAGCAATGGGACCTGATGGGATTCATCCCAAAATTCTAAAAGAACTAAGGGTAGAACTAGTGACACCACTGACTACCCTCTTTAACAAATCATGGGAGGATGGGGTGGTACCTGAGGACTGGAGGAGGGCAGATGTGATTCCCCTTCACAAAAGTGGGAGCAAGGCAGAAGCAGAAAAATCAGACCTGTTAGTTTAACCTCAGTGGTAGGGAAAATGATGGAACTACTTCTGAAGGAAAGAATTGTTGAGTATCTAGAGGCCAGAGGGCACAGGACCCAAGGCAGCATGGGTTCACAGTGGAAGGTCATGCCAGACAAATCTGATAGATTCTTTGACTGGGTGACCAAAGTAGTTGATCAGGGAGGGCTGTGACATGGCCTACCTAGACTTTAGCAAGGCATTTGACACAGCCCCACACAAAAGATTAATATACAAGTTAGCCAGCCTGGGAGTGGGTCCCAAGATGACAGCCTGGGTAAAGAATTGGCTGGAGAATAGGACACAGGAGTAATAGTAAATGGAGTCCACTCTGAAAAAGGGGGTACCGCGAGTTCAGTATTAGGACCGGTCCTCTTGATGTCTTTATAAGCAACATTGTAGAGGGACTGAAGGAAAAGTATGTCTCTTTGCAGATGACACAAAGATCTGCAACAGAGTTGATGCACAAGGTGGGTGGAAAAGATGAGAAGGGACTTGGCAAGTTAGAGGAATGGTCAAATGTATGGCAGCTTAGATTCAATGCTAAGAAGTGCAAGGTAATGCACCTGGGAAACAAAAACCCAGGGGAAGAGTACACAATGGGGTGAGATACTAACAACAACAAAAATGGAAAGGGACCTGGGGGGTCATATCAGATGACCTAAAGGTGGGCAAGCAATGTGAGAGGCAGCAAGGAGGGTTGGGGAATACTGGGATGCATAGGGAGAGGCATCACCAGTAGAAAACAAGAAGTTATTATCTCTCTGTACAGACAGCTGGTGAGACCACATCTGAGTACTCGTGGCAGTTCTGGAGACCCAATCTCCGCAAAGATATAGACAGGAAGGAAGCTGTCCAGAGGAGGGCAACTAAAATGGTGCAGGGTCTGCACTGGAAGACATATGAAGAGAGACTTAAGGAGCTTATTATGTATAGCCTCGAGGAAAGGAGGGAGAGGGGACATGATAGAAACTTTCAAGTACCTCAAGGGAATCAACAAAGTCCAAGAGGTAGCATCTTTACAAAAAGAGGTGCAAGAACAAGAGGGCACAATTTGAAGATAGAAGGGGGTGGCTCAGAGGTAATTTAAGGAAGTATTTTTCACAGAGAGGGTTGTGGATGGATGGAACAGCCTTCCAGAGGAGGTTGTGGAGTCAAAAACAGTGGTGGAATTCAAGCATGCATGGGACAGCCATAAGGCAATTCTAGGGGGTGGGGGTAGGAAGAAGTAGGCTGCTGGTTAACTAGTATCTGCAACTTATCCATCAGGTATGGAAATGGGAAGACTGAGTGGGCCAAGCGGTCCTTATCTGCCATCAAATTCTATGTTTCTATGTTTCTATACTGGCTCAGTAGTGCCAGTATACTTAGAGTTCAATGCTCATGTCTATGTTTAACCCAACATTTTGCATTTTACTAACTTTGCAACTGTATGACCCATGCACACAAACTTTTACACATGCCATCATGCATTATAGATCTCTTGATCTGGCACATTTCACTGTGGGTGGATGTGCAGTTGCGGAGATAGTGGAGGATCAAAACATTTGAAAATTACCATTTACTGTAGGTGAAAATCCTTTGTTGTACTACATCTCCAAAACGGATTAGTGGTGTGGTCTGAAGTTGTTAGGGCACATGGGGTTTGGGTCACAGATGTGCCTTTTAAAGGTTTGGTGAAAAAATAATCTGTTCAAAAGTTATTAATGTTTTCAGTTTCCCATTATGGCATATGGGAAAAATTATATATGCTGTATGAGAGCAAGTGTTGCTGCTGTGAAAGCACTTTTTGCTGCCTCAAATGGTATCAGTAGTGTCATGCTGCCACCATCTTCTTTTCAGTTAGTGACAGGGTAAAATGTTGTAATTCAAAAAATACTTCCCCTTTGCAAACACCTATAGTTATGTTTACCTATTTGGGTCCCATGGAACAGGATTCTGGCCTTAGGTTTTGAAAATAATGTCTGGAAGTATGTTTTTTTACTCAGCCATTGATAGAGTTGCAAATTTGCAGCACTATTTTTGAAAAATTACCACAAACTGCTGCAGTTTTTGCACAATTAATGGCACTGTTGCATGAAAACTGCCAGAAATTGTGCCACTACTTTACTTAAAAAAAGAAATGTCGGTCCCTGAAAAAAATTCAAATCTTTCCTGGCCATTTTTTTTTTAAATAAGGCCAGAATCAGATTCATCAGCTCCTGTTTAGGTAAACAACTGTTGGTGTTCACCTAATTAAAGGACCTTTTAACCTTTTACTGCCTCCAAGGGGGCTGAGGCATGTTTTAATAAAAAAAAATGTTTCTGCCAACATTGGGGTTCCCTATCCCTGTTTCAGTGGTAGAAATCCACCACCCTGCCAGTGTGGGACAGTGGGGAGCCCACTCCTAGTGTCCCAAAATATATCTATTTTTTTAAACTAAAACTGTTTTTGCCTATATTGGAGTGCCCAATTGCTGTGTCAGCACTAGAATCCTCCCACCACCAGTGTAGGACCCTGGGGAGAACACTCCCAGTGTCCCAAGTTATGTCATACCCCCCATACATGTAAAAATAATGTTTTTGCAGACATCAGGGTGCCCAATCCCCATGTTGCCACTAGAAACCCTCCCCTGCCAGTCTGAGACACTGGAGAGTTCACTCCTAGTATCCACAGTTATGTTCTACCCCTCCCAGTACTGTGGGACACAGAGGAGCCTACTCCCACTGTCCAGAAATATTGCTTAAATTGTACCTGGGAAAAAAGAAAACAGTCCCCCGACATCTTTTTTTCCTAAAAAAGGAAATGGTCCCTCATCGTCTTCCCATCCCCATCCCCTTCCCCCTTACCTTCCCACTGAGCACCCCACCATCCCACCCCTCTTGCCCTATACTTACCACAAGATCATTGGCTGTCATCTTCTGTGGACCAAGACAGATCTGCACTCTTCCGTGCCAAACTGCAAACTGAAAAATCAAGGTAAATGCTGTATAATGGCTGTCAATGGTGTTTTGTACTTATGTTGATATGTCAGCCATTTGTCAGTATTTTCGCACAAAATTTTCAACATGGGCTTTTTGGGGCACCACCTCATGAACACTGTCACTTTCATTTCATGAATTGGACCCGTAAGGTGATTTTGCAGTCGCTGTGAAAATTCCCCTTCCAGGACAGAGTAACAAAATGACAGTGCCAGTGTTCATGAACTGGGGGTCTTAAAACCCCATGTTGAAAATTGGGTGCAAAAATACCCCAGATCACCCGAGTTACATGCAATCATTGAAATTTTCCTATGCATGCATGTAACTTTGGCAATTTTTAATATTTTCACTCCAAATTTTCAGCATAGCCATTTTTTCACACCACCTCGTGAACAGTGCAGCTGACATTTCTCACATCCTGCCCAAAATGTGTTTCCTCACCTATGGTGTGGAATGGCATTTTGTCATGGATTAAGAAATTTTGACCTATGGGGGTATATGACATGGGGTGATAAGAAGACTATGATGTAAATTTGGGGTCAAAATATGAAAAAATAAAAATGCTATGACCATTCATTGCAATTTCAGTATGCCCACTTATAACTATGGTAATTTTCAATATTTTGACCCCGATTTACAACTTAGCCTTCTTATTACCCCACCTAATGTATGTCACAGCTGTAACATTTTCAAATCCTGCCCAAAATGTGTTTTCACACCTGTTGAGTGGAATGAGGTCACAGTTACACAGATTTATGTTTTGGAGGGGGTTTGAAAATTTTCTGGACTAGGTACAAGTCCTGTGGTTATCAGATGGCTATGGTGATAATTTGCTCATGCATGTAAGGAGGGATGGGTGCACAGGGTCTTTCAGACCCTGTGACCCCACATTAAAATATGTAAAATCACAGCACATGGAAGTGCAGGGCTCAACAGGGAGATGAAGGTTAATTACAATGTCTCTACACTTGCAGATAGATGAGAGCATGGGGCCAGTAGGGCCCGGTGCTCCCATAAACAACTACAGCTATGGTGATACTGTCACAAAAAGTAAGTAAATTAATTGCAAAAAACTCCATTAATGCATCAGATCAGGTTCATATTATAGCAACAAAAATATGGAAATGTGGTGTTAGGGTTCCAAACACTAACACCCCATCCCACCCCCCAACCACCCATACCACTGCACCCCACCCACACCCTCCACCCAGCAACAGGCATTGGGGTGTGCCTTCAGGTCATTGACCCTAACAATCACCACATTCTCTTATGCTGTACCATCTCAGCTTCCTTACACATGGAATGGGGTGAGCGTTAGGGTCAATGACCCCAAGACACACCCCGACACCTGTTGGCATGTGGAGGGTGGGGGTGTGGTGTAGTGATAGGGTTGATTGGGGGAGTTTGATGGGATGTTATGGTTGGGAACCCTAACAACACATTTCAATACTTTTGTCACTGCAATATAAACCCTAACTGATGCATTAATGGACTTTTTGGCAATGACTATATTATACTAGCATTGTAGTGCCAGTATATAATAATTAAGGTGAAAGGTAACTTCTATGTTAACCTGAACTTTTTAACGCTAATAACTTTAGAACCATTAAACAGATTTACATGAAATTTGGCATGCATAATGTCCATGGGTAGGTCTCATGAGAATCCATTGTGTAGTTTCTGAGATATAGTGTTGGAAAAACAGAAAAATCTGTGTTTTTGACATTTATTTGAACTCCTGGATTTCAGAAACGGTTAGGTTGTGGTCTGGAATTTTCAGGGTAGAAAACCTTTGCCTCACAGATTTGCCTTTTGAAGATTTGGTGAAAAATTATTAATCCTTTCAAAGGTTATTCAACTTTGAAGTTTCCCATTATTGACTTTGGGAGAGAAAAAAAATCATTGCACACAAACTTTCATTAATGCTTCAGTTAGGGTTGTCATTACAACAAAAAAGTTTGGAAAGTCAATGTTAAGAGACCTACTCTCTAAACCCACTCTCGACACACCAACAAGTATGAGGGTGTGCCTTTGGGTCGTTGGGCCTAACTCTCACCCTATTGTCCTATAATGTACTACTCAGCTTCCTTTCAAATGGAATGGGTTAAGAGTTAGGGCCAACAACACCAAGGCACACCCTGATGCCTGTTGGTGTGTGGAAAGTGGGGGTGGGGGTAGGGGGTAACGTTGGTAACCCTAATATCAAATTTCCAAACTTTTGTTGCTGTAATGACAACCCTAACTGATGCATTAATGAAGTTTTTGCAATGAAGATATATATAATATATATATATATATATATATATATATATATATAGATTAGAGGCAAAAACTCTGTTTAACATCATCAGTTGAAAATCGTGTTACACTGACAAAAATGAGGAAATTCAGTGTTAGTGATTGAAAACCCCTTGGACCCCCCAACTCCACCACCCCAACCGGCATCGGGCACGTTGGTTGTTGGCCTAACTCTCACCCCATCACGTGTGTAAAGAAGCAGAGGTATAGGAGAATGGGGTGAGAGTTAGATCAAGACCCCAACACGCACCCCAATGCCGGTTGGGGGTGGGTTGGGGGTCCAAGGGGGTTTCAACCCTAACACTGAATTTCCTCACTTTTGTCACTGTGGAACAACACTAACTGATGCATTAAACAGAGTTTTTGCCTCTAATTTCCCTTCTTTTGAGAATGATGATGAGAAATAGTGAATGCAATGCGGCGGTGGGAGCGTGGAGCCCTTCGGGCCCCGCACTCCCACCATGTGATGTCTTGTCACATAGTTACACGGTGCCTGCAAATGCAAATGATAATGCTCATGGTGATGCAAAGAGAAAAAGAAAGAGAAACAGTACTGTAGACACAAATGGTAAAAATAACGCAAACGCAGGCGCAAATGAAAATGCAAAGGGTAAAGCACATGGTGGCATAGACGGGAATGGTAAGTGAAATGAGTATGGAACCGCAAGTGGAAGCAGTAACGGTAACAGTAATGCAAGCACACAGGCTGGTTTTCCCCAAAAGCTGCATAGAGAAAGACAGTGAGTACAAGGAATGTATGCGTATTAATGGATCTCGGAGCAGAAAATGAGGAGTTAGAATACTAAATTGCTTATATCTCAGGAACCATACGATGTAGGAAAAAAATTCAAAAGTCATATGATTTATGACTTTCCTGGCTAGTGTTATGGGCTAAGCAATTTTCTAACAAAAAGTCCGTATCTCACACCGTTTCCGACATACGGGCCCTGAAAGGCACGGCGAATGCCATAATGTTATCCTATGGGAAAAAAAGAGAAGTTTGGAGTACCATAACTTTGCCGCCCTGTAATATTTTTCCACTAAACCACCAAACGTTACATCTGTGGGATGTTGGCTTTCTTCCCTCCAAATGTCAGTGTAAAAGACCAAACTGTTATTTTGCAGCAGGGTGGCAAAGAATTCCTGTCATGCAGCGGAAGCCGCAATGTAAGTCTATGGGAAAAAGTGTCAACTTTGGAGTACTATAACTTTGCATTCATGCAATATTTTGTCACCAAACTACCAAATTACACATTTGTAAGATGTTGGCTGTCTGCCCTCCAAATTTCAGCTCAAAAGACCAAACCGGTATTTTGCAGCAGGGCAGCAAAGTATTCCTGTAATGCGGCAGACGCCGTAATGTTATCCTATGGGAAAAAGTGTCAACTTTGGAGTGCCGTAACTTTGCTGCCCTTTAATATTTTTTCACCAAAATATGGAAAGGCACATCGGTGAGATGTTGGCTGTGTTCCCTCCAAATTTCAGGCCAAAAGACCTAACTGTTCTTTTGCAGCAAGGTGGCAAAGAACTCTTGTCATTTTGACCATAGTGTTGCAAAGTGCTTTCGTGATTTGCAAAAGCTTTCGCACAGATTTGCGAAAGTGTCGTGAGCATGAAAGTACTTTGCAAAAGCACTTTTTCCAGAACTTTGAAAATCATATTTCTGGGGTGTCTAACCCAAAAATAAAGACATGGCTAGCATCCTCAGGCTCCGACTAGGTGAACACAAAAAGAATTGTGTCCCTAGATGATCCCAAATTTAAATGCCAAGCATTTTTCTGATCACCAACTGAAAAGAAAATGGTGGATTTGCGAAAGTACTAGGGCCATTTGCGAAAGTAAAAGTGCATTTGCGAAAGTATTGCACTTTTTGTTAACTTTTCTAATTGATTTATAATGGGAACTTGTTTTTTGAATAACTTTTGAACCGTTTAATATTTTTTCATGAAATTTTCGAAAGGCACATTGGGGACCCTGGCCACATGTTCCCTGAAGATTTTGGACCGGTCGCACAAACCGTGCTACCTGTAGGCGCGACCGTAGAATTCCAAAAAAGCATAAACCATGCACAGATCATGCTTAATATCTCCACAGCCGCATAACCGACTGGTAATGTAGAATTTGGCAGATCCCAAGGCGTATGGGTCTTGATTCTGTTTTCCAAATTTCAGGCAAATCTGTTGAACAGTTGCAAAGTTATTAAGGTGCAAAATTTTTGGTTTAACATGTAAATGGCTCTCAACCCTAACTATAATATACACATATATATATATATATATATATATATATATATATATATGTGTGTATATATATATATATATATATATACACACACACACACACAGACACACACACACAGACTTCTACATATATCTATATATGTGTCTGTCTATACATACTGTACATGTTTATCTGAATTTTGAAAAAGCATTCCCTTCCAATTTTTAACAAGCATTTGTCAATGCCGAATGTTGATTGCTTTGGTAGCTCACTGGCCCTCTTTCACTCGCTTGTTCTTTTTCTCCTGGTGCTGTAGGCTGTCCTTTTGTACTGGGCTCCTGGCCTGCATGGGCATCTTTTTCTGCCCACAAAGAAATCATCAGCTGTCCCAACAGAGCTCCATTGAGGTGGCTCACTCCCCCCATTCTCATTCCCTCATTCTGTTTCTCCTGGCACTGCACGCTGCCCTATTGTACTGATCTCCTGCCTCTGTTATCTGCGTTTTCTGCCCACAAAGAAATCTGCAGCAGTCCTTACACAGCTCCATTGAGCTCGCTCACTCCCCCTCTCTCACTCGCTCATTCCATTTCTGCCAGCACTGTAGGCTGGCCTTTTGTATTGGGCTCCTGCTTGTGTCGCTGCCTTTTTCTGCCCACAAAGAAATCTGCAGCAGTCATGATAGAGCTGCATTGAGCTTGCTCACTTAGCCTCTGTCACCTGCTCATTGTGTTTGTCCTGGTGCTGCAGATTGCCTTTTTGGACTGGCCTCCTGCCTGCATTGGCACCTTTTTCTGGCCACAAAGAAATCTGCAGCTGTCCCGACAGAGCTCCATTGAGGTCACTCACTCTCCCTGTCTCACGCGCTCATTCTTTTTGTCCTGGCGCTGCAGGCTGCCCTTTTGTACTGGGCTCCTGACTCTGTTGGTGCCTTTTTCTGCTACAAAGAAATCTGCAGCAGTCCTGACAGAGCTCCATTGAGCTCGCTCACTCCCTCTCTTTCACTCACTCTTTCCATTTCTGCCAGTGCTGCAGGCTGCCTTTTGTATTGGGCTCATACCTGTGTTGCCACCTTTTTCTGCCAAGAAAGAAATCTGCAGCAGTAATGATAGAGCTCCATTGAGGTCGCTCACTCCCCCTCTCTCACTCGCTCATTCTGTTTCTCCCACTACTGCAGGCTGCCCTTTTGTACTGGGCCCCTGCGTGCATTGGTGCCTTTTTCTGCCCACATCTAACTCTACAGCAGTCCCAACAGAGCTCCATTGAGCTCACTCAGTCCTCGTCCCTCACTCACTCATTCCGCGTCCCCCAGTGCTGCAGACTGCCCTTTTGTACTGGGATCCTGCCTGCATTGGCACCTTTTTCTGCCCACAAAGAAATCTGCAGCATTCCCAACACAGCTCAGTTGAGCTCACTTCCTTCTCCTCTTTCACTCGCTCATTCCATTTCTGGCTGCCTGCAGGCTGCCCTTTTGTACTGGGTTCCTGCCTCCATTGCAACCTTTTTTCTGCCCACAAAGAAATCTGCAGCAGTCATGATAGTGCTCCGTTGAGCTCGCTCACTCCCCCTGTCTCACTCGCTAGCTCTTTTTCCTCTTGCCGCTGCAGACTGCCCTTTTGTACTGGGCCCCTGCGTGCATTGCTGCCTTTTTCTGCCTATAAACAAATCTGCAGCAGTCCCAACTGAGCTCCGCTGAGCTCACTCACTCCCTCTCCCTCACTCACTCGTTCTGTGTCTCCCGGCACTACAGGCTGCTGTTTTGTACTGGGCTCCTGCCTGCATTGGTGCCTTTTCCTGCCACAAAGAAATCCACAGCAGTCCCAACAGGGCTCAAATGAGCTTGGTCAGTCCCTATCTCTTACTCACTCGATCCTAATCTGTCCCAAACACTGATTTCTGACAGCAACCACGGTATTCTGTGCCAGAAGTGCGAAAATACATTTTGGCCAGGAAGTGAAAAATGACAGCTGTACTGTTCATATGGAGGTGTGAAAAAATGCCACAATTGAAAATCTGGAGTGAAAATATTGCAAATTGGCGAAGTTACGAGCGTGCGTAGCAACTGCGCAACGCACACTCATAAACAGTCATTTTTTTTGAGTTTTCCCACCAAGTTTGCAACATACACTTTTTGAGACCCCATGTCATGAACACTGGCACTGCAATTTTGTTAATCGGTCCCGAAAGGTGATTCCGCAAAGTGACCTCAAAATCACCTTTTTTTTTTTTTGCTGAATAACGCCATGACAGTGCCTGAATTCATGAGGAGGGGTCCCAAAAACCCATTTTGGTACCAAAATTCAAAAAAATGCCTGAGATATGCATCAAAGTTGAAAAGAAAACTATTTATACTATTATACAGCTTATCGGTATTTCCTCAGATCACGGTCAACTTTGAAGAGTGCAGAAGTGTTCCAGGTCCACCGAAGATCGTCGCACCAGACTCTGGAGGTAAGTATTGGGTGAGGGAGGAGTGTGGGGAGGCAGAGTGCACAGTGGGGGGTATGGGTTGTGGGAGGGGGCAGGGAGACCGTGAGGGACCATTTTTTTTTTCATAAGTTACAAAAAAAAAAAATTGCAGGAAATTTTTTTTTTTTTTACAGGGGCATGTGGCACATTGGGGTGGGCTCCCAGCATACCAATGGAGTGATTTCTTTTGGGCAGCTGTAGACAACAAGGGATTGGGCACCCCCATTGGCACAAAAGGTGGGGCACAAGAACCGAGGGGGACTGGGCACCCCCTCGGTACAAATCTACTGGGTTTTCGTGGGGGGGGCATTATGCCAATGGGGAGTGGGCTCCCCCATCAGCAAAACAAACTGGGAGGGAGGACATAATGCCAATGGGGAGTGGGCTCCCCCCTTGGCAACTTTCACTAGGAGGGGGACTGAAGCCGATGGGGATTGGGACCCCAATCAGCAAAAACACTGTTGTGGGGGGCACATGCTGCCAAGGGGGACTGGGCACCCCCTCAGCACTGGGGACTCATGAATATTGTTTGTGAACATGGTGGCAAGCTGCCGCCATGTTCACAAATAATATTACAGTACCAACGTTCTGCTCTGCAATGACGGGTCGCTCCCTCATTGCAGAAAATGGCTGACGCTGCAATGACGAGGCAACCCCTGATTGCAGTGGCTGAAATGTTTCAAGGTGGTGGCATGCTGGCTGAACTAGTGTCAGCAGCAGCAGCATGCCACCCCATTGGGGAAAGCGGGTCAAGCCATTAATGGCTGTGAGGTATTGGCCACAATAGTGCCGTGCCTCCACAACCTGCTTCTGGCAAGTTGCCGCAATATGTTTCTTGCACTTGTGCACAATCAACATATAAAGCTTTTGTGGGACATTATAATTACAAAAGTTGTTTATTCCCCCATAAGATTTAAAAGATAAGCTTTCAGAAAAATGTTGAGTGCTTTCTCCATAGTGAAATGCCATTTCAGTTTGACCAATCTGAAATGTCTTTTTCTTAGATTTCAGGGAGCAAGCTGGGAAAAAAATGACACATTTCTGACTCAAGAACCAGCTCTCAAGTCACTCAGTTATAATAGAATGGTAATCGAATTGTTGTTATTTACCTTATTCTGAATATAACACTCAGATGTTGTCAGTTCTGTTTCAAATAACCTGACGGGGTGTCCAAAAGTGCTCAGTGGTGTAAGTAGGAGGGATGTAATTAAAATAGGTTGTTATTAAATTTGTCACTGAAAAAATTCCAAATTTTCATTTTTTTCCTCTAATGCTTTTCATGCTTCAAATGTTTTTGAGAGACTTTTGGGCCATTTCACATTAGCAATAAATTAAAATTACAGCCCTAACACCCACTGCACAACTGTTAAACCTCAAATGAATATCATTAAGATGACTGTAAAACATTCCTTTCTAAGGGCCAGATATTCAAAACTTTGCCCCTGGGGCTAAATTAGCACTGAGCAGCAGGCAAAGTTATCACAGAGCAAAAACATAGCTATATTCAAAACAAAATAGCCAGGTGCAAAACCAGCTGAATATAGCAAGCAAAGGAAGCCGTGCAAACAGGGCCAGGAATGCAGGGAAAAATTGCCCAGGATTAAGAAAGCACTGAATATAGCAAATAAAAAAGCACTGAATATAAAAGATAAGACAACACTGAATATAGCATCCAGACAGAGGAGGTGCAAACACCCACAGAAACAAAGTGCATAGGTGTAAGTGGCTGTCCAGGAACACAGGAAAGCAAAATAGCACTGGATTGGAACACAGGAGTAGACACAACTGCAGTACCAGTGAATGGCATGGAATAACCAGGACTCACAAGTGACAATGGAATACCACAGAACACTGTCAAATCCCAAGCCCCCCCTCCCAAAAAAAAGACACAGAACACAGGAATGTCAAGTATAACAATGTATAATTTAAAAAAGGGAACAGTTATGGCACAAAGGCAACAAGAACAGATGTACAGAAAACAAAAAAGCAATACACAGCAGAACAGAATATGCAAAAATGAGGTACAACACTAACAAAATGAAAGGTAAAAGGGCAGGCAAAATAAAGGGACTGAAAACAATGGGAATACACCAGTGACAGTGCAAAATGGCAAATATGTACATTATTTACAGTGGAATGGGGAAAGGATGTGGAGGGGAGAGGGACATGGACACGGGGAGCAACGGAGGGAAACAGGATGTCAGAAATAGTGTTAGAGAAAGTGGGCCTAGGTCGGGAAGCAGGACAACAGAATGTGAGGTAGGACTTAGGTGCGGGCAGGTGCTGGCAGCCATTCATCAAGGATGGCTTCAACCCATCTCGTCTCTGCGATGAGGACAGCTTGTTGTTCAATCAGTGTGCGCTGTTGCCACACCACCCTCTCTAAGAGCTCATCCCTCCCTTCAGCCTCCGCTGGATGGGTGGCCCACAGTGACAACCGACGTGGATCTACAGGAGAAAGGGGGACCACATCAGGACTTGACGATGACACAAAGGTGCCATGTATCACCACATGACGGACAGCATGCCCCAAAAACCATGCTCATGTGCCAGTACAGAACAAACCACAATGCACACTGACATGTGCCTGCAAGACAAGGCTGTATGAAACAGGCAGCATGCACCACCCCAATGTACATGGACATGCATAGATGTATGCTGAGAAACCAAACACAGTGGAACTCACACAGCACAGCGGCGTGCACACTGGAACAGTGCAAACAGACAGCCACTCTCTGAGATGCGAATGACAAGTGGACACTGAATGACACACACCTGGGATGACACATGTTGGGACATGCTGTCCACAGTTACACAGCTATGATACACAACACAGATGACACCCACTGGAGAAGGTGCCACAGCCACAACCAGGTGTGTAACCAGATATGCCTGTCCCATACACATCCTCCCCAACAGTGCCCCCCCAACTGCTGCTCCCCCACAGGAACTGTACAGACTCAGACAAACCACTACCCACAATGCCATAACATAGCAACAGTACAAATGATGTCAGTAATCCCTGAACAGGTTGGTCAGTGACATAAGTGTGGAACAGTGCAGGTGAAACAGATAGAGGCACGATGTGGACTACAATGACCCAATGACTACAGAGGACAATGACAGTGGCAACAGAACAGTAGAGAATGTGGGATAGGTACCCACGCAGTACACAACCAGGGAAAGTGCCAATGCCTACCCACATCCACTGCCACAACAGAAGGATGAGAAGTCCAGACCGGTGGAGAGTGTGGCATGGGGCTGTGTCACCACCCACAGTAGCAGCACATTGAAGGTGCACATGCAAGGAGACACACACATGTGAAACAGGGACACAGGCCCTGGTCCACCAGTGGCAGGGCAGCGGTAGGCCAATGACATGCACAGGACAGTGCGACCCTGGTGGCCAAGGCATGTTGAGGCATGCACATCCACTGGTGGGAGCAGCACCTGCCTCAGGGTCTGAAACCCAGCACACCATGCTACCACTGAACAACCCCTGCAGCACCCATACATAACTCATGCATGAACACCATGCACTGCAGGGACTGAGGGACAGCACCACCCTTTAGGGGTCATGGCCTCTGCAACACAGCTGGATCCAACGGGCACACATGATGATGTGCACAGCCACACAGGCCTGTGTGGCACCATAGCCCCTGATGTCCCCCCAATAGCCCCTGTGCATGTACACCATGGAGTTCAGTCAAGGGCACACAATAACATACCAGTGTCCACACTGCAATGGCAACACACTGGTAGGGAGATGCAAGCACCACATGACACTGTGGCCCCCTGTAGATCACAGTGTGAACAGCTCTGGTAGGCATCTACAACATGTCATGCAGCAACACTGACACACTATACATGACAATGTGAATGACACATGCCATGCGAAGTGCAAAACAGTGATGCTGTGGCAGACAGGGCAATAGCACCAAAACAGCCAGCACAGCAGCCTGACCCCAGTAATCCCCCCAGCTGCAGGCACAGTGACTGGCTGCCAGCCATGCACAGATCTGCTGCATCCTGCCACAATGGTGCACATAACAGCAACATGTTCACATGACACAGTACAAGGCAGATAGCAGTGCACATGGCAGCAACGGCAACAGTAGACCATACATAGATCCAGCCATGGCACAAGCCATGCAGCAGAAGGCAAGTCAGTGGAGGCATGGAGGACAACACAAATGCATGCAGCCAGCATATCAGGCCCCACTGACGTAACGGTCATGGGTGCCCTGAATGGTGCCACTGGTATGAAGCATCCATTGCCCCCCCAGTCCAGCACATAGTCATGTGTGAACACTGTAGCCCCATGTGGCTGTACTTAATGTAGTCACCATGGCAAAGGGGTTCCTTTAAGTGAGCACCCTGGAATCCCAATATGACATAGCTCAATCACATCGGACCTGGATGACCCAGTCGACTGTGCCAAAACAGGAGACACAGCAGTCCAATGCCTGCAGTGGCAACACAGATACATAGTAGAAATGCACAATGGCAAACAGTACTCACACAACACACTCCTGTCCCCGTCATTACTCTCTTCCACACACTGCGGCATTGATGGCACCCTCTGCCTGCCCGTGGTGGGCCTCTGGTCAGCTGGCTGGTCGCCGCTCTCATCGCCGGTGTGGTCTCTGCACTCTGCAGTGGGAAGATGGTACAGCAGCATTACTACACTGTCAGCCACCATGGTACGTTAAAGATCACCCCTGACCCTGGTGGCATGGCACAGCACACGCATCACCAGCCCCCAGGCACAGTGCAGCACCCATGCCATGCCAAGCACGACACGGGACACTGCAGATGGCCAATGTGTGCAGGGGTGGAGCCTGACATTGCCATCCTGTACACACACGCTGCAACAGCCCCCCCCAATCATGATATGTACACAGCTCCTCCAGATGGGACCCCCTCACAAACTAGGCTGAATTTAGTCAGATGAGTCCTGTAACCCGTAACAAGGGTACACAAGTATCTAAGCCCTCAACAACAGATGTGGAAACACAGACACACCCCAATGGCATACAACAACCCAGCAACTACAGATTAGAATGACAATGATGACAGAAAGGCATACAGGATGTGACAGGCACACAGCATGACTGTACACAACTGAGTACAGTGAGTATGCTGCCTACACCCATGACAGTGTGCAGCACAGCAGGGCACCAATGCCATGGATCTGTCTCACTAACTGGTGCCAGAGTCTTGGCACTGACACAGCAGTGGTGGTATGCCCCACACCCAGACACATACCTCTCAACAGTACCACATTATGAGGAATGTTCTTCAGTGTACTCCACGAAAGATCCCTGTCCCACATTGTGAGGACTTTTCCCACATTCAGTGTTAACATAGTAGAGCAAAGAGCCATAGTAAATGATGTAACAGACCTTCTGACCATAAATGCAAACATTGTAACAGTGTTCTGAGCTTTGTAGGTGAAGATATGTTGAAGTGTTTCACAGTTTGCTCATTTGTGCCACATTGTAAGAGTCAATGTACCACATTTGGGGAAGAAAAGATTGGGAGATATGCCCAGACAAACACACCGAACCACACACTGTGGATGTGCAAAGCAGGCACAACTGCACGCAGCTGCCTGGCAGCATGGCATAACACAGTGGATGTGGCAGAGGGCCAGGTGTCATGATCCACATATCGGTGGCTGCACTTCTCCCAATCAGGTGGTATGCCAGTTAGTGCTGTGAGGCGATGGGCAATTGAAGCCCACACCTGGCTACAGGAGCAGTCACCCTCCCGGACCTCAGCAAACAGGCACCTATGCCACTGTTGTGTGAGTTGCACCAGGTTAGCTGCCTCCATGACATCCCAGAGACTGTCACAGCCCACCACTGCCCTCTGCCTATGTCTCCCAGACATGGCTGACACACAAGGAGGGAAAGGTACTGCTGTGCTGGCAACAGATGGCCCACACACCCTAGCACTCCCAAACTGTTGGGCCTAGAGTCATGCAGAAGTGTGCAATAGCGCTGTGCTACCCAGAAGTGTGCGCAGTGTGTATGCATGACCATGCCATGACCCCATGCAGACATCCCAGGCGTGCACAGATCCATCACGTTAACAGGGTTAGTACAGAACTATGGCACATAGCACTGCCTTGCTAGCAAGGACTTGCCTGACCCACGCATGCGTGTCACCTGCGCTAAGAGTCCTAGCACTGCGTTATCATAACAGTGCTGTGCTACAGCTGAGATAGCCCAGCGCTATATGATTTGCCCTGCACTAAACGCTTTGCCCAGTGCTAGCATCTGCCATTTTCAAACGGCATATGCAAATGACAGTCATTGTGTATGCATGGTGCTAATATGGTGTTTAGCATATCATTATTAGCCCATTAGCATGCTTAACAGGCTTGTTTGCCCAGCTGTGCTATATAAGGGCTAACAGTGCTCCACCTGTGTTGCTGATAGGCAATACATGTTGATGTGGGATTACTGCTGCAGCACATAGGATGTCACAAGAGCAATCACATGTGCAGCCAGGTATGTACTGTATGTGGACTGTCACAGCAGTAGACTTCCAGGGACATATCAGTTATTTTGTGATGTAGTATATGTTGACTGGGAAGTGCACTAGACATAGGCTGCCTAGTGCCAGGCACGACCTGAGGGAAGGGTGTACAGATGAATGCTAACTGACTGTGACCCAGATGAGGCTGTTGATTATGAATGATATGTGTAATCACCATGCTAACAACTGTTGGGTATCCCCATGTCACTTGTGTGGCTTGATATCACTGGATGATGGCAGCCATCCAGGTTAGGGCTGTAACACATGTCTACTCTGCTTGTTGTATGGGTCGGTCTGCACAACCACTAGGTACTACCACAGACAGGTTCACGGTCCCTGTGACCTTAAGAGCACAGACGCCCGAGGTGACAGAACACACAGGTTATGCACAACATTAGCATCATGTATGTGATATACGGTATAGAAGTAGTATGTGACGTGCAGTGTGTTACTCCGCACTCTGTTCCATACTGTAACTGATATGTGAAGTCTTAAGTGCTTCTACAGTACTGACACCACAGAGGTACTGAGAGGACTGTAACACTGTGTCAGCATGCCATGTGGTCCTACAGCAGTAGTGATAGCACTACTGCAGCAGAACATCATAATGACAGCACTACTGCAGCAGCACATCGGGAATACTGGATGGGCAACTATGCAGCACCAGTGTGATCTGCCACAGAGGGATTCTGATGCCCCATGACCCCGAGAGCAGAGCTCGAGAGGTCCATGGTAATCAGAACCCCAACCTGGCAGAACACACTAGTTGTACATAGCACTGCTCATCCTGTCATATCACTAGTGTATAGTGCTGTGTGCAATCTGTGTTATGTTATATCTGTTGCTGTCAAACTGAACCTGACACATGCAGTCTCTACATGTTCTAGGATGCTGTTCTCCCACCGTAGGGTAGAACAGCATTCCATGACCTCTTGGAACTGTGGCAGAACAGCATTGTGAAAGGGGTGGTATTCTCTAAAGACCAATAATCCACTATACACTATCAGCATATTACAGTCATGGACTCCCATGCATAACAGCATTCCACTATACACTGCATAGCGGAAGATGCCTGAGGTACAGGTGATATCCATGGTGTAATCACCTCGAGTGGCTGCTAGGGCATCAGTAAACCTCGAGAGTGCAGCTCGAGAGGTGTACAATTGCCCTAGCAACCACGGGAGATGAGTACACCATGGTCATCACCTGTACATCAGGCAGTGTCATTTCTAGTGGACAGGACTCATCAAGGGAGGTCCCCCCCCAACACAAGTAAGTGAGCCTTACCTTATTAATGAATCTGCACTACAGCCGCATGATTGTGTAGGAAAACAAATTATTAGGATACATGGACTGAATGACAGTGGGCCAACATAGTACCAGAGTTAACCCCTATCAGACATAGAGATTGCTAGACTCAGTGACAGTACACTGTGACAACTCAGATGTTATATGAATACTGTACTGAGGCTAACAAGCACAATCTGGGTGTATAGAATACTGAATAACAGTGGAATTCCATTTTGTCAACCCACTGCTATGACATAGCTGAGATAGGTTCACAAGGTTCTGATATCACAACAGTGGGATTACAGGGTTGTAATCTGCTGGATTTCAGTGGGTAATGAGGGCTACCCATACATTATTGTACTGTTTTGGATGGACAATAGGCTGTCCCAGACAATGCCAGCCACCTGCCTGTCTGAGGGGACAGAACCAGATCCCAGGTGTGGCAGTACCGCATGTGTGACTGTAAAGTCCTGGCCATGCACAGGTTGGTCCTGTACCGCATGTATGTGTCAGGCTATGGTATCTGTGATCCGTCCAACAGTGGAGTACTGGTAATGGCTTTCGGACAGCAGCTGAGTACTAACTGGTGCAGCCTGGCTGGGATTGTACTTGGCGGTGCTGTGGGGGCTGGGTGGGCCACTACCCCTCCTGGCTGCTCCTGTGTGGGTAGTGGTGCCCCAACAGCATTATGCACTGTCCAACACCTATGGTGGAGAACATGCTTGACTGACTGCACACTGTGGTGCTGCAGAAGGCAGTAGGATGTGATCAGCAGTGTGGAGGCTGCACTCAGGAGTGCATCAGTAGTCCACTGTTACTGTAGGGTACATGTCATCCAGTGTGATAACTGCCACAGGTACCCGTGCTGTCACCCATGTCAGTGAGTGACATCTGCATCACATACAGCCCACCCCCCGCCCCTTTATTGTGTTGTGTGATGTGTGCACGTGGGTCACAGCAGACAGGACTGATGCAGTTCTTAGAGTCGCTATACTGCGATACTGGCTGGTGTGTGTGTGTGTGTGTGTGTGTGTGTGTGTGTACAGTGCTGTGCAGTTAGGGACAGGGACAGTACCAATGGCATTGTGGTACAGGGTGTCTACCCCCATGACAGGCCAGTGCATGTACAGTGTGCACATCCAGGACATTGTATGGCATGCGCTGACACACGTGCTGAGGGTGCAGGACCCTAGTGTCGTATTGCTGTACAGTACCCAGTACGGTTCCACATGGTGAATCACACGCAGGCCTTGTGCACAGCTGTGCCAGGACTGCCTATGCACCCACCACACCTATATGTGTGTGCACTGTGGCTGCACTGATACATGCACTGGCACATGCAACAGTGCCTAGGCAGTGCCGCTAGCAGCACATGTGTTGTGGGCAGCCATCTGTCCCTGTTGTGGGGATGCAACCCATGGTTCCACAGCATGTGTTCCATAGTGCTGGGTGTGCACAGGCCTAGCATGGCACTGGATGTGCCTGGGGGGGACACCATGGGTCAGGCATTTACAGGCATGGCTGCACAGTCCCACACATGTGCACTTTAGACACCAGCTGTGGCTGTAGGCCTTGTGATTGCCTTGCAGAGCACCAATGTCCATGCCTACATGTGCAGCCAGGCCACCTGTCACATGCCACAGGCAGCAGCATGGGTGGCGCAACTGTGTGCTGCACACACACAGCTGGACTCCATATGTGCCTGCTTGCAGGACTCCACAACACTGAGGTGCATTGTGCATGTCCTGTTGGTGTTCCTCAGGGGTTGGGGGTGTGCATGGTGGCAGTGTGTTGCACCAAGGCTGTGTGATACTGGTGCAGCTGTGCAATGTTTGTTCACAACTCTGTGTGACCCTTTCCCTGCCTTCTGTCCCACACAGGTGAGGCTGCAGGGCAGGAGTGACTCAGGGCCCACAAATTTTCAGGGGATGAGGTGCATGCCCTGGTACATGCTGTGAAGGAGTGGGAGATGGGCCTATGCCATAACAAGTCAACAGATGCCACTTTTTTGGTTGATGTGGGAGGAGATTGCCACAGCGGTGAATGCTTTAGGTGGTCGTGGCTGTACCACCAATGCAGTCCGGAAGTGGTGGAATGATCTGCTATGCAGGGTGAAGGAGGAGGAGGAGGAGGCACAACAGATCAGGGACAGGCTGTGGACTGGTGGGGGACCACAACCAATGGAGCAGTGGGACTGAGACCCATTGATGGCCATAGTAGCCTCTACCCTGCGGCCAGTGGCAGTTGGTGGGGTTGAAGGCAGTGGGTGTGAGACACCGCTCATGCCACCCACAGCAGGTAAGTTTGTGGCATGTATCCACCACTCAGTGGATGGCAACATCATGGAGACTGAGGCACACATCACCATTGTCATGGTGCATGCATAGGGCTCACATGGGTATGTCCCATTGTAAAAGTGGTGTTGGGGCTGCACAGTGGTGGGCATCTGCTGGCAGGCACATGTCGTGAGTGCATGTGTGCCATGGTGTAGGGGGTTCCTAGGACACAGGCTGCAATTGCATGTGATGCACACTGGGGTCTGCATGGGCATGCTGTGGGGCACACATTGCTGGAGGTGCATGTGGCATTTTTGGGAGCGGGGGTGGGGGTGGGTGGTCTGGTCACTGTAGCGGCGACTCACTTCTGTCTGTTCCATTACAGCATTACATGCCCAGCAGGCCATGTCCCAGGTGGGGCCAGGCACAGTGGTGCAGGAGGAGGATGGCAACACAGCAGAGGTGTGCCCTTCCACTTCAGGCATGGCAGCCACAGGTCGACCCGCAGTGGCCATGACAGTCAGAGCAATGTCTGGTCACAGATGTCATGAGGCAATGGTGTATGCCCGAACCTCAGAAGAAGAAGATATGGCATTCCTGGAGTCCCTGAATCCATCGGAGTATGCTCCGGTGGAGGATCTGAGGGGAGAGCAGGTGGTGATCCTGACTGTGATCGGTGACCATAGCTCAGGGGATGCAGGGGAGGAACCCGACCTGCTGGTTATGGGTGCAGCTAGTGTCACCAGTGGTTTGGGAATGGTGGGGATGGCACCATGCCTGAACTGGGGGTGAGGGATACTTGGACAGATGCCACCTTTGTGCCCACAGCTGCTATTCCACTGCCCGCACAGTGTTACCCGCTGGATATGTCCCACAGGGCATTGACAGCAGGGCCAGTCCAGCAGTGTGTTCCATCACCTGTGAGACCACAGTTGCAGTGGCCGATGCACCACCGGCTTCCCCCACAGGTTCCTTTACATCTGCAACACACTGCCCAATGCCAGCCATAACCCCTGCCACAGGGTGCTGGATTCTGATGCTGCACCTGCACAGGATGACCAGGGTGCATGGTCCATGCTCCAGGTGGCCTTGGCCTCACAGCATGTAGCCCAGCTGGACCTGCATGATCTCCACAGGGAGCTGCAGTATGAGTTGTCACAGCTGCTGGAGACAGTGGTCACTGGCCTTGCCCGTGCTGAGCAGCGGTTGGAGGAGCAAATGATCTGTGTTCTCACCACCATTGATCATAGCTTTGGTGGCCTTACTGCTGCTGTGCAGGCCCATGCTGTGGTGCTGCAGGGAACTATTTCTACAGCACTGCAGGGTGTACCCAGCTGCCAGAGCGGCCGTGACTCACATGAGCAGCAGCGTGGCAGAAGTGCACACAGGATGGGCACCACCTCCTCCACTCCTACCTCCCAGTCGTCCACTGGATGTGCATGGCATCGTGGCCATCCTCCCTCTACACCTGTGCAGGCTTCATGGCATGGCTGCGGATGGACTCCCCTCCCAGCTTCATCTCAGTCCACCCCGACTTTGTCCTCATCATGTAGCACGCCCAGCAGCTTGCCACACACACAGGGTGTGTGTCGTGTGCTCGGAGGCAGGCATATATGATGTGCTCCACCACATGCATGGTGTGGCCCTGTCCCACTCACTTGTATGCCCATGCACACAGTCACATCCCACGTCCCCTGCACACACAGAATGTCCTCCATGGCCCATGTTTACTCCCATGCCACAGCCCCTGCCAACACATGTCTACATTGGTGTTTGCTGTGCGCATGTTGGTCGTGGCCATACCTCTCATCATTTTGTCCCCTGACCGTAGAGCAGTGCATCTCAGGATGTGGTACAACTGAGCAGACTGCAGAACACTTTAACAATGCTTTCCCTCAGAAGCTCAGTAGACTGTTACAGTGTTTGCATGTCTGTTCAGGCCATCTATTATTACTTGCCTGATGTTTTGTTGGCATCATTTACAATGGGGATTTACTTTACAATGTTAACACTGAGTGTGGGACAGGTCCTCACACTCTGGAACAGGGAGCTGCTGTGATGTAACAGGAGGACCGTTTCTCGTACTGTGTTACTGTTGAGGGGTATGGTGGTGAACAAAACAAACATCACACACACACCACACCACATCACATCACCACACTGGCAAGTTGTACAGCATCTATATGTTACACTGTTTACACTGTACTGTATCTGCACTATCATTAAATGAACTGTTGATACCATACTATTTGTCTGTGTTATGTTTACTCACTGTCCAACCTGGTTTAATGTCTCAGTGATGCTGTTCCTGTGCTCAGTGGCCCAGTGGACCATGTGCGGATCCCGCCTCTCGAGTTGCTTTACTATCCCCCTTACCCCTGGCTCTGGCTCACGGTCAGAATGTACCTCAGATTTAGGTGCACATATCCCACAGTTCAGTGCCATGCTGTGTAGCATACAACAGGTTAGGTTGATATGGCATACCTTCTGAGGGCTATATTGTAAGGCACCTCCTGACTGGTCTATGCAATGGTACCGCATCTTAAGCATCCCAAAGACCCTCTCAGCAATGTTTCTTGTAACAGCATGTGCCTCATTGTACTGTTCCTCAGCCACTGTTCTTGGCCAAGGTACCGGTGTCAGCAGCCAGGGCTGAAGGGGCTAGGCACTGTCCCCTGTGGAGAGATAAGGGGTGTTAGTGTTGCTGTCCTGCACAGTGCCCACTGCTGCCCTGTACCATTGCTCTCTGCTCCTGCCACTTCCAAAGCTACCTTGCCTATCACCCCTCCCCTGTGGAGAGATACCAGATGTTGGTGTTGCTGTCCTGCACAGTGCCCACTGTTGCTCTGTACCATTGCTCTCTGCCCCTGCCCCTTCCACAGCTACCCTTGCCTATTCCGCTCCCCTGTGGAGAGATACCAGATGTTAGTGTTGCTGTTCTGCACAGAGCCTACTGCTGCTCTGTACCATTGCTCCCTGCCCCTTCCACATCTACCCTTGCCTATCCCCCTTCCACTGCGGAGAGATAGCAGGTGTTAGTGTTGCTGGCCTGCACAGTGCCCACTGCTGCTCTGTACATAGAAACATAGAATTTTACAGCAGATTAGGATTGCTTGGCTCACCTAGTCTGCCCATCTTCCTACCTAACAGATAAGCTGCATATCCTAGTTAACCAACAGCTTACTTCCTCCTACCCCCCACTAGGAATGCCTTATGTCTGTCCCATGCATTCTTGAATTCCCCCACTGTTCTTGACTCCACAACCTCCTCAGGGAGGCTGTTCCATGCATCCACAACCCTCACAATGAAAAAATACTTCCTCACATTACCTGTGAGCCATCCCCCCTCTATCATCAAATTGTGCCCCCTGGTTCTTGCACATCTCTTTTTCTAAAAGATGCTACCCTCTTGGACTTTGTTGATTCCCTTGAGGTACTTGAAAGTTTATATCATGTCCCCTCTCTCCCTTCTTTCCTCAAGGGTATATATATTAAGCTCCTTTAGTCTTTCTTCATATGTCTTCTGGTGCAGACCCTGCACCATTTTGGTTGCCCTCCTCTGGACAGCCTCCACTCTGTCTATGTCTTTGTGGAGATGGGGTCTCCAGAACTGCACACTGTACTCCAGATGGGGTCTCACCAGCTGTCTGTACAGAGGGATAACAACTTCCTGTTTTCTACTATTGATGCCTCTTCCTATGCATCCCAGTATCCCCCAGCCTTCCTTATTGCCTTCTCACATTGCTTGCCCAGCTTTAGGTCATTTGATATAATTACCCCCAGGTCCCTTTCCATTTTTACTGTTGTCAGTATCTCACCCCCCATTGTGAACTCTTCCCCTGGGTTTTTGTTTCCCAGGTGCATTGCCTTGCACTTCTTTGCATTGAATCTGAGCAGCCATACATATGATTATTCCTCCAACCTTGCCAAGTCACTTCTCATCCTTTCCACTCCATCTTATGTATCAACCCTGTTGCAGATCTTTGTGTCGTCTGCAAAGAGACATGCTTTTCCTTCCAGTTCCTCTGCAATGTTACTTATAAAGCAATTAAAAAGGACCGGTCCTAGTACTGAACCCTGCAGTATCCTGCTAGTAACCTTCCTTTCTTCACTGTGGACTCTGTTTACTACTACCCTTTGCATCATGTTGTCTAGCCAATTTTTTATCCATGCTACCACCTTGGGATCCACTCCAAGGGTGGCTAACTTGTGTATTAATCTTTTGTGTGTGACTGTATCAAATGCCTTACTAAAATCTACGTAGGCCATGCCCACAGTCCCTCCCTGGTCTACTACTTTGGTCACCCAGTCAGTGAAATCTATTAGATTCATCTGACACAACCTTCCCATCATGAATCCATGCTGCTTTGGGCCCTGTGCCCCACTGACCTCTACATACTCAACAATTCTTTCCTTCAGAAGTGATTCCATCATTTTCCCTACCACTGAGGTCAAACTAACTGGTCTGTAGTTTCCTGCCTCTGTCCTGCTCCCACTTTTGTGAAAAGGAATCACATCCACCCTCCTCCAGTCCTCAGGTACCACCCCATCCTCCCATGATTTGTTAAAGAGAGTAGTCAGAGGTGTCACTAGTTCTACCCTTAGTTCTTTTAGAATTCTTGGGTGAATCCGATCAGGCCCCATTGCTTTGTCCACCTTCAATTTTATTAGTTCTTTCAGAACCCTTTCTTCTCTAAATGGACTGGTATCATCCCCCATCTTCAGAGTGTTTCTCTTGTTTGGTTTAGGTACTGCCCCCCCTCTTCCTTTGTGAATACTGAGCAGAAATATTCATTCAGTATCCCTACTTTTTCACTGTCACCCTCTGCCCACATTCCCTCCCCTTTATTAAACCTCATTATCCCTCCTTTGGTCTTTCTTCACTCCGTAACGTACCTATAAAAGGTCTTATCCCCCTTCTTAACAGAGTTGGCTATCCTTTCCTCAATTTGGGCCTTTGCTATTCTGACTGCCGTCCCTGCCTCTTTCTGCTTTAACTGAAAAAGTTTTCTGTCCTTCTCCTTCTGTATTTCCTTATATTTCCTGAATGCTATCCTTTTCTCCTTAACCTTCCTTGCCACCTCTTTTGAGAACCATAGCAGTTTTTTCCTTTGTTGTGTTTTGTTGACTTGCTTTACACAAAGGCTTGTTGCCTCTGTGATGGCTGTTTTGATTACTCCCCATTGTTCCTCCACCCCTCCTTCTTGCCTGTTTGCTAGTGCTTTTCTGAGGCACTCTCTCATTTTCCCAAAGTCAGCCCTCCTAAAGTCCAATACTCTTGCTTTTGTATGGCTGTGTTTATCGTGAACCACACTGTTTGGTGGTCGCTTGTCCCAGATGGCTACCCACTTCTAAATCTGAGATTCTTTCTCCATCCCCATTTGAGAGTACCAGGTCTAAGATTGCTCCCTCCTGAGTGGGTTTCAATACTAGCTGTCTGAGGCATGCCCCTTGTAGGGCATCAAGAATGATCCTGCTCTTGGATGTGCCTGCAGCAAAGGTGCTCCAGTTTACATCTGGAATATTCGGGTACCCCATCACCAATATCTCCCCTTTTTCTGCCATTCTAAGGATGCCTTCTATTATTTACTTGTCCATTCCCTCCCCCTGAGATGGGGGTCTGTATACAAACCCCATGCGGATTGTGGTGCCATTTTCTGTCTCCAGGGTGACCCAGAGTGCCTCATCTGCTCCCTGTTTACTCTTTAGTTCTGTTGCTTTGATCCCTTCCTTTACATAGAGAGCTACTCCTCCTCCTCTTTTACCCTCCCTATCCCTCCTGTAGATTGTATATCCTGGTATGTTGGCATCCCAGTCATGGTTCTCTGTGTACCATGTTTCTGTGGCTGCCACAATATCCAGGCAACCCTCTTCCATCAAGGCCACTAGTTCAGGAGCTTGCTACACTGACTATAGGCAATGGTACTCAACACCCTCGACGTTTTGATGGCCTTACCCCTTTTAGCCCCATCCCTGTCCTTACTGCTTTTGCTGCTCTGTACCATTGCTCCCTGTCCCTGCCCCTTCCACAGCTACACTTGCCTATTCCCCCCTCCCCTGTGGGGAGATACCAGGTGTTAGTTTTGCTGTTCTGCACAGTGCCCACTGCTGCTGTGTACCATTGCTCCCTGCCCCTGCCCCTTCCATGGCTACCCTTGCCTATCCCCCCTCCCCTGTGCTCTCACCTTGCTGTGGCTGCCCATACTCATCAACTAGATGCCCACCTGGTATCCTGCCCTCCTCAAATGCCCAGCACAGCCAGAACTGGTGCCAGATGAAGGCATTGTGGGCACTGCCAGGGTACTGTGCAAAGACATTGCTGATGCGCCCAGTCACATCGCACATCACCTGCCAATTGATTGAGTGGAAGCCCTTCCTGTTCACATACAGGTCACTGGCATCACCAGGTGGTGCACGGATGGGAACATGGATGCAGTCAATGGCACCAAGTACAGCAGGTGGGTGGGAAACTCGATGGAATTGCTGCATGGTTGCTGTGCTCTCCATTTCCGTGCTGGGGAATACTATAAACTCACTAGTATGTGACAGGACAGCACCAAGGAACTGGGTCAAGAGGCTTGATATGGCAGACTGTGATACCCAATGGTGTCCCTTATTGGGCACTGAAATGTCCCAGTGGCTAGGATGCACATCGCTGCCATCACCTTTTCCTCAACAGACATGGGGTGACTGTGCCTGGTATTTGGCTGCAGCTCCTCATGCAGGAGTTTGCATAACTGCCTCAACATTCCCCTATCCAACCTGTACTGATCAATAATGTAGTCATCAGGCAAGGTCTCAGAAGAGGCTCTGTGCCAGTACCATCTGTGTGCAGCATATCTCCTTTGTCTGAGTATTGGGCCTTGTTGAGCCTGCTCCCTTTCTTCCTCCTCCACAACCTGCTCCATAAGGTGCAGCACTACAGCATTACTGAATTCTGCCATTTTGTTTTGCTTCCTGATCTGGCCACTCCCTCTTCTGTGGATTGTCATGTGATTAGGCCTCCCTTTTATAGGCAGTAGGTAGTACTGCGCTATACGTTGTGCAATGGTGCATAGTGCAGCGTTATGTCTCTGAATACTCCATTGCACCCATATGCAGGTACCTGCCCCTCCACTTTTCCCCTTGCATACATTATGTTTTAGCCTGGCACTATTGTGTTTAGCATGCGCTATCTCCCTCTTTGAATTTTGTGGTCCTGCGCTAACCCTGTGCTAATCCTGCACAAACGGTTAGTGCACCACACTAAGTTTTGAATATCTGGCCCTAAGTGTTTTAGCTCATTCTGTGTTAAACTATTTTTTGCAGCTGTTGGGGGGGATGTATACAGAGCAGTTGAAAAGTCTTTTATGTTTTTATAACATTCTAAGAGTACCTTTGATAGGTTTTTTTTAATGCAGTATAATGCAGCCTGACATATATATATATACTGTATATATTTATATATCTATCTATATATATATATATATATATATATATAACAGGGCATGGTCACACCTCTATAGTTAAGGTTTTGAAGGCATTTTAATGTTAAACTTGACATTTTGCACATTAATAACTTTGGACCCATTGAAAGGATTTGCATGAAATTTGACATGCGTGGTGGGGCATAGAAGCTCTCTTGATTTACCAAATTGTGTGTTGGTCAGGCTTACGGATTTTGTGCATTTAATCACTGAAAAATGCACTTTTTGCCAGTTTTGAGGACAGTTTTTTTAGATTTTGTCCATGGCACTGCACAGCCACCATGTGGTGTGCTGGTCTGACACTTGGCATGTAGAAAGAGCTTGGGTCAAGGGACATGCCACTTTTTGTTTGGTGAAAAAATATTAATCCACTCAAAAGTGATTACTCTTTTTTGCTCCCATTCTAAGTCTAAGGAAAAACTGATATGGTTGTTTTGTGAAAAAAGAATGGGGTTTTGACCATCTGGTCACTACTCATGATCAAAGAATTTGAAGGTTCATGATCAAAGATTATTTGATCACAAGAAATTTATCGATCATGATGGCTGTCATTTTGTTTTCAGTTTGGGCTTGGGAAAAAACAAATATCTCAGTCCAGGGGTGACTTCTGAAGTAAAACTTGAATGGGTTTTGTTCAGGGGGCTTCCCTCTATTGCGCCATGCCTGTGATTTAATGTAGTTGTGTCAAAAAATGGAGTTTTAAACTTTTAAATTCTTTGACTGTGGCTTGCTAATGATGTTTGATTGCTAGCCTGCAAATTCTTTGATCATGAGATTTTTTGATCGCGATCTTCATTCATGAGAGAGGGACAAGATGGCCAGTTCTTAGGGTTGGAAAAAAAACAAATATCTCAGCCCAGGGGTGACTTGTGAAGTAAAACTAGGATGGGTTTTGTTCAGGGGGGTTCCCTCTATCGAGCCATACCTGTGGTTTAATATAGTTGTGTCAAAAAATGGAGTTTTAATGTTTTTAAATTATTTGATCGCGAGCCTGCAAATTCTTTGGTTGCGAGATTTCTTTGATTGCGCGCTTTGTTCGTGAGGGTGGGACGAGATGGCTAGATTTTTGGTGGACCAGATGTCTCTGAGAGGGACCAGATAGCTCAAATTTCACAACCAGATGTCCCCTCACAATCAAAGATGATCTTTGATCGCAAGGTTGCGGCCAATTCTCGTGATCAAAGAATTTTTAAAGGTGCAAAAACCTTAAAATTAAATATCTCAGAAATGGTTTGGTCTTTTAACTTGAAATTTGGATGGTGTTGAGGGGATGTCCTATAGATGTGAATTATTATGTTTAGGTGCCAGAAAATTAATTTGCTGTGGAGATATTTTGTGATGCAGTTTACGTTTTGTGGATAGCATTCTGCATTGTGGTAGTGGCTTGAAATTTATAGAGTAACTAGAATTCCTTCCACAGAGGTACTTTTCAGTGGTTAGGTATGTAATATGTAAACAGGTGCAGAATTATGCCACTCCAACAAATGAAAATCTAAACTTTTAAAATTAAATATCTCAGAAACGGTTTGGTCTTTTAACTTGAAATTTGGAGTGTGTTGAGGGGATGTCCTGTAGACGAGAATTGTGGTGTGTAGGTGTCAAAAAATTAATTTGCTGTGGAGATATTGCAGGATGCAGTTTACGTTTTGCAGATAGCATTCTGCATTGTGGTAGTGGCTTGACATTTATAGGGTAGCTAGCCTTACTGCCATGGAGGTAATTTTCAGTGGTTAGATGTGTAAAATGTAAACATGTGCAGAATTATGGCATTCCAATGAATGAAAATTTGGTTTGTTTCAAGTTGGTGAGACCATGGGGACCAAAGGGCCTGATGTTCCCACCAATGTGCGCAGCATTGTACTTTACTATGCTTTCTCAAAAAGTAAGGAAATTCTTTGAAAAGAACTGTGTTAATGCAACATTTAGGGTTGTATACAGTGACAAAAGTTAGGAAATTTGTCATTAGGGTTACCACCTCTTGCACCCCACAACCACCCCACCTCCACCAACAGGCATTGGGGTGTGCGCTGGGGTCATTGGTCCTAACTCTCACCCCATTCTCCTGTTCTGCACCACTTCAGCATATTTTCATATGGAATGGGGTGAGAGTTAGGGTAACAACCCCAACACATACCCTGATACTTGTTGATGGGAGCAGGGTGGTCATGGGGTGCAAGGGGTGCTAACCCTAATGGTTTAACAGTTTTTGCAAAGAGAGTATATATATATATATATATATATATATATATATATATATTATGGTAGCACGGTAGTGCTACCATAGTTAAGGTTGGGTAGCACTTTTAAGGTTAAAGTGTGAAACTTTGCACCTTAATAACTTTGCCACCGTTCAACAGATTTGCTTGAAATTTGGCAGGCATGGTTGATCTTGGGATCTGCCAACTTTTCTACCAGTCACATATACAACTGCAGAGTTACTAAGCGACATCCGAATGTACAATTACGTTTTTTGAGCATTCTTTGCTCAAGTCTACAGGTTGCATGATTTTTGTGACAGGTCCCAAAACTTCAGGGCATGTGTGGCCCATGTCCCCAATGTGCCTTTTGAAGATTTCGTGAAAAAATATTGAACGGTTCAAAAGTTATTCAAAAAACAAGTTCCCATTATAAGTCAATGGGAAAAGTTAACAAAAAGTTTGAAAGTGTTGCAAATGCACTTTTTAATGTCACAAATGGCCCTAGTAGTGTCACAAATCTGCCATTTTGTTTTCAGATACTGATAAGAAAAATGCTTGGCGTTTAAAATTGGGACCCTCTAGGGGCACAATTCTTTCTGTGTTCACCTAGTCGGACCCTGAGGATGCTAGCCATGTCTTTATTTTAGGGTTAAACATCCCAGAAATATGTTTTTCAAATTTCTGGAAACAGTAGTGCAGCAAAGTAGTGTCGCATTGGTGACACTTTAGTAAATTTTTGCGAAAGGTGTTGCAAATTGCGACACTACTTTTTCAGACTATGGCCAAAATAACAGGCATTCTTTGCCACCTTGTTGCTAAAGAACAGTTTGGTCTTTTGAGCTGAGATTTGGAGGGATGGCAGCCAACATCTCACAGATGTGCCTTTCCATGGTTCGGTGACAAAATATTGCACAGATGCCAAGTCATGGTACCCCAAAGTTAGCATTTTTTCCCACAGACTAACATAGTGGCATACACCGTGTCTTTCGAGGCTCGTATCTCGAAAACGGTATGAGAATTTTCATTGTGACAATGCATAGCCATAGGCTATGCATTCAGTGAAAACATAGCCAGGAAAATCATGAATCATGTGAATATTTTTTTTCCTACGTCGTACGGTTCCTGAGATATAAGCACTTTAATATTCCAACAGCTCATTTTGTGCTCTGAGGACCATTATTATGCATACATTCTTTGTACGTTCTGTGTTTCTCTATGTACCTCTTGGGCAAAAACCAGGGTGTGCACTTACATTACTATTACATAGCGTTACCACTTGTGTTTCCATACCCGCTATGCTATCGTTCCCTGCACGCACGCCACCATGTGCATTATCCTTGCATTTTCGCTATGCATGCGCTTGCATTCGTGGTTTCCATTTCTGTTTCCTTTGCCATTATTTTTGCTGTTAACATTACCATTTGCATTTCCAATTGCCGTACCATGACCGTGCGTGTTACAGTTTGCGTTTCCGTACATGCTTGCATTTCCGTTTCTGTTGCCTTTGACATTATTGTTGCTGTTACCATTACCATTTGCATTTACAATTGCAGCACCGAACGCATAGCTGACAACCCCAACGCGCACCCCGATGTCGGTTAAAGGGGTGAGCTGGGGGGTCCACGGGAGGCTTTCAATCCTAACACCGAATTTCCTTGCTTTTGTCTCTGTGGAACAACCCTAATTGATGCATTAAACAGAGATTTTGCCTCTAATTAATATATATATATATATATATATATATATATATATATATATATGTATATGTATATGTATATGTATACACACAATAGGGGTGCGTGATAAATAAGTCTGATAGATCCATTTATTTCCACTGCCGTGTGATAAATGTAAGATCTTACATTTACACACACAGTGCAAAGGTCATCGATACCTTCAGCTCTCTTCCTCACCTGTTCTTGGAGCTGCATTCCAGCATTGCATTTCACACAGAAAGGAGCAGAGCAGTAAACAAAGCACATTCACATAAAAAGCAACAGAGCACTCAACATTGCACAGAAAAATACAGCAGTTATCTTTTTAGCCAAACTCAAATGGCAAAATATTTTTCAATTCAGGAGAACAGATTTCTAAATTGAAACTACCTACTAAAAATAACAAAAAACACACGCTTAGAAACAGCAAAAAACACAGAAAATAAGTAGAATACAAACTGCACAATCACTCTCACCCCTATTGTATAAATCGAATACACGACGGGCAGTCGTCTGCTATGGAAAATATTCTCACTCCTGCAGAATGAGCTCTGGATATTCTCACTAGTGGCTTCTGCACTCGTGAGTATCCAAAGCACACTCTACAGGAGTGAGACTATTTTCCATATCACTCTCCTGCCCATCATGTATCCCCTATGTGGGGAGTAAAAACAAAACAGCAGCCTTAGTCCTCTGGGAAAAAAAAAACAGTGATGCTGATTTGTCTGCCTAGCTTCTGTTTATTGGATGCAGTCTGAGGAGACAGAAATTGATGGAAAGTTCTCTCTCTCTCTCTCTCGAAGAGAGAGATATCGAATAGCAGTCCTGAGACCTGTGGCTTTCACATTATTAAAGGGAAATGTTCAGCAACACCAGTTACTCATAGAAGAAAAATTTAATTATTAAATACAGAATCACATAGTGCTTTTTGTTTTCATTTGGCAGTGTCTGAGTGTAACTTCTATGCAGTTGTCACGATGAAAACTGCTGCAGTAGTTTTGTGTCACGTTATATGCCTGATGATCAGAATGGCACAGTATTGGTGGAACGAAAAACAAAATAATTTTTTTTTTATTGTTGTTTGTTTATGAGTGAATGGTTAGGAGAATGTTGTGGTTATGTTATGTGATTTTGTTGCATTAGTGGCATGTCAATGTATTTAATTTCTGATTTGTATGGCATAAGTGTAATTTTCTTAAGAGCACTGTAGGCTTGCACACACATTCCCTACACTCACCTTACCTCTCAACTGACTAGCAACAATGATCAGTGGCAACCTTGTATTTTGTATGATGTAGGTCCAACCCATATGTTAAATATGCCGTCCTGGATCTGAACAGTTCTTTTTCTAACTTGTTTCCCTAATCTTAATTTTATATATATATATATATATATATATATATATATATATATATTTGTGTGTGTGTATATATTGGCATATTTACAGTACTGGAGAGAATAATAAGTCCTACAGTGCACCACACCCTAAATTTGCTAAAAATTCATAAATTGTTGTCATTTCTTCCTTTTCTTGTTGTAATGTTACCAAAGAGACAAAGAGATAGTAACCACAAAATCCCTGTCTGATGAGTCTTTATGTTTTAGTGGCACCTCCTGAAACACCAAATGTCTGAGTTAAAATGCCCTCCATTTTGTGACATAGCTCAAAGTCACTTTATAAAGTATATAATTTGACTAGTACAATAATGTCCACAGCTCTTGATTAATGCATAGTATGTCACTTATTTTATATCACTGCACTAGGAAAAAAATAAAAATGGATGTAGCACTTGTTTTTTTACACCTTTTATGCTCCCATAACATGCAGCACACATGGTGTCCATCATGTTCTGGCCACACATATGGTGTACTTTTTTAAAATTTATTTAACCAGAAGTAGCACACTAAGTTGAAAGCTTTTTTACAGGTGTGACCTGGGAGGACAGGGAAGTTAAGTGACTTGCTCAGGGTCACACAGTATGCAAGTGGAAGCTGTGGGATTCAAACCTAGGTCTGGTCTGCTGGATATCACCAGATTTGTGGCTCAGAGCCTTAAACCACTGTGCTTGTTGTTCTTAACAGTTGCTTGCTGTTTTTATTTTATTCCACCAGAATGCTTCAATTACTTTAGGTGCAGGAATTGCACTGAATTAATATTTGCTTCCCAAAATGTTGCTGCCTGTGTGGTGTCCTATAGTGATGCACGTTATCTGGGATTCAGTGAGTGGGCTTCTAGTCCACAAAACCAGAAATGTATATTAAGGGGCATGGCTTGGACCCAGTGAAGATGGCATCCTAGGTTTATTCCTTTGCCTCAGCCTGGCAATAAATCAAACACAATCTGCTATGATGCTGGACTGAAGCTTCAGTTTGATTACTGGATTTACCTTCTTACCTCTGTCACCCCTAATGGAATGCTTTTTGTTGAGGGAAGCCACGCTTTTCTGATGCCACCTGCAATGCTCATACTTCGGAGCTGCTCTGCTTAGATAGGCTGTAGAGGCCCGAGAGTGGGTTTACAAGATCTGCCACAACTTGCCCTGCTGGTATACCAGCGCCTGACCTGAAAGACATAGGGCCGTGATCGCCGGATGATCTCGCTATATGGGGGAGGACATTCCACAGGCTGCTAATTAAATATAAACCTATCTCCCCTGTGTGCTCAGGACCAGACAGGGGAATGGATGCCTCGGAGGCCAAAGCGCCAGGGCAGCAAGCTCAAACCACCTGCTCACCTCATGATCAGGCCCAACTAGGGGAAGCTCTGTCAAACATCATGAAGATGCGTGAGGCTCTTCTTAGAAACATAGACTTTTATGGCAGATAAGGACCGCTTGGCCCATCTAGTCTGCCCATTTCCCTACCTATAGGATAGGCTGCAGATCCTAGTTAACAAACAGCCTATTTCTTCCTACTCCCCCACAAGAATTGCCTTATGTCTGTCCCATGCATTCTTGAATTCTCCCACAGTTTTAGACCCCACAACCTCCTCAGGAAGGCTGTTCCATGCATCCACTGCCCTGTCTGTGAAAAAAATACTTCCTCACATTGCCCCTGAACCGCCACCCCATCTGTCTTTAAATTGTGTCCCCTTGTTCTTGCACATCTCTTTTTCTGAAAGATGCTACCCTCTTGGACATCGCTGATTCCACTGAGATACTTAAAAGTTTCTATCCTGTCCCCCCCCTCTCCCTTCTTTCCTCAAGGGTATACATATTAAGCTCCTTTAGTCTTTCCTCATATGGCTTCTCTTGCAGACCCTGCACCATTTTAGTTGCCCTCCTCTGGACTGCCTCTATCCTGTCTATGTCCTTGCGGAGATGGGGTCTCCAGAACTGGACGCAGTACTCCAGATGGGGTCTCACCAACTGTCTGTACAGAGGGATAACAACTTCCTGTTTTCTGCTGCTGATGCCTCTCCCTATGCATCGCAGTATACCCCCAGCCCTCCCTACTGCCTTCTCACATTGCTTGCTAACATTAAGGTCATCTGATATGATTAGTCCCAGGTCCCTTTCCTTTTTTGTTATTCTTACTACCTCCCCCCCATTGTGTATTCTTCCCCTGGGTTCCTGTTTCCCAGTTGCATTATTTTGCACTTCTTTGCATTGAATCCTAGCTGCCATACTTCTGACCATTCCTCCAACCTTGCCAAGTCCCTTCTCATCCTTTCCACTCCTCCTTTTGTATCAACCCTGTTGCAGATCTTTGTGTCATCTGCAAAGAGGCATACTTTTCCTTCCAGTCCCTCTGCAATGTCACTTATGAAGACATTAAAAAGGACAGGACCCAATGCTGAACCCTGCGGTACCCCACTAGTAACTCCTCTTTCTTTAGAGTAGACTCCATTTACAATTACCTTCTGTGTCCTGTTGTCCAGCCAATGTTTTACCCAGGCTACCACCTTATCTTACCAGATTAGACACCATCGGAGCATCACTAGTGGGTAATGTTGCTGATGTGCACTGGCTGGAAGATCAGCATAACGTCCTGGAGCAGAGGACAGAATAGTTAGAGAGACAGCATATCAATGTGTTGCAAAGGCTCAGGAACCATGAAGCCAAGCTATCCAGATTATGGCCTAGAGCTGAGGACCAAGAGAACTGGAGTAGAAGGAACAATATTAGGATACTAGGGGTCCCAGAAGGGACTGAAGGTCCAAGTATGGAAACATTTTTAAATGACTGGCTACCGCAACTACTGAGGGAGAGATGGAAAGAAGCAGTGGGAGTGAAACGAGTGCATCAGGTGTTTGGCAACCCAGATAGCACTACGGGCCCTAGAACAATAATCGCTTACCATCTTTGATTCTCGATTAAAGAGAGGCTACGTCAAGCCACAGGGGACCTTGGAGAGATTGCCTGGAAGGGTAACACTATCTCCTTCTATCGGGACTTTACCCGGGAGGTAGCTGCCAAACAAAGGGCATACAACCCCCTGAAAAAAATACTGATAGCTAACTCATTCCAGTACAGATTCAAAGAACTCACAGCACTATACCTCTCAAAGAATGGCAAGTCCTTTCTCATTAAATCACCCAGGGACACTGAGGCCTGGATTCAAAATCAATGGCCTGGAACTCTGCCAAGGACTACATCTCCCAAACGCCTTTGGGCACTGAGAGACCAAGTAGAGCAGTGAACCACTAAGGGAGGAAGGCGCACACGAGGGGACAATAATTTCACCTGGACTGGTCCAATCATTAGGGAGTCCCCCTTACATCTCCCATCATTGTCCTCACTACCTAAAAATGAGATGCATTTGCAGGCCTGTTCTCTGTCTACCATGGCCCAAAGTGAGACTGGAGGAAATGAAATGTGTAAACAGTAAGATCATGCTACAATCTCCGCTCCAGGTTGACAGCGCCAGCATTTGAGAAGCCCTAACCCCCTGGTACCAGGCAACTCCACAGCTTCCCCCCCCCGCTAAGCTTCCAAGAGCTGAACTGCCCATGACAGAAAGGGCTGAGGCAATAGATTACTCAGAGGAAGACTCTGTGGAAGCCATGGATGAATGGGCCTCTTTGGATTGGGCTGCTACAGTGGAGGAAAATGAGGAAACCACGGCAGCGGCTGCTGGCCTGTTAAAGACTGGATCCAAATCCTTTGCGGAGGCACTGACAACTTCCTCCAAGACTGCCAGAACTGACAAGCCCTGTAAAGTCCAAGCTGATATGTGTGGAAAGGGCAGCTGACTCCACAACAAACTGAACTTTGCTTGGAACTGATTTTATGGCTCACGGTGATCCTGGTTTTGATGCCTTTGCTCTGCAAGACAGCTCTTCTGGCACAATCTCTCCCCTGGCAGGTGATTTTCACAGGTCAAACAAGGGTGGCATGCGAAGCCCATTGTCTCCTCTGTTGCATCCCTCCCCCTCCCTCTTCCCTCTATCCCCCCATCAATTGCTCTCTGTGTGTTCTCTCTCCCCTCATTACTAGATACTAGATTGCTTGGTGTTTAAATGTAGAGTAATAGAATTTATTCCTGACTCGGCTATCCTCTGATGGCACTCTCATCCCAACATTTACTTCTGTATATTACTGAAATATGGATGGCTACTGCCCTAGAATGCCTGAGGGGGCATTTAGCACCACTCAGGAGGGCTGGCAACCATGGAGTACATCTTGATACCCTCGTACTCCCTATATCAGGCTCCTGTCTCCCTCAATTAAGCAACTGGAAAGAGAGTTGTGTGGCTGACAGAGGTTCCCCCTTCCCCCTCCTCCTCCCCCCTCCCAATTCCTTTACATGTTACTTCCAGGTTGCCCCCTCTTTTTCTGCCTATTGCTTGCAGTTGGCACATGCCCCTATGCCATATCGGCAGTCAGTCGATAGGCGCCCTGGCTTCTCCAGATCTAGTTTTCTATCTAGATTCATGGGGTCAGCTTGGGACAGATCACCCATGTTAGGTGTGACCTCTCCCCTTACTCTTTTGGTGCCTGAAGAAGTGTGGCATAAGGTGTACTGTCACCTCTATACACACATACACCTCAGCATCAGTAACTGTTAACTGTTTATTACATTTAGAGTGTAGCTCCTCTACTAGATTGTTGTATAGCTGTTAATCTTTGTTAATATAATATATAACTCCTTTTTCTTCTATTTTGACCACGCTACATACAAGTAGAAACAATAACAGCTGCTACTTTCAAACTTCTCTTAGTATATTCTCTTTCTGGAACACCACGTAGGTGCACTTGCATACAAACTAGTACTCAGGTGAATCCACTTATCTATCTACTGACTGTCCTATTACTATCCTCAGGGTGAGTAGCCCTCTTCTTTTTAATTAAATTGGTGGTAAATATTAATGGCAGTGGCATCTTCCACACCACAGGGATGGAGGTGCATCTCTTGGAATGTCAAGGGGCTAAATCACCCAGCTAAATGAACCAAAGTCCTGCAATTCTTGAACTCTATGGGCACTGATATAACCTTGCTCCAGGAGACCTTACCAACTGTACGGTACAGTGGTTTAGGAAACTATGGGTAGGATCAGAGATTGCCAGCTGCGCCTCCACAAATTCCAGAGAAGTAGCTATCCTGCTCTGAAAATCGGGGCCTTGGGCAGTTGAGGATCATCGCCTGGAGTCCCAAGGGCAATGGATAGCAGCCAGACTTTCGTACCAGGAGGTAGAACCACAGTAGTCAATGTGTATGGCCACAATACAGATTCAGGGGAGGCATACCCTGACTTGAGCCAAGCCTTTGCAGAGCTTATGGAGGGTATATCTGAGGGGCCAATATTACTGGGAAGTAATCACAATCTGGCCCTAGATGTTTTCCTGGATAAGTCCCTCCCCACTCCACAATCCCAGCATAAAGTACTAGCAACCCTAAATGATTTGATGGCAGAATGGACCCTCTGTGACCTCTGGAGAAAAAAATATCCACAGGGATGAGACTATTCTTTTTACTCAGTGGTCAATTGTACCCACAGTGGGCTGGATGTTTGGCTTGCCAACCATGTAGCTGTGCCAGGGGTCATGGATGCATCAATTGGTAGCATTGTGATCTCAGACCACACCCCAGTAATGATTTTATTTTCCCCACCAGGTCAGAGGTGCCCCCTTCACAAGATGGAGATGCAGCCCTTTGCTGCTACAGGATACAGTTTTCCGAACCTACTTAAAGGAAGAGGCCCACTCCTGCTTCTCCATTACCACCCCTGGAGAGACTCAAGCATCTATAGTATGGGAGGCTTTTAAGGCTGTTATTATGGGGAGAATTATTTCCATTTCAGCAGCTAAAAATAAGGCCAGGGCAGAAAAGATACGCTCTATACAAGCTGAACTTGCAACTCTAGAGAAGCAGTTTAAAGTATCTGCCCAGAACCCACTTAATTCCCCCTTCCTAGCCACTATCACAGGCCTAAAATATCAGATAAACACTTTGTTAAATAGAAAAGTGGAATGGCAACTACTCCATGCTAAACACAAATCGTGGGGGGGGGGGCAAGGGAGGTATGTTACTGGCCTATTACCTTCATAAACAACAAGCATCATCTAGTATACTCGCCCTGAAAAACAAGCAGGGAAAAATAGTATTGACACCAAAAGCCACAAATGAGGTGATGCAGAACTATCAGGAGCTTTATCAAACTCAGAATATACTCTTGGATACAGAGCTCTCCTCATGACAATCTGCATTATTTCAGAGGACTCCACTACCTAGAATCTCCCTGGAACAGTGTCATGCTCTGGATGCTCCTCTGGTCACTTCTAAGGAGTTACAATCTGCCCTATCCCTGATGGCAAAAGGAAAAGCTCCGGGACCAGATGGAACATCTGTAGAACTTTACCAGCTCTTTAAAGTAGAAATTATCACCCCCTACTGCGAGCCTTACAAGAAGCCCAGAACACTGTAGCTCTTCCCCCTACTATGAGGGAGGCCCTAGTAACCTTAATCCCCAAGAAATCCTCAGATGCTTTGCAATGTGCCAATTTCTGGCTCATTTTTCTGCTCTCTGTGGACACCAAGCTACTAGCTAAGGTCATGGCAAACAGGCTATCCCAAGTCTTACCTACCCTGATACACCCATCACAATCTGGTTTCTTGAAAGGGAAACATAGAAACATAGAATTTGACAGCAGATAAGGACCGCTTGGCCCAACCAGTCTGCCCATTTCCCTACCTACTGGATAAGCTGCAGATCCTAGTTAACCAGCAGCCTACTTCTTCCTACCCCAACCCCCCAGAACTGCCTTATGACTATCCCATGCATGCTTGAATTCCACCACTGATTTTGAATCCACAACCTCCTCTGGAAGGCCGTTCCATGCATCCACAACCATCTCTGTGAAAAATACTTCCTTAAGTACCTCTGGGCACACGCCCCCCTCTATCTTCAAATTGTGCCCTCTTGTTCTTGCACACCTCTTTTTGAAAGATGCTACCCTCTTGGACTTTGTTGATTCCTTGAGGTACTTGAAAGTTTCTATCATGTCCCCCTCTCCTCCTTTCCTCGAGGCTATACATATTAAGCTCCTTAGATCTCTCTTCATATGTCTTCGGTGCAGACCCTGCACCATTTTAGTTACCCTCCTCTGGACAGCTTCCATCCTGTCTATGTCTTTGCAGAGATTGGGTCTCCAGAACTGCACACAGTACTCAGATGGGGTCTCACCAGCTGTCTGTACAGAGGGTAATAACTTCCTGTTTTCTACTGGTGATGCCTCTCCTATGCATCCCAGTATCCCCAACCCTCCTTGCTGCCCTCTTACATTGCTTGCCCATCTTTAGGTCATCTGATATGACCAACCCCAGGTCCCTCTTCATTTTTGTTGTTGTTAGTATCTCACCCCCATTGTGTACTCTTCCCCAGGTTTTGTTTCCCAGGTGCATTACCTTGCACTTCTTAGCATTGAATCTAAGCTGCCATACATTTGACCATTCCTCTAACCTTGCCAAGTCCTTCTCATCCTTTCCACCCCTCTGTGCATCAACTCTGTTGCAGATCTTAGTGTCATCTGCAAAGAGACATACTTTCCTTCAGTCCTTCTGCAATGTAAACATAAAGACATTGAAGAGGACCAATCCTAATACTGAACCCTGCGGTACCCCACTAGTAACCCTTCTTTCTTCTAGCGGACTCCATTTACTATTACTCTCTGTGTCCTATTTTCCAGCCAATTCTTTACCCAGGCTGTCATCTTGGGACCCACTCCCAGGCTGGCTAACTTGTATATTAATCTTTTGTGTGGGACTGTGTCAAATGCCTTGCTAAAGTCTAGGTAGGCCATGTCCACAGCCCCTCCCTGATCTACTACTTTGGTCACCCAGTCAAAGAAATATATCAGATTCGTCTGGCATGACCTTCCTGCTGTGAATCCATGCTGCCTAGGGTCCTGTGCCCCTCTGGCCTCTAGATACTCTACAATTCTTTCCTTTAAGTGATTCCATCATTTTCCTATCACTGAGGTTAAACTAACAGGTCTATAGTTTCCTGCTCTGCTTGCTCCCACTTTTGTGAGAGAATCACATCTGCCCTCCTCCAGTCCTCGGGTACCACCCCATCCTCCACGATTTGTTAAAAGGGTAGTCAGTGGTGTCACTAGTTCTACCCTTAGTTCTTTTAGAATTCTGGGATGAATCCCATCAGGCCCCATTGCTTTGTCCATCTTCAGTTTTAAGAGTTCTTTCAGAACCCTTTCTTCTGTAAATAGGCGGTATCAACTTCTGTATCCAGCGTGTTTCTACTGTTTGTTTTATGTATCTCCCCCTCTTCCTTTGTAAATACTGAGCAAAAATATTTGTTTAGTATCTCTGCCTTTTCACAGTCTCCCTCTGCCCACCCTGCCTCCCCTTTATTAAGCCTCACTATCCCTCCCTTGGTCTTTCCTTGCTCCCTGATGTACCTATAAAGTGTTTTATCCCCCTTCTTAACTGAGTTGGCTATCTTTTCCTCGGTTTGGGCCTTTGCTGTTCTGACTGCCTTCCCAGCCTCCTTTTGCTTTAACTGATACAGTTCTCTGTCCTGCTCCTTCTGCGATTCCTTGTACTTCCTGAATGCTTTCTTTTTCTCTTGAACCTTCACTGCCACTTCCTTTGAGAACCATAGTGGTTTCTTAATCGTCTTGTTTTGTTTATTTGCTTCACACAAAGGCTCGTTACCTCTGTGATGGCAGTTTTTATTATTCCCCATTGTTCTTCCACCCCTCCTTCCTGCCCATTTGCTAGTGCAGTCCTTAGGCACTCACCCATTTGGCAAAGTCAGCCCTCCTAAAGTCCAGTACTTTTGTCTTTGTAAGCTTGACTCTGTTGCTGTGTTTATTGTGAGACATACTGTTCGATGGTCGCTAGTTCCCAGATGGCTACCCACTTCTACATCTGTAATCTCTCTCCATCTCCATTTAGAGAATCAAGTCTAATATTGCTCCTCTCAGTGGGCTCCAGTACTAGTTGTCTAAGGCATGCCCCTGTAGGGCATCTAGAATAACTGCACTCTTCGAAGTGGCAGCTGCAACTGCACTCCAGTTAACATCTGTCATATTCAGATCACCCATCAGCAATATCTCCCCTTTTTCTGCCATTCTAAGTATACTTTCTATCATTTCCCAGCCCATTTCCTCCCCCTGAGAAGGGGGTCTGTATACAACCCCTGTGCGTATTGTGGTGCAATTGTCTGACTCCAAATTTACCCACAGTGCTTCTTCTCCTCCCTGTTTACCCTTTTGTTCTGTTGCTTTTATTCCTTCCCTTATGTAAAGAACTACTCCTCCTCCTCTTTTACCCTCCCTGTCCCTCCTGTAGACAGTGTATCCTGGTATGTTTATGTCCCAGTCATGGTTTTGTGTGTACCATGTTTCTGTGACTGCCACGATATCCAGATGTTCCTCCTCCATCAAGGCCACTAATTCAGGAATCGTGTTACCCAGACTATGGGCATTAGTACTCATTGCTCTCCATTTTTTGATGGCTTTACCTTCTGTTGCAGCATCCCCCACTGACAGTTCTACCTCAGTTTTTTTCTCATTTAGTACCCTGTTTTGTAGGGAGAGGCTGGGATTTTCCTGTTGCTTGTCTGTGCCTCCCCCTTTGACTAGTTTAAAAGCTTGCCAATGAAGCATTTAAACCGATTGCTCAACAGACTTGTTCCCTTCCTGGACAGATGCAGACCATCCTGCCAGTATAGGCTGGTGTCCTCAGGTGGAACCCCAGTCTCAATGAAGCCAAACCCTGTGCTCCGCACCATTTTTCAACCATTCATTAAACTGCATGGTGCCAATTGCCCTCACCTCCCCCATGCTTTTGACAGGCAGCACCTCTGAGAAGGATACTGTGTGTGCTATTTGTCTTAGGTCCCTCCCCAACTCTGCAATGTCCTCCTGCACTGCTCTAATCTCATGATGAGCCAAGTCATTTGTCCCTTGGAAGTCAGATACAGATAACCTACGCCTAGTCCTTGACCTAAAGTGGCTGGCACTCAACTCCAAAACCCCTATGGCAGCTGTAGCAATTGATTTTGCCAAGGTGTTTTACTCACTGGAGTGAGGATACCGCCATAAGGTCTTAAACCTGTATGGGTTTGGGCCCTATTTCTGTTCTTGGGTTGCCACATTATACCACCTACCAAAAGCTAGAATTGTTACCAACTGGGACATCCCCCCTCTCCTTTACAAAGGGACACTAGCAGGGCCGTCCCCTCTCTCTCCTCTCCTTTTTGTTATAGCCCTGGACCCTCTGATTAGGAAACTCATGAGCACCCACGGCATAACAGGTATCCCTGTAAAAGGGACGTCCTTCTTCATTAATGAGTATGTGGATGATATGCTGCTCACGCTGTACAATCCGGAGCTCTCCATGCCTACAATACTGTCCATACTGCAGGACTTCACCTCTCTCTCTGGCCTGCTAATCAACCAAAAGAAAACAACTCTGTCCCCCACTGAATGTGAGATGTGGTAGAAATTGCCTCATTGTTACTGATATTACTTGGGCCCCCCAAGGATTTTCCTACCTTGGGGTCATAATCATTTCAGCTTGGAAAGATCTGGAAACCATTAATTTCTCCCCCATCTTGGCAACCCTAGTAGCTGAAGTCCAAAGATGGAGAAAATTACGGTTAACCCTCAAAGGCAAAATAGAGGCTATCCAAATGTTTATTTTCTCCAGTCTCCTATCTGCTAAATAATCTCTCAATTCCACTTTCACAAAAAAACATTCAAGGCCCTGGATAAACTAATTTCCTCATTCCTATGGGAGGGCAAATCTCTGAGATGGGGGTATACAAAACTGGGGGCCAACTGGACTAGGGCTTCCTTGGTTCACAGGTTACCACTTAGCTTATCTTATGGCACAAGCCACTGTCTGGTTTGCTCCTCACTCTACCTTCCTCAATGGGTACTCCTTGAAGCTGCCCTATTACCAGACAACTCACTTTTCTCCTTATTATCCAACAAAAAACCTACCAGGGATCAGCTTTCACCCATCATGATAGAAACCTGTAGATCCTGGCACTGAGCAGTGGCACTTACTGGGGTCCCAGGCACAGGATACCGTCCCCCTTTTTCCTATGCCTCTTTATGGAATAACCAACTTATAATGATAGATTGCAGACCCCTGAAATGGTCCCATTGGGCCTCCAAAGGCATCCGGGTGGTGGGAGACCTTCTTCTTCCAAATAGCAAAACACTGATGTCCTTTGAGCAGCTTCGAGACATCTATGGGTTGAAAGCACCAGAATTTTGGAGATATCTCCAGTTACAGAGTGCATTAATTCCCCTCCTTAGAGCCTCACCTGCCAAGGATATCTTGAACTGCCTGACTACCCTCTATCAGCCCAAGAAAAGCCAAGGCCTGGTGGATATTTTTTATAAAATTTTCATGGACTCACAGCCTGATACCCCCTCTGCATGATAACCTGGGAAGCGGAACTTACCTTTCCCCTGTCCCAACAGCAGTGGTCAGACTGCCTTAAGGCTGTGCAAACAGCTTGTGAAGATTCCAGGAGCCAGCTGATACAGCTCAAAATCCTCCTCAGGTGGTACAAGACTCCAACAGTGCTTCATAAGCTTAAGATATTGAAGAATGACCAATGTTGGAGGTGTCAATCCTCACCTGCCCACTTGTTCCATATTATGTGGATGTGCCCAGTTCTTCAGGGATTCTGGATGCAAGTGTTGGATGATTGTTCAAAAATTGCAGGCAAATCACTCTCACTTTGCCAATACTCCCTATTGCTGGGAGATATCTCCGTACTAGATCCCCTGGCTGTCCCAACCAAGGTATGGATACTGGCAGCTGTAATGGAGGCTAAGAGGGCCATCCTAATGAAGTGGAGATAGCCCACTGCCCCTACGATATCGCAGTGGCGAGCAGCCATGGCTCAGCTGACCATCTTCCAGAACCCCACAGCAGTAGGAAAAGGTCATCTTCCCAGATATCACAAGAAATGGGATGCATATTTGCACTCCCATATCTGTGTGGTTTCACTCCCATTGCTGCAACCCCCCCACTTCTCTGATTATGGTACTACCTCCCCTCACCCTTCTACCCATCTCTATCTAGTTGAGTGGTAGGGTCCAAGAATGCTGCGGCCATTAGGTCATACCACCCTCACCTTCTATTTAATCTGTATCTCTCCCTACTTCTCCTGATAGTCTCTTTTATTCAGAAACCCCTTTACAGGGGTACTTGCTATAATAGAAGCTCTAGGCTCTGACTATAAATTAATGCACAACGTACAGAATGCAAGTGAATGGTTTACTTTGATCTGATAGCTAAGGAATAGATGAATCATGTATGGCATATGAAGAATAGCGCCTGCAGCTCTGCTGGAAACTTGGCCTTCCCAGATTGTAAAAGAATACTAATTGTATCAGTGTGACTCTGTCTCCAATAGTTGATGTGTTGCATGATCCAGGGATCTATATGAGATGTTACATACTACTGCATTGTTGTATTGACTTAAATGCTTGCCTGGTGCACATTTGCCATTGTTGTGGCTTGTTGTATGTTGAAAACTCAATAAAATCTTATATGATAAAAAAGAAATGTTTATTAAGTTCTGGTAAGATTGCTTGGCACTGCTTTAAAGCGGGGGCATCATGGACATATAGCTCTTGTGCAGCTTAATGATCCAGTAAGAGTTTGTGGTGTCCATAACTGTTCTATATGTTTGAAAATTAGGGGAAAAAGGGGAAAAGTAGGGGCTACCTTTGGGGGTGTATATTATGTTAAAATTGCAAATGTAGGGACAGATATTGGCTAACATCTGAAATGGACTTAAACTCCATTTAGGTAGCAATCTTTTCAAAATCTGTCATTAACTGCAGAGGTGGAAACAAAAGGCATCAAAGTAAACAAAACTGTATTTCGTAGTCCCATGTACTGCACGTTAACAGCTCATGCTCTTTTCATACAAAAAATAAATAAATAAATAAAATAACAGAGAACTTACATATATTAATGGGATTATCATAGACCAACACACTAAGTATTTCAGGTTGGACTGTATAATGTGTTGTTATCTTTTCAGTTGGAGGTCATCATTATGGGCATTTGTTGTATTGTTTTTTTGTGCAGTACTGGGACACCATAATGGTGGTGTACTTTGTATGTCATGTTATATCTGAGAATGCTGTTCCATTTTAGGGGTTTATTTCATTCTCCATAGCCTTCCTGTAAATCAAGTACCACAACCATAAAGAAAACAAGTAAATACTCCATATTAGTAAGGAAAATATAAGTTTATATTTATTTTGTTTGATCTTGAATAAGATGTGTGTCAGACCCAGATACCATTTGCACAAGAAAGACATGGGGGCTGGTCTATATATTACAAGACCATAGTCTACAATGGATATGATGGGACTATATATAGAAAGTCAGAGGGCTTCTGGAGTAAGGCAGTGTTTATGTCTATGCAAGAGACCAATGGGGGGGGGGTACTGATCCAAAACAAAAGTTTTCTTTGCCTAGGATTTTGATCACTGCATCTACAACACAGTCTCCCTGGCTTATATTATTTTGGGGGCATTTATCATGTTTCTTTTCAGTTTCATGCCTGGTTGACTGTTTCAGTGAATGTTCATTGAAAATACATCATAGCAGAGGTGTCCTTTGTAATGAACATTATTCTAGAGAATGTTGCCTCTTTTTTTGATATTGTTTTACTTTAGTGTATCCCAAATACTTGTAGACTCAATAGACCAAATGGTCTTCTGCTGGCTAAATTGTATGTTCATATGATTGTATGATACTGAGGCAAGATTTAATCCATATAAAGTGGCAGAGATTATATATAAATAGTAAATTTTAATGCATATAATATTTATAAATGTATTGTAAGTTTTGTTGTTTATATGCCATAGTGATTAGAAGTGCCTAATTAATTACATTCAGCATGTTATGTTTTGATAATGTGACATTGTTATAATGGTGTTCATGTTACACACGTTATGTGTTGGAAAAAAATGTTTAAAAATAAAATATCCTTATTATTTAGGATATTAATTGATGTCTTTCTTAAGCACATATGGGTGCATAATTGTACAACATAGGTGGTCCAGGAAATCAAACATATACAAGACATGGCTGAACTGTAACATGTTCGGGTTTGGGATATAATGGTGTCCTAAGATGGATGGTTCAGTGATGCCCCACAGGTATGGATTAAAAATAAATGATGAAATGTTTCATACCACAGTACTTAAATAGAAGACATAGGCATTGTGATATCAAATAAACTTGATTGTTAAAAATAGAAAATATGGCATCATGGACACCATGTTACACATGTTATATTTTCCATATGATAACTTACAGTCCCAATTTTGAAATCATATAATTGATGAACTATCTTCATATTTGGGATTATACTACTACCATATGCAATTCCTGAAAACAAAGCATACTCAAGAGCATTGAACCTAGTTTTCTTGGAGTCATGAATGTCACACTTGCTCTCTCAAGTATTGTATACATGCCTATGTATATATATATATATATTTCTAATCATTCTCTGACACTGTCCATCTAATCTAACATGCCATGTAGTTCAAAAGTACAGAGTCACCAAGGGTTACATAGGAAATTTCTGTAAAGCTTCATTCTCTTAATATGACTATAGAAATGTGCTGGATCCTCTGTTGTCCTGATTAAATCACATTCAGAGTCTTTCCTTCATTTGTGTATAACTGTCCATGTTGTATAATTTTCTGACACTTCATTTGCTTTTAAACAATTTAGTAGGTGCTTACAGTAAGAAATCCTTCCACAAATTCAGAAATGCATCTCTGGATCAGCCAATATAGAAAGAATCATGTATAGTGGTGAGAAAAAGAGTTATTTTCTACCATATATGTTGTTTTATTCTTTTTTGACCAAGTACTGTCTCTCTATATTTGTACTTACTTCTTTGGTGGCTGTTATATGTATTTTCCAGTTCTGATACTATTGCACAGCTATTTATTTCAATGAATTAAACAGATAAATTCCCTGCTAACTTTCATTAAACACTAAAAACAATGCTGTTTGTACATTGTTTATAATAGTCCCACTTTTCCACCCATAATTTTATGTGATGCATGCTTGCTCTACAACCTTCAAAAATGATAAAAAACTGTGTTAATTAGATAGCTGCCATCATTGTGAAATTCATGATGAACACCATGGTATCATCTGACCACCAATCATTGTACCGAAGGCATATTGTAGTTGTACGGAGACAAGCGTTTAATACAGGGTCTGTTCCTATATTCAAACTACTTCTCTTGCCCAAACACAAACAGTTTCTAGTAATCCATTGCCATAAGTTTCAAAAATCATGGAATTAAATACAAATTTAAATTAGATGATTTTTTTTTAACTAAATGTATGACACACTCTGCAAAACGTTCACAAAGTAGACTGTCAAGTAACGCTGAATCATCTACTTAAACAGTTTACCACAGTGCCGTCTCATGAAACAGTGTTCACTCACACGACATAAAATACAATAAAACAGAATAGTAATACCACAGTAAAAACATGGAATAAGACAGTTTAGCAATAGTCAACAAAGCAAAACAGGACTCGCAGATGTATATTTTAAGAAAAGTTAAACTTTCAGCACATTCCTATGTAAAGGAAGGGAGGGAGTAGGGAGACACCTGCAGGAAAATGGAAAGTTGTCAGGCAGATTTAAATGGAGCAGCATCATACTACAAATCTTCCTTAACCACCACATGGGGCTCTGGATGCAAATTTTTGAATAATATTAAGGAACTCCGTGGCAGAGGTACTAACCTACCTCCAGACCAGTTGGTAATAGATGGTTATCTCTCATCGGATCCCCTCAGTATAGCCTCAGCCCTAAACTCCACTTACGCTGATCTCAGTCATGTCCTCCCCCTAATTTCTTTGACCTGCCACCTACCCAGACTAACATCCCGCCACCCCACACTCCACCTTTCTACCTTCACATCTTTACACCACAGACCACCAAACCCTACCTTGCTAAAGCCCTTAACCACTCTCAATTTAGTAGAGACTCCCTAGACATGCTGCTTCTCCTACTCACCCTCCAGGAAGTCCTTACCCATCTCATCCATATCCTCAACCTCTCCCTCTGTCAGGTTAAATATCCCACTCACTCGAAATCCACCTACATCACCCCAGTACATAAGAGTGGAGACCACACCTCCCCTAATAATTACCGCCCCATCTCCATACTACCTCCTCTATCCAAAGCATTAGTGTGTATAGTCTCCAATCAACTCACAGACCACCTTATCAAATATAACATGCTATGCAACCAGCAACATAGTTTCTGAAAGGGACATAGTACAACCACTGCACTCCTTGAACTTACCTCACATATCCATACTGCCTTAGATAGTGGTCACCTCACAGGAGCTATCTTCGTGGACCTCTCTAAAGCATTTGATACCATCAACCATGCCCTCTTACTAAACACATTCACCCACAGTGGCCTCTTCAATGAGGCAGTAAACTGGTTCACCAGCTGTCTCCCTGATAGAACACAGCTGGTTAGGTAGGCACTGTCCTTTCCTCCAGCCTCCCTGTCCAATCCGGTGTCCCTCAGGGCTCCATCCTAGGCCACCTGCTATTCTGTCTATACCTAAACTCCCTCCCATCAGCCTGCCCCACCAACCTACTCCTATACATAGACAACACCATCCTTTTTGCAACTGATCTGGACCCCCTGAAATTCCACCAAACACTCCAACACTCACTCCATGCAACTGAACACTGGCTCACCTCCCAGCACCTAATAATTAATTACAATAAGACACAAGTCATGATTTTCTCCCACCTACACAACCCACTGAAGAATCTCTGACCCCAATTTCTAACTGTAAACCTAACCTCCCTTGAACAAGTGTACACCTTCAAGTACCTAGGAATCACACTTGACCCAGCCCTCAGCTTTAATCAACATATTCAGCATCTATCTACTGCTCTAAACTCTAGACTTGATGTACTTTACAGGTACAAACACTGCCTCATCCCCGAGGCTCTATGTCTCACCATTAACTCCACTGTCCTATTGCTGCTAGACTACAGCATTCTAATCTACAATGCTGCTCCCACCTCTGCCCTTAATAGACTTTGTCTTGTACTAAACAAGGCCTGCTGACTCATACTTGGATGTGATCACTCCACGCACACCTGCTCCCTCTACAGTGCCATTAATTGGCTAAACTTAGCAACAGAATCAAGTACAACACCTGCTTAATGACCAAAAAGATAACCCTAGGCCTCACCCCAACTACCCTGAACAAAATCATCCACCCAGAGCCCCGTGTCAGAGTCACACACAACTCAAACAAACCATTACTAAGGGTACCTCATTGCCAGAAATCCAAATTCCAAAGAACTTTCAGTTATAATACCCCATCCTGGACCAATGCACTCCCCACTCTAATATCCAGTGAACTAAGATTAGGCCTTTTTAAATCTAGTCTAAAGAATCACCTCCAGGCCTCCAGCCTATGTGATTGCCCCTAGACAAGCCTCTAATCAGGCACCAGACACAATTCCCCCTGAAACTCTGTCTTGACAAATAGCCTCTCCCATACCTTGGGCTGTGCTAAACCCCGATATTCCATGATGTCCTTGTTTATAGTTTTACTTTTGTATCTAGTGTATATCTCTATGTGAAATTAAGTAATTTCACAGCTACCTGTATGTTTTTTGTTACCCCTGTACCTCGCTATGTATAATGTGGAACCATTATTATCTCACTGTAATGTAATACACAGCAACCTGTCTGTTTCTGTTCCCCTGTACCGCACTATGTATGACGTGGAACCTTTGGAAATGAGTCTCTGACTCAAAGGTCTTTCTGATTATCTCAAATAAATAAATAAAAAAAATCTGGCACATTTCAAATGTTTGAAGTAAAATGTCATTTAAGTAAGAACTACCGTATTTGGCAAATACATCCTTACCGCCTTAATCAATTGCTACTGCACCTACCTCATCATACCACAACACTGGTCAACTTTTCTGTAACTTCCATTGTAATTACTTTTATGGCCATCAGCATGGAGGAGAGGAAAAGTCCACTGTGGAGGAATCCTCTGGGGATCCAAGGCTTCGGGTCACCATACCACCAGGTATTGATTCTACTATTGCCAACCCAGGTATCTGTAAGGCCAGCAGAACTGTTGCAAACTAGGATGTGAACTTCTCCTTTTGACAGGCAGTCTTCCTCCACAGAGGAGCTGAAGGCTTACCATCTGGGGGCATGCAGTAGCCTTGCCTATGAACATTAGAGAATGAATGCCCCAAGGAACAGAAGATTGGCAACAACTGCTTCAGGCCTGTCTTCCCCCCTCCCCAGCAGGGCTCACTGATTTTGCAAGCCCTTCTCTTGAGGGGTTCAGGTAGTGCATCATGAAACCAGTGAGATGAAAGCATAGTGATTGTTGCAGCATGACACCATAGAGGGTGAAAGTGTAATGAATGTTGCAGTGTGAAGTGAGAGAGGCAAAGGAATACTGGACCCACTTGAGTAACTGACTGTGGGCATATGCCTTGTTGTAGGAGGGCATGTGCCCATTGATGGTTGATGAGGTGTTTGCCCAAAAGAAGGTAGTAGCCTAGGAATGGTAGATTGCAAGGGTAAATCTGAGCACCAAGGAGAGTATAGTATAGCTGCCTAGTCCAGATGGCGAGGTTAAAAAGCAGTGGAGCAAAGGCTCAAGGAACCTCTGGAGTGAGCCAGGTCACCAGCAGCATGCAAAGCCCATGAGGATGAGGGTAAGGGTGGGTGAATGCCTAAGTAGAAGAGCAACAGGAAGCACAAAAGAAACACATGAAGTGAAGTACAGCCACAGCAATGGCCAGTGGGGCCCATAGGCAGGCAGCACAGGAGGTAGTCCAGGCCAGAGACAGGGGAGCCAGCAAGCTCCCCACCCAGAATAGAGAAAAGAGAAAACAGGCAAGCAGGGTGAGAAGTCCCTCTCAGCCAACACCCCTGGACTGGGCAGGAAGGGTGAAGGCAGGTGAAGCAGCAGCAGCCAGTGGAGCCAGCAGTCAGGAAGGCCAGCATAGCCCAGGAACCATAAGGAGACTAGCAAGCTGGCAAAGTAGCACCAGAAGCTCAAACCCAAAAGCAGCCAGGCCAGAGCTGCAGGCCAGAGAGTGACCTCAGTTAACACATTAAAGCAGCAATGATGGCACTGAACAGGCCAGGAGGGCCAGCCAGAGCAGCAAGAAGGAGGACAGGGATGCCCCCAGGCATACTCTGAATGACAAGGTAAGAAGAACAGCGAAGGCAGGCAGAAGCAAGCAGATGTAAATGAACCAGTGTCCAGAGGATGCTGGGGCATGCATGCTCAAGAAACACTTGGTGGGAGCATGAGGAGAATCACTCACTTTCCCATGAAATCCCAGGCATAGCCTGACAATTATTTCTTTAAGAAAACCAGGTATACTGTGTATTTTTGTTTTTATGGTCTTTACCTAAATAATTCAAAATCTCATTTAATAACTGTATTGTATTACTCTGTTTCCCAGTAGGAGGGCTTAGTCTGAGGTTTAATATGGGGAAATAAACTCCTCCCACATACATCATATAAACCAGCCACTCCTTGGACCCTCTGCTTTAGAGTTTGGAAAAATTAGATCTCCTACCCTGAACTCTCGTGTGGCATGTATGCTGGCTTCCTTTTGCTCTACTTATGTTTCCTTGCTGTTTTTGTCTCTTTGCCCTGTTTTTATTTCTTCGTCCCTTTGAACTTTCTGGTTCAATGAGTGCTTCCTTGTTTTTCTTTTTTCCCAGATTGCACTCTTTTGTGTTCTTCCCTGCCACTGTGCTCCCTCCCCTCCTTTCCAGTATGGCCTCTTCTCCTGCATTGCCTTCCTTTTTGCTCCAAGCCCTCTGTTGTGCCCAGACCCTCTGTCTTCCCCTTCTTATCAGTGGCTGTTTTCCCTGACTTCCTCCTCAATCCTTCACCCTGGATTGTTTTACTTTCCCCGTGCTATCCATTGTTTTGCCAGAACCTGCAGTGGATGGTCAAGCAGCCCCTCTGTGTTTGGATCTGTTGTGTTGCATTGATTGCCTTGTGCCCTTCCATTGCATGATGGCTATAGGAGCATATTGAGAATGAACAAATTGAATTCCAGCAACGTATTTTTTAATGGTACCGTGAGATAGTTATAAAGCCTTATGGCAAAATGTCATAAATGCTAAAACATGATCATTTGAGATAGGAGAAGTGCGTGGTATTTATGAGGTGCCTCAAGGAGAAGTGCACAGTATTTATGAGGTGCAGAATGAGGCATATTTAGACCAGGCTGTACAATATAGAATTCTATGGTATTATTAGATCCTGGAAGGAAGGGGGAGAAGACATCTCTGGATCCACTTCCAGACATAATTGGTGGAATACCTGAAATTGAAACTGAGGCAATATATTAGCAGCCTTATTAACATGACTGAGTATATGAAGACATTGGATGGTAAAATTATGGTAAAGTAAGAGCCAGATCAGCTTTCACATGAACATCAGTATGGACTAGGATGAGGAGCAACCTTTGTTGATAATGTCTACGTTACTTTAACTGTGTAAAAAAACTGAAACTGACTGAAGACTCCATAAATGACCACATAGAAAACCAGCAGCTATGATGAGATACATTTTGAATAATGAAGTAGTAGAAGAAAATTTAGGAATGGCAGAATATCGGGAGGCCAAGCAGCAGCAAACCAAGCTGGACAAAAAATGGCAGCAAATCCATATCTTGAAGAACATCAGTATAAATGCTAGGTTACATGTCTGGTGAAGGGTCTTTTTAAAACATAGAATATCCAATCCAGTGAGCCAGGAACACAGACCACATAGCTAAATCCAATTTTGCTGCAGCTGTAATTTGAACAAAGTGGTGGAGTTTCTCAACTGAAGAAGCTAAGTTTAAAAGGTAAGATATGAATGATCTACCTTGGGGAATGATCCTCATGGCAAAGTTCAAGTAGCCTAGTAGGGAAAGTAATTACAGCTTAGAACAAGAAGACCAGGTTGAAAAGGAATGGATCTTATGTTGGATTCAAAGAAGTTTATGAGCAGGTAAGCATGCTTCTGTGCATACAGAGGCCAAATGATGTCAAGAAACTCTGGGGACGTAGCCTGGCCTAAGGTTTTCTCTGTGGCTAGATGAATGTTTAGACATGTAGAAAATTGAATGAGGGTATTTATACCTTCCTCTGGAATGGAGTCTGGTGGATCTATTAGAAGGAAATGATCCAGGAAATGGAGTACAATTGATCTATGGAATACGTTGAATAAGGCCCGACAAATGGCTTCAACAAATTTAATCAGACAACTTGGGGTTGCTCCTGCAACCAAAGATTAGTTGGAGTGCAAAGTAATATTGATTTTCCCAAGACATGCCATACCAGTGCAAAAGCAAGGGATGAATAGGCATTAATTTAAAGGCATCTGAGATATTGGCCTTGGAAAGCCATGATCCTGAGCCAAGATGCTTGATTAGCATGATGGCATCTTCTATATGAGCGTAGGATAAGAAATACTCATCAGCTGAAATTAATGAATTGATACTGGGCATGGAAGAAGCATGAGGAGCAGAGAGATCCACAATGATATGCTTTTTGCCTGAGAATGTACATGTTGCAATGCCAATAATACTGATATGTAAAACAGGAAATGGAGCAGGGACGTTGTTAGGACTGGGCCTCTGGGACTCAGGCGCCAAATGTTTTGTATGGGGCCCCAAACCTTTTCCTGCACAGCCCTGCTTTTTTATTATTTTGTCTTAAACAAAGTAAGATTTCTATTCCATTCCATTCTGGATCCCAACCAGACCATTGGTTCTTACAGGCATCATTTAGAGGTCAATGACTCACCACACCCACCCCCTCCCCTGCCAGCATCCAGTCCTCCTCCTGTCCCAAAACAGAGAAAGCTTTTATGCGATTCGCTGGGACTGGGACAGTCCCAACCAATTGTGTGAAATCTTTTTTTTTTTTTTTAATTGGAAGAGTGAGAGCCAGAAGACTGGATCAGGACCGAGCGAGCGATGAGCAGGACCTCCTTCCTCCTTGTAAACATATCTGTTTGATCACTGCAGTGTCATGGTCAAAGATCTCCTATGGGAACAGCAAGCATCAATGATTTGTTGTATAAATGGCTGGGAGTACACAGAGCTAGATCTGACAACAATATAAACACCTGCTACCATATCTGCAATCTGCTGGAGAAGATGGTAGCTGAATTTGGACTGCGTGACTAGTATAGCATTTACAAAACGTGCTATACAAGTAGTGGTGGTCCGATAATCTTCACTATTGCCAGGAACCTTTGCCAACTTTATGTGTCTCCCACTGCCTCTGCCTGGTGCAGCCTTGCATTGACTGAAAGATCATCATTCCTGTATACCTTGTTGTGCCTGGTTCAAACTCCATCCCTGCACATTTCTGAATGAGTGTATGCCTTTGCCTCTAGTACCATGGGCTGAGAGTGCTGTTCTAGTCTTGCTGCTTGTTCTGTCTCTGTTGCTGCTCTCCAGCTTGAGCCTTGTAACCCTGATTGTTTGTCTCCACTTATGTTGATTGCACTTCATTCCTAGGACCTGATTTATCATGGCTTCCTCCTCCTCCTCCTTGGATGCTCCCATGCCAAATCCTGATGTCACTCCTTATCCATCTATGGCCTCACCTCCTGCGCCACCACCTAGCAAGAATCACTACTATGACTTGCTTCTCTATTTCTGATTGGATTGTGCCCAGTCTGATTGCAGAGCATAAAGCTGTGGCATTGCTTACCCCACTTCTGCTCATAAGCAAGAACTTTATGACCTGTATTTGTCCAGTTTGTAGCCAGTGCCAGCTCTGCCGCCTGCCCCATTGGTTCCTCAGCCTTTCTTTCCCATGTCAGAGATGCTCATCTTCATGGCTCAAATGACTTCCTCCATGTTTGCTCTTCAGTCTTGCATGTCCATGCTTGAAGCTCATCAACTGATCCAGCCGTCTCTGGCTTTCCTTGCTCCTTGTATTGATGACCTTTCTTCTCCAAGCAACTTTCCTCTGCCTCCGGCTCCTCTGGTTGTGCCTAGTCCTGCTCCTGTTCCTATTACTGTGCCAGGTACATTGCCACCTCATGATAATCCTGTCATTTCTCTGGTCCATCTCGTCTCATCTCACCTCCACAAGGACATCATCGATTGCAAGGATGGTAATTTGGCTTCTCTCCTGGTTTCCTTCAAAGACTTTGTGGACAATCGCATTGTTTCCTGAGTTGACATATCAGATGTCCTCAGATCTAAGTATCCCCATCTCCTCCTCAAGCTGAAAATTTCTGAGTTTGTTCTATCCTTCAGCCTTTATTGGGATTGCTTTTCCTAACCGTAGTTCTGAATTGGATTCCTATTTGTATCTCATAGTGGATCTTAGTTCTCGTTACGACAGTACATGTTTTATGATTATCACAAGTCTTCTTCTGCTAAGGCTGCTGCCACATTGCATCACTATAATAACAGGCTGAATTGGGTGGTCCTGAACAATGAATTATTTTGTCATCATTTTGCCAGCCAGAGAGCTTTTGCCTGCTCTCTTTGTGGTTCTTTTAACCACTTTACTCCGCTGTGCTCAGTTGTGTCTTCTTCTACTGCTTCTTCCTCAGACTCCATGCCTTATCCTTCTTTGCTACCTGCACTCATTCTGTACTCACTTGTACCACTGTGAACCCTCAAGATCATTCTGATGCCTTTGGACGTCCTGTCCAGATGTTTGGCAATTATCAAGTCTGCTTCAATTTCAATGTGTGAGGATGTTTCTGTTTGAATTGCAGCTTTCTGCAAGCCTGCAGTTATAGTGGTGATGCCCACACTTGCAGTATTTGCCCTAAGGCTCTCAAACCTTCTAAATAACCATTTTCAAATCCATCAACCCCTCTCAATCTCTCCAGTTTGGTGAATGCTTTGGCCTCCCATCCTTTCTGTCCTGCTGTTGCTCACTTTCCTTTTGAGGTTTCAGCATGGTTTTCATACTGGCATAGCTATTATTTCTTCTGAATCTTTCATTTGTCACAATCTGCAATCTGCATCACATGAACCAGACATTGTTCAGCAACTACTTCAGAAGGAGCTCTAAAAGAACTTCCTCATTGGTCCATTCCTTCAGTCACCATCTCCTATTTTTCATGTCAATTCTATTAGTATTGCAACATGTACATTCTAAGGCAAAAAGTGTCCCATCATGGATCTCTCTGCTCCTCACATTTCTTCCATGCCCAGTATCAATTCATTAATTCTAGTTGATGAATATTCCTTATCCTACTCTCATATAGACAATGCCATTACATTTATCAAGTATCTTGGCTCAGGAGCATGGCTTTCCAAGGCCAATATCTCTGATGCCTTTAAACTACTGCCTATTCATCCCTCACTTTGGCACCTGTATGGCATGTCTTAGGAAAATCATTATTACTTTGCAGTCTGACTAACCTTTGAATGTAGGAGCAGCCCCAAGTAGTTCAATCAATTTGCTGAAGCCCTTTGTCAGGCCTTATTTAATGTATTCCATAGATCGGCCATGCTCCATTTTCTGGATGATTTCCTTCTAATATACCCACCACACTCCATTCTAAAGAAAGGTATACATACACTCAATTTTTTACATCTCTAAACATTCATCTAACCAAAGAAAAAACTTTAGGCCAGGTTGTGTCCCTCGAATTTCTTGGCATCATTGGGCATCTGTATGCATGGAACCACGCTTACCTGCTGATAAACGTCTTTGAATACAAGATAAGGTCCATTCCTTTTCAACCTGGTCTTCTTGTTCTAAGCTGTAATTACTTTCCCTACTAGGTTACTTAAACTTTGCCATGAGGATCATTCCCCAAGGTAGATCATGCATATCTTACCTTTTAAACTTATCTTCTTCAGTTGAGAAACTCAACCACTTCATTCAAATTACAACTGCAGTGCAATCAGATTTAGTTATGTGGTCTGTGTTCCTGGCTCATTGGAATGGACGTTCTATGTTTTATAAAGACCCTTCACCAGACATCTACCCTAGCATTTCTTTTAACTATTTTTATCTGCACTACACTCAGGCATCCTTCTGGAGTGTACTCTCGTTGACAGCCACTACTCCCTGACTGAACCCTGCTATGGAACGGAGAGACTACCCCAACAACCCAGGTAGACCTAGCCCCCACGATCACCCCCCGGGTAGGACCATCCTCCTGTGATGGTCTTTCTGTAATTAGAGATGTTCTATCTGGGTGGCAGGTCAGCCATGGAGTCCTCCGATCGCAGGGCTACCATTGGCATGTGGGCTCTGTCCCTGGAACTGCCATCATCTCCATGAGCATGGAGGGGTGGTTTTTCTGCTTTTTTCCATCCCCTGTGGAGTATGGCCAGTGAGGCAACATGGGGCCATAGCTCTGCCCCCAGGCATACATCATGTTGCTACATTTGGTGACCTCCAGCTGCTGCCAGAGGTTTCTCAATAAGTGGACGCTCCCCCAAGCCATCCCTGAGAAGACAAAGCAGTTCACCAGATCCTCAATCTCTTCCCTCCCCTGCTGACTCCTGGCAACCCAGGCTCGCTTCTGAACCTGGGTCGCTAGTGTGGCACAAGGTGTGGTGTCCAGCACCACTGAGCTGACTATCTATACTAGCATTTATACTAATGTTCTTCAACATATGGATTTTCTGCCCTTTTTGGCCTAGCTTGGTTTACTGCCCCTTGGCCTCCCAATATTCTGTTAAATCCTGAATTTTACTCTACTACTTCATTATTCAAAATTTATCCCATCATAGCTGCTGCCTTTCTATGTGGTCATTTATGGAGTCTTCAACTAGTTTTAGTTTTTTCAGACAATTAAAGTACCAAAGATATTATCATCAAAGGTCACTCCTCATCCTTGTCCATCATGATGTTCATGTGGAAGCTGACCTGACTCTCACTTTACCATAATTTTACCATCCAATGTTTTCATATACCTAGTCATGTCAATAAGGTTGCTGATGCATTGTCTCACTTTCAGTTTCAGGTATTCTACCAATTATGTCTGGAAGTGGATCCAGAGATGTCTTCTCCTCATTTCTTTCAGGATCTAATAATTCAGTAGTATTCTATTGACACAAAGCGTCCACAATCATGTGGAAAACAGTAGCCCCTTCTACAAGATCTACCTATTGTTCAGCCTGGTCTAAATATGCCTCATTCTGCACTTCACAAATTCTGTGCACTACTCCTATCTCAGTTGATCATGTTTTATCATTTATGACATTTTGCCATAAGGCTTTATATCTATCTCATGGTACCATTAAACAATACGTTGCTAGAATTCAATTTGTTCTTTCTCAATATGCTCCTTTTGCTCCATCAATCCTTTCCAATCCATCCGTGAAACTTCTCTTGCTAGGTTTTCAGAGTTGCTCCAGCCAGAATTCCTCAAGACTTCCCATAGAAGGACCACTATTAAGAAGCATCTTGGACATATTAGATTCTGATCCATTAGATCCCATGTCCAGTTTGATGACTTACACCGCTATAGGTCTAGCCTTGTACAGATTTCTTAGGCCCAGATAATTTTCAGTCTCATTTTCAACTTTCTTTACATTCCTCAGAATATCTGATATTCAAAAACAAGATAATTACTATATCCTGCATCTACTTTCATTGAAAACAGATTGTGTCAATGAAGGAGTTTCGATACCTATATTTCCTTCAAATAAACAAATGGTGCCTGGTAGCTTAATTGGACAAACGTATGCATTTTCATGTTGGATCAAATCATTCTCTGCTCTTACTAACCTCAATCCTTAATACTCCAATGACCACAACATGGTTTGTAGACCATATCAGAATATTGCTTCATAGGCTGGGGCTCAATCTGTATTCTTATTCTGGACACTCTTTCAGAATTGGAGCAGCATTATTAGCTTTAAGACATAACATCCCCATCAATATTATAATGAACCTCGGAAGATGGAAGTCATCAGCTTATGAAACCTACATTCCAAATTCAAATTCAGAAATAAGGGTAGTGGTTTTGATCATTTCCTCCTAGTATGCCCAGAGGAAGGACTGATCAGTAACCATGAGTCCTGAGAGGTTTTCCCCAAAGGGTTTTTTTTCTCTCCTGTGCATTGCTGGTCAAACTCTCTGTGAGTTAGGAAAGATTATCAGCACCATTTTTGTCACTCTCTATTCCTACCAGCTATCAAGTTAAAGTTCTTACAACCATAGGAATAGAGTACAAGCCACAACAAAGTATGCACACGCATAAACACACTTACTCCACAAACACCGAATGGGAGAGCTTAGCCTGAGTTTCAATGTGGGGAAATAAACTCATCTCACATAAGTCATATAAACCAGCCTCTCCCAGGTCCCCCCACTCTAGTGTTTGGAAAAATTATCCCACAATCTTCCCCTTCCATGTCCTTTTTCCAGCATTCCCCCCATCCTTGGTGGTATTCTTACCAGTGATCAAGTTAAGATTCTCACAACAGAGTATGAATAAGCATAAACACACTTATTCCTCAAACACTGAACCAAAATACTAACTTTTGGAGAATTAAATTTTATTTCTGTAACCAGTTTAAATAATTTATCAAAAGCAACCCTGTTTTGCCCTTTTCCAAGTTGCAGTCATTTCCCTTTGGTTTGGTTTTGTTTCTTTGACTCAGTATTACCATTACTCACTTTCAGGTTAATCAAGCTTATTCCTCACAATGTACCCTGTACCTAATTAGGTTATTGCTATTATAATCCTCCCCCAGTTATCCCCACCAATCCAAACCAAAGCATGATTAGACAAATGCAGTTATGGGTAACCCCCATCTGACAATATTTGCTTATGGATTTAAAATTCAAGCATTATTCCTTTACTTTTCAACCGTAGCTGCATACTACTGTATATGGTCATTCAAATCCTGTGTACTGCATTACTGCATGACCTGGGTGGATATGCATTTAGCTGCTCTCTGTGCCTTAAACCAGACATGTTTGGTAATTGAGCACATATTCCCACACAAGTAGTGTTATTGCCAAGTGCTTTTCTTACGATATGTTTTGACACCTATAAAAAGTCAACCAAATCATTTGTAACTTTTATATTTATTAGCTATCAATCATATTTTCATGTTTGCATGCACTTGCACAAAGCAAATTTATTGCTATGACAGTGGATTTGAGCAGTGTGCCACTGACGGCCTATTGCTGGGCAATCTGCAGTGTGTTCAACAGTATCAGACCAATGATCAGCCAGGATAATCATGACACTGTTTTATGTTTGCTGGGTGACATCTTCATGAACGGCAACGAGAAGAGCCACCCATATCACAGAGTGGCGCTTTGCTTGGATCTGCATGATGCTGCCCAGCAAGCAGCTGATCAACCTCATGATCAGCCTGCACCTCATCCTCCTGCCTCAACGCAATTGATACTTTCATGCTAAAATTAGTGTGTCTGTGTTTTCCTACATTTACTCTTGCTTAAAACCTTGTGAAAAGACCCAAAACCTCTACCAAGTATTCCTCTCTCCTCTCCATCACTTCCCATGCCCCATAAATATGAACCTAATAATGGATTCCCATGTCCGTTATCACCAAACAAGCTGCTGCACTGGAACAGGTCAAAAACTTTAAATTACCTTGGAATCACCCTTGACTCTCACCTCTCCTACACTGTCCACATCGACCATGTCACCAAAGCCACTAACCCCTGGCTAGGCCTGCTATTCTGTCATAGGAAACACCTGACACCCGAAGCCCTCGCTGTCGCTGTCCAGAGCTCCATCATATCCATCATTGATTATGGCATTATCATTTACGGTTCTGCTACAACCACCGCACTAAAACGTGTATCCACCACCCTCAACAAGGCCTGTCAACTTGTCACTGGCTCTCGACGCCTAATTCACACCTGTGACCTCTATTCTCAAACTGGATGGTTGAATCTTGCCAATCGAATAAAACACCAAACTTGTATTACTACTAAGAAAATCTTGCTGGGCCTTTCCCCCTCCCCCGGAGTCTGTGCCCTCATACAACCAAGAATCCACACCCAACATACCAGGGGACTGAAACCTCAGCTTCAGCAAATCCCGCATTGCCGCACAACACAAGGCCAAAGATCCTTTGCTTACCAGGCCACTATTTAGTACAACGGTCTTCCCAATGACATTTCATCCTCACTATCGCTCAGTACTTTTAAGACTTGTCTCCGCCTAACACTCACTGCCTCCAACCTCTGTGACTGTTGTGGCTAAACATGTCTTTTGGTTCCATAGCTGAAGATGCCCTTTTGGATGCACATCTACTCCTGCACTTTGCCAGCACCTCCCCCCCCCCATCTTCACCTCCCCTGCTGGCCCATGACAAATGCCACCTGGCTGCACTACCTCTATTCTTATCTGCCTTCCACCTCTTCTCTCTCTGTCGCCCCCAACCTACCTCCCCTTTTCTCCCATCCACTTAGTGTCCCTCATTTCACCCTCCTCCTTTCCCTTTCCCCTCCCCAAAGTTTCATCTTATTGTTCTTTTTTCATCTACAAGACTATGTTTTTTTTTTTTTATTATTTTATAAACTGCTATCTTTGCTTATGATTGTCTCAGTTGCACCAATGATGTGGAACCTTTGTAAAAGAGCCTCGGCTCAAAGGTATTTGTAATCCTAGAACAAATAAATAAATAAATGTCCAGTGCTAGTACTTGAAATGAAGAAAAACAATCTCAATATCTTTAATTTTTTTTTAATGCCTTGTAAAAAAGAAAATGGTCAATCAATGTCTGTTGCCACCATCACCCCTGATGCCATTTCTGTTCCCCCACCTGACCCCCCCCACTCAGCACCCACTACTCCATACCTCCTTACCCCTTAGTTACCTACTGTGGACCCATTGCCATAATCTTGTCTGGACCATAAACATGTCTTTACTCTTCAGTGCTGGACCAGGAATAGGAAATCAGCTAAGTATAGTAAATGTTTTGCAATGCATTTTGAACATGTACTCATAACTTGATCAGTTTTTAATGTTTCCCCCAAATTTTCAACATAGACATTTTAGAACCTCCCTTCATGTACAAGGTAATCTGGCCCGAAAGGTGTTTTCACAATCACTCCACACAACTACCCTTTGAGTGGGATTTGACATTTTTCACTCTCTGGGTTCATGAAGTGGGGCCCTAAGAAGACTATGTTAAAAATTGTGGGGTTAAAATATATAAAATAGTTATGAAGGTATGTTGACATTTTCAACACTCGCTCACAATTTTGGTAATTTTCAATATTTTGACCCCAAATTTTCAATATAGCCTTTTGGTTTTTTACCACCTCATGAGTGTGACAGGTGTCATTTTTGAAATCCTGACAAAAATGTGTTTTTGCACTTGTGCTGCAAAATGATATTTCAGCCAGTATTTTATAAATGACACCTGTCATGTTCAGAAGGAGGGGTCATACAAAAGCTATATTAAAAATGTGTGGTCAAAATGTTACAAAAAGAATGAATTTATGGAGAAATGCTGAATTTTTCAACATTTACTCAAAACATTGTGATGTGCATATTTTGCCCCCTAATTTTCATGATAACCGTCCTGTTACCCCAACTCATGAACACGACAGGTATCATTTTTCAAATGTCCTCTGAAACATATTTTTGCATGTGTTCCACAAAATCACTTTTCAAACAGGATTTAAACACATTCCACTTGCTGTGATCATAAGGTGGATTCGTAAAAAGTCAGTGTTGAAAATGTGGGGTAAAAATGTCAAAAGAAAAAACAAAGTTATGAGGAGACATAGTTTTTTTTTTTTTATGTTTACTTATAACTTTGTGATTTTTGCAGATTTTTGCCCAAATGTGCACACAGCCCTCTTTTTTACCCCATCTGATGAACATGCCAGGTGACATTCTTTAAATTCCTTTTGAAACATGTTTTTGCAGTCCCTCTATAAAACCACCTTAAAGACAGGGTTTAAGAAAATCCACTTGTCCTGGGTAAATATATTGTAAAACTGTGTAAAGACATGACCCTACAGCAGAACTCCACTGAAAAGGACGTGTTGCATCTGATATGACATATCCTAGAAAAATATATTATAAAAGCATCTTACCTCTACTATCCTGTGTAAATGCAGAATTAAATTGTGTAAAATCAGAACCCCATTGCAAATTACATATTTCATCTAATCTGGTCTATTGTGGGTAAATGTTTAGTAAACATGTGTACAAGCAGGACCCAGTACAACAGCATGCAAACAAACATTGGCAATGACAAATGTTTGTTTTACATAAATACATAGATAGTGATAGCAAAAATCAGCCTGTCAGCCCATCCAGTATAACCCCCCTACCTGACTACTTGGTACTGGCCCTAGCATCCATCCTCCCTCTTCATTTCTGCCCCCACTTTATTAACTAATCCCATATGCCTGTCCCATTCCTGCCTGAAGCCACTTTCGAACTTGGTCTGTACTACCTCTTCTGACAGCTTTTTCCAATTCTCAACCTATCTTTCCATGAAAAATGTCCTTGCAGATGTTCCTTTTGAATCTCCCCCTGGAAACTTCAGTGAGTTCACTGTCATCCTTGTATTTAAACTAAAGGAGAAAAGATCCTTGGCATCCACCATATTTATCCAATGCAGTTACTTGTATGTCTTGATCATGTCATCACTTTCCCACCTCTTTTTAAGGGTGTACATGTTCAAGTCTTGCAGCATCTCCTGATGTCTTGCCCCTAGGTCATGGACCATCCTGGTGACTTTCCACGGTACTACTTCTGCATTGCTGTAGTTCTTCCTTAGGTGTGGACTCCAGTACTTTGCATACTATTCCAGGTGTGTTCACACCAATGACTTGTATAGAGACATGATCACCTACTGGCTTCTATTACTTATCCCCCTTCCTATGCAATGCAGCATCCTGATAACCTTGCTCACTGCTCTATTGCAGAATGTGGTTGTTTTAAAACTGTCCTGTATCATTTTCTATACCAAGACCCAAAGGTCCTTTTCTTCCACTGTGCACCCTCATCTATTTCGTACTGCACTCTTAGGTTCCTCTTTCCAATGTGTATTATATTTCATTATTAGTACAGAAAGTCAGTTGTCAGATCTTTGACCAGCTGTCTAACCTGTCTAGATCATCCCTGTGTTCCATGATCCCTTTCTCCATATCTACACTAGCAGAGATCTTTGTATTATCTAGGAAGAGACACATCTTCACCTTGAAACCGTCCCCTATGTTATAAATGAATGTATTTTTTATTTATCTATTTATTTAGATTTTGATAACTGGGTAAGCTCACTGAGACCACAGGTCCCTTTTTTCAGGAGCTACCCGGGATTAGTTAAAAGTGAGGTTACATACATAGGCAGGACTAAATAGTAGTTTGCATTTTTTGGTTTAGGCAGAGTACATTATAGAGCAAGTACAATATGCTGGCACAGTATACGACACAATGTGGCAAGTTAGTACAAAAATGTAGAGGGTAAAAAAATGCCGACAGTAGAGTAGCAGAGTATTATAGTGTCACCATCAAGTTAACAAAGGCAGGGAGCTAGCTATTAAGGCTGCAGAGACTGAGCTCCAAGAGATACACTTTCAAACCAGACTTAAATCCGTGAAGAGTGGGACAATTGGCCCGGTTCTCTGGAAGAGGGTTCCATAAGTGTGAAGCAGCATAGGTAAATGATTGCTTGCCTTGGTTGTACATACTTGAGTGATGTTGAGGGGATGGTCTTTAGAGGATCTCAGGTCATGGCTCTGGACTTTGGGGTTGAGCAGACCACACAGGTGAGGGGGAGTGCCTGCCATGGTAAATTTAAAGGTCAGACAGAGTGAGGAGTATGCCAATCTGTGCTGTATAGAGGCCAGTGGAAGTCAGCAAGGACCTCGCAATGGTGCCTCCTAGGAGGGTAGTTTGTGGTGAAGTGAGCAACCCTATGGTAGAGTAAAGTTTTAGTTTTCTTATTTCTCCCTCCCTGAGGAACTGCAATAAGGGTATCCCATGGAGAAGGGAGGGTAGTAAGGTACATTTAGCTATGGCATGCCAGGCTTCTACAGAAAGAGAATTGTCCAGCATGTAGAGGAGTCCTATCTTCTGATGGGTGGACTTTGCTAGGTAGTCTATGTAAGCTCTATAGGACATCTCCTGGTCAAGGAGGATGCCGAGATACTTGATCTGTTTGGTGACCTCAACTGTCTTCCCATTGGCTGTGTGGAGCTGAAGCAGGCTGTGCCTTTCAGCACCAAGGCGTCTTGTCCCAAACATGATAGCCTTGTTTTTTTCTTCATTCAGCACAAGTGAGTTATTGGAGAACCAGGCTTCAAGTGCAGGATGGGGCCCTGCACCAATCCCTGAGTTAATCTGCTTGTTACCTCCCTTACCTCTGAGAACTTCCCATTAACTGCCACCATTTGAGTTCTTCCTCTCAACCAGTTCACTACCCACATTGGTAATTTTTCCTACACCACTAAAACCCTTTCTAAAAAAGGCCTTGCTGAAATCCAAGTATACTACATTGACTGCCTCTCACCAATCTGCTGCCCTTGCCACCTGGTTGAAATAGTTAGCCAGATTAGTCTTCCAAGACCTACCCCTTATGAATGAATGTTGTCTTGGGTCCTGTAGCCCATTTCCTTCCTGGAAGTCCACTTGTTTCTCTGTTAGTATGAACTCAGTAATGTATCCCACTATAGACATTAAACTGACTGGTCTATAGTCCCTGGCTTATCCTTTCATCTAGTCTTGTGCAGAGGGACAATGTCCACTGTCCTCCATTCTTTTGGGGCCACCCCTTGACTATCAGGCAGTTACATATGTTTGCAAGTGGCCCTGCTGTTACATCTACAACCTCCTTCAGAATCCTTGGGAGTAATCTGTCATGTCTCATAGATGTACAGTATCCACTTTTAACCCAATAAGGTTTTCTTGGTAACCCATGAGGTGGGCACATGAGGAAGGGCACTGTCTGTAATGGTGACTCCTTCCTGGCCCAATCCCTCATGGCTATGGGAGGGTAGGGCAACCAGATGAGGCTGTGGGTGAACTGGGTAACAGGATGTTGCTATGCATACATGCGTGGGGGGTTGGGAGTGAGCATGGCAAGCATGGGCTGGGAGGGGGCAGAGATGCTGCAGGGGGTGGCGATGCAGTAGCTGCTGAGCTGCGTCATAGTGTCGAGGGTTGGCTAGTGGTTGGGATGGGTGAGGTACCAGGTTCGGGTCTGACCGCAGGTGCAATTTTATTGTGCCCAGCCCGAACCTTTACTTTTTTTACTGCTTTCACCCCCCTGACATGCACCTCCCTGAAGTTGAGAATCCTTAAGTAGGGGGGTGCGGGGGCGAAGACTCCCATGATGGGGGGTGTGGGGGGCACAGCCCCCCTTTAAGCAGTAAAAAAACTGTCCTGGCACCATTGTCCTGATGCACCAGAGTTGTCAGAGTTCCAAAAATGTTTTCAGAACTCTGACTGAGCGATAACAGTGATCGCCTTTAGACTTTCGCTGTTATCACATAGACCCAGTTTTCTCCAACATCATTTTCTCAGTTATTGCAACCCTGCCAGTTAATTCCTTCTTGTCTTTTCTTCCTCTCTTATCCCTACATTTTGGTAGTAACTCATCTTTCTCCCTAGAAAATATCAAACAATAATATTTGTTCGGCATCTCAGCATTCCCCTTCCCCCCTCCTCCCATCTTTCCTTGCTGTTTAGTCCCACAGTATCACCTTTGATATTGCACTTCTCTTGAATGTACTGGAATGCTTTTTTCCCTTGTTTCTCTCCCACTGCCAGATGGAATTCTGTCTCTGCCTTAGCTTCTCTTCACTTTCTGTTAGTTAACTTTGTTGCCTCCAGGTACTTCTCTCTATCCTTTTTCCTTTGGCTTTTTTTGTACTTCAAGAAAGTTTTCCTTTTGTCTCTTACCACTGTCCTTACATCAACCACAAAGCACATTGCAAACCATACCATGTTTCCCTCTTGATACCTTCCTAAATGATCTTCCTGCTGCCTCTAACAATGCCTTTTTTAATTCCTTTCATTTTCCTTTGCCCCTCAATATATTTGATAGCCACCTTGCTGTTTTTTCAACAGTTGTCTCATCCTACCAAACTCTCTCTTTTTAAAGTCCCATGTCCTTACCTTGTGTGTTCCTTTGGTGGTCCCTAACTGGATCTCCACAGCTATTGTCCTGTAGTCACTGGAACAGAGTTGTTCCAGGACTGCTACATTTTGGCTCCTTTAACATTTGGTAGACATCAGACCAGGCAGTAATTCTTCCTCTGTCAGGTTCTGGACTAGCTGAACTAGGAACACCTCCTTGCATGCATCCACGAGGAGCTGATTCCTAGTACTTGCAGAATTGGTACTTTCCAATCTACATCCAGCAGATTGAAATCCCCCAATACTACCACATCCCCTAACTGGCCACCATCCAAAGCATTTCAGTCAGTTTCTTGTCCACCCCTTGACCCTGGCCTGGTGTTCTATAGACCACCAGCATCATAATTTGGTTTACATTCCCAGTGGCTGCTAGCACCAGTTGGGTTTCCACTTTACTTAACTCTCCCAGGCTGCCTATTTTGACTGCCACTATCCCCTCTTTTACATACAACCCTTCTCCCCCTTCCCTACCATTTGCATTGTCCATTGTGAACAATAAGTACCATGGCATGGTCATGTCCCATTTGTGGTCCAAGTTTACCATGTTTCAGTGACAACAACTGGGCTGATGCATCTTTTATGACCCACACCTATAATTTCAGCATTTAATTGTCAAGTCTTCGTGCATTGGTGCACATCGTTTTCCAATATTTACTCCCACCTCCTTCTTTTTCCATCATCTCTGCCCCATCCATTCCCTTAACATGTATGAATCTGCTGCATTGGTTGATGGGGAGGGTAACAAAGTTCCCCTGCCTGTGTCATCTAGTGTTACCTTTCCACTCTTACTCCACCCTCACTAGTTTAGCACTGCTTTATGTTGTGCTCCCCTTTTCGCAGCACTCTCCTGCTTTGCTAATTTGGATTTAAGCTGTCCCAGTTGAACAACCTCCAGCTCCCACAAGTTTAAGGCCCAGTCCACAAAGAACTGAAATCCCTCCAACCTGCACCAGCCCTTTAGCCATGCATTGAACTGGAATATGTGGAACTGTTCCCTGTGATTCAAGCATTGCTGTAGCAGCACCTAAGAGAAGGTTACTGCACTGTCTTCTCCTTTGATACATTTCCCAGAGCATGGATGTCTGATTTCCACATTCCATGCTCCACCTGTTCAGATTTTTCATGCCCATATGCATAGTAATATATGGCCTTTGCTTCTCCTCTCGTGTGACTTCCACCACCCTAGCTATAATCTGTCTGCTGTCACTCCAGAGAAACAGCTGACCACCTTTTTGCATTGGGTGTGAGTCCCAGATCACTCCCAGTGCCCCCTAACATTGAATCTCCCAATACATATACTGTTCTAATGACCTTCTCTGGAGCCTGACCCACTTCCAGTTATGCTCTTTGGCATTACATGGCTATTATATGTGCTGGTTCCTCTTCTCTCCATACTGCTACCCATCAAAACATCCTTACATATACCAGTGTCCTTCACTTTTTTTTATATACCACTGGTAGCATGATACATCAGTGAGAAATTAAATATAAACATATTCAATACATAAACCATTGTTCCTAACATTATGAAGTTGAATGTTTTCACCAGAAAAATATTATTATGTTCTCCATACATTTTAAATGATTTTTGATTATTTTTTCATATATTTGCAATTTATTTATCCAAGATACCCCAGCTGAAATGCATCTTGTTTGCATGGGGGTCTTGCTTCTACTCATCTTATATTCACAGTTAAGTGAAGCGTAGCACAGATCAGTGACAAAACAGCATACGATCTTCCAGTAATTTCTATAATTAATGGTAACATAGTGAAAAATTCAGAGACCCTAAACACAATGGTGGCTGGCAGTATTCAGGGGTGCACATGGTTCTTCATACTGCCACCCACCAAAACTCCTACACACAGAGAGGTACAACTGCCTATAGGGGGTGGATTGATACTTGAAACAGTGGTACTCCATTCAATTACACAGTGATTATACATACAGTAGACTGTGCAACCACTAGCATGTTCAAAGCGCAACAGCCAAAGGGTCAGCCCATGGCATGGTAAAAGGAGATCACGCACTATTGCTAATAATGTCACCCTACCCCTTTTGCCCTATTCCTCAAGACTCACCTGTTCAATCTTCCCTGATAGTCTAATGGCCATGAAATCTTATCCAAGTTTCACTGAGAGCTGTAGCATCTAGGCAATGGATCCTTCCTGTCCAGTCCCATTCCTGTGAGCTGCCAAACCGTTCTGCCTTCCTGAATGGACATTCCAGCTCACAAAACAGTAACCACTTTAAGATCTGCTTGCTTTTCTCTATTCAATATCTTTTTAAATTTTGCCATCTCCTTCCAAGATGACCTTAACTCTTCCATGTCACACTCATCATCATCACAACAAGCCCTGGGCCCATACCACTCAACCTTCCAACTTGCCAATGTGTGACAGAGGGCTACAAAATGTCTGACAAATGCCAAAAATGTGGTATGCCTGATTTTTCACAGCGCGTAGAGTCACACACTGGTTTTTTCACGTAAAATACATTTTACCACAGTAAAATTATTGCTTGTATGCTTGGCATGTGATTTGTGTTGTAAATTAAAAAGAAAGTGTTGTGTCTGTGTGTCCTTAATTAAAATAAAGTTATGCAAATCCTAAATGTGTGTTAACATTTTATTGATGTAATCTATAAATACACCTCTAGAGGATGAAACAAACAACACTTATTCATTATTTGATGAAATCATGAAACAGTTTATTGAAACTATACTAATGCAGCACTACTGAATGAAAGAACAACAACTATTTGTAGAGCATTTGCAGCAATTATACAACTAAATGTGTTCTGAAACTACGTTAATACTACACTATAATATACAAAACAATGAGTGTTGAATACTGCAACTATAATACTATACTGTAATATACTAACTATAATAAATACATGCACCAGTGAATAAAACAATTACAAATTGCTTGAAAGTTAAACCTTAAAAACCGAAGTAAACAATTATTGAACTTATATAATACAAGCGTATTCACATGCAACCACAAACACCTGCTGCCAGCAGGACACTAAAAAGAACAGTATATGCAACTGTAAACATATAAATCACAGCTGTAGGACCACAAAATGTCAATGCCTTCCTTCAAAACACAGTGGGAGTGTGGGGCATGTTGTCTATGTCTACGTTGTGGTCTGGTGTTCTTTATTATAGGTGGCTGTTGCTTTTCTGGCAGCAGCAAGAGTATCCTTCAAATACTGAACATCATAGCAGTCTCGCTTCTCATTCATCTTGATTGCCAGCAAAGAATTCAGTGTTTTGAGATGCAGGGACTGTGGTAGTTCTGATTTAACTTTACACACCATGCTAAAAGCGTGCTCTGCATCTGCATTTGAATGGGGCAAGCAAAGTAGTACCATCATCAATCTTTTAAAGTACTGCAGTGAACCACCTCCACCAACAGTTTTGAGGACTGTGGACCAATGTTTTGGGAGGGCTGAATGGGGTCCATTTATTGGTCCAGTTATGATCCCTGTATCAGACAACTGGTACACAGAAAATTCATCCAGCAATGTGTCCTTCTCTTCTGTTGTCTTACAGATTCTTAGATGATCTGCCAAGTCTGTTACCTACATTTTGCACAAACTTGTTGCTCACAGAAAATTTCTTTAGTATTTTGGATATGACAGTAGAATAAAACACAACTGCTTTCTGGTAGATGTTGGCTTTTATGACTGTCCCAGCAATGCTGTCTTCCTGCTCCATCATGTACTGTCATATTTCTGCCCCTAGATGAAGATCAGTGTGGCATAGAAAACCGTCAGGATTTTCCAGAATGGTAGCATCATTGTCATTTAGCAATTTCCTGGCCATCTCAGGCCACAGAACTCTGCCAGCATATATGTAGAGGAGTCGAGAGATGTCAGAGTGCAAAGTCATTAGTTGGCTGTCACCTTTTTGCATCTGTTGGTTGAACTGGCACAGATGTTCAAGTCCATATTTTAGAAACATAAACTGCATTTGAATTTCATGGCTTTCCAGTCTTTTGGCGATGCTCTCCACTTTTGCTGATCTTTGTTCTGCTGACAGGAAATATGACAGGAGTGTAAGCCACAGATCCAGCATCCTCTTGACAACATTATTCAGGCTGAGCCACCCTGTTGGTGCATGCTTTATAACCTTGAGTGGTTTGACAGCCACAAACAGTGCAAATTCTTTTAACTTATGTTGTCTTTGTGCACTTGAAGAAAAGTGGCAGTAGACATCTGACACAAGCTCTTCAATCTTTGTCACAGTCTTTACTGCTGCTTTGCTGCAGATATCTACCAGGTGGCAGAGACATCCCATGTTGACAATATGTGGATTTAGGGTTTGGAGCCTTGATAAACAGAGTTCTTCTTTCCGATCATGGAGGCAGCATTGACAAATGACAGTGCAACAAGATTGTCTGTTTGGATGTGAAATCAGTTTAGTGTTTCCATAAGACAGTTAAACATGCTTTGTCCAGTTCCTGAGATACACTCAGGCATATCCAAGAACTTGATTGCATGCTTTCCTTGCTCTTCATCAAAATAACCCACAAGAATAACTAACAGTTTTTCATCTCCCATGTCTGTGCTCTGATCAATGTAGACATAGTATGGCACTTTTCGGCACTTTGCTGCAACATTTTCCTGGTACATAGGCCCCATGACGTCCCTTGCTATGAAGGTTGCTTTTGTGGCACTGCAAGTCATCTTTTTCAGTACTTCAGGATCAGAACAGTACTTCTTCATATATTTAATAATGTGATCACCACATGAAAATGACAAGTTGTGCTCTGCAAGCATTGCAACAAAAGCAACTTTGGCCTCTGTAACTTTTGAGCTTGCTTGTGCTGCAAACAAATTGGAGAGCTTCTGTCCAGATGTGGCATGCTTGACATTGTTGCAGTGCTTCTCCATAGCTGCATGGTGCTGCAGATCATGGCATACTCCATGGCCTATGGTAAAATCACAGGAGCACATCTTGCAGAATGCATATGTTCTCCCTTTCCTGCTGTCACCGACCCAATCAAATGAAGATTTCCAGGTAGCCTGGAATGTTGTGTACCATAATTGCTTCTTCACTGGGCTATGCACAATGGAATTATCCAATTCTGAGTCACCCCCACAATCTATGCAAACATAAAATGCAATAATATAAACAAAAGAAAGGCAACACACCTCAACTTCACCTCCGCACTCAGAGACTGTAATCCCTTCAGGCAGACAATAATAAGACAACAATAATTTTCATCTTCACATACTTATTTGTTCACTGGTGTGGCAGGCAGCAAGGTGTAATGCCTCAGCCCTCCATGCCACTGGGCCAGTCTGCCAACCATGCCATCACCATCTACCTCTACAGTCATCAATAAAACATCAGTCATTGTTTGGACGCAGCAAGCGGCCCCCACCCCATGCACCCAAATACCAGTGCAAACAATTCTGTTACACAATTCATCTGATTCAACATCACATAGCAAACAAACCACATCATTGCCATCTAAATAGGCCATGTACCTTGTTTTTTGGGTTGGTGGAAGGTGGGGGTCCTGCTTGCTGTGTCCAATCAATGCTGATGTTTTCTGGTGGGTCACACTGTAACACTACAGTCATTAATAAAACATCAGCCATTGTTTGGATGCAGCCAGCGTCCCCCTCCCCATGCACCCAACATGGGATGGGATTGGCTTGCCTTTATAAATCTGGCTGCATCAATTCTATTGAAGGGGAGAAGGCTTACTTCTGAATTGCTCAGTATATATTAATCACCAGATGCACTGGATACAAACTGGGAAAACAGCTAGTAGTGGGTGTGAAACCAGTGGACTTCTAAGGGTAATGAACCACTATTTTTTGGGAGGATATACTTTCATGTATTCAGCCTGAGTTGTCCCCTCAGCAAAAGACCTAGCTCTAACACTATGATTACAAGACCATCTCCTGACACCTTCTCGACCACAACTATTGCCCTTAGAACTGGTACTTGGCGCAGTTGGCATGGCAGAAACATTCCCTGCTCTGTTATTCCTCCCTGCATTATTTTCTCACCCAGTTCTTTTCCTCAATGTTTTTGAGTAGTCAGCTTTGTTGACCAGGAAAGGAGGGCTAGACAATTTTGCCTAATTTCACCTCTTACAGATTAAGCTTTCGGTGGCATTCTTAGTGAACTATTTAGTTTCTACACAACACGATGGCAGACACAATCACACACACATACTTATCCACTCTGACAAGCCTTCCTCTTCACTTTCATTGAAAGACCAGGTGTAATGATGAACAAAGTGAGTGAGAAACAACTTTGGTTAGACATTGACTTGGGGATCAAATATTTGGTTCAGCTTAGAAAAATCATCCTTCAAATGGAGAAATTTAGCATAGGGGTGAAACAGATTCCAAAAGAAAGAAGCCTTGGGATCAAAAATGAACATTAATTATTATAGATCACATGTTGCTGGTGGTGTTGGCATGTGCTGTAATTGATGAGGTGTGGCAAAGTCTGCAACGACTACAAATCCTGCCACATTCTTGTTTTGAGCTGTGGTATTCTTTGCTAAGCTCAAAGCTTCCCCATGTAGTTTCTGTGTTGCCTCATGCCAAATTAATATCTTAGTTCTTAACTGACTTCATGGATTTTCAAAATTAATACTCCCCCCCCAAAAGTGATGTATCAGAGAAATATATCCACAAATTAAAAGACAATAAGCTGATGACATTGCCTTTACCATAATAGTGTCTTAGTTTATATATATATATATATATATATATTTTTTTGATTGCTTGCTTCTTTTGGTTCTTAATATTTTACTTTTTAATTTTGTAATAATAAACTGAAGACAAGTGTAGCTGTGGTTATCACTATGTTGGTGTACTGCCATTGGTGATGGCTTTGTTATCACTTTATATCTGGCTTGGGAGATGTCGCAGATGTAATTTAATGACTGTGTTTAAGTTGCACATTTCGCATCTGCTGAAACTGAGCTTGCTTGTAATCATACTGTGAAGGTTGTTGTACTGTCTTCAAGAAGACTTCAGAAGGCAGCCATCCACTAGACTCTAGTGCTGCCAGTGCCAGTAGGAGTCAGGGGAGACTAAGTTAGCAGTAGGAGCTATAAGAGTGGAATTACAGCAGCAGTAGATCATGAGTCCTTTTGGAGATAGGGACAAACAAATGTATGTCTCAAATTGGTGTGTGGTAAGTTAAGCTGGAGACTGGCGAGGAATTCAGTATTGTCAGCATCTAACCTGAAGCCCTAAACTAGAGAAATGGCGAGACAATATCTGCAGTTGTATGGAAACATCCTTCTGAAGTGACTAAGGTTGGGGGATAGCCAATAACGTACAAAGTGATTTTAGCTTGTGCAGGCCAAACACCTTTCTTCTCTTGCAAGCAAGAGTTTGATGGTATCAGTAGTTTAGCCTGTAAGTTAGAGATGTGCAAAGTCAATCAACTTTGCTATATGGAGGATTTCACATAGAACTCAAATTTCACAACATTCTCTGCATTGTGAAGCAAATAACTTCACCTTTTTGGGAAACACAAAGTTGCCATTGGATCATATGGACTTTGTGTCACTTTGCCTTTTTCTTGCTCCTAAAGGCACATTTTGCAATGATTCATGGGATAGTAGGTAACATGGGCTCTATATTGGCTTGCACAACCTCAGTTCAGAGTAGTGTGTGTAGTGGAAAGCTGAAGTTAGTTAGCTCTCAGAGCTGTGAGAGTCAAACCTTCAAAAAACATTCAAAAAACCAATTCACCTTTGAACTTTTAGGTCCAAATTTAGTACATCAAGTGTAGTAAATCCTTGTATGTTTGTATCATTGATCATTTATTGATTCAGTGTGAATTTTGCATCATAAATTAGTAGTTTCAGTGTCTGTACTGACAGACAGTGCAGAACTGTGCTTCTGGGGAGAGGTGGATCTGTGGTGTAGAAGTGAGATTCACTGATTACAGTGTGAAAGGCAGTCTTGCCAACTTTTGCTGGCTCTTGTTTATTATGAAATGGGTATAAGGAATGCTGGCTCCTGATTGGCCAAGAGCAGCTTTCAGGTGGGCTGTTATCCCAGCACAACAGTCCAGCTAAAAGTAAACTGTTTAAAAAAGGCACAGTAATTACAAAAATTACCCATTTCATAATCGCAATAAGGCACTCTAGGGGGTGTGTTATGGTGAGCTAGCAGCCCTTCTTGGGTGGTGGAAGCCCTCAGCTACACCTCGGGCTTCAACCCACCCCAAGGCGGGCCGTTATCCCACCATAACACACCCCCTAGAGTGCCTTATTGCTTAAGTATCAGTGTGTTCTGTTCTGTACACAGTTACACAGAGTAATAATTCTAGAAATGTTTGATAATTTTTTGCTGTTCGCTGTGCATTTTTTTCTGTCCATTTAGAAGACTGTGTTTAATTTTACTGAACTGTTAAACTAGCCATTGTTTGTACGCAGCAAGTGTCCCCCCCATGCACCCAAATACCAGCGCAAACAATTCTGTTACACAATTAATCTGACTCAACGTCACATAGCAAACAAGCCATGCCATCGCCATGAAAACTAGTTCATGTACCTTGTTTTTTGGGTTTGTGGAAGGGGGGGTTCTGCTTGCTGTGTCCAATCAATGCTGATGTTTTCCAGTGGGTCACACTGTAACACTACAGTCATTAATAAAACATCAGCCATTGTCTGGACACAGCAAGCGCCCCCTCCCACATGCACCCAAATACGTGTTACACACAAAATAATCCTGTGACATCACGTAGCACGCAACACCATCACCATCAACCCCAGCCCATGTACATCATTCTTTGGGCTGATGGGTGGGGGGGGTCCTGCTTGCTGTGTCCAATCAATCCTGATGGTTTATTAGCATAAGTGTAATGTGTTACACTAACACGACAGTCATATTAATAAATCAGACATTGTCTGGACATGACACAGCATGCAAACCCCACCAAGACTTCTAAACAATTATATTACACATGGCATTAAAAATAATCAGACGCAACGTCACATAGCAAGCAAGATACTTGCTGCTAAAACTGGACATGCACATCAGTTTTGGGGTTGATGGGAAAGGGGTCCTGCTTGCTGGGTGCATTCAACACTAATGATTTATTAACACAGCTGTACTGCATTTGTCACACTGACATAACTATTGTTATACCAGCTAGGTGTCACACAGCAAGCTGACCCCCTCCCCACGCATAAAACAGAGCATACTTGCTACTTGCACAAACAATTCTATAAAGTAAATATAAATATGATTGGTAGCAGGCAACAACCTGCCCCACTCTACCCCCCCAAAAAAGTCAGTTAAATGCCATGTACAAAAACAATTCCAATTTCCAAAAATCCCCAGCAACATACCTGTGGCACTATTCAGCTGCTGATGTTCCTTCTCCTCCTCCTCTCACCTCCCTTTGCTGGTGATGAACACCTGCATATTGGTGTAGTCTATGATGTGGTTCCTGGCCAGATTAGGGGAGGTTGCTGGTGGGGCTTCTTTGGAGTCTGACAATGGTTGGTGTAAACTCCCTCACAGTACCTCCAGTACAGTGGCAGCTACACTCACTTCCTTTAGGGTGGTGGCAGATGTATCTGGTGAAGAAGAAGAAGTATTAGCACACTTGCATAAGTGACTGCTACAGTGGCAATACCATCTAATGGTTGCACAATCAAGACCCACACAAAAACACAGTCCTGAACACCTGCAGCCATGCACCATACTTTGTCTCTCCAGTAGCTCAGTAGCAGTGTAAGCAAAGTTAGCAGAGGTATCTTCTGGCCAGTCAGCTCCTTTACTGGGGCCGGGGTGCTTCTTTTCTTCTGCCTTTGCTTGCAGAGGACAAGAGAGCACCAGCAAGGCAAGAACAGCTCTGCCACTGTACAGGCAGCAAACAAAGATTGGATCCCAACAGTGAAAAAAAAACCAAAAAACAAACCCAGTCACCCAGCAGCACTGTGAGAAAGTTTAGTGGTGGTGTCCCTCCTGATCCATCAGCTGTTTCAGTGGTGGTGGTGGTCGTACTGCTGCTCTGCCAGCTATGTACAAGGCAAGAGTACCAGGGTCAGGCTGTGACTCTGTTGGCTGGCCCACCAGGGAGGGACTGGACCCAGCACCACACAACAGGACCCACTGATCCAGGCACCCAGTCTACTCTGCACAGCACACAAATAGCACAACAGCACAACAAACTTCCAAATGCTAAAGTGCAATACTGACTTTTCTCTGCCTGGGGTCAATCTGCAAACCCCCAAACAGTCAAAGAGGACAGCAACACAGATTAGAACACAGCAGCAGGACTGTCTGTAACCAAGCCAACTTCCATGATTTTACAGCCCATTTGGAAGTGGAAGCCTGAAGGAACTTGGCACAGAGCACTGTGTTGTGAGCGCTGCTGCCATTCAGAGGGACTTTACTGAGGCAGCTCTCCTCTGCTGTGCAAGCAGTGTCTTCTTGATGGTCAGTCAGGTTGGAATTTACATAGGATTTGGGTCATCAAACTACAGGTCATTCCGACAGGACCTGAACAACCTCCAAGAGCCCTCTCTTTTCTCCTTGGCTGCTGCTAGCTTGAACCTGTGTCTGCCCTGCTGGGGCCTCTCAAGAATGAACAATTCAAGAGAACCCCCTCCATCCCACCGCCCTGTCCAAATACTTGCATGTGCTGTAATTGCTGAGGTGTGGCAAAGTCTGCAATGAATACAACTCTTGCCACATTCTTGTTTTGAGCTAAGGTATTCTTTGCTAAGCTCAAAGCTTCCCCATGTAGATTCTGTTTTGCCTCATGCCAAATTAATATCTTAGTTCTTAACTGACTTCATGGATTTTCAAAATTAATACCCCCAAAACAAAAATGATGTATCAGAGAAACATATTCACAAATTAAAAGACAATGAGCTGATGGCATTGCCTTTACCATGCTAGTGTCTTACTATTTATAGATATATTTTTAATTGTCTGCTTCTTTTGGTTCTTAATATTTTACTTTTTTAATTTTGTAATAATAAACTGTACCTGTCATTCGGTGGGCAGCCAGGCAGTATGTGGGTGGGTTGCAGCCACCCACTGATGATGAGGGGAGCGGGGTGGACAAGGGGGTTCTGTAGGTGGGGGTTGCCAATGGATCATCAGGGAATTATTCTAAGGAGATTTACCATGATCAGTAATGGATGGGGTGGACCACTAGACTACCAGGGAAATGACATACAGAGCTGTTCCGTGATTGGGACTAGGGGCAGAGGGTACCACTGGACTACTATGAACACTCTCTCTTCAGTTCATATTATAGCATTAAAACAAATGAAAACAGAGATAATAAAACAAACATACCTATTGCTGTATTTTTAGCAATGTACTTGACGTCAAGGCACAGGTCGGGAAGCACAGAGAAAACCCAGGAGCAGTTGTAAAATTCCACAAAACTGTTTATTTGTAGTTGCAGAAAATTAAAATAAAATAAACCTGTTCAGAATAACTATATACAGAAGCAAAATAAAATCTCTTGTAAAATAAAAATCTCCCTTGCAGCTCACCTTAGCTGTTTTTATAACTCTTTTCAACCCCTATCCTTAGCAAGCATCCTGTTCTAGCAAAATATTCTATTCTCATTAATTTTGGGCAGGATCTGCTAGAACAGTGCACTTCCTGAAGTCCCCACAGCAGCTGCAAAAGGCTGAGACATTTGTACTCAAGTAACCTCTAGTTTTTTACAGTTATCTCAAATGATAGATATATACATTTCAACAGTAACACAAATTTCTAAACAAAAGTGATCCCAATATCAGCTACATTTCCATACATTGATTCTCATATATTTTATATTAGCAGATATAGATATGCAAGGGAGAAAAACAAACAGCAAAAGAAAACAGAGACAGTGAGAGGCAAAGGATAGTGAGATTGTTTGGGTTGATCAAGTCCTAAGTCTCACAGGAAAATTTGATTGCGCAACCAGACAGAGAAGAGAGAAAAGGAAAGAATACAAATCCTCACATTTATACACTTTCTCCAAAACAAATGGGACAGGGTCCTATTCTACCCTGTCACAGTATTGTCTTGTGAATTCTCTTGAATTTGTTTCAGCAACCCACAAAATTGGAAAAATTACATTTTGTGGTGCATGTGTTTCTTTCCTTGGTGACTGCCTGTGTAATCTAAAAAAATGCATGGGAAGACATGGTAATATAAAGCTCTTTCTAGCTGTGGTGCTGCTGCCAATAAGACTATTGCTTACATGCCTCCAAATGCTAGCAGTGGAAGTTGTTGTGATGATAAGGCAGGTTCACCAGGAGCTAGCAATGTTACAGTAAGTGTGGGTGTGGACGTGGTACTACTCAGCAGAAGGGAAAGGTAGTAGTTGCTGCAAGTAGAGGGGTTTCTGTGACTCAGTTTTTCCCAGCAAAATCAATGGCATTAATGCTGATTGGAGATGCCGGTGGCACTGGTAGTAAAATTAGTGATGGAATTGTGAATAATAGCATGTATATTGCTACATTCCAGGAAAAGTTATCAGGTTGGAAAAATGATGTGGAGTCAGAAGACTTGAGGGTAGTTGATATCCCACGCCCCACAGTAGTTGAACATGAGCCTGATCATCATGATTCACAGTCTCATGTTTCACAGATCCTCATGTTAGGCCATCCAAAGAATCAGATGGTGACTAAAGAAGTGTGGATGATCACAGTGAGGCTGAGGTTGTAATATCTCCACAGGATAGCATCCAAAGTGAATTTGTGGATGATGATGATGCAAGTGACCCTATATGGGAACCAGACAAAAAGAAAGTTAAGGTGGCTGTAGGTAAACAGACTATTAGTAAATTCCCCACCCTAAAGTTCTTCTGATGGAGCTGTGTCTGTGGATGACCAAGAAGTCAGACCCTGAAGTCATACTAATAGATTGCAATGTTCAGTCAAAGTTTGCATTACACCACAAACCATGCAGCAGTCTCCCCATTAGACCTCCTAAAAAATTGCAGTCACATATGCAGCAGCAGCAGCAGCGTCTTGTGAAATGTAGGGCAGCCAAATCCTTAGTTTGGGATTTTTTCGTGCAAGATGAAAAAGATAGAACAGGGGTAATCTGCCAGCTTTGCCAAGCGCATGTGAGGTATGGGAAAAAGGGCAGCCACCCTGGCACTAGGGTCCAGCATACTCATCTCAAGGGCAGGCACATGGAACTGTGGACTTGGCACCAGAGGGGAGCTGATGCTGTAGTGGGGCATCCACCCTCATCAACCTTAATGAGTAAGATATCCCCTTCCCAAGTCAGTGTAAGTAGCTGTCTAGGTAAAAGTTGTGAATTAATACTGGAGGATTACTACAGGTATGATGAGAAGGATGACTTTGAATGTTTCAGTAATGGTCAGAGTAGCAGTGGTGGTCCATGTTTTAAGCACAGTGGTTGATGTAGCAACATTCTGCTACATCAACCACTGTGCTTAAAACAGGTAAAATAACAGCATTTATTGGCTTGCTGCCTATGCACCCACCACCCCACATCAAAGCCACCCCATCCGTGGCAGTTCACAGAGCAGAGATATTTGGGCCACCATAGGAAATACACCGAACACTGCAGTTCATGTTGCACAGCCTTTCTGAGTGGCACAGTAATCATGCAGTTGCGAGTGAACCCATTGTTGCCATAGCAGAAATTCTTGCAATTGACCTGATGCTGTTCTCCTTTGTGGACGATGTAGTATTCTGACTCTTTGTGGCATGTGTATGTGCCAAATGGAAGATCTTGCCAGGAAATATTTTGCCACCCATGCTATTCATGAGTTATATTGGACTGTGACAGAGTCTGTGAGACATGCCCTTCAGCATTCTACATTACCATACATTCATTTAAGTATTGATATGTGGACAAGTGGCAAAATGGCAGGTAGTTCTTATCTATGTATTACTGCACATTAGGCACAGCTACCTGGGGTTGTCTGTGATTGTGGGATGGGAAAGCACTGTAATAAGTCAGACTGTGGTGGTAGCAACCTTCATGGCATTAGACAGCATGCCATGCTTGCAATGCATAGTGTAGCATGGTTGCATACAGGTGAAAACATGCTAGACTTGCTACTGACAGAAACAGATGAGTGGCTGCAACCCTGTCCCTAACAGCTGGCTTAATTTCAAGTGATAATGGGTCAAATGTTGTTAATTAAATCAGCAATGGTGGGTTTGTGAGGGTTCGCTGCATGGTCCACTGTTAAATCATGTGGTACAGGAGTTTCTGCAGTACTCTGAAATCAAGCAAATGCTGACTGTTGCATGCCACATCTGTGCCCACATTGCGCATTATGGAAAGACACATGACCAGCTTAGGCAGCTGCAGATCCAAAACAGCCTCCCCCAGCACTGCCTCAAGCTTGAAGTTGTCATGAAATGGAACTCCACACTTTACATGGCAGAGCACATGTATGAGCAGTACAAAGTAATCTCAGATTGCCTTGTGATGCACACTGCCCTTCACAGTTGCAGGGCATCAGTGTCTCTGACAACTGATAAGTGGTGACTCATGGATTCTGTCATACTAATTTTGAGGCCATTTAAACATGCAGGCAATGAGCAGTGACACTGCATCCGTTAGTCAAGCCATTCCAACACTACAGATGCTGTGGTAGACATTGTTGAATCTGCAACCTTTCTTCGATGTGGCCAGAGACAAGTCAAGCTGTACATTACTCAAACATGTAATTACAATCTTCAACGGAAATAGACACATCGCCACCATTCAGCAATCTCCAGAATTTGGAATAGCCACAATACTGGACCAATGCTACAAAATGTGGCATTGCATCCATACAGGAGGGTGGACATGATCAGGTTCAAAATCTCACTGGACAGCTGGTCAGATTGGTTCTTGGGGCACAGATGTCATGTACACAGTTCTACAACCCACAGCCAGCCTGAAATGTGTTCTCCCACCTGTGGCACAGAATGGTGTAGCCACTTTGCAAAATCATCTTTCAGGATTGAGTAACAAAATGATAGTGCCACTGTTCATGAGGTGAGGTCCCAAAAATCCCATGTTGAAATTTGGAGCAAAATACCAACAAACGCCTGGGGCATTAGGGTTTCTAAACATAATGCCCCTCCCTGTAGAGACTGAGAGGTGTTGGGGGTGTGACTTGGGGTCATTGCCCGTAATGCTCATGCCTTTCTACCCCAACCCCCACCCTGCAGCCAGTGACAGACATTGAGGTGTGCCTTGGTGTCTTTGGCCCTAATGTTCACCCCATTCTTCTATACTGCACCCATCTCAGCTTATTTCCTCATGGAATGTGTGAGCGTAAGGGCTGAAGACCCCAAGGCACACCACAACACCTGTCAGTGTCTGCAGGGTGGAGTGAGGTGGAATGGCATGAGCCTTATGGCAAGTGACAGAAAGGCACACCCCCAACACTTGTCAGTCTCTGCAGGGTGGGGGTGGGTTGGCATTAGTTCAGTATTTCACTGCCATTCCTATTGTGCATCTCCCTAACTCCTGCACTACCAATGCCAATGCCAGCAAGCAAACATTCAGCATTGACAAATGCTTGTTTTTTTTTTATTGTTTTTCATAGGGGTGAAGTATTCAATGGCAGTCAAATACAGGCCAGATAATATCTCTTTTTCTACCCAGATGAGACAGGCATATTTCAGTATGCAAGGAGTCTACAAATGTGTATTCCTGGTCAGGACTGTAAGACACCGGTCCAGTGCATGTCACTAAACTTGATTATTTTATTCACAGGCATTTAGTAATAGCTGTGTATTTGAATCTAGATATAACAAAAGTCAGGAAGAGCACCACTGGGTATTAAATGGGGTACTGGAATGAACTCTGAATAATTTCTGCTTCATCTGTTTGCAGGTAAAATCAAGGTACTGTGGACCTGCAATATATTCCAATCTTAAGACATACAAAATTTCCATATACACTGAAGACCTGGAAAGAAGACAAAAATATTGAGGAAAATTGTTTTCCAATGAAGCACCCCCAAACAAAATACTTACCTTTCATGGCTTTCAATTGTAGTACTTTTGAACTCAACAATCAGATACATGTAGAATCCATCTGCAGTGGTGGCATGGTTTCATCAATACAGTTGTGAATCTGGGTAATACGACCTGAAAATGTAAAAGAAAAGAACAGTAATGAGAAATGATTATAACTTACTTACCCACAACAGTAACCACTCCCCCCAAAAAAGTGTATAGTACCACATGAGACGGCAACCTATATGTACACTTTGTGAATGTGATCATGGCCAACACACCAGTGAAGAGGAAACACTCAGTATGTATGATGATGATTCCCTGCAAAGGAACAACACTACAGACTGCTTACAATAAACAAGATTCAATGCAAATTAAACAGCAGTGTCTGTCAACAAACATGACAGCGACACGTACAATAACTTACCACTGGTGGTATGAATACACTCACATTGGGCAGCATGTTTCAGTCAGTGTGGCAGAAGACATTTCAAGAACATCAAATTACACTTCAGCCCACGGGCATCTGTGGCTATCATCATTCAGCAACACACTGTGCATCAGGAGCAGCAGCAGCATTCAATAAGCAATTAAAACAGCAAGACAAAAGCAGCAACAGGAGTCAGCAAGTAATTTTCTCACTTGGGACACTGATACACAGTTCTGACTCTTTTTGTTTATTTTAAGCAGTGTGTCAAGAAATACTTGTGACTTTTCTGAACACTTTTTCATGTGCTTATTCTTAATCAGGACTTTTCTTGAAATTAAAACAGCCAGACAACAGCAGCAACAGGCATCAGCAAGCAATTTTCTCACTTGGGACATTGATATACAATGCTGGCTCTCTTTGTACATTTTAAGCAGTGCATCAAGAAATACTTGTAACTTTTCTGAACACTTTGTTATGTGCTTATTCTTAACTAGGACACTAATACCGCATGCTGAATGATGTAGCAAGATAGCAGTATAAGCTGGATACCTTGACATAAGATATGAAATGTGTGTGTTGGGGGGGGGGGGATGATTGTCATTGTAGGTGATTTTAGGGTATTTTCATTGTAGTTGTAGGTGTACTATGGAAATTTAACACAGTCCACAGTAACCAAAAAGTAATATCGCTGACAATTAAAGCAGCAGTGCAAGAATACAGTGAAAATTCTGACATATACTTTTTTATTCTGTTTTACCTTGCCCCTTATCTAATGACTTGTGTATATGATACCCTTCTTTACACAATTTAAGTCTGCTGTTGTACTTTTTTTTCACATCTGAAATAATAAACAGAGCACTCCTTTTAATCTGGCTTGTATCAGGTTTTCATCAATATTCTCGCCTGTTTTTGTACATCAATTATTTAAAATAATTTCTGTTGTGACTAAAATGAACTAGCATGCAGCAGGCAGTGCTCCCTGACCTTATAGAACAGTAGGTGTTAAAAAAACAGCTAGGAGTACTGATGAAAACCAGGTCTGAGCAATATTAAATGGAGAACTATTTTTATTATGTCAGATGCAAAAAAGGGAACAATGCAAAATCAAATAAATTGTGGAAAGAAGGGTGTCATAAAAGTCAGTAGATAAGGGCCAATCAAAAATAGAATACAGAAGTGTAGGTCAAAATTGTTACTGGATTATTGTGCTGCTGCTTTAACACACAACAGGAAGAAAACATTAATGGAAAAAAACTATATACTTATTCGATATGTAAAAAAGATTATTAAGTAGAAAAAGAAGGAAAAGCATAGAATATGATTTTTTTTTACCTTTTATAATTTTTGGGGTGTGTTGTTCTTATTTTGTTTTCTTTTTCTTTCATAGTTTTTTCAGGGGGTGGGAAGACATAAGAAAAATAAAGACAGAACACATACTATATGTTTAGAAAACAAACAAAATGATATACGGCTACTGGCCTGGGGCTGATCAGTATAGCCTAGAGGTTAGTGTAATGAGCTGTGAACGAGCCTGGTACATTCAGCAGACCAGACCTGGGTTTGTTTCTCCCAACCTCCACTTGCACACTGTGTGACTCTGAGCAAGTCACTTAACCACCCAGAGCTCCCAGGTTGACCCTGAAAACAGACACGTGTGCCTAGCTGGCCTTACCCAGTTATCAAAGACTAAAATAAAAATAAATAAATTAAATAAGCATGCATAGCATACTAATCATTTGCAATTGCTCAGCCTCCATTCTGTCCAACTGCTGGTGAGTTTGGTCAACAACATTATGCAGGTAGTCAAACATGGCAGCCAGATCTGTATGTGTGGATGATATTTCCTCTGGGTTGGCTGAGCTGCCACCACTTGCTCAGCCCTCTCCCTTCTGCTGCATTTTGTATGACCCGCAGGCTGTCGCCATAGTGCTTTCTCTTCCACTGCACCCTCCACTGAAGGAGTGGTTGCTAATTCCTGCACCTTGGCCTCCCGCTGGGCATGGTGGTACACTAATGGGTGGGTTATTTGGCCACCCATTCCCAAGTGACTGCCCTTGCAACTGCAATGCACCAGCATACTGCAGATGTTCCATTTCACCACAGTTGGGTCGCCTGGCAATGTAGTGAAAAACTGCCACACTGGCAAGCTACAGGGAGAACCAGGCACAGGCTGGGGGGGGGCAGATGTTATAGGCTGCTATGCAGTTTTAATTGGGCAACAAGCTGCTGCTGATATTCTTGTTCCTGCTGCTGCTCAGCCTGCTGTGGGGGGTCAGTAGCCACCAGTGCTGCAGTGCTGGCTCCACTAATATCTGAAGAAGCAGCTACTGTAGCTTCTGGCACCACACTTCCACTGGCAGTGGAAACAACATTTTGCAGGGGGGGAGCAGTGAACTGCAAAACACTGCAATGGTTTAGGTGAATAGTTCGGCCAAGACCCCCATGCATCCTTGGGTCATAAAAAGAACCCCACTTGCTCTGCCTCTCTCCATTTTTAAACAAAAATTACTAAAAGTATTACTAACTTAAAAAAAAGGAAAAACAGAGAAACAGAATTAGATAACAAAAGGTGGATGAGGGATGAAAGTGGTTTAAAATAAACTCAGGAATAAGGAAAAAGGGATCAAAAGCAGAAAAGTCTTTTCTTTTAATAGTTTTGACTTGCACACACACACTGGACACTAAGCACCACAGCTCCTTCTCTAACAAAGTGAAAGTCAAAGTGAAACTAGTTCTCTGACTTCCTGCCTGATTCACTTCCTGCTTGCATCATGTGACCTGCAGACAGTCAGAAATGTGATCTGTGGCCTGTTTCTCACATACTTCATCTTCTCACAATGTAACCCAAAGTAAAAGCAAAGTATGGAATGCAAAGTTCATTAAATAGAGAATAAAGTATGGGGTAGTGTGTGTAACTTGAAGTTTACTCACACCCGAGGGGTTAGATGCTCATAAACCCCGAAAGCGAAGCTCGAGGGGTTTATGTTAGATCTAACCCTGAGGTATTGTCAAGTTGTAAACACTACCCCATACTTTATTTTATATAATTGCTGGGTTTCCTTTTCGCCTCAGCAATTATACAAAATAAAGACCTTCCAGTGCAGCCGTGTTTGGATTAGAGTTACTCCAGTGCCAAAATGGGAAAAGGTATCTTTTAATAAAGGCTTTTTTTTAACAGGTTTCCAAAGATTTTACTATATATTGGTGGAAAATTAAAAGAAAAAACTTACCGTCGAGTTCTTCTGATGGAGCTGGGTTTGGCAAGACTGAAGTGGCGAGCGGTTGGGAACAGTCTCGCTGCTCTGTGGGCATGCACACAGCGAGGGAAACCGTGTGCATGTTTGCCGTTATAAACATTCCTTTATAATGGCAAATTACGCCATGGTTTCCCTATGGGAAAAAAGGGAAGCCAGTTATTATAGGTGAATTTCAACCTTTGAATGGGAACTTTGCATAATGGTACTCAGATGAGAAGTTGATCATTTTGCATTATACTTCGGCATAGTAAAATTTTGCTGCATCTCTACTATAAGTGTAGTGACTTTGATAAATGACCCAACATCACATATTCCAGTGCCACTTCCATGCCTTCATCCAAAATGTTTGTGTAATGGCAACGGCAATCAGTGTCAAAAAGCTCCCATATATCTTTTGGCTATTTCCTGTGGTAATCAATTCCACATACTGATCGCTCTATTTTTAAACCCATTTTTTGGTACAGTATATCTGTCCCACCAACTTTTTCCTTCAACTGCCTATTATGTACTCTCAGCTGATATTTTGGATTTTTAAATTCAATTTCCATTTCCATCCTCATATTTTGATCCCTTAAGATTTTAAATAGAAACAACATGTCCCCCCTTTTCTCCTTTCCTCCAAAGACCACAATACGAGCATTTCCAATCTCCCCTCATAATCCTGACCCTCACACCCTGAAATCATCTTTGTATAAGTCTTCTGAGGACTTTCCACCATTTTAACATCTTTCACAAAATATGGACTCCGTACCATTGAAAAGTAGTTCAATAGAGGCCTCACTAAGGTCATATATAAAGGCATCAAAACATCCTTACCCCTGGAGTGAAAACCTTGTCTAATACTGTTTACTAAAAACATTGCCTTACTAGATATATTCCTACTTTGTATATCAGTCTTTAAATCACCTTGGATATAGATTCCTAGGTCTCATTCACACTTAGATTCCTTTAGTTCTATGCCCTACATATAATAATTTTGGTGAATATTTTTCCTTCCATTGTGAATTATAATACATTTATCTTTGTTAAAATTCATACAGTATTATTTTCCTCCGCCCATTTCAAGATCAGTAATAGATCTCTTCCAAAACTTAACCTTTCATCAAATGTATCCACTACCCCTCCTATTTTCATGAGTAAGTCTGCAGGTTATCACAAATTGCAAATTCGGATTGGTAGAATGCAAATATTCCACACACAAGTACAGTTCTTTCCTGGAGCCCTGCCAGATCATAAAATCAGTATATCTTTTAGATAGAGACACTTTTTTTCCAAGAAAGGATTACTGCCCTTATTGTCCCGGATTCCCCCCCTTTTCCCTCACAAAAGACAAACCACTTGTGTTGTTGTGCTCAAACTGTCAATTAATTTATTATGTTTCATATTTCATTTATGATTACCATCACCATTTTTCATTATTGTCTTTTCCACAATTCTTTATTTGTACTGTATCAAAATATCAATCTCTGATCACCCCTGTTTCTTCCTCTTCTTCTCGCTTCCCCAGGTGAAAACCTGGGTGTCTTCTTCTTCTTCTCTTTTTCTTGTAGGTAATGGTGAAGACTGAGACCACCTTTCTCTCTTTTGGTTCCTTCTTCTTTTCTTCATATTCCTTTCTCATTCCCCCCCTCCCCTCCTAACCCCTTTTTTTCCCCATAGCCTGTCTCCAGCTTGCATTGGACAACTGGCCTTCCACTCTTTTAGGGTTCCTTTTCCTTTTCCCTCTATCCTCCTTCCTGACTCCTCCACACCTTGATAAAGCCCATCATTTCCATATTAAACATGTCTATTGCTAAGTCCATCAAGTGAACCCAATCTGACCTGTAAAAGTCCTCTACCCATTCTTCCACCCCTCGCAGTATTACATTCCCTCCCATGCTCCTTATCAATGTTCCCACTCTTCTATTCATCTTCCTTCTGGACCTATCAACTGCTACATGGCTGTGTTCATGTCTCCATTCTCTCCTTGGTATCATGTCTGACCAAGCTATGCTCACCCCCAGCCACCACTGCTGTATCTTCTCTATATCCTGCTTAACCCGCAAATACGTATCAACCCATGGCTTCCCCCAATATCATTAGCCCCAAGGAGTATGATGATTAAATCTGGGATAGGTCACCACTCTTTCATTTCTCTCAGGGTAGGGAGTAACTGTGCCCATCTCATCGAATGCCATGCCAAACCAGCCTGCATTTTCTGACATCCTGGTACAGCTGCTTTACCCTGGCCTTCTTCTCCACTCTCCTTTCCGCCCAGTAAATGTAGGAGTGCCAGCAGATCCATAAGTCTGTGATCCTCCCTCTTATTATTGAATCAAGCAAAATATATATCTTAATCTCTCAAACCATCTTAACTTGCTCATTCTTATTCTAAACCATTCTCCCCACCCCTTCTGGTTCTTCTCCTGCAAGACAAAACAACAGATGACATGTTAATCTCAGTCCTTCAGAGCCCGAATATACCTCTTGTAACTGGCCGACCGCCAGCACCCCTTTGCCAGCATACTGTTCACTGTCTCCCCACCGCTGCCCACTTTGAAGCAGCCCCTATTCGAAAAGAGTGGGACTAGTAACTAGCTGGGTCTTCGCCCAGGAACTCCATGCCTGTTTTGAGTATGGCGGTTGCCTGGTAACTTGTCACCTTCTTCCCATCTCAATGCACAAATAATCTCCCTTCTTTAGTACAGCATTCTGTGGCGTAAGCCCACAAAGCCTTTACTGGGCACAATGTCCTGTCCAAGTGAGCCTTAATGGCTATGACACATCCCTTCCCCCCCGATCCATCTTGAACCTCTTAATTATGATTTGTATTTCCTTCTGCCCCAGGTTATGTCTCCCCATTCCAAACCCCCTTCTTCATCCTTTTTGCTGTGCTCCACTGCATCACTCACTCTCAAGGCCCCTGCAAACATCACTAAATAAATTGTGTGGAACAACTGCGCTTCATCCTTCGACTAACAAATTGCCGGTAGTATCCCCCCTAATCTGGCTTGCAACTGATCTGCTATTGGCCACCAGCCATCCTTGGGCCTTTTCTTCAAAATACTGCACCCTTGCATCATTCTCCATATCAGCATTGACTTCGTAGGGTCCTTCCACTTTTTCAGGCTACAAACAAAGCTGATACCCACTAGGTACACCCCCATCGTGGTGTGGGCCATCCTAACTGCTCCTCAGTAAGTGGCCCACTTACCTCCATGTGGTGTGCTTCCCTGAATGTTTGCAATGCCCACCATGCCCCTTCATAGGACCTCAAGGTCCGTGGTGCCCATGAGTTGTGAAACAGCATCTCAGCTACCTCTTGCCAATGTCCCAGATGTTCATTGGTATGGGCGTTTTCTGCTCCTCTGCTGCTGGTGCCAGCATCAGGAACCGATCCAGCTGCAGACAGGAAAGGCTGTCAGCTAGGATATTTTTAACCCCTTCTATGTGCCTGGCCTTGAATGACATATTCAATTGCAAACTTCTTAATACTAGCTGTCTCAACACCTGCATAACTGTCTTGGACCTAGCTTCTTGTTATTAAGAACATCCACCACTGCCTTGTTGTCACACCAAAATGTAACCCTCTGGTTCTGTAACTCCTCTCCCCATACCAGGGTGCAGGCCCAAATTGGCATAATTTCCAACAATGTGATGTTCTTTACCCTTCCATCTCTTACCCAGTCTGCAGGCCATGGCTCTGAAAATCATTTTCTTCTCAAATAACCCCCCATTCCTAACCCCCCTGCTCATCTGTATACAATTCCAGATCCATGTTATAAACCCATTTCTCCTGCCAATAGGAACAGCCATTGTAATTGCTGAGGAATTAGAAACATAGAAACATAGAATTTGATGGCAGATAAGGACTGCTTGGCCCACCCAGTCTGCCCATTTCCCTACCTACTGGATAAGCTGCAGATCCTAGTTAACCAGCAGCCTACTTCTTTATACCCCCATCCCCTAGAATTGCCTTATGACTGTCCCATTCATGCTTGAATTCCACCACTGTTTTTGACTCCACAACCTCCTCTGGAAGGCTGTTCCATGCATCCACAACCTCTCTGTGAAAAATACTTCTTAAATTACCTCTGAGACGCTCCCCTATATCTTCAAATTGTGCCCCCTTGTTCTTGCACACCTCTTTTTGAAAGATGCTACCTCTTGGACTTTGTTGATTCCTTGAGGTACTTGAAAGTTCCTATCATGTCCCCTCTCCTCCTTTCCTCAAGGCTATACATATTAAGTTCCTTAAGTCTCTTCATATGTCTTCGCGCAGACCCTGCACCATTTAGTTGCCCTCCTCTGGACAGCTTCCGTCCTGTCTATGTCTTTGTGGAGATTGGGTCTCCAGAACTGCACGCAGTACTCCAGATGGGGTCTCACCAGCTGTCTGTACAGAGGGATAATAACTTCCTGTTTTCTGCTGGTGATGCCTCTCCTATGCATACCAGTATCCCCAGCCTCCTTGCTGCCCTCTCACATTGCTTGCCCACCTTTAAGTCATCTGATATGACTACCCCTAGTGTCTCTTCCATTTTTGTTGTTGTTAGTATCTCACCCCCATTATGTACTCTTCCACTGGGTTTTGTTTCCATGTGCATTATCTTGCACTTCTTTGCATTGAATCTAAGCTGCCATACATTTGACCATTCCTCTAATCTTGCCAAGTCCCTTCTCATCCTTTCCATCCCACTTGTGCATCAACTCTGTTGCAGATCTGTGTCATCTGCAAAGAGACATACTTTTCCTTCCAGTCCTTCTGCAATGTCGCTTATAAAGACATTGAAGAGGACCGTCCTAATACTGAACCCTGTGGTCCCACTAGTAATCCCTCTTTCTTCAGAGTGGACTCCATTTACTATTACTCTCTGTGTCCTATTCTCCAGCCAATTCTTTACCCAGGCTGTCATCTTGGGACTCACTCCCAGGCTGGCTAACTTGTATATTAATCTTTTGTGTGGTACTGTGTCAAATGCCTTGCTAAAGTCTAGGTAGGCCATGTCTACAGCCCCTCCCTGATCTACTACTTTGGTCACCCAGTCAAAGAAATCTATCAGATTCGTCAGGCATGACCTTCTCACTGTGAATCCATGCTGCCATGGGACCTGTGCCCCTCTGGCCTCTAGATATTCAACAATTCTTTCCTTCAGAAGTGATTCCATCATTTTCCCTATCACTGTGGTTAAACTAACAGGTCTGTAGTTTCCTGCTTCTGCCTTGCTCCCACTTTTGTGAAGGAGAATCACAACTGCCCTCCTCCAGTCCTCGGGCACCACCCCATCCTCCCATGATTTGTTAAAGAGGGTAGTCAGTAGTGTCACTAGTTCTACCCTTAGTTCTTTTAGAATTCTGGGATGAATCCCATCAGGCCCCATTGCTTTGTCCACCTTCAGTTTTAAGAGTTCTTTCATGACCCTTTCTTCTGTAAATGGGCTGGTATCAACTTCTGCATTCAGAGTGTTTCTACTTTTTGTTTTAGGTACCTCCCCCTCTTCATTTGTAAATACTAAGCAAAAATATTTGTTTAGTAACTCTGTCTTTTCACAGTCACCCTCCTCCCACCCTCACTCCCCTTTATTAAGCCTCACTATCCCTCCCTTGGTCTTCCTTCGCTCCCTGATATACCTATAAAAGGTTTTATCCCCCTTCTTAACTGAGTTGGCTATCTTTTCCTCGGTTTGGGCCTTTGCTGTTCTGACTGCCTTCCCAGCTTCCTTTTGCTTTAACTGATACAGTTCTCTGTCCTGCTCCTTCTGTGATTCCTTGTACTTCCTGAATGCTTTCTTTTTCTCTTGAACCTTCACTGCCACTTCCTTTGAGAACCATAGTGGTTTCTTACATCATTTTGTTTTGTTTATTTGCTTCACACAAAGGCTTGTTACCTCTGTGATGGCAGTTTTTATTATTCCCCATTGTTCTTCCATTTCTCCTTCCTGCCCATTTGCTAGTGCATTCCTTAGGCACTCACCCATTTTGGCAAAGTCAGCCCTCCTAAAGTCCAGTACTTTTGCCTTTGTATGGCTTGACTCTATTGCTGTGTTTATTGTGAACCATACTGTTCGATGGTCGCTAGTTCCCAGATGGCTACCCACTTCTACATCTGTGATCCTCTCTCCATCTCCATTTGAGAGAACCAGGTCTAAGATTGCTCCCTCTTGAGTGGGCTCCAATACTAGTTGTCTAAGGCATGCCCCCTGTAGGGCATCTAGAATGACCCCACTCTTTGAAGTGACTGCTGCAACTGCACTGCAGTTAACATCTGACATATTCAGATCACCCATCAGCAATATCTCCCCTTTTTCTGCCATTCTAAGTATACTTTCTATCATTTCCTTGTCCATTTCTTCCCCCTGAGAAGGAGGTCTGTATATAACCCCTGTGCAGATTGTGGTGCCATTGCCTGTCTCCAAATTTACCCACAGTGCTTTTTACCCTCCCTGTTTACCCTTTTGTTCTGTTGCTTTGATTCCTTCCCTTATGTAAAGAGCTACTCCTCCACCTCTTTTACCCTTCCTGTCCCTCCTGTAGATAGTGTATCCTGGTATGTTTACATCCCAGTCATCGTTTTGTGTGTACCATGTTTCTGTGACTGCCACAATATCCAGATGTTCATCCTCCATCAAGGCCACTAATTCAGGAAGCTTGTGACCCAGACTACGGGCATTGGTACTCATTGATCTCCATTTTTTGATGGCTTTACCTTCAGTTGCAGCATCCCCCACTGACTTTTCTACCTCGGTCTTTTTCTCATTTAGTACCCTGTTTTGTAGGGAGAGGCTGGGATTTTCCTGCTGCTTATCAGTGCCTCTCCCCTTGACTAGTTTAAAAGCTTGCCAATGAAGCATTTAAACCGATTGCTCAAAAGACATGCTCCCTTCCTAGACAGATGCAGACCATCCTGCCAGTATAGGCTGGTGTCCCTCCAGGTGGAACCCCAGTCCCCAGTGAAGCCAAACCCCTGTGCTCCACACTATTTTTTCAACCGTTCATTAAACTGCATGGTGCAAAATTCTTCCCACGCCCTGAAATCTTCCTTTACCCCTTTTGTTATGTCCACCCAGTGGTGTGGTCTTGCTACTCCTGCTGTGGCCCTTGCTAGCCACCTAGTAAATGTCCTTCCTAGCCCGATCGCCCTGCAAGCAAAATTCAAATGCCCCATTACCTGTTGCACCTGTCTCAACTGCACCCTCCTCCTGCTCATATATACCTGAATCAACTCCCTTAGCTTCTGCACTTTGCTGTCTGGTAACCTAAACACTTCTCCCAATGTGTCTATCTCAATCCCCCAAAATTCCAGTACCTTACTGGGGCATTCTGTTTTTTCCGGTGCCAATGGTACCCCAAGCTCTCCACACAGCTCTTGAAAACTATCCAGCATCCTTTCTGTTTCCCTGTGTCCACTGCATATTAACAGGAAATAATCCAGGTAGTGTATGACCATCTTATAACCTGTTTTCTCCTGAAAAATCCACTGCAGGCAGGTGCTGAATGCTTTAAATGTAGCACAAGCTATGGAAAAACCCATAGGCATAGTCTTGTCAAAATAATACTGATCCCCCACTTTAAAAACCAATAGGTCCCAATCCTCCCTTCTCACTGGGAGCAACTGAAAGGCTCACTCTATATCTGTCTTGGCCATCCATGCATTTGGGGGTCACCCTGATAATCTGTATGGTCTCTTCCAATGTGGTATAGGTGACCCTGCTGTGCTTTTCACTTATAAAATCATTAACTGAGTCACCCTCTGGGAATGACAGATGGTGAATCACCCTGTATTCTCCCTTTTGTTTTTTTGGATGCCAAACCCAAAGGGGAAATACTCATGTTGTGTAAAGGGGGCCTGGATATGGCCCCTCCACCCTACCTGCCACTTTTTTCTTCTCCATTTTTTGCCTCAAAATGTCTTCCTTAACTCTGAATGACCCCAGGTTGTTAGCCTCCCTTGCCTTTCTTGGACCTGTGCACTGTAACAGAAAGCCTGTTCTGAAACCTCTATTTATGGATTCCACCACTCCGCTATCCGGGTACCATTTTAGCCACTTCTCCCATGCCTCTATCTTGATGGGGGTTCTTGCATCCTGAAATTGTTCTCTTCCCCTCCCCTCTGTCTGAACTCCCCGGCCAAGTCTTGTTCGTCCTTCTCCTAAGTAAGACTGGCCCCCACCCCCGTATCCTCTGCCTCTTGAAGCTCTATTCCATGTCTGCCCCCATAATCCTGCTCTTCTCAAAAGGAGTGCTGGCCTTATCCCTGCCCTCCTTCTTCCTGAGCCCCTTGTGGCCATGCAGTCCTGCATCTAGTAGCAGGGTGGGCCCCCCCACATCTTGAACATGCGTACCGGAACTGGCATTGGGGCCATGAACAAAATGCCCAGCTATATCCCCAACAACACTTCTGGGGTACCTCCCCTTTTTTCCTATTTTCCCTTCCAGTGTGGATTGATCAGTCACATAGTCCATCCACAAATCCAGCTGCTTTTTGTCCCACCTCACATCCCCATATGTTGCCATCCTTTGGTGAAAAAAATCATCATAATATATCCACCCCACTCCCCCTTTAGCCTTTGCCCATCGTATGATCAAGGAATACATAATAAGTGGGATACCCAACTATGGTTGGCCAGTGGCGCACCACCACCTGCTCCAGGGGAGGTACTAACAGTTCCGGTACACAGGGTTGTTGTGGTACTAGACTGACCGCTCAGGGAGGAACCACTGCCAGTGGCTGTGGCCTTTCTGGGCTGCATGGCCTCCCTGTTGGTCATTTCCCATCACCCTTTTTTCCTTTTCCCACTTTCTGTTTCTCCCCAGACCTCCCTAGTTCCTGCCCTTCAATCATCTGCCACATCCTGTTGGCCTTCTCCGCCAACTCCACAATTACCTTGTAGGCATCCTCCTCTGATGGCCTGCTCCTCTTTGGTGCCATCTTCTCTTGCCTTTCCTGTATAAAAGCTGCGAACAGAGACTGACAAGGTATCCTCATTAATGACATAATGTACCAAGGGCTTGCCTTGTCCTCTTACTGGAGAAAACCATTCACCACCCCCCTTCCAATTCACTCTTGTCCGGCATGGAGGCTCTCCCCTTTCTTTATGCCACAAACCCTTCTCCACCCTGTGCACACCCTACTTTAGTCACCATGTTCTCTCTATAAGTGAAGGGCAACTCACCCCCATGTCCTGCCTCTGCCTGGTCTAGGCCCTGCCACGTGCAGCCGTTCACCCTTCAGATTTGGCTGTCCCTGTCCCCTACATTCTGAAACAACCAAGGCTTTTCAATCACTTGTTCCATTTTATTTATATGTCCTGACCTGCTGCATTCCCTACCCCTTTCATTAATGCCAGCCTGCCACCTTTATTCTGCCCCAGCTAGCCTTGCCCCGTATCCTTGTAAAAACCTTCCCTGGACTAGGCCTCTTTCCATAGGAGCTGCCTCACCGGAAAAATGGCATCTGATGTCAAGCCACATGGCCTGGCTTTCTAGGCCCTTCTCGCAGGCTAGCAAACCCCCCATTCTAATGCGAATGTGTTCCACTCTCTGTGCCTTCCTGTTTTACTTCCCCCCACCCTTATGCACATTCCCTCCCTTCTCCCTGGGTATATACTGTCTTCTGGGGATAGGCCTGCAATTCCCCTCCCAACTAGGCCTCTCACCCAGGAGTCATCCCGCCAGACGAAATGGTGTCTGAAGCCATACCGCTTGGCCTCGCTAGGCCTTCCTTTCAACAAGCAACCCTCTCACTGAAAAACAGCGTCTGACATCACCAGGTGGCCTTGCTAAGCCTTTTTTTGCCACAAGCAACCATCTCACTGAAAAAAATGGCTTCTGATGTCACCGGGTGGCCTCACTAGGCCTTTCTTACCACAAGCAACCCTCTCGCCGAAAAAATGGCATCTGACATCACCGCATGGCCTCGCTAGGCCTTTCCTTGCCACAAGCCACAATCTCACCAAAAAATGGTGTATGACATCATTCCATGTGGCGTCACTCCCTAGGCCCTTCTGCAGACTAGAAACCCCCACCCCCTTCAATTACCAGTGCAGAAAATGTGTTATTTAGCCTTTAGGTACCATTTTCCCCCACAAGAAGTGCATTTTCTCCTGTTCTAGATTGCTCCCAGCTGAGCTTGCACTCTTAGCTCCTCTCCTCTACTACATGCAAACATTTCAAAACTCTTCCCCAGTTTAATGTGCCAATTTCCCCGACTGCCCCTCTCTTCAACCTGCTGAAGCAAACCAAATCAGCCGTTCTTCATTTTCTGCTTTTGGACCCCTTTTCACTAGTTCCAGCAATGTAAATACAAAAAGTTTTCCATAAAACCACACGCTTTCTTGTTTTTTAATTTTTTTTTATTCAGTCTGAAATCGACACATCGTGCTTGCCCAAACATTGCTTGCCTTAACTTACTACATACAAATCTCTCATAAATGTTTTTTTCTTACCTTCACTAAGCACTCCTAGTGCACAAACCTTAGCTTCGAACTGAAAAAAACACCAACTCCAAAGTAATCCAATATGATGTGCTGTAGCTCAATCAATGTTCACACCAATAAAACTTCAGCAAAAGAGGCTGAAAACCTCTGTGCTGTCCATTATGTACCTCTCTTAGGCTCCTCCACTTCCTGTCTGCCTACCCCTTGTCCTGGCTCCCTGACCTTCCCCCATCTTCCCCCTCCCCATCTGAGCAAACCATCTTTTCCTTAAGGAAGTGGTCCACCAGGACAACTTGGTCTGCCCCTTAAAAAGGGCAGATTCCATTGTATAAGTACTGTTCCTCCCACAACCTCATTTAGAGTTTCACAATGTCTGGTGCAAAAGTAGCACCCATAGCTGTACCACTTACTTGGAGATAAAATTCTTTTAAAACAGTAAATGTATTACATTTGAGAAAGCACCTTGAGAACTGTAGGAGGAATTCAATAGGAGGCATATTGTGTGGACGGCATTGATCCAAATAATAAGCCTAAGGTGTCAAACCACCCTCATGTTTGATGTTAACATATAACAATTCCACATCGAGTGTTGCCAGGTAATGACTATCCTTAATGTGGATTTTCTTTAGCAATGTCAAAGCCTGAGTAGAATCCCTCACACAATCATTACAAAACTTTTAATATAACCATCATCATTTTGTGATGGAGGCTCTGTAACTGACTCTATACCTGATACAATTGGGTTGCAATCCAAATTGCAACCCTTTGTTTCTGAATACCAATGTATGGTTTATTGTAGCTCCAGGAATATAGGAGACAATGTTACACGTAGCTTACACCCTTTACCAAAACCCAAAACTTTGTTGCCTGTATTACTTTCAGGTTGTCATAGATGCCATTATTGTAAGTACTGTGACATAATTTGCACCACAAACACATTTTTTATTCCTAGCAATGGGAAGGTTTTTAACATAAGGAATTTCATTAATTATGATTCCAGTCGATGAGACCTTTTTGGGTAACTGTTGTTGTGGTGTTTACTACATCAGCAGAACAAAATGTAAATTGAAGAAATGGGTGGGAGAACACATGTGTGACATCAGAAATTGTAAAAAAGAGTACACTATGGCAGAACACAGCCTTCAATTTTATTATATTGCACAGCATTATTGGAAATTTATTGGGATTGAAGAGGTCTATGTGAATCCTCGGGGTGGTGACAGAGATTTAGGGCTCGCCGGTTGTGAGATTTTTTGGATTCATAAGTTAAAAGCCACTTGTCAGCTAGTGCTTAATGATATGACTGAGGTGATGCTATTGAATGAAGCCATGTGTAATGCAGCTTTTGTTGGGATGTTTTTCTGGTCCTCTCTACATATCAGTTTATTCTACAACTTCAAAATAAACTTTTTTTGTGAATATTATGTGTTTTATCAGGTAAAGAAAGGATATTGTAATCACAACAGTTCAATCACAGTGATGTCATAGTGCATACATGTACAGTACAAGGTACCAGTATAATATGGGAAAATAAGGTAGAATGTTACTGCTTGGTAATGCATTTACAGTATATATATAGATCCTGCAATTTTTAATGTTATAATTCTTATCACATATCTGCACAGCATGTATTTGGCTCATTTCACATGATGTGAATTTATATATATATATATATATATATATATATATATATATAGATAGATAGATAGATAGATAGATAGATAGATAGATAAAACAGTATTTACTACTTAAGGAAATACCTGTGCAGTCATGTTTCACCTCTTGACAAAGTGCACAAGTGCTAAACTTTGAGAGATTTTCTGTGCAATGTGGATTGTATCCGCCTGTTTTTATTAACCAAGATTATCAATTAAATTGTACACTGAACATGATAATTTTTGGGGTCTGTGTGTTTTCTTGTCCAGCAACAACTTTATCAGAGTGAGTGCATGCTTTTTTTTTGTTTGTATTCTCTTCTGTGGATATACTGCTAGCACTGCAATTCCAGTGAGACAAGGTCTGTTTGGCTTTGACTGAATTATAGATTTGTTCAGCCTGATCAGTGTATATCCCAGTGAAGAGGGTATATTCCTGAGATACATGCTGCCAGTTGTGTGAAAGACCAATAAGTAACAAAAATAAGAAACAAAAGTCTGTGTTTGTCAACTCTCAGATCTCTTGCTTAAATGCTGGCCAAGGTATAAGCAGCAAAATATTCCAAAATAACATCAGCAATTAAATAGAAAATAATATGCAGATGACTGTGTGTTATGAATTAAAAATCTCGAGAACAAAGCTCAAGAGGTTTATTATGTCATCACACACCGAGGGCATATAAAAAACTTTATAGACAGACAGTTGTCTATGCTTTATTTTTTATAATTACTGGTGCAAGGAGTCAGTGCATTGCTCAGTCCCTCCACCACACACACACACACACACACACACACACACACTCTTTCCCCTTTCCAGTACAGAAATTATTTTATTTTTTTTTTTCACTTATAGTGTGGAATCGCACATAAGTAATTCTGTAGGTAGTCAGCTGTGGCCCGTTCCCAATTGCAGTCACTATCTCCCAAAGCTGATGAAAAGCAAGATAAACCAGATACATTTTTAAATGTAAAGGCAGGGTCAACCAGATAAATACAGAAAAAGTAAATACTCCATGAACGTGAACAGAGGCAACTGAACAGTGTGCATCCTCGCTAATAAAGAAACAAAGCTGTCATGTTTCTGGAAATGTTCAGCCTGCCCACAAACAGTGTAAGAGCCAGTGAGGTAGTGCGCTACAAAAGAAACTGACTGAGAGTGAAGCAAAATGCCGTAATAACTGAGTAACCCATTTGTTACTGTGTTATAAACATGGATCAGGTCTGTATATTAAAGGGCGTCACTAATAATTGCAGTTTACTTTCATGAGCTTTTATGAAATTGTGGAATGCTGTGATACTTTTGTCAAAGCCATGTCCATATATTTTACCCAGTCATACACTGGAGTTGCTATTGTAGAGGAAGGTAGAAGCTGGATAAAGTGGCAGAACAGTATGGGAGGATCCATAGTAAAAATATAGTAATGCCAAGTGTGAGGTCACTATCTTGAGTGAAAAACCATGAAGAATAGTCATGGGCATCATTGTGAACCACCCTGAATTCTTGCAATATACCAGATAACCTTTAAAGCTCAATGACTTAATGACTTGTGGAAGCACATGTCCTTGCAGCATTGTTTCTGTACAGTTCCATCTGCTGACCCTTTAATAACCCTGTAGATAATAATGTATACTTTTACAATTTGAAAATAATGGCACCAAATGACACCAAGCCTTACAACTAATTGTGGCTTAGGCCATTTTGACACATGTATCTGGATATCTTTAGTCATGATGGAGCATGATACAGGGCATCACTGTTTCAGGAGTGGTTTAGTGGTATTGTAGGGTCATGAGGCTAGTCTAGGTATGGTGATTCAGTGGTTATTAGGGCATTAGGAAAGTTAAATTCCACAATTGGAATTCTAGTGGTATTACCTATTATGTGCCCATGAATATTTGAGCAAATGCTGCCAATTAGTAATTTCTGTAGTATTGACAGTAAATGTTAACCTGCTAACCACATTTATTCAGCTTAACTAGATCCAAGGATACATTTACTTTGGTATGCATGCCATATCTTAAGTGTATAACTGCAACAGCAGTGGAGTTATAAACATCCAAATATTTTGAAAATTGCATTTATTTATTTATTGTCTTGGAAAAGCACTTTTGAGCTAGAAGCTCTTTTACAAAGGTTCCATGTCCTAAACAGATACAAGTTACAGGCATACAAGATGCAGTAAAATACAATCAGTATAGAATTAGTATATACAAATTGAGGTCAATATCATAATAGACAAATACTTGTTTAACACATTGTTCAATAGCAGTCAAGATTGACTTTGGTAGGCACGAGAGTGAACAGAAAGATGGAGGGGGAGGCAGTAAGGAACAGTTGTCAATTAAGGGCGGGAGTAGGTGGTGGTGGGGTGAGTGAGATTGGTAGTGATCAATGAGAGGGGGAGGGGTGAGTAAGATAAGTAGAGAGAAGAGAGAGTATGGGGCATTGTAGAGCAGGTGATTTAGGTAGAGGGGGTAGGAAGGGGTGGGCAGAGGAACTCAGGTGTATGTAGTGTTTAACATTGGCAGTCACCGCGGCTAAGAGAGGAGAGGTGCTGTAGTTTTTTTTTCTTAAGCAGCCCTAGTTTTTGTTCATCGGTTGTGATAGGTGGGTGGTCATTGAGCAAGCAGGGAGATCTGTAAGAAAATAAACTTTGTGCTTGTGACATTTAGTAGAAAGGAACTTGGAATGAGTTTCTTGCCATACATCTCATCCTGTGTGCGTTGGTAGCTGGATTAAGTAGGTTTTGTAAGGCTGCCAGGGTTAAGCCTAGCTGCATTTTTTGCCCAATGAGACAGAGCTTGTATTTAATTCTTCCATCCAGGTTTAGCCGATTAATCAGGGTGAACAGGTGGTGAGTACAGGTTTGCCTGTTACTCCTAAGGCTAGCCTACAGGATTTATTTAAGGTAGTCCTGATTCTTTTGAGGGTATTGTATGTGGCTGCACCATATGTTACAAGCTCATAATCAATAATGGAGAGGATTGAGCTTTTAACCATGAACAACAATGCCTCAGAGGTCATACTATGTCAGTGTTTGTACAACAGGCATATTCTATTATTGACAGCCTTAACATGATCAACGTGGTGGGTGTAGGAAAGGAAGCTATCGAGAGTGATTGCTAGATACTTAAAGACATGCACCTGTTCTAACAGTGCTTGCATATTGATATTTACGTCATTTGATGAGATTTATGCTTATTCTGCAAGTTTGCAAACAACATTACCTTTGTCTTTTTATAGTACAAGAGTAGATTGTTGTTGGAGAACAATGTCTTCACAGTGGCAAAGTTATTTTGGAAACCAGCCTCTAGTGTCAGTAGCTTGGGACTGCTGGCAAAGATGACTGCATCATCTGCTTATAGGAGTATTTTTCCAGTGCAGGCTGTGGGGAGTTGGTTGAGGAACACGCAAAGCAGGAGGGGACCTAGGATAAACCCTTGTGGAACACCTGTGATTACTGGTCTACTGTTGGAGACAGTGTCATTTATTTTGACCTGTTGCATTCTCTTGGTGGGGTAGCTTTTGAACCATTGCACAGCATCTGGAAAGACACCAGTGGATTGGAGTTTGCTGAGTAGTAAATAATGGCTGACCATGTCAAAAGCTTTGGTGAGATTAATGTATATCGCCATGATAAGCTGGCTTTGATCTAGGGCCTTATAAAGAGTGCCAGAGTATTCAAGTAAAGCTGCTGAGGTACTATGTCCCTTCCATAATCTGTGTTGCTGGGGAATTTGCAAGTTATACTTATCAAGATAGTGTACCAGTTGGTCAGAAACAATCCATTCTAGTGCTTTAGAGAGTGGGGGAAGAATTTAAATAGGGCAGTAATTAGCATGGTTTGCCTGGTCCCCACTTTTGTGAACCAGAGGACCATTGCAACTTTTCATCTCTGGGGTAATTGTCCTAGTCTGAGGAACAGTTGATGATTTTGGTGAGTGGGTTTAGTACTTTGTCCAGTAATAGAGCAACCAGTCACAGGTCTAGTGTGTCATTACTATGTCTTGATTTCCCAAGCGTCCATAGGAGGTACTTTTTGGCCTCAGCACATGATACTTCCTTAAAATAGAGGGGGGTCTGTTGGGGGACTCATTGTCAATATTCCTAGCATATTTTAAGTTGCCCTTTGCTGCCCCAAATTTTCACACAATTTAAAAAATAAATTGTGGAATTTTGAATATCTGTAACTTACAATTTGCATAACCAATTACCTCTCTATTTAGCAGTTTCTATGACTCTTCCAAGAAGATATGCTATACATTTGCATTTTCTAGCTCCAAAAGTGGCTACTTTGTAAACATAAACATATTTTCTGAAATATTCGTATGAATAATAAATTGATGAATTTTGAACCCATATAACTTCCTCTCCCCTAATGTAAATGTCATGACACTTGGTATTCTTTTAGGGCCTCTTGCAAATAATATGCATTCCAATGATTAGATGTCTAGCTGTAATACTGATCGAGTTATGGTCAATTAAAAACATTGGAATATTCTGAAAATCCTCTCATCCCTACCATCCTCAACAATACTCCTTCTCCCACATTCAGTCTCCCAGTACTTCCACCATGTCCTCCTTCTTCATCACCGCCCACAGGCATTAGTGCAGAACTGCTAGCTACTGCCTGTTATTGGAACTGGCTTGCAACATGGAACCTTTCTCTGTTACTATAGCACCCTCCCTCTGGGACAGCCAGAGCAACCCTCTCATTGGACCTTTTCCTCAGTTTATGACATACTGCTGCTATGGCAGGCTGGCAGCTACTGTAAGCTTGTTTACAGAAGCAAAAATGGAATTCCTGAATGCAGAACAATATAAAAAATAAATTGTGTAATCTTATGTCTCATGTTCTGTTTTCATTTCTGACATGGAACCTTTGTAAAAGAGCTTTTGGCTCAAAGGTGTTATCAATCCAAGATTTTAATAAATTACAATAAAAATGAAAATAAATTAATAGATTAAAAAAACAAAATGTATTTCTTGAATGGAGCATTTTTTTGTGGCAAACAAATGTCAAGAAATCACCCATCCATCACCTTGCACCTGCCCTTAGTACTAATACAGTGCTGGCACAGAAGCTGGCAACTACTCTAACTGCTCTACAAGTGCTGTCCCAAGTCATTAGTACTCTGCTTTGTCTATACCCACAATGCAAGTGACTTGCTACCTCAAAGTTGCAGCTTAACAAAAAAAATGCCCTTGCTTGCTGCCTGCCTTGTAAGCTAAATATAAATGTTGGTTTAATCAGAAAAAATACTTCTGAACACTTTTTCAGGGTTTTTCAAAGTTTTCTGATTACAAGTCACTCTTTACTTATGGAATTGAAATACTTTCAGAAGCTAGGTCCTCCTCCTTTAAGAGAGGGCTGGAATTGGCACTGAGATATGTGCAGCACTCACAGTTCATGACCCTTAAGATTCATGATAGTCTCCTGTAGGATAGGTGGCTGTCAGGATGCTTCACAGGCTCAGTAAGACCAAGTAAAGAATGATGCATCAGTCCCTTGCCAAAGTCCCTGCCAAACTGCAGAAGTGAAAACGAAAGGAAAAAAAATTCAGGCCAGCTTTGGATGGTCTAAAAATGCAGAATGTTTAAATGTTACTGAATGTCCCTTCATCTCTATCTCATTCTTGGCCTGATGTCATCTTAGTTTACTCACAGGTAAAAAGGTTGGATTTCTGTACCTGCACCACTAGCAGTCAATTTATTTGTCAAATAAATACTGCAAACTTTTCCTTGGTTCCCAGTTGACTAAATTCACTATACCCTGCTCCTATTACAGGTGGTAAAATTAAAATAAGGTATAGTATGTCATCGTCAGACAGGCACTGGGAGCCAGTAATGGGGCTGTGAGGATTAATGCTGAGCATGTGAAAATATAGCCAAATACATTATGATTCATTTGTACAAGAAATCTACTGGTCCCAGTCCCACTCCAAGCCACCTTCCCAACCAGTAGTCCAGAGCATCTGGTGATAAACCCTACCTGGGTAGTCCAAAATCATACAGGTTTCCTCCACTTACTCCTTCAAGTGCTTCAAGGTCCAGTTCCTTTAGTCAGGATAGAACTGATAAATCCAGAAATGTAAAGGTAAGCCTTTCCCAGTCATTCTGACATAAACATTATAACAATAGCTGCCATAGCCTCCTGTGCATTGGTGTTGACAATGCCAACATTACCACTATATGATGTCCCATCCATCTCCCAAATCATGCCTCAGTCCAGTGCTGCTGCTCAGTAAATGCATGAGGACAGTAACTAGAGAGGTGTGAAATTCCAACATTTCATTTCAAGAAATATTTTGCAAAATATGCTCATTTCTCAAAATATTTTGTGGGTGTGAAATGTAAAATGTCTCCCATGGAACATGACATTTCACCCAAGGAATGGTGAAATATGGGTGAAATGTTGCTGTTTAGGGTGAAATTGTCTATTTCAAAATGAAATTACATGTTCCACAGGCAAAATTTTGCAGCTTCGCACCCATTGAAAAAATTTGGCAATGGCGGAATTTTGCAAAATGTTTTGTGTAGCAAAATTGCTTGATTTCACTGCAATTTCACTGGCAAAATTTAATTTCACAACATCTCTAACTGTAACATTGAGTCTGGGTCTGTGGCACAGACACTACATTTACCTTGTCACCAGGGAAAAAAGTACAATTCTTCATGGGAGTATGGTGGCAGAGTTAATTATACAGATCCAACAATTCTACAAAAGCAAAAGAGCACAGGATTGTCACTACCAAACTGAGATGCAAGACTGAGTGCCATTGAGAAGGATACGGGAGAAGACTGGTCAGAGTGAGGTTGTGAAACTGATGTGGTAGAGGGGAGGAAGCACAAGAGGAAAAGATGAAGGGGCTTGGAAAAGCCCCATGAGAAAGCACATTATCTTGGAAAGAAGAGGCAGTGGGGGAAAAAGAGGCATGAGAAGAAGAGGTGGGGATGAGCAGAGAAAATAATTATGAGAGGAGGGTGATAAGCAAACAGAACAAGGAAAATTTGAAGAAGGACATGGGGAAGCTGAAAGAAGAACATGAACAAAAAGAAGATGAACAAAAAATGAGTTGAATTAAAGGCTTGATTTCAGTTACATGCTTGCTGGAGTATAGCGCAGTGGTTTAAGGCTCTGAACTGCAAATCTGGTGACATCCAGCAGACCAGACCTGGGCTTGAATCCCACAGCATCCACTTGCATACTGTGTGACCCTAAGCAAGTCACTTAACTTCCCTGTGCTCCCAGGTCGCTCCTGTAAAAAAGTTTTCAGCTTAGTGTGCTACTCCTGGTTAAATAACTAAAAAAAAAATATATATATATATATACTGTAGAGCAAAGGACAATACATGCATACATGGTACATTTTAAATAGATAAGGAACATGAGAAAAGCAAGAAAGGAAGTTTCTGGAGCAGGGTGACTAAAGCCAAGCACGGTCCTCATTCCCCACTAGTATGATTATCCCCATAGTACTGTATTACCAGTGACTGTTATTGTTAATACTGTGCCTGTCCACCACCACCCATGTCATTCCACTCTGCACATAAACACTCTGCCCAGAAAAAAGTATATTACAGTTGCTGTCCAGTTCTTCCCCCACCTCACCACTACTTGTCTGTCCATTGTACCTAAAAAACAAAGTGATGATCTACAGTGTGGGAGCATTTTACAGATGACACCACCAATGCAATGCAATGAAACAAGATACATCCCTGCACCAGTATATGCACCCAGATCACCATAGAAACAGGATAGAACAATACACTAAAACCAGATGGATCCTACATGTCAATCAAGCAATGTGGTTTACCTAATTCAGTTAAAAAATACACAAATGGGTGCTACATCGGTGAAACAAAGCAACCAGTGCAAACAAGGATGAATTTTTGCTAACACCCAATATTAAACTAGGTTATTGGAATATCGGTAGGATAGCACTTTTCCCAAGCAGACCATTCCCTTTCAGATCTGACTGTTTTAACACTAAGAGGCAACTTTAAAAAACATACAGAAGAGAAGGACATGATGAGCTGGCCCAGTGGCACTGAGGGTTGAGGCCTTGGATGCCACATCTTGTGCCACACTGGCTACCTGGGTTTGGGAATGAGCCTGGGCTCCTGGGGGACAGCAGGGGGGGAGTATTGAGCATCCAGAGGACTGCTCTCCTCTCTCAGGGAAGGTGGACTAGTCATCCTGCTCGCTAACTGCCCTTTGGCAGTGATTGGAGGGCAGTGTGGGTCAGGAGACTTGCTCTGATGTCCTTACGTTGGAAAGGGGGGCTGAGTGAAAAAGGAAAAGTCTCCAGATTCTGGATTGGGTCTTTGGAAGTGGTGAGAAACCAACAACCTCCTCCTGGCCCTGTTGCGGGGAGTAAACTGCGAGGAAACTACTGGGGACCAGCTAGCATGGGAGTGGCAGGACCTTAGAGAGAGTCCCTCAATTCAGAGGGCCATAGCCACCTGACAGGTCCCGGGTGGCTAAAACATGTTTATGGAAAAAAGAAGAGAAGGACATGGGATTAAAATAAATTGAAATGCAATGGGCATAATCAGGGCATTAGATTTATGACGCACAATGAAAAACTCTAACACCTGTAATACTGAATGATAATTTCTACATATATGTTTTCTGTTTTCTTCTGTGACTTCCCCTGTATTTTGTGTATATCATGTAATTATTAAGTCCTGTGTACCTGTCAGTAAACGTTTTACAGTAACACTTCAATGTACCCATTCAGCCTTTCTTACAGATACCTTAGCACTTCCTCCAATGCAGCCCTCACATCTATAGACCTGTTCCTATACATTTTGCACCCACCTTTGTTAAGTTTTCTCACTATCTTTTCATAAATTATTTAGAAACAATGCATCACACTGTAAATAACTTCAGTTTCTTCTGCTCAGTTTACTATTGCACCTGTTGAAGGAACCTATTAAGGCCAAAAAGCGTGTGCGCTTTATCATCTTTTTACGCAGAATATGTTTGTCCAATAAAAAGTATCAAACTATCCAGTGACATATATCACCACAAATCCACTGAAAATATGCAATCAGTGTGGTAGTAATATTACTTGTGATTAGTGAAGTCTTCTCAAACATTGAGAGCCAATGTTCAGTCTGATCATCTAAAACATTAAGATGGCCTGCTTCTATCAATTACATTCACTTTAAATCCTCTGAGGTCAGATGGGCCAGCAGCAGCAGGGACAATCAGGACAGTTAAAGAAAATGGTATGATAAGATAGTTCATTCAAGCAAACCAGTCTAAGCCAACTGATGCATCCCCAGGTACAAACATTGCTTCACAAGGAATTAAAAAGTCACCATCCAGAGATACAACCAGGCCTGTCATAGTTACCCACGATAATGTTGTGGATTTTGCTGTAAAAAAAAATCACTGCCTAATTTATTTCATGCCTGCATTGAACTGCCAGCTTCTCCTCCAAGTTATAATAAAGCAATATAAAATGAAAAAAAAACACAAAGATACATATTGACTGGTTCCATTACCACTACAAATAGCCTCCCCATGTGTCCAATGTACTGTAACTGTTGACAACATAGACCTGAGCAATCAAGAAGCATTTTTATTAAGCTCTTAACTTCTGCAAATCAGTGTTGTGAGGCCTAGTGTAACAATAAAAGTAAAAACTGTAGCTCTGTTTGCCACTGTTTGAACAATTGTATATCTAATTGTGCATTCCTAGTGAGCACAGCTGAGCTCACAGCTGAGCATGCACTAAAGATTCAAAGACAATTTTTATGTTCTGTAAAAGTTGTTCTTAACGTATGTTAAGAACAACTTTAGAAATCACTGAAAGACATGCCAGTCGTAGCCATGTTTTAATAAATGTTATTATACTAAACTTACATGCCCAAACCATAAATTAACCAAAACACATATACAATGAATGTTAAGCATCTGAAAATTGAAGCAAAGGTGAACTAGAATAGGAGACTGCGTGTATATTCCTAAAGTATATAATATTATTGCTGCATTTTGCTACTTGATCCAAAGTAAACTAGAAGTGTAAACTTACAAAATCACATTATATGTGGATGGACTTACTAGCATACTATTTTTGTTTATTATACTTGAATCTTAAGTTATCTCTTGACATGCTATAACTACAAAAGAAAAACATATAGTTGCCCCACCCAAGTCCAACTATAAACAGGTAATTTATCACAAATACTCCATTAAGTCAAGAAATGCAAGGTACAGTGGCAGTTATACAAACATTGACCAGTACTGTGGTATGACACAGTTGCCATAAAAAAAAAACACTGCTGTATAATGCATTTGCATTAAAAAAACAACAAATTGAATAACATTCACTATTTTTACTGTAAATGTGTCATACCGCAATACTGATCATTTTTATGTAACTGCCACTATATTTGAAGACTGTAAAGAGGAAATGAATTAATGATTATTTAACTACTTCAATGTTTATGATGTTTGAATTGGGAGAGAGTGTGTTAACTGTAAATAAACCCATTGATCAGCAGCAGGGATATTTGTCTATGGATTACTTAAGAATTTGGAACATTTAGGTTCACAGCTAATAATGTTTGTGTTGTTATCTGGATTCAAGAATTTGTGTACATTTTTAGAACACTCCCATAACTTTGATGAGAATAAGACTGTGATTATTATTTCAAACTCAGTAGGAAATGAATTTAGATTGCTGACACCTCAATGTTTCCAAGGCAACAACTGGGTACACACAAATAATCCTTTTTTTCTTAAAGACAGCAGCACAACATCTTTTCCATTACTGTTTTAAATGTTACTGTAACTGCTGAGCCTCAGTTACTCTCTGTATAGTAGATTGCTCTTCTGTTCCTAACTCTTGATGCATGTCAACTGCTCCTTCAGCAGTCCTTTGATGTATTTTTACAGGGGCTAGAAGATTTGATCAATTTCAAAAATCATATCAGGATCATAAAGTATATTCAATAAACTGACAATAAAGTTTTTTACTAGAAACAAGTTCACCTACTGTAGTTTAGCTGTGTCAATAAGTCCAACTATAATACTGTACACATGTAGTTGCCTTTTCAGAGTTTGCAGAAGAATTTCTGTTTTAACATCCATTCTTCCAGCCATCCCATTTTTTTTTGTGACTTTAATAATCCTTCATATCTTTGTACAGTGTCTTCTTAGTTATTATGATTTCAGTCACAAAAAGTTCCCCTTTATGCTAAACTGAATAATTTCAAAGCATACCATTGTAGATTCAGCTGTTTTCCTTTTGAATGCCACAGTATAGTACATATTCCCTCACACACCTCACCCCCAACTTTCCCTGCTGCATATTGCCTCTGTTAATACCAGCATGTGCTCAGCTGTGTCAATGTAATTGCAACTAAATTGTGTCAATGTAATTGCAACTAAATTGTATAAATGTATGAACCCACTCTGTGTATCTCTAATATGTGACTTTTATGCTGCAACCTAAATTTTATGTTGTAGCCTAAATTTGTTCTGTCTGTCCTCTATGTGATGAGGTACCTTTACAATCAGTGTATCTCTAAGGATGTGACTTTTATGCTGTAACCTACATTTTATGCTGTAACCTAAATTTGTTCTGTCTGTCCTCTATGTGACGAGTACCTTTGGAAATGAGCCTCTGGCTCAAAGGCTGTAAACTGAGGTACAAATAAATAAATAAAAATAAATAAATAAATAAATTATTGTGCCACAGTAATAAAGATGCATGGCTAACCTCTGAATCAAATATCTCTGTTTCCCTGCTTGTCTATAAACTCTGACATCTGTGTTGCAAGTGTTTAAAGTTTCTTTAAACAGTTCTGCTCTTCTCACAGTTTCTGCTATCAATTACTTTTAATGCAAGTAAAATTAGGCACATGTTTTTCTCTGTTTATTTCTAAATACTTGTCCCTTTGCGCAATTGGTCTTGGTATGCACCAGAAAGGATGCCAACTGAGCCAAATAACTATGCACCGCATACTCAGAGCTAGACAGACATCAGTGTCTAGGATGAACTATGTTTGACTGGCTCAACTTACTGATGTGTAGTCCCAGACAAATGAAGGGAGCAACAAAGGGTATGGGCCTGGACCAGACTGTGAGTATCCAGTCAGAAGCCCTAACCAGACCCACAGTAGATCTCCTGTTCTTCAGGGACAGGACATCATGGGATATAGCAGTTCATGTAATGACATGTACTGGAGGCACTGCTGCAGTTTTAAAGCCCTGCTGCCATGATCCTTAATCTTTCCCTCACTGGCATGCCAGTCATTGGCAAGGCCATACATGGATTACATAGAAACATAGATATTGATGGCAGACCCTTGGCCCACCTAGACTGCCATTTTTCCCTACCTACTATAACCCCGCAGACCCTACTTGATCTCAAGCTTTACCCCACCTTTCCCTTCTCTAAGGTTCCCTTATGCCTCTCCCAGGCATTCTTGAAGCCCGTTACCATTTTTGCCCACCACCCTTGTTGGGAGGCTGTTCCAGTCATCCATCACTCTTTCTGTGAAGAACTACTTCCTCACATCTCCCTTGAGTTTCCTCCCTCAAGCTTCATAGCATGCCCCCTTGTCCTTGAACATCTTTTTTTCTGAAAAATGCTTTCCTCTTGAATTTTATTTATACCTGTGAGGTATTTGAAAGTTTCTACCATATCCCTACTCTCCCTTTTTTCCTCCAGGGTGTACATATTCAGGTCCTTCAATCTATCTTCATACCTTTTGTGATGCAGACTCTGCTCCATTTTGGTTGCCCTCCTCTGGACTGCCTCTACCCTATCTATGTACTTCCGGAGATGTGTTCTCCTGATCTGGACACAGTACTCTAGATGAGGTCTCACCAGTGAGTTTTATAGTGGTAACACCACCTTTCTCTTGCTGCTGGTGATACATCTCTGTATGCACCCTAGCAACCCACTAGCTCTCCCTATTGCCTTGTCACACTCTCTGGCAACCTGTAGGTCATCAGATATGATTACCCCCAGGTCTCTTTGCTGTGTGGTGGTGGTTAATAGTTCCCCCCATTTTGTACTCTGCCCCTGGGTTTCTGTGCCCCAAGTGTATGATTTTGCACTTCTTTGCATTGAAACCTAGTTGCCACACCCTTGACCACTACTCTAACTTTCCTAGATCATTGTTCATCCCCCCCACGGAGTGTCTAACCCATTTACAGATTTTAGTGTGATCTGCAACGAGGCATAGCTTCCCTTCTAGCCCCATTGCAATGTTGCTAATAAAGACATTACAAAGTCCAAGCAGTTGTAGTGGCACTCTAGACTCCAAAAAAGGCACACAATGATAAAACAATTAAATGCTTAAAATGATCCATTGCTGAATAGCAAACTTTTTGTGCAGGTCTGTAGCAAAAGCTCCTACTGACCACCCAGTACTTCAGTTCCTCATGAGTCTTCCTCAAGGGTACACACAGCAATAAATCAGTTTGATCATTCAATTGCTTGATCTTAGTGTGCCTTTTCTGGAGTCTCAAGTGCTACTACAAACGCCACTTGATTCCAAATATTCCACAATCCTCTCCTTCAGCAGTGATTCCATTACTTTCCCCCACCACTGAAGTCAGGCTGACTGGCCTGTAGTTGCCACTCTACTTGTTGCTTCTACTTTTGTGAAGTGGAAATACATCTGCCCTCTTCCAGTCCTCCAGAACTACTCCTGTCTCCAGTGACTACTTGACTACGGCTGTAAGAGGAGCTGCCAACACTCTTTGAGCTCCCTCAATATCTTAGGATGCACCCCTTCTGGGTCCACTGCATTGTACACTTCCAAATTTGATAGTTCCCTCAGAACTCTCTCCTCTGTAAATGTATTAGTGTCAACCTCCCTTCCTTTAATGCTCCTGGCCTTTATTTGTGGTCCCTATCCTTCCTCTTCATCTTTGAACACTGAAGAAAAGTGCTTGTTAAAAATGTCAACTTTTTCCTGGTTCCCCTCCACACACTCCCCCCTTCCTTCCTTAGCCTTACTATACCTCCTCTGGCCTTTCTCTTTTCACTTACGTACCTGAAAAATACCTTGTCCCCTTTCTGCACTGCCTGGGCTATTTTCTCCTCCATCTGTACCTTTTCACTCCTAATTACTTTCTCTGTCTCCATCTGTTTCTCCTGTTACAGCTCTCTATCTTCCTCTCTCTGTGTCTCCTTATACTTTCTGAATGCTAACTTTTTTGCCCTTACCGCTCTGGCTACCTCTTTTGAGAACTATAGCGGTCACTTTTTTTCCTGCTTTTGCCTACTTGTCTGATGCAGAGATTTGTTGCCTTCTGTATCCCTCCTTTTAGATTTTCCAACTGTTCCTTCACTGCCCCCAAATCCTTCTCCCCTCTGTGCTAGGGCATCCCTGAGGCATTCCCTAATATTTTTAAAATCAGCTCTCCTGATGTCCAGGACCCTTGCTTTTGTGTGGTTCAATCCTGCCATAGTATTTACATTGAACCACACATCATCATCATCATCATCAGTTTTGTTTAAAAAAAAACACCCTTTCATTGCTCAGGGGGCTCTTACAATAAAAGTGCACATAAGACACAGTTAAACTTACAATATTGCACATCTTACAGATTAAACTAGATTAAAACAATCAACAGTAATACATACCATTCTTTTACAGGGTATCAAAAGATAGAGCAGAATAAAGTTTTTTTCTTTCTGTTTCCCTCTCCCTTTTCGGTTGTCTTTATCTTTTTCTGACTATTTTTTAAATTTCATGTCAGGGTGACCAACCTGACATCTCCTTAACCTTATCTATACTATCCCTATATTCTATTCTTAATTTAGTGTAATACCTTTAAAACAAATAAAGAGACATTCCCCATTATTATTGTTTATTAAAGAGACATTCCCTATTAGTATTGTTTATTAAAGTTTGTTGTAGTCCCTGTCATCATATCCAGTTTTTATGATAACCTTAGTAATGGTGCCCTGTATTGGTAAAAGAAAGAAATATGTTGTAAAAGCAGAGAGCCCTTTGCGCTGTTTGCCTGAGCCAAGTTAGCCCCATAATGGAAATACTTGCAGAATGTGTGCACATTCATGAAGGAAGGAGGACAGACATTTGCAAAGGTCCCTGCACATGTTCATGCAGGATATGTCCTCTAAAATTGAGCCGCTGGGCTCTAAAAGTTGAAATTGCTTGCTGTGGTAGTAAAAGAGAGCAGCCATTCATCAGAGAAGTACAGCTGTGTACTGCTGCCATGTAGCGGTGTTACATTCCTCCCTTTGGGGTTCTGAGTGCTGCTCTTGTGTCCACCTCTCAGATATATAAAAAAGGCTATTAATGAAAAGAAATGCAGGACACTATGGGCATGTGAAAGAAAAGTCCTGTGGTGTCAACAGGAGTGATAAAAAAGGTCTGTTTGTGCACTGTTCAGCCATGATGAGAGATACTCCAAGAAAACACTGCAAACAGTTGCATCTAGTCGGTGCTATACTTCCAGAGGTGGCTTACCTACACAAAAACGCAAAGTCCAAGGTGGTTGTGTACACACAAAGGTTAGCCTCACAAGCATGAAATTAAAGAAACCAACATATCACTCATATGAGGAATTTTTGCAGATAAAGTAAATTTACTCTTCTCTTTTCATGCTGCATAAGTAACAAACAGAATCAACAAGTGCCCCAAGTGCCTTGACTCCCACGAGTCTTCAAAGGGGGTGCTGCTAACAGGGAACACATGAGCATTTCAATCAAAATCACAAATAATTAATCAATCATTCTCAGTGGTGTCACTACTTATTTAAAGTGGTATAGTGCTATTTACTAGTTTTTTAAGAAATGTGCCTTAACTATGAATCAGAATCCCAGCAGTACAAATATTATATAATAAAAAAGTGCAACATTTGCTTCAGTTCATCACTAGTCAAGTTACACAAAGTAATTTACAAAAACAAAAACAAAAAACCTTAAATCAAGTAGTGAGGTCAGAAGGTCCTGGAGACCTACAATATTGCACATCTTACCGATTAAATTAAATTAAAACAATCAACAATATTACATACCAGTCTGTGACAAGATGTTAAAGGATAGAGCAGTATAACATATTTTTCTTTCTCTTTCCCTCGCCCTTTTCTGTCGTCTTTATCTTTTTCTGACTGTTCTTTAAATTTCATGTCAGGGTGGTCAACCTGATATCTCCTTAACCTTATCTATACTATCCCTATACTCTATTCTTTATTTAGTGTAATACTCTTTAAAACAAATAAGAGACATTTCCTATTAGTATTTTTTATTAAAGAGACATTCCCTATTAGTATGGTTTATTAAAGTTTGTTGTACTCCCTGTTATCATGTCCAGTTTTTATGATAACCTTAGTAATGGTGCCCTGTATTGGTAAAAGAAAGAAATATGTTGTAAAAGCAGAGAGTGCTTTGTGCTGTTTGCCTGAGCCATGCTAGCCCCATAATGGAAATACTTGTGGAATGTGCACACATTCGTGAAGGAAGGTGGGCGCACATTTGCAAAGGTTCCTGCACATGTTTGTGCAGGATATGTCCTCCGAAATTGAGCCGCAAGGCTCTAAAAGTTGAAATTGCTTGCTGCGGTAGTAAAAAAGAGCGGCCGTTCATTGGAGAAGTACAGCTGTGTACTGCTGCCATGGATCTGTGTTACACTCCTCCCTTTGGGGTTCCAAATGCTGCTCTTGTGTCATCCTCTCAGATACATAAAAAAACACTATTAATGAAAAGAAATGCAGTACACTACGGGCCTGTGAAAGAAAAGTCCTGTAGTGTCCTCAGGAGTGACAAAAAAGGTCTGTTTGTACACTGTTCGGCCACGATGAGAGAGAGAATGGCTTGCAGGATTGGCTTCAGGCCAAAATGAAAAGTTAAGCCGACGGCTGAAATTGCAGCCATCAGGTACACTTGTTAGGCATGCCAAGCTTTAGAAGTAAATGAATAAAGGCTTTAGACAGCCCTGTTGCCCTAACAATTCTATGTAGAAACATGTGATTAAGTATATAATGACTTAAAGACATGTTGAATATGTTAATAATGTTGTTCTTGGATAAGCAATTATTTGCAAGTTGGTTTCCTAGCCTTGCAGGAAAAGACAGATAGGGAGCACACTCCTCATCTGCTTTTCCATGCCAATGCTAGAGGATTCCTTTAACTTAAATTAACATTGTTGTTTTTTGGTTCTGCATCAAATAAAATATGTTTACCTGAATGAAGCCCTGAAAATGTGAAGAGTCCTACTATAGGGCTGGCAGCCCATGAAATGGTTACTCTTATAGTAGCCTTAGAGTGTGATGTCACTGCCAGAGGGAGGGGCTAATGCCTAATGATGCCTAAATCCTATAATTAAGGTTTTATGTGATCCTTAATGCCACTAGGACTAACTGTGCTGGACTATGGGATAAAATAAACTTCAGGTGACACTAGGGGGACAACATAGCCAGTGTGTGAAAGCATAGAAGCCAAATAAATATTTATGTTTATTAATTGGGATATCACATGGCTATGATGTCACTCCTATGGTTGTATAAAAAAATTCTCCACCAGAGGGCAAGAATCAGAGAGGTGGGTCAGTATCTTCTGACCACAGAGAAGGAAGGACGTGTGGGAGTTTACACATAGTTCTGGACAATGGTATTACATATACAGAGAAGGATAGTGATTCTGAGGAAGAAGAATTATCTGAGTTATATTTGGTGGAAAGGACTAACACCTTATTTTTCTTTTCTGTAAATATCAAGTTCATCTTTTTATTTGTTTCTTTGATTTGATTTTTTTGCATGAAATGATAAATGCAGACCATGCATTTTTTATGCACTTTATTTGCTGTCTGGTGTCTGTCATTGGATCCTATGCACTTACAATGGTTGTCAGAGGTGGGATTTAACTTGTACATCGTGGCTGTCCAGCAGGCACTACCAGAGGTTGTTGCCACATAAGCACCCTGATAGATACAGAAGAGGGACCAGACAAATATTAGTGCACAACACATGACACGCTCAGTCACTGAGAGGACTAGAGAAAAGTTGCTGCCAGGATTGATACCAGTAACTAGACCCATGATGAAGAACTCTGAAGATGAAGGACTTGAAGAAGCTGCGGAGAAGCCACAGGAGAGACAGATGCCTTCTACACCTGATGACCCACGTGAGCTCCTGAAGTGGCTTTGCTTGTACCAACTCAAGATGGAACACCAGTGAGAAGAAGACTGAAGACAGAGGGATGGGGACAATGGATCCAAGCGGAGGAGAGAATGTGCCAGGATGAGAAATGGACCTACACACTGAAGGCCATACAGGAGATGACACAAGGAGAGTCAGAGAGAGCTGGGCCAAGAGACATAAAATTAACCAAGCTCACTGACAGTGATGACATTGAGGCACACCTCGTGATATTCAAGAGGGTAGCCAAGACTTGCATCTGGCCCAGGATCAGTGGGTAATTAGATCAGTACCCTACTTATTTGGGAGGGCCCAAATGGTATATAGCCAGCTGAGTGTGACTGATGTCACTGATTATGACAAGGTAAAGGAAGAAGTGCTCCACAGATATAATATCAGCACCGAGACATACCGTCAATGGTTTCGGTCCCAGAAAATGACCAGTTATGATACCCCCTGGGAAACCTATGCACGTTTAAAGGATTATTGTGGGAAATGGCTGCAACATACTACCAAAACTGTCGACCAGATTATGGAACTAATTATCATCAAGCAGTTTATCTGAGTTTTTCCCCAAGGTTCAATTATGGGTCAAGGGGCATAAACCTGAAACATCCGAGGAGAACATCAAGCTGGCCAAGGATTATTTAACCGCTCAGACATCCAAAAACAGAGGATAGCAAAGCAGCCCAGGACCATCTGCAGCACCGGTAAGACCTCACTATTCTAACCAGAATCAGAGACAGTCTCAATATAGTAGATGAGATAGAGGGGGTAGAATTTCTAATGCAGACGTTGTCTGCCATGCATGCCTTGGTAAAGTTTGCATTGTTAGAAACTGTCCAAATAACCTAAACGAGCCAACTCATTTGGCTTTGGCCAATTTTGGGTATGTGGAATCTGTGGGAATAGGGGCCCAGCAGATGTTTGGAGTTTTGGATTCAGGAAGCAAGCAAACTTTGGTGAGAGCAGACTTGGCCCCTGAATGTGACATAGCCCAGGCAGAAACAACAGTCAAGTGTGTACATGGGGACATACATCAGTATCATACAGCACATACAGAACTTACTGTCAATAATGAATGAAGCAAAGTTCTATTTGGCCTAGTACCTCATTTGCCAGTGCCTGTTATTATTGGACAGGACTTTCCCCAATTTGATGCGCTTATGAAAAATCATCAGACTTTTCTTTCATCTGTGAATGTGGTTATCAGGTCTCAGACCAAGGCACAGCTAGACTCCATTTTACCTTTTGAGGAAGATTATTTTGACACAAAAAGTAAAACAAGGAAGTTATGAAAAACAAAAAAAAAGGGAGAAAATGGCCTGGAAAGAATAGCATCCAGAGAGTACACCAGACTTGGTTCCAGGGCTGCCAATTAATGACATTCATCAGGAACAATTGGCAGATGACTCTTTAAAACCTTTATTTTCATAGGTGGACAAAGAAGAAGAGTCTGGATACTCTCATTTTTGGTTGAAAAATAACATCTTGTATAGAATGACTGTTGATCCTGCTACTAACTGTGAAGTAGAACAGTTGATGGTGCCCAAAAAGCATAGGGAACAGGTGATGCACCTTGCACATGATATCCCTATGGCTGGTCATGAGGGGGGGATAGGACAGTACAGTGCATCTTATCCAGGTTTTGTTGGCCAGGGGTACACCAGGATGCTGCTGCTTATTGCTGGGCATGTGCCAAATGCCAGTTAGTAGCCAAAGGGGGAAAAAGAGATCAAGTCCCTCTCCAACCCATCCCTTATGTTATAACCCCTTTTGACAGAGTGGCAATGGATGTGGTGGGACCACTACTAAATCAATATATACTGGTTGTGTGCGTTTACGCCACCCGTTACCTGGAAGCCATTCCTATGGAAACGGTTACTGCTCCTCGTGTAGCTGAGGAATTGGCTAAAGTGTTTAGCAGGATGAGAATACCAAAGGTTATCCTAACTGACTGAGGTAGTAACTTTACCTCAATCATATTACAAGAATTGTACCAACTTTTAAGAGTATCTGCATTGAGAAGCTCCCCTTATCATCCTCAAACGGATGGGTTAGTTCAGCATTTTAAAAAAACACTCAGAAAGATGCTCCAGAAATATGTACATGAAGAAGGCAGAGACTGGGATAAATTCCTCCCCTACCTTCTATTTGTTTAAAGGAAGGTACCCAAGCCACCACTAGGTTCTCCCCATTCACACTGTTATACAGTCACAACCCAAGGGGATCGGTAGACGTTATTAAAGAGCATTGGGAAGCTGGGAAAAGTGTTGGAAGTTCTAACATTGTAGGTTATATGTCTTTTCTAAGGGAACGTTTGGTGAAATATGTAACAATGGCACACATGAATGTGGAACAAAAAGAACAAAACCAAAAGGAACTGTATGATGCTGGGTTAAAGCATAAACAGTTTGAACCTGGGGAAAAGGTCTTACTATTGCTACCATCCACAGAGAACAAGTTGTTAATGAGGTGGCAAGGGCCATATGAAATCATACGTCAGACTAGCATGGTTAATTATGAGCTAGAAATGCCAGGACACAGACCTGCAAAATGCATTTATCATGTCAGCCTCCTTAGAAAATGGGTGGAAAAGCCCCAGACTCAGATATGTTTCATACACCCAGAACTGGAAGGGACAGAGATAGAAGTAGAAGAAGATAGAAGGGAGGCAGTATAGCGCAGTGGTTTAAGGCTCTGAGCTACAAATCTGGAGACCTGGGTTTCAATCCCACAGCCCCTACTTGCATATACTGTGTGACCCTGAGCAAATCACTTAACTTTCCTGTGCTCCCAGGTTGCACCTGCAAAAAAGCTTTCAGCTTAGTGTAGCTCACCTGGTTAAACAATTGGAAAAAAAAAGAAGTGGCCTATGAATGGTTTGGAATCACCTAAAGATGATGGCATTATACAAATCAATCCAGTGATAACTCCTCTTCAAAGGCAAGAGATTGATGACACCTTGACTTACTTTCAGAATACATTCATGAAGATGCCTGCAGAGCAAAAGGGGTGGTGCATGAAATAAAGGTGAAACAGTCCAAAACCATTCACCCAAAACCTTATAGACTCCCAGAAAAGATCAGACAGGAAGTGATAGAAGAAGTTAGAAGGATGGAACAGGCAAAAGTAATTGTATCAGCTCACAGTCCATGGTCTTCACCTCTAGTGGTAGTCAATAAGAAGGAAGGTGGTGTTAAGCTGTGTTTAGATTTCAGACAAATAAATGCTGTTTCTGAGTTTGATGGTTGTTTTTCATTAAGTCAAGCCAAGGTTCAAAGGTATTTGTAATCCTAGACTTAATAAATAAAATGATAAATAAATAAAAATGGTTACCCCATGCCTAGAATTGACAATTTGTTTGACCAGATAGGCTGTGCCAAGGCCCAGGAACTGACTACATTCTGTACCCCTATAGGGCTATACCAGTTTACTACAATGCCTTTTGGCCTACACGGGGCTTCAGCTAGCTTTCAACAGTACATGAACCATGTCTTGAGACCCGATAAACAGTACAGTGCAGCCTATCTGGATGATGTAGTGATTTACAGCCCAGATTGGGACACATACTTAGTTCATCTCAGTGCAGTCGTTCAAAGCATTAAGGATGTAGGCCTTACCAAAAATCCATCAAAATGTGCTATTGCAAAAACCGAGACCTGGTATTTAAGGTTCATAATAGGAAAAGGGTCTGTAAAACCTGAGATATATAAAGTGGAAACTGTTGCCAATAGTCCTGTGCCCAACACCATATGGCATGTAAGATATTTTCTAGGTCTCGCTAGCTACAATAGGCATTTCACTCCAGATTTTGCCACTATTGCCACACCACTGATTGACTTAATGAAAAACAACCATCCAACTAAGGGAATATGGACTCCTGAATGTGACACTGCTTTTAGGAAAATAAAGGCTATCTTATGTTCAACTCCAGTTCAATGGAGCCCAGATTTTACCAAACCTTTTGAGGTACAACCTGATGCCTTGACACAGGCATCAGGGAGGTTTTGACCCAGTATGACAAGAAGGGTGAACATCCCATTCTCTTTCTGAGTAGGAAGCTCTATGAGAGGGAATGCAACTATTCCAAGGTTGAAAAAGAGTGTTTAGCCATGAAATGGGCTATAGAGGCCCTCAAGTACTACCTGTGGAATAATATGTTTAAGGCTGTGACTGACCACAAGCCTGTATGTTGGTTAAAGCTGATGAAGGATAAAAATATGCGAATAATGAGGTGGTATCTGTCTCTCCAGCCTTATAATTTTACTGTACAACACCAAGCTGGGACTCAACACAAAAATGCAGATTTCTTATCTCATTTTGGTGCTGACAATGCTTACCCAAGTGCAAAAGGTGATTTTGCATAAAGTTATGTGTATTGTTTAGTATGTTGACTGATGTGCCAGCCTGGCACAAACCTCAGGTAAAGTGATGGAATAGAAACGGTGGTACATTTTGCTGATTCTCGTCACCACTGATGAAATACCTTTCCAATTTAAAAAGGTCCCTGAGGGACCTTCTGGAGAAGGTGGGCAGAAGTTCCAACCCATCCAAGGGTTAGGGATACAGGCAACACTGAATTGCTGCCTTCTTGTGTAGGGAGGAATGTGACAGGATGTCAAATGATAGAGCAGAATAAAGTATTTTTCTTTCTGTTTCCCTCACCCTTTTCTGTTGTCTTTATCTTTTTCTGACTATCATTTAAATTTCATGTCAGGATGGCCAACCAGACATCTCCTTAAACTCATCTATACTATCCCTATACTCTATTCTTTATTTCGTGTATTTCTCTTTAAAAGAAATAAGAGACATTCCCTATTAATATTGTTTTTTAAAGAGACTATCCCTATTAGTATTGTTTATTAAAGTTTGTTGTACTCCCTGTTATCATATCCATTTTTTATAACCTTAGTAATGGCGCCCTGTATTAGTAAAAGAAAGACACATGTTGTAAAAGCATAGAGCACTTTGTTCTGTTCGCCTGAGCCAAGCTAGCCCCATAATGGAAATACTTGCGGAATGTGTTTATATTCGTGAAGGAAGGTGTGCACACATTTGCAAAGGTCCCTACACACGTTCATGCAGGATATGTCCCCCGAAATTGAGCCACTGGGCTCTAAAAGTTGAAACAGCTTGCTGCAGTAGAACAAAAGAGTGTCCATTCACCGAAGAAGTACAGCTGTATACTGTTGCCATGGAGCAGTGTTACACTCCTCCCTTTGGGGTTCCGAGTGCTGCTTTTGTGTCTGCCTCTCGGATAAATAAAAAAAAGCTATTAATGAAAAGAAATGCAGGACACTATGGGCATGTGAAAGAAAAGCCCTGTAGTGTCCTCAGGATTGATAAAAAAGGTCAGTTTGTGCTATGTTCAGTCAGGATGAGAGAAAGAATGGCTTACAGGATTGACTTCAGGACAAAATGAAAAGTTAAGCCGACGGCTGAAATTGTAGCCATCATGTACACTTGTTAGGCATGCCAAGCTTTAGAAATAAATGAATAAAGGCTTTAGACAGCTCTGTTGCCCTAATAATTCTATGTATAAACATATGATTATGTACATGATGGCAGACAAGGGTGAGGTAGTACTGGTTAGAGACTTCAATATTCCAGACGTGGACTGGAGCATCACAGCAGCAGCATCAGCTAGGAGCAAATTTATCCTGGACTCCCTTCAGGGTGCCTTCCTCAAGCAACTGGTCATGGAACCAACTCAGCAGAAGGCCATACTGGACCTTGTGCTCACAAACAGGGACAGTGTGATGGGGCTAACAGTGGGGGAGCACCTGGGAAACAGTGACCACCAGTCACTGTGGTTTGAAATTACAGAAAGAGAAGAACCACACCACACAAAAACACGTATCCTGGATTTTAGGGGGCAGACTTTGGAAAAATGGGGAGATACTTGAAAGAGGCATTAAGGGGAATGGGGCAGGAATCAGAGGTTGAGGAACAGTGGGCAGTATTTAAAATGGGGATTACAAGAGCAACAGAATTATGTATTAAGCAGGTTAGCAAGAGGAAAAGGAAAAGAATACCATTATGGTTTTCCAAAGAGGTAGCAAAGAAAGTGAAAGCCAAAAGATTGCATTCAGGCAATACAAAAAGACACAGGCAGAAGAGGATAGGGAGAAGTACCAGGAGAAGCAAAGGTAGGCAGGGAGGTCAGTAAGGGAAGCCAAAGCTCAGACAGAAGAACACATTGCAAAATCAGTGGGTAGAGGGGACAAAACCTTTTACAGGTACATAAGTGAAAAAAGAAAGGCAAGGGAGGGATAGTGAGACTGAAGGGGGAGGATGGGGGCTGTGTGGAGGATGACTACAGTAATGCTGACATATTGAACAGGTATTTCTGCTCAGTCTTTACTGAGGAAGAGGAGGGTAATGGGTCTGAACAGAGTACAAGGGGTGAGAATGGTGCAGAAATGGACACAAGTCACTTTACATGAGAAAGGGTCCTGAAGGAACTGGAAGTAATAAGAGTTGATAAAGCAATGGGGCCAGATGGGGTGCACCCCAGGGTCCTTAAAGAACTAAGAGAGGTGGTGACTGAACCTCTGGCTATCCTGTTTAGCCGATCACTGGAAACAGGAAGGTACCCAAAGACTGGAGGATAGCAGATGTAGTCCCCTTTATACAAAAGTGGGAACAAAGAGGCGGGGAACTACAGACCAGTCAGCCTCACCTCAGTAGTGGGAAGATCATGGAAGCACTACTGAAGGAGAGATTGGTGGAGCATCTGGTTGTCAATGGACTACAGGACCCAAGGCAGCATGGTTTCACCAGGGGAGGTCATGTCAGACCAACCTCATTGAATTTTTTGACTGGGTGACTAGGGAGGTGGATCAGGGGAGGGCAGTGGACATGGCCTATCTGGATTTCAGCAAGGCCTCTGACACTGTGCCACATAGAAGACTATTGCACAAACTGGGGAATATGGGTGTGGGCAGGACAGTAGTGTGGTGGGTAGGTAACTGACTGGGTGGCAGGACACACAGGGTGGTGGTACATGGCTGTCACTCCACAAAGGGAAGAGTGACCAGTGGGGTACCACAGGGATCAGTGCTGGGACTGGTACTATTCAATATCTTCATTAGTGACATTGCGCAGGACCTAGAAGGCAGAATTTCACTGTTCGCTGATGACACAAAGCTCTGTAACAGAGTAGACAAACCAGAGGGTGTAGACAGAATGAGAAGGGACCTGCAGAAACTTGAAGAATGGTCAGGGGTTTGGCAGTTGAAATTCAGTGCAAGGAAGTGCAAAATAATGCATATGGGGCACAAAAACCCTGGCACAATATATCAGTTGGGGGGTGAGGATATAGTATGCATCAAGCAGGAAAGGGATCTTGGGGTTATCATCTCTGATGACCTCAAGGCAGGGAAACAGTGTGACAAGGCAGCAGGTAAAGCAAATAGGATGCTGGGATGCATAGGCAGGGGCATCACCAGCAGGAAAAGGGAGGTCATAATTCCACTATACAAGACACTAGTGAGGTCCCACCTGGAGTACACTGTACAGTTCTGGAGACCTTTACACGTAGGACATAGACAGGGTGAGAAGGTTCAGAGGAGGGCAACAAAGATGGTGCATGGATTGCATCACAAGTCCTATGAGGACAGGTTGAAGGAACTGAACATGTACTCCCTGGAGGAGGAGGAGAAGGGGATATGATAGAGACATACAAGTGTCTTACAGGGAGGAACAGGGTACAGAATACACTATTTTAAGTGAAAAAGATGTTCCAGGACTAGAGGGCATGGGATGAAGTTGGAGGGAGGACGATTCAGAGGAAACATGAGGAAGTATTTCTTCACAGAACGGGTAGTGGACAAGTGGAACACCCTGCCAGAGGAAGTAGTGGGGGCTGAAACAATCACGGGATTTAAGAATGCATGGGATAGACATAAAGGAATTCTGGAGGTCAGGGGTAAGGGGCAACAGACTTCTTGGAAAATATAAACTGAACTTATAAGCTCAAATGGGCAGACTGGGTGGGCCATAGGCCCTTATCTGCCGACACTGTCTATGTATCTATGTATATAATGACTGAAAGACATATTGAATATGTTAATAATGTTGTTCTTGGATAAACAATTATTTGCAAGTTGGTTTCCTAGCCTTGCAAGAAAAGACAAATAGGGAGTGTGCCCCTCATCTTATTTTCCCTGCCAATGCTAGAGAGTCCTTTAACTTAGATTAACATTGTTTTTTTTTTTGTTTCTGTTTCAAATAAAATATGTTTACCTGAATGAAGCCCTGAAAATGTGAAGAGTCCTACTATAGGGTTGGCAGCCCATGAAATGGCTGCTCTTATAGTAGCCTTAGAGTGTGATGTCACTGCCAGAGGGAGGGGCTAAAGCCTAATGATGCCTAACTCCTATAATTAATGTTTTATGTGATCCTTAATGCCACTAGGACTAACCGTGCTGGACTATGGGATAAAATAAACTTCAGGTGACACTAGGGGACAACATAGCCAGTATGTGAAAGCACAGAAGCCATATAAATATTTATGTTTATGAATTGAGCTGTCATATGGCTATGATGTCACTCCTATGGTTGTATAAACAAATCTCCACCAGAGGGCTAGAATCAGAGAGGTGGGTCAGTATCTTCTGACCACAGAGAAGGAAGGATGTGTGGGAGTTTACACACGGTTCTGGACATTGGTGTTATATATATAGAGAAAGACAGTGATTCTGAGGAAGAAGAATTGCTTGAGTTTTATTTGGTGTGAAGGACTAACACCTTATTTTTCTTTTCTGTAAATATCAAGTTCATCTTTTTGTTTGTTTCTTTGATTTTATTTTTTTTTAATAAAATGACAAACTCAGGCCATGCAATTTTTATGTACCTTATTTGCTGGCTGGTGTCTGTCATTGAACCCCATGTGTTCTGCACAGTCTATAATAAAACATGTCTTAAAACAAAGTTATATTATTCCTCCTTTCATAGCAGTAATGTTATTAAACTTAAATTCCAGAAAAGGCTTGGTTGAATAAATACGTTTTAAGGGAGATTTTAAATTCCTCCATGATCAGGTTATCACGGATCCGACGTGGTAGAGAATTCCACAGGGTCGGGGCCATATAAGCAAATACTGTACCTCCTGAGGTTTTCAAATGGAACCTGGACATCTCTAGCAATCCCTCATCGGAGGATCGGAGTTGGCGGGAGGTGAATTAAGGAGACAGGTCTTGCAGGTACTGTGGTCCCTGATCCTGTAGTATGGTGATCACTGGTCCCAGGTGGCCACCAGTGTGATGTCTGCAACACTGTCCCCATTGATGAGTACAAGGTCCAGTGCTGAACCTTCTCAAGTGGGATCTTCTACTAGTTGCCTGGGGAATGTCCCCTGCAAGGAGTCCAGGATGTCATTGCTCCTAGTTCAAACTGCAGCTGGGATGCTCCAATCTACATCCGGCAGATTGAAGTGCCCCACCAACAGCACCTCTCCCTTATTTGCTATTTATTGGATGGCTTCCACTAGAACCTTATCCAACTACCCTGCCCTGTGTTGGAGGTTTGTAGATCATGCCAGTGCAAATAGCGACTCCTTTCCCTGTTTGTACAGTGACCCACAGTTCTTCCACCCCCTCCTGATTTCCCTGTATCTCAGTAGCCTTTATGCTATCAAGCACATAAAGAGCTACTCCCTCTCCCCTTTCTTTCCCACCCTGTCCTTTCTGAAAGAGTCTAGCCTTGCATTGCTGTATCCCAGTCATGGTTCTTATTACACCATGACCGGGTAATGGCGACAATGTCTAGGTCAGCCTGTGCTATGATGGCCTCTAAGTCTGGGATTTTGTTTCCCAGACTTGAACCACTTGCACACATGGCCTTCCAGAATGTACTACCACCCTGTTTGTCATCATCCCCTGTCATCTTTTGCCATCTTTCCTTACCCGCTCTGCTGTCAGTCCCAACTTTCTTTAGTTCTACAACTTTTTTTCCTTTTTGTTGGGTACCCTTGAGGATTTCCTTCTCTTTGGTTTCATCCTATTTCCTACTTCAGTTTGGGGGGGCAATTTATTTCTTCCTGTGTCCTTCTACCCCTCCTTGGCTAGTTTAAATGCACATCAAAGAAACATTTAAACCATTCTCTGAGGACTGTGGTTCCTTATCCCAGATGGATGCAAGTCATCTCAACTGTATACGCCTCTATCCCTCAAGATGGGACCCCAATCCCCAATGCAGCCAAACCCCTCCTCTCTGCACATTCCTTCAGCCATGTGTTGAAGCTCCTGGTATGGAGTACCCTGTCCTTCCCCCTGTCATAGACAGGGAGCTCCTCAGAAAAGGTCACTGAGCATGCTATCTGCCTAAGACCCCGTCTCCAACTCCCTGAACTTTTCATGTACTGTCCTAGCCTAGTCCCAAGCCTGATCATTGGTCCCGTGGTGTATCATGACATCCTTCTTTCCCTCCTGTCCTTCTTCTTTAGTGACCTTTATGATCTGCTCTCCATCCCGCCAAGCAGTGGTGCCAGGTAGGCACATAACCTCCATCTTCCCATCTCTTCCTGTCCTCAGATCTATTTCCCTAACAACTGAGTCCCCCACAAGAGTTGCTTCTTCCTTCTCTGGGGTCCTCTACCACCCACCTTGAGGTCACCACTACAGATGACCCCCAAAACCTCTTTGATCACTACTGTGGGTGCCTCCATTGGATAGTCCATCCCTGCCAGAATGGTGTAGAAATTTTGTAGTGGTACCATGTGGGGGATGTGTCTCTGACCTAACAACCTCACCCTTCCCAAGCATACTGCTCACAGTTCTGGTGTCCATCACAAATCGTTGTAATAAAGTTGCTAGAAAAGGTACAAAACCAATTTACAAAATGTATTTGTCACTTAGAGGAACTAGATTATAACTCTAAGTTAGAAATCTTATATCAACATAGCCTAGAAAGAAGGAGAATGGGGGGGGGGGTGCTTAATTCTACTATATAGTGTAACTAAAGATAAACATCTATGTACAGAAATGGAGCTGGTGCAAAAGGAATGTGACCATAACATCGGGGGACATGAATTCCAGCTGCAGTATGGGAAATATGGAACCAACATTAGGGGATAATATTACATGCATGGAGCAGTGAAACTCTGGAGCAATTTCCCAAATGAAACAGTAATGATAAGGAATATAAACTTTTTCAAAACATTCTTGGACATATATATGGACACTAAGACGCAGAAAATCACTGTATAGTGGGGGACTAGGCAAGAAAGACCATCATAGATCTGTTCCCAGTCAAACTCATCTTAACTATGGAGCAGAGCCAGTGTTCATGAACATGGGGTACTGAAGAATCCTCCAGATTCCTGTTAGGGGAGATGTGCACCTGCTATTGCAGTCCTCTGGCTGGCAAAACAAACTCTTCCTGACAATGGGCTGGTAAATGGCATTCTAATTGACAGACTCTGATGGTCCACTTCCCTTACGCCTGATCCCTATTCACTGACCAACCAACCACACAGTTGCACTGGTATAGGTACAGTCGGGCCTGAAAGTGACCCATTGTGGGGTGGGCTAGTAGTGCATCTGTGTCTGTCCTTTGGATACCTGGGATGTGCATATTAATTTGTTTAGTTTTTGTTGACTGGGAAAGGAGGGCCAGGCAATTTTGCCTTTTTTCCAACCTTGTGCCAGTGGGGGGCGTGGCAGAAATGCAGATGGAAACCAAATGAAACTAAACCAGATAAAGCCGCTGGTGTTATTATGTAGTAAATGGGGAAAATTTGGTCAGAAAACCAGGGAGATTGCCCTACAACATTTGGAGAAGTGCCATGGGATTTTTAACGTACACCTGAAAAACCACCAGAACAGGCAGATGGGACTTTGGTTTTATGTCTCATCTGAATGATGGCACCTCAGGAGTGAAGAATCCCCCTCATGATGCATTACAGTGTCAGTATTGGGATTTAACCCCAGTTCCTGGTGTGGAATTAGAACCTGCAACCTTCTGATCTTCCAGCTTCAGAGGTGAGTGTCAAACCAGCTGAGCCAGTGACACTGCATAGTCCATTCCGAGACCGATAGCATGTTAATACTGGTCTCATCCATATTGAATAACCAGCTGTGGAGAGATGAGTTTTTGTGTGTATGCACTGGAAATACGGGACAGAAATTATTTTTTCAGCTGCACAAAATCACTTGACGTTTTACAGCCAGCTATTTTTCCTTTCCACTTACTAAAGTTGATGCAGTGAAGGAACCCCCATGCCCACTTACTTGTTAAGTTTAGGTGCCCCCCGTTCTCTGCGAGTAGCTGCAGCGAGTTGGCTTTATGATGCTGACAGCTACTGTTTGAATAATGCCAGCATTAACTACAGCTTCTTCTTCATGAAGGTAAACTGAAAGGAAGGTAGATTCTCACAGCGTGGCCCTTCACGAGCTTCAGGCCATCTCTGGCAGCAAAGCAGGTTAATCTACCAGCTGCAGAGCAAAGCTGATGACCTGGAGAATCACAAACATAGGAACAACCTATGTTTTTAGGTTTTCCAGAGGGTTTGGAGTTGTGTGAACTGGTAGCTTTCCTGCAGCATGTACTTCCGACACTTTCACAATTGAAGGGGGATCAACGGCTTGAGATAGAGAGAGAGCACCAGTCTTTAGCTCCTGCCCCATGCCCAAGTGAACATCTGTGGCCGCTATGTGCCATGTTCCTATGCTTCTCTACCAAGGAGGCGATACTGTGGAGGGCTAGAGAACTGGGGCACATACAGTGGCATAAACACACAATTTAAATATTCCAGGACTTTTCTTTTTTTTTCCATAAAGACTTTTCCTCCCATTGGGTGCACCAGGCAGGTTCTGCTCCAGTTCTCTTCTCGAGAGGACTTATTCTGCCCCAAAGCTCAGGACATCATCTTCCCTGCTCGGTGCTCCCTTTTTCCATTTTTCTCCGTTTATCATAAGACCCCAGTACACAGACAGGCATGTGCTCTGAGGCTCTGGTGACAGCCTCTTCCTCTCACTCAGCCTAGCGCAAGGCCTCCCCTTGGCTTGGCACTGCCAACAAGCCTCCACCTGGTGGCATCTAAGAGCTGGGGAAATCCACGTTCCTCCTTGGAAGAGGAGAGCTGCCAGGCAGCAGTTGGGTCCAACTCCTCACCCTCATCCCTGAACATGGGTCACTGGAGTGGGAAGAGGTAAGGAGCCAGTGCCTCAGCCCTCTTCGCCACTGGGCTGGCCCTATTTCAGGACTTTTCTAAGGAACTATCAGACTGCTAGTAAGCTGTTACTGAAGCTAGGAAGACCATGCACAAGCTCAGGATGCAGTTCTCCTTCCGTTACCTGACCACCACATGGATGATACATAATGGGGTCCTGCTGCTCTTCTCTACCCTGGGCTCCTTAATGTTTTTTTGGGGGGAAGTACTGGCCCATAAAGTTCTGTATCACCTGCAAGGAATTTTTGGCTGACAACAGTGCTTCCTCAGATAACATGGACACCTGTACCCCTCCACATCCCTGGCTGCTGGGAATACTCTGAATGCAGGCCATGAATCCTGGTCCCTACTGCAGAGAACTTGCAAAAGGCAACAGAACCAGCAGAGACCTAAGAAGGACCCCAGACCCCGTAACTTTGATTGCAGAGCAAAAGCACAGAGGAAGATGATGAATTGGACAGCTCTTCAGGAGGCCTTTGGATTTACAGAACACAGAACCATTTTGCACCTCTCTGTTCTCAGTCTCCACAACGTGATGAGCAGCTCCAGCAAGATCACCTTAAATGAGAATCTACAGCATTGTTTCTGCTTACTGATGCCTCATCTACAGTCCCAAAGGGGCACAGCAGGTCATGGACTGCAATAGTAGCCAAAACATAGCCGTGCCCTTCCATTCCCTCACAAGGCTCTGAAGAGCCAATTCTTGACTCTCCAATGAAGTACCCGAACCCTCCTTGCAAATACAACTGGTTTAGTTGCAGCACCCAGTTGGCTGACATCCATCTTACAGGTACTGTGCATCTAAAGATACCCAGTCCCTCACCCTCTTTTTGCTGTCTGCTTGTTTCACTGCAGTATGTTTGGGGCGTTGGACCATAAGAAATTCGCTGCCTGTGCTTCATATTACCCCTATTATCCACCGGTCTTGGCAGTGCTTACCCATTCTTGTTATGTTCAGGCCACTGGACTCCTCAGACAGTAACATTTCTCACATGTGGCCTTGAGTTCCTTCGAACCGTAGCATATTATCCCCAAGCTGTATGCTTGTTTTTGATGCTGGCTCTGGTGGTCCTGCAGTTCCATTTGCACAACTTGGGGCTACACACTGTATCCCCTTGTCTTATTAATGCCATTAATTTGTTACTGGAAGACTTTTTTTTTTCAAGCTGGAGTACGACCCCTAGAAGATCCTCAAGTTATATGCTTTATGATGATCACCTCATGGGGGGTGGAAGGGCGCTCCCCTCATAGACACTTTTATCTTCACGCAGGACCTTTAGATAGATTATAAACTCTGGGGGGATGCCCATTTTTGGAGCCAAGTTATGGGACTTTGAATTGGCAAGGACTCTGATCTGCAGCTCCTTGTTGTCCAGAGACACACATTTCAGTTTTATGCTGACAGGGAAATATTGTCATCACGGTTAATCTAGACTTTCTGTGAGTTACTTTTGTCATGATGTTCATTATCATCCTACACCATAGCCTTGCCCCCTTTAAGTCCTGGAGAGTTCCTGTTGCTGGTTTACCCTGCTTCCCCCACCACCCTTTGGGCTGTTTTCCTTTTCCTCTTTCTGATCTGAAGGGGATAATGGCGGTTGACTATTACTTCACAGAGGTTCTCTGACCAACTCTAGGAGAAGATGAATGCTAACATACTTTACCTTCAATGGCCCCAGTTTCCCAGGACCATCCTCATACTTGCCTCACCCTTCCCCAAACACAAATGTTTTTTTATGGTCCTTGGCTGTTTTCTCCTCCTGGGTGGTGCACCATCAATATCACCCAGTACCACAGCTGGAGTCAGACACTCCTCGTGCATTCATTTCCTCTAGGACTGTATGTCATTTCTCCTCTCGTGGTGGACTGGTTGCTCCCTGAAAGTAGCACTGCAGATGGGCACTCTTTGTCACCATCCCTCATGGTATATTTTCTGCAAGCAACCTTGAGGGGAGCACCACATTGGACCACTTTCTTGGGTCTCAGCCTAACAGCAAATGTATGCCTGAGCCTGCAATAAGCTGTGGTGTCAAACTTCCCCTTATTGATTATGCATGTTTATTTCCACTTTGGCCATGCCTTTGGGAAGTCTTGGGAGAGCTTCAGTCTGTTGTTTTGTGCTGGTTCATACCCAAACTTCCCTACAACAGAAGGTCTCAGGTTTAGTCAACTGTTTTTTATTGTGTTCTTAGTGCTTTTTTTTTTAACTCTATTTTTCCCTACCCCATCCTTATACCCCACCAAACTCTCTCCGGTGACCTTCCACTGAACGGACGCTACCTCCCTGCATGACCCAACATGTCTCCACTGTCTGGCACCAGGTATCCCCCAGATTAGCCCTCCGTAGAAGGGCATCCCCAACCCAGGGTGCTCTTTTTCATAGTATTGAGCTCTGGGCCAAGGAGAAGGGGAGTGGAGAGAGCTGCATCTGACTTCTGGGAGTGTGGTCCTTGGGTGGTAGGTGCCTTTCCTTATCGGAAGGAGGAGGAGGAGGAGAGGGTATTTCACTAGTAAGTCCCCTGTGGAGCCTGGCTGTCAAGGCAACATGCTGCTATGGCTCCACCCCCAGGCATACACCACAATGATACTTTGGGCTACCTCCAGCCACCACCAGAGGTCGCTCCTTGAGCAGTCGCATCCCTGTCCCTCCCTGGGGTAGAGAGAGCAGTCCTCTGGACACTCAATCTCTTCCTTCCCCTGCTGACCTCCAGTGCACCAGGCTTGTTACCGAACCAAGTTCACTGGTGTGGCGTGAGGTGTGGCATCCAGTGTCTCAACCCTCAATGCCACTGGGCCAGCTGTGTTCTTAGTACTTAACTGTTGGATTGTTTGTGTTAGAGATGTCAGCTGCTTTAGATCATAGTGCATGACCTATCCCCTGTATGCCTACTCCCTACTCTTTTCCTCCTCTCCTATCCAAAATAGAGTATTGCTGCCTTGCAGGAAGGGGAAGTCCAGACCACAGGACACCAAATAAAACTGGCTGTCATCACCACAGTTACTTACAGGCTAATCACTCTACTGGATCATGGGTGATGTGATTTGCCACATGTGGAATGCCTGTGGCTTGAACTCCCAAGTCAAGCAGAAACAGAGTGTATCCCACCTAAAGTGCCCCAAGACCACTGTTGTTTCTTTCTAGAAATAAAAACTACTTTACAAGTACCACCCTTGTTTCAAATCAGATTGGCTGGGTCAGATCCTGCACGCCTCTGTTCACACCAAAAAACACAGTGCTGCTATCCTCCTCCACAAATCCCTTCCATGGGTGGTTTTGGACCTGAAGAAAGATCCACATGGCCAGTCGCTACTAGCCTTCTTGATCACTGCTGATGGTCCCATATTATTGGGGGAACATATAGTATATGCTCTGAACAATCATAATCCTGACTTTTTTCATCACTTCATTCAACACGTTGCAGAACTCCTCACTCCTACCACACCCTTTTCAGTATGTAGTGATTTTAACTTCATTTTGGCCCCCCACCTTGACAGGAGCCACTTCAGGGCTGAACAGCATGTTAAGGCTCCCAATCAGTTGTCCTTTTTTATGAAGGACTATGGACTGGTGGACATCTGGTGTCTTTTTCACCAATGGGAGTGAGATTATTCTTGTCACTCAGTGGTGCATAATTCATAAAACCACCTTGCTATCTGGTTAACTTCCCCCCACATAACACAAGCTACCTTCAGCTCCACCAACATACCCCTGATTATTTCAGATCATGCAACTGTTTAACTGCACTTTATGAGGGATGAGGTTACTCCCAAATCTCCCACTTGGAGTCTTAATCCCTTGCTGCTTTGTGACCATGGATTTTTACCCAGTATCAATGCAGAAACAATTTTCTTCCTGCAAATCAACCAGCCGAAGAATACCTCAGCAGGAACAACCTGGCTGGCCTGTAAATCCACAATGCAGGGCAAAATAATCAGTTTTGTGGCTCTCCACAGGCGTCAACGGGAATTAGACCTCCAAAGATTGGAGAGGGAACTTAAGAACAAAGAATGTATATATAAGGCTCTCTCGCACCTGGGCCCAAATTTGGGATTGCACTCAGATATCTTGAAGCTTCAGCTAGAGATTAATATACTTCTTTCCAGGGAAGCTGAAATTGCTATTTTACGCCTTAAGCAAAAATACTGGGAGGGTGGGGAGAAAGGCAGCAAAGTCTTAGCATACCGACTCCGCAAGCAACAAGTGGAGAGACTCAGTGCAGGTCACAGGGACCCAGCAAGAGTAGTACAAATCTCCCCTAAGTTAATTAACTCCATTATGCAAAAATTCTGTCCCCCATTACATTCATCCCCCTGCCAACCCGACCCGTGACATATCCTAGGATTTCTGTCCTGCTTGCAACTATCTAACTTCATGGAGGAAGAAGCTGCAGTCTTAGATGCACCAATCTCCATTGCAGAAATCTAGAAAGCCCCCTCATCCCTCAAGTCTTGGAAATCCCCCCCATAGTCGATGGTTACCCTGTAGACTTCTTAAGACCCCCAGACCTCTTTATTAGGTCTGCTTTTCTGTGGAGTATACAAAGAGGTAGAGTAATCTGGAGTCCTTCTCCCTACAGTGCATGAAGTGGTAGCAATGGTGCTGCCAAAAAAATGGAAAGATGCCACTCTTCCATTGAGCAACTGCCCTACTGTATCTCTCGTTAACACTGCTAGCAAGATATACACCACAGCTCTTACCTCTAGGTTGGATTCACTTTAATCCTTGTTTGTTCACCCCACCCAGGTGGGTTTTGTAAAATGTCGATTGAGCTCACACCAGCTGCTCTCCTTAGCCAATCTTATCTATTCTGCTAAATTTTCCCCACTCTGGCAGCTGTGGTGGTCATTGATTTAGAGGAAGCTTTTGATTTGATTGATTGGCATTACTTTAACCTTGTCCTCACCCACATGGGACTCAGACCCAGTTTCTAGTCATGGATTCAAATGCTATACTCATCCCATCGGCCAGGATCCTTACCAACTCCCTTTACTTGTCCCCCTTCCTTTTAGCTAAGCTCATGAGGCAGGGATCGCTGTCACCCTTGCTATTTGTCTTGGTGATAGAGCCATTTGCAGCTACAATCAATCAGCATGTGCATATTACAGGGATTTCTCTTGGCCAGGAGAAGTACACTACTATGCTGTATACTGATGACCTGGAGATGTGTCTAGATCTGTGCAACTTCTGTTGAATTTCTTATCCTATTTCACAACTATCTCTGGGCTGTGGGTGAATCAGTCAAAAATGGAAGTCCTTCCTTTAAACCATAAATGTCAGCCAGCTCCCTTCAAAGCCCATGGTCTTTGTTGTATGCCTCAGTCCAACACTTAACTGGGAATACAGGTTACCGCCATCATCGCTGAAATGTGTGATGCTAATATATCCCCTCTACTAGCCAAACCTAAAACTAATTTGGATCAGTGGAAGACATTACAACTTTCACTTTCTGGCAAGATGGCAGCTGTAAAAATGATATCCACCTACAGAATACTATATATTTTATTACATCTTCCACTGGAGATACCGCCAGAATGTCTGCCCCTTCTTGACAGGTACAGCTCATGGACTACTTTATACAGGAGGGCACCTGATCCCTCTACAGCCATGCCAAACTAAGGAGCCACTGGTCACAGGGGGCTTGTGTCTCTCCTGGATCACGGGCTACCTAAGGGTCTTCAGGGCAGCACAAACATTGCAGTAGTTCTGCATTCAACTTTTTCCTCCCATCCAATGGGTTCAGATTGAAAGACCTCAATCAATGGGAAAACTCTCACTTCTTTTATGTACTGTCCCCTTCCTAAACACTTAAACTGTCACCTAGTGGATAAATCCTTGGTCTTTTGCTTTTGGTCATCATGCTATCCTGTACCATTTAACCATGAACAAATTACTTCTAGTGCTTGTCTCCTCCTTGGCCCTGGTCTGTCATCATGCTTTCATGTAACACCTTGATGCCTCTGTCCTCCCTTTGATACTGGTCTATCTTCACAACTCTATACTGCACTCATCCACAATCTACACGCAATCATACTATAAAAGTCCTAACACCCCTTTCCCTATCCTCATAGCCCCCCACCACTTCATCAGTTCTACCGACCTATCCTTGGGACTTCACTTCTCACAATGTTTATCCTTCGCTTATGTATTACATATTACATACCCCTCCTGGTACCCCATCTGCCATTAGTTGGTGGTTCTCCAAGCCATTTTCATGGCTAGTACTAGTGACTGCCCCTGGTAAATGAACTAACTGGTACTTCTATACAGAGAACATGGTTTATATACAGTTGCATGGTTCAGTGATGGACCTTCCCCCTTGTATTTGAATCCTCCTCTGTTATGGTTTGCCTTGTCTTCCTTTTATCACTTGACTCCCCTATTACTGCACCATTGTGTTTGTGTTTATATACTTATTTACATGTATTTATATGTTTTATGATGGATGTTACCCAACCCTGTTCTAACCAGGTCCATCTTGTAAAAGAGCTCTGCTCAATGATGTTTCCTGGATAAATAAAGATTTTGATTGATTGATTGATTGATTGATTTGGCTGGATTAAACTAAATAAATGGCGGGGCACCAGTCCTAAACCCTGGGGCTACACTCCTCTGTGGGACAACCCTGTAATTCGAATAGCCAACATACTTCCCTTCTGGACCTCTTGGCAAAACAAAGGACTCTGGCATATCCATGATATACTACTTGAAAATATGTGCATAGTTGTTACCTTTCAGGAGCTGCAAAGCACATGGGGTATCCCCAGATCCAATTTCTGGCATTTTCTGCAGATTCACAGCTCAGTACAACATTTATTAAAATCCCTTATACTCTCAGAGATGTCCCTTCCCACAGAGAAATGACTTACCTACAAAAGCGGCCTATGTTGTCATATCTACCAAAAAAATCAGAGACCGCACCTAACCAGTCCCTTACTTACAAAAGCAAAGTGAGACTATATGCTTACAAGTGCCATATTGGAAGAACAGTGGGACAGCTGCTGATCTTTTTGCTACAAGATCTTCAGTGACATACACAACACTTATCCAAAACAAGATTCTTAATTCCTGGTACAGAACACCTGCAGTCATACACACACTGAAACTCCTGCCAGAAGACACGTTTTAATTTTTTATTTATTTACTAAGATTTAGGATTAAACACCTTAGAGCTGATAACTCTTTTACAAAGTTTCCACGTCAGTGCGAGGGAAGACAGTATTACAAGGGTTCAAACAACACAGAGTATAAGGTATTAACAATAATTACATTAATTGCAGTGGTTTATACAAGCAGGTTTATACTAACAAGACAAAACTATAGAGGGTAAGATACCCTAGGTTTGCATCTAGAGCAAGTTAGAGGAGAGGATAGTTGCAGGTAGTTGAAGGTTGGGAGATAGTTTGCTGAGACAGTAGTTAGTGGACAGAATAGTAGGCGGTAGGGGAAGAGAGGGCTAAAGCAATGGTGGGTGTGGGGAGATGGTAGGGTGACAGATAGAGTTGCTGCAGTCATAGACCTTGTCAAGGGAGAGGGAGGGTGGATGTATGCGGCGAGTGGCCAAGCAGAGTCATGAGCCACCATGTGGCAAGGAAGTAGGGGAGGGACGGAGTGTAGGGGTGGTAGAGATGGCATGGGCATGCCATTACTGGGAGCCGCATAGAGGTAAGTCAAAGTCCTATGGCAGGGAGACTAGTGAAACAGTCACAGGTGCTGGATGTGGAAAGCTGCTGGTGTAGTAGTCTCTTGAATGGGCGCAGAGTAGGTTGAGTGGAGATATCCTGGCTGAGGGCATTAAACCAGAGGGGTGCTCTGTAGCCAAAAGAGCACTGACCCTGTATTGTTCAAAGATGAGGAGCATGGAAGAGGTGAGTGCTAGCACTTCTTGTCCATTGTGAGTTGCTGCTGTGTGGCTGAAGTAGGTTTGCTGTGCCATTGGGGGAGAATACCTCGTGTAGTACCTTTTTTGCCATAGGCAGGTTTGCTAGTGTAACCTCCCACTGAGTCGGAGCCAGCCCATTTGAGCATAGAGGTCACAGGTATGGGTGAGATGCTCAGCTCCTGTGAGCAGCCTGCAGGCCTTGTTCAGTGCAACTGATATTCTGTGGAGGGCGGTCGGGCTAGCAGCACCATAGATGACCAAACCATAGTCTATGACAGAGGGGATGGAGCTGTTGATAGCTAGTCTAAGAGCGTCCGAGGTGAGGCAGTGCTTGTGCCTGTGGAGAAGACCAATTTTGTAGTTGACAGTCCTAGCCACATTACTGATGTGCTGGTTGTAGGCCAGACTGCTGTCAAGTGTGACCCCAAGATATTTAAAGTACTGGGTAGGTTTGAGCAGAGTTCCAGATCATATACTAATGTTGTGATCATATGACTTGTACTTGCTTTGAGTGCTGTAGAACATCATGGTTTTGTTTTTTTTGCTGTTTAGGATAAGTTTGTGGTTTTGGAACCATTCCTCAACAATCCTGAAGCTATGTTGCAGCTTGCACTCAAGTTTCTGTGGGTCTGAGCAGTTTGAGAAGATTACTGCATCATCTGCATAGAGTAGCATCTGCTGTGGGCAGCGGCATGGTAGATTGCTGAGAAAGATGCTGAAAAGGAGCGATCACAATATGGAGCCTTGGAGGACCCCAGATTTTACAGGCAGATAATCAGAGAGGACATTGTTGATTTTCACTCTTTGTGTACGTTGTCCTAGGTAGCTTTTGAGCCAGAGGGTTGATTTTGAAGAGAGGCCAATGGAAGTTAATTGGTTTAAGAGGAGGGAGTAGTGGACAGTATTGAAGACATTTGAGAGGTCAATGGGTTTCTTGGTCCAGAGACCGGTGAATAAACCCAGTGAGTTCAAGTTGGGCTGTGGAGGTACTATGGCCTTTACGGAAGCCATGCTGCTCTGGGCATTGGATTGAGTATTTTACAAGATATTCGACTAGCTGGTCAACCACTATGTGTTCTGGCACTTTGGAGAGTGGTGGTACAATTGAGATGGCCAGTAGTTTGAAAGCGATACCCTATCTCTGTTTTTGTACACAGGAGTCATGATGGTTGATTTCCACAGCTGTGCAAATTGCCAGTGGAAGAGCGACAGGTTCAGGATCTTGGTTATAGGAAGGAGAACTTCTTCAATAGTGAGGGCAAAAAATATGAGGTCCAGTGTATCTGCATTTTTGTCTCAATTTCCCAGGCATTTGGAGAAGGTATTTCCTGACTAGTGATGGGGTAAGTTTCTTGAAGTAAAAAGGAGGGGCAGAATGAAGATGAGCATCGGTAGTAGAGGTGGAGTGTGGAGGGTCATCAAAGAAGTCTGGGGGAGTGTCCCAGATAGGTACAAGAACACTTCATTGAAGGCATTGGCTAAATAAGTGGGTCCTGGGTAGGGGTTCCCTGTATATTGATTAGGTTCAGTGCCAATTTCACCTCCTTCCCTAAGACTTCCTTCAAGTTGGTCCAAAAGTTTTTTCCATTGCCCCAGGAGGTAGTAAGCGACTCCTTGTGGTGTTTTGATTTAGCCTGATGTAGTTCCCAGGTGCAGGCATTTCTGGCTTGCTTGTAGGATAGTACATCTGAGGGTTTACCCGACTGTCTGACAAGGTGCCATAGGTGATCGTGTTTTCTTCAGTTTGCTTATAAGGTCAGATGAAAACCATGGGTTAACTGACCCCCTTGCTTTGACCTTTTTGTGGGGCAAATGCACATCACAGACTTGCGTTAATTGTTTTATAAAATAATCCAAAACAGTATTAACATCAGTAGCACGGTCAATTTGTGACCAGTTGGACACATGTTGGAGATGTATCTCCCCTGGTGGGCACGTTCTCTATATCTTACAGTCCTGCCCAGGGTGCATCCATTTAGTGAGCAAGTCTGCTGAATAGCACCTTTGGTTTTGGTAAAAAAGTGAAGACAAACTTGTACATGGCAAAATACCTTGAAACTGTGTCATATTTATAAAGCATTGCTCTAAAGTGGTACTGAATTTACTTTAAGACATGTCTGTGTCTCTTGCAGCTATTTTCTATGTGCCAAGAGTTTCTGAGGATGAGGTTTAGGATACTCACAACATGGAAGAAGGGGGTTCCTCACACCTTGCTACCTTGCATTGCAGGTTGTGCAATAGCTACTTAAAGTCTTTTTTTGAGTGTGGATAGGAAGGTTAGGAATACAAAAAGCAGTTTCTCAATCTATTTAAATGTGTACAACAAAGGGGGTAAGGGAAATTAAGAAAAGAATGTTTTGCACTGATGGGGGGACTTGAGGGAGTGTTTGGTATCCTGCATCTGGAAGGGTCGGGGGTCGCTGATGGGTAACGACAGCAATGGGTAGGGTGGTAGGCTGAAACAACTGCGGTGCACCAATCTTTCTAAAAATTGCCTGGAGAGTGGGAGGATGTTTAGTGTGCAACCACATAGAGAAACTTAGAAAGGAGATTGAGGGTCTGCAGGAGGAATTAAGACAGGCAAGGCAGACTGGGGGTGGGTTTAGCCCAATACTGGAGGGAGGAAGAATGGGAGATGAGGGAGGGCAATTTCAGCCAACAATGGTGAGGAGAGGGTCAAAAGAAGGGAAGCAGGGACAAGAGGGCCCAGGCCAGGAAGAACGGAAACCAGGTCAGGAGATAAAAGACAAATGGAAGGAGGAGATAGGGACTTGTGAGGGGAGGCAAAGAAGTGGCAAAAGTCATGGAGTGGAAAGGAGAGAACAGGTTACTATGAAGAGAGAGGGAGTGGGCATCTGTGAAGAGTCTTCAGAAAATAGTTTTGCACTGCTAGAGAGGAAGAAGATGGAGGAGGGAAATGATGTAATTAGAGGAGTAATTGATAAATGCCTGGACCAAACCAGAGCTGGGGGGGGGAGTTCTGCTGGGAGAATTGCAACAGGGGCGAAAGGGGGAAATAATGTGCAGGAGGAAGAAGAGGAGTCAGAAAGGAGAGAGGGAGATGAATGAAAGCAAGCAGGGAGTAAGAGTGGTGGAATTTTAGTGCTGGGGGACTCAATACTAAGAGGAGTCAGGTGGGGTAGCAAGGGGGAGGGGCATAGTCGCATTTTGGTGGAGGCCATGCCAGGAATGACAGCGGAAAGGGTGGGACAATCTATTCTGAAATATGCTAGAAGGGGTAGGAACAAGCCTCATTTAATTATACATCTTGGGACGAATGACCTGGCTGACAAGACAGTAGATATAGTCCAGAGGAGGTTTAAGGAACTAGGACAATTATGTGAGGGGCAGGAAGATCAGTAAATTTTTTGGAGATACTTCCAGGGCCCAAGGCAAGCACCACAAGAAAGCTGAGAATAGAGGAATTTAACAGATGGCTAAGAACCTGGTGTTGTGCAAAAGGGTATGGGTTGTTGGGGAGGTGGGGAGGTTCCTGGGAGGACAGTAGTCTCTATGCCAAGGACAGACTACACTTGAGTGAGGAGGGAAAGAAAGTGTTGAAACAGAGGATGGATGAGTACATAGAGGAAGTAAGGAATTTAAACTAGGAGTGGGGGGTGGCAATTGGGCAAGAGACATACAGAGATCACAGGTTGGGAAACCATATGAGCTTACCCACCGTAACAGTGACAAAGGACAAATGGCTAGTACTATTGGTGATGCTAGTAAAGGAGAGCAGGATGGGAGGGGGAGAAGGGTGGAAGGTTGTTTCCCTTAATGCTAGGAGCCTTGGGAGGAAAACTGCAGAGTTACAGGTGCTCATGGCAGAGGGAGAGGTGGACATTGCAGCCATCACAGAAACATGTGCCACCCAATACAATGACTCTGACCTGTCTGTACCAGGGTACAGGTTATTTGGTAGGGACAGGGTGATTGGGAAAGGAGGTGGTGTGGCGCTATATGTAAAGGAAGGCCTGAAGTGTATAAGAGAGGAAGGGGAGGAGAGTAGTATGGAGTCACTTTGGATGCAAATCCAGGATTCCAAGAATAGGATTCTTAGAATAGGAGTGTTATACAGGCCGCCATCTCAGACGGAGGAGTTAGACAGGGAACTAGCGGGACAGATCAGGAGGACCTGTGAGAAGGGTACTGTGGTGACTGTGGGGGACTTCAACATGCCAGGAGTGGACTGAAGTACCCCAACAACCAGGAACAGAAGGGAGCAGGTACTGCTGAATGTCTTCCAGGACAGCTTCCTGCTGCAAATGGTCAGGGAACCAACCAGGTAAGGGAATACCCTTGACCTTGTGCTGGCAAATGGGAACTTTGTGAGAGAACTTACAGTGGAGGAACCGCTGTCAGGGAGTGACCACCAGTCAGTATGGCTCACATTGGATATGGGCAAGGAAGGAGTGGAATCTGACGCAAGAGTGCTGGACTTCAGGAGGGCTGACTTTGGGAGGATGGGGGAAGTGGTAAAAGGGTACCTGGCCAGAATTCAATCTAGTATGGACACTAACCAGAGGTGGGAGCTTATAAAGCTGGGGATAGTGGAGGCAACCAAAACCTGCTGCAATGCCCAGAGCAAGAAGGTTAGGGCTAAGAAACTGAGCTGGTTGAGTAAAGGAGGTCATAGAAAAGGTAAGGAGGAAAAGAGCTGCCTTTAGGAAGTACAAAAAAACAGGGACAGCGGAGGACAGAGAGGAGTACTTAATGGAATCAAAGGAGGTGACAAGGGCAGTACGGGGAGCCAAGACATCCACGGAACTCAGGCTGGCACAAGGCATTAAGAAGGGGGAGAAACATAGAAACATAAAATTGGACAGCAGATAAGGACCGCTTGGCCCACCTAGTCTGCCCATTTTCCTACCTAACTGATAAGCTGCAGATTCTAGTTAACCAACAGCTTACTTCCTCCTACATCCCACTAGTACTGTCTGTCCCATGCATTCTTGAATTCCCTCACTGTTCTTGACTCCACAACCTCCTCAGGGAGGCTGTTCCATGCATCCACAACCCTCTCTGTGAAAAAATACTTCCTCACATTACCTCTGAGCCATCCCCCCTCTATCTTCAAATTGTGCCCCCTTGTTCTTGCACATCTCTTTGTTTGAAAGATGCTACCCTCTTGGACTTTGTTGATTCCCTTGAGGTACTTGAAAGTTTCTATCATGTCCCCTTTCTGCCTTCTTTCCTCATGGGTATACATATTAAGCTCCTTCAGTCTTTCTTCGTATGTCTTCTGGTGCAGACCCTGCACCATTTTGGTTGCCCTCCTCTGGACAGCCTCCTCTCTATCTATGTCTTTTCTGAGATGGGGTCTCCAGAACTGCACACAGTACTCCAGATGGAGTCTCACCAACTGTCTGTACAGAGGGATAACAACTTCCTGTTTTCTACTATTGATGCCTCTTCCTATGCATCCCAGTATCCCCCCAGCCTTCCTTACTGCCTTCTCATATTGCTTGCCCACCTTCAGGTCATCTGATATAATTATCCCCAGGTCCCTTTCCATTTTTACTGTTGTCAGTATCTCACCCCCCATTGTGTACTCTTCCCCTGGGTTTTTGTTTCCCATGTGAATTACCTTGCACTTCTTTGCATTAAATGTGAGCTGCCATACATTTGACCATTCCTCCAATCTTGCCAAGTCCCTTCTCATCCTTTCCACTCCATCTTGTGTATCAACCCTGTTGCAGATCTTTGTGTCATATGCAAGAGACATACTTTTCCTTCCAGTTCCTCTGCAATGTCACTTATAAAGACATTAAAAAGGACCGGTCCCAGTACTGAACTCTGCGGTACCCCACTAGTAACCTTCCTTTCTTCACTGTGAACTCCACTTACTACTACCCTTTGCGTCCTGTTGTCTAGCCAATTTTTTATCCAGGCTACCACCTTGGGGCCCACACCAAGGCTGGCTAACTTGTGTATTAATCTTTTGTGTGGGACTGTATCAAATGCCTTGCTAAAATCTAGGTAGGCCATGTCCACAGCCCCTCCCTGGTCTACTGCTTGGGTCACCCAGTCAAAGAAATCCATTAGATTCGTCTGACACGACCTTCCCATCGTGAATCCATGCTGCCTTGGGTCCTGTGCCCCACTGGCCTCTAGGTACTCAACAATTCTTTCCTTCATAAATGATTCCATCATTTTCCCTACCACTGAGGTCAAACTAACTGATCTGTAGTTTCCTGCCTCTGTCCTGCTCCCACTTTTGTGAAGAGGAATCACATCTTCCCTCCTCCAGTCCTCAGGTACCAACCCATCCTCCCATGATTTGTTAAAGAGAGTAGTCAGCAGTGTCACTAGTTCTACACTTAGTTCTTTTAGAATTCTTGGGTGAAGGGAGGTCACGTGATGCGCCGTACGGGCTAGACGCAGGTTTTCGGGTCTCCGCTCCTCCGAGTTTTTAAAAGTTATTTTTAGCTCACAAAAGACCCTAATCGGGCGCGAGTGTGCGGAAGGTCTCCAGAGGTAGCAGGGCTGCTCAAAACACCAGTAAAACCTGAATTGTTATGGAAAGTCTCGATCAAGAATCGGAGGCAAACGGGCCCCAGGAGCAAATCCCCAATGACGCCACAGGACGAAATCCATCCAAGCAAGATATACGAGGATTTAACAACTATAAAAGAAGCCTTGTTTAAATTGGTTGACGATGTGGCTGAGTTTAAGCCTGCACTTACCAAACTAGTGAGGAGAGTAACAGATGTGGAAGCCAGAGTTTCTTCAGTGGAAAGGAAACAAGAGAAAATGGGCCTAGCTGTTACAGAAACCAAAAGAGCAATTACAAAACTTGAAGATCATCTGGAAGACCTTGAAGGAAGGAGTAGACGAAATAACTTAGTGCTCCTAGGGCTACCAGAGGGTGAGGAGGGCCCCAATGCTATCATGTTTATGCAGAAGCTATTAAATAAATCGGTGGGTCCCTCCCCCAATGGCCCTGAGTATATAATAGAGAGGGCTCATTGTGCATTGAGGGCTAAACCCCTACCATCTCAGCCTCCACGGCCAATGATTTTTAAGTTGTTGAATTATCTGGATCATGAATTTATCCTACGGGAATCTCGGAAACTTGCCTTGTTCCAGTGGGAAGGTAAAAAATTGTGGCTAGCCCCAGACCTGACATGGAAGGTACGGCAGGCCAGAATGAGCTTCTGACCAATTACCTCAAAGCTGTGGGCCGTGGGTATCCGCCATCGGATGTTGTATCCTGACAAATTAGAAGTTTCTCTAAAGGAGGGGACTAAGAGATATGAATCTGCGGAAGAAGCACTGCAGTCTCTGTCTGCCACTTTGCCAGATTTGTTTAAAAAGGGGGTGATAGCATCTGATCTCCAGTAATGTTCTACAAGGGAGCTGACAAACCAGTGGGCAACTACCTTCTTTATTTATTTGGCACGCATCGAATGGGAAGAGATATTTAGACTGCTGGCTTGGTTCCATAAAACAAATGAGCCTGTTTCTACGATCTTGGTGAACTGAACTTACTGACTGAGACAATAAGGAGTTAATTTTTCTTAACCAAGTATTTTCATTTAAGGGAATGGGCTTGAGGGTCCAGTTGAGAGGTCCTGTAAGCATTGTTTACCTCTTATGTCTTGGCCCAAGAAGTTTGGCCTACAAAAATACTTTTATTTCACAGAACCTCCGGATATTTTCTTTTCTCTTTAGGAAGCCATAATACTATTTTCAATCTGAGGACTTTTATCAGCTGATATTGTTCTCAGTGCTATGAGTAATTCTATAGTAGGAGGGCCCTACAAAAGTTAAGAGGAAATTTAACCAACATTTTACATGCTCTGTGTTTAATGTTTTCTACTTTCCTTTTTGAAATCTTTCAGAACCACAACAGTTGTTGTGCACAATATTTAATAGGAAATAGATCTAATTCTGGGGATCTAAAAATGTTTGTATGTTTGTAGGGGTAATGTTTTTGCTAGGGGTAGACTCGGGGAGCCCAGCTCTATAAGTGCTATTATGGTCCCTAGTTGGAGGGTGGGCTTAAGGCCAGGGGCTTACTCAGTCGGTAGGCCATTGGTTTCTTTATCTTTTGTTAAAGGGAGGGGGCTATATCTTGTGGGAGTTCTTGGAGGGGATATCAGCTGCCTGCATCGTGTACCAGGATTTTGGATTTTCAAGTTGGCTAGTCTATTAAATATTCTTTCATGGAATGTGAAGGGGAGGTACCGGAAGAGAATGTAATTTTGTTCCATCTAGCTAATCTGGATCCAGCCATAGTTTTCTACAGAAAACTCATGTGATCTCAGACCACCTTCATTACTTTAAAAGAAAGTGGGTCAGCCAAGTTTTGGTGCAGGCTGTTCAACGGGTAGTCGAGGGGTAGTAGTTTTAATAGCTAAGGGAGTTCCATTCGTTTCATCTGACGTTATTTCTGATCCGGAGGGGAGGTTCGTGTTTGCGATAGGTAAATTGGGGGGGTTAGATATAGTTTTAGGCTCGATATATGGCCCTAATACTGAAACGGCTTCTTTCTTTACACAACTATACGCTATACTAGTCCAATCCACTAAATTAGACCGCTCAAGTGGTAGGTCCTTGAGACCTTTTCCAGCGCAACGGGCCCTGTTAGAATTTAAGGGGGATATGGGTCTAGAGGATCCTTGGAGAATCCGCAATCTAGCCGCAAGGGAGTTTACTTTTTTTCTCCAATTCACAGATCCTTTTCCAGAATAGACTATTTTTTAATTAGTAAGAGCCATTTGGCTGAGGTGGATGGTGGTGTTTTTCCCTAGGGTGATCTCAGACCATTCTTTAATTAAATAGGACTTGCTCCTCTCTCTATTCCAGCCAGATCTTACTCGTGGTCCCTAAACAACAATTTGTTGAGAGACCCCCAAACTTTAGCCCGTTTCCAAATTTTTTTGGGGAATTCAATAAAAGAGAATTGGGGATCCTTGGATACAGTAGATGTGGTATGGGCTGCTTTAAAAGCAACATGGAGAGGAGAACTACTAAGAATGGCTTCGGTAAAGAAAGCTAAAACAAGACATTTATTTAATAAATGTTTTAAAAAAATAGCGCAGCTGGAGGCCATTGATGAATCAATTAGGACGCAGGAACAAGAGCTTGAATTAGTAAATTTGAGAAGCTGGTATGAAAATACCCTGCAGGATAAAGCAAACAAGTTAGTTTCTAAATCAAAGGCAGCTTATATAGGTAGAGGTAGTAAGTCAGGTAATTTGTTGGTGGCAACTAAAGAAAAGGTCAGAACAAAAGTGGGTAGTGGCTTTAAAACACCCTGTCTAAAGTACCTTAATCATGGATCCTAAGGGTATTTTAAGGGTTTTTACTAATACTACAAGGACCTATATTTGAGTCAAACACAGTCGGCTCTCAAGCGAAGTCAAATGAGTGCTTTTTAGATAAAATAACCTTTCACAGGTACCCATAGAGGCAAAACAACTTAGCAACACCTTTTACATATGAGGAAATTGCTGCTGCAATTGACTCATTGAAATAAATAAAGCCAGGACGGACGGCTTTACCCCTATTTTATAAGTCGCTAATGGGTAAATTGATTCCTTCCTATCTCAACTTTATACTTATTGGCATGGTCATGGTGTAAGTGAGAATTCTTTATTTGAGGCAAGGATCATACTGTTACCTAAACCGGGTAAAACTCCAGACTCAGCAAGCAACTACAGACCTATTTCCTTGTTAAATGTGGATATTAAGATATATGCAAAGATTTTGGCTAATCGGTTAAAGATATGGGATATTCTGCTAAGTCCGGAACAAGCCAGTTTTGTTGTGGGCGATCCTCGACAGATCATTTGAAAAACTGTTCTATTTGATTTCAGCGACGGAAGACCCTGATGTTGAAGCCTCTTTAGTGTCATTAGACGCTGAGAAGGCCTTTGATAGAGTTCGAGTGGAGCTTTATGTTTACAACCTTGTCTAAATTCAGCTTCCTAAATAATTTATTCAGTATGTAAGTATACTCTATAAGGTTCCATCCGCAAGATTCAAGTGTAACAACTTAATCTCAAATGTGTTTCCTTTATTGAGAGGTACTCGACAGGGTTGCCCTTATCACCATATTTATTTAATCTATATTTAGAAGCCTCTGATTAGAGCCATTCATGATGACCCAGTAGTTCAGGGAATGCGCTGGTAACTCGAGGTTCAAAATTTCCGCCTTTGCTGATGACCTGTTGCTACATATTAACAATAGTACTACCTCACTTCCCGACTATTGTCAATAATCTCAGATTTCGGTGAATTTGCAGGTTATAAACTCAACAAAATAAAACAGTAGTTTGTCCACTTTCGCGCATTTACACAAGGGTGGTGTATCTGCATTAGGACTGCAATGGCAGTCTGGCCCTTTAACCTATCTGGGTATCAGATATCTAAGGATCTAGAGAGTTTATTTAGCTTAAACTTTAGGCCTTTAATAGATGAGATCGGGCTGACCTCCAGAGGTGGAAGAATCTTCCCTGACCTTTTCAGGTAGAGTTAATACAATCAAGATGATGGTTTTACAAAATTTGTTATCCATTAAGGAACCTTAATATATATATACCTAAAGCTTTCTTTGACCAGCTTCATAAGTCTTGTTCTGAGTTTTTATGGAGGGGTAAACCTCCTTGGAGGGCGTACACAAAGTTAACGTTGCCTCGTAGTAGGGGTGGGCTACAGATCCCAGATTTTTATTTCTATTATCTTGCCGTTCACACAGCCAGTTTTGAGCTCTGGTCTGGACAAAGTGACTTCTCCTCACCTGGACTAGATCTAGACCGCAAAGCCACGGATCGGGCGAACATAGATTTGGAGTCTTGTTTGTATTTGTCTTGGTCTAGAATACCTAAATGCCTAAAGAATACTCCCTTGGGCTGGAATGCTAGGGCAATGCACCAATTATTCTCAAAGTTGACCTGTATCAGCCTATTTTAAGGAACTCTAATTTATTAGTAGATACCAGGCTCATAACTAGGTTTATACAGAACTTCCCTGGTAAGCCCGTATCGTGGCCTTTTTTTCGGGCGCCCATCTCTCCTCTTTACCTGAATTGGTTGGCAAATTTAAAGTCCAACCGTCTGACCTTCTGCGATGTTTCCAGATCTATAAAAGCATAAGCACCTTTTGGGCAAAGGGACTGGGTCGGATACGCCGTCATTTAATTAGGACTTTGTGTGGGAAAGCAGGGCTTGATAAGCCAGTTTCTAGAATATATAGGTACATAATTTCAGAGTTGGGTCCCAAAGATCATCTATTCCTGTGTATTGGAAACCAACCTGGGCTGGGTTGGCCCGAGGAAACCTGGGAGGAATATGAGGATTTATATTCTTGCGTTAAGCAAGAAAGGCTCAGTGAGATTCAGTTTAAATTACTGACACAACTTATATTTGTCACCGGCAAAATTGTATCGGTTAAAAATATGACTCTCCGTATTGCCTTGACTGTGGTGATCAATTAGCTACTATTTTACACAAGTTTTGGGAGTGTCCTAAGATAACTAAATTTGGCAGGAAGTTGAAAGGTGGATATTACATATTGGATCTGTCTTCCTTTTGGCATGGAAATTTGTATACTTGAAATACCCCGCACCCTGCCAGGATCTCAAAAGCGTAGATTGCTTTGGTGTCGTCGGTGACAAAACTATTGATTTTACGTCATTGGCAAGGCAATTGGACTCCCTCCCACAAAGAGTGGTGGGAAGAGTTTTTGAGTGCATTAAATGCAGAAAAATCGGTTGCAATAAGTTTCAATGTTTATAGTAAGTTTATACAATGTTGGGACAGCCTGATTGGCAAATTGAGACTGAAATATGGGTACTAGCCTCTTACCATTAGATATGTAAATCCTCAACTTCCGACCTACATAAATATATAAATATATATGCTAAGTTCTTAATTCCTCTTTCGATCTTTTCCTCGACCTATCTTTACATCAACTATAGGCGTAATTTTACACCCCCCCCATAGAGGTTGATTTGACACTTTTTGTTGGGGACTGAAGATAACCCTACTTAGGTTTCCAATGGTTATGTTAAGGTGAGGGCAGCTGATGGGTGATGGGACAAGGGATGGGGGTTGGGGATTGTTTCTGGAGGGAGGGGTAGGGGGTTTTCCATCTTTCTTATTCTTTTCTATGTATTTTGTTTGATTGGCTTAGTAGCTATTATTTAGATGTCCTTATTTTTGTATGTGAAACTTAATAAAATAAAGTGATTTGCAAAAAAAAGAATTCTTGGGTGAATTCCATCAGGCCCCATTGCTTTGTCCACCTTCAATTTTATTAGTTCTTTCAGAACCCTTTCTTCTGTAAATGGACTGGTATCGACCCCCATCTTCAGAGTGTTTCTCTTGTTTGATTTAGGTACCTCCCCCTCCTCTTCCTTTGTGAATTCTGAGCAGAAATATTCATTCAGTATACCTGCTTTTTCGCTGTCCCCCTCTACCCACATTCCCTCCCCTTTATTAAGCCTCAGTATCCCTCCTTTGGTCTTTCTTCACTCCCTAATGTACCTATAAAAGGTCTTATCCCCCTTCTTAATAGAATTGGCTATCCTTTCCTCGGTCTGGGCCTTTGCTAATCTGACTACCTTCCCAGCCTCTTTCTGCTTTAACTGATAAAGTTCTCTGTCCTGCTTCTTCTGTGTTTCCTTATATTTCCTGAATGCTATCCTTTTCTTTTTAACCTTTCCTGCCACCTCTTTTGAGAACCATAGTGGTTTTTTCCTTCGTTGTGTTTTATTGATTTGCTTTACACAAAGGCTTGTTGCCTCTGTGATGGCTGTTTTGATTACTCCCCATTGTTCCTCCACCCCTCATTCTTGCCTGTTCGCTAGTGCTTTTCTAAGGCACTCTCTCATTTTCCCAAAGTCAGCCCTCCTAAAGTCCAATACTCTTGCATTTGTATGGCTTGATTGTATGGCTGTGTTTATCGTGAACCACACTGTTTGGTGGTCGCTTGTTCCCAGATGGCTACCACCTCTAAATCTGAGATTCTTTCTCTGTCCCCATTTGAGAGTACCAGGTCTAGGATTGCTTCCTCCTGAGTGGGTTCCAATACTAGATGTCTGAGGCATGCCCCCTGTTGGCCATCAAGAATGACCCTGCTCTTGGATGTGCCTGCAGCAAAGGTGCTCCAGTTAACATCTGGCATATTCAGGTCCCCCATCATCAATATCTCCCCTTTTTCTGCCATTCTAAGGAAGCCTTCTATCATTTCACTGTCCATTCCCTCCCCCTAAGATGGGGGTCTGTATACAACCTCCGTGCAGATTGTGGAGCCATTTCCTGTCTCCAGGGTGACCCAGAGTGCCTCATCTGCTCCCTGTTTACTCTTTAGTTCTTTTGCTTTGATCCTTTCCTTTACATAGAGAGCTACTCCTCCTCCTCCTCTTTTACCCTCCCTGTCTCTCCTGTAGATTGTGTAACCTGGTATGTTGACATCCCAGTCATGGTTCTATGTGTACCATGTTTCTGTGACTGCCACAATATCCAGGCAACCCTCTTCCATCAAGGCCACTAGTTCAGGGAGCTTGTTACAAAGACTATGGGCATTGGTACTCATCACCCTCCACTTTTTGATAGCCTTACCCCTTTTAGCCCCATTCCTGTCCTTACTGCCTTTGCCTTTTTTTACATTTACCTCTGTCCTGCTCCCTAATAACTTCTCTACCTTGGTGTTTACCTCAATAATTACCATGTTTTGTGGGGGGAGGCTGGGATTTCCCTGCTCCTTTTCAGTGCCTCCCCCCTTGGCTAGTTTAAATGCTTGCCAATGAAGCATTTAAACCTCTCACCTAGGATCCTGGTTCCCCTGGACAGATGCAGACCATTGCACCAGTATAGGTCTGCATCCCTCCAGGTGGCTCCCCAGTCCCCAATGAAGCCAAAACCCTGAGCTCCACACCAGTTTTTCATCCACTCATTGAATTCCCTGGTGAGGAGTGCCCTAGCATTACCCTTGCCATAGACAGGCAGCACCTCCGAGAAGGTTACCATATGCGCTACTTGTTTAAGGCCCCTCCCCAACTCTACAAACTCCTTTTGCACTGCTCTGATCCCATTCCTAGCCAGGTCATTTGTCCCTAGGTGGACAGTGACATCCAGCTCCCTCCCTTGTGCAGCTCCTCCCTCGATCCTGAGGATTCGCTTCCTGTCTTCCAAGCCGTGGTGCCAGGAAGGCACCTTACCTCCCTCTCCCCTTCCTCCCCCATTTCTACCCCCTAATGATTGGGTCCCCCACCAGGAGTTGTTTCCTTCCCCTGTGGGGTCCCATGCCACCCTCCTGTGGGTCTCCTTTGTGAAGGTTCCCAGCATCCTCCTTGGTCTCCACTACAGGTGCCTCCATAGAGGAACCACTATCCACCAGAAGAGCAAATGAATTGTGGAGAGGTACAGCTGGAGGGATGCAACTCTGTTCCACCACTCTCTCCCTCCCTGAGCCCACCCTGGTCCAGCCTCTCCTCTTTCTTGGCAACCTCCGAGATAGTGGCATTGGCCCTGGAGGTCCCTGGGTGGGGGAGGAGGTTTCACGAATCCTAGCCAGGTCAGTCTAGAGATGGGCAACCTCCTCTCTCAGATCTGGGAGGTGCCTGCAATTAGGGCAGCATCGCAGCCTCCATAATATCTCCCGGAACACTGCCGCCCCACAGCCATTGCACTGCACCACTCCTATCATGTCCTATTTTGAGTCCCCTCTCCTGTTTCTCTATATGCTTACTCTCTCCTCTCCTTACAACTCTCACCCTTCCTGTTCTGGGACAGCAACTTCCTATCTTCTTTAGTAGCCTCCTTCTTCCTTGCTCAATGTCAGACCACCAGCAGCTGGGTGGGGAGAGTGAGCTACTTTTTTTCCTTTAGGGTTGACAAAACCAATGTTTCTCTATGATCCTTCCCTTCCTACTGACAAACAGGAAGTTCCTGTTGACAGTCAGATCCAGTAGCTATAAAAGTAGAACTGGCTTAGGGTGGGTGGGATGGAGGGCAATTAGTACGAAAAAAGGCTAGCAACAGGAAGTTGTAATTTGAGTCACCTGCTTTTATAGTGTCTAAGCCACACTCCCAGTTAAGTTCTCTTTCCTCCTACTGGTTTAGCAATGTCAGCTGATACAATACCCTTCCCAGCACAGAACACACACTGACTTTCTTTCTTTTCTTTCTTTTTTTAACCCTAAATAAGACCCCTTCTACTTCTAATAAAGTATCTGTCTACTTAATCTCTACAGACACTGACTCCTGCTGAGATATAAGTTTTAAATTAATAGGAAAATGTTGCTTTTTTATTTAGTTGCTTTCTGCTCTACAAGCAAGGCTAGCAACAGCTCTTTAGGTACATCAGGGAGAAAAGTAGCTGTAAGGACCACATAGTAAGGATTAGGAAGGAGAGGGGTTGGGTGGAAGCAGAGTGCGATAAGGCAGAAGCACTAAATCAGTACTTCTGCTCAGTATTTACTAAAGAGAAGAGGGGGATGACACCCAAGTGGAGAGAAATGGCAGAAATGAGGGGGGGTGACAGATGGGGAAATCATGGAAGGCAGAGTTCAGGAGGGTTTGAAGGCACTTAGGGTGGATAAGGCGCCTGGCCCAGATGGCATCCACCCCAGGATACTGAAGGAGCTGGCAGAGGTCCCTGCAGGACCTTTGGCAGACATATTTAATGCCTCACTACATTCAGGGTGTGTACCTCAGGACTGGAGGATGGCTCATGTGGTGCCCCTCAACAAGAGTGGCCCCAAGGATGAACCAGGAAACTACAGACCAGTGATCCTCACATCCATTGTGGGTAAGCTAATGGAGACTATCCTGAAGGAGAGGCTGGTGGCCCTTCTAGAAGCCAAAGGACTACAGGACAGCAGACAGCATGGCTTCATACGGGGCAGATCCTGCCAAACCAACCTGGTGGAGTCCTATGACTGGGTAACTAGGCAACTGGGCAGGGGCCATGCAGTGGGTGTCCTGTATCTGGACTTCAGTAAGGCATTCACATGGAAGGCTAGGAAGTAAGTTAGTAGGCACAGGGGTAGGTGCAAAGCTGGTGAGATGGGTAGGGAACTGGCTTCAGGGAAAACAACAGAAGGTGGTGGTGGGTGGGGAGCTCTCACACCCAAGGGTAGTGATAAGCAGTGTTCCACAGGGCTCGGTGTTGGGGCCAGTGTTGTTTGGGATATTCATTGCAGACATATCATTGGACATCAAGAGCAATATCAGTCTGTTTGCTGATGATACCAAGGTAGGAGCGGTGGTGGATGACTGAGGGGGGTGGCAGGGGTTGCAGGATGATCTGGCAAAGATTGAAACTGGTCAGACACCTGGCAACTGGAGTTTAATGCCAAAAAGTGCAAGGTGCTGCATTTTGGGATGAAGAACCCAAGGAGGAGTTACCAGCTGGGGGGAGTACAGCTAGCCCAGACAGAGGAGGAGAAGGATCTGGGTGGTGCTCATTACAGGGTCAATGAACAACTCGGCACAATGTAGGAAGGCAGCTGCAAAGGCAAACAAAATGCTGGGTTGTATTGCGAGGGGTATATCCTCAAGGTGGGAGGAGGTGATTCTCACTGTACAGGTCATTAGTTAGACCACACCTGGAGTACTGCATGCAGTACTGGTGCCCGTATCTGAAAAGGGACATTAAGTTACTGGAGGGGGTGTAGCGCAGGGTGACAAAGATGATCAAGGATCTGGGGGACTTATCATATGAGAGGAGGCTGAGGTAGTTGAACATGTACTCACTGGAGGAGAGGAATAAACAAGACAGGTACAGAGGGACTGTTCAAAGTGAGGGAGGGGAGGGACACCAGGGGCCATGATATGAGACTGGAGGGAGGAAGGTTCAGGAGGAAGATGAGGAGATGCTTTTTACAGAGAGGGTGGTGGCTGGATGGAATGTGTTGCCTGCAGAAGTGGTATCCAGTAGAACAGTGGACTGCTTCAAAAGGGGATAGGACAGGACAAGGGGGAGGGTCAATGAAGGGGAAGGGTGGAAGGAAGGGGCAGCTGCAGACTAAGGGGTGGTAGCTGCACATTCGAGCAGACTTGATAGATCTCTAGGCCTTTATCTGCTGGCAAATTTCATACTTTCATACCTGATATGAGGGTGACCAAACAGGATTTTATTACAATTTGTTTTAAATAGCATGGACTACACGGTTCTGTACTGTGACATTGTTTTATCCAAGAACTTAAAGCACAAGCTACAAGTCAATGGAAAATTATGCTGGTAATTAACATACACTTTTTCCAAATTCTGGAATTTGTTTCCAGTGTTTCCTGCCCAGTTATTATAGTTTTTTCTTTTTTCTTTTTTTAGAATTCCTCTCAGAAACTTTAACAATCTCAGGAACAAAAAATTACTGGAATAAGTGATCCCAAGAAATGGAACCACACTACCATGACAAGGGAAAGCATAACAAAGTAAATGGTTTAGTAGCCAAGTCAAACATGCTTTCTGACTCCTAACTTTGCTTTTCCAGATGTGTGTGGGATTAGACACAGCCCTTAATACTGCTACTCAGTTTCTAATACCTTAATTTCATTTGTCCCACTATGTCTTATCTAAATAGTGGAATTCAAATCTTGAATGAAAATTGACCACTAAAAATGTGGATTTGAATACAGAACTAGCCAGCTGCTAAATTCAATTTACATCTCAAGGCAATCCTCTGGAATGTTTCCATGCCCTGAAACAGTGCTGGCCTATGCAAACATGTTTATGAGTGGTAAAGACATACTTCACTCCAGTTGGAAATCTTACCTCCAACAATTGAATGTAAAAAATATCGGTGGATTGCTTCCATTAAAAAGAAGTTCCCTTATGAAACAAATTATATTTGGAGCTAAGTTCCACATCATATTGTTACTCAGACATTTAGAATGGTGAAACAGTAGTGAATCTATGCAGATACAAGTATTTCATAATTGCTTAAAAGGTGTTGATAAAAAAGCTATATGGAAATGATACATGGCAGTAGCTTGACTGTCACCAGTAGATGTAATGCCTTTGTTACATTGAAATTTATAGGTGCACTTCTCAGCTAGATTGTGTGTATCTCACATATACAGTACATCCATTGCAAAAACTTACTTCATAACAATAGTTAGGTATGATACTTAACACTACAGAAATAAGGAAATGTGACGTTATAATAAGAAGAGCCCCCAAGTCTTGGTGAATCTGAGGCATTATATTTCCATGGGGTTGAAAAATCATCTGATATAGTAATAAATAATAAAATAATAATAAAACTTTATTTATTAAGTGCCTTTCATGTACCAAGGTGCTGTATAAAAGTCACAGTAAAATCCCAAAAGGTAGAATTAAAATAAACATTAACATCATAAGATCACTCATAACAGTTCACAAATGCTTGCCTCCACAGGTAGGTCTTAAGTTCCTGCCTGAAGCTCCCCATGGTCGTACATTCCCGAAGCTGATGGGGCAGAGAATTCCAGAGGGTTGGGGCCATAAACATAAAAGCACAGGCCACAGAAGATTTTAAAATAACCCTTGGACCACCTGTCGCACAGGGTTGTAAGGAATCAGAAGCTCTTTCAAGTATTCGGGACCAAGTCCTTGTAGGGCTTTGTAGGTCAATAAACCTACTTTAAAGGTGATCCACCACTGAATCAGCAGCCAGTGCAGATCGTGCAACATGGGTAATATGTGACCTTCTTCACACCCATTGTGTAGGCATTGTTCTAACTTGGCACTGTCTTTCCAGGCACAGAAAAATATTCACATACCAGAGCTAGGAGAAAGGGTGCCAAGACATGGTGTAAGATGATAGTTCATTGGGTCATGACAGCATCAGGAAAAAACGTTCGCATTGGGATGGTACAGTACACAGACCACTAGAACAGGGAGAAGAGGGGGATATGGAACTAGGGGCAGAAATTGACAAGGGGTCACAATGGGGGAGGCAATGGTTGTGGGGGATTTCAAACTACTGGACAAAGAAGTATGAACCAAAAGGGGCAGCTCAAAAACCACGGTGCATTGTTTCAATACCAACTTGAAAAAAAACAAGAACGAAAACAACACTCAATGGCTTTAAAAGGTGCTCAGGAAATTTTATTATGCAAACAGAGTAACTGCCAGCTGACTCTTGACAAAGTGCGCCTGCGCAAAACACAGGCATTTTTTTTGTGGCTGGGTCAGCTAGCTGTTACTCTGTTTGCACAATAAAACTTCATGAGCACCTTTTAAAGGCTTTGAGTATGGTTTTCTTTCTTTTTCCTCTGCCAGACATAGACTGGGACATTCTGGAAGCTATGCACTTCAGATGTCATGCCTTTCTAGATATGTTGCAAGACTGCTTTGTGTTGCAGCTGGTCAGGAAACCCATAAGACAGGCTGCCATACCTGATGTCGTACTCACCAACTCAGAAATGGTAGGTGGTGTGCAGGTTAGGAAATGTTGGAGGTCCAGTGACCATAATGCCATATGTTTTGAACTGGCCCTGGATACCAGGATATCCTCATCAGAGGCTGCAGTTCTGGATTTCAGACAAGCACATTTTGAAAGATGAACTAATTAGTCAATGTTAAGTTGGTTGGAGTGGACAAATTCTGGGGATGGAGACGAGATGGGGAGAATTAACGGGCCATTCATGAAGCAACTAAACAATGTCTGAGAATGATTACAAAGAGTAATACACACAAAAGACCAGTCTGGTTCTCTAGGAAGGCAAGGGAGGCAGTGAGGGTCAAAAAGGGCTTTTATTAGCTACAAGGAGAAATATGAGGATGAGCAAATACCACATAAAGATAAAGGAGGTCAAGAAGGCAGTCAGGGATTCAAAAGTAGACACAGAACTACATATTGTAGAGTGGTGAAAGGAGGGGAAAACATTTTATCTATCTATCTATCTATCTATCTATCTATCTATCTATCTATCTATCTATCTATCTCTATCTACTTTTATTTATATATTTATTCATTTGTGCATTCATTTAAACATTTGGTAACCAGGAAAGACACTCTGAGCCAAGGCTCATTTCCAGGTACAGTATGAGCCAGGAAGGGGGAAAGGGTAGTATTAAGGGAGGCAGTACAACAAAGTCAAGTGAAATGACTGCTGTTACACCTGCAAGCTGAAAGGATAACAATAAAGAAAGGTTTTAAATTGAAAATATAATACAGTGGCTGTAACACAGGTTTTCTACACAATCAAACAAGGGTGGGTGGCAGAGGAATCGGGGGGAAAAACTGAGATGAGGTGAGGTGAGCCACTCTGCAATAGGCAAAAGACAGCTGGGAAGGAGTGATTGGAACCACAAGAGAAAACAGGGGTATTAGTAGAGAAATGCAGAAATATGGAGACAGAGCAGGAAGAGGAGAGGGATAGTGGGGGGGAGGGTGACAGGAGCATGTAGGGGGAGTGGTAAGCCTTAGTTGGGACTTTAGGGATAGAAGGGATGTGGCTTGGAAAATTGAAGAAGGGAGCAGATTTCAAACGGAGGGAAGTTAGTATAAGAAAGCAGATTGACCAGAATGTGAACAGGGATTAGGGACAGTGAAAGTGTGGAAGTCTCTGTTGTGTAGAGGATAGTGTTATGCGAAATTCAAAAATGTCACTCACAAAATATTTAGCAAAATTAGCACATTTTGTGAAATATTTTGCAGGTGCAAAATTTCATCCTCCACAAAATTTCGCCCGTGAAATGGCGAAATTCATCACTCGCAGATGAAATTTCGCTATTTTCAGCAGCAAGCATTAAGTAACAAAAAGACTCCCTGGTGTCTAATGACCCCCCGCTGATCACTGTCCCAAACTGAAGAATCCATCCCACCTCCCCAGATTTACGTCAATTTCCTCACCCCCTGACAAAGACTCCCTGGTTTCTAGTGCACGTCCCACCCCAGCCGATCACCAGCCCAAATGGAAGAAGCTGGGTCCACAAATTCATGCTTCTCCATGTTGATACTTTGACATGCTTTGTCCACATCACAGTGATTTTACCCATTCCACCAGTGATGCTTCCATATCATGTGTGACCACAGTACCATGGTGCCTGTCCATGTCTTCTGTATCAATTGCTGATCATTCTTCATTTCCAGTAGTAGATTGTCTGTCTTGCCTTGACAAATGTTGCTGCCCCATACCTGCACCATCAGAATGTAAGGTACCCCCTTTCTGGGATTTAGCCTCAGGTCTGGTAACAGGTCATGCCTGCACATTCTTTCTTGACCAAACCCATTGTACCAAGCACACGCTCATTCATTGAAGCACTCAGTTGGGCTACCAGCCATGGAGGTGAGTTGAGGTCAGTGCTGGTGGCCCACTCAGGGTACTGGGGGGAGTGGAGGGTCACTACCTGATGACTGGGTGGGTGGTGGTGGGTCCACTAGACACCAGGGAGTGGGGAAATTTGTTTTATTTTTACAGATTAGGGAATGGAGAAATTGATGGTAAATCTCAGCGGGGGTGCTTTCTTTAATTTGGGCTGATGATCGGCCAGGGGGATGACTAGACACCAGGGAGGGGGATTCTTCTCATTTGGGCTGGTGATCAGCCAGGGGGTGGGACCACTAGACACAAGGGATATAAGCTGCTCATTCTCAGTCAAAACATCACCGCAATATTTCACACTGTGAAATTGCCGATTTTGTGGAAATTTCAGTGGCAAAATTTTATTTTACAACATCTCTAGTAAAGGATAAGAGGAGGGGTTGGAGGGGGAGAGGAGTGGTGATAAATAGAAGGGGAGGGGCCAAACCAGTATTTATCAATGATGGTCGAGCAGTGGGACTGGTGACACAAAGGTGGGGGTGTGACAGAAAAGGAAGAATAGAGGGAACAATGATTGCTGTGAGGAGAAGTGTTTGAGGCAAAGTGGCAAAGGCATGGCAGATGGTATCCAGTCTGGCAAGGAAGGAGGGGGGAGCTGTGCTATATACCAGTATCCAGTGAACAAAGTGACTGAAATTGGGTTCTTACAAAATGGTGACTCAGTTACAGAACCTGTGTTCATGGTTACCAAGCAGGTGGGCAACCAGATACTGGGATGGGCAAAATACCATGACGGGAAGTTCACGAGTATGTGTGTGCACACACACATGCAGGGGGAGAGGCAGGGGAGGGATGGTATGTGGAGGGGGTGGCATGCAGCTGTCAAGCTGGTCCACTAGTGTGGTGGGGAGGATGATCAGCTGGGAGGTGGAGGGTGTAGGGTTTGGGTCCAGTGTGGTGCAGGTTTTTTTTTTTGTAGGCAGGCAGCTTTAAATATTTTCAAGTTTTTCACCCCCCCGACAGCACCCCCCTGGAGTTGAGAATCCATAAGTAGGCTGGTGTGGGGGGGGGCACAGCCACCAGCATTAAAAATAAGACCCATATGTCTCAGGTGCCATTTTTTCTGTGCTGCGTGTATGCATTGCCAAAATTAATTTTTGGCAATGTACACTTGCGGTAACGGTGATCACTATTCTGCAATCACCGTTATGACATGAAACCCTATAAACCATATCCTCCTAGTTGAAAATAGGGAGGATCATTTTGACAAGCAGGTCCATGCGGATATGGGAAGACTGTTCTTGTTTTGATAAGGATGCCTAACTTGGGATGAAGCTTGGAGCAGATGGCATCAATGTGGACATAGAAATCCAATTTGCTATCAAGTCACACACCATGGTATTTGTATGTGGGAACAACCTCCAGTTAGGTGCCATCAAGGGTGGAGAAGACTGGAGAGGGTGAGAGCCTTGCTAGTTTTTGTCTGGTGCCAAAGGTTATGGACACAGTCATTTTGGTATTAACTTTGAGCTGGTTGGTATGGAACCAGCGTAACACATTGTGGAAATCACTCTGGAGTGAGGATATGACAGCAGAGCTGGAGGGACTGGTGTGTAGATAACTATGTCATCAGCATACATATGTATTTGAGAGGAAACACAGGCATGGGGGAGGTCATTTAGTAAAATAGAAAATAGTATGGGGCCCAGGAAGGGACTCTCTCCTGCTAGTATGGGTGGGGTAGTACTCCACCTACCTGAATAGACTGTTGAGGGTTCCTAAAGTATGAGTGGAACCACTCAACTGCAGGAGAAGAGAGTCCAGCTGAGGCCAGCTTGTTCAGGAGGAGGGGATGGGATACCAAGTCAAACACCTTTGCAAGGTCAATAAAGATGGCTGCTGTGATGTGTCCCTGATTCATCCCAGTTAGAATGTAGTCAGTATCATGTAGAAGGGAGGAGATGGTAGAGTGTTTTTTTTCTAAAGCCAGACTGGAAAGGAAAGATGAAAGGTGAGGAGTCTAGAAAGTGGACTAGTCTTGAGTGGACTAGGGACACTTGTAGTAAGGAAGGAGAAAGATTCGGTCGATAGTTGACAGGAGAGAATGGATCATACCCTTTGTAAAGAGGGAGTACCTTAGCAGTTTTCCAGTCAAATGGGATGACACACAGGGAAAAGGATAGTTTTAAGAGGTGAGTGAGTGGGTGAATGATAGTAGGAGCAGATGTATGGAGGAGTTTAGGGTCCAGGTCACCAGGGTTGTATTTCATAGGGTTAAAAGACATGAGAGTGAGGAAAACCTGTGGGGAGACAGGAGGGAAGCAAAAACTTTCAGATGAAGCAGAAGGGGGGTAGAGATCATTTGAGGACTGGCAGGAAAGTGTATAAGTGGTGAAGAATTTTTTTAAAAAGGGAAGCCACAGCAAGGAATTCAGGAACCAGGGAGCCATCAGTTAAGGGGAGTGGGCTGGTTGCGGTGGTGAGTCGAAGTGGGAGTGTATAACTTTCCAGAAGTTGGAGGGACAATTTAGGTAGGACTGATGATTGGCTTTGAAGTAGAGAACCTTGGCTGACCAAATTTCCTTGGTGCAGGAGTTCCTAAGGGACCTGTAATGATGGTGGTCTGATTCAGAGTGGGAGGCCTTGAAGCAAGCCGATGCATGGCCCCAAGATTTGCACAGCTTAATGAGGTCAGATATGATGCAGGGGTGGTTGGAGCATTTCACCCTAGTTTTTCTAAGGGGGGCATGGGAGTTCCAGGAGCTAATGAGGATGGCAGTGAAGAGTGAGAGGGCAGTGTGGATGTTCTGGGCAGAGTATACAGTGGACCAGTCAGCTGAGTTAAGGTCACTTAAGAAGGTAGCTGTGTCAAGTGACCTGAGAGGCCTGTGCCAGATGTACTTAGGAGTGGATTGGGGAGGTTGGGCTTTTCTAACACAGTAGGTTAGGCAGTGGTCACTGAACACATTTGAGAGAATGCCTGCAGCCAAGATGGGATGGGGGGTGAGATGTCAGCACCCAGTTCAGATGGGAGTGGTTGAAGGAGTGAGAGTTTAGTCTGGTGGGCTCAGTGATTAACTAAGTGAGATTCATTGACTTGATGGAGTGTAGGATAGCCTTAGAGGCAGAAGAAAGCCAGTTCAGGTTGATGTCCCCAAGGAGGATAAGTCTGACACAGGTGGAGAAGGAGACGAGTGAGGAGATGGAATTGAGGAAAGAGGAAAGAGGAAAGAGGGATCACAGGGGAGGTATATAGGACACTAACAAAGATAGGGAGGGTGGAAGGGAGGGAAAGCTTGAGTAGCAGGAGCTCATGGGAGGCAGGGAGTACCTCATTGAGGGAGATGTAGCAGTAGAAGGATTGAAGGATGTATATGGCAGTTCCTCCACCACACTTGTCTCTGTCCTGGTGAAAAAGTTGGAAGTCCAGAAGGGCAAGGTGTGAGTCTGGCACTCAAGAGGAGAGCCAAGTTTCAGAAACACATATGGTATCAGGAGAATACTGAAAGACCTGTACCTTGAGGGAGTCTGTCTTAGGGAAGTGGCTTTATGCATTGAAATAAAAGCAACTAAGACCTTTAGGAATAGGATGGGAAGGGGGAAGGAGGGACAGGATTAGGTTGCACATCACCAGCCAGGAGTTGGAGGCTGGGGGGGTAAGGAGAATGTTTTCTGGTTTTTGTATCGAGGGGAGAGTGAGAGAGCTGAGAGGTAGGGAGGAGGGGAGTGAAAGGATAACTTCAAGGTTTAAGGAGGGTGTGTGTAGGATTCAAGGGTGGATGTAGTGAGTAGGAGAGTATGAATGAAAGCCAGGAGGTGGAGAGGGCGATGGAAGGACAAGAGTGGGGTGAGAAGACGGGAGAGGAGGAATAGTGGAAGGGGGGAGATGGCAAGGGTGCCATGAAAAGGCCTTAAAGTGTGAGGTGGTAGGGGAGAGTAGAGGAAGAGAGATAAGGAAGGTAGAAAGCCAGTGAAGCATGATGTTTGGGAAGCAGATAAAGAAGGGGAACAAAGGAGAAAGAGAGCAGAGGGTGATTTGGCTGAAAAGGTAGGAAGGAGTAATAGAGGATAGACTGCCACTGGGGCAGGTAGAACAGACTTGGGATAGATGGTCTAGAGAAGTGAGTTGGTGAGATAGCGCAGGGTGAATTATCCATTAGCATAGGCAGCAGTAGGAAGGGGAAACAGGTTTTAAACTTAAATAGGGATGTGCGAAAATTAATTTCAGCTGGTGGAATTTTGGCAAAAGTGCAAATTCCACTTCCGCGATAGTTTGGAAATAATTTCCAGAACATTAGCAGAAATTCCCCCTTAAAACTGTTGAAAAAATATAAAAAAACTGTGGGAAAAAAATATGCAGAAAGGATCACTGCCAGTGGTCATTTCTGAGGATTTTTTTAACTGCAGTTTAACTCATTAATCCCCTTCCCACTTATCAAGGGTCCCAGTAAATACCTCCAATCCCTTCCTTGGACCCTCATGGTTTATAGTGGGCCCCCAAACCACCGATCATGGCTCCCAAAACATTTTATTTCCCTGATCTCTTGCAGACCCCCTCCCTATCCTGGATTCCTTAGTCCACAAATAAATAGCCGGCAGTCCACTAACTCATCCCCCTTTATTCCCAGTAATCCCTGGTGTCTAGTGGACCTCCCCATCCCAGATCCCTTGTAAAAAAAATAATATCAATTCCCTGGTGTCTATTGGACCCCCACAAACACTACCCTGATAGTTCATCTACCACCACCCAACTCTCCTCACCACCCTGCCCCTAAGCAGGCCACCAGCACAGCACTCCTCTCTCCTCCAGTACCAGTGGCCCACTGAATTGTCAGTGAATAACCGCATGGTTGTACAAGCATGCACTCATTCACTGACAGTTCTTTAAACTGTGGAAAGAGTAAATTCAGCAGTTTTAATGCATTTTTCCACAGTTCACAAAAAAAGTCTGCAGAACTCGACGAAAATCCACGGAAAATCCTACTTTTGCCAATGGCGAAAGTTCTGCAACTTCCTCAAAATTTCCTAAATGTTGCTGAAGTTCTGCGAAAGGGGAATTGACAACTTTCACCCACCCCTAAACTTAACTGAAAACAATAGGTAATCACAGCTGATTTGCAGTCTGATCAAATACAAGTTACAATAGTAGCTAATAATGAGCACTGGCAATTCTAGTTAAAAGCTAGCAGGCCAAAATAAAGTAGAAGCAAAATAAGCAAATTTAAATAGGAGATAACACAAGCAGGGGAGTAAGGACAAGAGCAAGGGTACAACAACACACTGAGCAGGATCCGCAAGCAGGTTTGGTTAGGCAATAAAACAGAACAGGCCTACAGTGCACAATTAGGGAAAAAGTAATTATGCAGGTGCAGGCAATTGTTGAAGAGCTGCTGACGTGTCAAAGAAAATTAAAAAAAACTTGATATGTAGGGCTGCCAATAAAAGGCAACCAGAATTGTCTGATCTCAGCCCTGAAGGAATGGGGGAGTGGTGAGCTAGAAACATAAAGGACAGGGAAGGAGGGGGAGGGGAAGAAAGGGGGACTAGACTGGAAAAAGGGGTGGAGCTGGGTGATGTTAGAGCTGACAGACAGTTAGATGGAGGGGAGGGGACAGGTGAGGTCATGATCGGAAGCTACAAGGGGGTGATGTGTACTCCTGTGGAGCCACATGATTGGCTGGGGGGCGTGGCTTGGAGGGGTCCTTGCTTGGGGTCCTTTGGGGGTTTATAAGGCCAGGGATGAAGTTTTTATGCCTCGTTGTACTAGGATTTTTTAATTTGTGATCTCAGCACAGCGTTTGACAATTTCTCTAAGGATTTACACCACTAGATAAGGTACTGCACCTTTGGGCCTTGGTTTTTCCTAGGCCTGGAAGGGGTTTCTTCTTACTGTTTTGTGTATTTTAAGGGAAATAATATGTCTGGCATTTATGTCTGTGGGGCAAAAAGTAGGGCTCTCTTATTGTTCATTTGCTCTTCTTACAGAATTATTTGCAGATTTTGGTATTTAAGTTGCATTTGGTGGGAGTTGGGCCTACTAGCCATGTGGCAACTGCGCAACAAGCCCTATCTCTTCTAAGATCAGGCAGGGGAGTAAAGGAGAATAAAATGATACACACGAGAGAATGCTGGTGCTTTATAGGACAAATTGGGATAGATTGGGTTGATTTTGGGCATTTACATTCATTTTGTTGATCCTTTGGCTGTCGAGTTTGGTGGCGTTTGGTAGTAGCAGCCTGATAATTTAGAAAGTTGGGTTTCCTTTCACTTGGCGTTGTTTCCTGTTTCCAAGGTTTGATTAAGGGGAAGTAGCAGATTTTTGCTGGTTTTTGTGGTCCTGGAAGTCACAGGACATGGGTGTTTCAGTGGTTTGGGCAAGAAAAGGGGATGAGGCGTAGGAAGTTTCTGGAAGGTATGGAGCTTATTGTGCGGCGTCTCACTCCCGTTCTTCGGGGGCATTGCAAAGATTGGAGTGCAAGCAACAAGGAGAGCACATTAGCTGGACTGGGGGAGCCCAGCAATGAATATCTGAACCAGAGGAAGAGGGACAAGACAGTGATAAGAGAGAAGGCCCTGGAGTTGTAAATTGGATGGGTTTTCAGGCTGCTGTAAGGATTTGACTGCGCACGGACAGAGGTATGGGCCCAGCGAATAGGCCACCGGTTGCATGGCGGTGGCGTCTGATGTCACCACCACGTGGTCATTAACAGTGGATGTAGAACACCTGGAGTTGAGCAGTTGGTTGCCATAGGAGAGCTCATTTTGTGGCAGACACATGGTGCAAGGAATACAGGGATAATCCTTGCTGAGATTACAAGAGAGGTGCTGTGTGTAGGTCAGAATGGCAGGGCCTTGGCCACGTGGTGATGGAGGGGCACCAGTTACAGGTTTTCTGGTTCGGGGACAAGGGGAAAGAAAAGGCAAATCCCTGCACAGCAGCAACAGAAATTACACAATTGTATATACAGGACATTTAGAGGCATTTTGATCAATGGGCTAGGGTATTGATCCCTCAAGCCTTTAAAAAAAATAAAAAGAGAGGGGTGCAAGCATTCCAAAAAGGGAGAAGGGGCAAAGTATGGGGACTTTCATGAGAAGCCTAGTTTTGAAGGCCCAGGCAGGCCCTGACCAGGACCTTACACTCTCACCTCTACAGACTAGCGGCCAAGCACAGCGGCCTGGAGAAGAACAAGAAGCCAATTTTAAGGGGAGGGATGGAGAACAAAGGCAAGATTGCTGGGGCAGGGGGATAGTGTTGTGCATACAGGATCACCACAGGCCTTAACTGGGTGTTGTGGGGGTGGCCTTGGTGGGTGCTGGTTCTGGCAGCCCTGGGATTCGGCGAGCGACATACCACCACAGGGGGAAGGGAGAACATGGGGGAGCAATGCCCAGGCAGCCGACTGATAGGCTACATTTCTGGTTATGCACCTTTGAAGAGTTTCTGGTGAATGGCTAATAATGTGAACACAGGAGACTAGATTAGGGAATGTTGAGGGGGAGCCATTGAGGTTGCAGTTAATTTATGGGGGGGGGGGGCATGCTGGGTCTAGTGCAGTAAGGAGTCTATGGATATTGCATGTTCCTGCAGGATATATTGAACATATGGGTGCATGGGGCACCTTCCAGATTCAGAACAAAGGATGCCAGGGTGGTCAGCAGTTTCCTCTAGCATGAGCACAAGGCTTAGGTGGGCAGAATGCCTTGCAACATGATGGGAAGAGAGAATTCAAAAAACACTGCTCAGTCCAGGTTTACTCATTCCATATTTTTTGACAGCATCTTTTTCAGGAATGGCACCCAGAAAGCAGCTGACCACAGTGCCCAGTGCTCAGCTATGAACAGAAGCAGCAATGCTGATAGGCAAGACGTTGGAGCTTATTGAGAAGGCCAAACTGAGAGAGGAAGAGGAAACAGCAGAAAGGAAAAGAAAGCAGCTGGCAGGCCTCCGGGCAGAGGTGCAGGTGGGAAATGCCCAAGGGGGCTAGCACCAGCACTGAACTAGCTCTTCAGCCAGACCGTACTCCTGAACCATCTACTCCAGACAAAGGAGTGGGTAAGGGCATGGGTGAGCCTTCAGGGGAGGGTAGTTTAAAGTCACATATGGGAGGACTGTTGGTTGAGATGGGAGACAAGGGCCTGGATAAAATGGAGAGGATTTTGGAGGAACATAAAAAGGATAAAGGGGGAAAAGGGGGTCTAGGGAGGCACGAGTGGAGGGAGGAGGTTATATGATGCCCCACCGGGTTTATCTTTGGGGACCATGTACCAGCATCCATTAAAGAAGAGATTTGGAAGTGTGAGTATGTGGACATATTTGGCCTTTTGGACAAAAAGATGGCCAAAAAGTCCGAACAAAAATAAATGGCAGGTAAGTCACAAATGGCAGTTGCATTAGCAGTGGTGGGCCATAAAGAGGAGGAAGTGAATTATAAGGGGAAGAACTTAGACACATGGCAGGTGGGTTTCTTGATCTAAAGCACCATTTTATTGAAGAAACAACCGGAGATGGCCATTCCTCTATTGACATACACGGCCATTATTAGAGATGCTTACAAGGTCCAGAAGGGTTACGGGTGGTTGGAATATGATGAGGCTTTCCAGCAACAGATGGCCAAATGGGGTGACCTGTGTTGTGACTGCATGCATTCAGAACTATGAGCAGAGCCTTGTCTAGTCAAAATGGGGGAGGGATAGAGGGGGCCAGAGAGACAGCACTCCCAGTGGGGGCAAAGTCTTGCTGGGCTTATAACAGAGCTTTGTGCACCTGGGCTAATTGCAAGTTTAAACACCTGTACTTGAAATGTAGTCGGCAGCATCCAGTAGTTAAGTGCAAGGGGAACAATGAGCACTTTACGGCAGTAACGGGTCAAAACAGCCCTTTCGAGGGTGCAAGAGAACACAACAGTGGATGGGGTGGGGTAAGGGGTTTAGAAATAGAGGCGGCTACAATTCCAACTATGGGTGAAGTTGAGAGACAGGGGAGGGGGGCCCTGATTTGGGGTTTCCAGTTGGCCAGGACTACCATTGGGGCTGAGATGGTGGAGGTTTGGACAGCTGGGCACCCAGATCAACCACAGAGAGCGATGCTCAGAGAGGGTTTCACAAAAGGTTTTATGTTAGCATTCCAGGGGATTAGAAAAAAGGCAACAGCAAGGAACTTTGCGTTGATCAAAGGGAAGGATGAGGTAGTGTGCAAAAAGATCATTAAAGAAAAGCACAGGAATGGTGGAAGTGCCTTTTGCCAGTCCACCTTGCAAGCTTTTTTGCATATCACTTTTAGGCATAGTCCCCAAGAAACAGCAAGTGGAACTCCACTTGATCCACCATCTGTCCTATCTGGAGGGGTCATGGGTAAATGATAGTATACCTGATGAACACAGTGCAGTGTCCTATGCTTTTCTGGACACAGCGGTGCAGCTCATTAGGGCACTGGATGGGGAAGTGACTAGCTAAGACAGATATTGAGTCCGTCTTTAGGTTGTTACCAGTGCACCCAGAGGACTGGAACCCGCTGGGGTTTCAATTCAATGGGGGGATTTATTTTGATAAGGCCACACGGATGGGGTGCTCAGTAGCATGCTCCATGTTTGAGGCTTTCAGCACATAGGTGCAATGGGTGTTTGGGCACAGGTACAAGCACAGAAGGTTAGTACATTATCTGGATGATTTTTTGTTGATTGGGAAAATGAAACAGGAGGTGGCGAGGATGTTACAGGATTTTCAACTCTTGTGCAAGATGATTGGAATCCCGTTAGCGGGGGATAAGACGGAAGGGCCAGCCAGGGTATTAGAATTTTTTGGAATTGAAATAGACACAGTGGGAGAGTGTTTCAGGCTGCCACAAGGCAAAATCCTTCAGCTGATGGAGGTATTAGGGCAAGTGTAGGGGAGAAGAATCATACCATTGGTAGTTGTGCAGCAGTTACTGGGGCAGCGGAATTTTGCCTGTAAGGCCATAGGCCCAGGCAGGGCTTTTACACGACAGTTGGGGAGGGCTACAGGAAAGGCTAAGAGGCCACACCACTGGGTGGACATCACAAAAGGGGTAAAGGATGACCTGGCATTTTGGGAAGTCTTCTTAATTGATTATAATGGGGTGACATTTTGGCAGGATGAATGGGTTGACAGCAACACCTTGCAATTGTACATAGACACATTGGGGGCTCTGGACATGGGGTATACTTCAAGGGCAGATGGATTTCCTAGGCTTGGCTGGATAGATGGTGAGGAAAGGGGGCTGCTAATGGACATCACTCTGCTGGAAATGTTCCCAATCTGGATAGCACTAACAGTGTGGGGATAGGAGTTTTTGAACAAAAAGTTCATATTGTGGTGTGACAATAAAGGGATGGTGGAGGTTATCAATAGGAGGAAGAGATCCACGGACACGGTAACCCAGGTATTGAGACAATTGGTGCTGCTGGGGCTATGCTTGAACCTCTCGTTCAGGGCTAAGCATGTAGAAGGGGTCCAAAATGACATTGCTGATGGCCTTTCCCATTTGCAGTTGGGCAGGTTCAGGAAGCAGGCCCCTTAGGCAGCCATGGTGAAAAAGGTGGTGCCAGGACAACTGTGGGAGATTAGGTGGCAAGATCCCGAATGTTGTACTGGAGCGCGTGGTCAGCCAACACTCTGAAGGCCTATGAAGGTATATGGGAAGCCTTCCAGGGGTTTCAGTCACAGCAGGGCATGGTGGTGAGTCTGCCCATTACCAAAGAACAGATAATAACGTTTATGGTGGGGAGATGGGAAAAAAGGTGGTGCCCCTTCAATCACGGCAGTGCAGTTAGCCAGTATAGGTTGGGCCTGCAGCACCAGGGGCTGGCCGGAGCCTACCACCAGCAGGTGGGTAAGGCACAAGCTGTTAGAGTGGCAGAAAGGGCAGGCTTCACAGTGGGACTCCCTGAGGCCCATGACCCTGGACATTTTATCTTCTGTCCTAAGGGCGTTGGATGTAATTTGCACTTTGACCAATGAGGCCTGCCTGTTATGGGTGGTTTTTATCCTGATGTATAAAGGGCCCTTCCTGGTAGGGGAAGTGGTGCCCAGGAACAAAAGGGATGGTTGGGAAGGCCTGCAGTGGGGAGAGCTTCAGTTTAACAAAGAATGTTTGGGTAATTGGTTACGGTGATCAAATACCGACCAATTGGGGCTGGAGGGGCTTGCGTGCAGATCAAGTGAGTCTGGGGAACCAAGGGTGTGATTTCCAGGCAATGGAGGAATACTGGACCATTCACCCTTTGGGGGTGAGCTCATGGTTCCAACATGGAAACAGCGGGCTGGTGACTTGCTACCAGTTGGGGGGAATCCTGAAAAAAGACATTGGCATTCAAAGGTCATGACCCAGCACAATTCACCACTTATTCATTTAGGATTGGGACAGCCTCCACCCTGGCCCAGGAGGGGGAGTTGGAAGAGGAAATCAAAGAGCTTGGCAGATGGAAATCTGTCAAAATTTATCCCTTTGTACATAAAGGGATCAATTTTGACAAACTGGATTTGTATAGGGGAGATGGGATCCATCTCTCAAAGGTGAGCATGGCCTGCTTTTAACTACCCTTCTGGTAGGTGGGGACAACTAGGCTAGGTACATAGATACATAGATACATAGATACATAGATACATAGACAGTGTTGGCAGATAAGGGCCTATGGCCCACCCAGTCTGCCCATTTGAGCTTGTAAGTTCAGTTTGTTTTCCTAGAAGTCTGTTGCCCCTTACCCCTGACCTCCAGAATTCCTTTATGTCTATCCCATGCATTCTTAAATCCCGTGATTGTTTCAGCACCACTTCCTCTGGCAGGGTGTTCCACTTGTCCACCACCCATTCTGTGAAGAAATTCTTTCTCATGTTTCCTCTGAATCGTCCTCCCTCCAACTTCATCCCATGCCCTCTAGTCCTGGAACATCTTTTCGCTTAAAAATAGTGTTTTCCTGCCTGTTCCTCCCTGTAAGATACTTGTATGTCTCCATCATATCCCTCTCTCCCTCCTCTCCTCCAGAGTACATGTTCACTTCCTTCAACCTGTCTTCATGGGACTTGTGATGCAATCCATGCACCATCTTTGTTGCCCTCCTCTGAACCTTCTCTACCCTGTCTATGTCCTTACGTAGGTATGGTCTCCAGAACTGTACACTGTACTCCAGGTAGGGCCTCACTAGTGTCTTGTATAGTGGAATTATGACCTCCCTTTTCCTGCTGGTGATGCCCCTGCCTATGCATCCCAGCATCCTATTTGCTTTACCTGCTGCCTTGTCACACTGGTTCCCTACCTTGAGGTCATCAGAAATGATAACCCCAAGATCCCTTTCCTGCTTGGTGCATGCTATATCCTCCCCCCAACTGATATATTGTGCCAGGGTTTTGTGCCCCATATGCATTATCTTGCACTTCTTTGCATTGAATTTCAACTGCCAAACCCTTGACCATTCTTCAAGTTTCTGCAGGTCGCTTCTCATTCTGTCTACACCCTCTGGTGTGTCTACTCTGTTACAGAGCTTTGTGTCATCAATGAACAGTGAAATTCTGCCTTCTAGGACCTAGCAATGTCACTGATGAAGATGTTGAATAGGACCGTTCCCAGCACTGATCCCTGTGGTACCCCACTGGTCACTCTTCCTCTGTGGAGTGACAGCCATTTACCATCACCCTCTGTGTCCTGCCACCCAGCCAGTTACCTACCCACCACACTACTGTCCTGCCCACACCCATATTCCCCAGTTTGTGTAATAGTCTTCTATGTGGCACAGTGTCAAAGGCCTTGCTGAAGTCCAGATAGGCAATGTCACACGCCCTCCCTGATCCACCTCCCTAGTCACCCAGTCAAAAAATTCAATGAGGTTGGTCTGACATGACCTCCCCTGGTGAAGCTATGCTGCCTTGGGTCCTGTAGTCCATTGACAACCAGATGCTCCACCAATCTCTCCTTCAGTAGTTCTTCCATGATCTTCCCCACTACCGAGGTGAGGCTGACTGGTCTGTAGTTCCCTGCTTCCTCTTTGGTCCCACTTTTGTATAAGGGGACTACATCTGCTGTCCTCGAGTCTTTGGGTACCTCCCCTGTTTCCAGTGATTGGCTAAACAGGATAGTCAGAGGTTCAGCCACCACCTCTCTTAGTTCTTTAAGGACCCTGGGGTGCACCCCATCTGGCCCCATTGCTTTATCAACTCTTATTACTTCCAGTTCATTCAGGACTCTTTCTCATGTAAAGGGACTTGTGTCCATTTCTGCACCATTCTCACCCTTGTACTCCCTTCAGACCCATTACCCTCCTCTTCCTCAGTAAAGACTGAGCAGAAATACCTGTTCAATATGTCAGCTTTACTGTTGTCATCCTCCACCAGCCCCATCCTCCCCTTCAGTCTCACTATCCCTCCTTTGTCTTTCTTTTTTCACTTATGTACCTGTAAAGGTTTGTCCCCTCTACCCACTGATTTTGCAATGTGCTCTTCTGTCTGAGCTTTGGCTTCCTTACTGACCTCCCTGCCTCCCTTTGCTTCTCCTGGTACTTCTCCCTATCCGTTCTGCCTGTGTCTTTTGTATTGCCCAGAATGCAATCTTTTGGCTTTCACTTTCTTTGCTACCTCTTTGGAAAACCATAATGGTCTCCTCTTCCTTTTCCTCTTGCTAACCTGCTTAATGCATAATTCTGTTGTTCTTGTAATCCCCATTTTAAATACTGCCCACTGTTCCTCAACCCCTGATTCCTGTCCCATTCCCCTTAATGCCTCTTTCAAGTATCCCCCATTTTCCCAAAGTCTGCCCCCTAAAATCCAAGATACGTGTTTTGTGTGGTTTGATTCTGCTCTTTCTGTGATTTCAAACCACAATGACTGGTGGTCACTGTTTCCCAGGTGCTCCCCACTGTTACCCCCATCACACTGTCCCTGTTTATGAGCACAAGGTCCAGTATTGCCTTCTACCGAGTTGGTTCCATGACCAGTTGCTTGTGGAAGGCACCCTGAAGGGAGTCCAGGATAAATCTGCTCCTAGTTGATGCTGCTGCTGGGACGCTCCAGTCCACGTCTGGAATATTGAAGTCTCCAACCAGTACTACCTCACCCTTGTCTGCCATCCTTTGGATAGCTAGCATCAGCTCCCTATCTGTTTCTTCCTCCTGGGCTGGTGGTCTATAGACCACACCTGTGCGGATGGCTGTCCCATTTTCCTTTCCAGCAACCCACAGTATCTCTCCCATTTTGTTCCTCCTGGATCTCTGTGGCCCTTATGTCATTTTTCACATACAGTGCCACTCCTCCTCCTTCCTGCCTGCTCTGTCTCTTCTGAATATGTTGTAGCCAGGTATGGCCATCTCCAGTCGTGGTTATCATTACACCAGGTTTCAGTGATGGCCACAATGTCCAAGTCTGACTGCACCATGACAGCCTCCAGATCTTCCATCTTGTTGCTAAGGCTCCTGGCATTTCACATGGCTTTCCATGATTTGACCTCCCTAGACTGTTTCACTGTTCTACTCCAGCCCCTTCCTTGGTTGTCATTTATCCCTGGTTCTCCTTGCTGTCTGCCTTTCTGCTGAATTTTGCCCCTTTTCTGCTTATCCACCACTTGGGCACTAATCTCCATCTTTTGCACACTGCTTTGCAGAGATAGCCACTCCTCTGGTTCACTGGTTCCACTGCTAGCTGTGGGGGGTGAGCAAGTAGGTACCCTCCTTGCTGGCCTGCCACCCCCCTTTGCTAGTTTAAATGCTTGTCAATGTAGCACAAGCTGGAGGTGGGGGCTAGGTGGGATATAAAGGGGCCTAGCAAGGGGGGAGGAAGCCCCACCATCCAACACAAGTTGGAGGTGGGGGCTAGTGGAATGGGAGTCAGGGGAGGCAGGAAGGGCATAGAGGGCAAAAGAGGGGCAGATGGGGGTAAGTTAAACTGGTCAGGGGCATTGCACCTGGATGTGCTTAGAAGGTGGGGAGGTAAAAGAAGGGCTAGGGGTCAGGTTAAGACATCCAGGCCTAGACTAGAAAGGTATGGAGGACTGACTGGTGGTGGGGGGGTTAGATAACACCTCTGGACCCTGAAAAAAAGGATTAAAAGGTGAAGACTGGGAAAGACATAGAAGGATTCAATGCAAGATTGAATGGAAAGTGTATGGACAATAAAGGAACAACTGTTATGTTTATTAATTTCTGATTAATTTTCTGTAATATGTTTTAATGATGTAAAACAATTAATTGCCCTTAGTGCACCCAAAACCGGTTTGGACATTGAATCATTTCAGAAGGGATAATCAAAAGACAAATAGGGTTGGCAATAAAAGGCAACCAGAATTGTCTGATGGCAGCCCTGAAGGAATGGGGGAGGGGGTGAGCAAGGAGCAGAAAGGACAGGGAAGGAGGAGAAGGGGAAGAAAGGGGGACTAGACTGGAAAAGGGGCAGAACTGGGTGATGTCAGAGCTGGCAGGCAGGTAGAAAGGGGAGGAGACAGGTGAGGTCATGATCGGCAAGTACAAGTGGGTGATGCGTACACCTGAGGAGCCACATGATTGGCTGGGGGGGGCGTGGATTGAAGGGGTCCTTGCTTGGGGTCCTTTGGGGGTTTATAAGATCAGGGATGCAGTTTTTCTGCCTCTTTCTGCTGGAATGTTTTAATTTTCCACCACCCTCACTGAGGGTACTGGGGCAGGTGGACAGTTCCTGCTGAAGTTGGAAGGTGGCTGAAAGTGCCAGGAAAAAATGTTTTTTTTTGGAAGGGGAAGAATGGAAGTTGGGGGAGGAAGGGCATAGAGGGCAAAGAAGGGAGCATATGGGAAGGGGGTATTTATACAGGTCAGAGGCATTACACCTGGATGTGCTTAGAAGGTGGGGGGGTTAGAGAAGTTGGTAAGGGGTGAGACTGCAGAGGGTGGTGGTAAAAGGGCTCAGATCAGAGGAAAGGGAAGTCACGAGTGGAGTACAGCAGGGTCACCCCTGGAACCAGTCATTTGCAAATCTTTATCATCAACATATGAGAAGAAATACATGCAAGATGTCTCTCTTTGCAGATAAAAGTAAGCTCTGTGGAAAAGATAGACAGTGAGGAGGGGGTAAAGGAGTTGCCGAGGAGCCGGCACAAGTTAAAGAGGTGGTCCAAGTTCTGGCTGCTGAAAATCAATGCCAAAAAGTGCAAGGTAATTCACATAGGAAAAAAAAAACCCACAGGAGGGAATACTGAAGAGGAGGAGGTAAGCTGGCTACTACTACTGAACAAAGAGACCTAGGAGTCATCATAAGTGACTCACTAAAACAAACTAAAGCCAATGTAACAGAGTGCAGCAAGGCAACCAAAATATTGGGAGTGTATTGGAATGGGTTTTGATAACAGGAGGAAAGAGGTAATGGTACTGCTCTATAAATCTTTGTTGAGACTCCATCTGGCATATTGTGCCAGGTTCTGCAATTCTCACCTGTGGAAAGACAGTGATAGACTGGAGACAGCACAGTGTAAGCAAAATGATTCAGTGAAAAAAGGGCAGATTCCATGAAGATCAGCTCACGTCACTGAAAATGTACTTGCTGAAGGCCAGAAGATAGAGCATTGACATGGTAGAGACCTTCAACTTCCTGAAAGAAATAAATAAAGTTAACTGCAAGGAAATAATTAGCAGTAGTGGTGGGTTGAAAACAAGGAGATATCACTGAAAGCTGGTAGGAGGGAGATTCAGGAGGGATGAAAGAAAGTTGTGCTTTCTGGAGAGAGTAGTTGAAACATAAACAACCATTGAACAGAGGTGGTGTGCACAAAAAAAAACATTAATGGATTTAAGCACAGCTGGGACAGAGTGAAGGGCTTGATAGTTACTCGAGGAGTAGTAGTAACGCAGGGAGCTGGGAAGGAGGTGACAGCAAAAACCCTCTCTAGACAATAGGTCATTATGGGTAGAGCAGAGTAAAACTGGACAGACCAGATGGACCAAAGGTCTTTTTCTGCTAAATACTACTACACAGATTCATTTAGGCTCAGGGGACATTTTATCACGTTTGCTTGCGCATGCACAGATTGGTGGATTAATTTGGAGTTATTTATAGAATTTTAGTTTTTTATTCCCCATATGTTGGTCTAGCCTATTTTTAAATGTTTCCATATTTTTTCACTGTCTACCGTCACTTTTTGGAAGTGCATTCCATGGTGATACAACATTTGTTTCATTTTTTTGTCCTATTTACTTCGCCCTTTAGTTTTTGATCATGGATTCTGGTAGTAATGGTGACACTATGCCTCACTAGTCCTATTGTCTCCGTCAAAAATGCTTTCTGCATAGCATTATACGTGAGACATATGTCAGCTCTTAAACATCTGTACTCCATTGAGTACATACCCAGGTGTTCCTATCTCTGCCCATAATCCAGGTTATGCATATTCCTTACCCTTTGGTTATCCTTCTTTGTACTCCCTCTATCAGTTTTTTTCCACTTACTGTAGTGGGGGCACAGAAAGGGGAGCAGTAATCAAGATGTGGTCTGACTAAGCTGGTGTACAAGGGGACTATCACTTCCAGGAGGTGAACATTTTGTGTGAAGGGAAAGAGAAAGCACCATTGGGTTGCTTACTAGTTAATTGTTTGTTGCTAGGGGGTAGCTAGGCAGAGAGAGAGCTAGTGGTGCTGATGAGTTTGGGATGTGGTGCTGTCTGCTGACTGCAGGTGGGGCCCCTCCGTAGAGGGTATAAATAGCAGGTGATTTGGGCAACAGGGGAGATCAAGGGAGAGACCTTGGGAGAGAGAAGTCAGGAGGTTTGGCCCACGAGTTCAGCCAGAGGGCCATGGTGGGGCTGGGTGGGGTCCATTTGCCACCTCGACCTTCCACCATTGAATACCACGAGATAAAAAACAACGGTCCAGGAGTAGTAAAAGGGGATCAATGAACCAAAGCAGAAGGGGATTGTCAGTGAATTTGGGAGCCAAAGCCTGGGGACAAGAAAGAAAAATGGAGGCCCGCCAAGTGAACTTCGGCACCTTGGTAAGGTAAGCACCGATAGGGCCTAAATGCCCTAAAGAAAGATTGTTACTTTGGGCAGGAATGCTATGGCAAATAGGGCCTGGGATGCAGCTTCGAAGTGGCAGCCAAAGCAGTTAAACGAGTAACAGTGGCAAAGTTGCCCCTAACCCGAGGTTGGAGGCTACTGCAGAGTTGGGACCCATGGTTTGAGCCGCTTATGGAGGTAGGGAAGTCCATTTAGGGGAGTGATGTTTGGGACCCCAGAGGGGTGGCAATCTGTTGGGTGTTCTGGGTGGCACTGGCAGAAGTCCCCCCAATGAGTTAGTTCAGAGGTTGGAATCGCTGCATTAGCAGAGCGTGTTGATAGGACTGGGATTAGGTCCAGGGCACCCAAAACCTCAGAATAAGGCCCAGCTGCCAGCCAAGGCATCAGCGATTGGATATCTGAAAGGGCTAAGGTGGTTTGGTTCTTGCCGTAAGAACATTAATTGAAAAGTACAGAATTAAAATCTATAAGGGAATAAAAAAATGCTCCATTAAGAAATAGTCCCTGGGTGTAGAAGGTGTAAGATTAGGTTGGTGGAAATGTATTAAAGAGAGTGTAAAGGTTTGGGACAATAAAAACATCTTGTGTTGTTATAAGCCAGAGTAAACATATAGGAATAGAAGTGCCTGAAGAAAGAGTAAAAAGAAAGAAATGTAACTGTTGCAGAGAGAGAAAGAGTGAAAGAACTGAAATATGAGTCAGTGAATGATCTCTGAGTCAAGCTACAGTACCTCATGTTTGGAGGCTTTCTCAACCCTGAGAAATGTGTGCCAGGAGTTCTAGCTTTTTCAGCTGAAGGGAAATCTGCATGAAATAAATAGTCTGTTGGCACAAGAGACTGTTGCAGTAGATGTCCCAGCTGTGTATGTGAAAGAAATCCACCATTTAATGCCCCCGCTCCATGGAGTGGGTGTTATAGTTTTTTTCAAGATTAATTAAATTGTTTTGCACTTTGATTCTGGAGTGGACAATGAACTTCATCAATGTAACTGGGCCTGCTTGCTTGTTAACTAAAATTCTACCCAACACCCAGCTGCAGATGTGGTTCCCCAGTCGTACAGTGCGCTCTAGTCACAACAACTCCAAGAACCCAGGTAACAAGTTGCTTGTATTCTAATTCTTTGGACTATGTTGCTTGTGTTGTGAAATGCCCCCCACCCTGATATATTTACCACCTGGATACCCCTAGAGAGGAAGGGGGGGCTTGCCATAAAATAGTGGGGTTTTTTGTAATTAATTTCTTTACTTTATAAAAAGAAATTTACAGATACCCGGAAGTGGAGCTACTGGGTGGGGACAGAGGGAGCAACTGCCTCCCAGCACCAAAAGCAGTGAAGTGATACCCTTCTCTTAGCAATGACACATAAAGATGTCACCTTTGATCCTATTATCTGGCAAGCTGTCCGACTCACCCCCCCCCATGTGCCCTATCACTAGCAGCACTCTGTCTTTGATGCAGACACAGTTTAAACGATGATTTACAGTGAGGTGTGGTGTGTCCATGCCTAGGGCACTTTTAGTGGGTACTTAATGGCCCACTGCTGAAAGTCTTTGTTTGGCACACAAAGCCAGCCAGGCAGCAGCTTCCTGAACTCATCTTCTTGCAGTAGGGCAGACCTCCAAGACCTGACCCTGGGAAATATGCATGCATGCCCATGTTTACTGAAACTTGACCCATCAAACTTAGTGCTGGCTGCCTTGTTTGAACCATTAAACTTAAGAAGACCATACCTGACCCATTGTGCTGAAAGGTAAGTTTAAAACAGCTCCGAGTTTTCTAGTGGAGGAGGAATGTGGTCAGTAATCTGAAAAAGGTTTTAGTTTAAACTCATTGAGACATTTTTAAACTAAATAATTTATCTCTTGCACCATTTTTCTCCCTTTGGTGGGTACCCAGCTTCTCTATTTTGTTTCTGTTTTCATTTTGGAAACGTCCTAGGCAGACAGGACACACACACGCATGCATGCACACACACACACACACACACACATACACACACCTGTGTGTTTTTGTATGCATGGTTACTGGTTTCAGTGTTTGCATTTATTCTTAACTGGAATTAAACAGTGTTTCCCCAGAAAAATAAAAAATGTGGAGTTTTGTGGACTGAGCAAGAAAGACTTGGGATTTCCTCTACCATTCTCAAATTGTCATTTTAATGGAGGCAGTCCAGAGAAGGGCAGCCAAAATGGTGGAGGGACTGCATCAGAAAACATATGAGGACAGATTAACGGAGCTCAATATGTATACCTTAGAGCAAAGGGGAGAGAGAGAGAGAGAGGTGATATGATCAAAACATTTAAACATCTTAAGGGCATTAAAAAGGTGAAAGAGTCTAACATGTTTCAATATAAGAAAAATAGCAGAACAAGAGGACACAGCATGAGATAAGCGGGAGGCCGATTAAGGGGTAATGTGAGGAAGTTCTTTTTCACAGAAAGGGTGGTGTATGCATGGAACGGCCTACCTCAGGAAGTGATGGATATGAATACAGCGCACGGCTTCAAACAGGCATGGGTAGGCATAAGGGAGCAATATAGATGAGTATGAATAGATAGGCCATTGACAGAGTACAGGCCTATGGCACATTCATAAGGTAGAAAAAATGGGCAAACTGGATGGGCCTTGTGGTCCTTACCTGCCCTCAACTTCTATGTTTCTATGTTTCTGAGCCTGTGTATTAACAAAGGTTTAACGGTTGTGTTTAACTTTATAAGATAAAAAAACAAAACTGCATTGACTGTTGTGTTCTAGAGATCAGAAAGGGAGGCCAGATGAAGAGTGGTGCATTGTGGGAGGCAGTGAAGAGGGTAGATGGTGACTGAACTCAGCGCCATAGTGTTTGGGGGTAGCTTACATGATCTGCCACTTCCAGTCAGGCACTACCAGTCCCAGTTGGCTGCTAAATGCTGCAACTAAAAAAAATGCTAAGGAATTAGGCTCTGCTTCAACATTGCAGGAAGCAGGATGAGGGGGCCACTACATGCATAAATGTTGGGAAACACAAGGGAGGCTGGGTGGATGGTGTTGCATTGTGGGAGGCTGTGGGAAGTGAACAGGAGGAGAGTCAACATCTGAGTCTCCATGAATTCTGTGTTTTCAGGGGCAATGCATTGCTGCAGATCTTAACTGCTGCTGACCCACCAGCCTGATCTGCTGCCTGAACCCCAGACATGATGACTGCACCTCATCTTACTTCATGCTTGTATTTTTGCAGTGCTAATTAAGTAAATTTTTTTCTGGTGAAAGTGGAGATGTCTGGTTCTGAGTGTATTTGTTGGGTTGGGGCATCAGCTAGGCTTGATTCCTGATGTGAGATCTGTTTTTTGCATTTGAAATATTAGAATCATTAAAAAACAGAAACGTTGAAATCTGACAGCAGAAATTGATCCTTTGGTCCATCGAGTCTGCCCCCCCCTTACTCATCCCCTTTATCCAGATACACCCCCCCCCCTTCTGCTGGCTAGTTCCCTGAATTTATCCCATGACCTCTTGAATTTCCCTACTGTATTTGCCCACACCACCTCCTCTGGTAGTTTGTTTCAGGGGTCCAACACCCTCCCTGTGAAGTATTACCCTCTCACATTGCCCTAAACTTTCTCCCCTCCAATCTCAAACTATGCCCCCTCCTTATAGGATTTAATTTCCTTCTAAATAAACTCTCCTCCCTCATCTTGTTTATCCCCTTCAAGTACTTAAATGTGTCAATCGTGTTGCCCCTATCCCTTGTAATTTCTAGTGGGTACAGATCCAGCTCCCTCATCCTCTCCTCGTAGGCTTCAAATGCAGGCCCTGCACCAGTTTGATTGCCCTTATCTGGACTCTTTCCACCCTATTTATATCTTTGCCTAGGTGAGGTCTTCAGAATTGAACCCCATACTCCAGGTGGGGTCTCATCATGGATTTGTGAAGGGGCATCAACACCCCACTCATTCTGCTTGTTATACCCCTCCCCATGCATGCCAGCATTCGATTTGCCTTGTCAACCGCATTATTGCAACGATTTTATATTTTAAGGTTGTCAGTAATAATAGTACACAGATCCCTCTCCTGGGCAGTTACCTAAATTTCCTTAACCCCCAGTGTGTACAGGGTATATGGTATATGTGTATACGGTAATCACAGTGTGTATTAAAAGGAGTACTCATTTTAGTTTGGCTATTTCTAGGTTTTCATCAGTATTCTCAGCTGTTTCTGTATACCTATTGTCCCATTAGATTAGGAAGTAGTGTCTGGCACATGCTAGTTCATTTTAGTAGAATTAAAAGTAAAGTTAAATAATTTGGGATTTCAAAACAATGTAAAATACTAATAATTACCTGGAAATGATCATATACAAGAAGCATTCCAAATGTAGAAAGGTACTACTAGGGCAGACTCAGAAAGGAGAACAAGGATATTGCACAGGACAGGACATAAGGGTCAGTCTAAAATAAAAAGTATAGGTCATAATGTTTACTATTAACCTATACTGTGATTTATTCAATTTATCTTTATAAACACTTTTTTGGAGAGCTGCAAATTAAATTCATGTCAAACATATAAAATAATGTTTATTTGTTTTGAAACTGTACTCAAATTCCCCCTTTACTTTATATGTAAACAATTTTTCTCGTGACCAAATTCTGTCACTTGCTTGCATAGCTGTGTTATTGAATTTCACTGTTAATTAATTACAAGCATTGCTACAATAAATAGTATGCTTCATTTTTATTTTGTTTGCAGCATCTCCAGGCTGTCAGAATAGAATGTGTCTTGTTTTCAATACAAAAAGCAATTGTGCAGGGGTCCAGACCATAGGGTTAAAGTGATTATCCAACTTCCAGAGAAATATTTCAGAATAGAATATGTGAACCCAGTTCAGCTACAGGGGTAGTACTTCCCATAATGATCGCACCTCATGTATTACTGAAGACATTCAAATGAAAATACATGTTTTGTTTCCAATCTTTATCTCATCCTTCTGCTTTTCCCTACAGTGCTGTATTTGTTACATCATAGTCATTTCCAAAGCAACAGACTATGATGTCATAGAAAAGTATACATGTTTATATGTAAGGTTCCAGCTTCTACTATGGTTGTAAGATGGCCTGTGAAACAAAGCTGAGCAGTTCTGGCACAGAAGGGGCTTGAGAAGGCAGACTTATAACCTTAACATATTCTAATAAACATTATAAATCATGTCAAATATGTTTCTTTTTTTTTTCCAAAGAAATAGAACGTTAAATTAAAAATGTGTTAGACTATTCCAACTGAACTTAGAACTTCAAAATTTTGAGACCAATTGAAGCAAACAAGCAAGCAATGTTTCACTGCTTAAGCACCCTATCCCTGAGGCTCAGGTGCTGCACATAAAACAGGCAGATTAAGAACTAATTAACTAACTTAAAAACATTAATTATAATTTAAGTGATAAAACAATGAACTAAGCCCCAAATGCTTCCCTGAAAAGGTATACCTTCAGACCCTGTTTGAAAGCTTCCACTGAGGGGGGCCTACCTCAGGGATTTAGGAAATGAGTTCCACAGGACCGGTGCCACAACCTTGAAGGCACAGTCTCCAGATGTCTTTAACCAGGCCCTGGGAAATGCTAGGAGGCCCGCCAAGCAGAGTGAAGGGAATGCATGGGGTGGACAGGAGTCAGGAGGTCATGCAGATACCCTGGACCCAAAACTGTATAGGGCCTTATAGGTGAGAAGACTCACCTTGAAGATGAACCTCCACTTAACAGGCAGCCAATGCAGAACAAATGTCACAGGACAAGACCTAGGAAGTTCCATCAGTAACCTGGCCGCTGCGTCCTGCAACAGCTGCAAGTGGTGCAGGACCCCTCCACTGTCCCAAAGATAGGGAGCATTGCATTAACTGAGTCAAGATGTCATGAAAGCATGTACTGGCAATGGTAGGTCATCTAGAGGGACAAGGGTTTAGATCAAATGTGGAAAGCAAACTACTACTGTTTGGGGACTTAGGACAAATTGCTATGAAAGGGGTATAGTCCAAATCTGAGGATTGTTTGTTCTACTGATGTTTTAGCTTTAAGTGCATGTTTGTTGGAATTACTACATTATAAGTGTGATTTGAAGCCATTCTGTGTTTTTACACACATATTAATTTAGATATTCTCATTAGAAATGGAACCCTAGCTATTGTATGTAATAGCCAAATGTGTCAATTCTGTTTTTTCTGTATGTGACAGCTAAAACGTGTTTGATGATGTACGTCCATGTTAATCAAATGTTTTTATGAAACTTTGTCAAGATTTGTACTTTGCTTTTCATGAAATCATCTGCTTATACAAGGCAACGTTGGAAAATAGGGATTTGCAGTCCTAAAATGTATCTCCTATTAAAAAAAAATAAACATTTTTATCTATCTATCTATCTATCTATCTATCTATCTATCTATCTATCTATCTAAGGGCTCTAATCTGGGTGATGTTCTTAATATGATAAAAACCCATCTGGACAACCGAGGTCACCTGAGCTTCAAGTTTCCATCCTCTGTCTAGGATCACACCCAGATTCTTCACCCTCACGGATGCCAAGAGAGGAACTGTCCCTGAGCATCAAGCCCATTTCAGTCTCCATGGTGTCCACCTCCCTCTTGTGGACTGGCTCAATCACCAGCACCTTCGTCTTACCTGGATTTGCATCAATCATTTAGAGGACTTACAGTCCTGGATCAAATTCAGACATTTGTTTAGCACCACTACTACACCACATGTCCCAAGTGCAAAAGACATATACAGCTGGGTATCATCTGCACAGCAGTGAAACTCCACACTGCAACATCTACTGATCTCACCCAGGGGCAGCATGTATACTGCAAACAGCATAAGTGAGAGACCTGACTCTTGGGGATACCACAAAACAAGGGCTTAGGGTGAGAGGAAAAACTTTCCATCACCACCATATGCATCCTGCCAGTGAGAAAGGTCTCAAACCAGCTATTGAGAGTACTGGTGAGTCCACATACTGTAGCCCCCTCAAGTGATGGAGCAGTACCGCATGGCCACAGTGTTGAACACTGATGAAAGATCAAGGAAAACATGTATTGACCAGTCTCTGTCTCTAGACATAAGAAGATAATTTTGCACCTTGACCAATGCAGTCTCAGTACTATGTACAGGCCTGAATGCCAGCTGGAGGGACTCATAGATGTCAAAAGCTGTGAGGTGTGCCTCGAGCTGCAGAGCATGGGAGTTTTGAGACAGATCTATAATTCTTCAAGATGTCTGGTTAGAGAGAGATTTTTTCAGAAGGGACTTCACCAGTGCCTCCTTCAAGGCATCTGGAAATAGTCCCTCTGAAAGCAAGCACCTGACTATCTCAGCGAACACTGGACTAACACATCTCACTAGAAGATGATTTGGTCCGGGGTCCAGTTCACAGTATGTGGGTGCCACAGCTTCAAAATCACCTCATAGACATTCTCCACCCCTACTGGTTTAAACACACTCCAGGCAAGAGGCATGCTCTCAGAGATGCCAGACTTGCCGAGATAGCCCAGTTGAGGAAATCTCAGCCCTGTTTGAGGACACCCAGTCAAACAAGAACAGAGTGGACTTCTCACATTTCTCCACCAAAATGTGTTTAAGAAACTCAAAGATTGTCTGGAATGTTTAGAAATAAGGAATCCTGATTTGCTAAAAATGATGTCATGCTTTATAATGAAGGAAAACCAGAATGGTGACATGAAATCTGGAGATAAAGATCCTGTTTTCATGCAAATGATTATAGTAATAAAAAATTAACACAGTCTCTTTCAGACTCATCTTGGCTGTTTCTGGGGCCCTCAGATCCTTCCCTGGACACTACTCAAGGGGGCTGGCCTGGGTTCTTGAAGTGCATGTGGTGCTGGAACAATAAATGTGCTCATTGCCTCCAACTGGGGGAGTGATATAGTAAGCCTGTAATTGAATGGTAGGTTAGCTCCACCCAGGAAAATGAAGTAGCTGCCCCCAAAGTACCTTCCTCACACAACAATTTCCACATTTCAGAGTAAGTCACTGTACCAGAATGTAATACTGTATAGCAGATTATATTAGCTTTCTGTTTATATTAGCTATATTAGCTGAAAGCAAAGAACCGCTAATATAAACAGACCACTAATATAATCTGCCATGCTAACTGTACTGCAACAGTAAGCATTGAGCGCTAAATACATCAGGTGCTAATATGTACAACTGGAGTCAACACGCTAAATATATCAGGTGCTAATATTAACTGCTATACAGTATTAATGATTTTTATTTTGGGGAAGGGGAAAACAGAAGAAAAATAGCATAACAAATTTAATAACAGTTGCAACACTTTTGAACCACCAAATCCCACTTCCCACCCATGAGTACACCCAACTTTTACAAGGGCAGCTGTCCAAAAGTCTATAGAGTCCCTAGGGTGGGTACCACACTGATGCAGCAATGAATGCAGATCTTTCGTCAGGGCCCAAATGACTTTAAACAGATGCAGAACTTTGTTACTTTTGTCTGGCACACTAATGGTAATAGCACAGTCCTGCCTAGGGATTTAACCCCATTTGATTTCCCTGATTAGAAAACTAGCTGAAAAGACTCCCCAAAGCCACAGCCTGGGGTACTTACAGTTCTGCAGATTCTCAAAGGGTTTGGCAGATACTTCAATTTACAATACTGTGCTGGTTTTAGCAGTTGGTGTTGCCACAAAATACCAGTGACTGAAGCAAATTTTAAAGCTGCTCTTCACCTGCCAAGCCTTTCCAATCTTCACCATTGAGGGGCCTTTGTATGTGGTTTTCACCTGGAAGACCTCTCAACCTCTTCCTCTCGAAGGATTTTCTCCCTGTTTGGGTACAACTTCTACTCCCCAACAAATGGAACCACAAGTGCACTCCCACTCTCTTAGCTGGCAGATACTGTGAATTTTAGGTAGTGACCTATTCAGTCTCTGATTTCCAGCTGTATATCTCAAACAACAACTTTCTGCACTGCAGACAGTCCAGTTCCTTCTGGACAAACCTCAGAAAACTCACACTTCAAACTGCTGGGTCTTCCTTCCCCAAACACAGGTTCCAATCTCACTGGCTCACTCTCTAAAGCAAAATTCCACTCACTGCAGCAACCTTCGTCAGCCACAGGTTCAAATCTCAGAAGCAACTTTCACTCACTGCATCAACCTCCCAATCAGCTCTCTCACAGCTGAAATTGCAGGTCTGTACAGCTGTCTCACACCTGTAATTGCAGGGCTTTTCAGCTCTCTCACAGCTGAAATTGCAGGTCTGTGCAGCTCTCCTACAGCTGAAATTGCAGGTCTATACAGCTCTCTCACAGCTGAAATTGCCTCCAAAAAGATCTCCACCAACTTGCAAATCACCGGCAGGCTTCCTCTCTCACCCACAGAATCCCATTGCTGTTTCCTTGGGGCTAACTGATTTCTATTTCTAGGCACAGTGCAGCTTGTCCACAACTGTGGCCAACTAGTTCAGGGAGCAAACTTACAATAATACAGGGCTAGTGAGCCCCAAGCATTCTTTTTCTTCTGTTCCTGACTGGGCTCTCACCACCAGCCACAGACCTCTTTTATCAGCCAAACAGTCACATTTCCTTCTTGCTGGATCATGACTGGTCTCTTTCCACCAGCAAAAGATCCCTTCTCTCAACAAACAGTCCTCCTTATTATCTCTACAGCAGCCCCTTCCTATTGACTACAGTTCTTGCCCAACTGTGAAAATGAATATGTATTAGCCTCCTACTACATCCTATTGGTCCATAGATTTGGCACCAAGAAAAGTCCCTGTTTTTGTTCCAAAAAGTCTCTTTCTGGTCCTAGAAACCCTCTAAGAAATCCTTGGCTCCTGACTGACTGAAGCAAAGGGCAAGGGTGAACACAATGGCTGCCAAATTCACAGTCCCCAGCAAAGTCCCATCTTCCACTGCCTATTGCAGCCAACTCTAACAGTTGAAAAATATATTTTCCCCACAGATTTGAAGCAGCCACTCTACTTATTCACACAATAGAGAGTTCAGTATTTTTATTTATTCTCTCACCTGTCGCTGCATCCTTAAAATGCTGTCCCCAGGTAGCAGGCAGGATCTCATTACTACTACAGCACTTTATAAATTATTTATGTGCCGTTACTAGTGCTCATAGGGTCTTTTAAACTAAATACATTTGGGACTTCTAGGTTAGCTCCTCCATGTCTCCAGTCCTTGTTTTGATACTCCAGAAGACTGGGAGTATGGAGGGAGCATTTTGGGTGCCACAGGAGTGGCTAGAAAATAATTGTGCACATCCTCACATGCACAGATCACTGCCCTGCATAGTAGCAGGGATCCAGCATGGCAACAGTGCAGCTTTGATCCTCTGGCCCCACTTTGCAACAGAAAATTAGTGGATTTGGATGGAGACTTGGGGACACATCCAGATTCAGGCAATGCGATGGAGAGGACAGAGGGGCAATGGGAGCTGTCACACCAGTAAGCCCAACAATGTTGGGGGACTTGCATAGTCTATTCCCTAAACCCTTGATGTCCTGACAATGCCATTTATGTTCAACACAATTTGACTCTACGACCATTTCTAGTTAGACAAAACAGTACCTTACCAGGCAAACATTTTAGGCATAACATTAACCCATATTGTTCTTACTAGATAACTGGTTCCTGACTATCATAGATTCCTCACAGTCAGTAGTAATAATACAATCACCACTTCAGTTTCTAATCTAGACATGAAATAACTGACAAACTACAATATCCATTAGGAAACATATACACTTTCCCACCCCTTTCCCTTCGGCAACACAGAGGGGGGCAAACTTTTTTCTGTTCCAGGAATGCAATTTTTGGGAATGGCCATTAGAGGGAACTAATCCCAGTGGTGCTTTCAATGTTGCAAAACCCTAGTAGTCCACATCACCTTTTGGACTCACCTTGGCTGTTTCTGGAGCCCTCTGGTCCTTCTCTGAACACTCCTTGCTGGGGCAGGCCTGAGTTGTAGAAGTACATGTGGTACTAGAACAATAAATGTGCTCGGTGTCTCCATATGGGGTAGTGATACGGTAAGCCTGTCATTAAATCGCAGGTTAACACACCCCCAGGAAACTGAAGAAACTGCCCAAATGTACCTTCCCCACACAACAACAATTTCCACTTTTCGCAATAAGCCACTGTATCCAGAATGTACCATTACCAATTAATTTTTATTTTGGGGAAGGGGAAAACAGTAGTAAAATAGCATAACAAATTTAACAACAGTTATAACACTTTTGCCCTACCGAATCTCACCTCCCACCCATGGGTGCACCTGACTTTCACAAGGGCAGCTGCCACAAGTCTATAGTGTCCCTAGGGCAGGCACCACACTGATGAGGCAAAGAATGCAGGGGATCTTTTGCCAAGACCCAAATGACTTTAAACAGATGCAGAACTGTGTTACTTTTGCCTGGCACACTTTTGGTAATAGCACAGTCCTGCCTAGGAACTTAACCCCATTTGAAATCTCTGATTATACTACTAGCCGAAAAGACTCCACAAAGCTGCAGTCTGGGGTTCTTGCAGTTCTGCAGATTCTCAAAGGGTTTGGCAGATACTTCAATTTAAAATACCGTGCTGGTTTTACGAGTTGGTGTTGTCACAAAATGCCAGTGACTGAAGCAAAGCTGAAAGCTGGTTTTCACCTGCCAAGCTTTTTCAGTGTTCACCATTGAGGGGCCTTTGTATGCGGTTTTCATCTGGAAGGCCTCTCAACCTCTTCCTCTTGAAGGATTTTCTCCTTGTTCAGGTACAACTTCTACTCCCCAACAAGTGGAAACACATGAGCACTCCCACTCTTTTAGCTGGCAGATACTGTGAATTTTAGATAGTGACCTATACAGTCTCTGATTTCCAGCTGTATATCTTCAACAACAACTTTCTGCTCTGCAGACAGTCCAGTTCCTTCTGGACAAACCTGAGAAAACTCACACTTCAAACTGCTGGGTCTTTCTTCCCCAAACACAGGGTCCAATCTCACTGGCTCACTCTCTGAAGCAAACTTTCACTTCACTGCAGCACTTCCATTGGCTATTCAACTTTCACTGACTCACTCTGTGGAGCAAAATTCATCTTCATTGCAGCAACCTTCATCAGCCACAGGTTCAAATCTCAGAAGCACCTTTCACTCACTGTAGCAACCTTCCAATCAGCTCTCTCATAGCTGAAATTGCAGATCTATACAGCTCTCTCACAGCTGAAATTGCAGATCTATACAGCTGTCTCACACCTGTAATTGCAGAGCTTTTCAGCTCTCTCACAGCTGAAATTGCAAGACTTTGCAGTTCTCCCACAGTTGAAATTGTAGGTCTGTACAGCTCTCTCACAATTGAAATTGCCTCCAAGCAGATCTCCTTCAACCTGTAAATCACCAGCAGGCTTCATCTCTCACCCAGAGAATTCCCTTGCTGTTTTCCTGGGGCTAACTGATTTCTAGGCACAGTGCAGCCTGTCCACAACTGTGGCCAACTAAGCTGGTGAGCAAACACATAGTCCTACATGGCTGGTGAGCCCAAGGCATTCTTTTTCTTCTGGGTCCTGGCTTGGCAGATGCAGCAAATCTGTGGTCTTGGATGCAGGGACCCTCATTTTATTTAAATACAGGGCAGGTTTCCTAATGAACCCTGAGATTGCTGCAGTCCCAGATCATGACAACTTGTGGTGATCTAATGGCTCTTTGAAAATTGAGCCCAACATATCAATTGTAAATCATAGTTTTAGAAACTGTTATTAATTAGCAGCAAGAGAGATGCATTCTTTCATTGATCCTTGTTCTATATTATTGCTAGCATTAACACTGAGTGGGCCTTGCCCTCCCAATAGACCTCCTGTCTTACAATTTTTTCAGCCTGGTAATCTTCCTATTTACATTCTAGGAGTGAGCTGTTATAAGTCTCTACCTGTAGTGAATTGCAGCTCGTTGAGACTGTGCTGCAGAGATCATATACATCAGGAGTCCACTCAGTATATGGAAGGACCGGTGAGAGAAGGACGTGTTGCTATGCACTTTTTGTCCCTGAGGAGTAGGACTATGAGCAGAGGGATAACACTTACATTTTTTTAAAAGGTATGCCATCATTGCCTTTCTAATTGTTTATCCCCTTACCAGTATACCTTATTGCACACCTTTGTCCAGCAGTAGCCTCTGGTGTATTTTCTCTCTCTTTCTCATTGCAGAAGGAAGGTGTCCCGAAGGTGGCGCAAGACAGTCCTGCTGGGCTGCCCTGATACGAGAAACCGGACCATGGTGTGTGGAGGAAAGCCCTTTGGAAAGGCTAGAGTGCCTGCCATTGTGAAAGTCCACTGATTTAGAAAATGTATATCCAGTCCTGCCTTGCCATTCTGTCAATTGAGGGGATAAAGACCGGGTCTCTGACTAAGGATACTACAACTGGACTGATAAAAGGGATGTAATTTTGTGATAAAGCCTTTTCTTTTTGGCTGAGACCTGTTTTCTATGGAATAGAATTTTTAGTTACAAATATGGTTATTTAGGGTCCTAAAGATATTGTAATATTCTTTGTATTTTAATATTTTTAGTGTGTTATTTTTTACTTATTTTACTTAAGTTTACTTACGTAATTTTACTTTTTTACTTAAGTTTTAAATCCTTTGTGCCTTATGGTAATTAGCCCACGTGACACCTAGGTATATATAGCAGCTTACTCAGTGAGCTCAATAGGATTCAATCAGTCTTATCTGCTGGGTCTCACCCGCTGGTTTGTGCGAGCATTCTGTGTAATTTGGGCTGCTATCGAACCAGGGCATTAGTTGGGAGTGCAAGTCCTAATGAAACATGACTTTGCTGCAAAATGTTTTAACAGAGTCAATTTCCTTGGTCAGCCATTTGTTGCTCTATTCCACTGAATACACTATTTTTCAGATACGTTACCTGAGCACTCATCTGAATATCTTGATTTCAGAATTACGCTCAGTTGTAAAGTGTTAAAGGGTGCTAAAGGGAGATTTCTATACCTTCAGTCCTTCTTTACGATTATCAGTGAGTACTTTGAGCTGCCAGATGTTTTTAGTTTTACATACTTTACTTATAGTGAATTATTTTTTGGACCTTCAATTTTATGCTGTCTAAACTCTTGATTTAATTTGTTAACATATATCTTATTGTAGCATTATTAGTGTATAAGTCTGCTTAATGTTTTGAATAGGTATGTGTTTTAAGTGGTGATTTTTATTCGTTTCTTTTTTTGTATTATTAATGACTTCTGTCAAACCATCTAAAGTGGGTGGTTTTATCCACAAACTGGTGAAAAACTGCTACAGTAAGATCTCTACAAAGTGTATTTGCTGTGAACTTTTAAGAAATTTGGGAACTTTTTGCTGCCCCTCTGTTATCGGGACATCAGTCGGTCGTTTGAATGATCTCCAAATGAATGAATGTAGCAATATTTGGTAATGACTTCTCTCTAGTCCTGCCTCTGAAGATCTGATTCTACTGATTATTTGGCGGATCCCGATAGGGTAGAATTTATACTAGGGAAGGACATAATATTCTTTAAGAAAACTTGGGCATGTGTAGAGTTAAACTTAAATGGTTACCATATTCTTCATTCTCCTCTCCTGCTACTAAAGATATGAAGTATGGTAGAATGATGGTCAGATTGGCAATTTATATTTAAATAAAGAAAGAAATTACTATCTTGGACACTTTAAAAATTGATCAGTATTTTATTGTCCAAAATACTGTTTGGTATTCTACTCCTATCACCCTGATTAATGTTTATATTCCCCCTAGAAAGGGTAGAAGTAATAATATACACCTGTGGGAACAACTACAAATAATGTTGGAGGAGATTTCTGTTACATTTCCAATGAAGCACCTACTGGTTGCGGGAAATTTTAATGCTAGGATCACTTTATGTGATCAGAGAAATTTTATACCTGACAGAATGTTGTCAGAAGTAATCATTACTAGAAAAAGTCAAGATAAGAGAAGTAATTCCCAGAGCAAGGATTTCATTGAATTTATGAAAGAAAATTAGCTTTTATTACTAAATGGCAGAATCCCTGGGACTTGGTGTGAAACAATACCTACTTTTCTTCCTGTGGCCAGAGCACAATTGATTATCTTTTGAGTGATCCTGATTTGGTAAAATTAATTGTTCACATGGATATTATGATGAAGCCAGAAAGTGACCATGCTCTGATTTGTTTGACAATTCGCTTAAGTGATGAACTCCTAAAAAAGATCTGCTATACAAAGGATCTATGCCAAATTGGTAAAGAGGTTCTTAGGAGAGACAAAATGATTAGCAGCCAATTGGGAGATATTATTCAAAATGCTGGTTCCGAATTTGAGTTACCTTGTATGGATTCTGAATCCCCTGATAAAATCCAAAATATGTTAGACCATTTAAATCAAAATATTAGATCAATCATTTATAGTGATGCCACATGTGACAATTATTCAAACCAAAATTGGTTTGATTATGAATGCAGGAAAGCTAAATCTAAACCTAATAAATGTATTAGATGGACTAACTCAAGACCCTATAAACTAAACTTTGAGCATTTAAATAAAATGAGGAAATGCTATAACAAATGGTTAAAGGACAAAAAATTGCATTTCAACAAAAATTATGGACTGAGATGTATAATGTAATACACAAAAATGACACTCACTCATTCTGGAAATTGGTGGCCCAAGGTGTTAAGGAATATATACCTACTCTTTCAATTTATATCCCAAAGGATGTCTGGATTGTAAACTTTAAGCAAATCTTTTCAGAAGCAGAAAATGTGGATTGTCAACCTACAGTGAGTTATGTTTATCCACAGGTGGCCCTATTATTTTTGATGAGTGGGAGGTTGAACAGGTGATTTTAAAATTGAAAAACAATGAAGTGCCAGGCGAGGATGGTATTCCAGCAGATGTTTTTAAAGAATATAAAATGTTCTGTATACCCCTATTGACTAATTATTTTAACTTATGTCTGAAATATAAATATATTCCTAGTTCATGGGTTAAAACTATTATTGTACCTTTGCACAAAAAGGGCTCAGCATATGAGCCCTTTAATTGTAGGAGTATAAGTTTGCTTAATAAAATCTCCAAAATATTTTTTAGATTATTATTGGATAGATTGAGCGATTGATCGGGTGGGTTGTGACTAATTGTATTATCTCTCCATCTCAGGTGGGATTTCGTAAGAGTTTTTCCACAATTGATAATTTATTTATTTATTATAAGGAGGCAGTATGGCGCAGTGGGTTAAGGCTCTGAGCTGCAAATCTGGAGACCTGGGTTTGAATCCCACAGCCCCCTAGTTGCATACTGTGTGACCCTGAGCAAGTCACTTAACTTCCTTGTGCTCCCAGGTTGCACCTGCAAATAAGCTTTCAGCTTAGTGTGTCTCACCTGGTAAAATAATTGGTAAAAAAAAAAAAAAAAAATTTGTATTTTCACATTTAATTGAGAAATATGTTAAGTGGCAAAAAATGAGCCTATATACAATTTTTATTGATTTTACTTCTGCTTTTGATTCCTTAAACAGATGTAAACTTTGGTCAACTCTTTATTCTCTAAAATTGAATAACACATTATTAATAATGATTTATTTACTTCACTGTGGTACAGTTTCTTCAGTTAGGTATGACAATAAAGATAACTTAACTGATTATTTTGCAATCCAGAAGGGGGTAAAACAATGGTGCTTACTTGCCCCATTACTTTTTAACATATATGTTAATGAGCTATTTACCTTTAAAAATGAAAATATACTTGATTATCCTAAAAGTAATGGCTCCCCTCTGCATGCTCTAGCTTATGCTGATGATATGGTATTATTTGCCCTATCAATAAAGGGTCTTCAAAAAAAAATAGATATATTCCAACAAAAATGTGTGAAATTAGAATTATCTATAAATTTTAGTAAAACTAAAGTAATGATTTTTAACCATACTGGAAGGAGACATAATAAGTCTAATTTTTTTCTTAGCAAAATTAAAATTGAAATGGTGAACAATTATCAGTATTTAGGGTCAATTTGACAAATACATTTAATTGGTATCCTCATCAAAAAGAACAGTATTTAAAAGCAAAAGTGATTGCTAAAGGTCTGCTAAAATTTAAGTTGACCTATGGATGTAATACTGTTTTTTTTTTTGCTCTTAAAGCAGGTGATGTGAAGATTAATTCAGTAACAACATATGGTGCTGAAATTTTGGGGTTCATATATTACTAAAGATACTGATAAAGCTTTTTCATATTATTACAAAGCTCTCCTATGAGTTTCAACTTCTACACCTAATGTGTTAGTTCATAGCTAGGGAAAATACCATCTAGTACCTTAGCTATTTTGAAGTTATTGGTTTACTGGTTAAGATTAATAAATAAAAAAATTTAACATGCTTCCACACAAATGTCTAAAAAGAAAAATAATTGGTCAAGGGTTGGTTACACCTCTTGCTGGTTAAAAAATGTAGAAAAGCAGTTGGCACAATTGAATATGTCACATCTTTTGAGTGATTACAAAAAAATATATAAATATTGATGTATCTTTAAAAAAACTGATAAAATGTAAATTATTTGATTACACGAAACAACAAGAAATGTTAAAAGTAAGACGACTTAGACTTAATGTATGGTTAAGAGTCAACAAAATTGACTATTATTTAGAAGACTATTTAACCCTTCCTATATCATTTTCAGACAGGAAATGAATTATGTGGGCACAAGCTGGACTGATTAATTCCAGATATGTATTTTTTAATAAAGGTCTTCCTACTAAAAAGGGTCCTGAAAGTACATGTAATTTATGCAGATGTACTTTAATTCAGAAAGAATGAATCTTTAAGCCATGTAATTAGGTATTGCCCTCTTTATTCTGGTCCTAGAAACAGTATGCTTGGAAATTTTTTGAAATGTTATGATAAAACTGGTTACGATCCAATATTTATTCTTTTGCACCCTAAAAATGTTGTTGATGCTTTGATGATGTCCACATTTTTTGCATCTGTAATTAAGATAAAGAAAAAAATATGCAAGAGCTATTGAGGCTTAAGATCAATTCATGTATGGATTAGAGATAACGTACTTTATGGAAATTTTATTCCTAGTTTATGTTTGTTTTTAGCCATAAGGTTAAATGAGCTTGGTAGAGCATTTAAAAAAACAATTGTATGTAATTAATTACGAATATGTTGCATTGTAAGTTATGTATGATGTCTTATTGAGATTCTATTTATGTCATGTGTATTTTCATTTGTAAAAACTTTGATTGTTAATTACAACAAAGTTGATCATTAAACTTTAAACTGAAATTGAATCTTTCTGCCAGAGACTAAACAGCACTGAAATTTCTAAATTACACCATTATCAGTAAACTCTAGACTGTGCTCTGGGAAAGAGTGTCTCTTATTGACTTTTACAGCACTCGAATCCTCTCCTGAATAACAAATATTGCTAGACTGTAATTCTAGGGTGGGAGGTGGCCTGAAGGGTTTGGATTTAGTCTTTGGGGTATTGTGTAGGGTGGTTTTGACAGGGGGTTGCTGTTTTTGAGTTAGGGTGTGTGTGGTGTATGTGTGTGTGTGTGTGTGTGGATGTAAGTATAGAAAGCCTTGTTTTGTATTAAGGTGAATGTGTCTGATGTTTTATGTTAATTTTCCTGTCAGGTCAAGGATAATTTATGTCTTTTAAACAGTAGGACACACTGTTTAGTCTGTGTCGGGATGTGCCAGAGCCTTGGCCCCTCATGGTGAGTTTATGCTGCTGCCCAGCTGTGCAACTTGTGTCTCTTTTCTGACCTCCTAGTGTCAGCTACTGCAGCACGGTGCTGCAAGGAGGTCGGTATTACAAGTGAACATGCAGGCAAGTGCTCAAAGGGTGCAGCTGGTGCACTGGAGTTTAATGGGATTGAGGTGATTGGGTGTAGGAGATGCCCTGGGATTAGACAGAGCCTAGAGAGAAGCCAGACATCTTTGGTCTCCATCTGGAATGTTCCCACCAGACCGAGTGGGAAGGTAACGCAGAGGCAGGCAGCATCTACCAGTCCCCATCGGGACATGCTATACAACACCAGGTCAATGAGGAACAAGACTGCAATTATGGCTGGCTTGATTTCCTCAGTTGACCTGGCTTGCATCATGGAGACCTGGTAAGGTGATGACACCAGGCCAATTTTGAAGGTGACTGTCCCCTCTGGGTTTTCCGTAGTGCACTGCCCAAGAAGTGAATGCAGTTGTGGGGGGTGTGGCTATCTATTTTAGATCTGACTTGGAATTCACAGTGCATGCAGTGTGATTGCCCAGATCTCTCAAGTGTGTGGCAGTGTGTGGGGGGTCCAGGTGCGAGTTGCAGAATTCTCCTCATTTACCACCCTTGGGGGTTGGAGGAGATTTCCTGCAGGAGGTTGTGAACTTCATCATTGGTGATGTGTTGGAGTCACCAAGATGTTTACTTCTGGGGGACTTCAATGCTTGGGTGAATGACAAATCCTCATGTTTTGGTTATGACTTCCTCCAGTTGATGTCATCACTGGGCCTGGCACAAGTCATTACTTCTTCAACTCACAATCACTGCCACATGCTCAACCTGGTGTTCTTGCTGGGGTTTGAGGTTGCCAACCTCAAGACTGATCAGGTCATTTGGTCTGATCATTACACCATGAAGTTATTGTTCTGGGCCCCCCAGGAAGTTCTGCCCTGCTGAGATGGTCAGTTGCCACCCTTTAAGGTGATTGTCCCAAGAGGGACTCCTGGTGGTGGCTGATCTATCTAGTGTAGAAGCTGCAGGTTCAGTTGGTGTGGGTGAGGCAGTAGTTGCCTACAATAGGGTAATCTCCAAAGTGCTTGAAGCCATTGCACCAGTCTGTATACGACCCAGATCCTATCACTTGAGATCCTCCTGGTTCAATAGGGATCGCAAGGTGATGCAGATCAAGGGTCAGAAATTGGAACATTGTTGGCAGTCCCACTCAGAGGGGAACAAACTGGCTTTGCATGTTCACTACTATGAGTATCAAGGGGCAATCAACCATAAGAAGGCAGAGTTCCTGTCCAGGGAGATAGCTGCAAGGAAAAACAGACCCTTTCAGCTATTTTGGACTGTGGACAGATTGTTACATCCGTCTGCAGCTGAAAAAAGCATTTTTAGCCACATTGTGTGAGGAGTTTCCTGTGTTTTTCTCTGACAGGGTGTCCTCCATCTGGGTGGGGATTCCATCAGTGAGACAAGTTTTGTCTTACAGAGATCAGCATTGGAAGAACAGAGGCACTCTGTCTGGGATGAGTTTAAACCAGTAGATGTGGCCAGGTTCATTGGGGTGGTCTAAAGGCTAAAGCACACTTATTGTGAACTGGACCTAGCCTCAACTCATTTTTTGATGAGATGTGTTGGGTCAATTGGCCAGGTGTTTTCTAGGATTGCCTGGTATTTGATGGAGGGAATCTTTCTGGATGTCTTGAAAGAGGATTCTTACTGAAAAAGCCATCTCCTGACCTGGACTTCCTGGAGAATTACCGTCCATTCTCCAGCCTGCCATTTTTAGGCAAGATTGTCAAGAAATCAGTGGTGTGACAGCTCAAAGAACACCTTGTGTCCTTTGACATCTATGAGCCTTTCCAGTCGGGTCTCAAGGCTTGGCACAGCTCTGAAATTGCATTAGTCAGGATACATAATGACCTACTCAGGGCTAGAGATAGAGGAGATATATCAATTCTTGTTCTCCTCAATATATCATTAGCCTTTGATGCTGTGGATCACATCGTGCTTCTTGATCACCTTCAGGAGCACTATAGACTCACCGGTACTGTCATCAACTGGTTTGAGTCCTATCTCTTGGGCAGGGAGCAGAAGGTGGTGATGGGGAATTTCTCCTCTTCCCTAATGCCCCTGTCATGTGGAGTACCTCAAGGTTCGATCTTGGCACCAGTGTTATTCGTAGTATACATGCTGCCCCTGGGAGAGCTCATTAGACAATATAATGTGGGGTTTGATAGCTATACAGATGATACCCAGCTGTATTTTTCTTTTGCCCCGGGAACACATGATGCCATGGAAGCGATTAACAACTGCTTGGCAGAGATCAATATATGGATGTCCTCCAGTTGGTTACAACTGAACCCAGACAAGACAGAGGTACTGGTGATTGAGCCAGGTCATGGGCATGATGGGAATGTCATTGCAGTGGGCACAGGATTATTTCTGGGAACCACACCATTGATGGCTTCTCCTAGGGTGTGGGATCTTGTAGTTGTTCTGGACAGCAGATTGACACTTGAAGCTCAGGTGTCATCTGTAGTCAAAAGTGGTTTCTACCACTTGAGGAACCTTGCCAGGATTAAGCCCCTAGTTCTGTCCAAAGATCTGCTGTCACTAGTGCATGCCTTTGTGACTTCAAGGCTGGACTGCTGGAATGCTGTTTACTTTGGGGTCATGGGAGAGACCCTTCACTGACTACAGCTGGTGCAGAACACAATGGCTAGATTGCTGATGGGCCTGGCATGGTCCAGTCACATATGCCCAGTCCTGTGGGCTCTGCTGATGGAGTATCCTCCTCAAGCTGGGCTTGCTCACCTATAAGGCCCTATATGGGCTGGGCCTTGGTTATCTGGCTGATCTCCTAACAGCTGTCTCCTTTGCCTGTTCCCTCTGCTCCTTGAACTGGGGCCTCCTTGATGTTCCCTGGATCAGGGGAAAAATGTTGGATTACTGCTGTGTTAGTGTCACTGGGCTGACGCTGTGGAACTCTTTACCAGCTGTCATCAGGGAGGCCCCAACCACTGAGTGGTTCAAAAAGGAGCTAAAGGCCCATCTGTTTTGTCTGGCATTCCCTGACAAGGGTGACTAACCTGTATTTTATCAACTTTTAGTCATGTTGAAATTTGTTTCAATCTTATTGTACCTTGTGTTGTTTTTCCTACCTTTTATTGTAAGGCACGTAAAGCTTCAGGGAGAACAGGCAGAGAATACCAAGAAGGAGGAGCTGCTGGTATAAATATACTTCTCTACTGGGACTAAAGAACTAGAACTCTACTATTGGGACCCTCAATTTAGGGTAAAAACAAAACAACAACAAAAAAAGTTAGTGTGTTTGTCTGAGTTGGCTGAAGTGAATTGTTATCTGTGCAATTACCTAAGTGTAGAAAGAGCTATAAAGTAGGGGGAGTGGTTATATAGAAGGAAGCCAGGTTAAAGCCAGATTTAAAAACTGCCCTAGATAGCTTCTGCCAGAGAACAGACAGAGAACACCAAGAAGTAGGAGCAGCTGTTATAACTACTGGGACTAAAGAACTAGAACTCTGCTACTGGGAACTTCAATTTAGGGTAAAAACAAAACAACAACAACAAAAAAGTTAGTGTGTTTGTCTAAGTTGGCTGAAGTGAATTGTTATCTTGCAGTTATCTAGGTGTTTGTCTCAGGTGGCTGAAGGGAATTGTTATCTGTGCAATTACCTAAGTGTAGAAAGAGCTGTGAAGTAGGGGAGTGGCTTAGCTAGAAAGAAGCCAGGTTAAGGCCAGATTTAAAAACTGCCCTAGATAGCTTCCTTCAGAGAACAGGTAGAGAACAACAAGAAAAAGGAGCTGCTGTTATAACTATACTTCTCTACTGGGACTATATTGCCCACCTTCCCTCCACTGCACCCCCCCAATACCCCAAGCCAGTTCTACTTTTATATGCACAGGATATGACAGACAACAGGAACTTCCTGTTTTGGAGCAGGAAGTGAGTGATCACAAAGCCACAAGAGACTCACCATCCTAGAAGGAAAATAGTAGCTCTTGGCCCCCCCCCTTAGCAGCTGGAGGTCTGACTCTGAGCAAGTAAAGAGATTACTGAGAATTGTAGGAACTTCTTGTCTCAGAACAGGAAGATCAGGAGCTTAAAGGGCACAGAGGCAGTAAGCAAGTAGGGAGAAAAAATATAAAAAACCAAAAACAAACAGAGGAAAGAGTAAGTATTCCAAACAACAGTTAAGGGGTCAGAAATAAGGCATGATGGAAGTGGTGCAGTGCAGTGGCTGTGGAGCTGCAGTCTTCTAGGAGACATTCTGGAAGATGCAGTGTTGTCCCATCTGCAGGCACCTCTCTGGACTAAGGGAGGAGGTTGATCATCTCCTTGCTGAGTTGGCCAGAATCTGGGGGACCTCCTCTCCCACACAGGGGCCACCAGGGCCACTGCCATTGGCTCAGAGGTTGCAAAGAAAGAGGAGTGGTTGGACCACAGTGGGCTCAGGAAGGGTGATGGTGGTGGAACAGAGGTGCATCCCTCCAGTTGTACCTCTCCACAATTCATATTCCATTCTCACAAAGTGTGGTTCCTCTATGGAGGCACCCACAGTGGAGACCAAGGAGGATGCTAGGCACCTCCACAAAGAAGACTCACAGGAGGGTGGCATGGTACCCCACAGGGGAAGGACACAACTCCTGGTGGGGGACTCCATTGTTAGTGGGGTAAAACTGGGGGAGGAAGGGGAGAGGGAGGTAAAGTGCCTTCCTAGCATAAAGGCTTGGAGGTACAGTGAGTGAATCCTCAGGATCGCTGGAGAAGCAGCACAGGGGATGAAGCTGGATGTCATTGTCCACCTAAGGACAAATAACCTGGCTGAGAAAGGGATCAGAGCAGTGCAGGAAGAATTTATGGAGTTTGGGAGGAGTCTTAGACAAGTAGCATGCATGGTAATCTTCTCAGAGGTGCTGTCTGTCTATGGTATGGATAAGACTAGGGTGCTTCACACCATGGGATTCAATCAGTGGTTGAAAAACTGGTGCAGGGCTCAGGGATTTTGCTTCATTGGGGACTGTGGGTCCACCTGGAGTGATGCTGGTCTATACTGTCATGATGGTCTGCATCTGTCCAGGAGGGGAACCAGGATCCTAGGTGATAGGTTTAAATGCTTCATTGGGAAGCATTAACACTAGCCATGGGTGGAGGCACTGGAAAGGTGCAGGGAAATCCTAGCCCTCCCAAAACATCAGGGTAGTAAGTGAGGTAAACACCAAGATAGAGATGTCGATAGGGAGAAGGACAGGGGTAAATAGAGAAAATGACAAAGGCAGTAAGGACAGGGATGGGGTAAAAAGGGACAAGGCCATCAAGAAATGGAGGGGAATGTGTACCAATGCCCATAGTCTGGGCAACAAGCTCCCTGAACTTGTGGCTTTGATGGAAGAGGGATGCCTGGATATTGTAGCAGTTACAGAAACATGGTACACAGAGAACCATGACTGGGAGGTTAACATAGCAGGGTACACAACCTACAAGAGAGACAGGGAGGGTAGAAGGAGGGGAGGAGTAGCTCTCCATGTAAAGGAAGGGATAAAAGCAACAGTACAAAAGAGTAAACAGGGAGGAGAGGAGGCACTGTGGGTCACCTTAGAGACTGGAAATGGCACCACAATCCACACAGGAGTTGCATACAGACCCCCATGTCAGGGAGAGGGAATGGACAAGGACATGATAGAAGGCATCCTTAGGATGGCAGAGAAAGGGGAGATATTGTTGATGGGGGACCTGAACCTGCCAGATGTTAACTGGAGCACCTTTGCTGCAGTCACATCCAAAAGCAGGGCCATTCTTGATGCCCTACAGGTGGCATGCCACAGACAGCTAGGTTTGGAACCCACTCATGAGGGAGCAATCTTAGACCTTATACTCTCCAATGGGGACAGTGAGAGGATCTAAGATCTAGAAGTGGGTAGCCATCTGGGAACAAGTGACCACCAAACAGTGTGGTTCATGATAAACTCAGCTACAGAGTCAAGCCATACAAAAGTGAGGGTACTGGATTTCAGGAGGGCTGACTTTGGCAAGATGGGAGAGTGCCTTAGAAAAGCACTGGCAAACAGGCTAGAAGGAGGGGTGGGGCAACAATGGGGAAACATCAAAACAGCCATCACAGAGGCAATAAGCCTTTGTGTGAAGCAAATAAACAAATCAAAATGAAAGAAAAAGCCACTATGGTTCTTAAAAGAGGTGGCAGGGAAGGTTAGGGAGAAAAAGATAGTATTTAGGAAGTATAAGGAAACACAGAAGGAGCAAGACTGAGAACTGTACCAGTTAAGGCAGAAGGAAGCAGGAAGGGAAGTCAGAATAGCAAAGGCCCAAACTGAGGGAAAGATAACCAACTCAGTTAAGAAAGGAGATAAAATATTTTATAGGTACATCAGTGAGCATAGATTGACAAAGGGGGGATAGTGAGGCTAAATAGAAAGGACGGTGGGTGGGCAGAGATGGACAGTGAAAAAGAAGGGATACTGAACAAATATTTCTGCTCAATATTCACTAAAGAGGAGGAGGGGGTGTCTAATCCAATTAACAGAATCACTCTGCATGGGGGGGTGGTCGATCCCAGTCCTTTCACAGAAGAATGGGTTCTGAAAGAACTCCTAAAACTGAAGGTGGACAAAGCAATGGGGTCTGATGGAATTCTCCCCAGAATTCTAAAAGAATTAAGGGGAGAACTAGTGACACCACTGACTACCCTTTTTAACAAATCATGGGAGGTTGGTGTGGTACCTGAGGACTGAAGGAAGGCAGATGTGATTCCTCTTCACAAAAGTTGGAGCAAGACTGAGGCAGGAAACTACAGACCTGTCAGTTTGACCTCTGTGGTAGGGAAAGTGATGGAATCACTTCTGAAAGAAAGAATTGTTGAGTACCTAGAGGCCAGTGGGGCACAGGACCCAAGGCAGCATGGGTTCACAGTGGGAAGGTCATGTCAGACAAATCTAATTGATTTCTTTGGCTGAGTGACCAAAGTAGTAGACCAGGGAGGGGCTGTGGACATGGCCTACATAGACTTTAGCAAGACATATGACACAATCCCACACAAAAGATAAATAATCAAATTAACCAGGCTGGGAGTGGGTCCCAGGGTGGTAGCATTGGTAAAACATTGGCTGGACAACAGGACACAGATGGTAATTGTAAATGGAGTCCACTCTGAAGAAAGAGGGGTTACTAGTGGGGTACAGCAGGGTTCAGTACTGGGCCCAGTCATTTTTAATGTCTTTATAAGTGACATTGAAGAGGGACTGGAAAGAAAAGTATGCCTCTTTGTAGATGACACAAAGATCTGCAACAGGGTTGATACACAAGGAGGCATGAAAATGATGAGAAGGGACTTGGTAAGGTTGGAGGAAAGGTTAGAACTATTGCAGCTTAGATTCAATGCAAAGAAGTGCAAAATAATGCACCTGGGAAACAAAAACCCAGGGGAAGATTATACAATGGGCGGGGGGGTGAGGTAGTAACAACAACAAAAATGGAAAGGAACCTGAGGATAATGATATCAGAAGACCTTAAGGTTAGCAAGCAATGTGAAAAGGCAGTAGGGAGGGTTGGGGGGTACTGGGATGAATAGGAGAGGCATCACCAGGAGAAAACAGGAGTTGTTATCCCTCTGTACAGACAGTTGTTGAGACCCCATCTGGAGTACTGAGTCCAGTTCTGGGGACCCCATCTCCACAAGGACATAGACATAATGGAGGCAGTCCAGAGGAGGGCAACTAAAATGGTGCAGGGTCTGCAAGAGAAGCCACATGAGGAGAGACTAAAGGAGCTTAATATATATACCCTTGAGGAAAGGAGGGAGAGGGGGGACATGATAGAAACTTTTAAGTACCTCAGTGGAATCAACAATGTCCAAGAGAGTAGCATCTTTCAGAAAAATAGATGTGCAAGAACAAGGGGACACAATTTGAAGATAGAGGGGCATGGCTCAGGGGCAATGTTAGGAAGTATTTTTTCACAGAGGGGGTGGTGGATGCTTGGAACAGCCTTTCCGAGGAGGTTGTGGGGTCTAAAACTGTGGGAGAATTCAAGAATGCATGGGACAGACATAAGGCAATTCTTGTGGGGGGTAGGAAGAAATAGGCTTTTGGTTAACTAGGATCTGCAGCTGATCCTGTAGGTAGGGAAATGGGAAGACTAGGTGGGCCAAATGCTCCTTATCTGCCATCAAAGTCTATGTTTCTATGTCTATGTTTCTATGTACTGTACATGCCTGATAAATAAAATTTGCCTTGCCTTGTTTTAGCAAGACCTTCTACAGCAGGCTTGTCAAGATGCTAAGGGATCACAGGATATCCAAAGCAGTAACAGGATAGTTACAAAACTGTAGGATGTGACAAACACAGAAGGTGGTCATAAACGCAGAAATCAGAGAGGCTAGGGAATTGGCAAGTAGAGTGCTGCAGGATTCTTTCCTGGAGACTGTCCTCTTTAACGTATTCATTTGCGACATAGGGATAGGAGTCCAAAGTAAGAACTGCCTATTCACAGATGTCACCAACATCTACAGTAGAGTGGACAGCAAGGAGGGGGTTCAGAACAAAGAGGGATGATTTTGAAAAGCTATAGAAATAGTCCAGGATATAGGAGTTGAAATTCAATGCCAAAAAATGCATGGTAATACACATCTGTAGCAAAAACCTGAACACACAATACCTAACAGGAGGGGTTACAACAGACAGAATGGCTGAGAAAAGAGACTTATGGGTGTTAATCTACAGAGCCTGAAAGCATCCATGCAGTTTAGTAGAACAGTGTGTAGGGCTAACAGGATGTTGGGGTGCATAGGAAGAGAGATAAGCATTAGATGCAGGGAGGTGGTCCTTAATCTACCACACCTGGAATGCTGCACTAAGTTCAGGAGCCTACATCTGTAAAAGGGCTGAGACAGGGTGAGACAGAGCAGAAGTGGGTGACCAAAATGATCCAGGGGCAATGGGAGAAATTATATGAGCAAAGGTCGAAAGACCTCAGTATGTATACCATGTAGCCAAGGAGGAAGAGGGGGAACATAATGGAAATGTATATATACTGTATGCAATAGTGTGAGCATAAAATACACTGAATGAATACAGTCACAGCCAAAGGCATGGCCAGATATTTCCTGAAATTTCTGTATATTTCTGGAGAAATCTCATGCTTTCTGCATTTCCATAGTAGGGGCAGCAGAGAGAAACTCTTTAGAAATTTCAAAAAAGTCTGGAAGTATCTGGCCATGTCTGTGGCTACTACTGTATGTTACTTTCTGTGCTGATGAGTCTACTGTTTAAATGAAAAGGTTATTTGTATAGTTAGCTCATCAACTGCATTTATTTCAATAGTAGACACATCACTGAGTTAATGCTATTGACCCTTGTTACACTCACTGCCTGTCAAACTCATGACTATGAGTACATCACTAGCACATAGTATTTAGTTCTGTCTTTTAAACTGACTTCATCTGTCTTTCTGATCGCATTGTAAGTTACTACCAGCATTGCTTAAACAAGCACAGTAGTATTTTAAAAAGCCCAATTACACTGGAGCTAGATAAGCTTGTAATTGTTCTATTTCTAAGACTCATTGAACAGTATTCCCAACAACAACCCCCCAAAAAAGACAGGTACCTCAGAGGTAGCTCCAGCTGTTCCTTGCAGCAATGTCATAGTCAACATGTACACAGCGATGTAAAAAAAAAAAATTAGTCCCCAATTGAGAAGTCTTCCCACCCAACTACATCAAGGCTAGTATGCATTTTGCAGAAGTTGAATTCTCCAGTCTCCAATACAGCAGAGTTTCACGCTGGTAGCTAAAAAAGAACGCCAAACAAACAAAAATATTCTTGCCTGAATATCTCAAGGCTACATCTACATAAAGGTTTTTTTATCTATATAGTTTTATCCAATAACAAACAGTAGATTCAATCAGGCTCCAGTACAAGAATGCATATTTTAGTCTCTCCAGATGTTGAGACACAGCTGACATGCGCTGATGATGACTTGAGCTTCGGGGCTTCTCTCTATGGAAATTCCACTTCTCCTATGATTCCAAAACAAGTAGGCCTCAAACTGAGTCTCCCAATTTCTCCCCGTTGACCTGCAGACTGAATCTGCCCATGTGCAATCACATATCATGCATCACTGTCCTCTAGCCAATCAGAGATGCCACAAAGGAATCAGCTATCTGATCAGAGAAACAAATCTCTGAATCCAGCTAGTACCACAGCAGAAGATAGCAAAGTGATTTGTAGTACCACACAAAACACAACTTTAAATAAAAACAAGAAAGGGATTTCTAAATTTTGTAAAAACGAATAAGAGAGGAGGCCTATTGCATACAATGAATATGCAAAGGGGGAGTGTATGATAAACTTTTTATCTGAACTCATTGAGGTTGGTCCTCTGTGTCCTCACTCATGGCTGCACCACTCGTGAGAACACAGAGGTCAAACCTCAACTCATTCAGATAAAACAATTATCATACACGTTCCTACTGCATATACATATATATATATATATATATATATATATATATACACACACACACACACATATATATATATATATATATATATATATATATATATATGTGGACAGTATCAGGAGACTTGGGTATGCACTTAAAGCAAGATCTATGGTTTACTCATAATTTATTAAAAATACAGAATGTGTGCTCTGTACTGTTGCCAATATGGTCAAGAGATAGTGTGCATAAAAAAAAGTGTATGCATTTTTATTTTATTGTGGCAACATTTTAATAATGAAAATAGCCTTAAAAAAGGCTGCCATTTTGTGACATAGCTGTACTATACATTTTGGTGACCATTAAATTTACTGCATTTAAAGCACAATACTAAAGTTTTCTTTTTCAGTGGGCAGAGTGGATGTGTAACTGTCCCCTGGTGATAAATGATTTTATGCAGATGTAATTACATTTACATGACACCACATGTAATTTATTACTTTTGTGCATTACTGTGGTGTCTTATACAGCTGCATCATTTATCTGTATTCTGCCTTCATGCTTTGTGTTTTTTTTCAGTATCAGTTCACATTGCTTAATGTGTTTCCCCCACACAAATCTGCAATCTTAATGCAGTGGTACATAGAGCCTGCTAGGAGCAGCAGCATCAAAAGCTGTGGCTCTTGCTGTCGTGTCCATGTTACCCACATGGATGATGGTGATGATGCTGGTATTGGTACAAGTAGCCGGGACCCAAAAGTTACATCAGGCATTCAATATTGGTATTCTGGATCTAATCAAAACTTTTCTCTTCCCACTGCTTCTCCCATTTACCATTCTTGAAAACAGGTAGAATGAAGCGTTGTCCATTTTAAATCTGGTGTGCTGCACAGGAGTTTGGACGGATCTCAGAGATCTTCAGTCACTAGAAAACATGATCTTCAGCATTCTGTTACAAAACAGCAAGTTAAAATTCTGGAGGCATATTAAATAGTAACTGGATAATGTGCGGCAGTTGTTCTGTGTCATTTTGGGGACAGAAAAAAATAAAATATTCACCTTAAGACTTCATGGTACTGCTGTTTGTGAAGGGCCCCTCTTCAAAATAGAGGATGATTGAATTAGTGGGCTATGCAGCACAATGGGTATATTTTAAAGTTTTGTTTGAGAAGTATATCAGCAGAACTTTCCTCTGGTTCTAGCACTGTGTAAATGGGGCATATTAAATAGTATAGTTTAAAGTTGTGTATGGGAAGTATATCAGCAGAACTTTCTTCTGGTGTGGTTAGTGTTTAAATGGGGCATATTAAATAGTATATTTTAAAGTTTTGTTTGGGAGGTATATCAGCTGAACTTTCCTCTGGTGCTGGCACTGTTTAAATAGGGCATATTAAATACTAACTGGCTATAGTGCAGCAGTTGTGGTCTATCATCTTTGGGGCAGAAAAGTTAAATTTGTGTGTTCTCTCATGGCCCAGCTATCTGTGAAGGTCCCCTCTTCAAAATGGGACTGTGCATATATGTGACCAGTCTAATCAAATAGAGTTTTGTTTGAGATTGATAGTTTTTGTTTACAATCCATTCTGTGGATTTTCATTGTATAATTTGATTTTTTCAGAATATTGCTAATATTGGTGAACTTTCCCCTGCTGATGACTTTAATCATGTTTAAATGGGGAAAAAACAACACCTGTGGGGTTCCTACTGGTAAATTCTAAGAATGTGTATTTGTCGAATGAATGCTGCAGCTGTTGATGTGATGATGGCTCTATTTTAGAAGTATGTATGTGGAAAGAATATAAAAGCTGCACTCTTAAAATGTTTTAAATAAAAATAAATGCAATTTGTGAGAGATGCTTGTAATGTTTGAAAAGAAGGGGTGATGTTAAGGTAGGTAGATGTGTGTGTGTGTGTGTGTGTGTGTGTATGGTGTTATTTTATAGTGATAAAGTTGCCTTTCTTGATGTAAGATTATAAATGAGCATTATTGTATTGGCATACTGAGCTAGGGGATCAGGTATGGGTGGTGGCATAATATATTGGAACTGTTTGAAATAAAAAAAAATACAACAATGAGGCCTATCTCAAAACTGCTTCTTATGGCATTGGTCAGTTCATTCGAGGTTACTGGGGGTTACTACATGTAGGAATGAGATCGCTTCTAAACTAGACATCAAGTGGTAGCATAATATGTTAGAACTGTTTAAAAAATAAAAGAATATAGCACTTGGGCCTACCTCAAAATGGCTGCTCATGGCATGGGGGGGTACCATGCGTAATAAGTGGATTATTGTCTGGGTGTACTAGTGCCTGTCGGGCAACATCATTGTTTTGGATTCATCTGGCAAAAACATTGTCCTGATTTATTTGTAATTAGACTGTTTCTAAATTAGATGGCAAGTGATGGCATACTATGTTGGGACTGTTAAAAAATAAAACAATACAGCACTTGGGCTTACCTCAGAAAGGCTGCTCATGGCATTGCTTAGTACATTCAGGGGTATGGGAGGGATACCATGTGTAGTACTGGAATCTGGTCATTGCCTGGGTGTACTAGTGCCTGTTGGGCAATATCAGTGGTTTGGATTCATCTGGTAAAAACATTTAGCAGATTTATTTATAATGAGACTGCCTTTAAATTAAATGTCAAGTGTTGGCATAATATCTTGGAACTGTTTGAAAATAAAAAAAATACATCACCTGGACCTGACTCAAGTAGTTTGGTGTGGAATTCCATGTGCAGTACAAGAACCCTACAGCAGTGGTGTCCCTGTGATGCACACGGTGGTGAGCACAGGGTAGGCCTGTTGATATTTTGGCATCATTTTCCCCATAATTGCTGGCACTGGATTGCCAGGGGATGCCATGCATTGCCTGCATCTGCTGTTATCAACATCAAACAGATTGCCTAGGTGCTTTCTGGTTGGTAACTGTGGTTGGGCCTACCATCAGTTTGACTCTGTGGAAGTACAGTAATGTCAAAATGACCCCTGATGTGCCTTAGGCCTGCCGAGTAACATCTAGCTGTATCTTGCCTTGCCTTTGCTTGTTCACAGGGAACTTTGGTGTATTGTTTTGACTTGTAGAGCAGTTTGGATGTGGCATTCCTCATGCAGAACAAAAACCCTACTGCAGCAGCATCCCTGTGATGCATGTGGTGGTGAGCTTAGGGTGGGCCTGTGTGATATTTTGGGATTATTTTCCCCTCAAAGACCAGCACAGGGTTGCCAGGGAGCATCATGTGGCATCCTCATGTATAGTTATCAGTACCAAACAGCTTGCCTGGGAGCTTTCTGGTTGTTAACTTTGGTTGGGCCTCTCCTCAGTCTGGCTCTGCAGAGTTACAGTGATGTCAAAATGGCCCCTGATGTGGCATGGTACTTATCAATGTGCATTGGCTGTTTGGTTGATAATAAGCCATTAATAAAAGTTGTACCATGTATTTCACATGTTGCATTGCTACTGTGGTGTCTGTGTTACCCACAGTAGTTTTATGCAACAGACATGGTCACATAATAAATCCAGTACAACCAAGTGATTTGTTCATGTTTATCTTTTTACTTAATGTCCAGTTTAAGTGTGAAAGGTATGTAGACTGGGCATAAACAGTATAAGCATGAAATAATGAAACTTTGGTAACCTCCTGTTTATATTTTTAGTGCTGTCTACATTGGAGGATAGATAGCAACACATAGGCATGGAAGAATATCAAATATTTAGATGTTGCAAATGAAAACACTTAAATAGAAGACAGAGACACTGCATTTGAAAATTTTATTTATTACTAGAAATGGGAAATAATGCATAATGGACACCGAGTAACCCACAAAAGTAGTTTACATGTCATAAATAACTGTGCCATTTTTCCAAACTTAGAAATACAGAATTATCTTCATATTTTGTATTATGCAACTACCATATATACACATTAAAATTAAGGTTGAGTCATGCCTAATTATAAAACTTTTTTGTGTCTAAGAATGTCACATTTGTCTCTGAATACTGTCCACACAGATATATATATATATATATATATATATATATATATATATATATATATATATATATATATATATATATATATATATATATATATATATATATATACACACATATATTATGACAAAAACTCTGTTTAATGCATCAGTTAGGGTTGTTCCACAGTGACAAAAGTGAGGAAATTCGGTGTTAGGGTTGAAAACCCAGCTGCTCATTCTCCTCACCACCACCACCACCACACACACACATACATACATGCAAGTAGGGGAAAGACCAAGGCAACACAACCAATCACACACATCCAGGAGGAGGTGTATACCTGTGTTACTGTAGGAAGTGGAGAAATCCAACTTGAGATGTCATAGATTATTTACAAAGTTGTTGTTCAACATTAGTTTACAGAAAGGCGAACCAATCTGGCAGTAGTGAAAATGGTGTACCTCGCATTGTTTTCAGCATATGGGTGGTGAAAGGCATCATGGGTGCTGCAATGTTAGTCTATGGCAAATTGCTCAACTTTGGAGCAGTGTAACTTTGTAATCCTTAAGTATTTTAGCACAATAGCAGGGAAAAAGCATATCTATGGGACTAGGTCTTGCCATCCTGCAAATTTGAGGCCAAAGGACCCAACCATTTGCTTGCAGGATGATAGTAAAGATGTGCAGTCATTAGGAGCATACTTTCACAAAATACTTTTGCAAACACAAAAGTGTCATAGCACAACACTTTCGGATTTTTGAAAGTGATTTTCGAAAGTATTTCAGGGATTGTGCAAAATCTTGTTTTGGATCTTGCGAACCCCAAAATACCATATGTGTACTCTGTGTTATGTGTTGGTGGCAGCATGTAGCCCAAGATGTACAGTTGTCTGTAGTGATATGTGTTTAGTGGTACATGGAATGTCCTGGATGAGAGTTAACAGTGATGACCCCATGCGACAGCCCGATGGGAGCATGGGTGTGTGGTTTCATGGTTTCCATAGTTGTATGTTATTCCTGTTACCTGCTGATGGTTGTGTGTGATTGGTTCTTCGCCTACTTCATGTATGTGTGTGTGTGGTGGTGGTGGTGGTCCATGAATTTTCCTTCTTTTTGAGAATGTGCACTATAAATATTATATGGAATGTGGTGGTGGGAGCGCAGGACTCACCATGTGATTTTTTGTCACTTTGCTGCTCAAAAACTGTATGACCGAGTGAAATGGAAATTGGGTACAGAAACAGAAATGTAAACAGTAATGGCATATGTGATGTAGAAGGAAACCGTAATGGAATTGGCAATGGAAACACTACCAAAAATGCAAATGGTAAGGCTAACAGAAAAGCAAATGGTGACGAACACACAAACAGTAGCGGTAACGCAACTGGAAATGGAAACAGTTATGGTAACACCAATGATGACACCAAAGGGAGCAGTAACACAAATGTAAATGCAAAGGCAAGCACGTATGCAAATGCAATTTGTAATGCGCATGGGCACAGTAACACAATTGGAAATGCAAATGCTTATGGTAACACCAACGATGATGCCAAAGGAAACAAACGCAAACAGTAATGCAAACAGAAGCGCATACACAAACGCAAATGGTAATCCACACGGTAATGCAAAATGAAACACAAAAAACAATAGTAATGGAAATACAAATGGCAACAGTAATGCAAATGCAAAGGGTAACGCACACGGTGATGTAAACGGGAACGCTAACGCAAACACTTATGGAAATGCAAGTGGAAATGCTAACTGTAACAGTAATGGAAATGCACACCCTTTTTTTCCCCAAAACCTGCATTCAGAAGCACAGTGAATACAAAGAATGTATGCATAATAATGGGCCTCGGAGCAGAAAATGAACACTTGGGCCCAGATATTCAAAAGGGTTGCGTATGGTGCAACAGTGTTGCACCATGCACAACCCACTGATGCGCCCCGGCATGATGACATTCAAAAGGGAAAAGTGCGCGGCACAAATCCCGATGTGCCGGTGCGCATCAGTAATATATGCAGGCACAGGTAGGGGGGCATGCCCATGCATAACCTACACAGCCCGATATTCAGCCTGGGATGTGCAGAGCCATGCATGCGCAACCCCTACCTGCACCAGCACAAAGTTAAGCCCCCAAAAAAAGGAACAACTGATGGCCATCCACAGGTGAGCTACCGCATTGCAGGGTGCAACACGGCAGTTGCCACCTGTGGGTGGCCTCTCAAGTTCCGGCTGCACCTGGCGGCACCCCCCCATGCCCGATCATGGGCATTTGTAAAAGAAGACGTCGTCCAATATCCCTTGTGGTCCAGTGGACCGCACTCTGCCCGATCACTGGCATCTGTTGTAATAAAAGAACCCCCCCGTCCAATATCCCGCTTTCTGCCTGATTGCGGGCATCTGTTGTAATAAAAGACACCCCCCATCCAATATCGCGCTTTCTGCCCGATTGTGGGCATCTGTTGTAATAAAAGAACCCCGCCATCCTATATTCCTGGTGGTCCAGTGGATCGCACTCTGCCCGATCGTGGGCATCTGTTATAATAAAGAACCCCATCAATATCCCTGGTGGTCTAGCGGTACCTCCACTCACCCACCCACTGAGCCCCACCACTCCGCTCCCCGGTCAGCCGGTGGTGGCAGCACCCCACCTGCTGCCCGCCCGCCTGCTGACTGACAGCTCGGTAGGGCTGCACACCGATGGTTCACAGTGTGAGACAATGGGCATGCAACCATACCGTACCACACATTCAGATATGTGATTCATTCACATATCTGGAATGTCTAATACCAATATGGCACACACCCATTGGCTCATGCTGTGAACCAATGGGCGTGCATCCTCAGAGCTGTCAGTCGGAGGGCAGTGGGGCAGCAAGCGAGTGGGTTGCTCTTCCTGCCCGCTGACCCGGGGAGCAGGGTGGTGGGGCTCAGTGGGCGGGTGGGGAGGGGTACTACCATTAGACCACTGGGGATATTGGATGAGGGTTCTTTTACAACAGATGCCCAGATCGGGCAAGTGCGTCCACTGGACCACCAGGGATCTGGATGGGGGTTCTTTTATTACAACAGATGCCCACGATTGAGCAGAAAGTGAGATATTGGACAGGGGGGTTTCTTTTATTACAACAGATGCCCACGATCAAGCAGAGTGTGGTCCACTGGACAAGAGATGCCTGCAATGGGGCAGAAAGTGAGATATTTGACAGGGGGGTGTCTTTTATTACAACAGATGCCAGCGATCAGGCAGAAAGCAGGATACTGGATGGGGGAGTTTCTTTTATTACAACAGATGCCCGCAATCGAGCAGAGTGCGGTCCACTGGGACGACCAGGGATATTGGACGGGGGGGTTCTTTTATTACGACAGATGCCCGCGATCGGGAAGAAAGTGGGATATTGGATGGGGGGGTTTCTTTTATTACAAGAGATGCCGCGATCGGCCAGAAGGCGGGATATTGGACAGGGGGGTGTCTTTTATTACAACAGATGCCTGCGATCAGGCAGAAAGCAGGATATTGGACAGGGGGGTTTCTTGTATTACAGCAGATGCCTGCAATCGGGCAGAGTGTGGTCCACTAGACCACCAGGGATATTGGATGGGGGGGTTCTTTTATTACAAGAGATGCCTGCAATCAGGCAGAAAGTGGGATATTGGACGGGGGGGTTATTTTATTACAACAGATGCCTGCAATCAGGCAGAAAGTGGTCCACTGGACCACCAGAGATGTAGGACAGGGAATTTATTTAAAACATATGCCCACGATCAGGCTGCAGGGGGTGTCAGTTCCCGATGGCTGCTTCCTGGCAGGGTGCCAGGCGCAAGTCATTGGGGATTGGTGCACCTGCATGCAAATGGGATGCAAAATGGGGCCATAATGACATGCAAATGGCCCCATGTGCACCTTGCATAAATTATGGCCTCATTTGCAAGTCACCTTTTGAATATCATGGGTTCTGTGAATGGTGTAATGGTACTTGCGCTAGCATATCTCCATGCTCCACTCTGGCCACTTGCACTGGCGCAGTGCCACTGCACCATGCACAGTAGGGGTGGCCAGGGTGTGATATTCAAAGCTGCTGAGCCATGGTGCAGTTCCTTTGAATATTGTTTAATCCACGCCCATGCGCAGCCAAGTTGAGCTGGGCCCAAGCTTGCACCACAGCCTGGCGCAGTTTGAATATCTGGGCCTCGGAATACTAAATTGCTTACATCTCAGGAACTGTACGATGTAGAAAAAAAATTAAAATCTCATATTATTTATGACTTACCAGGCTAATTTTGTTCTTAGCCCCTTGGCGGTATGAGGGTAGCTAAACATTTTCTCATGAAAAGTCCATATCTCCAGCGTTTTGAGATACAGGCGGCTAAAGGTGCAATGGACGCCGCAATGTTAGCCTATGGGAAAAATTGTCAACTTCAGAGTGCAGTAACTTTGCAACCCTCCAATATTTTGTCACCAAACTACAAAAAGGCACATCTGTGGGATTTTGGCTTTTTTCCATCCAAATTTAAGCCCAAAAGATCAAACAGTTATTTTGCAGCAGGGTGGCAAAGATTTTCTATTGTTTGGGGCATAGTGTTGCAAAGTAGTGTCATGATTTGTGACACTTTAGCAAAAGAAATCACAAAAGTGTCGAATGTGCGACACTACTTTGCGAAACTACTGTTTACAAAAATTTCAAAAACATATTTCTGGGGTGTTTAACCCTTCAAAAAAACATGGCTAGCATCCTCAGGACTCGACTCGGTGAATGCAGCAAGAATTGTGTCCATAGATGGTCCCAAATTTAAATGCCAAGCATTTCTGTGACCACCGTCTGAAAACAAGATGGCTGATTTGAGAACTACAGGGGTCATTTGCGACACTAAAAACTGCATTTGCGACACTGTCAAACTTTTTGTTAACTTGTTTTTTGAATAACTTTTGAACCATTTATTATTTTTTCACGAGATCTTCAAAAGGCACTTCGGGGACCCCTGCATTTTTCCTGAAGGTTTCAGACTGGTAGTGCAAACCATGTGACCTTTAGGTGCGAGCAAAGAATGTGCAAAAATGCAAAATTACCACATTCTATGGCACTGTATAGCTCCACAACCGTATATCTGGCCATTAGAAAACTTGGGAGATCCAGAGATCTATGGTACCATTCTGTGCATGCCAATTTTCAGGCAAATCCATGATATGGCAGCAAAGTTATTAAGCTGCCAAATTTCAGAGTTTAACTTTAAATGGGGTACTCAACCCACTATAGTAGCACTACCGTGCCACTATATATATATATATATATATATATATATATATATATATATATATAGTCTTTGCAAAAAACTGTGTTAATGCAACATTTAGGGATCAGCCTAAAGTGACAAAAGAAGGGAAATGTGGTTTAAGGGTTTTCAACCCTGAAACCCAACCTCTACCCCCAAAGCAAATCAAGGGTGCAGTGTTCCTTGGGGGTTTCAGCCATAACACTCACCCCATTCTATACACTCCTGAAACATACACACCTGTGTCCATCACATCTGAGTTTTCCTGCTACTGCAATGGGATGAGTTTTAGGGTTGACAACGCCAAGGAAGACTACACCCCTTATTTGCTTCAGGGTGGAGGTGGGGTTTTAGGGTTGAAAACCCTAAAACCATTTCCCTACTTTTGTTACTTTGGGCTGAACCCTAATAGTTTCGTTATGTAACAAGGTGGACCTGTTGTAGTTGTCCTCCACCCCTGTTATGTATATGATTTCCCTGTAGATCAACCCCCCACAACTCAATCTCTTTTTTTCTTTCTTTTCCTGCCTGTCCTACCCTCTTTCCTTTCTTCTCTTCTCTCTGTATTATTCTCTCTGTCAGGGTGGCCAACCTGATGGAAAACCTAAAAAAACACTTTGCTTTCCCTTTTTCTAACTGTCCCTTTCCACTTGCTCTCTGCTACTGTTGATTGTGCTAGATGTACCTTATTAGTGGTATTCCCGACTGGGAGATTTAAAGAGGACAGGAAATATGTGCTAATTGGCAGCAGCTAGCAATGTTCCTAGTGAGAGAAATGATAAACTTGCCTCCGATGAAACATATTTAACTGTACCTTAATAAACATTGATGTGAAAAACTGTATTTCCAATTGTTTTCTTTTTATGAACAATATTCTGATCAGTTATTTTCCTAGAACCAGTAAGTTGGAGTGTTTACTATGTCACGGTTTGAGTACAGAATGCTAAAGATAAGGTATTGCCCTATCAGAACCATTCTTAGAGTTCTTTCTTCAAACCGTGACATTGTTAAAACTCTAGATCATGGGTTTCATGAAGAGAACTGCAACAGAATGCTGCCCATAAAAACAAAACAATGCAAAATACAGTTTTCATATCACTTTTTATTCAGGTACAGTTGCATATGGATCATTTAGACATATGGATATCATTTCTGTAAACTAGAACATTATAAACAACTACCAAATGGAAATAATTTCCTGTCCTCTTTAACATGAAAGCTCTAGGAGCACTTTGTGAAAGGAAATATGTTGTACCCTGCAGTGCTCCACATATGAGGGCTTTAAATGGAATGGTGGCCCTGAATAGTATGAGCTCTGCATTGCACACTGCTCCTAAAGGTGAGCAAGTGGACAAGCCAAATACTGCAAGTTGCAGTTTAGAAGGGTGCTATGAACCACAACACCATCCACACCACGTGGCTTAACAAAATAACTTTTTATTTCGGAGCAGGATAACTCCGTGGTCTGCTTCAGAGCAGAATGATGCTCCAAAGTGCTGAAACACTGCAACATGCAGCTGATTGAAGAAAGACTGGATTGGAGTAGCATGGTGCTACGATTCATAAGAATGGTCACATAAGGCAGCATAGAGAGGAATGTAAATACCACTATATGAGACACTATGGACAGGGAATTTAATAAGACCCACAGTGTCTAAATAAATGAACTTGCGATAAATTAAAGATGTTGAAGCCCCAGAATGTTGTAACTGGGGCTGCTTAATAGAAAAAAGGACAAAATGAAAAGCACCCCAAAGGCTGATATTTCAGACCTCAGCCTTCAGGAAAAAGGGTTGTTTTTTGGCAGGGGTTCAGACCGAAGGCTTTTGTATGAAGATAATGACTATAGCCCTGCATAAAATATTGAAACAGTTAGGAAGACTTAAAAAAATGAAAACCTGAATAAAGACACTGGGTAAGGGAAAGTCTGTTGAATTCTATGGAGATTACCAGGTCTCATGAGCTGGCAGGAGAAGGGAGATGAGTAATGTGCCAGTAATCTCCCCTTTCCCTTGCCATCTCAGAGATGTCTGGTTAATACAGTTGTTATTACAATTATTAAAGTGTAATTACCTGTGGGTGCCAGTATTTTGAAAGGTCTTACTATAGGGCTGGCAGCATACAGAATGACTGCTTTTATACACCCAGAGAATAATTACATCAGTTGTGGAGAAGGGGCTTAGCCCCACAATGAGCCCTATTAAGATAACAAGGCTTATATTTGATGCATACCTTTTTCCTGGCAAAATAAAAAACAGTGTCAAGTAGAGTATCACAGTCTCCCTGGATACTGCCTTTAATGGCAATGGTTTTATTTATTACAAGAGAATTAGACCCTAATTACACCCCAAGCAACTGCTCACATGACCGTTATGTCACAGCCTGAAGAGTATATAATCTCAACACCAGGAGTGAGAGATAGATAGGTAGGCCAGTGTGCTGCTGGTCTTTGAAGAGGAACGTGTGCAAGGTTTCATGCCAATCAAGTATACAGTTAAGAAAAGCGATTGTTGAAGTGACTGAATAAAGTCCTTTTCTGTTTTAGTTGTTTGTTTTGATTTCTGTATCTTTAAGTTATTTTTTTCATAGATTTCATAGATTACACAAGCTTATGTATTGAACTTTCATCCATGATTGCTTGCCATGTTCCAAATTTTACCATTTCATATTTATTTCCAGCATAAGTATCCATTCATGATTTGAATGTTTTGATTGTATCACTAGTGATTACGTCCACTGGTAAACTGTTCCACAAGGGAACTACCCTCTAGCTGAACCAGAATTTCCTTTTAAGTAAATTTCATTTCCCCCTTAGTAGTTGCTGAGGGTGGCCTATACTTTGATGTGTTGGCTTTTTATTTAGTATCAGACCAAAACTATCCGCTAGAGTGGCATCTTGGAGTGCTCTATATACCATGCAAATATCTCCCCTTGTTCATCTATACTCTAGGGTAAATATATCCAAGGTTTTGAGTCTATCAGTATAAGTGAGGTTCCTATATCCAGTAACTGTCTTTGTTGCTCTCTTTTGGATTTTTTCTAACTTGATAATGTCCGCCATTTTATAAGGTGACTATACCTGGGCCCCATATTCTAAATATGGTCTAACCAGTGAACAATACAGGAGCATTATCACCTCCCTATCTCTGCTGCTGATGTTACACAAAATACAGTTTAGATTTTGGTTAGTCTTTCTAGCCACTTCATCGCAGTGGGTACTGAATTGAAGGTTAGATGTAACAGTTATCCCGAGATCTCTTTCCTCAGTAGTAATTGGTAGGTCCTTATTGCCCATGCTATATGCTAATTGTAAACTTCTTCTACCTAGATGCATAATGGAACACTTATCTAGATTCAGTTTTAACTTAAGTTTTGCTGTCCATGCGTAGATTTCACTTAGGACAGCTTGCAGGACTGCTACATCTCTGACTGTATTAACTACTGCCCTTATTCTACAGTCATCAGTGAATTTTGTAATCCAAATATTAGGGTGGGTAAAAATTAAGGAGGAGACATCGATATTAAAGAGACATGGCCCCAACATGGAGCCCTGAGGCACTCTGCTTGTCACCGCTGCCCATTCTGAATGGACTCCCTTCACTGTCACCCACTGCCTTCTATTACTCAGCCAAGATTTAACCCAATTTATAATGTTTGAGTCCAACTTACATTGATCTAGGACTTCTATTAGTTCATCATGCGGTAATTTATCAAAGGCTTTAGAAAAGTCTAAAAAGGCTATGTTCACAGCATTCCTTTCGTCCAGTGCATGACTTGTTTTTTCATAGAACACCAACATATTTGTCTGACAGGATTTTGTTTTAGTGAACTCATGCTATGTGGTACCCGAGAGTTCCTTGTCTCCAAATTTTGATTAATAAAAAACTCAAAAACACATCTACGCATTTTTTTATCCACTCTATCTCCTGTCTAAAGTGTCTGCATTTATCCCACACCATAACACTGGTGTTAGCAGTGGGATTTTCTGTTAGTGTCAAGGCTGCTTGGAAGGCACTATGAGTGGGTACTGTAAACAGTACCCAAGCAGATGCAAAAGAGACAGGAGAAGATTATTCATCTGACTCAAGCAGTGACCAAGAATACTGGAGTACAACCTGGATCTGGCTTTGACATTGGAATCAGGCTGAAGATGTTCAAGAAGAAAGGTGAGGAATTAGAAGAAGAGGAAGAACAGGAACCCAAGAGGGAGAAGATGGTGAAGGCTCCTGAAGACCTCAGTGAAGTACTGAGATGGCTCTGTCTCAGACAACTGGAGATGGATCAACAGCTGCAGGAGGACAGATGACAATGGGATGAGGATCAGTGGCAACAGGAGGAGGATTGGCAGTGACAGAAGGTGAAGTGGATAGACACCATCAAGACCTTCTAGGCCATAAATCTGGGGCAACCTGATTGTACTGTACCCAAAGATAATAAACTGACAAAATTAACTGAACTAGATGATAGTGAAGCATATCTAAATACATTTGAATGGATCGCCCAAACATGTGCTTGGCCTCAGGACCAATGGGTGAAAAGACTAGTGCCATATATTTCTGGATGTGCCCCGATGGTGTATAGTCAGTTATGTGGACAAGACTCCATTTATTATGATCGAGTTAAGGAAGAAGTATTGTGTTAGTATTATATAAGTACCAAAACTTACCGTCAGTGTTTTCAGTCCCAGAAAATCACTTATAGCGATGCCCCGAGAGAGAATTATGCTAAGCTGAAGGATTATTGCTACAAGTGGTTACAACCAGTGATGAAGACAGTGGAACAGATCATGGAATCAATTATTATTGAGAAATTCATAAAGGTCCTTCCACAAGGCATACAGGTTTAGGTGAAGGAGCACAAGCCAGAGTCTGTGGCAAAAACCATTCAGAAGGCACCATAGCAGCGAGACCATCCAGACCTAAAGGACAAAATCCAGTACCCCAGTCTGTGGACCTGGTAAGACATTTTCATTACACTCCCCAGAGACAGTCTAATTATGGGAGAAGGGACAGAGGGGGAAGTGTACCCTGTGCTGAAATCATTTGTCATGGCTGTCTTGGAAAAGGACACATTGTGTGTAATTGCCCCAATAAGTGATCTGAAACTGCACATCTTGCCTTTGCTAATATAGGCTATGAAACAACAGTGGGGATTGGTTAGCATCAAACTTTGGGCTATTAGACTCTGGCAGCAAACATACTTTAATGCGAGCAGACCTGCTCCCTACCCCAGAATCCACCCTGGCCAATACAACTGTAATTTGTGTCCATGGTGATAACCACCAATACCACACTGCCAGGGTAGACTTAACAATCAATGATCAACAACATTGTGTGATTGTGGGGCCGGTACCTAGATTGCCAGAAACAGTAATCATTGGGCAGGACTTTCCCCATTTCCATACTTTAATGAACTCTCAACAGTCCTGTCAAGAACTTGTGAATGTTACTACCAGGTTGCAAGCTAAACAGGCTCGATTGCCCATGGTATTTCATTTGAGGAGGAATTATTAGGAAACCCAGGAAAATCCATGAGGTGAAGAAAACAAAGGAGAAGGGAAAAGAGTCTGTGGCTGGAAAACAATCAGGCTGGTAGCTTTGAGGTGGCACAGGTTTATCCAGCTGTGATTTTAGAAAGGGATAGCTGGCTGACAAATCTTTAACATCATTTTTTCACAAGTACCTTAAGAAGTGAAAGAAGGACTGCCATGTTTTGTTTTGAAAAATAACCTATTGTACCATAAATGTGTTAACCCTGTGACTCAAATATGGGTGGAACAATTAATGGTTCCTACAGTGAATAAGTAGAAGTTGATTCAGTTAGTTCATGATCTTCCCATGGCAGGACACAAAGGGAGGGATAGAAACTTAGGGTAGCTAACCTAGCACTTTTTCTGGCCAGGCATTCATGAGGATGGGGCGGCACATTGCCTGGCATGTGCTGAATGCCAATTGGTGGCCCAAGGTGGTAAAGCAGATAAGGTGCCCCTTCAGCCCATCCCTTATGTCACAACACTATTGATTGAGTTGCAATGGATATAGTTGGGCCCTTAACAATGAGTTCAAAAGGCAACAGGTTTATATTGGTCCTATGCAACTACGCTACTAGATACCCTTAGGCTATACCTAAGTGGACTGCCAAGGCTGTTCAGCTAGCAGAGGAGTTAGCCAAGTGTTTTAGTTGGATGGGTATACCGCAGCAGATTCTTACTGACAGAGGAAGTAATTTTACTTCCCAATTGTTAATAGAGTTGTTCAAGCTTCTGGGTGTATCCGCAGTATAGACCTCACCCTATCATCCCTAAACAGATGGCCATGTTGAACACTTTAATAAGACCGTAAAGAACATGTTAAAAAAATATGTACAGGAGAAAGGACGAGATTAGGACATGTTTCTCCCTTACCTCCTGTTTGCATATAGATAAGTACCCCAGGCTACAACAGAATTTTCACTATTTGCTCTGTTATATGGTAGGAACCCCTGGGGTTCTCTAGACGTTATGAAAGAACACTTGGAGGAGGATCAGAATGTAGGCCATACTAACATCCAGGATTATATGAGTACCCTGAGAAAAAGGCTGGTAAAGTTTGTAACTATGGCTTACAATAATGTATCTTGCAATAAAAAAAATCAAAAAGAGAGATATAATGTGGGCTTGAAAGAAAAATGTTTTGCACCAGGAAAGCAGGTGTTATTGCTTTTACCATCTACTGAAAATAAGTTACTAATGAAATGGCAGGGGCCACTTATGGTAATACAACAAACAGAGGTTGTTAACGTTGAGATTGAAATGCCTCTTGAAAATAATTTGTCATGCCAACCTGCTGCATACATGGGTAGAGAAACCAACCACTCTCCCTTCTTTGTTCATACACCCAGAACAGGGTATGACTGAGCTAGAAGTAGCTTATAAGAGGTTAGACCATTCTCAAGAAAAAGAGGAGGTGCAGATTAACCCAGGGTTGGACCTCGAGCAGCAATCAGAAATAGATCAGCTGTTACATTACTACCAGCATACTTTCACAAATACCCCAGGGAGATTGAAAGGAGTGGTACACACTATAAGGGTCACCCAAACCAAACCCATACATCAAAATCCCTATTGACTTCTTGAATGACTTAGGGAAGAAGTGATTAGAGAGGTATGCAAGATGGATGAATTGGGGTGATAGTGCTCTCCAGAAGTTCCTAGTCATCCCAGGTGGCAGTAGTCCCTAAAAAGGAAGGTGGTCTGTGGTTATGTTTGGATTTCCACAAAATAAATGCCATCTCTTCCTTTGAATGGTATCCCATGCCCCATATTGATGACTTGCTAGACAAAATAGGGACTGCCAAAAACATTACTACATTGGACTTGACAAAAGGGTATTGGCAAATACCCCTGGCCTCACAGGCTCAGCAGCTGACTACTTTTTGCACCCCTATCAGCCTCTACCAATTTACCACTGCCATTTGTTATCCATGGTGCACCTGCTACATTTCAGGGTTACACGAACCACATCCTCAGACCCCACAAGCAGTACAGTGCTGCATATTTGGACAATTTTGTCATATATAGCACAGATTGGCAAACACACTTGAAACACCTAATTGCAGTTATACAGGCCATTAAAGATGCTGGACTGACAATCAATCCAACCAAATGTTCAATAGTAAACACAGAGACAAGGTATTTGGGGTTTGTGATAGACCATAGCACAGTGAAACCTGAGAGAAGCAAAGTAGAAGTTGTGGCCAGTAATCCCATCCTTACTACCAAGAAACACATTCAGTCCTTCCTAGACCAGGCCAGTTACTATAGGAGATTTAGCCCAATGTTGCTACAATAGTGACCCCTTTGACAGAACTGATGAAAAATAAATACCCCAACAAAGTAAAATGGACCCAAGAGTGTAAGGAAGACTTACGAAATATCAAGGCTATCTTATGCTCTGTCCCAGTCCTAGTGAGTCCAAACTTCCAGGTGCCCTTTGAAGTACACACTGATGAATCAGATACAGGGGATAGGGGCTGTGTTATCCCAAACTGGCAAGAAAGGGGAGCATCTTGTGATATACGTTAGCCAGAAACTCCATGAAAGGGAGAGGAAGTACTCAAGCATAGAAAAAGAGTATCTAGCCATGAAGTGGGCCACTCAGTCATTGAAATACTACCTTTGGGGTGCAGAGTTTATCATCATTACTGACCATAATCCATTGTGCTGGTTGAACCAGGTGACAGACAAAATGCACAGATTATGCATTAGTATCTGGCCGTACAGCCCTATAAATTTTCTGTTAAACACAGAGCGGGAACTCAGCATAAAAATGCTGATTTTCTGTCTAGGTTTGGGGCAGATACCCACACCTTGGTAAAAGATGAAACAGACATGGAACATTGTTAAAGAAATATATTGCAAAGGTTTAAATTAATTGAAAGACATACAAAACCTCAGGGAATAGAATGGTATAGTAAGATGATAAAGCATCAAAAAAGTGTATACCATTACTGTTATTTAAGGGTCCCTGAGGGGAACTTCTGGAGAGGGTGGGTGGAAGTTTCAACCCTTCAAGGGTCCAAGGGTTTGAGTCAACCATTTTTTGCCTTCTTATGTGGGTAGGAATGTAGCAGGGTGGATCTGTTATAGTAGTCCTCCACCCCTGTTATGTATATGATTTCCCCACAGATGAATTCCCCTCCCACTAAATCTCTTTTTCTTTCTTTTCATGCCTGTCCTATCCTCTTTCCTTTTCTTCTCTTCTCTCTCTATTATTCTTTCTGTCAGGGTAGCCAACCTGATGGAAAGCCTAAAAAAAAAACACTTTGCTGTCCTTTTTTCTAACTGTCCCTTTCCCATTGCTCGCTGCTACTGCTGATGGCACTAGATGAGCCTTATTAGTGGTACTCCCCACTGGAAGATTTAACATGAAAGCACTAGGAGCGCTTTGTAAAAGGAAATATGGTGTGCCCTGCAGTGCTCCACATGAGGGAGCTTTAAATGGAATGGTGGCCCTGAATACAGTAGTATGAGCTCCTCATTCCACACCGCTCCTAAACGTGTGAAAGTGGACAAGCTGAATACCACAAGTTGTGGTTTAGAAGGGTGCTTTGAAGCACAACACCCTCTGCACCATGCGGCTTTAAAAAATAACTTTTTACTTTGGAACAGGATTAGGTCCGTGGCCTGCTTCACAGCAGAATGATAATCTAAAGCACTGAAGTGCCACAATATGTGGCTGATTGAAGAAAGACTGGCACAGAGAAGCATGGTGTTCCGATCCATAAGAACAGCTGCATAAGGTGGCATAGAGAGGAATGCAAATGCCACTATATGAGACACTTTGGGCAGGAAGTTTAGTAAGTCCTGTAGTGTACAAATAAATGAATTTGTGATAAATTAAATATGTTGCAGCCCCAGAATGTTGTAACTGGGGCTGCTTAATAGAATAAAGGCCAAAATGAAAAGCAACCTGACAATGAAAAGCAACCAGACAGATGATATTTCAGCCATCAGCCTTCAGGAAAAAGGGTTGTTTTTTTGGCAGGGGTTCAGAAGGAAGGATTTTGTATGAAGAGAATAAATATAGCTCTGCATAAAATATTAACACAGCTAGGAAGACTTAAAAAATGAAAGCCCGAATAAAGACACTGGTTAAGGGAAAGTCTTTTGAATTCTATGGAGATTACCAGGTCTCATGAGCTGGCAGGAGAAGGGGGATGGGAATCGTGCCCTCAAGCTCCCCTTCCCCTTGCCATCTCAGAGATCTCTGGTTAATACAGTTCTTATTACAGTCATTAAAGTGTAATCACCTGTGGGAGCCAGTATTTTGAAAGGTTTTAATACAGAGCTGGCAGCCCAGAGAATGACTGCTTTTATACACTCAGGGAATGATGACATCAGTTGCAGAGGAGGGACTTGGCTCAATAATGAGTCCCATTAAGACAAAAAGGCATATATTCGATGTATACCTTTTTTTGCCTGCAGAAATAAAGAACAGTACCAAGTAGAGTATCTCAGTCTCCCTGGATACTGCCTTTAATGGCAATGGTTTTATGTATTACAAGGGAATTAGACCCTAATTACACCCCAAGCAACTGGTCACATGATTATGATGTCATAGCGTGAAGAGTATATAATCTCACCACCAGGAGTGACAGATTGATATTAGTGCTGTGTGGAATTTTTAAATTCCAGCAGAACAAAATTTAGTGGAATATTCTGAATTCAGCTGAAATTCAACTGAAGTCCACCAGAAATGGAATGGTGGAACTCCACAGCACAAAATAGTTGCGGAATGATTTTCTGCAGAAAAATCACTGTTCTACTCCCGGATCTCAAAATGGTCTGTGGAAATGGTTGCAGAATTACTTTCCATGGAAAAATTACTGTTCTGCAGAATATTATTCCCCGGATCACAAAAGGTGGAATTCTGCATTTGAACAAGTGAAATTCTGGCAGAAATTCCTCCCATGGAATGGTCATTCTGCACTAATTCCGCTGGTGGACTTCTGCATTCCGCACAGTACTAATAGATAGGTAGGCCAGTGTGCTGCTGGTCTTTGAGGAGGAATGTGTGCAAGGTTTCACACCAGTCAAGTATACAGTTAAGAAAAGTGTTTGTTGAAGTGACTGAAGAAAGATCTTTGCTGTTTTTTTTGTTTTGATTTCTGTATCTTTAGGTTATTTTGATTAATAAAAAATCAGAAATGCATCCATACATTTTTTTATGCACTATACCTCCTGTCTAAAATGTCTGCTTTAATCCCACACCATAACACATTAATGCAGTTTTTTTTTGCAAAGAATTTCCATACTTTTTAAGATAGTAAAATTCTATCCTCATTTGCGTTTGGGAGCATAGGGTTCTCTGGGCCCTGCACTCCCATTTCTTCAATAGATGCATACATATATGTTGCTGTGGAAGCACAGGACTCAGAGAGTCCTGCTCTTGCATTTGTAGCAAAACAACAATTAAGTCATCAGGATAGCCTTCTTATTACCCCACCACATGCACCCGATACTGAAAATGTGCAAATCCCAGGTGAAACATTATTCATTGCCACTGCAATATCATTCTGCGTTACAGATTACATACGGGGGTGGTGATTGAAAGGGGGGCCACAAGACCCCAGGGAAACAATGTGTAATGGGGATGGCAATTGCAGGGGAGTGCCACTAGACACCAGGGAAACAAAAAAAAAACAACACAAGGATGGCAATTGAAGGGTTGGGTACCACTAGAGACCAGGGAAACAATGAAAACTATACATAGATGGTGATGGGATGGTAAGGGGTGCCACTACACACCAGTGAAACAATAAAAAATATATAGGGATGACAATCAGAGGGTGGGGGTGCCGCTAGACACCAGAGAAACAATAAAACAATATGGGGATGGTGACCAGATGGTGGAGGTGCCACTAGACTCCAGGAAAACAATGAAATATATATTGGGAAGGTGATCAGAGGGTGGGGGTGCTACAAGACATCAGGAAAATAATGAAAACAATACTGGATCAGTGATCAAAGGTTGGGAATGGCACTAGACACCAGGGAAATGTTTTTAAAAAAGGGGACAGCAATCATAAGGTGTGTGGGTGCCACTAGACACCAGGGAAACATTAATGAATACTGGAATGGTAATCAGAAGGATGGGGTTTTGCTACTAGACACCGGGGAAACATTTAAAAATATGGGGATGGCAATCAGAGGGTAGGGGTTGTGACTAGAAACCAGGGAGACATTAGGGAACTACAGTGACAGCAATGGGAGGGTGGGGAATACCAATACACAACAAGGAAAAAGAGGGAGTTATGGCTTATGTACATTCCTATGTTATCACATTGGAATAAAATGTTTTTGCATATGAAGGGATTCTTTTTCATATGGCCAAATTCTTTTTTCATTTAGCTACACGAAAAAAGTGGAAGCGAGTCACGATAAAGGGTGCAAAAAAACAACAACAACATCAACAACAAACATTTAGAGGTCATTTTAACTACAGTAAAGTGTGGAATCCACCAAATTGGGTCCTAATGAGCCAGGTACTTTTGTTGGGCTATGTAAAGCATATCAATTTTGTGGGTTTTAAATATTTTCTTCAAAAAAACGAAACAAAACAGAAAGCAAGATGGTGACATACGAATCAGGATTTTTTTCATAAGAAAAAGGATTAGCCTCCATATGGACAAGAATCCTGATTTGTATGGACACATTTTTTTTCTTTCCAAACATCTATCCTGAAGTGCTTACTGCATATGCTCAGAAACAAAAGTAAAAAAAAAATAATAACTTTGGAACCAATTAGCATTTTTTTCCACCAAACCAGTGAAAGACACTATTGTGGGCCAAGTCCATTCTACCCTGAAAATTTCAGGTCAAAATTCCAAACCATCTGGGTGCTAGGTTCTGACAAAAAAACAGCAACCCCTAATCACTGTTTTTGCTATACGCATCTCAGAATCCGCACATCTGATTTTAAAGAAACTTGACATGTCAAGAGAGCTACCCCAAGAGACCATGCATGTAAACATTGAGGCAAATCCATTTAATGGTTGCAAAGTTATTAAAGTGTAAAAATTGAGGTTTAACATTAAGCACCCTACTCAAACCTAAATATAGTGGTGCAACCACACCACTATAATATGGATAGATAGATAGATAGATAGATAGATAGATAGATAGATAGATAGATAGATAGATAGATAGATTGATAGATAGATAACAGACTGATAGACAGACAGACAGATACATACACCCATACATAATTACATACATATATCCATGGAATAAACAGAGAAAACTGGAATGATTTATTCATCCTCAGTGCAAATAAAAGTACAGGGGATATTTGACTAAAGTAGGTGAGGGGGGCATTCACAAGGGATTTCTAAAAAGATCCTTTTCATGAATAGAGTGGTGGATAAGTGGAACAGACTGCTCAGTGAGGTGGTCTATGTTTAAATAGTGGGGGATGCAAACATGAGTGGGAGAAGTTTAATGGCCAGGTAAGATCAGGATACTGTATGTTAGAGTTGGGAAGGGCAATAAGGGAATATATGGTTAATAAGGACATCACACACATATTTGGCTTGGCTGGACAGACTAAATGGGCCAATGGTATTAAAACAACAAACAAACCATGCTCAGTCTGCAATCAGTAATCTGTTGCAGAGTTAGGGTGCTTGCCACTCACTGAATCAAAAAACAAACTCTGTACCCACACACACAAACCGGAAAGCATAATCTTCTAAACATATGCTACTTTTTTTAAAGGTCCCTAGGCCAGGAGGTAACAATGTGTTTGCAAGTGTGAACACATTGTTGAACACTTGAGATGTGTAGAAGTTTAAATTCACCGTCGACGTAAGCTCAGAGTGGCAAAAATTCGTACTTCATGGAGCTTTGCAAAGTTTTCTCAGACCTCAGAAACGTTGACTTTACCCAAATCATGAAGTTTTTGGTGCAAAATATGAAACTTTATGGTGATGTTTTAGATACGTGAAGTTTATGCACTGTTTGCAATACTGATGCTCCCCCTATCCTGCAGGCTTCTATGGATGGGCAATGGTCCTCTGCCCGCCACCCTCTGCATGCTAATGCTCCCCCTCTCCATGGACCCTGCGATTTTCACATTCAAATTTACCCATTATTACTCTGTTATGTTGAAATTAGGGTACCCTCTGGCATTACTTCCGTCAGACCTATCTGCCACTCTACCCATCCATTAACCATTCTCACAGAAAATAAGTCTGTCTGCTATTGCCCACTCCTATTACTCTGCACCATGACTATCAAACACCTGTTTTCTGCACCAGCCCTGCCCTCAGCCCCTGCCATTTACTTGTGTCATAAACACTTGCACCAACTTAAAGCTATAACCCAAGGCCTTACAAAATGACTTTTACTGCTTTTACTTTGTTCTGGCAACATAGAATTAAACCCTGGCCCCCTTGCTCACATTGATTCCCCTGCTGATCTCCAGCACCTAAAAGGGATCTCCATCCTACATATCAATGCATGCAGTCTTCTGAAAAAACTTGATATGATTCAGGCTTGGGCCCTCCACACATTCCGTGATGTGCTTGTGTTCACAGAGTCTTGGCTCCGCCACTCTACCCTCAACTTCTCCATTAATCTACCTTCCTACAACATCTTCTGGACTGATAGGCCAAGCGGGGGGGGGGGTGACATCTACATTGCTAACAAATTTACTGCCACAGTCATAAACTCCCTATCAGTGCCAAATGAATTTGAGAGTCTGTCTCTGAAAATCATCCTGCCATCCAAGGAATCTGTCTTTGTGACTGGCTGCTAAAGACTTCCTTCTGGGGGTAACAAGATACTTAATCATCTCCTCAATCTATCTTCAAATAAGTAATCTGAAGCTATCATCACAGGTGATTTAAATATGAATTGGCTCTCCTCTGCCTCCAACTTGCTCAAGGAGCTCTGTGATGAAATTGGCTATACCCAGCTAATCTCAGAGCCTACTTGCATCAACTCTAAGTCCCCAGATAACAGCTCCTTGATCGATCTTTTTTTAGTCAACAAACCACATAAAATATCCCATACCAGCATTTTCAATAATGATATTAGTAACCACAAGGCCATTGCTTGTGTTAGGTTTATGCCACATACTGTGACCTCTTCCCACTTTATATACAAAAGGATTAGTCACAGTTTTAATCCTGCTGATTTCTTGGCTGACCTAAACAAAATCAGATAGCAAGATTTCTATCTTTCCAAAACTGTCCCTGCAGCCTATCCCATGTTTCATTCCTTAGTGCTTAATGTCATTGATAAGCACGCTCCCTTGGTGAAACTCAGAGCTAGAAAAAGAGTTTGCCCCTGGTTCACTCCCTCCCTCCAATCTGCCTTGCGCTTAAGAGATGTACTTTGGAAAAAAGCTCGTACCACCAAATCCACCAGTGACTGGACAATCTTCAGAGCAGCCAGAAATAATTGCGCTAAACTAATCAGAGCAGAAAAGGCTAAATATTTTCTTACTGCAATTGGCTCTACCAAAAACAATGCATCGAAGCTCTGGCACATCCTCCGTGAGGTTCAGGGACACTCCCTCTCATCGCCGCTACCCTCCAAAATTTTGCGTGAATGGTGTCACTTATGCAGATACACCTTCCATTTTAGAGCAGCTCAATAACCACTTTGCTACTGCTGATCTGGCCTTTGACTCTTCCCTTGCTTGCAAAATTGTTCCCGCCGCAGGACTGTCTAGCCCCCAGATGGTCAAACTCATGGATCACACCTTCAGCTTTAGTACAGTTTCTTTAAAACAGGTGGAAGACCTACTCCTAGCTATTGATCCCAAAAACAATGCTGGTGCAGACCGTCTTGAACTGCTATATCTGAATCTTGGCTACTTCATCCTATCTCCACCTATCACACACCTCTTTAATCTCTCGCTTTCTCATGGCACTCTCCCGCCTGCCTGGAAGATAGTTCATGTTATATCCCGTCTTAAATCTTGTCATCCATCTGACCTTAATAACTACTGCCCTATCTCGCTCCTGCTGACTCTTTCCAAACTGCTAGAAAAAATTGTCAATGCCCAGCTCAGAGATTACCTAGAGTGTGCTTCACTCCTTAATCCTCTCCAATCTGGCTTCAGACCATTACACATCACAACTTCTGCCCTGGCTAAGGTCACAAACAATTGGCAGACTGCTTTGGATACTAAACAATCTCTCTGTGCACTTTTTTTAGACTTGAGTAAAGCTTTCGATACGGTTGACCATTCCTTGCTCCTGTCCATGCTGACTAACCTAAGTGTTGACAATAATGTTCTCAGCTGGTTTTCCTCATACCTCACTGGCAGGCTGCAAAAGGTTTCTGTCCAGGGTGTTCTCTATCCCTTAAAATCAATGCAGAGAGGCGTCCCCCAAGGCTCTAGCCTTGGTCCCCTTCTCTTTGCAGTATACATTAGCAACATCAATCAAAATATTACAAATTCTAGTGCCCACCTATTCACCAATGACACCTTTATTTACATTGCCAAGCCCTCACTAAACGAAGCCTGCCTGGAGCTACAAAAAGACTTCAATTTACTACAATATGATCTGCTGAATTTAAAAGTACTCCTAAATGCTAAAAAAAACTAAAGTAATGTTTTTCTCACCCAAAGATAGTCTAAGTGACTATAAAACCCTTCCACCTGCCTTACAAATTACCACCGTCTTGGGAGAAACCATTGAGGTTGTTGAAAAATTCAAATAGCTTGGCTTCTGGCTGGACCACCGACTCTCCTTCTCGCCTCATATCGACAAACTCACTAAAAAGCTCAAACAAAGACTTGGAATCTTTTTAAGGATTCGTCACCTTCTCTCCCTTGAAGCCAAACTTAGGTTAGTCTCCTCCACGTTCTTGCCCCTCATTAACAACTCCGACTTGCTATACAGCCATGGGACCAAAACTGTCCTTGCCAAATTAGACACTCTATATCATAGGGCAATCAGATTTGTTACCAAAGCACCCTCGAATACACATCGCTGTCTCCTGTATGCACATTTAGGATGGGAATCTCTAACTGCTCATAGATGCCAGAATGCTGCCCTCTGGGCATATAGGGCTCTAACTTCAAAAACTGCCTCAATACATCTGCAGTCTCTTTACAATCTCACCTAGGTCATACTCCCTTCGGCGCTATGACTGCATCCATTTGGACACTCTGAGAATCCAATATCAGTTGGTACTGCCTCCCTTAGCTATGCCATTCCCTCTGTCTGGAATTCTATCCAAGACTCCTTGAAACTGGCTCAATTATGTGGCCCAAATTCATTCAAAGCTAGGTTAACCTCTGCACTGTCTCAAAAATGTCAGTGTTACACCACCTTGATGCCCCTCACATAGCCTCCCCCAACTTCTTCCCAACGTATGCACTTCACTCTATACTCTTTACTCTACACTATTATTATAAATGATGTTATCTGCCACCTATACCTCTCTCTCCCTATTCCTGATTGCATTCCTGTCTTACACCGTTGCTCCCAGTCCCCCTTATCCTTATTCTCACTTATCCGTGCACCTTTTCTCTCTGCTCCCCTTCTTTTTCCCACTACTCTGTCCCCCTCTCTCCCTTTTCCTCCCTTCCATCCTACCTCCATGCTCTATCCCTCTCTCTGCCTCAGCAATTAGCTAATTCTCTGCTATCCCTAGGCTTGCATTCCATCACCAACCTTTTATTATTTTTGGTCTCTGTCATGTAACTGCATATCGATGCTGTTTTGTTTTCCTCTTTTACCGTATATATGTTAAACTGTCCTCCAAGACAACTTTGTAAATTAGCTTGCCGCAATGGTGCATTTCCTTGTTAAATAAAAATTGAATTGAATTGAGTTGAATTGAAGTGTAGAATTTGCCCGTGAAATTCCATACTTTCAGCAAAACTTTTCACTTCACGGTCAATCCGTGCTCTACGAATTGCATGAAATTCACAAATTTATTCACAGAGCAAAGTTTACCAACTTTGCCTATCTCTATTGAACAGATTGTTTCCTGCTGGTGTCACAGGCAACTATGAACTGTGACTTTTTCTCTGAACATCTCTGCAATAATGAAGAATAGTGTGATGTATGAACTGGTCTCATCTGCTTTTGGATTTGTTTTATCTGCAATTGAGCAGATCTCATTTCTATTTAATTTTAAATTTCTTTTTTTCAGTATTTTTTATAGTATTTTCAACTGGCTATAACTTCTCATCCTTCAATCTAGAGTTTCTATGTGATAATAGTGCGTGCAGAACGTCGACTCGCATTATCGTGACGTCAGGGCAGCAAAAACAATTTCGCCACCCTTACATCCTCGGCGCATGGAAGAATGGCAGCAGGGATTTCAATACTTTGCTTTCTAAACCTACACCATCCCCATGGGGAGGGCTTCACCCATCACACCCCCCTACTTAAGGATTCTCAACTCCAGGGGGGTGCATGTTGGGGGGTACAAAAGCAAATTAAGTTACGTTTTCAGCCAGGGTCAACAAAAATGCAGTAGTGCCCGGACCCAGACCTGAACCCGGAACCCCACACACCACAAGTAGAGGCCAACCCCCAAGGCCACAGTGCAGCTCAGCAGCCAACTGCAGCGACACCCCTACATCCCCTCTGCCCCCTCCCAGGCCATGCTCGCCATGCTCATTCCCCCCACATGCGTGTAGGTATAGCAACATCCTGTCACTAGGGTCGCCCACAACTCTACATCCGGCCACCCTCCATGCCCCCTCACCTTTTGGGCTTTTGCCCACATCACATCGCCATTTCGGACAGTGCTGTCTTTCAGGCACCAACCTCACGTACTACCAATCTAGAGACCAGCCAGCTGGCATGTCCAACCATATATTAAAGCTCTATGGATCAGCAACATTTCCAGGCATTCAGTTATGTGATTTCAAATTTACAAGGGCTCAAAACCTGGCAGCTGTTTTCCTTGTGAAATTTTGTGAAAATGTCAAAAATATTTTGCTGCTTATAACTTAGCCACTTTTGAAGCTAGACACCTGCAAATTTGCATGCATAGCATTTATGGTATGCACCAGTAAATGTGACAACATTTGATTGTTATTTGTAAGGAATAAGGGCACAACATTTCCCAGTTTACTTGTTTGTGATTTTTAAAAGTACCTACTAATGCTGATGCTTAGAACGCCACTGCCCTTAGATGTACAGAAATAACATTTGACAGTCTCACCCTATACTGATGGGTGCTAAACATGTCAAATCTAGAAAGATCCAGTTGAGTAGTTTTAAATGTATTGGGGAAATATTATGGATTATTTATTGACAAAATATGAACATTTTCAAATGTTTCTCAAAATGTCAATGAAACAGAATAGGTAATGCTGCCAAAATTCTACTGCTTGAATTTTAATTTTGCAAAGCATTAATCACCACCACATCTGAGTTGGTTGTTCTCCTAATTTCCCTAAATAGCTAAGCATTAAGCTCTGCTAAGCAGTCTGAAGTCCTGTAGCACACCCTTGAGTGGCTACTCATTATTTTCTACTACTGTATCTAGACCCACATGATGTCCTCATGATATCCTACTTGTACTGCACAATGACAGCAGTAATGGACTACCTCCAGCACTTCCCATTCCTATCCTACCAGGATAGTCTCTCTGCAGCACTTTGCCTCCCCCACACACTCTATCACCTCCTCACCCACGCCTTATCCTAACTCTCTCTCCTACTCATTGCCTTTCTTTGCACTTCCCCCATAACCTTATCCCCCTCCTCTGTCTCTGTCACTTCATAGGATGCAGGCATACATTGTACAATGCCTTAGCACACCTTGTTATCTGCTGTCTGAGCCATGGGCTGTATTGTTTGTACGCTGTATTTTGTGTGTATATATATATATATATATGCATGTGTGTATATATATATATATATATATATATATATATATACCTATCATATCTGTATTTTGTCCAACATTATTGTGACTTCTCAGTTAATGTATTGATGTGGAAACTCTCAACAGGCGTCTGCTCACAGGTGTCTTCCAAGATCATAAATAAATAAAAATAAATAAAAATAAAACAAAATAAGAGTCACTCGCTAAGTGAGAGTCACTTACTGTATTTCCTTTTCTTTGAAACCTTTCCCTACAAAATAGATTGAATCACCATTTCTTTGTTTAAAATAGGTGGAGGGAGACTGCTTTTGATGGTGTTTACCCTGTGTATTAAGCAGAGAATTGAGGAGTGATTGGAAAACCAGGATTTGTACAAAGTGATTTTTCATTTTTAACAGGTATGCTACCACTGCCTGAATATTTATAAATTTATACAATTCTTCTCAGATGTACTGGTGTGGCCATCTTGGATTAACGTTCTGGGTCATGTATGTTTTTATTCCTTCAGGCTAGGCAGAGAAGAGTTGGTACAGTGAAGGAAACCTCTTCTGAACCTGAGTGCAGAGGGCTCTGAGGAGAGGTTTTCCAAACAAGAGCGACACTCTGAAAATTGTGAAGCAAAAGAAGGAGGAAGGAAAATAAATGAAATAAGGGAACAGAGTGGAACTGAAAAGAGAAATAGACAATGGAAAGACTGGAGAGAAAGCTAGAAAGGAGCCAAACAAATTTGCAGAAGTCTGGAGGCATTTGAGTTTATTGTTGGGGAGATTAATCCCACACCCATCTGTATTTTTATTTTATTTTTTTCATATAGAAATATAGAAACATAGAATTTGATGACAGATAAGGACCGCTTGGCCCACCTAGTCTCCTAGTTTTTTATTTCTGTTTTATTTTATATATTTCCTGCTGACTGGTAGCCTAGCAGTTGAAGAGTCAGAATAGTTTTTTTAATAGTGTCCCAACTGTCACCATATTTTGATCTGCCATTTACTAATATTAAATTGTCATTTTTCTATTCCAAAGTATTTATTTTTAGAATTTGATGCATTTGTAATTTTGTGCCTGCAAGGTCATGTTATTTATTTATTTATTTTTATTTATTTGAAAGAGATTTACCAGGAAAGACATACTGAGCCATAAAGCTCATTTCCAGATGCATCCAAGGAGGGGGGGAGGGATAAGTATAAACAAGTAGAAGCATAGTAATAACAATACAACAATACACAGTATATACAATAATATACATCACCAGAGCAAATAATATTGCAGGTTAAACATCAGAAGTGTGAAGTACCCAGCATACACAAGGAAGCAATGTCAAAAGTATGGGAAAGGTTAAGGCAGAGAGAGAGTAAGTATAAGAGCGTGAGAAGGAGAGGCTAGAGGGTGGGTAAAAAGATAAAGTAGTGGTGGGAGTACAAGAGGGAGAAGAATAGAAGACATTATAGTGAGTAGAGTAGTGGAATATAGTGTTTGAAGATTTGGCAGGGGTAGAAAGGGTGATTACTGGGAGTGGGAGTGAGTGAGAAAGAAGTAAGGGAGTGGGATGAAGTAGTGGAGGGAAAGGGGAAGATGTGGGGTGACTAGAAGTATAGAGGTTGGAGCAGATAAAGAGACATGTAGGGCAATGGGGCTAAGGACATTTACAGGAAGGTGCAGTATGGCCTCGAGGAAGAGAAGAAAGAGAGTGTTTGGAGGTGGCAGAGTGAATTGTTAGTGGAAGGGAGTTCCAAAGATTAGGAAGATGGAAGGAGAAACCAGACTAGACAGCTAGGGATTTATGAGAGGGGAGCAAAAGAGAACAATAATCTGAGTTAAGTAGAGAGTATGTGGGGGGGCATAGGGGAGAGGAGAGAGCTGAAGTAAGGAGGGAGCAAAGCCAACCAGAATTAAAAAATAAAGAAGGCACCCTGGATGAGGCGGCTGTCATTCAAGGAAGGTAGGGAGAGATCTATGTATGGGGAACAGTGGTGATTCCAAAAGGACCGGACCTAGGCAAAATGACAAAAGGAGTGGAAGGGGAAGCCGGTATGACCAGAGCTGATTTAGGTGCAGCACCATAGACTAAGTTACCATAATCAAAATTGGGGAGGATCGCTTTAGTGATCATGTCCCAGCAGGCAGATATAGGGATACAGCATTTCCTCCTATAAAATGCACCGAGCATAGGGTGGGTTTTTTTGTACATGCACCTATGTGCTGCGAAAAACCAAGGTGGTGGTCAAGCCAGACACCGAGATACTTAAATGAGGGTATGTTGTCAATTTTCCCCCCTTTGAGGGAGAGGAAGGTGGGGAGTGGAGGGAGTTTAGAAAACCTCTGCAGTGTGCCAAAACTCATGGAAACTGTTTTCTTAGCATTAGGGGGTAGTTAATTAGCCATGAACCATTTCTGGACAGTGTCAAAATCAAGTTGAAGATTGGATGTTAACTCTGATGGAGAAGAGCCAGAGGGAAAAAGGACCATATCATTTGCATACATGTAGATGGATACAGATAAGGAGGCTGAGGTGAGATAGTTGAGGAATACAGAGAAAAGCAAGGGGCCAAGGACAGAACCTTGGGGAACACCAGTGAGTATGGGTAGAGGGGGGAGAGGGAGTCTCCAGTTCTCACTGATTGGGATCTACCTACAAGAAAGGAGTTGAAGCACCTGGTTGCGGAGTCAGATAAACTCGCTGAATCTAGTTTGTCCAGAAGAAGAGGGTGGGAGACAGTGTTGAAAACTTTTGTTAGATCGACAAAGATGGCAGCAGTGAGAAGGCTTTGTTCCATACCAGAATTGATGTAATCTGTGAGCCTGAAGGGAGAGGAAGTGGTGGAGTGATGTTTGTGAATGTCAGACTGGAAAAGGATGAAAAAGGAGGAGGAGGAGTCAATGAAAGGGGAGAGTTGAGAAAGAACTATGCATTCTTGCATTTTGGATAAGGTTGGAAGGAAAGAGACTGGGTGTAAATTTCCAGGTGAGGGGGAGTCACCTTTTTTGGAAGATGAATGACAGTTACATGCTTCCAGTTATCTGGGACTGAGACAAGAGAGAATGATAGGTTCAGCAGAGAGGAGATGGACAAGGCAATAGCTGGTGCAGAGAGGTTTAGGAGCATGGGATCAAGCCAATCAGGGCTCCTATCTTTCTGGGGGATGAAAACCAGGAGGGCCTTAAGAGCTGAGACAGGGGTGATGGGGTGAAAGAGAAGGGAGGAGAAGGGAAGGAGGAAGAAGAAAGAGGAAGGGGGAGTAGCAGGTAGTGCAGAGAGAAGTGAGGAAGCACAGGTGGTGAAAGAGGAGTTGAGATTTGAGGTGATGAAAAGAGGGTCTGAAATGGTGGTCACCCACCTTGACAACAGATGAGAGGGACTGGGTGGGGGGAAAAGGGGCATGTATTACTTTCAGAACTTGGAGGGGTTGATAAGATTGTTCTGAAATGCATAGGAAAAGAACACAGCCTTAGCTAACCTGGTGGCTGTAGTACAAGAGTTCCTCAAAGCATTGTACTAGCCAGAGTGCTAGAGGACTTGTAAGACTTCCATGCCTGGACACGTGCGCACAAAGGCAGACCAAAAGTTCAGCCATGATTCAGAGAAGGTGAGAACCCCTGACCCTGGCTTTCCTGAGTGGGGAATGCTGATTCCAGACTAGTAAAAATTTTCATTGGAAATATTGTAGCGCTTGATTCATATTACTGGCCATAGAAATAGGGGACCAGTCAGTGCAAAGCAGATCAGTGTGTAGTGAGGATAAGTCAACTGATCAGAAGGACCTAATTTGGATAATTTTGGGGGGGACTCTGGGGTGGTGAATTTTGCCACACAGTAAACCATATGATGATCACTGAGTGAATCAGGGAGGGTGCCAGCATCAATGATATGGTGCAGCTGAGTAGCAAGAACCCAGTCCAGTAGAGTGGTTCTGAGAATGGGGATTGTGATGGGTAGGGACAGAAATGAGTTACATAACATGCAGGAACTTTATGCTTTGATAGAGTTTAGAGTTACAGTGTGTGAAAATCAATTAAAGTTAAACTCACCTAAGGTAACAAGGTTCCCAGTGGAGGCATACGCAGAGATAGTGGTTAATAGTTCTGTAACAGAAGCAGGAGAAAGCCCTGGGTGGCCGTATACACCTGCTATGAAAATGGGAAGGGAGAAAGGGAAGGATAATTTTAGGATGAGAAGCTCATAGGCTGCAGCAGATGAGACAGTCAGCACTGGAGTTGACTGAATGGAGGAGGAAAGGTAGATGGCAATGCCACCTCCCTTCAAAGCATGATATTGGCGATAAAGGTAGAAACATAGAAACAGAAATTGTCAGCTAATAAGGACTGCCAAGCCCATCCAGTCTGCCCAAAAGCCCTACACTAGTTTGTGGCCTCTGACCCTAACTGCTCAATGGCTTTTCACCCCACTTTCCCACCTCTAAGGTACCCTTATGTCTGTCCCACGCATGTTTAAAACACTCCACTGTGCTTGCCTCCACCACCTCCTGCGGCAGTATATTCTGTGTGTCCATCACCCTCTTTGTGAAGAAAAACATCTTCGCATTTCTCTTCAGGCTGCCACCTTCCAATTTCATATTATGCCCCTTCATTTTTGTAAGTGTCTTATATTGGAAGATGTCTATCCCCTGTACCTTGTTTATGCTCTTAAGGTACTTGAACATTTCAATTGTGCCCCTCCGATCCCTCCTCTCCTCCAGCAAGTTCATATTGAGGTTCTTTAGTCTCTCCTCATATGTTTTCTTGTACAAGCCCTGTACCATCTTACTCACCCTTCTCTACACCACCTCCACCCTGTCAATGTCCTTACAAAGGTGCAACCACCAGAACTGCACAGACTACTCTAGGTGAGGCCTGACTAGCATTTTGTACAATCGCATCATGACCTCCCACCTTCTGCTAGTGATACCTCTGCCTATGCAACCAAGCATGCCACTGGCCCTCCCTGCAGCCTTTGTACTCTGCTTAGACATCTTTAGGTCATCATCAATGATAACCCCCAGGTCCCATTCTTCCTTGGTGATCATTAGCAATATCCCCCATCCTGTAGTTCTCACCAGGGTTCCCTCTTCCCAGGTGCATTATTTTGTACTTCAAGGAATTAAACCTTAGTTGCCACACCTCAAACCATTTTTCAAGCTTCCCCAGGTCCCTCCTCATTCTCTCCACCCCATCTGGAGTATCCACCCTGTTGCAGATCTTGGTGTCATCTGCAAACAGACAGATCTTTCCCTCTAGTCCTACTGCAGTGTCACTAATTAAGACATTAAACAGGACTTGCTCAAGGACTAATCCCTGTGGTACCCCACTGGTCACCCCCTCTCCCCTGATTGGATCCCATTTACCACCATACTCTGCTTCCTGTCCATTAGCCAGTTCCTAATCCAGTTTGCCACCTTGTGCCCCATGCCCAGACTACTCATTTCGTTGAGCAGCCTTTTATGTGGGACAGTGTCAAAGGCTTTGCTGAAATCTAGGTAGATGACATCTACTGCCTGAAGATGCTAAGGCAAAACTGGTAGGAGTTGGTGGGGCCTGCTGGCATTCCCATAGTTTCATGTCTACCTGCATGTTTGATGTCAGCACTTTTTGAATTAAAAATGTGTTTTTGAATTATTACTGATGGTCATTTGCTTCATTAATGGCAGGTGGTGCTTGATTCACTGTGCCTTAAGTCTTCTCTTTTTGTAGCACACCCGACCATGGGGTGGCTTTCTTTTGCTTTGTATGGATGCATGGAATAGCCTACCCAGGGAGGTAGTGGGAACATCAACAGTGGGATGATTTAAACATGCATGGGACAGGCATGAGGGGACCATAGAGGTGGAAAGAAGAAGCTAAAGCCAATGACCAGATAGGGACATTGGCTTCCAATTAAGGTAGGAAAACTGGGCAGACTATATGGGCCTGTTGGTCCTTATCTGCAGATAATCTTTATGTTTCTATGTAAGAGAAGATCTTGACTCCTGAACCTTAATTTACTTGACACAGTCCTTATAAAGAAATATGCGCATTATTCAGTACTTTTATTAGCACTGTCACCAGCAGCTGCTACAGCAAGATTCAGCTAATAAATCTATAGGTTATACCTGAAGCTTCGAGATTTTTGATAAATTCAAGACCCAGTATTATTTTTTGCAATTTGGTAGCATGATCACACAGATTTTACACTATCTTTCAAATCTGCAATTTGTCCTGCACTTTATAATATATGTTGAAGTCCATGCACATTTGGCACTTTATGTAAACCATGAACCTTATATATTTGAAGCTCTTATTTAAAATGGTGTTTACTTATTTTATTCTGATAAAATAAGAACAGGATCTGCAGGGCCATCTTGTGAATTCCACTGCCTGTGTGGCAAAGATCAATATGCACGTGGTCAGTGAGAGAGCTAATAGAAACATAGAAGTTGATGGCAGATAACGACCACAAGGCCCATCCAGTCTGACCATATCCCATGTGTCTGCCTGGTAATGTCTAGGATGTTAAAAGCTTGAAGCCCCAGAGATATAGTGGTTATTCATCAGAGCAAAGGAAGGGAGCTACCAGAAACTGGAAACTAGCTATCTACTAGTACTGAGAGAAAAATCAAGGGAAGTCTGCCAGACAGAAGGTTTATCCTGCTGTGGCATCAAAAAAGGGAAAAACAACAAGTCAATCAATCAATCAAATCAAAATTGTAAATGTTCTGAATGCTATATTTCATGTAAATTGAACCTTGACCTTACCAGGTCCATCTTGCAAATGAGCCTTGCTCAATGATGTTTGCCTGGATAAATAAAGATTTGATTGATTGATTTGATTGATTTCTAACAGAACCATATCTGCATCTGTATCAGGTGCCAAGGCTAATACTATTTGGAGAAATAAAGGGCTGGATTTAGCGCAACCCAAAATTCTTGGATTAATAGTTTGCATTACTCCCACCCCAACACACTTATTTAGCTTGATGGCTTCAGCTCCTTTTCTAAGACTAAACCTACAGCTCTTAAAACTAATAAATTCACATCTGAAAGAGTACCCTCAGGTGGTTTATCATTGTTACCTCCAGATTTAGATTTAGAGCTGACTAATTCCCATTTTAACTCACAGTGTGGATCACCTGCATGTTTATGTAAATATCATAATAATGTTAAACTGACTCAGGATGCATCAATATTGTGCACTAGTTCCCCCTTGATCAATACAAATGGATGAGGCTGGAGTGACTCAGCCTGATAATCAATTGGAAATGGTCATTGCTAGAACATCTGGTTCTGGGGCACCTCATGCCCCTGATATTATTGCTGCTGTTATACAGGAATTAAGTATCACTATATCTGGCCTTAAAAATGTGGCTGCTACTGGCACCCTCATACAAGATAGGGAAGCCATTAAACAAAAACTCATGTTAGTCATTCCTCCTCCCCCGAAATATTTTTAAATTTGTCACTAGAATATAAATTGGGAACATTTTGGATAAAAAAAACTGAGTCAATATATGGAAAGGAGAGGAGAATTTTATTTCTTCATCATCTCTTTCAAGACAACTATTGGGAATTATATGAAATCTTTATCAAACAAATGTAGTGATTCATGAAGAACTGAGGAGCCTCAGAACATAGGTTGTACATAATCAAGTATTGTTTTCTCAGCTAAAAGAAAAGCTAACCTTAGAACAATCTGTTAAAGAGTTTGCTGACCAATGGAATGATTCTGAGCATTTAACAAATTCCAGACTATATGTAAGCAAAAAAAAATAAATGTATTCAAGTTAATCTTCCCCAATAATTTTTCAGAATTGACTCTTTCATAGCCGGTTTATATTTGACTAACAAAAATAGAACTAAGAAAAACAAAACAAAAAAGCTAGGAAAGATCAAACAAAGAAAAAAGGAGTTAAACTCTAGGTTTATGGAGATAACTAAAGATAAAAAAGGAGTAAAGCTGCCAAATGCTTATGTGAATGATTCACTGTTCCAAATGACTACTTATACTTACAGTACCAAAGGAATTAAAGAGTAGAGATGGACTTTAATTTGCCTTTGCACACTAACCGATCGACAAATTTACAAGAAATAGAGTGCAGTGTGCATAATGTTTGTTTATCTAAAACAATTTGCAATATAATAATAGCTGCAATAGCCATTCATTGACTTTCAATCAAGAAAAGGAAAAAAAAAATTCAGAGCTATTAATAGAATTATATGGAATTAAGAGTTTGAAGTCAGAAACTCCAGACAAGCTTAAAAGTTGGATTTGCCATTTTCGACATGTACCCTTGGCCCACATGAATGAAATATTTGTCACTTGCCCTCCAAATCCTGATTATAGTGATTGTGTACTGATATATTTAGGTACTCAGTATATGGCAGATCAAATTTGGTCTATGGAAAATTTATTGAAGACACTTGATATACTTATAATTCATCAAAAAGAGTCCCTAAATACGACAAAAGAGAACCCCTTAGTATGTTTAAAACTGGAAAGCAGACAGACAAAAAAAGATAAAACAAAATAATATCAGTAATATATAAATATTTTATAGAGCAGGACACACTATTGAATGATAGAAGAGTTTCACATTTTGGTTGGAGAATTCTCCCTAGAGAACCAGTTGATAGAACAAAGAGTATTGCAACCTTTCTGACCTGCTGCCTTAGTATAAATCAAGTTAAAAATGGAATAGAATGGATTAGAATCTATGCTGGTATTATGGATTCCCTTCAAATTGATATCATATTCAAGAATTCAAAGTTGGCAGTTCAGGTTTTTTTGGCAAGTCCACTTCTTGATAATCTTGGTCTACTATTGGTTGATATGGAAATCCTTGGTGGAGATTATAATTTGTGTAATGGACCAATTAATAATCTGAATTATGGCCCAAACAACATGGAAGACAGTGATACTTCTTTACCACAAAACTCTGGAATTTCAACTCATCATTGGATTTCTTCCACTGCAAGACCTCCCAGTAAATTGACTAAATTACAAATCATCCAGATTCATCCAACAAATAAAGGATGAAACAAATTTATTGACTATATTGTCTTGGAATATAGAGGGAGTAGCCTCTAAAATTACAGACCAGAGGGCCTATGACTTTATGAATTCTTACAATGTATTATTACTCAAAGAGACATCGTGGTATGCTATACCTCCTAGATTTTCAGGCTTCATGTCTTATATGATCCCCGCTGTTAGACTTAATAAGACAGGAAGATATTAGGCAGGTTTAGTTAGTCTACTTAAAATTTACTTAGATTTTACTGTCTCTCAAATTATATACGAACAAACTTTTGCTTTAATACTCAAATTGGAGAATGTTAATGTTAGGCTTGTCTTGATTAATGTATATATTCCTCCAAAAAATAGTAAAGGATATACTTCATCCTTATGGTAGCAATTAGAAGAACTACAGGAAGATCTAACAACTAGATTTCCCACTTATTGCTTTATCACTGCATGGGGATTTTAATACTAGAATCCCAAAATTAACTGAATCTGATGAAAATGAGGAATGACTTAATCTAAGACTAAGGCTAGTTAACCCTAAATTGAATTTATAAAGGAATTCAAAGGATCTTAAAAGTGACAATCATGGTAAACTGCTTAATGAGATCATGGTGGGCTTTAATTTTTTTTTCTCATAAATGGACGGTAACCTGATGATCCTAAGGGTGAATACACTTTTATGGGCCCTATGGAAGCATCAGCCATTGATCTAGTATGGATTAATCGATATACTATCAAAACCTTAAACAATATTAAAATATTAGAGTGTCCAGAATCATCTCATTTTCTGGTTTGTACTACTTTCTATTCAATGAATCCTACCAACAAAATGAATATCATATCTGTACCAGATAAAACAGTGGAAATACTTAATACTTGGAGATTAAAATAGCAAACTGAAACAGTCAAGTTGTTTACTAATGTTCTTTATTCTCACCAACTGACTGCATTAAGGCAGACGATTCTTTTTGATAGTAACAATGTTGATTCAGTCTTGATACTGATGGAAATTAACATGATATTAAGATCAATGTTTAAGGTAAATTAGAAAAGTAAGTCAGCTAAGCATACTTCGTTTAATGCTAAATGTAAAAAAGGAAAACGTGACTTAAATAAGCTGTTAGACTCACCAAAATGCAGTAAAATAAAGAAAACATGAGGTTGTTAAACATGAAGAGAAAAGACTACAGGAAATTATTGGATGTTGAAAAACAAAAGTACCAAGTCAAGTTATGGAATAGGCTTAAGAGAATGGTAATTGATCAAGATATCAAATATTTTTGGACATTAGTGAGCCTTGGATATGAACAGTATCCTACTAAAATTGAAGCCCGTATAGCACTGCAAATTTAGGTAAAGCTTTTTGAAGCACTATACTTTTATGTAGCTGAAGAACAAAGACCTTCTATATTTGAAAACCTACAAGAAATGGTACAAACTTTCCTTGTCCCTAGACCATTGTTCTTTTCATTTGAGGATATCATTTGCACATTAATTTAATGAAAGCCAACAAAACACCCCATCCAGTCAAGATCTTAGCTGATATATACACATACATATTAAAGGGGTGCAGTAGTACCCTTATATTAGGGTTGAGCAGGCACTTTAATATTAAACCTTAAATTTTGCACTTTAATAACTTTTGCAACAGTTCAACAGATTTGCACAAAATTTTGCATGCACAGCCTCTTGGGGTAGATCTCTTGACGTGCCATGTTTTGTTCCAGTCTGATTTGAGGATTCTGAGATACGTACAGTGGAAAAAAACTGAAAATGTACCCATTTTTTCAGATTTTTTCCCATCATGCTGTGCAGAGATGGCATTGAATTTTGGTCAGAACATTTTGTGGTAGAAAGAGCTTGGGTGACAAAACAGGCCAGCATTTATTTGGTGAAAAATATAGCATTTTTTAAAAGTTCCCATTATTTTCAATGGGATTTTCATTTTTCAGGATAGCTGCACAGAACAAAAAAGGATCTTTGTTTGTGAGGTGGCATTCCTTGTTTGTCAGGGCCAAACCTTGCTCGACCCCAAAAATTCATTTTTCATGAGCCGCCATCTTGTTTTTTTCATTTTGTCCCAAATAAACTGTCAAAACTCTGTCCAGGGATGTCTGTCTGAGACATTCAACTGTTTCTTGCTCATCCAGACTTGATGAGCAGTTCTTTGTGGTTTTCAACATACGTATGCCCCTAGAATTTTTTTATCATTTTAAATCCTTTTTCATCACTCACTAACTTATTTTTTTGCCATTCCTTTTTCATCATGGCAAAAAGGAAAATCAGCTGCCAAGGAAGGATTCCCAGTCTGGCCACCTGGTTGTGAAATTTTGGTGACCAAATGGTCAGACAGGAATCTTTGTTCACCAGCCAATTTCCTTTTTTGCCATGATGAAAATCAATGGCAAAAAAAGGAATTTGTCTGGTGAAAAAGGATTCCCGTCTGGCCATCTAGTCTTCAAAGTTTCATGACCAGATGGCCAGACTGAGAATACTTGTTCATCAGCTGATTTCCATTTTCACCATCCTGTTTCGCCATGGTGAAAATGGAAATCAGGTGGTGAAAAAGGATTTTGTTAAGACCATCTGGTCATCAAAACCATAGCAATCTGGTCAGAAAAAGGATCCTTCTTCATCAGTCAGAATCCTGTTCCATCGCCACAGGAAAGAGTTAGTGGAGAAGGATTTTGCCTGATGGAAAATGACTCTGCCTGGCAAAAAAGTATCCTTTTCTGTGTGGCATTAGTTTATTTTTGTTCCTTTGCTTATTTTTTATATGTTGAGCCAATCATGGGAAAGATCCCTGGTGTCTAGTGGCTCCCCCACCCTGTGTTTCATATATTTTATTTAATTCTTTCTTTTTTCTTCATTTTTCTTTCCCCATTCTCTTTTTTTTGTGAGGGTTACAAAGGTCCCAATTTTTTCCTGGTGTTTAGTGGTACCCCTCAGCCTCCAATGCACCAGTGATCATTGGTGGTAGTGGTATCTTCAATATAGTTCACTTTTTTAAATTTATTCTCATGAAAAGAAAAAAAAAGTCACTTGTTGTCGTTGGCGAGGTGTTAACCTGCAAAACAAAAATGTCAATCACCAATCTCTCCCACTCTGCCCACCCAACCACCCACTGTGCACCCACCTCCCCACACCCCATGACATCCCCACAGACCACCACTCACCTGTGAAGGTCCAAGTTTGAGACCAGCTCCACCAATCGAAGACACATCTTACGATTGGAACTGGCAACTGCAATATGAAGTAAGATAAATGTGCTTCAGTGTATTTCAGTGGTGGGTTAACCTTTGGCTGTAACTTGGGCATTTTTTATCTTTGAGACAACAGATATTCAACATGGTGCTTTGGGTCCCCACCTTATGACTGTCATCAGGCAACTCCATCTAGAAAGGTGATTTTCTGATCGATTGGTGAAATCACTTTTCTGGAGTGATTTTTGTCAAAACAGTCATATTGTTCATGAGCTAGGGACATAAAAAGGGTATGTTGAAAATCTGGGGTCAACTTTTGAAAAAATTACTGCATTATGACCATTCCTTGCAATCTTGCTAAGTATGCTCATAACTTTGGACATTATCAATATTTTCTCCACATATTTTCAACATAGCTTTCTTATTACCCTACCTCATGTTCATCATAGCTGTCATTTTTCATTTCTGTCCAAAATGTGCTTTTGCACCTGTGGTGCAGGATGGCATAGCAGTTGTGCAGAATGATGTTTTTTTATGGGGATTTGAAAATTTACTGTACTGGGTATAAACGATCAGGTCATAACATGGTTATGTTGAAACTTTTGGGTCAAAATAATTTTACATGGCACAGTTATGACTATTTTTGCCATTTTGCTACACATGCTCATAATTTTGGAAATTTAAAATATGTTGAGACATATTTTCAACATAGCATTCTTATTATACCATCTCATGTATGTCACAGCTGTCATTTTTCAAATCCTGTCTAAAATGTGTTTTTGTACCTGCACTGTGGATTGGAGTTGTGCTTGCATGGAGCTATGTTTTTGGAGGGGGCTGAAAACATTTCTACACTGGAAACATGAATTGGGGCAAGAACATGTCTATGGTGACAATTTGGTGACTGCTGTGGGATAACTGGAAGTGCAGGAGCCAGAGGTCCCTGTATTTTCACAGTTACATGCATATATTGATCTACAGAGGGGTGGGAGTACAGGATTCAGACCCTGCACTCCCACGGTAAAATAAGGATACTATTATACTAGCCGAAAAAGTAAGGAAATAAATTGCAAAAAAAAACTTTGTTAATGCACCATTAGGGTAGAGGCATCAAAAGTAGGGAAATATGACCTTAGGTTTACCAAGCCTAAAACTCCACCCCCACCCTCACCTTCCAACTCTAGGGCCCCACCCCAGCCCTTGACTTCCAATCATGAGACCCAACCCCACTCTGCATGCAAGGAGAGGTGAGAGGTGTGCCTTGGGACTACAAACCCTAATGCTCTCTCCATTCTCCTATGCTGTACCTATCTTATTTTACTTATCCATGGAATGGGGTGCGCATTAGAGTTCATAAAACCAAGGCACACCCCTCACACCTGCCCCTGCATGAAAGGTGGGGATGGGGTCTTAAAGTTGGAAGCCATGAATAGGGGTGTTTTTTTGCGAAACCATACTCCAAATACTACAGGTCTGGGTTTCTCAGAATCATCTTTTAGTGGAAGTTCAAAATGGATTTATACAAAATCGATGAACTATTCAACATTGTTATGTTTTAATTCACCTTACAGTATCTATAAATATGTTTGTGTTAAGAAAACCCAACTATATTGCTACTTTATTGAACTTAAGGCAGCTTTTGTTAGCATCAGCCATAAGATCCTCTGACAAAAATTATGGCTTCTTGGTATCAATCCTTATCTTTTGGATATATTAAGATCACATCGGGAAACATGGGTACAGGTTCAGCACTATCAGTCTTGTGATGTAACTAAAACAATTAAAACAAATCTTGGTGTTCATCAGGGATATATATTAATTCCCTAGTACAGTTTATATATATATTCAATTATCACATAATCTCCAAAAGTATTTGATAAGCCTATTAGTTTACCTGCATATGCAGATGATATTGTATAATTCTCTACCAACACCAGGATGTTTTTCTTCACAGAAAGAATGGCGGACACCTGGAACAGCCTGCCTCAATAGGTTGTGGGGCTCAGCACTATGGGGAGGATTCAAGAATGCATGGGACAGACACAAGGGAGCCATGACTACAAAGGGTAACTAGAGTGTCAAAATAGGTCTAAAACAAATGGGCAGACTAGATGGACCTAGCAGTCTCTTTCTGCCATTAACTTCTATGTTTCTGTTATCAGCTTCCTTGTTCGGCCTTCAGAGGAAACTGAATGTTTTCACTAAATTGTGTACTGAAAATATTCTCTGTATGAATAAAGACCAGACCAAGCTTGTAGTCTTTGGTAACAGAATAAAAAAAAACTCAAAACTGTGTATAGAAAAGTTACCCATCAAAACAAAGAACTGTTGTAATTACTTATGGGTAAGGTTTCCAGATAGTGTTTCATGGTCAAAACACTTAAAACTGTTAGAAATTAGAATGAAAAATATTTTCAATGCATTTAAAAAAATTAATTATAAAATGGGAAATGGTTGATGGACTCCTCAAAGTACTAAATATGAAAATTAACATGGGAATTTTATGTGCAGCTGAAATGAGGGGCTCTGTGATTGATGCATCTTTGCAAATAATTTTAAACAAAACGTTGCATCATATTCTCTCTGTCCCAAACTCAGTTCCTGCGGAGGTGCTGAGAGCAGAGTTAGGTCAATTTTCCTTATCTTCCACATTAATAGAGAGATGCTTAATTTTTACATTGGTCCTTTTTCTCTTGTCTGAGGAGTGATTTCCCAGGCAATATTTAGAAGAACAAATTGGATATGCACAGTGATGTTTTATCTTACTTATTATCAAGCTTATTAGAGAACAGCTGCTACCAATTAGGATGGGTAACCTATTGTAAGAGATTTATATTAGACCCAGATGGAAGATAGTTACCAAAGTTAATGCCAAAAATAGAGATATCACTGTTAACTAGGACATGTTCAGAATTGTTCATTGAAATTATAGAAATGGTATAAAATTCTCAAGATTCAACATGTACTGGAATTTTATTCATCCTACCTTCCCAATCCATGTGACTGAAATAAAATCACTAGATTTAGGATGGAACAATATAAAGCAAATTACATACATTTCAATCAAAAAATGAACAGGTTTATCTTCAGAGTTCTTTAAATGTGGGATGGGAGCATATGATGATCTAAAGAATGTTGTGATCATATGTCCTTTATATCACAGTAGAAAAGAGTTTTTGATTGGACCTATATTGGCTAACCTCTGTCTTCATCCTGCTCATATAGTCAATGTGTTGTTCAGTTCTATTGATATGACAATATTGTATAATTTCTCTAAATTTCTGCATATCCTTAACTTATCATGGTGGAGTGGCTAGAGCACCCGACCCTGCAGTGGATGGTCTTGGGGAGACAGCAGTTTTGATTCTCTGTAAGGGAATTTGTTTTGAGTAATTTTAGTGCTCCCGTGTCCACACCACCCCCTTGGAATTGGTTATTATAGTTCTGGGGGGGCAGGGCAAAGCCCCCCACATGAGAGGTATGAGAGACAAAGCTCCCAGTAAGACAAAAAAAGTATGCACTACTCTTGCTGCATGCTGTTAGTAACAATGAGGTCTTGCTGGCCGCAGTTTCATCCACACTGTTATGACCCCATGCCATGCCTATGCCCTTTTGGAAATAATCATATAAGTAATAAACATGATACTTTTTTATTAGTGAGAGCACGTATGTGATCAAGGAGATTTTGTGCACCCCAAAGATTCCCACTATTCTTTTTCCTCTAAGGAGATATATACAAGTTTGCCATGGGAGGCTTTGGTACATTTAATCCAATATCCATAACAGGTGAATCAGTCAATGTTTTATAGCTTTTTAATCATAGCTACACTTTAATATAGGGAGCAGGAATAGCTTTCCTAATACCCAGGGAAGAGTTCAAAAGTTGGATGGAAGTTTCTTCACATTCTGAAATCATGCATTTGACACAGTCCCACTCAAAAGATTAATAAACAAGTTTGCCAGCCTGGGAGTGGGTGCCAGGGTGGTAGTCTGTGTTAAACAATTGGCTGGACAACAGGACAAAGAGGGTAATATTAAATGGAGTCCACTCCTAAGAAAGGGGGGCTACTAGTGGGGTACTGCATGGTTCAGTATTGAGGCTGGTCCTCTTTAATGTCTTTTTAAGTGACATTGCAGAAGGACTGGAAGGAAAAGTATGGCTCTTTGCAGATGACACAAAGATCTGCAACAGGGATGATACACATAGGGGGTGGAAAGGATGAGAAGGGACCTGGCAAGGTTAGAGGAATGGTCAAAAGTATGACAGTTTTGATTCAATGCAACACAGTGCAAAGTAATGCACCTGGGAAACAAAAACCCAGTGGAAGAGTACACGATGGGGGGTACTAACAACAAAAATGGAAAGGGACCAGGGGTAATTATATCAGATGACCTAAACGTAGGCAGGCAATGTGAGATGGCAGTAAGGAGGACTAGGGGTTTAATGGGATGCATAGGGAGAGGCATCACCAGTAGAAAACAGGAAGTTGTCATCCATCTGTAAAGACAGTTGGTGATACCCCATCTGGAGTACAGCGTGCAGTTCTGGAGACCCCATCTTGACAAGAACATAGACAGGATGGAGGCAGTCCAGAGGATGGCAACCAAAATGGTGCAGAGTCTGCACCAGAGACCATATGAAGAGAGACTAAAGAAGCTTAATATGTATACCCTTGAGAAAGGGGGGGGGCATGATAGAAACTTTAAAGTACCTCAAGGGAATCAACAAAGTCCAAGATGGTAGCATCTTACAGAAAAAGAGATGTGTAAGAACAAGGGGGCACAGTTTGAAAACAGAAAGGAGACATCTCACGGGCTATGTGAGGAATTATTTTTTCACAGATAGGGTGGTAGACACATGGCGTGGCCTTCCTGTGGAGGTCGTAGGGTAAAAAACAGTGGGGGAATTCAAGAATGCATGGGACAGACATAAGGCAATTATATTAGGGGGTAGGAGTAAGTAGAGTGTTGGTTATCCGGATCTGCAGTTTATCTAATGAGTAGGGAAATGGGTAGACTGGGTGGACCAAGCGGTCCTTATCTGTTGTCAAAGTCGATGTTTCTATGTATGGCACCTATATCTTGTCTGCATAAAGTGTTTGTGGTGTTAATTTTAAGGAAATAGCCTGGATCGAATGTCTGATGGCATTACCTCAATAACTATAGTTGAATTTCTTTAAACCAGTTGCTTTTTTTTTATTTTATTCTTTGTATTCATTAAATGGGAGAACCAGGAGCCATTGGATAATATTGTAAGACTCAGATAGGGATATTTTTTAACAGTGTTTATATACAGATTTCCAATTTTCCATCTCCTTGTAGTTGGTAAATGTCCCTTGCCGAAAACCATTGCCTTGCTCTTGTCCTGATTAATTGGCAGGGATAAAATGTTTGCCTCTTCAGCTAAACAGTCAAGTTTATTTTGCAACCCTGCATGATATAGGGCTTGGAGGAGAAGATCATCAGCGTATGCGAGGGCCAGTATGGGTAAAGTGCCAGTTTTAGGAGAATCAGATGACTTTCCTCCAATAGCATTTAATAAGTTGTTCATATAAACAATAAATGGTGTGGGGGCTAAAAGACAACCCTGATGAACCCCTTTGTTAGTCAAGAATTGTTTTGATAAAGTGCCATCTGAGCCTTCCTTAACCTGGGCCCAGGTCTCATTGTATAGTGCCTATATAACCAATGTTATGGCATAGTCAATGCCTCTGTCCAATAGTTTTTGCCATAAAATGGTTCATGAAATAGAATCAATGGTTGAGAAGTCAATGAAGGCAATATACAGTTTTTGACCCCTTATAATACAATATGCTTCTCACAAGTGTCTAAGAATGTAACAATCATCCATTGTGGAGCAATCTTTTCTAAAATCAAATTGCGGGAGGGGGAGGGTCAAAACACAGTTAGTCATACGTTGCTTCTGAAGTTGTCTGAGGATAACCTTCATAAATCTTTTTTTCTGAAGAGTCCAATAAACTAATTGGATGATACATTTTGGGGACTGGATTTGTTACCCCTTTTAAAGATTGGCACAATTTCTGCTTATCACCATGAGTTCAGAAAAATTCCCTCTTTTATACATATGTTGAAAAACCTGCAGAATTAATCTGCCCAGATTGAGGGGGTCTTTAGGAAGATCTCAACAAGAATGAGATCATTCCCTGGGGATTTTTTACATTTTAGATATGAAAGTGCAGTGCTCACCTCCTCTATGGTAAAATAAGTAATTGGGTAATAAGTTAGTGGGGAGACTGTGCCCATTTAATGGGTCATAAAACAGGGAAGTGAAATTCCCCCCCCAGACCTCAGCAGATATGTAATTATGAAGGGAGTCAGACCAGTCTGTGGTTCCATTAGCCACCAGAAACCAAAATGTCTTTGAATCATTTTAGTGATAATTTCTGACATGGTTTCCCATTGCTTTTTACAATATTCTTTTTTTTTCTGCAGAAAGTTTATGTAACATTTTCTTTCTCTATTAAAATATCTGTTGTTATCCTTTGTGGATTCCCTCTAGTTGCCTAATGGTTTTCAGTAATTTTGCTTTCTCCTGTCTGCAGGACTTATCGAATGATCCTGTGATACCTCTAGTATGAATTCAATGTTGTGTGTACATTACGTTACCGAGATCAGTAAAGAAGGTTGTCATTAATTTGAACAGCTCTACTGTTGTGTAGCCATCCCGCTTGACCTGTACAGACAAATTATAGAATGAAAGAGACATTGTAAGGATATTACAAAGGTTTCATTAGTCCACCAAATCCTCTTTTTATTTATTATTTCCATTGTTGGTGCTATACGACTATTCTGAGTACTAACTAAGGCTAATGATTGGGTCAGTACATTGGCTGCCAGCCCACTGGCTAGGGGGAGATGGTCAATCTCATTTCTGCTGATAATTTGAAAGAAATACAGTATCTCAATGGGACCATCCCAAATTGCATAGTCAATAGTGGAAGCTCCCATAGTAGAGAGGTTTGTTAAGCTTCCCACAGTATCTCCAGGAAGTCTGCCATTAAGAGAATAATAATTGTATTCTTGCATAAAGTGAGTAAGTTTAGCCCCTGCTTGGTTTGTTTTGGAATCTTAAAATTTACTGGCTGGCAAGAGTTGGAGTTCACAGAGGGAGCCAACAGCCAAATTGTCTAAGAACCCATCAAATACTCCAATTCTGGCATTGAAGTTGCCAAGTATAAGCATAGGAGTATTAAAAAATGTCTGATATAGTTCCTCAAACAGGCCACCAAAACTCTCCCATGGATTCTTGATGGTATATCTGCAAGGGGAAATAGGAATATACAGATTCACTGAATCACTAATAAGAAATTAAAGTTACCTGTCTTAATATGTAATGTTAGGTAAAGCTCTCTGGCATTCACCAAAGAGGAAGAAACTATCCCCCCTATCTTAACCAAAGGAAACAAGATGTCATGAGGCTCTGCCCAGCTTCTAATAAAACTTACTCCACACCTGAAGATGACCTCTGTTAGTCTCAGCCCCACCACTGAATGCCTACTCTAGCACCCTTGGGGATATTCCCGACCTGATAGAGCACACCTTGTCAGAAAAGAACTGAGCAAACTCCTCTCATCTAGCAGATGACAAAGCTCTAAATGGCTGAAGACAGGCAGGGTGAAGTAGCCTGTCCACAGTCTGAAAGAGTTGAGCTGTTCAACTCTTCACTGTGGTAATTCCACTGGAGAGGAACTTTGCCTTCTTATTGGAGATTGTCCTTTGATACTGCTTGTAATGAGATTTCAAAGCCAACTTGTTCTCCTTAGCTTGGGATCTCTGCCAGTGGAACTCCAACCTCTGACCCCTTGTTTCAGCTCCCTGAGCTCCCCATTGAACCATGGTGATCTCAAGCAAGATGACCTGGGTCATTCTCAAACTGGTGCTACAAAATTGAGTGCTGAGATAATGACCCTTTTGTAGGTCATTACTTCTTCCCTGGTCCAGTCTCACAAGCAGTCATCCCACTTGACACATCCAATATCACCTGAAATTCTACTGGGGTCAAGCCCTTTAAAGGGTGGTAATGGACCATCTTGACAGGGGTAGGATTCTCAAGAGGTCCCCAAACAAGAACTTTACAGTGCAATTATCCAACCAGATGATCAGATCAATTCCGAGCTTGTCAATCTCGAGTCCCTGTGTGAATACCAGGTCCAAGGTGTGACCATGAGAGTGGGCCACAGATGTAATTACTTGTAACAAGCACAGCAATTCCATAGTTTTGAGGAAGTCTTGACTAAAAGGTGAGAGTTTATTGTCAACCCAGTCATTAAAATCATCCTGAACAAACCACCTGCAGGAACTCCCAAACAAGGCCTGGAGGTTGGTACATGAGAAGGATCCTGCAGCCTGCACCTGGGCCCCTCTCAAACAGCCACACATTCAAAGGATGTGGTAGGCCAACTGGGAGTACAGAGTGGTTCAAGCTAGATCTAAAGCAGATAGCCACTCCCTGCCCCTGAGATCCGTCCTTGGGCAATGCACCACAGAGAACTCATCTGGGGCCGATGTGTCCAAAAGTGGACCAGCATTATAACCTTGCCAGGTCTCTGTAATGCAATCCAGGTCAACCAAGGAAATCAGGTCTGCCATATTAGCAGTCCTATTCCTCACCTACCTGGCATTGTAAAGCATGGCCCAATTAAGATGGGTGGAGACTCCAGATCTACATGCTGCCTGTCCACTCAAATCAGTGAAACACCTGGGTATGGAAACCAGGCAGAATGGGCCCCTCTCTATTTCTAATATAGTCACAGCAGCACATGAGTAAGCACCCACTGCAATCACTTCACACAGGAGACAGTATGAGAAAAAACTGTAATTCTCATTTATTTACAATGTAGTACCGTGCAAAATGTACTTGCCAGACTCAGTGCATGGAAAAAATGCCATTGTACAGACACACTGCAAAGCCACAAATCAAACTAACATTTTGCCTGGGTGCTCCCAAGCTTCATCATAGTTGTCTTCCAAGTGTTAGTGTGCCCCGTAAATGCATCAATACACACAGGTGTATCTAATATGTGTTAACACTTGATGGTTCAAAAGCTGTCTGGCAGGAATCAACAACTTCATTACATTTATAAATTTTTTTAATATCATTCCAAAATGTAATATTGGCACATAATTCAACTCATAAAATAGGTAATTCTGCACACAAAAAATTCTGTACAAAAACACCCCAAATAAGAGTGTAACCTATGCATTTACCTGATAAAAAGGGTTTTTGGAGAAATGTAAACCAACTGTGATACATTCCTCAGACTCGATCACTGTGAGTAAAATAAATCGGGGGGTCAGTGAGGTCAAATCATGCTAGATACACCTTTGAACAAAGAAAGTGCTGCTAACAAACATGGCAAACAATTTATGTTGCTGCAGTAAAATGCTTCATTCAACCTGTCTCGCTTTGCCAGCATGGCAGAAGATGGTTTATGCATATTATATACTGTGGATATAGGTCTTTCCTTTTTCTGTCCTATCTACCAGAAAAATGAAAAAAAGAAAAATAAATTGATCTACCTACTAACTACTTGAACCAGTGTTTCTCTCATCAAGAAAAGCGCTGGGCTAAGGCTGGTTAAATGTAGGTCACTGAGTGTGCCAGTGAACTACAATTGAAATGAGTAAAGCAATTGATGCCATTGAGAGCTAAAATACATTTTTAAGTTAAACAGGCAATGAGCAGGACTTTGGATGCTCATCATTTGAGCTCTTTGATTATTTTAAGAATACTTTTGCCTTGTTTGTATCGGAGCCATCATGACCCTGGAAACAGCATTTCTAGGTCAATTAGTGTAAAACCAGGAGTCCTGCAAGTACTCGGCAAACAAGAATGGAGACAGACATGGCAGAGGCTGGTGTCAACTGTGTCAGTCAGGGATAGATGGCTAGACAAAACGCTTGCTGGTGAGTGGGAACCAACAAGGACATACTGTATAAGTGAAGGCAAGTAAAACAGTAAGTGTCTGTTAGTAAAAGCTCTACATGGGGAAAGTAATAGTTGTTGCTAGTTGCTGAATATTACCAGTTCAATAAAGAAAATCTAAAGCATTAGCAAACCAGTGGACTGATTTAAAATGTGTATAGTGCAAATTTGGTTAGGACAACTTTTCCCTAATCCTTTCTCTTTGATTCAAGCCCTTCTTTTTAAACCCCAACCTGTTGTAGGCCCACCAACAGTACTAGTGGCCAAGGATATTTGTCACCTGGTAACTGTGGTACAAAGCAGTTCTTAAATTCTACAGCTTGAAGCATGGCCAGTATGAATGAATCAAAAACTGATACACAGTGTAGAAAACATGACATGTTCATATGAGGGGAATCAGACTGATGTAGCAGAAACCTATACATGCAGCAAGTGCTTTCACATAATATAACTGGAAGAGGAGCTAAACATTCTGAGAAGTCAGCTAAACAAACCTAAACTTGAAGCATTTATAGATAATATGATTGAAAACTTGACAACCTGAACAGGTTAGGTTAATGAAGATCATCAGGCACAACAGAAACTGATAGCATACGTAATGTGGGGGAAAGAGGAAAATGATTAATACAGGGGATATGAGTGACTCTGAGTAAAATTAATTACCCTCATGGACAATGATGGAAGGAAGGGATAGGGAAAAAAGATGAGTAGCAGAGCATCATAAAATCAATCTAGAAAACAGATTTCAGATATTAGATAAAACACAGAATGAGGGCAAGAATCACAAAATGACCAATACTATGACAGATGATGAAATTCCAGAAACACAGCCCAGTAAACCAGAGTAAACTGTGCTGGGAGTTTCAATTAAGAGGTTTATAGACACCATAGTTTGTAGAAGAAGGAAGGGTAGAGCCACAGTGTGCTAACAGGAGACAAAGTAAGCAATATTAAGGAACATAGGGTGGGATATTCAAAGGGGTTGCGCATGGCACAACAGTGTTGTGTCATGCGAAACCCACTGATGTGCTCCATCAAGATATTCAAAGGGAGATGTGCTGTGCAAATACCGATGCGCCAGGGCACACCAGTAATGTGTGCGATGCAAGTGCGGGGGGCGTGCCCATGCATATGCAGCACATCCTGATATTCAGCCCGGGATGTGCAACACATATGCTGGCACATACCCTCCTTGCGCTGTTCAGGGGGTCACAAGGTTATGCCCAGCGAAACCAGGAGAAAATCCTGGCCCCCCACATGCGAGCTGCCATATTGCAAGGTTCAACATGGCAGCCACCTGTTGTGGATGGCCACCCAACCTCAAAAGACACAGGCTAGGTGCCGTGCCCCCTCCATGCCTGATCGCAGGCATAAAATGTATATAAATACCCTGGTGGCCCAGTGAAGCAAACCCCATTGCCCAATCGGGGGCAGTTGTACACAATACATGCCCGGGTGGTCCAGAGGACCTGATCCCCCACCTGATCACAGACTAATGAATAAATTAATCTCCCTGGTGGTCCAGTGGACCTGATCCCCTGCCTGATGGCTGGCAAATGAATAAATTAATCTCCCTGGTGGTCCAGTGGACCTGATCCCTCAGCCTGATCGTGGGCTTCAGTTGTAAAGAAATGCACAGGTGGTCCAGCGGCACCCCCTCCCCACCCACTCACTCAAATCTGCCACCCGCTCCTCCTGGTCAGCGAGGGTGGCAACTCCCTGCAAGCCACGTGCCACCCGCCAATGACAGTGTACAGTGATGACTGTCGCCCATTGGTCCACTGTGTAGGCCAATGGGTGTGCGAACCCGTACTGTACTACACAGTTCAAAATGTGAATGAACCATTTCACATTTTGGAGCCTATGTTACAGTACAGTCTGCATGCCCATTGGCCCATGCGAGCAGTGACCAGCAGATACGCAAGCCGTACATGCTGTCAGTTAGGCGGCCGGCTGGGCAGCATGAGTGGGGATCTACCACCGCCGGGAGACCCAGGTGGGGCTATCCGTGGCGGGTCTGGAGATTGATGGGTGGGGATGTGGTACTGCTGGCCCACCTGGGCATTTCTTTACAACTGAGGCCCACAGTCAGGTGGAGGATCGAGTCCACTGGACCACCAGGGAAATTAATCTATTCATTTGCCCACAATCGGGCTGCAGATCGGGTCCACTGGACCACCAGGGAATTAGTTTCTTTATTTGCCATGATCAGGCAGGGGAGCAGGTCCACTGGACCACCAGGGATTTATTTATGTTACGCCCATGATCGGGCATTGGGGCACATATCACACTGATGGGCAGGGGGCATCAGTCCCCGATGGCTGCAGCCTGGCAGGGTGCCAGGTGCAAGTCACCAGGGGTCTATGCACCTGCATGCAAATGGGGCGATAATGACATGCAAATGGCCCCATTTGTGCCTTGCATGCATAATGGCCTCATTTGCCTGCCCAGTGCTGAATATCATGGTTGCTGCACCTAGCGCACCCGCACTTGCGCTGGTGCATCCCTCTGCTCCTCACTTGCCACTTGCACTGGTACAGTGCCACTGCATCATGCACAGTGGGGGTGGCCCCTGTGCCATATTCAACAATGCTGAGCCATGGCGCAGCAACGTTGAATATTGCCCAGGCCATGCCCTGGCACATCCCAGTTGCACTGCACCCAGGCTTGCGCCCCTGCCTGGTGCAGTCTGAAAATCCCGTCCAGACAGTATACTGTAGATGGGATACTGAAAGATGCAGGCCACAAACTAGTAGTGGCCCTGCTTATAGGTGTAAATAACATTTGCCACAAACTGGACAAGGATATTAGAGATCATTTCGGATCAATTGGAAAGTCACTTAAAGAAAAAGGTTGTAAATTTGTGATCTCAGAAATATTAAAAGTTCCCAGGGCTGGAGTAGGGAGAACAAGAATGATACAGAACAATGACTGGCCTAATTGATGGGCCAGAATGATTTATAAAGGAGGGAAGGGCTACATCTAAACAGGTTAGGAGCAAGATTGTTAGGGTCAGTTTGAGCAAATTTCTGGTTTAGTATTTAAATTAGAGATGAAGGGACATGTGGTGGGTATAATCAAGCAAAACATCTAGCCAAACCCAATTCAAACCTCAGAATAAACTCTGTAAATAAAAACTATAATGACACATGAAATGAAAATTCAAATTTGGGCTTAATAAGAAATGGTAATAGGATGAGAGGGTGGATATGCGTAATGATCAATCATAGAAGCTCAAAGAATAAGTCTGCTGAAAATAGAGGCAATGATGAGTATTGAGAATCCTCATATATGTGGATTAACTGAGACATGATGGGCAAGCCAGGGTACATGGAACAAAAACATCACAGGATTCCAATTGTATAGGAGGTACCATGTTTGGAGAGAAGGTCAAGGAAATTTCCTGTATATAAACAAGGAATTATTAGATGAGGGAACAGAATATTTGAACAAGCTGGATAATGAGACCATATGGCTGAGACTCTGCAAAAATCATAAAAATTACATCATTTTAGCACTAGAGATGTGCGAAATTTGAAAATGTCATTATGCAAAATATTTATCGAAATTCGCCCATTTCACAAAATTTTTTGAGGAACCGAAATTCAGAATTTCCCCTGCGTAATGTGAAATATCAATTGCGGAAGGTGATTTTTACCCATGAAATGGCAAAATTCTCCTTTAACCGGTGAAATGTCATCTCTTTTCTGGTGAAATTTCACATTTTGTGGGTGAAATTCTACATTTCGCACCCTGTGAAATATTTTGCTTAATAGGCAACTTTCGCTAAATATTTTGTGTGGTAAAATTGTCAATTTTGTGGGAATTTCACAGGCGAAATATAATTTTGCAACATCTCTATTTAGGTTTATGCTACAGACCACAAAATCAAAAACAAAAAATAGGAACTATATTTCTGAATAAATTGGAGGTCAATTGCAGTAGGAGTAATATTATTCTGATGGGAACCTAATCCTATCAGGAACTGATTTTAGATACATGAAGAAGGAGTTAGGGTGCAAGTCAGATTACTTGCTAAAGGGTTACTAAATTACTATCTAGATCAGCTAGTAAAAAAATGCATAAGAGGGAAACTATTCTGGATCTAGTTCTGAGTTACTTAGAGGAGAAAATCAAAAATTGTGTTACAAAGGCTCCATTAGATGACAGTGACCACACTATGGTGTCATTCACTGCACATCTGCAGGTAGAAAGATTGAAGGACAATACCAACTGTAGATGTTATGAGACAGAAAATTGTAATGCTAAGAGGACAACACTGGCAGATTAGAAGTAAGAAGAAGGAAGCTGGGCACACACCAAAATTGCTGGAAAACAGTAAAGATTTATTTGTCTATGCTTTGCAAAGCATGGCTGAGCTTCTGGGCTAACACCCCTACATATCAATCCAGTCATATCGACCCCCTGAGGAAGACCATTGTGACTGAGTCAATACATTGAGGTGTTAGCCCAAAAGCTCAGCCATGCTTTGTAAAGCACAGATAATTAGATCTTTACTATTTCCCAACAATTTTGGTGTGCATCCAGCTTCATTCTTCTTACTGCTTGTTGTACTTTTTGGGTGGTGCACTTTTAAAATAACCTCTCTATTCACTCTAAGACTGTGACTTAATGAATTTTGCAAACAAAGTAAGTGCTGCAAGAGATGAGGCGAGCTGCCAAGCACAACTGACACAGATACACGCTTTACTCTCTCGCTCCTCAAGAGTGAGGATGATGACACCACAGGACGAGTTTCTCAACTGCTGGCATGTGCAGTAGGGTCTATTAACTTACCACATGACTGTCAGAATGGTCCACTACAGAGTCATGTGGTAAGCTGAAGTTCATGGTGCAAAATGCGCCCGGGCACCCCTTCCTCTCATCTGCCAACTTGACATGCAGTGTAGTGCTACTAGCTGCTTTAGTCACAGTGTGCACATGCATCTGGAGTGGACTGTGTGATTGGGGGAGGAGCAAGAAGGGAATGCATGTCTGGGCTGTGGGGGAGTGAGAAAGGAGTAGTTGAGGTTCAACATCAACAACAACAAAAAAGTTCTGGCAGAGACACTACAGCTGCAAATGCCATTCAGTTGATAAGGGTGTTTCATAGGCTAAAACATAAACATGAATTGCATTTAGTAAGACTTATGATACCATTCCATGTATGACTTGCAAACAAGCTGGGCAGCCTGGGAACAGGTCACAAGGTGGTAAACTGGGTTAGGAACTGGTTGAATGATAGAAGATTGAGAGTCATGGTAAATGGTGCTCAGTCAAATGAAAGGAATGTGACCAGCAGGATGACACAGGGATCAAACCTGGGCCCAGTCATATTTTATGTTTTCACAAAAAAAATTGCGAGGAGCTGGAGGGAAAAGTGTGCCTGTTTGGGAATGACACTAAGATCTGCAACAGGATGGGCACTCTGGGAAGAGTGGAAAAAATAAGGAGGGACCTAGAAAAACTAGAGGAATGGTCCAAAATGTTGCAGCTGAGATTTAATGCAAAAATGTGCAAAATCATGCATCTGGGTTGCAGTAACCAAGGGAAGGATTATCGGGGAAGGGGGGTCTGATGGTCATCAAAATGCAAAGAGATTTTGGGGTAATCATATTGGATGACCTAAAGGTGGCTAAACAATGTACTAAAGCTGTGAGGAGAGTCAGTGGAATGCTGTGGTGCATAGGGAGAGGTATTACCAGAAAAAGGAAGGAGGTGGTGATGCCACTGTGTAGATCACTTGTGAGGCCTCATTTGGAATATGGTGTCCAGTTCTGGAAGCCGCATTTCCGTCATGAATTTTAAATCACAAATGGGTTAAATGGTTTAATTTTAGATTCCAGTCCCTTTCCCCTACTGCTCCTACTGGTTAGCCTTATGGAGCACAACCAGAACATATCTTGGCTAGCATGATGATTGTCCTATACAAGTTGCTTCTCAGTCTACAGCACTGCATTTTTAAAATGTTAACTTCTTGTTGAAAATATGGCATAATCATTCCATCTACGTTATTGCTAGACATACTATAGCTAGCATGGCTTGAGAAAGGGTGAACATGGTCAGAACCCCTTAGCAATTGAGATGCATATTCAGCAAATAAGTCCAGATGTGCTAACTTACCCTGCAACTGTTAAGTGTCACAGTTTGCATAGTAAAGAAGACTTACAGTGATGAATCTTTATATGGTTTGGTTGGCTTGGATTCTGCTGTAACTGCATAATTGCTTGCTGTTGCTTTTGACCACAGTTCCATTTTCTTCTTGAAATGGTTACTTTTGCAGTTATGTTTATTTTAAAATGTTTAATATTCCGACCATGTGGTTATGTCATGGACCATAACTGATCTCGAGCCTTACCCCCCCCATGCTCCAACCCTGTTACCAAGGTCCTCCTATGTGTATCCCATGCAAGTTTGAAATCTGTAATCATTTTGGTACCCATTACCTCTGCTGGCAGGCTGTTCCACATGCCCCCCACCCTACATCTAAAGAAGTATTTCATTGTATCCCCTCTAAGTCTTCCCACTTCAAGCTACATATCATGCCCCCTTGTCCTTGAACATCTCTTTCTCAGCAAAATTGAACCTTCTTGTACCTTATTGATACCTTTGAAGTATTTGAATGCTTCTATCATGTTTCCTCTTTCCCTCCTTTCATCTGGAAAAAAACACACTTAACTCCCCAGGTCTTTACCCCATAGGCAACAGTTCCATCATTTCTTATCTAGAGTACAAGTTTAAAATTCCTGGCTTCACCCATTCTTACATGCTTGATGTCTCTTATAGCTGGTGCCAAGAGAATTGCTCCACACAGCTAAAGGGATACAGTTTCATCCCCAAATTGATGCAAACTGGACATGCCACTTTATCAGTCATTTAAAATAACACAAATGTAGTGTCACATTCTTACTATAAGGGAAGCAAGAAAGATCAATCAGCATGGTTAGCAAATACATCGATTGACACCTGTGAATGAGTGGGGAGGGGGAGTTATTTCCTAACATTCTTGGTAGTTTTATGCCCCATGGAACCTGCTATTCAGGCTTTTTTTATTGCATCTTGTCCCAGACAATCTTCACAGAGTTTACTTTGCCCAGCTGGAGGCCAGTGTCTTGTTACATTGTCTTTTTGTTTCATTGAAGAGAGAGCATGGCAGCCAAAGGAGTCACATTTTGAGTCTTAGGGTATGTATAGCATAATTAATGTTTCCCAAATATTAGTACTTTAGCCGGTTGTATTCTGCTATGTGTGTGTGTGTGTGTGTGTGTGTATGTGTAAGTGTGTTACTACTTAAAGTAGTTTTGTCTTCACTCCTGTTGCTATCCCTCAGTCCCTTTCAGTTGTTTTACCAAACCAAGTAGCAGAAATAGAGCAGCACATTATAGTTTGTTAACAGTAGACCATGAATTAAATAATATATGCAGAATTGGAATGGTTCATATAAACTGGTTTGGAAACAATAAGGAGCACATCTTTTTTTAAAAAAATGAGATTGCTTCTCAACAGTGCTACTTAACATGCCACCCTTCCCCCACTGCATGGCAAGGGACACATCAGTTTATCTCAGCAGCAGTTATTGCTGCTTGCAATTTAAATAGAAACTGTGTCACTTTGCCTAAAATCTTGCTCCACCCATTTTGACCAACATATTATGGACTTTGATTCAATTGTCTGTGTCTTGCAAAGAAGACAGTGTTCTGCTGTGTGTGTGTTTGTGTGTGTCTGTGTATGGACTTTTTTGTGTGTCTGTGTATGGACTTTTAATTCAATTGCTTGTGTCTTGTGTAGAAGGCAGTGCTTGACTGTTTGTAGACAAATCTGATCATTTTGCAGCTGTGGCCATCCATTGGCTAAGTAGGCTTTGTGATTATTTTTGTTTATGTGTTCCAGTTCTTACTTAGTATTTGCTTACTTTATTGAAGTCTCCTATGGAGGGACTCAAAATGTACAGGATAGTTTTTTTTAGCAAATTCAGAGAAATCACAGGGGCACCAGACTTGGAGATTGGGTGGAATTTTCCTTTAACTTCTCTCAAGCTAGAGGCAAGCCCCATAAAACACTATGGAAGAGATTTCAATTTGCCCAAAAAAAAGGCTATTTAAAGAGATTCTTGCTAATGGCATAATCTTCCCATCAGTGTTAGTGCTAGACATACTGTAGCTAGCTTGGCTTGAGCAAGAGTGAACATGGTCAGGGCCCCTTAGCAATTGAGATGCATATGCAGCAAATAAGTCAAGATGGACTAACTTACTCTAAAACTGTTGAGTATCACAGTCTGCATAATACACAAGGCTTACAGTGATGAATCTTCATATGGTTCGGTTGGTTCGGTTTCTACTGTTCCTAATTCAGGGATGAATAACTAGGGAAACATTTTTCAGTGACTGCCAAATGTGCTACAGTGGCAGATGTTTTGCAAAGGTATAACATAAATTATGTCTATCAGGTATCGTTGCCCAGGAAATACATAAATACATAGATACATAGACAGTGTCGGCAGATAAGGGCCTATGGCCCACCCAGTCTGCCCATTTGAGCTTGTAAGTTCAGTTTATGTTTTCCTAGAAGTCTGTTGCCCCTTACCCCTGACCTCCAGAATTCCTTTATGTCTATCCCATGCATTCTTAAATCCCGTGATTGTTTCAGCCCCCACCACTTCCTCTGGTGGGGTGTTCCACTTGTCCACCACCCATTCTGTAAAGAAATTCTTCCTCATGTTTCCTCTGAATTGTCCTCCCTCCAACTTCATCCCATGCCCTCTAGTCCTGGAACATCTTTTTCACTTAAAAATAGTGTATTCCTGCACCCTGTTCCTCCCTGTGAGATACTTGTATGTCTATCATATCCCCTCTCTCCCTCCTCTCCTCCAGGGAGTACATGTTCAGTTCCTTCAACCTGTCTTCATAGGACTTGTGATGCAATCCATGCACCATCTTTGTTGCCCTCCTCTGAACCTTCTCTACCCTGTCTATGTCCTTACGTAGGTATGGTCTCCAGAACTGTACACTGTACTCCAGGTGGGGCCTCATTAGTGTCTTGTATAGCGGAATTATGACCTCCTTTTCCTGCTGGAGATGCCCTGCCTATACATCCCAGCATCCTATTTGCTTTACCTGCTGCCTTGTCACACTGTTTCCCTACCTTGAGGTCATCAGAGATGATAACCCCGGGATCCCTTTCCTGCTTGGTGCATACTATATCCTCACCCCCCAACTGATATATTGTGCAAGGGTTTTTGTATCCCATATGCATTATCTTGCACTTCTTTGCATTGAATTTCAACTGCCAAACCCCTGACCATTCTTCAAGTTTCTGCAGGTCCCTTCTCATTCTGTCTACACCCTCTGGTGTGTCTACTCTGCTACAGAGCTTTGTGTCATCAGCGAACAGTGAAATTCTGCCTTCTAGGTCCTGTGCAATGTCACTGATGAAGATGTTGAATAGGACCAGTCCCAGCACTGATCCCTGTGGTACCCCACTGGTCACTCTTCCCTCTGTGGGTGACAGCCATTTACCACCACCCTCTGTGTCCTGCCACCCAGCCAGTTACCTACCCACCACACTACTGTCCTGCCCGCACTCCATATTCCCCAGTTTGTGTAATAGTCTTCTATGTGGCACAGTGTCAAATGCCTTGCTGAAGTCCAGATAGGCCATGTCCACTGCCCTCCCTGATCCACCTCCCTAGTCACCCAGTCAAAATTCAATGAGGTTGGTCTGACATGACCTCCCTCTGGTGAAACCATGCTGCCTTGGGTCCTGTAGTCCATTGACAACCAGATGTTCCACCAATCTCTCCTTCAGTAGTGCTTCCATGATCTTCCCCACTACTGAGGTGAGGCTGACTGGTCTGTAGTTCCCTGCTTCCTCTTTGTTCCCACTTTTGTATAAGGGGACTACATCTTCTGTCTTCCAGTCTTTGGGTACCTTCCCTGTTTCCAGTGATGGAAATGGATCACATTTTCATAGAGACAGATTACATTTAGGGTACCTGATTGTCCCTTTCTGAATCACTGCTGCTCTCTGTCACTGAAATCACTGGTAGACATGTAGCTGACTGAAATCTTAGTGATACTTGATTTTACCCTGAACTTGTATTTTTTGATTAAAAAAATATATATATATTTTGAGAGGGTACCTGGTTAAGGATTATTCAAATATTTAATTTCAGCATTTTAGTGGAAACTTTGCACTCTGATTTTCTTATTCTGAATTTTTTGCAGTATGCTGTCTGTATTTATATTAATTCTGTTGGCGTGCCTGGTAATGTACAGGGGCTGGGGACCGAGTTGTGACTGGGTTTGAATAAGGAACACAAATATTCATTACATTGCTTTGCTATCTCCACTGGCTTTTTTACTATATCCCCTTTAATATTAATATACTTTTTTTTAGGCTATTGATGTAATGGCACAATTGCTTGCTGTTGTTTTTGTCTGCATTTATTGCATATGAGTTCCATTTCCTTTTTGAAATGGTTAATTTCGCATTTATGTTTCTTTAAAAATGTTTCATATTCTGACCATGTGGTTATGTCATGGCTTTTGTTTTCAGATATTTTATTTCATGTTTAGCTTTTTTGTTGTTCATTGTTGATGTTGAGTCACTTTCTTCACATCTTCATTTAGCCGTCTTGCTTGTCAGCATTTGTTATTATATTCCTTGATCCTTTTAATGTAAACTATTGCAAATTATAATATGTTGCCCTAAGCAAGTAAGATCAGCCAACATGGTTATCAAACAATGAATTGACACCTCTGTATGAGTGGGGAAGGGGATATCAGCAAAACAAGTTTCTCAGTTTGTAAATGGTTGTAAATTAAGCACTGAAACTTAGCACAGAAAGATCACTACATCAGAGGTTTCAGCTTGAAAAAAAAAATGCAGTACTGGGAATAGCTCAATTGCAGAGTGCCTGCTAGCAGCTCCTCCATATCGCTTCAGTCACCCAATTCTTTATTTTTTCATTCTAAACATGGGCAAAATGCTAAAAATCTTAACAGTCTACTTTAATAGAAAGTTCTAACATCCAGGGAACCTTTGATGCAGTCCGCTACTCCAGTGAATGTAGAAATGAAGAAAGTGCCACAAAAACACACTCCTCCTGTTACTCCTGAAAAGGCTCTGAAGAAACCACAGACCTTTGGTGTGGCAGAGTGGCCATCACTAGTAATTGTGGCTGTGGATCAAGAATCCCAAACACTCAGGCAGTTCTTGGAAGAATTTAAATGCTTTTGAGATGAATTGCACACAATCTCCTCAGAGCTCAGATCACTTACACAAGCAATAGAAGACGTATCACAGAAAGCCTTGGATAATGCCATCAGAATTTGCCCCTTAGAGAAGTAAGTGGATAAAATTGATCCTGATCTGGTGGCCATGAATCAAAAAATGTCCCAACTTGAACTTAAATTAGAGGGCCTTGAGGGCCATATCCGCAGGAACAATGCGGTCCTTATAGGCCTTCCAGAAGGAGAGGAAGGCCAAGATACTATTGTTTTCATTCAGAAAATGGTTGAAAAGATTGCTGGCCCCTCTCCCTTTGGGTCCAAATATGTAATTGAGAGGGGACATTGGGCGCTTCACCCAAAACCCCGACTGGAACCCCGCCTCATCCTCTCATATTTCATTTTTTGAATTTCCTTGAATGCCAACATTTTTTTTGCAAAAATCAAGAAATTACAGGAGGAGAGATGAGAAGGCAATAAAATTAGAATCGCACAAGACCTCCCAGCCACAGTGTGACAGAGAAAATCATCCTTTCATCTGACTGTCTCTAAAATCATTGCAGCAGAGATTAAGTTTAGGACAATCTATCCAGCCAAATTACAAGTACTCATGGCTGGAAGTCGGTTCTTTTATGAAAAAAAGGGAGGCTGCACTGACTGGGCTTAAGGCTGCCCTCCTTGATCTATTCCACAACCCTTGAACTGCTGTTGGAGTTCACAGGATTTCTGCTAAACAAGGTAACAGAAAGAAGAAAGAGTTCTTGTTGCAGTTTGTTTTGTTGATCTCGGTAATGTTTGAGACATTTCTGCAATATTAAACGCACGATTGAACTTCAAAGGGGTACTATGATAGCACTGCCTAAGAGGATCCTCCTTTTCTGTAGCCACTCTGAATTCTCGGCACATTCTGCTTTTCCTCTGCGATGATGCTCATCGTCGAACAGTCAGTTTTGTAAAGGTTCCTTAATAGGTTTGGATAGTCTAATGTTGCTAGAGGGAGCTCGCTGTACAACTTCATTGGGATCTGGCTCTGAAACTAATAGCCAAGACTGTATCTAGTTTGTTTTATACATGGAGTAGTTTGGAGATTCTTTTCCACCGACCACCGAAGGAGCTAATCTCTGGATTGCTCTGGTTTAGTGCTTTTCTTATCTGAACTTGTTTGTTTATTGGATGCCCTTAGGATACAATTCTTGTTGTTTCCATTAGTTTTGAAGAGGGAAATGCATATTCAAGCTGTTTTGTATGATTAAATTGAAGCTCATTGTTCAGACTTGCTCATAGTAGCCATGATATTAATGATGGATTTACTTTCTATTTTAGGCTGACTTTTTTCTTTTGTACTTTTGGAATCCTTTATCCATGGACCATTCAAGACTTAAATGATATTCAGTTTATTTTGTATGTTTTTTCAGTGTGGTTTCAAGTATGTAAGTACTGCAATTAGATAATGTTAATTATATAATATTAAGGTGTTCCTGCTACCTAGATCACCCATGAACATGTGGGCAATGCTGTTAACACTCAACAATCATAGTCGAGCACATGATTGTAATAGTATTCAGGTACCAGCTGGTCTCATCTATATCTCTGGTTTATATAAACGTAAAGACCTGGTGTTTTTCTTTTTTTTTTTTTTTTGAACCTGACAAGCTGGGCATTTTTATTTACACACCAATGGTAGATCGGACAGGCATAGTTCTGATTCAGTTATTTTGTTTTTATATTAATGAAGGGGAGTTCATAAGGTCTGTCTCATAGATAAGTTACTCATTTCTATGGTACAGTACCATCTTGTTTGCAAAATTATTAAAGAGTTTTTCTGCTTTATTTTAGTGGGGTAGTGTCGGGTGGCTGGAGGGGGAGCAGTGATGGGGTAGAAAGCAGAGCAAATTTTGTAACAGTAGGGAAGGAAGGGAGGGTTGGGGATTATTCAGACATCAGAGAACTTATTTACTTGTACATTGACTTACGGGGTGGCAGGAGGGACAGGGTGCTATTAGGGATCAGAGGAGGGAGGGAGGTTGGGTAGGAGGTGTGGGGGGAATCTTGCATGGCCAGACTCACTTCCATTTTATTATTGGCAGGAGTTTGTTTTATTTCATTCAGGGATGTCCATTCACAAATCATCCAGGACAATGGCCAGGGATATAGTGTTTGCCATGTAGAAAGTTATGGGAGCCTGAAGTAAGTTGGAACAATACCAGATATTGAAACATCTACATTTATTATGGGTAGACATCGCATTCATACAATAATCCCACCTGCTAATCCCCAAAGCATCAACGCTGAGAAGACAACAAGTAGATCAAGTCTTTGCTGCAGAAAGCAACTCTCAAAGTTGTGGGGTATTGATTTTAATATCATGATCTGTTCCATTCCCACTGGTAGTTGTTATTAGTGACCCTAATTGTAGATTTGTACTCGTTCAGGGGAAACTACATACCACTGATATTCTGTTAGGTAGCATTTATGGTCAGAACAGTGACTCTCCTGGTTTTTTTGTTCAGCTGGTCAATACATTGGTTCCCAGTTTATCTATTCCTATGATATTAGTAGGGGTCTAAATTTAACTTTTGACTAAAATGTCGACTGTATGGGGAATACGTTTAGACGCCTCTCCCCAGCTCAAAGAGCATTAAGGAAATTGGCTGATCAAGTGGGATATATGATGCTTGGCATGTCTTTCACCCCTCAGAAAGAGGCTACACATTTATCTCCCTGGTTCATGGGACTTCCTCAAGAATTCATTACATTATGATCTCCCATGGCTTACTCTCAGGGGTATTGGACTCCTCAATCTGCCCAGGCCCCTCTTCTGATCACTCACTGGTTACATGCCAACTTTCATTTTCCTCCCTTCCCAAAACTGGGGGATGGTGGAAAATCAATAACCAGGTCTTAAAAGATCTGAGTGCAGTACAGATTATTGCAGATCATATCACACAATTTGTGGCTATCAAACACAATGCTGCTGGCAAACCAGACATTGAGTGGTGTGCCTTAAAGACATATTTAACAGGCTTACTTATTGGTTTGGCTTCCAAGTGGAAGAAAGCAAGTGAAAGCCAGATGTTAAATCTTATTTCTCAAATCAGAACCATTGAGACCAGATTGTCCCCACCTACCCCAGAATAAATTAAGCAAGAACTCATTAAGTTGAATGATACTTACTTAAACCTCTTGAGAGGGAAGGCTGAATTTATGATTATAAAAACTAACGCCTCATACACTGAAGGAGAAAAAGCAAGGCATCTCCTGGCATTAAGAATTAAGCAACAAGAGTCTTCAAGACTCATTGCTGCCATTCAGTCATCCATAGATGGTACCTTGAAAACTACCCCAGCTGAGATTATGGCTGAATTTAATTCTTATTAACAACAATTATATGGTTCTATGCAAACCCACCCTCCCCTGATAGTCTGGACAAGTATCTCGCAGATTTTCATTTGTCTTCCCTTTCAGAAATTCAGCAACTCTTGCTATGTGCTCCCATCACCCAAGGAGAACTTTTTAGAGTTGAAAAGGACCTCCCCACAGAGAAAACCCAGGGACCTGATGGCTTCTCTACTAACTTCTACAAAGTGTATACAAAACAACTGGATCCCCTGCTTGTCCCCCTATACCAGTATATACTTTCTGGATCTGACATAGATAAAATCCTATTCAAGGCCTTGATTGTTCTTCTACCTAAACTGAGCAAGCTCTCTGAGTTAGTAACTAGCCATAGACAAATTTCTCTTCTCAATCAAGATATTAAAATACTGACCAAATTACTTGCTGGTTGTATCAATACTGTTCTACCCAATCTAATAGGTTCAGAACAGGTTGGATTCATGAAAGGCAGATCCTCCGTTGATCACCTATGTACTCTGGCCCATGTCTTCTCGGTGTCCAGGGATGCACAATACCTTGCTGCTCTTGTCTCCCTGGATGCCAAGAAGGTATTTGATAGAGCTGACTGGAACTTTCTGTTCCATACTTTACATGCTTTCACCTTCCCCTTAAAATTTCAAAATTGGGTCCGAGCACTTTATAAATCTCCTTTGGTGAGGGCGACATATAATGGAGTGGTCACAGATCTATTTCCTCTGCAATCTGCTATGAGACAGGAATGTCCCTTGTCCCCTTTCTTTTTTTATTAATATCTGGAGCCTCTGATATGTAGGCTTGTTAATTGTCCCAGGATTCGAGGCATCACTGTACAAGACTACGAAATTAAGGTCTCAGCTTACGTTGATGATCTATTACTCCAGCTCTCTTATTCTGTTTCATCTATCCCTCCTATGCTAGATATCATAAAAGAGTATAGTGTCCTTTCTAGTTACAAATTAAATCTAGACAAAACAGTTGTTTTTCCCCTCAATTATACAATACTTTAGCAGGAAATTTTGGCCCTGGGACTGTCTTGGGAAAAGGAATCTTTGAGATACCTGGTAATTGAGCTCTTGAGAAGCCCTGCTCTCCTCCAAAAGAAAAAATTGGATTCTTTATGAATCATACTTACCCAGGATTTAAAAAGATGGTCCCTTCTCCCACTTTCTCTATGGGGTAAAATCAACCTGGTTAAAATGAACATCTTCCCCTGTCTTTTTTATCCACTCAACATTTTAAATATATGGCCTCCTCTCTCGTGGTTTAAGAAAGTGCACAGTCTCATTGTGGATTTCATTTGGGCTGGAAAAAGACCCCATTTGGCCTTTCATAAATTAGCAGCCACTAAAGCTAAGGATGGCCTCTGTCTCCCACATATTGCTCTTTACTACTGGGCTAGTCATGCCAGTAAATATCTCAGATGGCTCGTGACAGAAGATCCTGGAACTCTGTACCCTTTTATACCACTCTGGCTCAAAATAGAATGTGCTTTAATTCAATGCTAATGCCTTCCCCATCTGCATTTTTATACATTAAGATTAAGCATCTCCCTGTGCAACTTTGTTCTACCCCGATTGCCCTTTCTGTCAAAGTATATTCCCAGCTTTGCACTTTACTGAAGTATGATCATTGCTTGGATTTGACACAACCATTAATGGGGAACCCTAATCTTAAAATTGATGGTAAAGTCCTTTCTGCCCCTTGGCTACCACAGCTAACTGAATGTACTCTTCCTTACTTCCTAAATGGAGTAACAATGTCCTGGTTATCTTCACCTGAGATTTTAGCTAAGTCAGGTATCTCAAACTCCAACATTTTTAAAATCTTTCAATTAAGCCGACTGTTGATGAAAACTATGGGGTCACCCCTTCTCTGTCTGCAAGCCCACCTTTTGGCACAGGATTGTCCCTCTAGCTGGCCTCCCACTTGCAGTGTCCAAGTGGTTTAGTGCCCTCTTTGATTGGATTTACCCAGACCATGTTGGCCCATCTAACTACTGGGCCCCTCTTTTTCCAGAGACAGTTATAAATTGGCCTGTTCTATGGCATGGGTGTCACAAGTTTATCACACAAGATGGACTCCATCTTATGCAATGTCATATATTTCATAATTTATATCATACACCACAAAAACTGGCCAGATATGGTATTGCCTCTTCCTCTATTTGCACCAGATGTGCACAGGATGAAGGCAATTTGCTGTATATCTTCTGACTTTCCCCAAAATAACCCTTCTATGCACACTCGTTAAACAAAGAGTAGACCCCCTCTTAGGCCTTAATTATTTGTTTTCAGCTAAAGTTTGTCTTATAGGAGACTTCTCGGAGATCCTGGTTCTTGCCCTCAGGTCCCATATGGCCTTAATATCAATGTCAGTCAAAAAATGTGTATTGAAACATTGGAAGGACAGTGAAGATATGTCTTACACTGAATGGCTTAGAGAATTACTAGCTAATCTCAGATCATAGAGATCCAGTGCAAGTCTCCATAACACCACTACTAGATTAACAAAATGTAGGGCCCCCGCAAACTTTTTATTCCCTAGAAACTGACTAATATTAGGCTCATGACTACAAACTCTAGTGCTATATGTCTAGTTACAGTGTGCAAGATTGGGGGGTGAGGTGGTTGGTGGGGGTGGGAGTGGGGAAAAGGACTCACCAATCAGTCAGTTATGTATTACCTGTGTTTTGCACTTACGGTGATTTGTCCTTTGTATGCAGAAAATGTCAATAAAGTTTGAATTGAAAAAAAAGGAAAACAGCATGATAAATGTGTGTGCACGTGTGTGTGTGTGTGTGTGTGTGTGTTGATTCAACTGCTTGTGTCTTGTGTAGAAGACAGTGCTTGTAGACAAATCTAATCATTTTGCCACTGTGTTCTGCTGTGTGTGTGTGTGTGTATGTGTAGACTTTTGATTCAGTTGTGCTTATGTCTTGTTTAGAAGACAATGCTTGTAGACAAATCTAATAATTTTGCAGCTGTGTCCAGGTGTGTGTGTGTGTGTGTTTTGTGTGTGTGCATGGACTTTTAATTAAATTGCTTGTATCTTGTGTAGAAGACAGTGCTTGTAGACAAATCTAATCATTTTGCAGCTGTGTTTTGGTGTGTGCATGTGTGTGTGTGTGTGTGTGTGTGTGTGTGTGTGTGTGTGGACCTTTGATTCAGTTGCTTGTGTCATGTGTAAAAGGCAGTGCTTGTCTGCTTGTAGACAAATCTCATAATTTTGCAGCTGTGGTCATCCATTGGCTAAGTAGGCTTTGTGATTGTGTTTATGTGATATCCTTAGCATTTGGTTACTGTATTGATGTCTCCTATGGAGGGGCTTAAAATGTTCAAGATAGTTTTCTAACAAATTCTGACAAATCGTAGAGGCACCAGACTTGGACTTTGGGTGGAGTTTTCTTTTAACTTCTCTCAAGCCAGAAGAAAGCTCCATAAAAGTAGTATGGAGGAGGTTTCAACTTTCCAAAAAAGGCTATTTTGGGGAGGGCTCACCTTAAGCACTGAAACTTAAACAAAGGAAAGGCCCATAAAACACTATGGAGGAGGTTTCAACTTGCAAAAAGAGGCAGTACTGGAGAGGGCTCAATTAAAATCTCAAGCCAGAGGAAAAACAATGCTCTTCGGCTGACATACACACACAGCAGTATAGTGATGAGGCTTTAGTGGAGAACACTATTTTTAGCACTCTACCATGTTGTTAGGAAGGTAATTATTCGGGTCGTCCTTTTCTCTAAGCAATACATCTGCAGGGCTAAGCCCACTGTATCCATAAAAAGTAATTTCTGCAATTGCAATTTCTCAACAGAAGTCAATGGCTGCAATGACAGTCAGGCATTCATCCAAACTGCCACCCTACCCCCACTACGCCCCTGATCTACTGATAGTAAAACAAATAGCAAAACGCCAACATGTTTAATTTTTCAACATGGGCTTGACTGGCAAAAGCAGAGGGACTTTTAAAAACTTTAAAACTACATATTTGAATGCAAATTTAATAACATAAAAAGAATAAGTAAACAACTGTGTGCCAAAATACATTTTCTATAAAAAAAGTGATTTGGTGCTGGCAAAAATACTCCAGCTTGCACTTGCCTGAAAAATGCTGTAACCTGGTTCAATTTCAGTTCATTAACATTGTGTTCACCATCCCACCTCACCCCCAAGAGGCTGAAAATAAATGGTACTGCCTAGCTCTCCTTTTCCTGTAAAGAAAACTAAATGAATAAAAACAAGGCCTTTAACAAGCACATCTCATGTCAACAGTTTTGGTTCTCAAAACCTCATGCACATATTCCAGTTCAAGTTTAGTTTCTATTTAAGTGATCAGTGCTGAGACACGTTGGTCTTCTTTGATGTCTTTGTGAGTGACATTGCACAGGGACTGGAAGTAAAGTTTGCTACTTTGTGGATGACGCCAAACTCTGCAATAGGGTGGACACTCTGGAGGGGGTTGGAAAGGATAAGCAGTGACCTGAGAAAACTCAAGGAGTGGTCAAGGGAATGGCAGCTGGGTTTCATTGTGAAAAAGTGCCTCTATCAACATCTGCAGTTTACTGTGTAAGTTAGATAAACTCCATGCCTGGGTCCTGCAACAAAATCCTGATATCCTGACCATAGTGGAAACATAGCTGTCCCTGAAGATCCCTAATTTGGCTGTTACCATACCTGGCTACACCATTTTTAGGCAGGACAGACTTACAAAACAAGGGGGTGGCTGTGACATATACATAAAGGAAACCCTCACTAGTTATGCATTACTAATGGATTGCCTAGGTAATGCCACCCAGGTGCTAGCTGTCAATGTTCTACTAGGGGCACCCAATACAATTCTAACAGTTGTGTCCATCTACATCACACCTTAGGACCACATCACAAGCTTCCATACTTTGATGGAATACATCAGGAACTTGACCCATAAGTCTGAGACTATTATTGTGGGAGACTTCAAAGTCAACTGGCATGCTCCTGATGTAGGTTCTTTTAAAGATACAATCTCTGCTCTCAGTCTTACTCAACTCATCTTGTCACCAACCAGGACTAACTGCAAGAAGGATACTAGTACCCTTCTCAACTGGATATTGCCTAATCGCCCTGATCGAATCCCCAATGTTAATGTGCTACCAGATGCATTAAGTGACCACTCACCCATTACATGCTACTGGAAAAATACATTCAATAACTCTCCCCCCAAAACTGTCTTCAGCAGTGTACTAAAGCAAGGTCACCATAAGCATTTGAAACAACACCTTCATAGCATTAACTGGTCACTCCTTGATACCACAAATGATTCAAATATAGCTATTGGGCACTTCATTAGGCACTTTAATGAAGCCTGTGATATCCGTGCTGCAGTGAAAAAGAGGAAAACCCATGGCACTATCAACTCTGGATATCCATGGACTTCATAAATCTGATGAATCAAAGAGACCACTTCTGGCACCATGCAAGGGCCACTGGCAAGCCCTCTGATGTTCAATATTACAAAGCTGCCAGGAAGAAATGCACTCAGGCTATCCACACAGCAAAAATCAAGAATCATAGAGAACAACTTGCTACCACCTGGGGAGACAGCAAACGCTTTTGGAACAACATAAAAGAGTTAATGGGAAAAGACCCAAAAGGCTGCTCCCGCTATGCTCAGCATTAATGGAACCCCAACACTTGACCCTCTGTTCATAGCCAACACTTTCAATAATGCGTTCAGAGACCTAAGCAGTGTCCTCTCCCCTGACTTTTTCAAGGACTCCGAGGACTCCAAAGAGGACAATGAACAATGGTCCAATGATTCTGCCCCTGCTCCACCTCCTTTTTTCTTCAAAGAGGTTCCACAGTTCATGGTCAAGAAATATCTTGCAAAAGTACTTGGTAAATCTAGACATAGTGGATAGTCCCTAGATCTCAAATTAATTGCACTAACCATTGATGAAACATTGGGTCACATTACAAAGATTCTGAACCTCTCTCTGAGACTAGTACAATTCCCCCAACTATTGAAGTCAGCCCTAGTTACACCTATTCACAAAAATGGAAACTGTTCTTTACACATTAACTATAGACCAATCTTGATTCTCCCGTCTCTATCTAAGGCACTTGAATGCATAGTGGCGGATCAGTTGGTGGATTATTTGGATAAACACTCAATCCAGTGCCCGCAGCAGCACGGATTCAGAAAGGGTCACAGTACCACCACAGCACTGTTAGAATTCACTGGTTTAATTCATAAAACTCTGGATCAAAGTAGCCTAGTGGACAAGGCCTTCATAGACCTCACAAAGGCCTTTGATACAGTGAACCACACCCTCCTTCTCAAGCAACTATCCTCCATTGGCCTCTCTGCAGACACTGTGTTCTGGTTCAGTAGCAAGCTATCAGAATGTTCACAATGGGTGAAAATAGCCAATGTCACCTCACACCACCAACCTGTCCTCTCCAGAGTACCACAAGTCTCTACACTGGGACCTTTTCTCTTTAGCATCTTCCTTAGCAATCTCCCATGTTCATGCCATCTACAGGTTGTCCTTTACACGAATGACATGGTCATCTTCTATCACAGCACTGACTCTGAACATCTAGAAGATCAACTTCAACTCAGCTTTAAGGATGTGGAGGACTAGTTCCAGAGACATACGTTGATCCTGAACTACCAAAAAAAAAAAAAAAGTAATGATGTTCAGTAGTACTTGCAGCAAACACAGAACCAGAGTCCTTACCATCAGGAACTCCTCTGGCATCCCGTTTGAACAAATTCAGCACTTCAAGTATCTAGGGGTTACCTTGGATAGCTCACCGTTATACACCCAGCATGTTGAGAATGTTGCCAGTTCTATCAATTTCAGAATATGGCTACTCCATAGACATAAACGGAGTCTAATGCCTGAAGTGCTTAGACTAGCAATCTATAGCTCCATCCTATCCATAGTTGATTATGGACTGGTCATCGATGGCTCAGCTACTACCTCCTCCCTCCATAGAATTGCATTGGCATTTAATAAAGCCGTCTGGCTTCTGACTGGAGCAACTTGCCTTACCCACATGCGTGAGCTTTACAAGCATACAGGTTGGCTTCAGTTAACTGGGAGGATCCAATATCAAACATGCCTGATAACTGTAAAAGTGATTCTTTGGCTCCTAGCCCCTTGAAGTACAAACTTACTAAATCCATATTGCAGTTTTCAGCTCACACACACAGCTCGGTCAACCAATTTCTCTCTGTCCCAAAATGCCAGACAACCCAGGGGCAATGTTCATTTACTTATAGAGCACCTCTCTGATTTAATGCATTTCCCAGTGATATCACTGCCCTTCCTAAATGAGATCCTTTTAGAGGCAGTCTTCATCCGCATCTTACAACAATTAGTTCCTGCAACTATGTCCCCTAACAAGGCACATCCGCAGCAGTATTGAACCTTCCTAGGGTTGCCATCTCTACTCCTTCCATTTCTAAGGACACTGTTCACCTATACCACCTCTTCTCCCCTTCCACGCAATCTCTTTCCACTATGCCCTGCCCCCTCCCACCTTCCATCCTCCTCCTCCTCTCTATCTTTACCTGCCTTAACTTTGTTTATACTTAACTACTTATACTAACATGACAAAGCCCACGGGCTGCTTCCTCTTATTTGCATTACTGGGACTTCTTACTCAGCCGCTGTATATATTTTATTGAAATGATTAATTTGTGTTAATTTTACTGCTTGTTGTAACTTTATGTAATACCTACCTTTGTATGTCTGTTCACCCTCCCATTGATGTGGAACATTTGTAAAAGAGCTGTTTTATGCTCAAAGGTATTATAATCCAAGAACAAACAAAATAAAAAAATAAATAAATAAATAATGTACTTGGAGCACAGAAACCCAAGGGTGGGGTACAAAATGGGGTTGGGGGTATTACTGATGATCACTAAACAGGAATGAGACCTGAGGGTGATCATATCTGATAACCTAAAGGTGGCCAGGCAGTAGGAAAAGGCAGTTGAAAGGACTAGTGGGATGCTGGGGTACATAGGAGGGGTATCTTGAGCAGGAAGAGAGATGTGGTGTTACCTCTGTATAGATCACTGGTAAGACCCCACCTACAGTACTGTGTCCAGATCTGGAGACCACATCTCCCGATGGACATAGAGCAGAAGAGGTCCAGAGCAGGGTAACTAAAATGGTGCAGGATCTGCAACAGAAACCCTATAAGGAGAGATTAAAGGACATAATTATGTACACCCTAGAAGAAAGGGTCATATGATACAGACTTTTAAGTACCTCAAAAACAAGGTACAGGAAGTATTTTTCAGGAAAAAGGTGCTCAAGAACAAGGGGAGATGATATGAAGTTGTAAGGGGTAGATTCTGGAAAGATGTGCTGAAGTACTTCTTCACAGAAAAAGTGGTGAATTCCTGGAACAGCCTTCCAGCAGAGCTGGCAGGGGTGAAAACAGTGGTGGGGTTCAAGAATGCATTTTATAAGTATAAGAGAATCTTAGGGGAAAAGAAGGGGAAGAGAACATGGGCCAGAGAGCAAGCAGGATCTACAGTTATATTTCAGGTAGTAAAAAATGGGCAGATCAGGTGAGCCAAGTGGTCCTTATCTTCCAGAAAATTCTATATTTTAATGTAATTAAATAAATAATTCACTACCCAAAAGAGTTACAAAAAATATGTACTACATGGACACAGTACACAACTTAAACAAAACTCATGAAATTATTTTTTATCGCATTTTTAGCCTTGGTCTAAAGAAGCGATCTATAGTATAAAAAGTCATAGAAACACAGAAATAGAATTTATCAGCAGATAAGAACCATTAGGCTTATACAGACTGACCCTTTCTTCCCTGCCTATACTATCACTGCAGACCCTACTTGATCTCCAGCTACCTCCCCCCACCATTTCCCAACTAAGCTTCTGTTGTGCCATCCCATGTTAGTCAATCTCCAAAGTATTTCCAAAGTAGACAGGGACTATCTCTGAATCTCTCTGCTCTACTCTACTCCTCTGTAGCTCAGGTAAGTGTAGTAGCAGCAGTCCTCATTCAGATGGTCTGCTCCACAAGCACCCCAAATGAATCCCCATTTTTGTAAGTACACAACAAAAGACCTTGGTGCTTGCTTGTCTAGCAATGTTATGGTGCTGGACAGGAACAAGTGAAATAAATGAATTTCCTGAAAGGCCTGCATTTCCAACCATCCATGACTGAGCTCACATGCAGGGAAAGGGAGGGGACAATGGATGTGCGGGGAAGAGGAAGGACCATGGTCCCCCCAACACACACACACACACACACACACTCTGCTGCCCTGTTGTTTCTGTTGGGTAGGCAAGGCAGCAGCAGGCCAGGTTAATAACAATATTTTCCTTTTCCCCATACATTTGTAGTGCATACTACACACAGTGCCGGAAAGGAGGTAGCTGCAAGACATACATCTCTGTATGTACCATGTAATACAGTGCTAAAAGCAAAATATAGAAAAAGCTGATAGCTGCAGTTTGTTGAGAATGTAATATGTTCTGTATCATTGTAGGGCTTGCCTTGGAGCAGTGTGAATTCTATGTCATCTGTGAGTACTGACAGGATTCAGTAGCAAATACATGAACTTTATTGGGCACAGCCCACCATAGTAATTTGATTGTGACAGAAAATGCTCCATATATGTGACTGGGTGGCCAGCACTGGTTCAATAATTTTAATTTTATCCTCGCCCCCATTGGTCAGGATTAACAAGCTACTGCTCTGGATGCTACTCTGACCAAATCAGTATGTTGCTGAATCCGGACTTCCATACACTGACTACATAAAACTGAATTACCTACCAACTGTTGCCAGCATTACCCAGACACCAGGACACCCTACTCTATGGTTATAGAATGTACCCAGGTCCCACATGAAAATGGACATTTAATGCTCTTACCTGGTTAACAAATCTAAATAAATAAAATAAAATGAGAAAAGCAGAGCCGCACAAGGTTCAGGATGCTCTGTGATACTAAAACCAGAATAAATTAAAGAATCATGGCACACCCAACACACAACAAACACAAAGGAGTCTCTGCGTATACTTTACCATGTTCAAGTTCTTTTATTGGAGCACAAGAAAAAGCGATTTACATCCTTTTCAAATCCAGGAAATCCACAAAGCAAAACCTTCTTATGTTTCATGTAATCCTAGGCTTTGAGGAAGATACTGCTCTCTGGTGTAAAACCATTTTATACTACAAAAAAGCAATCACGTACAAAACTTTGTGTTTCATTTGTTAACTCATATTGCTAAGCAACAGTACACATAAGTAAAAGTGAAAGCTTCCCATTGTTAACAATTTTTATCAGTAGGCCAGTATCTGCCACCCCTGACGCACCATCAACAATATCACCAAGAGCCAGTTTTTGAGAATTAAATTAAATTGCAATGAAACCGAAGATCCAGAAAGAGAGCTGAGAATTTTAGAAAGTTGCTTTAGAGCTACAGGATATGCAGAGAAAACCATTGAGAAACATGAGAAGTGTGTGATAGGAAGGACAGGGCATCCCTAGTACACGGGGATAAAAGAAAGAAAACTTGCCTAGTGAAAATCAAATTAGCTTTGTAATAATATACAATGTAAGATCTAGCAATGTTAAAGAAATGATTTACAAAAACAGGAATGTACTAGGGGCTGAGCAAAGACTTAGGGAAACTGCAAAGACATCACCCAGAATGGTGTATAGAAGGGCTAGAAATCTGAGGAACACTGGCTAGGTCATCTGAACCACTGATAGAGAAAACAGGAAATTTGTGCCAACTGCAAATACTGCACAGAAATACATGAATGCAGAATGTTTAGGAATCCATATGATGGAAAAATGTGTGATACTATATGCAACATTTCATAAATTGTAATACACATTAAGTGATATACTTGGAATGTTGCACATGTGAGGTGTATTATGTAGGAAAAGCAAAAAGGAAACTTACTGAGAGGATTGGGGAACATGTGAAGGCTATAGAAAATGAAAACCTTGGATATGTGTGGGTAGTCCACATAAAAAATGTGGAAAACAGAAATGAACACAATTTGAAGTTTATAGGCATTGAGCAGGATATGCTGGGACCCAGGGAAGGTGACAGAAATGACTTCCTGAGTAAAAGGGGAAAATTACTGGATTTTTACTCTGGGTGCTTACATGGGCAAATGACTTAATGAGCACATAGAAGTCAAACCTTTCATGAAAAACAGATGTTAACTTGTTTGTTTTTTTCTCATCCAGCCAGGTCTTGGTGTTGCAAGCCAGGTCCACTGTTCTAACAAGATCTGCAATAATTGCAGTCTTGTTTTCAGTGGATCTGGTATTGCATAGCACCGCCTGAGTTGAATTAACCTCCCTTGCTGCCCGAACCACCTGCCCACCAAAATTGGTAGTGATCTTGGGTATGGAAGCCAGACATGGTGGACCATGATCCTGCCTACATTTCACCCAGGGTGTCTTCTGGATCATACAACCTCGATACAATGGCTCCACTCATTCACCCTCCACCATTTGCAGCTCCCTGCCCTCCTCCAACCCCTGTGAGCAATACCTAGTGCCCTACAGTGCTGGTAATTTATAGACAGCAAAGGGGGGAGAAAATGGATGGAAGGCATGGAGATCAGAAGGTGTATAATGCACAACTGTGGGGGCAGGGTTCCAACACACTCTGGTGACTAAAATATCAACCAACACTCCCTTGACAAGTCTATTATCAGTCTAAAACAGCATACACAATAGAATAAAATTGCACAGACCACTTACTAAAAGAAATATCCCTCAAAGATCCATCCCCCGTAAAAATAAAGCTGGCCATTTATAAAACAAACAAATCAAATAAAACAAACTACAAAAAAAATCAAAATCCTCACCTCCCCAGGCCCTATCACTGCCTCAGGAGATAAACAGCAATATTAAACTTTAAATCATGAACTACAAAATGACACTTTAAAAAACAATATAAGTCAAAATCAACAGATGAATGTCACAATAACAGAAAAATCAAAGTATTTGGGGAAAAATTCAGTTGTCCAGGCCCCACTGAGTCTCTCACCACCACTGGAGACTGAGAAAACCTTCAGGAGCTCCCACCTCCTGATCAGACTGATGAAAGTATCTTAAAAATTTCACCCACAGATGAAAAAATAAACTCCTAACTTCAGGTGCTCTCACCAACTGCATTTTGGAAATGAACATATGGCACTCTCACTGCCAATCTAATAGGTAAAATAAACAATCAAACCATAGTCAAAAAAACAGGAAAGAAAATCCAACAGAGGCTTCTTCTGAAAGTGGATTGCTCTGGGCTGGGAATAAACCCCAAAAATCTGTGGGAAGCTGGTGCTAATCTGCAGCAGCTAACACGGGTCCCCAAACAAACCCACCAGCAAGTAGATCCGCTGTGGATCTCTAGAGGCTGACAACCGCAACCACCAGCTAACAGATAGGTGCAGACCTCCACACTGCTGTAAACCCACATCCAGCCCACTAACAGATTGGGCTTACAACACCAGGCACCAAATCAAGCCAGTTATTTACCATCGCTCAATTGATTTAAATTTGACAGTCAGCTTCCTCTTTAGCAGAAAGCCAAAAATTATACTTCCCAGACTTCTCCTAATGTATTGGTCAACCTTGAACACTCCTTTGCCTCCCAATAGGGTTTTCCATTTCCAATTCACCTCCAGCTTACTTGAGACATCCACTGATATAACCAGCCAGTCCCGATAGCAGGGGAAATAGCAGGACCAACCAACAAAGATATAAACAGTAGCAGGAGCTGACTAAAAGCAGCTCCAATACACTACAAGAGTGCCCAACTAATTTCCCCAAGTAAATCACCACCACAAACAATACAGGAGTAATAAACAGGGGCCAGCGGCAAACTAGGTCTCAAGGAGTAGTCCAGAGTAGTCCAGAAATCCAACACATGGCACAAAGAACTGAAAATGTGCTCAACTATTTTCACCTAGTAAATCACCACTGCAAACAAAACGGGGATAACAAACAAGGGGCCAGCAGGCAAGCGCGATCCCAGGAAATAATCCAAGAGTCCCACGCATGGAGCAACAAAAAAAAAAAAATAATAAAATAAAACCAACAACAAACATATGTAGAAACTTAAAACTTAAGAATTAATAAAAAGCCTAATACGGAGGAACTAGCGGCTAATGCAGAGCGACTAAAGGCGCACCCAGCCCAGCGGCCATCTTCCTTTCCACTCTTTAGCCAGGTCTGAAAAGAACAGGCTGAGACTTCTCCTGCTAGCATTCTAGTCTTTCTTGCTCTGGAGACTCATCTCTTATCCCCAAACATCTCCCTCAACAGGACTCAATTCATTGAGACAGACCTATGACAGTCAGTCAACAATTTCGTTGTCAACCAATGTTACATTGACTCTTTATGTTGACTGCATTTGTAGTTGACATAAAGGTAGTCACTTCAGACTGTGTTTTCTTAAGGGGGCTTCACCCACAAACCCCCAAGTGGGTGGCTCTACCCCCTGTACTCACCTTCTTCAAAATGAATCAACTCCAAGTCAGAGTTGCTTCGGGAAGAGGTGCAATACCCCCAGAAAGCACTGCTGGGGTCTTGCACTGACACTACAGTGACCTGGCACTGTTGTCGCTGCAGTGTCAGTCACGGTAAAGTTGTTGTTATAGTGATGGCATACCATTGCAACAATCAGAGCCACCACAACAACCTCAGGGTATGTACAGTTCAAAGTTTTCCCAGCGTTACTACTTCTGTCACTAGACATCACATTTAAATTGCAAAATGCAATAAATGAGAAAAAAATTTCCAGCTGCAGTCATATACAGCAAGGGAGAGCACTAAAGAAAGAGAGCTAGAAAGAAATATAGATCTATAAATAGATAGACAAACAGACAGACAAACAGGCAAACGGATGCATATATACATACATACATACTAGAAAATTACTAAGGTTTTTTTTTAACTACCATTAAAAAAATGACAAAATGATTAGCTCTAACCATGAAAGGCAAAGTCACATAAAATACCAAATCATAACAGTGCAGCAACAAAATGACCTCCTATGGGCCTACTGTCCTACTTAAACCAGCAGAAATGTAACTATTAAACACACAAGTTTTCAAGAAAAAATTCAAGGATGGATGAAGAATTAAAAATCTTGCAGAAAATATTCCTAAGTGACACAGAATTCAGGATTAGCACTGAAAAAAAAATCTGGCTCTGCACTTAAAGTGATTTTCCAATTTTGCCATAACAAATGGGAATAGTAACCTGTAGCAGTTGTAAATCAGTCTCCCACCATTCAAACATCCAAAAAGTACTGTTTTCCATGAAAAAAAATGCTTTTATTTCTGTGGTCTGCTTCATTTGTATAATCTGCCCCTTTTTTCTCAGTGCTGCAAACCCCAGCTGTGATATACCAGGGAAACTAAGTTATTAGAAGGAGACTGTTAGTTTGTAGCTTTAGATTAAAAAATCAGCTATTTACTGTATGCACAATGCCTCACTGTAAATTAGTATACAGGCTATTATATATCTGTGTTCACTGCAGAAATAGGAGACTGCATCTCTCAGTATGGAAGTCTTGTAGCAAGATACTGTATGCTCATTGCTTGTTTTGAAAATTAACATACAAGAGCTTATATAGTTGACACCACTGTGGAAATATGACTGCATCTGACAGTAAGGAAACTGGAAAACTGCATCTTATTTTACCCACAATGCCTTGCTATGTACATTTACATATTAGGTGCTCACCACTACCAACATATGGGACTGTATGTCTGAGTGAGGCACATTTAAGTTAACATTATAAATTACCCAGAATTCCTTGTTGCTGTATGTAAAACATTGAAATCACTTTGTGGGTATGGCCACACCCAGAAACTGGAAGGCAGCCAGGAACAAAGCACTGACAAAACATAACAATAAAATGACTATGACAGATCTTTTTTTTTTACAAAACAAATTGCAGCTTCAACATCTGAAGCATGGGTGGAAATGGCATACTATGTGAAAAAGGCATCTACGAAACATCTGAAAATCCCTTTAACAAATGCACATGAAAACTGGAGAGAACTGGGATGACTGTGAGGGCTGACAGGCAGGCACTACAGGCTTCCACTTCCTGTCTGCAGGCTAAGTATGGGAAGATCAGATTTTGGAATCCATATCCAAACTCCAATTCTGAGGACACATTTAAGATTTAAGACTTTTGTGTCCACAGTCCCAAATAACTCAGTCCTAAAAACAGGAGGATTCTGGTTCTGTTCGGCAGATTCCAAGCAACCCTAGCACAGACATTATTCAGAAGGGAATTGGTTTCTTGATGGGGCAAAAGCACTAGTACCCATCTTCCATCTGTATTTGAGGGTTTTTTTTAACTTTCAAGGGAGTAGACTTGATGAGAAGGATGGCTAAATGTTTTTCTTCATAGGCACTGAATTGTAGATTAATTGCCCTACCCTTTCATTTTTTTAAGTCAATGAACATTAAGTCTACTTAGACGCATATCCTGGAGGAGAACCACCTCTGTCTTTAATGTTTTAAGATTCAGTAATACTCCATGCCACCAGGTGCCTGAACTGTCAGTGGCATTAGCCATGAGGTTGGTAAAGATATTACTGTGTGTACATAGTAAGTAGTACTTATCTACCAAGAGGAGGTACCAGTGACTTACAAAAGAACAAGAGGATAGTCTTAGTCTTGTCAGACAGCAACCAAGACAATATCAAGTATAAGTGTATTCTAGAATTTTACAAGACCTCTGTGTTGACCAAGAGGAACAAAACAAAACATTTTTCAAACAAACATCAGAGAAATGAGACAGAAAAACTGGAATACAATAATTAAACTTAACAGATGATTCTAGCTGAGGAGAGACATATTAAATTCCACTCACAGGCTGCATAGCCACTCATATTTTGCAGTTGGTGGTGGAGTAACTGACAGAGTACACCTGACCTGCTTACTGGGGAAAGAGTGGTTTTAGTGTATAGTATTAAGTATCCACAAATCAAGAAGGTCTAGTGGCAGAGTAATAACTTTACTGCTAATGATGAAAGTGGCACAAGTTTGGGAACAGGCATTTGTCATTGAGGGTCTTCAGGGGGTGGAGGACCGAACATCCCAGAGGACACTTGTCTCCTGTGGGGAGGCAGTGTCACTGCCTCTGCTGCTTTACTGCCACCTGGGTGACCAGACATGATAGTACACTGGAGGTCATAGAGGGAAGGAGGAAGGTTGAGCAGATGCCAAACTGCATGCATTGCATACAAGTGCTTGGTACCTCCTGCATGTTGACATCTAAGGGGTTAGGCAGAAATAAGGAAAAAACCCTGATGTGTGCAGGATGCAGGTTGGCCCTGGTACACTTAAGACCTGCTTCCGATTACTGCCTGCACTACCTCAAGAGGCACCTCCTGTCCCTGATCTCAAAAGGGGGAAGGTGATACTGCCTGGCCATGGCAAGGACCATCCATGGGCTGTAAACTGTGGGGGCTCAGATGGTGTGAACCCCAGAAATGTGAGGAATGTGGGCAGCACCAGAGAGACAGGGGACATAAACAAAGAATTAAAAAATGCATCTACCAGTCAACATGGGGTTTTAAAAAGAGGATTTGGATTGCCATTTAGTTCTGGCTACATAACATAGAACGTTAGAAACTGACAACAGATGGGGAACAAAGATCCTTCTAGTATGTCCTGAGTCATACACCCCCTTTTTGGGATTTCTGTGAGACAATTCTTTTGTGTCTGTTCCAAGCTGATTTGAATTCCACTTCTGCTTTGGAGTCAATGACTCCAGCCAGTAGACCATTCCATGGGTCAGCCACCCTCTCTGTGAAGAAAAACCTTTGCATGTTGCCCCTGAATCTTCCTCCCCTCAATTTCATTGCATGTCCTTTTTTCGTACGGGTGCTATTGATCATGGATTCAATGCAAAGAAGTGTAAAGTAATGCACCTGGGACACAAAAAAACAGGGGAAGATTACACAGTGGGGGGAGGTAGTAACAACAACAAAAATGGAAAGAGACCAGGGGGTAATGATATCAGATGACTTTAAGGTTGACAAGCAATGTGAGAAGGCGGTAGGGAGGGCTGGGGGGATACTGGAATGTATAGGAAGAGGCATCACCAGCAGAAAACAGGAAGTTGTTTTCCCCCTGCACAGACAGTTGGTGAGACCTCATCTGGAGTACTGCGTCCAGTGCTGGAGACCCCATCTCCTTAAGAACATAGACGGGATGGAGGCAGTTCAGAGGAAGGCAACTAAAATGGTACAGGGTCTGCAAGAGAAGAAATATGAGGAGATGCTAAAGGAGCTTAATATGTATATCCTTGAGGAAAGGAGGGAGAGGGGGACATGATAAAAACATTTAAGTACCTCAGTGGAATCAACAAAGTCCAAGTGGGTAGTATCTTTCAGAAAAAGAGATGTGTAAGAACAAGGGGACACAATTTGAAGATAAAGGGGGGACGGCTCAGGGGCAATGTGAGGAAGTATTTGTTTCACAGAAAGGGTGGTGGACACATGGAACAGCCTTCCTGAGAAGGTTGTGGGGGTCTTAAACTGTAGGAGAATTCAAGAATGCATGGGACAGACATAGGGCATTTTTGTGGGGGGTAGGAAGAAATAGGCTGTTGGTTAAATAGGATCTGCAGCTTATCCTCTAGGTAGGGTAATGGGCAGAATAGTTGGGCCAAGGGGTCCTTATCTGCTGTCAAATTCTATGTTTCTATGTTTCATAAAGAGCTCCTTGGTGGAGACTCTGTTTATACCCTTCAGAAACTTGAATGTCTCAATCATGTCCCCTCTATCCCTGCTCTGCTCCAGGGAGTACATGATGAGTTCCTGTATCCTGCTTTCGTATGATGACTTATGGAGACCATGTATAATTTTTTTGCCCTCTTCTGTACTATCTCCAATCTATCTATGTCCTTCCTGAGATAAGATCTCCAGAACTGGACACAGTACTCAAGGTGGGTCTCACCAGGGACCTGTACAGTGGCAGGATCACCTCCTTTCTTTTACTTGTGATGCCCCTTCCTATACACCCAGCATCCTGCTGGCCTTCTTTGCTGCCCTTTCACATTGTCCGCCTTCCATCAAATTGTCTGATATGATAACCTCTAGATCCCTCTCCTGATGGGTAGTTGCTAGTTTCTCCCCTACCAGGTAGTAGTCTATCTCTGGGTTGTTTCTGCCAAGATGCATAACTTTGCACTTTTTCTTGTTGAATTTTAACTGTCACAAGTTGTACCAATGTTCCAGCCTGAGTAGGTCACTTTTCATTTGCTCTACCACTTGTGCAATGTCCACCCTGTTGCAGAGCTTTGTGTCATCTGCAGACAGGCACACCATCCCACTCAACTCCTCTGTGATATCTCTGATGAAGATATTAAAGAGTAATGGTGCAAGGACAGATCCCTGTGGTACCACGCTTGTCACCTCCTTATCCCCTAATGCTGCCCCATTTACTGTCACAGACTGAGTTCTCTGTTCAAGCAAGCTACTCTCCCATGCTACCACTTCCTGCCCCACTCCTGAATGGTAGAGCTTGTTTAGCAGTCTTCTGTGTGGTACAGGGTCGAAGACCTTGCTAAAGTCAAGGTAGATGACATCAATGGCTCCCCCCTGGTCCAGAGCCCTAGTAACTGAGTCAAAGAACTCGATCAGGTTAGTCTGGCAGGACTTTCCCATTGTGAAGCCATGCTGCTTGGTGTCCAGTTGTCCAGATTCCTCTAGGAATGCCAGTATCCTTTCTTTGAGCAGTGAATCCATCATCTTACCCACCACCGAGATGAGGCTAACCGGGTGGTAGTTTCCTTTCTCCTCGCTGCTACCACTCTTGTGTATTGGGACCACTATTGCTCTTTTCCAGTCCTGGGAACTGTCCCATCTCTCAAGGATCTGCTAAAAATATCCTCCAGTGGTGCTGCCAATTCATCACTAATTTCCCTTGTTATGCATGGGTGGAGTCTGTATGGTCTCATGGCTTTATCTACCTTTAGTTTTTGTAATTCTGTCCTTACCCTCTCTGTTGTAAATGGGCATGTATCTATTCCCCCTGGGAGACTTTTCCTCCCTTTGGGGTGGATCCATTACCAGGTGCATCCTTAGTAAAGGCTGAGCAGAAGTACTCATTTAAAACTTCTGCCTTTTCACTGTTTTCTTCTACCCTCCTCCCAAAAGGCTAAAGTGTCAGGAAAAAGCAGTCTAGCTTCTAATACACCCTTTAATTAGTGTACCATGTGGGTATATTGCAGAACTCACTGTTCTAAATTGGAGGATGCATATGGGGCAGAGAGATAGAGAACATAAGGTGAACGGCCTTATGGGATGGGCTGTGATTGGCTGTAATCCTGGCAGACTCCCTGCAGTGAAGGACTTCAAAGAATGTGAGGGCTCCATATGGTGGAGATGCTAGCTACCAATAGGTAGCTGGACACTAGGTAGTGTGTCCCTCAACTCCCTATCAATACAGTTATCATACATTTTCGGATAAGAACTTTACCTATAAGGACACCACAGTTCTCACATTATACCGAACTGAAACAGATTGGGGTCCCAGTACAGCTGTCATGGAACATGTTGACTCTTCTTCACAGTGAATTCACCAGGCTTTGACTCCTTATGGCACTTATGCTCTTCACAGTCAATGATTGGGATTGTGCTTTGAGTGTCTGATGGCTTCTGACTGCAGCATTGTTTATGGAAAAAAGATTGTAGGTTAGGCTGTCTACTTCAAAGTAAGGGACTGGTGCTGATAGACGTGGGGCAAGAATAGTGGTGGTGTTGCTTGATGTTGACACAACCCAATGGACAATGGGACTTAGGAAATGTTGGTTTTGCTGTACTGTCCTAATTATTAGTTAAATGCACATACATCTTATGTCTCCTTCAGAACAAGAGTTATCATCTACATACCTACTGACACATATATAATAGGAAGAAAATGCCTAAAACCATGAAGCATGATAGCAGGTTGCATCTGGACTTCAGTTCATGCAACAGTCTTTGAAATCCAGTGCCCTATACACTGGAAAAGGACTGAAGATCCAGGGCCATCATCACATCAATCAGTTGTGCGAGTCAGACAGAGCTTGTGTGAGTTGGTGGCAATTGTGTGTATATATGTAATGACTCATACACTGTAGTATGGTTGCTACAAATTCTAGACAAGTGGATTTGGTACATACACTACTGGTAGTGCTGAGGGAAGCTGGGGAACTTCACTTTTTAAACTATTTCACAAAGTACCCCAGACTTCCCTTCTTACCTGCAGTTGCACTTTGCATAGCTTTAAACGAGTGTAGTTCTCACCTTCACATTGTGAAGATTATGCATAGTGGCACTTCGCCAGTGAAAGTGTCAATGAAGTGCTAGCACACATACTTGTTTACCAGGTTAAGAACACCACCTACAAAAACTGTGCAAAATGTTCTTTCCTTAACTAAAATACCTGTTTTATCTGTTTAAAGCCACTCCTCCAACACTATTGTGACAAACAACGCCACCCCAAACAATTTAGACCTTCAGAAATCATGAAGCCCCATGCAGTTATCCTCTAACAGTCAGCTATATCCTCCCTTACAATCCAAGCAAAGATTACTACAGTAAAATGTATAGCAGTTGTGGTAGAGATCCTCCTATACCCCACCAGCACTACATTAACTAAAGCACACACCACCTTCTTCACCCTCCTTGTGCCTAACCCTCAAGAAAATCACACCAACCCCGCACAGTCTAACACTCAACCTCCTTTCCCCCAGTTTAGCCCCAAATGTAAAGAATATATCCTGTAAAAAAGAAAACTGTCCAGAACTGGAGAGAGGTTTCACATGCACTCTTTGTTTTGTGTTATGCGATAGAATGAATGAATTAATTAATGAATGAATTATGACATCTTTACGTACAGTAACACCCTGTTGGCTGACAAGTAGCTAGTCATGTATTTTTATAGGTGAGGATGTTGTCATTTATTCATTTTATTGTAGGAAATGGAATGGGGAGGATGTCCCACAGCTTGCTTCAAAATAAGGCCTGCTAGCTGCATAACCAAGCAGACCTGGTAGACCGTAAGGCATTTTTCTGCTGGTGAATTTCTTATGTTTGTATGTTCTTACAATGCTTGAAAGTTTTTGTTTAGAGGTGTTGTATCCTTAAAATTTGGGGCTGTAGGATAAGTGTTTGAGGATAGGGCAGAGTGGGCAATTTGGTGTGATTGTCTTGACCCAGGGAACTGGCATGATGTGGGGAAAATGATGGGTGGTTCAGGTGATGTGGCATGGGTGGGGTAAGTAAGGGAATCTGTTACTACTACTACTGCCATAGGTTTAGTTTTTGGGAACTCTGGAGATACTGTAGGAGGAGAATATGCTAGAGAGTGGTGGGATGGGGGTACATAATTTTTGAAGGTCAGGTGGGGGCATTTGTCACATTGTGTGGTTGGTGGCATTAAACAGTTTAAACATCCATTTTTATTTTTAAAGAACTTTAGCTGTACACATTTGAGGTGAAGTCGGGAAACTTCTCCCCACTGTTCTTAAGGCAAAGTTCCTCATTTTGCATCAACTTCACTTATGTAGTAAATGTTTTCAGCATCTCTAACTACTGGATCTGGCTGGTGGTGCTTCCAGTGATCTACACTGTATGACGTAGTGCTAGTTCCTGTATCAGTTGGCTGCTGTGGCTGCTACTGCCATAGTGGCTGCATGATTTTTACAGGGAGGAACAGGGTGCAGGAAAACACTATTTTTAAGCGAAAAAGATGTTTCAGGACTAGAGGGCATGGGATGAAGTTGGAGGGAGGACGATTCAGAGGAAACATGAGAAAGAATTTCTTCACAGAACGGGTGGTGGACAAGTGGAACACCCTGCCAGAGGAAGTGGTGGGGGCTGAAACAATCACGGGATTTAAGAATGCATGGGATAGACATAAAGGAATTCTAGAGGTCAGGGGTAAGGGGAAATAGACTTCTAGGAAAACAAACTGAACTTACAAGCTCAAATGGGCAGACTAGGTGGGCCATATGCCCTTATCTGCCGACACTGTCTATGTATCTATGTATCTATGATTTGAACAAACCATCTTATTTAAACACTCATGTTAAATTGTCCTTGCTGCTGGCCTGTTTGGCTTGGTTATTGATTGGAAATTAATGTGACTGTTATAAAGATGCCATGTTAATGCTTTAGATGGCTAGGCAAAAACTGGTTCCCAACTTCTGAGTAGACTGACACCCAGTTGATCTTATAGACACAGACTGTAACATGCTTTCAATGAATATGTGGGGTCAGCACTAAAATACTCCTACTCCTGTGGCAGCTCTCTTTGGTCTTAAGCTGCATGACTTGAATGCTGTGTTCATTGGAGCAATAAAAGTGGTGATTGGGAGCTTATTTTTCTTTTTTTCTGCCTCAGTGGAATGATATGGATGAGGAGGATGCCCCATCAAGGCAGAACTGCTAGAAGCAGAACCAGGGTTACAATAAGGCTAATCATCTGTAAGCTGGGGGTGATCCTGGTCGTTATACTTCCCTGCCTGATCAACTTGACTCCTTGCTTTTTTTTCCACATTTTTTTTTTATTTGGCCATTTGCTACCATGATGGCCTGTGCTCTGTTTCATAGTCATAATCAGAACTTGTTGACATAACTGACAGCTCACTTTCAATCTCCTGTTTCATCCTCCTGCTCTCCTGCATGTGTTTCTTACTCTGCTCTTGTTCCTCAGCTTCTCCACCATTTCAGCTTCTTCCCCTTCACCATGCCTCCTGTGTCAACTTTGTGTGATTCTTCTGCCTTCCCCTGCTGTTTTCCCACCTTTTGTCCACATGCTTCTCCTTCCTTCTCTGCTACCTCTTAATTCACATGTTCCCCTGTGCCAACAGCTCAAGTTTTATACCCTTCCTCACTAGCACTGAACTCCATTATTGCCTGCCTTTTGTGGTGGTGCTACAAGTTTGCTTTTATACATCTGAACTATTGGGATACCTTGCCCTACCCCAAACAATTTCATTTTTTCTTTATGAGAAAGATAACAGTAGTATCAGTGCCAGACCTAAGCTCACAGTCATCCTCCTCTCACAATGACTGCACATCAGACCTGGACTTGATGATGTTGCTACTGCTGTTTCCTGATTTTAGGGCTGTGACAAAGGGGGGCACATATAATGTTTCAAGGAGGACAGGAAACTTGTCCCTGGCTACAGTGCAGAGGTGGTATGGTGGTGAAAGTGCCACTACTACTTACAGATGGTACTGTGTTGTTCATACAAGATGCAGAAGAGTGGAGGGCTTCCCTCTATGTTTTGGGATGGACCTCATACATCCCCATGGGTGGGGTAGGGCTCAAAGTTTTTGAAGGAAGATCATTAGGTCATCCCTGTGGTTCTAGTTTGCTCAGGGTGCTTTCATATCTACATACACTGGACAACTGTGACTGGTTGGGAAAGATTTTGCTTGCTGTGGGATGGAACCAGTTAACTTATGGTACTTATGAACCATGGTTTCAATGGGCAGACTAGAACACTTTCAGCCCTAATCATTCTCTTAGGTTCCACCCCAGCCCATGCCCATGCCCCTACCCAATGTCTCACTTCCTCTTTCCTGACTCCTTCTTGGCTATCACTGCTTACTGAACTGATGGAATCAACTAGGGGGATGGCACAGACATACTTGCCCCTCACAGCCCCTTTGGTGTACAGGTGTCAGCTGGAATTGAAGAATGGCAACAATCACTCTTGTTGGCTGTTCTTAGTTTAAAAATCTGGTGGTTACTTGTAGCTCCATCCACCAATGTGCAGCAGTTATCCATTTGGTGAATTTAGAGGCTGTGGCAGAAGATCAGTTCCTGGACCTCTGGATCCTGCTGGAGATGACAAGGCATCCATTGGATGGCACAGTATATGATTTGTATGGAATTAATGATCACAAGATGGTGTGAATAAAGATCCGATTAGAAACACGTAAGATATGTTCAGTGTCACTAGCCAGGATGCAACAGAGTAATGTCACAGTATATCACAAAATGTTGCAGCATGCCGCAGGGTATAGTGTAATTCAATGGCAGTTAAGCCATTTTTTTACTGCAGTATTTTGTGACAAACCATTTACTGCAAGTTACTCTGTTGCATCATGGCTGGCTCCACTGCAGCAAAATGAAGGCTTTGTATGTGACTTTAGGAGAACAAGCTTTGGGAGATTGTGGGAAAATTTAGAGATCAGTATGAGTTAAAAGAAGGAATATAGACACTGCACAATAAAAGTTACACCTATAAGAACAAACTCTAGTCAGAGCCAACAAGACTGCAAAATGCTAGTTTACGGTGATTAGGAGCCATCTACAGGGAAATTGCTTTCATATGAAACTCTAAGCAGCTCAATATTTCTTTCAAACTGCCTGCCAATAACAATAGTCCCCTGTGATTGCTGGCCCTGTAAAAGTTAACACATTTTCTGGTGTCCAAAGATACATCCCACCCTTTGACTGCTGGGCCCATTAATAAAAATTCATTCCCTGGTGTGCAGTGGCTCCATCATTCTCCAATGGCCTGCCATATTAATAAATCATTCCCTTGCTTCAGTGTAAGGTTGGTCTGGTCCAGTGGTATGGAGGAATGAGGCACTGTGTACCTTGACTCCTGCTACATCAGTGACCCGAGCTCAGAGACATGCTTAGGTTGCTGAGGGTCAGAGAGAATACTGAGTGTTAAATCAGATAGCTGTCTTGTTCCTGGGTGGGAAGGCATGCTGACTCAACCTTTGCTTTCCCCAGTTGAAGGCAGCAATCCAAGGGGAGTGGGAATGTGGAAATGGCTATCACAGGCTACCCACCTACCTCAGTCACACACTATCACCTGGATGACTGGCTCAGTTCTAGATGTGAGTGACTGGTTGGGGGAGAGGATGGCTCTCCCCTTCCTGGCCCCATCATGGGGGGGCAATCCATGGGGAACTTTAGACTCAGTGGTCTGGGATAGGGAAGTAGAAGATGAGGGAGGTGGGGACAGGGCTGATAGCATGAGTCAACTAGCAAGGCAAAAATGTTTACGGAGGAGGGAAATGCTGCAGGATGCATGAACTTAATACATATACACAACCTTCCCATAACAAGGGTTACAGTAAACCTACCAAGTATAGGTAATATGTACAGGATTTCATACCAGGGTTCTATGGAGCCAGATGGAGAAGTCTTAAAGAGATGAGGTTTCTTAGATCTATAGAATAAGGATCCACAGTTCTTAAATAGTTACTAGGAAGGATAAGAAAGGTTACATATATTGTTATACTAATCTGATGGGGAAGGAGTTCACATCCTGTGAGACTGTGAAAGTAAAGAGGAAAAGATTAATATGGAGTAAATTCAGCAGTGAAAATAATAGAGAGGATAGAGATACAAAAAGGGGTATAGTATAATATAGTGTAAAAGGTAAAAAAAAAATATTGCTTTAGATGGAAAGTTACAGAATTAAATGAAGTAACAGATATCTTTTTATCCTTCTTTTGTTAACTGGGTAAACATATGAGCCAATGCCCTTTTTCATATGCAACCCGAGACTATAAAATAGTCACAAGATGTTATACAAAAAGATAACTTTTACATTCACTTAATACAGGAATACAAATACATGACATTTAAGACAAACAATATAATACAAATTATTTAAAATAGCAGTGACAATGCAAGCTACTCAATAAATGATGCTTCAATTTCTTTTTGAATAAATTCTGACTACTCATAGTTCTCAATTCAATTGGAATATCATTCCAGTATTTTGGTGCTTGGATAGAAAAAGCTTGAGCACCCATTTCAGTTTTAGTGACTTTCAACTTTAAACAAGAAAGAAAATTTGATCTCAAGTTTCTCAGAGCTTCAGTTACAGATATCTAAGAATACAAGGGAGAGAGACTTTTGTCTCAATACATTATCTGTTTTACAACAAAGAGAGTATATGGAACTCAAGTTAGGTGGTAGAAACCCTGAAATGATACAGAGGTATGTTTAATTTAAGTAGTATACTAATATCATTAACTGTTTACCGTGAGCATCAAAAACAAAACACAAAATGCAGAATAATGAAATGTTCATAACCAAGTTACTCATGTGTTTTTAGCTTGACTTGCACATTGTTTTTAGTGTGTGGTGTATAACACTTTAAGAGACCTGTATAAATGAGATGCACATTTGCATTTCTCAGACCCACCACCTGAGGAAGGCCCACTGAAAGGCTGAAGCACTGAGGCTAGTGGGGGCACGCCAGCATATTGCCAGAAACTAAATCTTGCACTGACTCTATGAGTGCTGAGCTTTATTTTCTTTTCTTATTACAGGCTGGCTGCTTTGCTAATGCATCACCTTTTCCAGTGCACACCACTCTACACTACTTACACTATAACCACAGCACTGGCCACTGACCATCACTGGACTGACCCTTCCACCCCCTACAGTTACAGGACTGTACCCTCCTCTGACAGTCACATGACTGAAACCTTCCACTGCCAGTCACAGCACTGGGCACCCACCCCTGACAGTCACTGAACAGATCTGTATTCCCAATGGTCACAGCACCACACCCCACCACCATCACAGCACTGCCCCCATACCAGTTAAAGTCACGTGGATAACACTGTCCACAGGCAGTCACAGCAGTAATTTTCACCCCCAACAGTCACAACATTGTACCTCAGTCACTTCACTGAAGACCACCCCACACAGTTGGGACTGACCCTTCCCCCAAACAGTCACTTAGTTTGGTGCTGTATAATGTCTTTTAAATATAGAACATTGGTGCAAAACCCGGTTTGCTCAGGTAAACTAGGATCTACACCTGGGCAAACATTTGAATATAAGTCCACCAACTGTTATACTCCCCTTCACCATCAACAGGACTCCATACCAAACTGGTGGAGAGTTTTGGAGAGTTACCACGGCTGATGAGCATTTATGGAAGGGGGATTGGGATGATGAACCTTCTCCTCTTGCCTCCCCCATGGAGGGAATCAGTGGCTGTTATGAAGGTCCACATTTAGTCCCCAGGATGGTGGATGATGTTGCTAGGTGGCTGGTGGCAATATGGTACTCCTTGGTGTTGCAGGGCCTGCAGAAATTGGGCCACCATTCTAGCCTATCAGTTGCTATTTACCCCTCATTTTCATGCCCATCCATTTCTTCTAACACAGAGGGTAGTCTAGTCAGACCTCGACACACACATCATCCCAAGTATTCCTGACCTCTACACCACTGAATGGTAACATTAAATCTGCTAACAAGTTTATAAATTGTTTAACTAACCTGAATGGACCAAGTTGACCCTCAGGCCACTGGCATTTTTTCACAAAGGGATGCACAGGCTAAAGTTAATCATTTCAATAAGCATTTAATAACACATTCCCAAGATGCAGGTGATGTAACCCCAGCCAGGTATACTGTATATCTATATCTATATCTATATCTATATCTATATCTATATCTATATCTATATCTATATCTGTATATATATCACGGGACAATTTGTTGTATCAAAGCCTGTTAAACAGATACACTTCAATAAATAAATAAAAAAAAAACTGGGAGGAAACTTTAGGTATTTTACCAATAGAACAAATCTTCTTGAGAATAAATGGAACTTTGTGTGCCCCTAATCTGTATAGTTAACTAGCATACAGCTCGGACACTAGCCTCACCTCCTTCCTCTAACCAAGACACTAGCCTCCCCTTCCACCACAGACCTCTCTGACACTAGCCCCTTCTTTCCACCTGGGACTAGCATGTTTCCCTTACAGCCTACATGGCAGTAGCCCTCTTGAATGTACACCCTGCACAGTCCTCAAATGTTCTACAGCCCCCCCATCAAACCAAACAATAACTCCCCTGCACCTCCTGACATAACCCAGCCGTGCCAATCCTCACCACTTTCACCACAGTCCATCTGAACACCCATCCCTCTCTAGGTACCCCACTTTCTAATCTCTGTGGATATCACCTCCCTCCTGTCCAATGACTACCAGAAACCACACCCCTTCCTCCTTAGATATTCAAGAATCACCCATACCCTTAATGCACACCTTCTCTGCAAGGTCCTCCTGGACACCACCTACTCAGACAACAGAGGCATGCATACACCCTTCCTTCTATGCTTTCCCTTCTTGTGCCAAAACACTAGCCCTCCTCCCTCCCTCCAAAGCCCTTGACTGCAGCTTACCCAGCTTCCAAAGTCCCAAACATTAGCACCTCCCTTCCCCAGACACTAGCACCACAGCCCCTGACACTAACTTAACCTCTTTGGCTAGGGTCAGAATTGTCATCATCCCACTAGCAAATGTTAGTAGATTTTGTATACAGTTATTAAGAGCTTCTTTAGGTAGCACTGCAGGCATGTGCTGGAGAGGGTAACACTATGGTAAGTACATCAACTGGTACAGTGGAGAATTATGTGGGGATTTTCCCTAGTCACTAGCCCTGCGGGCTACAAGATGCAAAATGCAGTTTTGACCTCTAAATTTAATATGACTTACCTACTCTGTACAAGTCACAGTGCACAGAGTTTTTTTTTGGGGGGGGGGGGGTTTGGGATAATCTGGTAGAACCTAAACAGAAAACACAGAGAAGGTTCTGGGGATGCAAAGTGTCTATGCTCCTAGAGGAGAGATTATAGTAGTCAGAATTAAACAAAATACTTATCTGAAAGGTAGTCATCCAACATCTGGCCAGACCTATGGAAATAAAGGTAAAACTAGGTAAGTATGAAGTAGCATGAGTAGAGATAGGGAGCAGAGAAATACAAAGTGTACTATACAGCAAAGGAGTAAATTGAAAAGATAGTTAATGAGCATGTCTCTACTACAATAACAAACTTAAAAACACTAGATTTATACCAATTGTGTTTTAACTTTGCTTTGTAGTGATTTTTCCCCTATGCCTTTGGTCTACTAAATATTGTAGGCAATGCAGCACTTTTTTCATTTAGTTTTTCAACATGTATCTTACTCTCCCCTGCTAACCACACTATTGCTGTTTGTGATATCACTGTCTGTCATGGTGAGCACTGAAAACTCAAGGCACTGTGAAGTTAACAAGGTATAGGCAAATGTTTTCTATACAGACTTTTCAGATGGACTGTCAAGATGTACTGAAAATTTTGGAAAGGGACACTGACAAAAAAAGTATTTTTTCCACTAAACTGTAAACAGTTGGATCTTATGATAAACCATGTACTGAAGTGCAGAGTTGCTCTTTAACTCAAGGTAAGAGCAACAGAGATATGCTGATGGGGTATAAAATAGAACAAAACAAACAAAAAGCAGCAACTTCCTGCAATAATCTTTGTTCCCCCCCATAATCTCCAGTCATGTTCTCTGACCCAATCAGCTGATCAAACCTTCCCATCCCAAAAACTTAATATCTTTACTGGCCCACACTCCACTGATGTCAGAGAGACTGACTGAAAGCTGTCTTTCTGGAGCACTGGCCTATGTGTTTCATGCAGAGCAGACCTCAACCAGATGATCAAGCACTCCCCCATTTTCAACACTGACAAAACAAAATCCTCTCCGTCATAGCCAGGGCCCTGATTTTTCTGTGGCACATCAGAGCAAAGTTCTGCGGCAGGGTTCTCATTTGCCACAGAACTTCTGTGGCGCTCAACACCAATTTCTGTGGCAATTCTGCGGCACATTTTTACCCTTAATTTTTTCCCTTTTTTTGTTTTTTTTGCCATATCTGACACAATGCACGCTCGTAACACAGTCATTTTATGGGCGTTTGTCACCAAATTGTCAACATAGCCAGTTCAAGACCTCTGCTCATGAACAGTATCACTGGGATTTTATTAATCTGTCCAGAACATTGATTTCGCACACTGACCGCGCCATTGTGCACTACATGTGCGAAAACACATTTCAGGTGAGATGTGAAAAATGACAATTGTACTGTTCATAAGGAAGTGTGGTAAAATGTCAATACTGAAAATCTGGAGTGAAAATATAAAAAATGCTGGCAGTTACTAGCGTGCGTAGGAACTGCGTAATGCTCGCTCGTAAAACAGTTGTTTTGGGGAATATTTTCACCAAATTTTCAACATAGGGTTTTTAGGAGTCTACCTCATGAACTATGACACTGTCATTTCATTAATCATTCTGGAAAGGTGGTTCCACGTAGTGACTGCAGAACCACCTTTTGGGTTCCGATCGTAATAACAGTGTCCACAGTTCAGGTAGAACTAAAACCCATGTTGAAATTGAGTAACATTCTCAGAAATGGCTGAGATATGCACTAAAGTTGAAAAAATCCATTTATGCCATTATCTAGCTTACCTGCATTTCTTCAGTTCGTGTCGGCTTTGAAGAGTGCAGACTTGTTCCCGGTCCACTGAAGATCGTCACACTGGGCTCCAGAGGTAAGTATTGGTTGAGGTGGGGGTGAGGGGGGTGTGGGGAGGTGGAGTGCACGCAGAGGGTGGGTGCGGGTTGGGGAGGGGGCTAAAGAAGCAATGATGGAAGGTTTTTTCGTTTCAGGGTTTTTTTTTTATTAACACACAAGGAGGGACTTTTGCCACACTGGGGTGGGCTCCCAGCATGGCACCAGGCAGCTTGGGGGGACGGTGAAGCTGATGTGGAATTGGGCACCCCCATCATCAAAGGACATTTTTGCCATGCTGGGGTGGGATCCGAGCATGGCATACAAGCATTTGGGGGGGACAGTGAAGCTGACGGTGGATTGGGCACCCCCATCGGCAAAGGATATTTTTGCCATGCTGGGGTGGGCACCCAGCGTGGCATACAAGCATTTGGGGGGCGACAGTGAAGCTGACGGGGATTGGGCTACCCTTCCACAAAAGGACGTTTGTTTCTGGGCGGCTGTGAATTTCAAGGAGACGGAAAAATTCCACGGATTTTCCTCAGTTTGCCACATCCGCAGAATCATGGAAAACTCGGGGCCCTGGTCATAGCCCTAGCTACACCAACTGCACATCAAGCACTTACTGCAGCTTCCCCTTAACCTACCTCCCTACAACCTTCACATCTCCCATGCATCCGATGACCTCTTTAGGTAATTATTGGGGTTTCTATGGGAGGTGGAAGGCAAATCCTCCTTTCCCATGCCGCCAACAATTGGAGACTAAGGCTTACTCTCAAATTCAGGTTGACCTCATGGTGCAGTGCCTCTGGGTTATTGAGGCAGCCTGTAACAAACTCATTTAAACATTTTCAATTTATCTTTAAAAAGAACTAAGGTAATGAGTAGTAATAGACAAATCTACTTACCTGTAAGTATAGTTCTACTGTTGTCAATCATTTCACATTCACACTGTGGCAAAGGGAGGTTTAACCTTTGGGCGTGCCACCCATTGGTGCAGCAGTTGAAATGAGAAAGGAAAGGAATGTGAAATGATAAAAAAAAGCTTTTTAAGGATAGATATGAAAGGACCAAGATCCTGTTTGGAAGGCATATACCATCAGGTGGATACAGGACTTAGGGCAAAGGAATGTACGTGATGCATTATGGCAGACTGCGATCTGGGTGGCTGGGACTTCAATACAGTGGCAACTGTGGGTGGGCAGTAAAGTGTGGCCCCAAATGAGGTCCATCCTCTTAAGTGCAGGTTGGGGTTGTTTATATTTATTTAAGGAGGGATGGGGATGAAGCCCACCTGCAATAGGACCAACATGCAGTTTGACCAGCAAGGTGTACAATGCAATTGCTGGGCATGCATCTTGCTGTTGCCTGGTTTCCTGTGCACTGATCACCTTTGTCCAGTTTGTTTTCACACTATTGTGGGCATCCCTATGAGAGGGGCAACAGCTCAGCACTATGGCATGCAGCACTTCACTCCCCCAACCCTGTTCTAAGCAGAGACCATGTGATAGAATGAGGTCATGGTGGTCATGGCTTCCCAGCTGCTAGAAGTTCAGTGCTGGTTAATGGTACCCCACCCACATCCAAACACATGGCTGTGGTTTGACCAAATGCTTAGGTCTAAACACCTCTGACACTGTGGGGATACATAGAAGTGATGGAGAGGGCCCAGTACAATGTTTTATTGTCCTGATCAATCATGACCTCCACCACCACCACCACCACCCAGAAAAATACAGACACTTGATCAGCTAGTCACTACATCAATGCCTGAATGCATCATGGAATATCAGTATCTCTGATGGTGACTACAGTTGCCAGGAGAGGGGAAGGTTGAAAATGCAGAGACATCAGACATCCCCAGCACCACAACACTACAAGACAACTGGGAGGGTTGGTGAGCCTCTGTAGATTCTCAGGATTCCATGTCTGGGCCTAAGAAAAAGTAAATGCTCGAAAAGTTCCCTGGGTAGCCTAAGGTAAGTTCTTAAGCCATTCACCCTCTTCCCAATATAATCATTTCTCACCATCCACCACAATATTTTTCTGTTGTTGTTGTTACATAGGTTTGGTTCCCTGGCACTGCATGCCAGAAGTCAAGGATACCTCTAAACCCACCTAAGCCCCCATAGTTTTGTGACCAATATGTCAAAGGTGGGTCCCCTCCCTTCCTGACTTCTGATCTATAATTTTAGGGAGGGAGCAATAGTATGTAAATCCTTGCTAATGTAAGTCTTCACCCTCCCACAGTGCATCTGTTTCATTAAAGTTCAAAGCAGTGTGTGCCTGTGGGGTAACCTGCCTTGAGTTAAAGTATTCCGATTTCTGTAACTTGGCATTTTCTGTAGGTTAGTACAGCATGCTGTTCTGCACATCTGTTATTTCTTTCTTTTGTACACAGCTAGCTCTCCTGTAGTCACCTGCACCATTAATGCACAGTAGTAGTAATATGGACCACCTGACAGGGAAGGGGAGAGCAGTCTGCACACTGATGATGATGTGAGGAAGACTACATCCCCTTCCAGATTCTGCACATGCTTCTGCCACACTATAACTTCTAGTACCTTAAAGAAGTTAGCAAGCTGTGAGACAAAGCACTAAAGTTAGCCAGAAGGTGATTTCCCTAAATCTGAACCAGTTGAGCATGACTGAAATATAACTGGGTAACTGAAAAGCCAGGGTTACTTGGAGACAGGTTATTTTTTAAAAACAGCTTTCTTCACCATCTGGTTTTGCAAGCCCAGTCCTCTGGCTTCAGGGCTATCCCCAATGGTGGAATTGACACTGTCTGCTATTAGCACCACCTGTCGCTTCACAGTGGCTGGCATAAATCCTGTTGAGGATGCCATGGGGGGGTAGCACTCATGAATGTACGTTCAAAAACTCTGCTGCTGTAGCTTACCTAATTGAGAATCTAGGTGCTAGGCTACTTTTACGTACTCAAAAGGACAACAATCTCAGCTTCACCATGCAATCTGCCCAGTGTAAAATATTAAGCCTTAGGCAACACAATTCTGTGTGCAAAATCAACTTTATTGGAAGCGAAACAATTTACACCAGTTTTACAGGATGACTGCATCATCAGGAGGGTGATATGGGTGATGAGGCAGTAGTCCTGTGAAACCAATAGAGGTGACTCATCTTACCTGAGTTATGGTCAGTTGTGAATAGAGATGCAGTGAAATTAAATTCCATTGGTGAAGTAAACGCGAAGTGGCCGCTTTGCATTGTCACTCCACTATGTGGAGTAGCCAAAGCAAAAGGCTCACTTCACCTTGTAATTATTACTTTGCATTGTCATTCCACCTTAATGCAAAATAAGGTGGAGTAACAACAATATTGGCAGCCCCTCATGCACACAGTCACCAGAATTAATGTGCATCCCCAAAATGCTACTGTCTTGTGTCCAGAAAACTCCCCAGTGCTGATAAAGGGAAATGATAGCACAACAAGAAATGCAAAGTCCCCCAGAATTTTTGGTGCACTCAATCATGCATGCAATGGTCACACACCACACACAGTCACCAGAATTAATGTAAATCCCCAAAATGCTACTGTCTTGTGTACAGAAAAATTCCACATTGCTGACGAAGTGAAATGATAGCAAAACAAGAAATGCAAAGTCTCCCAGAATTAATGGTGCACTCAGTCATGCATGCAGTGGTAACACACAGTAACCAGAATTAATGTGCATCCCCAAAATGCTACTGTCTTGTGTCCAGAAAATTCCTCAGTGCTGACAAAGTGAAATGAGAGCATAACAAAAAATGCAAAGTCTTCCAGAATTAATAGTGTACTGCAAAGTGCAAATGCACAGACAGATCAAGATTGTGCCGTGCACTCAAGAGATGCAGATGCAAAGGCACAACAACACCTAACCAGTGCTCACAAGTCACAAATCCAAATCTGGAAAATAATACCTTTTGCTGGTTGGGGGGATAGTGCACTGCAGTAACAGTCCACTGCCAGTAAACATACCACAAAGCAACATAAAAAATTCATGTAGGTGTGGTGGATAGCAGGCTCACACTGCTGCAATTACTCTGTGGCACAATAAAAGGTGTCTGATTTAATGGCACATATCTCACACACATACACACACACACACACACACACACACACACACACAGACAGACACACACACACTACAAGTAATGCATAGCAAATTGAAAAACTTTTGTAATATAACCAAATGTTTTAAACAAACTGAAATTATACTCTGCTGCACCGCAACAATCAGCAAAAAAAGTCAAGAATTACTGAAAATATTACTGTGCGTACATTAGCACAGTTATACAAGAAAATATAACAAAACAGAAAGACTGCCTTTTTCTCCCAGTTAATCTACCTACATCACAGACACCCCTCCCCTGAAGCACACTTCACAGTACACAGAATGACTGTTGTAAATTAACATTCAAAATCCACACGTGAACAATAAACACTTGATGATATGAGTACAGGAGGGTTTCCTACAATCAATGTACTAACTTTTGAGCAAAGAAAATTGCTCAGAAAGGATTTTTAACTGCTTATAGAGGATTTGAATTGCAGAGTTCTGACAGGAAACTGTCTCCATCTAACACTACACACACACTACACAGAACTGAGGCTGTGCAGAACAATCTAGAGCCCATGTGAGCTGCAATCCAATGAAGTCCTGCAAAATTCACCTTGCAGATCAATTGCAAGGTGCAGTGATGTGAAGTACATTGATTTCAATGTACTTCACCTTAAAACTGGTGGAGAAGTGGTTTGGAGAAGTCGGAATAATGCAAAGTAATTGGTTTCAATGGACTTTGTGTTCCTCATTACAAGGCAAAGTACTCCGCTTTGCGTTGTGGCCACTTTGCAGATTCCGAATTACTCTGCAAATCACTCAGAGAAGTGAATTTCAGCCACTTCGCCCATCACTAGTTGTGAATTGTTCTGCACCATATAAAGCAGATTTTGTACACAGAGTTGTGGTACTTTTCGCACTGCTGATCACCAGGGGTGAATCTGGAATTTTTTCAAGGGGGCAACTGTTCCCCAGGTGAGGTGTCTTTCCTGAGTTGTGGGCAGTTGTGTATTGTTCTGTACCATACAAAGCAGATTTTGTGCACATAATTGTGGTACTTTTCTGCACTGCTGATCACCAGGGATGCATATAGAAATTTTTCAAGGAAGCAACTCTTCCCTAAAATGTAAAATATTACCATGTAAAGCTAAGATTAGGTATAAACAGATTTTTGCTGGACTAATGAGGTTGTGAGTGCTACATGGATACATAGCTGGATCCACCTGTACTGACCACCCCTAAGTATTTTCTTTCCAGTACCCACACCTCATTTTGTAGCCTGTTCCCTCAAGGTCTGTACCAGCCTACAGATCAGTGCTGGAACCCTCAGTCTTTTTTTCCTTCTAATCCCACCAACACATCATCTCCCCTGTGCATTCCCTGAAAAGTATGTCATCCCTGAATCAACATCACCACCCCCAGCACTGTCCTACTACTATTTAATCAATTATTACTGCAAACTGTATTGAAAGGTATTTGGTTATTGCAGTTCTTTACTGTGAAAAGTTTTGAGAAAGCAGGGGGTTACATTATTAAACTTTTTATTTGTTTATTTATTAAATTTTGTTGACCCGGTAAGCCCACTAGGCCTAGAAGTCTCTTTTTCAGGGGCAACTGGAGAGAGGGGGGATACAGATGGTAAGCAACTGAAATGGAACCAGATTAAGCTGTTTGTGGTATTTTTAGTGAATGGAAGAAATCTGGCCAGGCACCAGGGAAATTCCCCTACTCTTGCTGTAGGGCCACTGTTACTAAGAAGGAAGGAATTTTGGATGCTCATTCTGCTGGTGTACCTGTGGGAGAGAAGGTCTCCCAGCCCACAGGTCCATCTCAGGAGACCGTAGCAATTTTGGACTCTTTGATGGACATTGAAAACGCTGAGAATACTGTGATTACTGCTATTTTGAGTGTTTCCCAAGGGCTTTTTGCAACGGGTGAAGCCTGGCTTGACCACATATTAAGGCAAAATAAAACTTCCGGTATGGAGGTTCTGATCGAGCTACTAGGGAAAAGATGTCAGATGCAACAGCCGAGTCTGTTATTTCTCAGCCTGCACTGTTAGGCCCTGATACCATAAAAGATGTTGTGCAAGTTTTACAGGAATATGTGGCTGCAGACAACGCCAGTAAAAATGAAGTAGAGAGTTGAGTGACTCAGCCCAGTGATGCACTAGCATCAAAGGAATTCCTTCAACCTGAGTCAGTTTTGGTGGAGGAAAAACTGACAGCAGTGCTGCAGCCTTTACCAGGGGATATATCTCTGCCTCCACAAAAAGATACTACTGAGCCTGTGAATACTGTATCTAATAATGAATAGCAAAATATTTGTATTCAAGTAAATGATCATGGCTTAAGAAAGGGAAGAGCTGACGATGTTGCTGATGTCCCATCATGCGGGAACTCCCAGACTTCTTTGGGGCATTCCTTGTTGAACACTGGGTGGAAAAGGGGGGTCTCTGGCATCTGGATTCTGGACACAGATCATAGCCCGATTCCGGGGCACTCTTCCCCTACAGTAGCTAAACAGACTTGTCCTGAAGTGCTGAATTGTCCTCAGAAGACTACTGGTTCTGAGACATTTACTGTTAGCAGCGAAGCAGTAAGGCCTATTGAAAATGAACTGCTACATTATATGGACTCATCATTCTCAGAGTCGGAGGGTGTGGCTACAAAACCTGCAGAGTGGGGTGATACTATGGTGGATGAGAGTGAAATCCCTGTTGAAAAGCCTGATTTTCAGGATCATTCAAAAAATGCATGGGATTCTTTTAGAAAGAAAGATCCTTTTTCTGCCCCCCCCCCCCCACACAAAGACACAATGCAGTCCACTTGGAGTATTTAGTGGGTTTGGACGTAGCCCCAGATCAGATATATGTGGGGCACAATTTGTTAAAGGAATCACTGTTTTTTTTTTCTACTGAAATTCATGCTTTGATCCATATTTCAGGGACTGCATTATAGAAACATAGAAACATAGAATTTGACGGAAGATAAGAACCGCTTGGCCCAGCCAGTCTGCCCATTTCCCTACCTAATGGATAAGCTGCAGATCCTAGTTAACCAGCAGCCTACTTCTTCCTACCCCCACCCCATAGAATTGCCTTATGACTGTCCCATGCATGCTTGAATTCCACCACTGTTTTTGACTCCACAACCTCCTCCGGAAGGCTGTTCCATGCATCCACAACCCTCTCTGTGAAAAAATACTTCCTTAAATTACCTCTGAGCAGCCCCCCTCTATCTTCAAATTGTGCCCCCTTGTTCTTGCACACCTCTTTTTTTGAAAGATGCTACCCTCTTGGACTTTGTTGATTCCCTTGAGGTACTTGAAAGTTTCTATCATGTCCCCCTCTCCCTCCTTTCCTCAAGGCTATACATATTAAGTTCCTTAAGTCTCTCTTCATATGTCTTCCGGTGCAGACCCTGCACCATTTTAGTTGCCCTCCTCTGGACAGCTTCCGTCCTGTCTATGTCTTTGTGGAGATTGGGTCTCCAGAACTGCACGCAGTACTCCAGATGGGGTCTCACCAGCTGTCTGTACAGAGGATAATAACTTCCTGTTTTCTGCTGGTGATGCCTCTCCCTATGCATCCCAGTATCCCCCAGCCCTCCTTGCTGCCCTCTCACATTGCTTGCCCACCTTTAAGTCATCTGATATGACTACCCCCAGGTCTCTTTCCATTTTTGTTGTTGTTAGTATCTCACCCCCCATTGTGTACTCTTCCCCTGGGTTTTTGTTTCCCAGGTGCATTACCTTGCACTTCTTAGCATTGAATCTAAGCTGCCATACATTTGACTATTCCTCTAACCTTGCCAAGTCCCTTCTCATCCTTTCCGTCCCAGCTTGTGCATCAACTCTGTTGCAGATCTTTGTGTCATCTGCAAAGAGACATACTTTTCCTTCCAGTCCCTCTGCAATGTCGCCTATAAAAACATTGAAGAGGACCGGTCCTAATACTGAACCCTGCGGTACCCCACTAGTAACCCCCTTTTCTTCAGAGTGGACTCTTTTTACTATTACTCTCTGTGTCCTATTCTCCAGCCAATTCTTTACCCAGGCTGTCATCTTGGGACCCACTCCCAGGCTGGCTAACTTGTATATTAATCTTTTGCGTGGGACTGTGTCAAATGCCTTGCTAAAGTCTAGGTAGGCCATGTCCACAGCCCCTCCCTGATCTACTACTTTGGTCACCCAGTCAAAGAAATCTATCAGATTTGTCTGGCATGACCTTCCCACTGTGAATCCATGCTGCCTTGGGTCCTGTGCCCCTGTGGCCTCTTGATACTCGACAATTCTTTCCTTCAGAAGTGATTCCATCATTTTCCCTACCCCTGGGGTTAAACTAACAGGTCTGTAGTTTCCTGCTTCTGCCTTGCTCCCACTTTTGTGAAGGGGGAATCACATCTGCCCTCCTCCAGTCCTCGGGTACCACCCCATCCTCCCATGATTTGTTAAAGAGGGTAGTCAGTGGTGTCACTAGTTCTACCCTTAGTTCTTTTAGAATTCTGGGATGAATCCCATCACACCCCACTGCTTTGTCCACCTTCAGTTTTAAGAGTTCTTTCAGAACCCGTTCTTCTGTATATGGGCTGGTATCAACTTCTGTATCCAGAGTGTTTCTATTGTTTGCTTTAGGTACCTCCCCCTCTTCCTTTGTAAATACTGAGCAAAAATATTTGTCTAGTATCTTTGCCTTTTCACAATCACCCTCTGCCCACCCTCCCTCCTCCCTTTATTAAGCCTCACTATCCCTCTCTTGGTCTTCCTTCGCTCCCTAGATGTACCTATAAAGGTTTATCCCCTTCTTAACTGAGTTTTTCCTTGGTTTGGGCCTTTGCTGTTCTGACTGCCTTCCCAGCTTCCTTTTGCTTTAACTGATACAGTTCTCTGTCCTGCTCCTTCTGTGATTCCTTGTACTTCCTGAATGCTTTCTTTTCTCTTGAACCTTCACTGCCACTTCCTTTGAGAACCATAGTGGTTTCTTACATCATTTTGTTTTGTTTATTTGCTTCACACAAAGGCTTGTTACCTCTGTGATGGCAGTTTTATTATTCCCATTGTTCTTCCACCCTCCTTCCTGCCCATTTGTTAGTGCATTCCTTAGGCACTCACCCATTTTGGCAAAGTCAGCCCTCCTAAAGTCCAGTACTTTTGCTTTTGTATGGCTTGACTCTATTGCTGTGTTTATTGTGAACCATACTGTTCGATGGTCGCTAGTTCATAGATGGCTACCCACTTCTACATCTGTGATCCTCTCTTCATCTCCATTTGAGAGAACCAGGTCTAAGATTGCTCCCTCTTGAGTGGGCTCCAATACTAGTTGTCTAAGGCATGCCCCCTGTAGGGCATCTATAATAACCCCACTCTTCGAAGTGGCTGCTGCAACTGCACTCCAATTAACATCTGGCATATTCAGATCACTCATCAGCAATATCTCCCCTTTTTCTGCCATTCGAAGACTTTCTATCATTTCCTTGTCCATTTCCTCCCCCTGAGAAGGGGGTCTGTATACAACCCCTGAGCGGATTGTGGTGCCATTGCCAGTCTCCAAATTTACCCACAGTGCTTCTTCTCCTCCCTGTTTACCCTTTTGTTCTGTTGCTTTGATTCCTTCCCTTATGTAAAGAGCTACTCCTCCTCCTCTTTTACCCTCCCTGTCCCTCCTTTAGATAGTGAATCCTTGTTTGTTTACGTCCCAGTCATGGTTTTGTGTGTACCATGTTTCTCTGACTGCCACAATATCCAGATGTTCCTCCTCCATCAAGGCCACTAATTCAGGAAGCTTGTTACTCATACTACGGGCATTGGTACTCATTGCTCTCCATTTTTTGATGGCTTTACCTTCTGTTGCAGCATCCCCCACTGACCTTTCTACCTTGGTCTTTTTCTCATTTAGTACCCTGTTTTGTAGGGAGTGGCTGGGATTTTCCTGCTGCTTATCAGTGCCTCTCTCCTTGACTAGTTTAAAAGCTTGCCAATGAAGCATTTAAACCTATTGCTCAAAAGACTTGTTCCCTTCCTGGACAGATGCAGACCATCCTGCCAGTATAGGCTGGTGTCCCTCCAGGTGGAACCCCAGTCCCCAATGAAGCCAAACCCCTGTGCTCCACACCATTTTTTCAACCATTCATTAAACTGCATGGTGCAAAGTACCCTCGCCTCACTCATGCCATTGACAGGCAGCACCTCTGAGAAGGATACTGTGTGTGCTACTTGTCTTAGGCCCCTCCTCAATTCTACAAAGTCCTTCTGCACTGCTCTAATCTCATGATGAGCCAAATCATTTGTCCCTAGGTGGACAATGACATCCGGCTCAGACTCCTGTGCAGCTGTTCTCGTGATCCTGAGGATACGCTTCCTGTCCCTCCAAGCCATGGCACCAGGCAGGCACCTTACTTCTGTTTTCCCTGCTCCTCCCAGTTCTATCCCCCTAGTAATTAAGTCCCCACCAGGAGCTGCTTCCTTTCCTTGTGGTGTCCTCTGCCTCCTTCCTGTGGGCCTCCCTTTTGACAGTTGTCCTCAGCCTCCTTAATCTCCTCTGCGGGTGCATCCATAGGGGAGCTATGCTCCCCCAGAATGGTGTATGGATTGTGGAGTGGAACAACTGACTGGGTGTGCCTCTGTTCCACCATCCTCACCCTCCCTGAGCCCACTGTGGTCCAACTGCTGTCCTTTCTTCGCAACCTCTGAGGTAGTGGTGGTGGTTGTGGTGCTCCCTAAATGGAGGAGGTTCCCTTCCTACCGTCCAGTGTGGCCTGGGGGAAGGTTCGCTCACTACTGTCCAGTGTGGCCTGAAGACGGGCAACTTCCTCCCTCAGGGCAGAGAGTTGTCTGCAAATAGGACAGCATCTCAGCCTCCAGAAAGACTCCCGGAAGACTGCTGCCCCACATCCATTACATTGCACTACTCCCCACATGTTTATCTACTTTTTTTTGTGTGTGTGTGTGATTGGTTTGTTATATAGAAATATATATATTATACAATGTGTATGCTTATATTGTCAGTGCAGTGTATTATCTTACATTAGCTCTACTTGTCAGTGCAGTGCATTATATGACATTAGCTCTACTTCTCCACAGGGATTGGATCGTTTTTGGTCAAAATATGACTCTTCGAAATATACTGAATTATGGCTACCTTTTAAAGCTATTTCCTTAGTTAAACCTTCTATTAAGAATGTGACAGTGTTATTCTGGAATGAACCGGGGTAGAGGTGCCGGCTCGCTTGCATCGCTGGGTGGACCTCCTTCGGCACCTCCAAACTATCTCCTCAGAACTGGGTCTTCTCATTAGACAAGGGCAATCAGAAATCACTTACCAATGAGGTGCTGCTGCTGCTTTGGCCAGGCTTCTTCTTGTTGGGACGCACTGCTAATAGGGGAAAAATCTCACCTGGAACACAAAGACAGCAAAGGTTTGGCGGCAAGTTTGAAAATTGCACTCGTGGCAGATTGGCTCCACAGACCTCTGACCTCCACACAAAAGGCTGCACTCACAAGCTCAATTTCTGCAAACTTAGTAAATCTTGTGACCAAGACAGCTATCTGTTGTTTTTCTCCATCGTTAGGGGTAACCAGGTAACTTACCAGTGCTTCCTGTACCAGTTGTGATGCGACCAACTAATCATGAGTCACCTCCCTTAGCCACCTCAGCCCTCCTCACCTCCCCCAGCCTCCTGACCCCTCACCATTACCCTGGGAGGACTAATCTAGGGTACATCACCTTTTCACCCAAGTGTCCGCTACCTGTGCTCCCCACAGACCTAAGTTCAGTCCAGTTGGACCTCCCTTCTTGTGGCTGCTAAATATGCTGCCACTGACTGGTTGTGCTGGGGCCTCAATCCAATCTCATGGATTACAGGCTGCCAGGTCCTCCCTGAAGTCCCCTCCCACCTGTCTATCTGCCAAAGGTATGAAGCTGGTGCACCTGAATATTAGAAGTTTACTACCTAACATAGCAGAGCTGACAGCTTGGGTGGCCCATTATAACCCTGATATTATGGGGATCTCAGAAACCTGGCTGAAGCCACACATCCCGGACTCTAAATGTGCCCTCCCAGGTTACAACCTCCTCAGGCAGGACAGAGTTGGGAACAAAAGGGGGGGGTGGGGTGCTCCTATCCTAGAAGACTCACTTCAATGTATCCATTATAGAGCACAACAATATATCTCCTGTTGTTTTACCAATGTTAGTACCTTACACAAGTTTGCTCCAGTACAGCTTCGCTGTCTACACTCTCCAAATGTATATTTTATGTATCTAACCTGTTCGTCATCCCTGTCCTATCCTCACTCTATTGTTGTCTCCCCCCCTTTTTTGTCGAGGTACCTTTGTAAACGAGTCTTTGACTCAAAGGTTGTAAAACTGATCTCAACAATAAATAAATAAATAAAAACAACACTCTCCTACCCCTTGCTGCTGAGTTCTTACATGCTCTACTCCTGCTTGGCAATACCAAAAATATACACTCTGTATGTGCTTACAATCCACCCAAGGGGGGCGTGCTAGGGTTCTCCTCTCTCCTTAATAGTCTCAGTCCTTCCGTTGGCTCAAACGAGCTGCTGGTCCTGGGGGACTTCAACCTAAACTGGGTGGGCCACAACACCCAGCAATATAAGCCCTTGCTGGCGGGTCTGTCCCTCAGCCAACTCATTAAGGATCCCACGAGGCTCTCCTCACGAGGTGACAAGGGATCCCTCATTGATTGGGTGCTGAGTAACAGACTAGACAGAATCGTCTCCAGTGGCACCCTCCCTGATGTCATGTCAGATCACTCTCCCATCTATTGCATCTGGGGTATCTTCGCTCCTAAAATTCCCTGCAAAGTGATCCAGATGAGGGACTTCTCCAAACTTATTGTAGAAGATTACCTCTCAGACCTGCGACAAACAGATTGGTTTCAGATCATGGCTGCAAATCACCCCTCTATGGCCCTTGACAATTTTCTTGCTGTCTTTACCCCTGTGCATAGCAAGCATGCGCCCCTAACAAAAAGGAGGGTAAGGGGTACAGTCACTAAGAGGCTCCATGGTGATCTTCTCTCCCTCATGAAGGTCAGGGATAAATGCTGGGCTCGCTACAAGGTCTCCCTCTCCAGTACTGACCTTCAGGAGTACAGACAAGTGAGAAACAGTTGCAAAACAGCCATTTGCTCTGCCAAGAGTGAATATTGTCAATCTGCCCTACTCTCCTCAGCCAGAAACTTGAGAAGATTTTGGCAGAACATCAAAAACTTGGTCAGTGGGTCTGCTAGAGCTCAGGTCTCTGACATGCACATTTATGGGGTAAACTGCAATAACCCCCTTATGACTGCCAATGCTTTCAACACCCTGTTCACTGATCTGCCAACAATCTACTCCTCCCCCATGTCTCCAAAACTTGGGACACTACCCCAGTCGATGCAATCCCTTGATCTCCCTTCTACCTCAAGGTCATCTCCGTCCTGGAGACCCAGAAGCTTCTTGACAGTCTCCCCCCTCGCACTGGTGCTGGCATGACAGCCTTGAGCTTTATCTACTCAGACTTGGGGCTTCCATACTTACCCACCCTATCACCCACATATTCAATAGATCCCTTCTGTCGGGCACCATCCCTGACACTTGGAAGGTGGCCAAAGTCATCCCTGTTCACAAACAGGGCGACCCCAAGAACCTCAGGAACTATCGACCAATAGCGATACTGTCAGCGATCAGTAAGCTTCTCGAAAGGGTGTTGCCTCGCAGGTCTCCCATTACCTGCAGACCTATGATTTACTCTCCCCTGCCCAACACGGCTTCCAGAAAGGGCATAGTACTTCCACTGCCCTAGCGGTTGTCTCCTCTGAGATCAGATCTTCTGCAGATCAAAGCAAACTGACTGGATCCATCTTCGTGGACCTCTCAAAAGCCTTTGACAGTGTTGACCACTCACTTCTGCGCTCCTCTCTCCAGTCTCTGGGCTTCTCCTACCCCGCCCTTGCCTGGATCAGCAACTACCACTCGGGCAGACAACAGTACATCTCATTCAACAAGGTCCTGTCAAAGCCTGCCCCAGTCAACTGTGGGGTCCCTCAGGGCTCTGTCCTTGGGCCTCTCCTATTTTCCCTCTTTATTAATCAGCTGCCCTCGGCCCTGGCCCATGGGCATTCTACTCTGTACGCTGATGACTTAGTCATTCTGTTCAGCTCCCAGGACAGCTCTGACATCAACAACAAGCTCAAAGCTGACTTCAACCAGATCCAGTCATGGCTGGAGGTCCACAAGCTTGCTATCAACTTGCAGAAAACTCAAACCATGCTTTTCGGCTCCACAGCCAAATTAAAAGCGGTCCCTTCCCCTCTAAGGATCTCATGTGCTGATGGATCCTTCCTACATGATGCTGAATCTGTCAAGTACCTGAGGGTGACTCTTGATCCACAACTGGACTGCACTCTGCACATTCGCAATGCCTGCAAGGCCTCAAACAGTAAGTTAAGCCTTGCATACAGAGCAAAAAGTTGCCTCACCCTGGCAGCACATCTCGCCCTAGCCAAAGGAATCCTCTTACCCACGCTCTCCTATGGCCTTGTCTCCTTTGCCCTCTCTACAAAAAACAATCTCTCCAAATGGGATATGGTGTGCAATAATATATGTCGCTTTACACTCTCTGCCCCCACCTCACTCACCGCTGCCAGCTCTATTCTCAGCTGGAGTGGCTTCCTCCAGAAAAATACCGGTCCTTTGTCCTAGGCTACTTCATCAACAAGGTTATCAGAACTGCCACCCCTCCTGCCCTTGCCGCAACCCTCATTCCCCCTTCCTCCTCCTACTACCTAGGGTCCAGCGACTCCCATGTCTTTCTGGTTCCTAAAACATGCACTCTAATGGGTGACCAGGCCTTCATTACTCTTGCCCCTAGACTATGGAACTCCCTTCCAGTGAGCACTCACTCCTCCACCTCCCATTCCTGTTTTAAAGCTTCCCTCTGGGGCTTCCTCAAATCTGCCTTTACCTGCCTCTGCACTTAAGGTACCCCTGCATCATGTCCCACTGTTTCTTACTGCTTTAGGGTGGAGGGTCTCCTGATCTTCCCTTCCAGTGAAACATATGGGGATCAATGAATCAGCTTGGGATGGATCATTCCTTGCTTTACTAGATCAAATTGTGCTAGGCCATTTGTTCTATTCTTCTGGGTGATTGACTGGCTTCTACTTTCCCACTTGTGTAGAAACATAGAAACATAGAAACATAGACTTTGACGGCAGATAAGGACCGCTAGGCCCATCTAGTCTGCCCATTTCCCTACCTACAGGATAGGCCGCAGATCCTAGTTAACCAACAGCCTTTATCTTCCTGCCCCCCACAAGAATTGCCTTATGTCTGTCCCATGCATTCTTGAATTCTCCCACAGTTTTAGACCCCACAACTTCCTCAGGAAGGCTGTTCCATGCATCCACTACCCTCTCTGTGAAATAATACTTCCTCACATTGCCCCTGAACCGCCCTCCTTCTATCTTTAAATTGTGTCCCCTTGTTCTTGCAAGTCTCTTTTTCTGAAAGATGCTACCCTCTTGGACTTTGTTGATTCCCTTGAGGTACTTGAAAGTTTCTATCATGTCCCCCCTCTCCCTTCTTTCCTCAAGGGTATACATATTATGCTCCTTTAGTCTCTCCTCATACGGCTTCTCTTGCAGACCCTGCACCATTTTAGTTGCCCTCCTCTGGACTGCCTCTATCCTGTCTATGTCCTTGCGGAGATGGGGTCTCCAGAACTGGACACAGTATTCCAGATGGGCTCTCACCAACTGTCTGTACAGAGGGATAACAACTTCCTGTTTTCTGCTGCTGATGCCTCTCCCTATACATCCCAGTATACCCCGGCCCTCCCTACTGCCTTCTCACATTGCTTGCTAACCTTAAGGTCATCTGATATGATTACCCCCAGGTCCCTTTCCTGTTTTGTTGTTGTTACTACCTCTCCACCCGTTGTGTATTCTTCCCCTGGGTTCTTGTTTCCCAGGTGCATTATTTTGCACTTTTTTGCATTGAATCCTAGCTGCCATATGTCTGACCATTCCTCCAACCTTGCCAAGTCCCTTTTCATCCTTTCCATGCCTCCTTGTGTATCAACCTTCTTGCAGATCTTTGTGTCATCTGCAAAAAGGCATACTTTTCCTTCCAGTCCCTCTGCAATGTCACTGATGAAGACATTAAAAGGACTGGACCAACCTGAATCCCGCGGTTCCCCACTAGTAACCGCCCTTTCTTCAGAGTGGACTCCATTTACAATTACCTTCTGTGTCCTGTTGTCCAGCCAATGTTTTACCCAGGCTACCACCCTGGGACCCACTCCCAGGCTGGTTAATTTGACTATCAATCTTGTGTGTGGGACTGTGTCAAATGCCTTGCTAAAGTCTAGGTAGGCCATGTCCACAGCCCCTCCCTGGTCTACTACTTTGGTCACCCAGTCAAAGAAATCTATTAGATTCGTCTGACATGACATTCCCGCTGTGAACCCATGCTGCCTTGGATCCTGTGCTCCACTGACCTCTAGGTACTCAACTATTCTTTCCTTCAGAAGTAACTCCATCACTTTCCCTACCACAGAGGTCAGACTGACAGGTCTGTAGTTTCCTGCCTCTGTCTTGGTCCCACTTTTGTGAAGGGGAATCACATCCGCCTTCCTCCAGTCCTCGGGTACCAAACCATCCTCCCATGATTTATTAAAAAGAGTAGCCAGTGGTTTCACTAGTTCCTTCCTTAATTCTTTTAGAATTCTGGGGTGAATTCCATCAGGACCCATTGCTTTGTCCACCTTCAGTTTTAGGAGTTCTTGCAGAACCCTTTCTTCTGTGAAAGGACTGGGATCGACCCCCTATCAAGAGTGCTTCTGTTAATTGGATTAGGCACTTCCCCCTCCTCCTTTGTGAATACTGAGCAGAAATATTCATTCAGTATTCCTGCTTTTTCACTGTCCCCCTCTGCCCACCCACCGTTCATTCTATTCAGCCTCACTATCCCTCCCTTTGTCTTTCTACGCTCACTGATGTACCTATAAAAGGTTTTATCCCCCTTCTTAACTGAGTTGGCTATCTTTTCCTCAGTTTGGGCCTTTGCTATTCTGACTTCCCTCCTGCTTCTTTCTGCCTTAATTGGTACAGCTCTCTGTCCTGCTCCTTCTGTGTTTCCTTATACTTCGGAATGCTATCTTTTTCTTCCTGACTTTCACAGCCACCTCTCTTAGGAACCATAGTGGCTTTTCTTTCATTTGATTTATTTATTTGCTTCACACAAAGGCTTGTTGTGTCTGTGATGGCAGTTTTGATAATTCCCATTGTTGCTCCACACCTCCTTCTAGCCTGTTTGCTAGTGCTTTTCTGAGGCACTCTCCCATCTTGCCAAAGTCAGCCCTCCTAAAGTCCAGTGCCCTCACTTTTGTATGGCTTGACTCTGTAGCTGAGTTTAACGTGAACCACACTGTTTGATGGTCACTTGTCCCCAGATGGCAACCTACTTCTAGATCTGATATCCTCTCACTGCCCCCGTTTGAGAGTACGAGGTCTAAGATTGCTCCCTCAGAAGTGGGTTCCAAAACTAGCTGTCTAATGCCTGCCACCTGTAGGGCATCAAGAATGGCCCTGCTCTTGGATGTGGCTGCAGCAATGTGCTCCAGTTAACATCTGGAATATTCAGGTCTCCCATCAACAGTATCTCCCTTTCTCTGCCATTCTAAGAATTCCTTCCATCATATCCTTGTCCATTCCTTCCCCTGACATGGGGTCTGTACATAACCCTGTGCAGATTGTGGTGCCCTTTTCCAGTCTCAATGTGACCCACAGTGCCTCCTCTCCTCTCCTCTCCTCCCTGTTTACTCTTTTGTTCAGTTGCTTTTATCCCTTCCTTTACATAGAGAGCTACTCCTCCCCCTCTTCTCCCCTGCCTGTCTCTCCTGTAGGTTATGTACCCTGGTATGTTAACATCCCAGTCATGGTTCTCTGTGTACCATGTTTCTGTGACTGCTATGATATCCAGGCATCCCTCTTCCATTAAGGCCACCAGCTCAGGGAGCTTGTTGCCCAGACTACGGGCATTGGTACTCATTACCCTCCATTTCCTGATGGCCTTACCCCCTTTTGCCCCATCCCTGTCCTTCTGTAATCTCCTTGACATACTCTACAACTCCTAGCCTGCAAAGCCATGTTGCCTGCTATACTCAGCTGACAGTCTGCCTTCTTTGTACCATGTTATTATCTTCCTACCACTGGGTAGGTAAATGTCCTCTGGTGTTGCTGCATTTACCATGTTTATGACTGCTGCCCTTACTTGTACCTGCTCTTATTGTCTGCCTGTTGTACCTGAATGTATCCTTGTAATCTTGAATGTATCTTTGTAATCTCCCAGGTCGCACCTGAAAATAGGTACTTGGTTGTCTAGTGTGCTTACCTGGTAAACAAAAACAAATAAAATAAATATGTCTATACATGATATTATTTATTGGTTACAAATGAAATGTAATGTGCTAGGAACCCCACAGCCAATATTTGATGAAGAGTAACAACATGGATGGAAAACTGGTTAATACATTGAATGAAGAGTGCAGTTGTGAACAGGGAGAGCCCCAAGGATGAGATCAGGGAAACATACCATAAGATTACAAGGGGAAACAGTGTCTTTGGCAGAACTAAGAATTGTGGAAGGGGTGAAGAAGTATAATTAGATGTTATTTTCATTGTATATGGGAGATTGGCAAAACTAAGGTGTGACTTGTGAGGCTGAGGCACAGAGAGATACAAAGAAGGCCATAACAGCAAGGCAATGTACTGAACCAGTATTTCTGCTTTGTAGTCATGAAGGTGGAAGGCAGTCCACTGCTGGACTGTGCAATCAGACCTAATATGGGAGGAGTGGGAACCAGTGATGCTCACATCACTGAAGTCAGGGTGCTGGACTATTCAGACAGAATGCCCACCAAAATACAGTACTCATAGAAATGATGCAGATGCTTGCAGCACTTCAAGTGGACATCAGTAACTGCTCATTAAAGACTGGGATGGTGCTTCTAGGTTTGGAGGACAGCTGATGTGCACTAGCACAAAAGTGACAGTAGGTGTGATCAAGGAAGAAGACAAGTCAGCCTGACAGCTAAAGTGATGACATTACTTGAAACTCCTCTAAGAGAAAGGCTTGTAAACTTTCTTAAGGCAAACAATCTACTAGACAATAAGCAACATGGATTCATGAGGGAGAGGTCATGCCAGACAACAGCAGCCACCAAAGGACAGAAGCAGTAGGCATACAGTATGAGGACCTCATTAAGGACTTTGGTTTGTTGCCCCACAGGAAACTGGCCAAGAAAGTGAGGATATTGAGGCAGATGAAAGAGTAACAACATGGATGGAAAACTGGTTAATACATTGAATGAAGAGTGCAGTTGTGAACAGGGAACAACTGGAAGTTAACAAGATGACAAGCAGAGTATCATAGGGCTCAGTCCTCTGGCATGTCCTCTTTAACATATTCATTTGCAATTTAGGTAAGATATGCCATGGTAAGATATTTCAGAATATTATGTGGTATTTCTAAATATATTCTCTCTGGTGGCACTAAGGAAGTACTACAAACAGGCAGGAATTTCTTTATCGATATCAAAGAAATTTCAGGAACTATCTGGCAATGTCTGCAACTGTAGGAGTACAGGGGAAGATCTCTCTCTTTGCAGATGACACCAGGATCTGAAGGACAGTGAACAGTAAGGATGGGGGTCAGAGCAATGAGAGAGGACATGGAAAGGCTTGAAACGTAGTCTAAGATATGGCAGCTAAGATTGAATGTAAAGAACTGTAAGGGAATAAGTGAATGCACATGAAAAAAATGCTATTCCTTATGGGGGAGTGGTAACAGACAGAACAATTGAGGAAAAGGACCTGGAGGTAATAGTAAATGGAAAGCATGAAAACTATTGCACAGTGCAACAGGGCAGTGGGTGAGAGACCAGTAATAAAGTTAGGGTTGTGCTCTTTCTCCTGTATAGGTCCCTGGTTTGCCCTCACCATGAATACCATTCAAGGTTCTGGAGCCCACACCTGAGAAAGGACTATTACTGGGTAGGCTGTACAGAGAAGGGTGACCAAAATGGTCCAGGGACAGAGTAATAAATTATGTAATGAAAGACTGAAGGACCTGAATGTGTGCACACTAGAGACAAGCAGGGAGAGTGGGACATGATAGAAATGTATATCTATAACAATTGGATTAAAGAAAATTGCAAATAATTGTTTTCCCTATGTACAATCAGAAACACTAGGGGAAATCAAGTAAACTGGCTTGAGATTGCTTCACAAGTGATGTCCATAAGTACTTCTTCAAAGAAAGAGTGGTGAACAAGTGGAATGGAGTGCCAGAATAGGTGTTCTGTGCAAAACCAGTGAGTGGATTCAAACATAGGTGGACAGGAAACAGGCACCTGATAAGGGAAGAGGGGTGATAGAGGAGTGAAAAAGGGGAAGAAGAAGATGGTTACTAGAGACATTGCACGAGTAGTAGGTATGCTTGGGCAGAGTGTATGGGCCAGTAGAAGTGCTGGGCAAGATTGAAGATATCCACACTGCACACTTTTTATGAAGTTGCATCACTTTTGTAAAATGTTATGCAACTACGCAAATTGGGCGAAGTATACAGTACCATGAGATTTTTTTTTAAATGGATGAGATTACACAGTTTTTTAGATTTAGGTTTATGAAAATGAGTAATTTGAAAGTGTGCAACTTTTACATAAAAATACCAGCACAATGTTACCTAATTGCACTTGTTTTGAGGGAGGAGGAAATGTTCCTCTAATGATTCCTTTTTGGCTTACACTGATCATGCTTCAGTCTTGAGTAGTCATTTCCATACATTTGAGAGAGCATTGTCAGAAGACTAAGACCTACAAAGCTGCAATCTAGAGCAATCCCTGATAAAATAAACTTTAAAATGTATTTTGTTTTACATCATTACAGAAATTAAAGTTCAATCAGTTTTGAAATATTATTCTTGCAGTGCTTTAAGTTTATAGGGTATATTTATGATGTTTTAATTTTGCCATTGCATAGTTGTCAAGGACAGAAGAACAGCTTTTTTGTTTTGTTTTTTAGCTTTAAAATTTTCCATAGCTCAATAAGTTGTTCCGAAGTCATGCATTGCAGCATGGCAGGTATGCAGTGTTATAATTCCCATGTGTCAGAAGTGAAATTTGTAATATAGCAATAGCACTATCTGAACGTGTACAGAGAAATTGTGCTAGGAAGTATTTATCTTTTTTTGTATCTAGCCAGTAGCAATACTATTGACCTACTTATAAGGTGGCACTGCATCAAGCATAGCAGCACCGTAAATGGGCAGTACCATTATTCCCATACATCATCACTGAAATTTGTTATATAGCTATAGCTTCATGAGAAATTGTACAAGGAAGTATAGTTATTATCTACATATTTCAAGAAAAGTGTTGCTTTTGTGTGCTCAGTCAGTGGCATTGTTTGCTAAAATTGCACATTTTTAAAAAAATTCCATTTTGTAAAAATGTGCAATTTGTGGAAACGTGTGCTGCAGTTTGGAAAAATGATGGTATGTTCTGTAATTGCACATTTTCAAAACTCACATTTTTAAAAATATGCAATCTTGGGGGAAATGCCCAATTTCTAAAGAAAAAGGAAAATCAAATTATGATGGATTTTGACACATTTTTTGAATTTGCAAGAATGTAAACTCAGGGATTTTACACAATTTCATGACTGTACTAAACATTTTACCCACCACTAGCCAGTATACCTTTTTCTGCCATCACATTCTGTGTTTCTAAGGTGCATAAAAAGTGAAACAAAAGAGAAGGAAGAGAAAAGAAGAGGATGAAAAAGCAAGGAAAGAAAAAGTTAAACAACATGAGACAGAGGATGAATGGAATGGAAACAGAAGAGAGTGTTGTGGAAAAGAAGGCTGGTGGCAGGGAGAGGGAGGGATCAGAAGCAACAGAAACCAAAATCAGTGCAATTTGTAAGCCAGCAAAGGATTCTTCAACTGAGAAACCAACTGGTGAGCAGCCTGTAATTAACCATCCCTCCTGACAGGACCAATTAGAAGAGGGAAAATATAATGGGAAGCATATACAGGAGGCCATCTCCACTCACCTGGATGTGATAAGTACTAATCTAGATTATTAATGAGGTGTTTAGGGTGGGGCTTGGCCTCAGTGCTGAACCTCCTTGGAGTAGAAGAGCATATTATCTCCAGACGACCAGTTATCCCTAGATTCATCGAAATGGTTAATCAGTTAGCATTCACCCATTTTAAATTTCTGAAGGGGAAACTCTATTTTCAGTCTCCATTGGGCTGTTTCTATGTTTATGTTTTATTGTGTCTTTATAATTGATTTTTTCAATTAACTACAGTTCAATTTGTCATATACAATGCCTTTATTTCATTTATTAAGGCGTCAGTGATTTTGTCATGCTTGCTTAATAAACAATACATTATAGAAAATGTAGAAGTCTTGATTCTGCTGTGATTCTTTATAGTGTGACAAGGGGTCACACTATAAAGGTAGAAGGGGGAGGCTCAGAGGAAACACAAGGAAGTACTTTTTCACAGAGAGGGTGGTGGATGCATGGAACAGCCTCCCAGTGGAGGTGGTGGAGGCTAAAATGGTTACAGGATTCAAAAATGCATGGGATAGATACAAGGGGAACTTGTAAGTAATGTGGGAGGGGGAGGTCCAAATACTGAGTAGGGTCTGCAGTGTAGTTGTAGGTACAGAAAAATGGGGCAGACTAGATGGGCCATGAGGACTTTATCTGCTGACATCTTCTACACTTCTATATTTCTATGCATACCATGGTAGTGAAGACCACAATATTAAATAAATTGCACATGACAAACTGCAAAGCAGATAAGCAGCAGCAACCAAGATAGTCAACACTAAGTGCAAAAAGAAGATACCCATTTTGCATATAGTGGATAAAACGTATTTTTAATTTTGTGGGTAAGATCAGATACACAACACTCAGACACAAAAATAGACAGTAAATTTCTTGACTGGAAGCTAGAGTAGCAAACTAACTGGAAAGCCTTGAATACTATATTGTCTGTATATGTCTGATGATCATGAAAAAATACACAAGTGCTTTAACTTAAGTTTGGTAGGAGCCATGCAAGCCCTCCTCATCCTACACTGGCCCAAGGAAAACAAGAAAACCATAACAGGGTTGTAGTATCAACAGCAAAAAAATCATCTATCCACAGTGAATAGAAAGAAATGAAAAGTAAAAGAAGAAATGTAGGAAGGATATGCACACCAATGTTAGAAGTAAAGTCAACAAAGTAGAACAACTACAAGCCATAATGGCAACCCAGAAAAAAAACTGCCAGTTATGCTACTGTAACTGGTCTATATGCTACACTTTTTTTTGAGCACCATAATAAAGCCTTTTTGCACAGATAAGTGTCTCAGCTTGAATCCATAAAGTGCATCTTCCTTCTGAATGATGTGTGTCATTTTTAATGGGCTGTGTTTTCTAGACTAAGGCATCATTCATGTAGGATGAGGTCTGTTTCAGTTTCAAGCTCTAATGGCAGCAGAAGAGTAAGATGTCATTATCTTCACAGATACATGGAGAAAATCTTTTTTTTTATTTTGTTAAAAAGACTTGGTTGGGAAGGCACACTGCACCAAATAGCTCATTTTAAGGTACTTGCCGGTGGAAGAGGACACTAAAATCAATACATTTCTATGGACTTACACAACTTAGTGTAGTGTTATGTTTGTGCAACTTGTTGATAAACCTTTGCAGCCATTCACCTCTCTATTCCATGGAGAATACCACCCTGTAGGGGTACTGAAGGCAAGGAACCATGGAGGAGGGTTCCACCCCTAGAGGTGTCACAGGACGGATTCCCTTGGCTAAAAGTACCTTAGGAAGGAACCCCAACATGAGAGATGAGCTGCTGGAGGAGGAGGAGGGGAGCATGGTGGAGCAAAGAAAAAATGCTTCTTAAGGAAGTTGGAGGGCCTGCCTTAAATAGCTCAGGCAAGGGTGTGGCTGGTTGCTTCAGCCTACTGAACCACAGTCAGAGCATTTCAATTCAATGGGCTTATGTGATTTAGTGTAGTGTTGTGCTTGTGCAGCTTGTTAATAAATCTTTGTGGCTATTTACAGCTCTATTCCACAGGGAATACCACCCTGCGTGACTACAGAAAATAAGGAACCCTGGATGAGGGTTCTACCCCCTGGAGGTGCCACAGCAAGGATTCCCTTGGCTAAAGGTACCTTATAAAGGAACCCCAAAAAGAGTGTTAAGCAGAAAACATTGCCTACTAAAGCCAGGGAACATGACTGACAACAACTGGAGGGATGATAGCCGTCAGAGATGTGCATAGACAGACACAGACTGAGCTGATAGGGAGGAAAGCTGAGTAGAAAGGCATAACTTCCTAAGGAGAGGGGGAATGGCAAAGGAGAGCCACCATGCCACACAAAAGGAGAGACACCATCCAACTCCATCCAACAATGGAACCTAAGGACCTAAGAATCTACTGCTATATAGACTAACTAGTATTATGACCTTCAGCATGGAGGAGAGGAAAAAAGCCCTATGAGGAGGAAACTTCTGGGGATCCAAGGCCAACTGTAGACCACCTTCCATCCAGGCTTGGGATATATTTAGTGATGGCTTAGCTACTGCAATTTTGAGACCCAATTCATGGGATGTAGAAAATATTCCAGTTTGGAGAAAGGCTCTCTCTCTCTCTGTACCTCTAATGGGAATGCGATGAAGGGCTGTGAACATACTCTGCAACAACGGGGTACAACCATATGGGAGGACCATCCCCAAGGTAGGAGGAACAGAGCAACAACTGCTGAAGGTGCTCAGCTGGCCTACATAAGCCCAAGAATAGACTGGGTGAACCTGAAGCTGTAGTAGGGAAAATAGCTTAGAAGGTGCTGCTGAACCTGCTAGGCCAGCTAAAGGAGCATGCTTGGGCCACAGCTGAAGTCTTAAATTCTACATCAAGAGATGATGCCACTGATGTGTCTGCATGGCTAAAACTCACCTGGAGAAAGGACATTCCCGCTATGGGCCAGATAAGAAGGACCCCACCCCAAGTTTCACATGCTCTGGATTTGGATTTCATGGCTGTAGAATGAGACCGTCAGTTGTAAGGCAGCCCTGAGGCATAGTAATTTATGGATGTGGTTGGCATGCATCTAGTATGGAAAACATTCTTAAAGGCAACAGGTGACAAGTCAGGTAGAGCATACATAGCACCCACACATAGGATGCACAGTGTATTAGAAGACCACACATAGGTCACAAGGTATTTGAAGACCCACACTTAGGTCACACAGCATATAAAGGCCCACATTTAGGTCACACTTTTTCATTTCTTTTCCTGGAATTCTTCATGGTAAATAAGTGATGCAAGCCAACCAGTACCATGAGGGATGCCAAATTATTGTGGTGAAATAGAGATTTTGTCATTACTCTTCAAAGTTGTGAGTGCCAAAATTATTGTGAAATAAATATGTCCCAGTACTGCAACAAAGAACAACTCCAAAAGCAGTATAGAAATACATAGAAACAGAGACACATAGAAAATGATGGCAGAAGAAGACTGGTCCTTTGAGTCTACCCTTGATTTCTTTTCTAACCCCCTAATTGCCCTTTTGTGTGAGGGCACCCACTCTTGTGTCTATCCCATGCTGTTTTGAATTCCCCCACTGTCTTTTCCCCCACCACCCCTGACAGCAGGCCATTCCATGTATGCACTACTCTTTCCGTGAAGAAGAACTTCCTGATATTGGTCTGAATCTCCCTCCCCTTAACCTCAGATCATGTCCCCTAGTGCTACTAAGTGAAAGCAGTCCTGTGCCTGTACTTTATGTATGCCTTTCATGTATGTGAAGGTTTCAATCATGTCTCCCTTTTCCCCTCTCCCTTCTCTGCTCCAGGGAGTACATGTTCAGCTCTCTAAGTCTTTCTTCACACAGCAATTTTTGCAAACCCTCTACCATTTGCACCACCTTCCTCTGCACTAAAATGTATTTTGAGACCTCCAGATAGGTCAACAGGTAGTATCAAACAATTGAATGAAACAGAACAAACCAGAATGGTGACATCTTCACGTAGCTATAGCATGAGCCTGCATAGCACAAGCTGGGGGAAATGAGGAATGCATAAACTATTAAGACTGCTAAGGAAGCAGGAGTAAACGGCAGGAGAAAAACAATAAAACTGGCAGTACAGCCATACTACACTGCTAGAAAAGCAAGCAGGGGAATTAAAAAACAGGGAGTTGTAACTGCTATGAGGAGCCAGGCTCTGAGTGGAGCCACTTGTAAACAATTAGGGATAGGTGTACACAGGGAGACTGCTACAGGCATGGAAACAACAAATGGAACTGAAAAGCACATACAGTAGATAACAGATGCAGGTAATCTGAGGGAGTGCTAAAGTATGATAAAAGGAAATGTGGAATGCTAACTGTAAGGAACAGCAGTATGAAAGCTTGGAAGGCACACACAAGCAATTGTGACACAGGAGGCTAGAAAACTAGAAAAACCCAATAAATAAAATGAAAGGAAACACAAGCAGTAGAGCAGGAGGAAGCAGGCACAAACAACAGAGAGAGAAGCACAGACTACAGCCCGAGGAGAAGAAAAATATCGACCAAGGAGAGGAGGGGAAGCACAAACCAAGCAGAAGCTAGTACAAACAAGTAGAAGTCCAGCACAAACCAAGCAGGGTCCAAATCACAAGGGGACAAACACTGAAGAGAGGGAGGGAGGAAGGGGTAAAGCCTCTGGCTGCAGCAAATAAAAAATGCTTTTGAAGGAAGCTAGAGGGCCTACCTTTAATAGCTCAGGCAGGGGGTGTGACTGGTTGCTTCAGCCTTCTGAACTACAGGCAAAGCCTTTCAAATATACAAGATAGTAAATAAATTATAACAATATCAGTAAAATCACATGTTGGAACAGGAGTAATCTATAGGCTGCTAAGTGGGTGGAAGGACAAGGATGATTAAATAAAAAAAGGAATTACAAATGTGGCTAACCCAGCAAGAATTACACTCATTGAGCACTTCAACCTCTCCACCACTTCAACCTCTCAGACATTGAATAGGGCACTTGTACTGCAGTAAGCAAAATAGCTCAGATCTTCCTAGAAACTGTTCAGGACAAGCTTGTTACACAGTATGTATGGAATCCTACTAGAGGAGACACAACACTAGACCTGGTGCAGTTCTGTCCAACTAGAATATCCTCATAAATATCATAAATGAGGTGCTATTTGGAGAGAGGGACAGCTCCGTTAATTTTGACTTCTTGGTGCATACCAAGCAATTTAAATCTAGTACATTAGTTCCTGATTATAGGAAGATATATTTAAAAAATATAATACTAATCATAGACAGACAGCTGGAAAACCTGCACAGAACATAAGTGGTCTGCAATTAAAGGGCAATGGGCCCTATGCACAAAGCGAGTTGGGTACATGGAAAAGTCATGCACCCCACCCATGGCCCTGCACCCCGAAGAGAGGTGCGCCCATACTGGCATTCACCAATTCACCAATTCTGGCCACCTGTCTGTGCCCCCCCAGTGTGCAGGACTCTGCAGGGCAGCTGGGGGAGGAGTCACAGACACAGGTGGGCATCCAATTGGATGCCTGTCCTGGGTCCAGCAGTTGATCCCTTGCACCTGTAGGTGTGGATCTGGGTCATGTATAGCCTCTGTGGGCACCCAGGCTCATGCAACCACACTCCAGGGACAGTCTGGCTCAGGTGACTGATCCCCCAACCCTAGCACGGTGCAGCCATGGCCCAGAAGTCTATTGGCAGACCTCTCCACCCTCGTGACACCGATACCCCTGGACTCTGTATATGTTGCCAGTGCCATGGCTTAGCTGCCCCAGCCCTCCCGGTCTGCCTTGTGGGCTGGGACAACACTGTGGGATGTTTCCTGGTCCCCTCGCTACCAGTGGGAGGCATCTATGGGGTGCTCAGAGGGTTATGACGGGGTCCACCTTGTCATACCCTGAGCTACCAGCTGCTCCCATGTGGCCAGCACTACACAGTTTAGTGAATGCCACATAAAGTTGGCATGCCTCTGGCACAGTGCAGTCTACAGACTTGAGGGATTGGGTGTGTTAGGTCTGCGCACCCCCTGTTTGTGCATCCCATGTGGGGTGTGCAAATATGCAGCACTGAGCCAGTCCACACCTTCATGCATAGGGCCCATTATTGGGAACCACCCAAGCTTGCTTAAATTTGTGGATCACATCAAGAAGTAGAGAAAGCCTTTTTGGTGCAACAAACAATTGAATGAGGCAGTGCAGAACAAAATAAATGCTTTAAGAAATTTAACAAGGGCCAGAATGAGACTAATATGATTTCATATAAAAGAAAACTGGCTATGAATAAGGACATCCTAAAGAGAATGGAAGAAGTAACATAACTAAGTGTAGCCAAAGGAACCACCAAAACTAAGGATAGCCAAAAGAGTCAAAAAAGACAAAGCCTTCTTCAGATAAAGAAGGAAGGAAGGAAGGAGGGAGGGAGAGAGAGAGAGAGAAAGAAAGAAAGAAAGAAAGAAACAAAGAAAGAAAGAAAGAAAGAAAGAATATGGATAGAATAAGCATTAGAAGGATACCCTTGCCAACTTAATAGTCAAGTTTGTTTTATTGTTCAACAATTTTTGACATTAGAATGAATTAAACCATTGCATACTTTTTTTGTTTTTACTAAACAAAGTGCTTTTAAAAATGATAAACAATGTGAATGAGATTTATAGTGCAATAATAGAATTTTGCATGATATCTACTGTGCTCAAGTAAAGAATAAAAAACATGAAGGGTGGTGGTTGTCATGTGTTAATGCATTTCCAAGTGTGTAGTGAGGCATGAGGGACTTACGCTTAGAGATGTGCGAAATTGCCAAAATTTGCTTGGAGAAAAAAATTCATGAATTTCGGCAAATTTGCTTCGATGATCACAATTTCTGTATTTATGCACCTCGCAAATTGTCCAAAGTTACAAGGTGAAACTATGTGTATTGGCAATTCACGAGTGAATTGGGCAATTTGTGTAGTTCTCCATTGCAAATCTAAACAAGCAAATTGGGATCTTTAAATATGAAATACCCCTCCTCCACACCCACTGTGGTGTAATTCCACACTCCAATCTACCAAACACTTTTAAGTCTTATAAACCCCATCCCCTGCTAGCACCCTTCTCCTCCCCCTGCCCTGGTGCATTTATATATTACATGAACTCATCACTCATATGCTCTTCCCCATATCCACACAGAAAACACACTCCCTCCACCTCCCATTACCTGACCATATCTAAATTTACAAGTAGCCCTGACCAAACCCTCTCTGTGCCTTGCCACCCACCTCTCACACCAGCATCCAGAAAAGATATTTTTTTTTTAAATGTTTTTATCCTTGTTTGGCAGACTGGGTGGCTAGTCAGCCCTGTCCCCATGCACCATGACAGTCCCATGTCTCTCTCCAGGTGGGAGTTTGGTTCCCCTGTGGATTACCCCCAATAGTGTGGCAAGGGTGTGGATGTCCTCCCACAGAAACACATATCTAGATTTTTCTCCAGACAGGAGTGGCAGGGCAGGTTGTGGAGACACAGGCAAGGCTTCATAAAACCTGGTCTTCATTTTTTCCAGTCCCTCCCCCATGCTCCAGTGACAGGACGTGTGCATGGAGGCACACATATCCTTTGCTGCCATATCACCTCCCTTTGAGTTGCTCAAGCTTACACTGTCACTGGGCTTCCACCTGGTTGCAGTCATATTCTGAGATGGCTGGGCACCCATCCCCAGGACAGGAAAGCAGTTCCTCAGATGCTTTTTGGCAGTTAATGTTTTTCTCCCTGCCACAGTACAGCATCCATTCAGCTGACCTACCAAGACCCTGCCACTTGAATCACCAGGTACTTACCTTGCCCAATGTCCTCCATGGCTTACACCCCATGGTGGGGTGCGATGGTGGGTGCCATGCCATTGGCAAAACAGATTTGGTGAGGACCCCCCTTTGGCCCTACATCCTCTACTGCTTGGCCCCCACATGGTGGTGGTCTGACAGCAGTTGCCACCCACTGACAACATGGATCCAGTGTGAGAGATGTGTCCCAAAGTCTAGCGCAGAGCACAGGAGAGGCCAGCATCATCCTTGCTGTGACCAGCCATTTTTGCCTTTTTCCTGGAAGGGCGGGCCAGATGTGCTATGCTGTTAAGCAGCACAAGGCACACTACCGGGCATGAGGCATCACCAGCCACTGTCCCTCCAGTCCCAGAATTGCACTGGATTGCCCCCAGCCTCTGTTAAGGATCAGACTAGTGCAGAGATCCATCAACCCTTCCTCCCAGAGTAGGAAATCAGTCCTCCAGATGCTCAATCCTCCTTTCCCCGCCAACCTCCCAGTATCCCGAATCCACTCCCAAACCCCAGTCACTGGTGTGGGAAAAGGTAAGGCACCCAAGGCACCTCAACCCTCTTCACCTCCAGGCCATCAGTCCCTTAGAAGCTTTATTCTCTCCCACCCTGATGACCCCCTTGCAATGCATGCTTGTTCCTGAACAGGAGTCATTAGCATGGCAGGAAATAAGGCATTCAATACCTTAATCTACAATGCCACAGAGCCAGCCTCATAAAAGATTTTTAATGTAATGCTGTAATAAAGAAACAGTCCCCCAGGACAAAGCTTCTCATCTGTTGTGTGTCCTAGTAACTAATGACATGATCAAATGCATGAATGGAGAATAGCGATGTCTTTGCACCTAGTAGAATTGGATTGGCTGAATATTCAGGCAATCAGGCTTTACTAGGAACAAAGATGTCATCATTCATTCAAGCACCCATGAAATTATCAAGAAGGACACTGAGCAGAGCAGCTGTTCTCCACTGTGGGACTGTACTCTTTATTACAGCATTATATTAACAGAGCATTTCTGGGTGCTGATAGGAGAAGGAGGGTTGTGGGGATCAGAGGGGGGTTGGTTGGGAGCTTACATGCAAAATAGGGTGCAGTCAGGTGGAAGGAGGTGTGAGAATGTGTTTGGCACATGGATGAGGGAAAGGGTACATATAAGTGATGTATTTAAGGTCATGTAATAGATCAATTTGCCAGGGCAGAGGAGGGAGAAGGGTCCTGATGGGGAATGAGAGGAGGACTTATACGGTTTAAAAATGTTTGGGATGTGGGAGGGGAGAGTAGCATCAATGTGGGTGGGGGAAGGTATTTCACGCAATTTGGGTGCTTTTGCTAGCAAAGAAAAAATTAAAAAAGAATAAAGAGCTGGTCTGCCTACTAGGAAATTTGTGAAGCTTTGTGATTTGTTAATTTCATACATTTACATCAACTTCACCAAAAATTAAAACTTCCCAGCTTCTTTACTTGCACCTAGTGCCATCAGCAACTGAAAGTGCATTAACCCATTACAACCATCATCTAAGAATGTCTTATTTTGTTTATAAAATGGTGAAGACTCTGACTCAAGTCAACTACAAGACTGGCACCAGCACCCTGCTTGATTGGGTACTCACTAACCGTCCTGCTCCTAGCACTGATTTCACTGTTCTTCCTGACTCTTTGAATGACCACTGCCCTGTCAAATGCATGTGGAACAACAACCACTGTAACTCCCCCACCAGAATCATAAAAAAACAGCTGCTCCTAAAATGCCACCTCCCACAGCAAATGTCTGACCTAAAACTCCTTGACTGGATGGACCTACATGAAACCAATGATGTGGCCACGGCACTTGACCTATTTGTATCAAAAGTTAATGCTATCTGTGACAAACATGCACTAGTTACAACAAGAAAAGTCAATGGGCATTTAAACCCCTGGATTACCCCTGAATTACTGGAGCAACTTGCCTTAAGAGATCATATCTGGCAAAAAGCATGAGCGCAGGGCACTGCAGCAAACATTCAGTGCTATATAAAGGACTGCAATGACTGTCAGAAAGCAATCCACCATGCAAAAAGTACATATTACAAAGAAGCCCTCACTAACTCAAGGAACCGCAGCAAGTCCTTCTGGGCCAACCTTAATTACATCACAGGGAAAGATCTCCAAACTGCCCCAGCTATACTCACTGTTGAGGGTGTTCCAACCTTGGACCCTCTGCTTTTTGCCAACTCGTCGAATCTTGCACTCACTGACCTCAGCAGTGTTCTCCCGATGGACTTCTTTAATACCCCTAGCCCAAAGGAAAGTATGAGGATGCCTGTACTGCCACCAAATCTGCTGCTATTCTGCTTCAAAATGGTCTCTGAAGCAGATGCCAGGAAATATCTAGAAAAGGATCTCAGAAAATCAAGGCACAGTGGGGACTCCCTGGACCTCAAATTTGTTCACTTGGCACTGCATGAAATACTTGGACCACTAACCAAAATAATTAACCTATCCCTCTGTCACTCCCAATTCCCCCAAAGATGGAAGTCTGCTACAGTAACCCCTGTACACAAAAGCAGGGACTGATCCCTACATAATAACCGCAGACCAATTTCCATATGCCAGCCACTCTCCAAGGCTCTTGAGCAGATTGTGACTGACCAGATGGTGGAATATTTTACTCAACAGCAACTCCTATGTCCAGAGCAACACAGGTTCTGGGGCACCAACAGTATCATCATGGCCCTACTTGAATTTACCTGATTCATCCATAGTGCCTTAGACTAAGGCAACCTTGTAGGGGAAGCCTTCATTAACCTATCAAAGGCATTTGATATGGTTCATCATGCGCTCCTCCTTGAGCAGCTATCTGTCATTGGACTCAAACCAGAAACCATGAACTGGTTTGGCAGCTACCGGAGCCTCTGCTCCCAGCAAGTCAGGATTGGAGAAATCCTATATGACAGCTGACCTGTCAGATCTGGTGTACTGCAAGGGTCAATACTGGGACCACTGCTGTTCAGTATTTTCTTAAAGAATCTCCTGGTCTCTTGCCACTGCTGTATGCTCCTATATGCTGATGATGCGGTGATTTTTACCAGCAACCCGCACCCTAAACTCCTTGAAACAGATCTCCAAAGTGGCTTTGCATCAGTGGAAAAGTGGTTTAAAAAGCAAAAGCTGGTCATGAACTATAAAAAGACAAAGATCATGTTTCTACCTCAGCCCAAAACAAGCTAAAAAGCTACCCCCTGGCAATAAGGAATGACAGCGGTACCACACTGGCGCTCATACAACATTTCAAATACCTGGGGGTTACAATACACTCCTCTCTGTCCTTCTCCCAGTATATTGATATCACTGCAAGAGCTATTAATACCCAAATTGGGATCCTCTATCATTGCAGGCAGTGTCTAAGTCACAAAGCACTGAACTTGGCAATCAGCAGCTCAATAGTCTCCCTCATAGACTATAGGCTGGCGATCTATGGATCTGCTATTGACATGGTGCTCCAGCATATCTCAGTTGCCCTAAACAAAGCATGCCGTCTACTCACAAATGAACCAAGACTCACACACACACACACACACACACACCTGTGAACTTTATGCTTGGGCTGGCTGGCTTCAACTGAATGACAGAATCCGGTATTAAACCTACCTTCTTGCCAAAAAAGTTGCATTAAATCTGCTTCCAACAGGGATGCAGAACCTGCTGTCCCTGTCTATGAATACCAGACAAACCAGAAGCTCCACCACTCAAATTTTCCATGAGCCCAGATGCCACGCTACCATGGCATAATGTGTGTTTTCACACCATGCACCCCTTTGGGCAAACACACTGCCCCTGACATCCCTGGCACCACAATGATTGGGCTTTGAAAAATAGACTGCGCCAGCACCTCTTTGATATGAGTAACTGGATGTGCCCCCACTAAAACTCTGCACACAGCAACAAACTACCTCTAGCATTTATCCCATCCTTTGTCCTTTCAGGATTGTCAAACAGCAGCACTTTGCCAACCACCCTTCCACCTCCCATGCTTTGTCACCTGCCCCCCTTGCCCTACCCTCTTCCCTCCATGTCTGCGGTACTCTGTCCCCCAGCCCTCCCTCCCTCTCCCTATGTATCCTTACCTATTCAGTTTGCTTATCTTCATGATGCAGGCATACATTATACAATGCCTTAGCATACCTAGTGCAATATGTTTGTTTTCTGTACCCTCTATGTATATTATTCTCAAGTAGTTGTATATTGTCCTCAGTATTTGTACTTTGTTGTCCAATGTAACTGACGTGGAACCTCTCAACAAGCATCTGATAACAGGTTTCAAGATTTCAATAAATAAAATAAACAAATAAATAAAAATTTGACCTTCCTGTAAAAAAATTGAAACAATGAAAAATATGCAAATAAAATGAGAAAAAAGTATAATCAGATTTACAATACATATGCAATTGGACCTCATTGGAAATTAGCTTTGCTCAATTGAGTTTTATCCCTGTTCATGATTTATGAATAAAAAGTACTACTACTACTACTACTATCATAATACATGGAAAAGAAACCAGTTCCTGTTCAAGCTTACTGTGTTGTGTTATTATTCAGTGTCCACTAAGTGACATGTTGTGTCAGAAAGTCATTTATAACTTTTTTCAGTCATTTTTGATATCTCTGTTTTAATTTTAGAGTTTAGTAGTTGGCTAGATTATATATATATATATATATATATATATATATATATATAAAACACAGTATATAGAGTTTGATGCTCATAGTTGATATTTCAGAGCAAGACTGACTAGCTGAATATTGAGAGAGAGCACTGTGAGGCCATTTTATGAATGCATCTGCATCACCATGAAAAAGAGATGACAATGAGAGCGGGAGAGAGAAAGAGAGAACAAGAGACATAGAGAGAGTGGTTCTGTGTCTAACACTGTTGCATGCTGACATGGGTGGTGGGGTCACCATGAAATAAAAGTATTTTTTAAAAAAGAGCAAATTGGCATCTTTTTGAGGAGTGGAACAGGTGGGCTGACATTCCAGAAACCAGAGTCAGTATCTCAATGAACCATAGAAAGACTGGGCTGGCATGTTAAAGCCAGCATCTGATGCCTGTAGAATGAGTGGTCCTTCATGCAGGAGCTGGGATTAAAGTGGGCTGTGGAGCAGGAGTGCCTACTAAAAGTTAAAGGTGCATCTAGGCATGCTAGTGTGCAGGATGCTGGGTGTTTGATGTAGAAATGAATGAGAGGGAAGGGGACACTGAGGTATACATGCTAATATTTAGGGGAGTCATCTCTTACAGAAATAGCAGCTTGGGGCAGCATTGTCTATCTTAAGAACTGCATGTCCCTTTATTGAAGTAGCCAGTCTTCTCTAGCCATGACAAGGAAGTAGTCATGATTGGGGATATAAGACCTGTGAAATTATAAGTGACAGAACAAAGGCAAAAGGGTAAGGAGATTGATTCAAATATTACATTCTTACATGGTTGCTGTGTGTCAGATTGTGGCAGGGTTTGAAGTTTTTGAAATGTGGTAATACATTAAATTATGTTTGTTTTTTTTATAGGCATGGCAACTCGGAGGTGGTAAGGATTTTTACATTACAAATGTGGCTGCCTGAAATCTTTATTAGAACATTTCTTGGAGGCATGGATATCTAGGCTGCTGGAAAATTTCCTGGCCTAGTGTTTGTCTCCACGTAAGGCATGAGCTTCTGAACACTCTTGGCCAATCAGGATGCAGAAAATCCCTTGCTCATTTTATAATATGAATTGTATTATGTATATTTATGACATTGTAATATCTTTTATCAAAGATGAACAAATAGATAATCTGAACTGAACTGAAAAGTCTGAACATTTCTGTATGAAATATCAAGGATAATACAAACATAGTAGTGATAAAATTAAAAAAATTCAGTTTGCTACTGTTTATTAAAATATATAAAAGTGACAATACTTGCTATATTTAAAAAAGTGTATTATGTATTCATTTTTATTTTACTCATTTTTATAGCAGCTCTAAAAATGTTTGCAACTTTTTTAGCTATACTGTATCCAAGTCCCATGTTGACAGAAGGCAAGTGATGTAGTCATCAAGTGCTGAGCAGTATGTAATAGGGGTTTGCTGATCAGCCATCTGATAAAATCCCAGATCACCACTAAACAGCAACAATCAATGAATGACATGTACACAGAGGAAAATGGAAAAATTATCAATACTCTCTCTACGAAACACTTGATATCTCCACTGTGCACACATCATGATGTAAAAGAAAAAAAAAATTGACGCACTGTATTTTTACTGTGCTCTGCTCCCCACCCACAAAGGTAAACAGCATACCACATAAATATACAGCTGAAATACAAATTAATAAGCAGCAAACCCCTGTTATATAAAAGGGATACATGATGGTTACATATGTGATAGCTGACTATCAGCACTCTTCGCAAGTGAGCTCGGGGATCAATCACTCATGGCTATGCCACTCGTGATAACCCTGAGCTCACTTGCCACTCATGCTGATATATCAGCTATCACATACATAACCATCACGTATCCCCTTAATATATCTGAATCAAGTCTAACAGAGTTATCTTTCTTAGTGTCCCAGAAAATGGATACTATAATTATTCATGTGATTCTGAATACACCATGCTATGGGGGCAGGTAGTGTACCTTGTCTCTAGGATTCTTAAGGAGAATATCTCAAAACAGGTCATACTAAAAAGGTGCTGATTCGAACTGATTAAATAATGACTTCAGTTCTCTATCCAGCAATGTTCTGGCCTAATACATGACAGGAAAAAAAAAGATTTCATGGTAAAGGCAATAACAGGCTGAAGGAAGGGTATATAACTGCTGAAAGTTCTGAAAGGAATGAATTCAATGTGACCAAATTGAAAGGGACAGATGGGCTGCACTCAAGGGTATTGAAGGGGTTGAGCTAGTCAATGGCACTCCAACTGGCAGACCTATTTATTGAAATAAATGAAGGAAAGGCTGGTGGTGTGCTAACAGGGAAGGGGTGAGGCGATGCTCAGTAGGGCAGTCAGCCAAGCAAACATCAGAAAGAAGACACTTAGCACTCGTGAATGACAGATGAAGGCAGAAATTCAGTTGCTCATTGCTCATTTTAAAACATCCTGACACATTTGCAACACATACCACAGTTTACAGCAAAAAATGATGCTTTCACCAAAATTCTGATGCATCGGTAATAGTCTGGGTGCAAGTTGAAGAAATCACTCTCAGACATCTGAGCTGATGTTACACAGCTGCATCTGAAAAATGGACTCAGCCATTTTAAAATCTTGGCCAGTATGTTTTTTTTTCCCTTTTTCGGATCATGGGTTTACTGATTTTAGACTCACTGGCTAAGCCTTACTTTAGTTATTTTGCAAGGGGGTTGCAGCAGTTTAAATTTCTTTCCGACGTTCTACTTACTAAGAACATAACAAGAGTTACAATGTGTCTGGTTCTAGTCTTCCAGTTAGCCAAGGCAATAGAGGCTGTCTATCCTGAATGAGATTCAACCTGAGTTAAATAGGACTGGCGGCAATCTGCAAGTACAGTAGTTGTTGATTAAGGTCTGGCCCTTAAATCACAATACTTGAGTTTAATTAGTGCTGCTTTTATCATAAAGGTGCATCTCTTTCTTGAATCTGAAAACTCTGGTGCAGACCTTTGTTACCTTGTTCCTTCAGTCTGTAATGTTCTTTATATGCTTCTACCCTCTGGTCAGATCCGATTCCTGCAGCTTGCCTCCAGAGCCCCTTGCAATGGTGAGAGCATATTATACTGGCACTGCACATGATGTTGCTGTGGGTTTTAGAAGACAAAGTAATTTTAGGCATCAAGTAATAGCTTGAGTGCTTATTGCTGTCAAACATTTTAGTTTGCATATTTAAAAAAAATCGGTGTAATTCTGTTACTGTAGGTGAGACAGCAGTAGTAAGGTCTGGAAAATAACATAAACAACCAAGTATAATGTCAGTTGAGCTAGTTTCGATTCATTAACCTCCAAAGGATTTGTATATACCCGTGATGCTCTGTGCTGGGTTTGAAGATTTAAACAATATGTGTACAGAAGCCAAACTAATTAGAAATTATCTTTATTCTCATATTGCTGATGCATCCTACAAGTACATACTGTTTTTTCAATACTGCCTTTCTGATGTGCTGCCTCTCTATATGCTAAATCTGACTGCAATGGTTGCCTCATACAGTGGTTGTGGTAAACTGAGCTTCTTAAATGAATGAATGATTTCACTAAGCTACATTGCTGTGGACTTTTGTGTGACCTGTAGTGATTAAACATGTGAATGGATGCTATGGGCTGCTGATAAATCAAACAAAAGGATGCTCACAATGGCACTATGTTGGATTCTCAGTAAGTAGGCTGATGGTCACTACAGTCCTCAGTTGGGCTGTAGCTGATCAGTTAAGCTGTTGCTGACTACAGCCCAACAATCTAGAAGACAGGGTAGAGGCAAAGAATGATAGAACTGATAAAATTAAAGAATATATAAAGGCAAAGTGACAAAAAGGAAACGTGATCAGCCTGGCTAAAGAATATGAGCTGGATTATCAAAGCCTTGAAACATGACTGTGATGCATTTGTGCTAATTGTATCAAGACTGTTACACAACTAAAAAGGTAAGATATCATATTGTTGAACTTTTCACAATTTATGAAGCCAGCCAGGATGAAATCATAGATTCCTGCATGACAAAATGGGTTAAGTCCCATTTAAATTGCTTTATTTCCTGCAGTAACTATGCTACAGAATGCTGCAGAATTGGGTTTCATCCTGGTGGGCTTCACTGTACATAGAAACACAGGATTTCTTGGCAGAAAAGAACTGCTTGGCCCACCTAGCCTCCCCAGATATTGTCCAAAATTGATACAGGCATCAAAATGTATTATTATTATTACTGAGATCTTGGATTAATACCTTTGAACAAAGAACTCTTTCATAGGTCCACATTAAGTATGACACAAACAAGAATACAGATATGTTCCACAGATACAGATACAACAAAAAACAATTGAAAACTGTCTCCAGGCATAAATTCTAACAATAATTACACAATCTAAGCACATACAGGGTGCAGAGTCAAAACAAAGGCTAACGTTTCACTATGTAACGGTAACAGAAAATGAGGACACTTGTTTAAAAAGGAGAATTGTACAATTAATAGCATATGCAGATAACTGGATTGTGCTTGAGTCAAAGAAAGAAGGAAGGTCCCATACCAGTAGAGATTAGTGGTGGGAGAAGTGAGAAAAATTTGCTTCACTGAGTAATCCACAAAATTCTACCCGTTTTGCAGAGCGGATTGCAACATTTCGTCCAACAGAATGGCAACATTTTACAAGGTGGAACTGTGACATTTCACCTTCCGTGGCAAAATTCCCCCTTCCTCAGTGAAATTTTGCCCACTGAAGATGAATTTTTTGCAGAAGGAGAATTTAGCCGCGTGGGTAAAAATTTCACATAATGAAATTCCACTAATGCAGAAAATGTCACGAATTACTCCATGTGGCAAAATAGGCCACTTCGCCACCACTTCACCAGTGGAAATTAAATTTGCTGCATCTCTAGTAGAGAGGAACAGGGAAGGGAGGGAGGAAGAAAGTACAGGGAGGGAGAAGGCAAGCAGAGGTGGGGGTAGGACGGGGATAGATAGGAGGGAAAGGGAAGAATAACTATGAAGTCAAAGTGGAATAAAGGGGGAGGAGGGTGGAGTAAAGGAGGGGTAGAGGAGAGTAGGAAGGAGTAAATGGTGTAGGTAGCGGGGTGATGAAGATGTATTAAGGTGGTAGGGAGGAAAGAGATATGGAATGACAGAGGGGCAGAAAAGGGAAGAGGAGGTGGAGTGAGGTAGGAGGGAAAATAAATAATTTAGGGAGGGGTAGAAAGCCCATGAAAGTGTTAACTTGACCAGGGGACCAAGAAATGGATATGAAGCATAACATTTTACTAATCAACAGAGATCACAGAGATTGCAAATGGTAGGAGCAAGGTAAAGGCAAATTAGAGGTAGCAGTCATATGTTGCCAGTGAGACTAGATGCTGACAGAGTTTTTTTCTTCAAGGAGCCCAGCAAAGTAGCATTGGTTATGTCAGGAGGCAGGGTGCTGTACCACTGCAGAGCTCTGTATGTGAATGCACATTGTCCAAAGGCGGTGTGGCACCATGGGATTCTGAATGCCTGTTTGCCAGAGCTTCTAGTACTGTGTGGGTTACATGCAGAGGAAAGAAGAGCCATTATGTCAGGGTGTAGCATTCCCAAGGTGACTTTTTTTGCAAGGAGGCACGATTGGTATTTGAGCTTGCTGTCAAATTGTAACCTGGGCATAAAGATTGCAAGTGGGTATCAAGCACACAGCACCAGTAAAAAGGTGGTGTGCTTTATTTAAGGCAGGTTTGATATGTCAGAGGGCAGTGTCTGGAGCCGCACTGTAAATGACAATACCATAGTCTGCAAGAGAGACCGCAGAACTGTGGATGACTGTGTTCAGTGTTTCTGGAGTGAGATTATGTTTGCTCCTGTATAGAACTCCTAAATGCTGGTTAATAGCTTTGAATGTTCAGTCTATGTGCTGGGTGAAAGACAGGGTAGAGTCAATAGTTATACCGAGATACTTGAAATGGTGAACCAATTCAAGAGGAGAGCCAGCATCATTAATGACTGTAAGCGTGAAGGTTTTGTGTCTGCTTTTGGAGGGAGAAAACAACATTGTCTTATGCTTGTTATAATTAAGGATGAGCTTATTATCCTGAAACCACTTCTCTGCAGATGTAAAGGATTGCTGAAGTTGGTCCTGGAGAAGGTGAGGGTCCATGTTGCTGGTAAAAAGTACAGTGTCATCAGCATATTGAATTATGTGGTTGCAGCAAGCTCCTGGTAGTGAATTGAGGAAGATGCTAAAAAGCAATGGACCCAAGATATTTCCCTGCGGAACTCCAGAGCATACAGGCCTACTATTGGACAGGGCGTTACCAATTTTTACTTGCTGTGTTTGGCTGCTTAAGTAGCAGGAAAACCAGCTTGCAGTGTCAGAGGAGAGACCAATGGAGGAGAGTTGTCTGATGAGAAGATCATGATTGACAGTGTCAAAGGCCTTGGTAAGGTCTATGAAAGTTACCCCTATGAAGAGCACTTGTTCCAGAGAGTGTTATTGATAAAGTCTGTGAACTCCAGGAGCACAGTGATGGTGCTATGCCCATGCCTGAACCCATGCTGTTGGGGACACTGGAGTTGGTAGTTATCCAGATACTCCATGAGTTGGTTGGCCACAATGCACTCCAGAGCCTTAGAGATTGGGGGAAGAATAGAGATTGGGTGGTAGTTACTCTGCAGTGCTTGGTTACGACTTTTGTTCACTGGGGTGACCACTGTTGATTTCCAAAGATATGGAAAATGTGACTGAGAGAGTGATAGGTTGATTATTTTGGTAAGAAGTGAGAGGATTTCCTCGAGGGTAAGGGCAACAAACTTTAAATCCAAGGAGTCCCACTGAATCTAGCTTTCCCCAGTACCTTCTTAAGGTAACATCTGGCTTCATTTGTAGACACTGCATTGAAGTAAAATGGTGGGTGGTCTCAGGGTGGGTTCTGGACTCCAATGTTCATACCTGAGGGGATAACCACAAAGTAGTCGGGGGGATGAACATTGCTAAGGTCTGTAAATGCTTTGTTGAAAGCATTCGCGATGGCTTTTGGGTCCACGGTAGGGGTGCCATTGATATTCAGCATGTTCAGGGCAGTTTTGGGGTCCTTGCCAGTGATGTCATGGATGTTCTTCCAAGACGTCCTGCTATCGTTCCAGGAGGTGGAAAGGGAGTCTCAGAAATACTGGCTTTTAGCAGAATGGATAGCATGGATACATTCATTTCTCACTGCTTTGTACCTCTGTAGGTTAGCGTGTCTCCCCAGCGCTCAAGAGATGTGCCAGAGGTGATCCCTGTGTTTTAATTGATCAAGAATAGCGGGGGTGATCCAGAAATTATTGGTTCCCTTGATTTTTGTAGTTTTGAAGGGGGCATGCTTATTGCAGGTTGCATTAAAGAGGTCAATGAAGAGTTCCAATGCAGTGTCGACGTTGCTAGCTGTATATACATTAGACCAATCGGTGATCCTTAGGTCAGCTTTCAGTAGCTCGAGGTGTCCAGAATGAGGACCCAGCTAGTGACAGTTCTGGCAGCGTGCTTGTGGTAGTTATGGGACCAGTAAAACTTGATGGGGGAGTGATCAGTAATACAGTCAGGCAGGACAGAGGTGCCCTTGACATTATCTGGCCTGTTAGATGGCACCCAGTCCAGTAAGGTATTGGTCCCAGTTTTGTAGTTCCTCCTGGATGGGGCTTCTACAAGCTGGGAAAGGTGGATAGCAGATAATGCATCCTTGGCATCAGTGGCTTTAGGGGAGAGCGAGTTTATATCAAAATCTCCAAGCATTAGAAATTCTGAGTGAAGGCTCATCCCTCTTAAAGTATTTATGAAGGATGCAAAGCCAGGTTTAGTGTGCCTTGGAGGGATGTAAACAGAAAGCATGGTAAGTGTTTTGTTGTGTGCACCGAGAAGCAATTTAATGGCCAGCATTTGGATTAAATCACCACAAACAGTGGTGGGGATCCCAGGCCCTGCAAAGTGTCCTTTACGTAGATCACACATCCATCACAATGCTGAAAAAGGCAATCACACCTAAATACTGTGTAGCCAGGAAGTAGGATTGCTGTGTCAGGAACATTAGGAGTGAGCCAGGTTTCTACTGCTGAGAATACATCTGGATTATGGCTGGCAGTCCATACTTGTAGTCTGTCAAGTTTTGGAAGAAGGCTGCAAATGTTTAGTGACACCACTGTTAGACCACCAATATTTCATGGTGAGTGGTTTGAGCCATGGGGAGGTCAAGGATTAGGATGTATATTGCCCAATAGCAATAAGTGCAGGTATTCCTTAAATAGTTTTTTGGAGTGGGCAGGTAACCTGTGGTTAGCATGGCATCTCATGGAGTTTCCCTGCTTAAAGGAGATTTGATAGAAGATTGCCAAGGCGGGAGGTTATGGTACTATAGGTATCGGTCATGAGCGTGGGTTACTTTCGAGATGACAGGTAGACACATGACTGCAATTAGGAGTCCTGAGAGTGTGAACAGGACCAATATGGTGGTTCTACAAGATATGAGAGTAGTTGGGTAAAACATATTTGACTGGCGTAACAGGGAAGGAGGGGAGGATAGGGTGGCAGTTCTTTTGAAGTAGCTTCCCTGCTAACTTAGGCCCTTATAGGCAAAGTACATGTAAAGTTGATTTAAATGAAAATGCTGATGGTAAGTTACATCCAGAGGAAATGATGAACTGTTGTGATCCAGCGTCACATAATGCGTTAACATTCCTGAAAGGTGATAAACTGTGGCCTGGGCATATGCAAGATGTAAAATCCTTTGGTCTGTATGTTTCCTTTGTTCTTCAAAATCCTCAGAGACAAGTACAGTTCCTTTAGGAGCAAGAGGAGAGAGTAAGCATACAGAGAAACAGGAGAGGGGACACAAAATAAGACATGATAGCAGTGGTGCAGTGCAATGGCTGTGGGGCGGCAGTGTTCCGGGAGACATTCTGGAGGCTGCAATGCTGCCCTATTTTCAGGCACCTCTCTGGTCTGAGGGAGGAGGTTGCCTGTCTCCAGGCTGACCTGGCTAGGATTTGTGAAACCTCCTCCCCCACCCAGGAACCACCAGGGCCAATGCCACTACCTCAGAGGTTGCCAAGAAAGAGGAGAGGCTGGACCAGGGTGGGCTCAAGGAGGGAGAGAGTGGTGGAACAGAGTTGCATCCCTCCAGCTGTACCCCTCCACAATTCATTCGCTCTTCTGGTGGATAGTGGTTCCTCTATGGAGGCACCTGCAGTGGAGACCAAGGAGGATGCTGGGAACCTTCACAAAGGAGACCCACAGGAGGGTGGTATGAGACCCCACAGGGGAAGGAAACAACTCCTGGTGGGGGACTCAATCATTAGGGGGGTAGAAATGGGGGAGGAAGGGGAGAGGAAGGTAAGGTGCCTGCCTGGCGCCACAGCTTGGAGGGACAGGAAGCAAATCCTCAGGATCGTGGGAGCAGCTGCATGAGGGAGGGAGCTGGATGTCATTGTCCACCTAGGGACAAATGACCTGGCTAGGAATGGGATCAGAGCAGTGCAAGAGGAGTTTGTAGAGTTGGTTAGGGGCCTTAGACACATAGCACATACAGTAACCTTCTCGGAGGTGCTGCCTGTCTATTGCAAGGGTGATGCTAGGGTACTCTTCACCAGGGAATTCAATGAATGGTTGAAAAACTGGTGTGGAGCTCAGGGTTTTGGCTTCATTGGGGACTGGGGAGCCACCTGGAGGGATGCAGACCTATACCGGTGCGATGGTCTGCATCTGTCCAGTCAGGAACCAGGATCTAGGTGAGGTTTAAATGCTTCATTGGCAAACATTTAAACTAATCAAGGGGAGGCACTGAAAAGGAGCAGGGAAATCCCAGCCTCCCCCCACAAACAACAGTAATTAGTGGGTAAACACCAAGGTAGAGAAGTCATTAGGGAGCAGGACAGAAGTAAATGTAAAAAAAGGCAAAGGCAGTAAGGACAGGAATGGGGCTAAAAGGGGTAAGGCCATCAAAAAGTGGAGGGTGATGAGTACCAATGCCCATAGTCTCTGTAACAAGCTCCCTGAACTAGTGGCCTTGATGGAAGAGGGTTGCCTGGATATTGTGGCAGTCACAGAAACATGGTATACAGAGAACCATGACTGGGATGTCAACATACCAGGATACACAATCTACAGGAGGGACAGGGAGGGTAAAAGAGGAGGAGGAGTAGCTCTCTATGTAAATGAAGGGATCAAAGCAACAGAACTGAAGAGTAAACAGGGAGCAGATGAGACACTTGGGGTCACCCTGGAGACAGGAAATGGCACCACAATCCACATGGGGGTTGTATACAGACCCCCATCTCAGGAGGAGGGAATGAACAAGGAAATTATAGAAGGCTTCCTGAGAATGTCAGAACCAGACCACATAACAACATGTATCCTGGATTTTAGGGGGGCAGACTTTGGGAAAATGGGGAGATACTTGAAAGAGGCATTAAGGGGAATGGGGCAGGAATCAGGGGTTGAGGAACAGTGGGCAGTATTTAAAATGGGGATTATAAGAACAACAGAATTATGCATTAAGCAGGTTAGCAAGAGGAAAAGGAAGAGGAGACCATTATGGTTTTCCAAAGAGGTAGCAAAGAAAGTGAAAGCCAAAAAGATTGCATTCAGGAAATACAAAAGACACAGGCAGAAGGGATAGGGAGAAGTACCAGGAGAAGCAAAGGGAGGCAGGGAGGTCAGTAATGGAAGCCAAAGCTCAGACAGAAGAACACATTTCAAAATCAGTGGGTAGAGGGGACAAAACCTTTTACAGGTACATAAGTGAAAAAAGAAAGGCAAAGGAAGGGATAGTGAGACTGAAGGGGGAGGATGGGGGCCGCGTGGAGGATGACAACAGTAAAGCTGACATATTGAACAGGTATTTCTGCTCAGTCTTTACTGAGGAAGAGGAGGGTAATGGGTTTGAAGGAGTACAAGGGTGAGAATGGTGCAGAAATGGACACAAGTCCCTTTACCACGAAAGGGTCTTGAAGGAACTGGAAGTAATCAGGATTGATAAACAATGGGTCCAGATGAGATTGCCCAGGGTCCTTAAAGAACTAAGAGGTGGTGGCTGAACCTCTGACTATCCTGTTTGGCCAATCACTGGAAACAGGGGAGGTACCCAAAGACTCGAGGACAGCAGATGTAGTCCCCTTATACAAAAGTGGGAACAAAGAGGAAGTGGGGAACTACAGACCAGTCAGCCTCACCTTGGAAGTGGGGAAGATCATGGAAGCACTACTGAAGGAGAGATTGGTGGAGCATCTGGTTGTCAGTGGACTATAGGACCCAAGGCAGCATGGTTTCACTAGAGGGAGGTCATGTCAGACCAACCTCGTTGAATTTTTTGACTGGGTGACTAGGGAGGTGGATCAGGGGAGGGCAGTGAACATGGCCTATCTGGACTTCAACAAGGCCTTTGACACTGTGCCACATAGAAGACTATTACACAAACTGGGGAATATGGGTGTGGGCAGGACAGTAATGTGGTGGGTAGGTAACTGGCTGGGTGGCAGGACACAGAGGGTGGTGGTAAATGGCTGTCACTCCACAGAGAGAAGAGTGACCAGTGGGGTACCACAGGGATCAGTGCAGGGACTGGTCCTATTCAACATCTTCATCAGTGACATTACACAGGACATAGAAGGCAGAATTTCACTGTTTGCTGATGACACAAAGCTCTGTAACAGAGTAGACACACCAGAGGGTGTAGACAGAATGAGAAGGGACCTGCAGAAACTTGAAGAATGGTCAGGGGTTTGGCAGTTGAAATTCAATGCAAAGAAGTGCAAGATAATGCATATGGGGCACAAAAACCCTGGCACAATATATCAGTTGGGGGTGAGGATATAGCATGCACCAAGCAGGAAAGGATCTTGAGGGTTATCATCTCTGATGACCTCAAGGTAGGGAAACAGTGTGACAAGGCAGCAGGTAAAGCAAATAGGATGCTGGGATGCATAGGCAAGGGCATCACCAGCAGGAAAAGGAGGTCATATTTCCACTATACAAGACACTAGTGAGGCCCCACCTGGAGTACAGTGTACAGTTCTGGAGACCATACCTACGTAAGGACATAGAAAGGGTAGAGAAGGTTCAGAGGAGGGCAACAAAGATGGTGCATGGATTGCATCACAAGTCCTATGAAGACAGGTTGAAGGAACTGAACATGTACTCCCTGGAGGAGAGGAGGGAGAGAGGTGATATGATAGAGACATACAAGTATCTTACAGGGAGGAACAGGGTGCATGAATTCACTATTTTTAAGTGAAAAAGATGTTCCAGGACTAGAGGGTATGGGATGAAGTTGGAGGGAGGACGATTCAGAGGAAACGTGAGGAAGAATTTCTTCACAGAACGGGTGGTGGACAAGTGGAACACCCTGCCAGAGGAAGTGGTGGGGGCTGAAACAATCACGGGATTTAAGAATGCATGGGATAGACATAAAGGAATTCTGGAGGTCAGGGGTAAGGGGCAACAGACTTCTAGGAAAACATAATCTGAACTTACAAGCTCAAATGGGCAGACTGGGTGGGCCATAGGCCCTTATCTGCCGACACTGTCTATGTATCTATGAAATGATAGAAAGCTTCCTTAGAATGGCAGAAAAAGGGGAGATATTGTTGATGGGGACCTGAATATGCCAGACGTTAACTGGAGCACCTTTGCCAGGCACATCCAAAACGAGGTCATTCTTGATGCCCTACAGTGGGCATGCCTCAGACAGCTAGTATTGGAACCCACTCAGGAGGAGCAGTCTTAGACCTGGTACTCTCAAATGGGGATGGAGAAAGAATCTCAAATTTAGAAGTGGGTAGCCATCTGGGAACAAGTGACCACCAAACAGTGTGGTTCACGATAAACACAGCCATACAATCAAACCATACAAAAGCAAGAGTATTGGACTTTAGGAGGGCTGACTTTGGGAAAATGAGAGAGTGCCTCAGAAAAGCACTAGCAAACAGGCAAGAAGGATTGGTGGAGGAACAATGGGGAGTAATCAAAACAGCCATCACAGAGGCAACAAAACACAACAAAGGAAAAAACTGCTATGGTTCTCAAAAGAGGTGGCAGGGAAGGTTAAGGAGAAAAGGATAGCATTCGGGAAATATAAGGAAACACAGAAGGAGAAGGACAGAGAACGTTATCAGTTAAAGCAGAAAGAGGCTGGGAAGGCAGTCAGAATAGCAAAGGCCCAAGCCGAGGAAAGAATAGCCAACTCTGTTAAGAAGGATAAGACCTTTATAGGTACATTAGAGAGCGAAGAAAGACCAAAGGAGGATACTGAGGCTTAATAAAGGGAGGAATGTGGGTAGAGGTGACAATGAAAAGCAGGGATACTGAATGAATATTTCTTCTCAGTATTCACAAAGGAGAGAAGAGGAGTACCTAAACCAAACTAGAGAAACACTCTGAAGATAGGGGTCGATACCAGTCCATTTACAGAAGAAAAGGTTCTGAAAGAACTAATAAAATTGAAGGTGGACAAAGCAATGGGGCCTGAAGGGATTCACCCAAGAATTCTAAAAGAACTAAGGGTAGAACTAATGACACTGCTGACTACTCTCTTTAACAAATCATGGGAGGATGGGGTGGTACCTGAGGACTGGAGGAGAGCAGATGTGATTCCTCTTCACAAAAGTGGGAACAGGACAGAGGCAGAAAACTACAGACCTGTTAGTTTGACTTCAGTGGTAGGTAAAATGATGGAATCACTTCTGAAGGAAAGAATTGTTGAGCACCTAGAGGCCAGTGGGGCACAGGACCCAAGGCAGCATGGATTCACGATGGGAAGGTCATGTCAGATGAATCTAATAGATTTCTTTGACTGTGTGACCAAAGTAGTAGACCAGGGAGGGGCTGTGGACATGGCTTACCTAGATTTTAGCAAGGCATTTGATACAGACCCACACAAAAGATTAATACACAAGTTAGCCAGCCTTGGAGTGGGTCCCAAGGTGGTAGCCTGGATAAAAAATTGGCTAGACAAAAGGACACAAAGGGTAGTAGTAAATGGAGTCCACAGTGAAGAAAGGAGGGTTACTAGCGGGGTACCGCAGGGTTCAGTACTGGGACCAGTCCTTTTTAATGTCTTTATAAGTGACATTGCAGAGGAACTGGAAGGAAAAGTATGTCTCTTTGCAGATGACACAAAGATCTGCAAAAGGGTTGATACACCAGATGAAGTGGAAAGGATGAGAAGGGATTTGGCAAGGTTGGAGGAATGGTCAGATGTATGGCAGCTCAGATTCAATGCAAAGAAGTGCAAGGTAATGTACCTGGGAAACAAAAACCCAGGGCAAGAGTACACAATGGGGGGTGAGATACTGACAACAGTAAAAATGGAAAGGGACCTGGGGGTAATTATATCAGATGACCTAAGGGTGGGCAAGCAATGTGAGAAGGCAGTAAGGAAGGCTGTGGGGATACTGGGATGCATAGGGAGAGGCATCAATAGTAGAAAATAGGACGCTGTTATCCCTCTGTACAGACAGTTGGTGAGACCCCATCTGGAGTACTGTGTGAAGTTCTGGAGACCCCATCTCTGCAAAGACGTAGACAGAGTGGAGGCTGTCCAGAGGAGGGCAACCAAAATGCTGCGGGGTCTGCACCAGAAGACATACGAAGAAAGACTAAAGGAGCTTAATATGTATACCCTTGAGGAAAGGAGGGAGAGAGGGGACATGATAGAAACTTTCAAGTACCTCAAGGGAATCATCAAAGTCCAAGAGTGTGGCATCTTTCAGAAAAAGAGATATGCAAGAACAAGGGGGCACAATTTGAAGATAGAGGGGGGACGGCTCAGAGGTAATGTGAGGAAGTATTTTTTCACAGAGAGGGTTGTGAATGCATGGAACAGCCTCCCTGAGGAGGTCGTGGGGTCAAGAACAGTGGGGGAATTCAAGAATGCAAGGAACAGACATAAGGCAGTCCTAGTGGGGGGTAAGAAGAAGTAAGCTGTTGGTTAATTAGGATCTGCAGCTTATCTGTTAGGTAGGAAAATGGGCAGAGTAGGTGGGCCAAGCGTTCCTTATCTGCCATCAAATTCTATGTTTCTATGTAAGTCTGATGAAAACGTTGATTCAGCTGCAGGACCCAGCATCACCAAGTTTGTCAGACTTATTTGCCAGACTTATTTTTCCTTGGGATGACTTCCAAAAAGTTGATTTAAAATTAAAAAGCTAGTGATACCTGAAGGAAATGATGAGCAGCTGAGGTCCAGCATCACATAATGTGTTAAAATTCTAATGCATGCATTATTTTTGTGCTGTAAAGTGGGCAAAGTATGGTAAATGCATAAGCATGTTTGAAAATAAGGCACAAATGTTCTGATACATTTGTAGTACTGTGACACAGCTGCTTCAGAAAAGTAATGTAACTGCATCACAGTCTTTTAAAAATCCAGCCCTTTTTATGCAAAATGTGGTACCTGACTGGGGGAAGAATTAAATAATTTTAGAAAAAAAGATAAATAAATTACACTGGTACTTCAAACATTCAATTGTTTTATTTTAGACTATCTATAGCTGCATCATTGGTACACAATGCAGGAGTGGGATTATACACTTGGATTTGCATACTCCTGATGCTTTGTGTTGGGCCTGAGGCTTTAGAATGTACGTTTGTATGCAGTAACCAAACACATTGGAAAGGATCCATTTCTTGTGTCATGTATGCATCCTACAAACTGTTCTTCCAAAGCACCTCTCTGTTATAATGCCTCCATGATATGCTACACCCAACTGTAATCCTTTTTCAACAAATAGAGTTTGCATTGGAAATGTGGTGTACTAGACAATTTTAAGCACAGCAACAGTTCAGATGTCAGGCACTCGCCACCTCCAAATCAAACACAGACACCAGTCTCCAATCCATTTCAGACTTCATAGTCCATTTTACAGTATTATAAAATCAACATATTGAAAATAATGTCCATGCACCAGCACAATATGTAGATTTGTTTAATTAAATGGACTATGAAGTCTGAATTGGATTGGAAACTGGTGCCTGTGTTTGATCTGGAGGTGGTGAGTGCTCAACTTTGGAACTGTTGTTGACCCAGCTGTAATCTTTGCCTCATACTGTGGCCTGTAGTGGCCTAACACTTTTGTAATGAAGTGATAGCACTGAGCTACAATGCTGCCCAGAAGGATAAAGCACTCTGTGATAAAGATGTATATGCTCCTCCATACAAAATGGAAGCAATTGCCATTAGATTACATTATGTCAATAGAATATCCTGCACAATATCTGTGGTAGAAACCGTGACAAGAGTTCAACATCCTGGTGGGTGGCACTGTACATTGCCATAGTCCTCTGCTGGGCAGGACCGGATTAATCACCTAATGCTCACCACAGTCTTGTGTCTTCCTGCATGTAATCAAAACTGCTCAATATGGAATTATTTTAACATGTCAATTAACAAAAAAGTTCAGGCTTACTATAGACTTTTGTTGAGTTGTGATACATAGAAACATTGAAACTGATGGCAGATAAGGGCATCTTGGCTGATCCTGTCTGCAATTTTTTCATTGTGATTCCTTTCACTCAGACTCTTCTTGGACTATGGCACTTTCTCATCCATCTGTTTCCTCTCCTTTATGATTCTTTTATGTATATCCCAGGCTTTTTTTCTTATCCCACCACTGTTTTTGGCCCCACTACCTACATTGAAAAGCTGTTCCAGGCATCCCCCACTCTTTCTGTGAAGAAGTATTTCTTAACATCTCTCCTGAACCTGCCCCTCCAGCTTCATATCGTGAACCCTTGTTCTAGAGCACGCTTTCCTTTGATAAATATTTACCATCTTTTCTTTACTCACCCCAATGAGGTGTTTAAAGGGCTCAATCATATCCTCCATCTCCCTTCTCTCCTCAAGGGAGTACATGTTTAGTTCCTTTAACCTTTCCTCATAAGGCTTTTGATGCAGACCCTGTACCATCTTGGTAACTCTCCTCTGGACTGCCTCTACTCTATGTCTTTCCTGAGATGTGGTTTCTAGAATTTGACACAGTAATCCAGATGTGGTTTTACAAGTGTTCCATATATGGGTAATACCACTTCCTACTTCCTGCTGGTGATACCCCTACCTATACACCCCAGTGTTCCATTATCTCTACCATTCACTTTGTACATTGTTTGGCCACCTTCAGGTCATCCAATATGATTACCCCAGGACCCTTTCCTGCTTTGGTCATTGTAAGTACCTGTCCCACCTTTTGCACTCCATCCCCAGGTTTCTGTGACCCAAGTGCATTATTTTGCACTTTTTTGCATTAAATCTTAGCTGCCAAATTTTTGCCACTCCACCAGCCATTTTAAATACCTTTCCTTCCTTTGCACCCTTCCCTTGGAGTGCCCACTCTGTTGCTGATCTTGATGTCATCTGCAAAGAGGCAGACCTTTCCTTCCAGTTCCTTGGCTATTTTGCTAAAGAAGACATTAAACAAGACTGGCCCCAGTACTGACACCTGAGGTACCCGGCTGGTCAAGCTCCCCACCTCCGAGTGAACTTCATTTACCACCACCCTCTGCCTCCTATCCCCTTATCAGTTTCTTACCCAGGTTACCTCGTTATTGCCCAATCCCTTATTACCCAACTTGTTTACCAGCCTCCTTTGAGGAACAGTGTCAAAGACCTTGCTGGAGCCCAGATAGACCATGTCCACTGCCCCTCTCTGATCCAACATGTTGGTTACCCAGTCAAAAAAAATCTATTAGATTTGTCTGGCATGACCTCCTCTCTGGGAAGTCATGCTGCCTTGGGTCCTACAGTCCATTGGATTCCAGGTGTCCTATGACCCTTTCCTTTAATGGCATTTCCATTAATTTCCCTACTATGGAAGCAAGACTGACAGATCTCTAATTTCCTGCCTCCTCCTTACTACCACTTTTATGAAGTGTGACTATGTCCACTATTTTCCAGTTCTCTAGGATCATGCCAGTCTCCAGCCAACTGTTCATCAAGTCTGCCAGGGGTGCCACCAGAACCTCCCTGATTTCCTTCAGCATTCTTGAATGCACCCCATCTGGCCCCATGGCTTTGTTAACCCTGAGACTAGCAAGTACTTTCCTGACCCACTGCTCAGAAAAGGAACTAGAGTCCACTTCCCTCCTGCCAAAGCTGTTGGTACTTATTTGTGGTCCCTCCCTTTTCTTGTCTACAGTGAACACTGAGCAGAAGTATCTGTTAAAGATGTTTGCCTTTTCTTGGTCCTCCACAGCATAGCCCCACTCTTTTTTTAATTGTACAATCCCTCCCGTTTTCTTCCATTTCTCACTAACATACCTGAAAAATGTCTTGTCCCCCTTAGATACTGTCTGAGATAATTTTTCCTCAGCTTGTGCCATTGCACTCCTTACTGTTTTGCCTGTCTCCCTCCATTTCCCCAGATACACTTCCCTGTCCTCCTTTCTCTGTGAGGATACGTATATCTGGATGCCCAGATCAAACAAGCTGACATTCGCTATTGCCTTACAATCCAGATGATGAGGTGGTGGAATTAATGAATGAAAGGGCGGAGGAAATTTTAGAACACCATGTATGAAGGCAAAGTGAGACAGATTAAACACCACAGTTAAAGATTACCATATTTACCGTATACAAAATTCGGAACCTAAACAATGGAAGAATTAAACAATTTTTGAAGAAAGAGAAATACTGTAAATGCCACTAACACTGCAGATATTAAATTGATTTCAATGTTTACAATTATATTTGCAGCTGCAGCATGGGTTCACCACACAAAGACAGGACTGGACAAGTTCGAGCAAACTGCATTTTTCAACTGGAGTACTAAGTTTTGCAATGGAAAAGTGGATGCAGTTTCTGCATGTCTAAGACAAACCCAGTATTTTAACACTGACTGATCCCTGTTATAACCATTAAGCCAAACAGCCTCTTGTTATTTTATATCTGTCAATCACATTTCACATTTTCTTAATCAAAAAACTAAAATACACAGAGATTTGCCTTTTATTCTTGACATGCATTTGTTTAAAAAGAAAAAATGCTATAAACTAAGACACAAATATTTATTACTGCTTGGTCAAGCCAGAGCTCCCTTCTCTATGGACTTTTCATACATTCAATAGGAACACTGTTATTCATTTTACTTTTAAGTACGTACTAAGTACCCTAGTGGTATTATTATTATTATTATGATGATGACTGAGAGATAATGTTTGAAGTTAATAAATGCTTGGAGGTATTTTCCTTTTTATGTTGGCTTGCGCATGTGCAAGCAACATCTTGTGCTAGTAGCACATTTCAGAGGTGTGTCAATGTTGGCGAATGCAGGGCATGCTTTAGTAGGTGCGTCCCTCATTCACCAATTAGGCAGCATGTTAGCGCTGGCACACACATTATGCAAAGTGGACAAAACTTGTAAGAAAAGTGCTGCTGCAATCAGAGACGAGCTTGTCATGCAGCGGCACAGATGACAAGCCTCTCAATGTGCTTTTCCTGGCGAAACATTGCACATCAAGTCTGCAGACAAAAAAAAATGAGGTACAGTAAGACTTTTAAGACAAAACCTCCAACAGCAATAAGTTATGTTTCAATTTGTAGATATTTAGCACGGCCACTGCTGTATTGCCAAGTGTTGCGAGGAGTTAGGCTGAGAGCACGTTTGCGCTAAAATTCACATTACACAAACTAAAATTATTTTCATACATGGTGCAGCTGTGCAGTGGTACATTGAAAGGTTCCTGGAAGTGCTAGTAGACTGCATGTTTTTCTTGATTTCCTTCCAGAGTTACCATTAAAAAAAAAAAACATTTTGTATTCGTCACTCAAAAACAGAGACACTCTTTACTGCGCTGGTGGATTGTGAACTAAACTGCTGTTGATCACAACCACACAAGAGGCACTACATGAAAACAAAATATTTAATGAAGAAACAACTTTTAAACATGTACCGCTCCTTTCTTCGTGTGAGGGACTAATGACTAAATATTACAACTTTAAGGAGCTTGCTCTCTTCTCACCTGACTGGTTCTTACAAGAAACTAGGCTAACTCTGTCAAAGTTGCACTACCAGACAGTGCTAGCCAAGCAGCACCTCAACCTCCCTCCCTTTTACCCATTGGTCTGTTAGGCAAGCGGTTTCGCACAGCAGTTGGTTTCTGCTTCTAATTTCCACAAGCCCATCATAGCTCACACCAAAGTCCCTGTCTCGTTGAAAAACGGGAAACCTTTTCTGTGGAAGACATCGAGTTCCATAGTGCCAGGTTTACGCACGTCTGCAGTTTTTTTTTCTTTACTTCTGACATTACAAGATGCAGTATCTCTGCGGGTTGCACCACATATCACACTGATTTATTAAATTTTCAAATGTAGTGGAGTGAGTAATGGGTAGGGTAGAATTAAAAGAAAAGTTGCAGCCCTCCAGTTCAGTCAAATCGTCAACACAATCCCCGATACCCGACATTTATCTGTTGCATAGCAACTGAGAAGCACAACTTATAGATGACAGGGACTGGAGTTTCATCTTCCTGACAACTGGTGAATGGGTTCTGCGAGTTGAAAGCTGTTCTGGCATGCCAGTAAGCCAGGTGAAGTGTTTAGGTTTGCTCTTGAATGCCACCCTGGTATGGCTTATGCCTACATTATGTGCCAGAAAAGGGTTGTAGACCGTTCAGTCTTAGTTCGGCATGTTGGCATATCCACATCCTTGGCAGGTAGGGAACCTGGCTGTATTTATTAAAAAAAAAAAGAATTTGACAATAATGTGCATATACTGAGTCAGTAAGCCTGAATTGGGGGGGGGGGGCGGATGCTGTGGAAGTAGTATTTTGAAATCTATATTTATTTTAAAAAAAAAACACATGACTGTTATTCTTATTTTGAGTCATGAATCAGAACTTGCTGACACCACTTCATGCACACAGACTCGAAGTAAAATAACACTTCAATTTATTTATTTTTTCACAGCACTTGGAGGTAATTTTAAAAACTTTCATTACTGTCCAAAAGCCCTAATCAGGAATGTTTGTAGTGGCTGGGAAAAGCTGTGGTTTTCCCACTGTTTTCTACTAAATACAGACAGATGCCACTATTCTGAAAAGTTAGGTGGACTGTATTTATTTAACAAAAATAATTTCACTGTTGTTTTTATTTCTACTTAGTGTGCATGGTGGGATGTGTACTTTGATGTAGGGAACTGAACTGTGTGTATTAAAAAAAAGAATGTCATTGTTTTTGTTTTGAGTCACTGTCCATGAAAGGGTGAAATGTGCTCTACACCACTGTTGCTGAAGAGGGGCTCGGGATCGCTTGGACTGTATTGATTAAAGAACCAGAATTTTACTTTTGTGTCCTTTCCAGACAGTGCACATGAAGGAGGGTGCTTAGCTCTGGATCATTGTTACTGAGGGGCTCAGGATCCCTGTTGGGGTGTGTGTGTGTGTGTGTGTGTGTGTGTGTGTGTGTTGAAAGGAGGGGGGTGCTTAGGTTTGATATCTTGCTTTGCAAATCAGCAGTGTTGCTGAAAATATTTAATCACAGTATAGTGCCTTGTGTCTCATCTGCAGCAGCCTAAATGTGGAGCATGTGAAGTCCTACTCAGACATACTTACACTAAGTTCATGAGGCAGAAAGCTGCTGGTCTGCAGAGCAGGGCATCATTCCAGAGTACACACTTCATTTTCATGCACATCAGCAGCAATTCAGAGCCCTCCAGCACCAGGGTTTCAGAGCACAAGCACTCATCCATTTCAGGCACACTGACTAGAAATGGCAACAAGGTCAAATTCTTTTTTTTAAATCGGTCTTATCAGAGAGAAACAATCAAGTGCTCCCCCCCCCCCGCACACACAGACATGACTACAGTGATCCAGAACACATGCACACTGACTGGAAATAAGTCAAGTCAGATTATTTTTTAATTAAAGTTCTCTACCTTTAGCAATTACAAAGATGCTAAAAATAACTGTACCATCAACAACCCATTTTCAGCATGCCAGTCTCTCTCTCTCTCTCTCTCCCCCTCCCTCCCTCCTCTCTCTCTCTCTCTCTCTCAGCAGAGCAGTGTGCCATTATGCCAGAACACAACTGAATACGTCTCCACACCTCACCTCATGGTTTGGAGCCCATGGCCACATACTGCTCTGCTGAGATGAGAGCATGTTGGCAGAACAGAGAAGTGTTAATTTGTGGTCTGACATGCTGCTCTGTCGAGATGTCAGCCAGACAGAAAGGGGATGGAGAGGGTTCAGTTGTAGTTTGGCATGTCAGCATCTTCAGCATGCCTAAAAGGTGGATAATAGAATAGCATTGTTAAAAAGTGAAGGATTTTCTTTTTGTCCTCCACTGGCAGGCTGTGCCTCCTCCTGGACCAATTGCAGCTCTGACAACTGGCATCTTGTTGGTTTATATCTCCTCACATGTCTTCCCATGACTTACCACCGCTCCCCATCATGGGCGTGGCAGGGCCTCAACTACTGCATCATGGAAGTGGTTCTCTGGGAGGGCTGCCACATTGCCACTGTGGAGCCTGTGGGAGAGCAGTCCATCATTGTACCCTGGGCCTGTCATTTTCCTCCTGTTTTTCTCCCTTTCCTGAAATGCTGACCAGGGGTGTGATGTAAGCACACAGACCAGCGTGTGGTGCATGTCAACCATTGGCATCGCTCTCTCCCACTTTACCCACTAAGCTGCTTCTCAGTGCACTGCCAGCTGTGGTCACCCAGGTAGTAGCAGCAGCACCCCAGAGCAGGCTGCTCTTCCTTCACGGAGGAGAAGAGCATCCTCTGGGCTGCTCGATGCTCCTCCCTCTGGCCGACCCCCAATGACTTAGGCTCGCTTCTGAACCAGGGTCATCGGGGTAGCAAGCAATAGTGCTAGAGCTGTGCTGATGGACCAGCTGAAAAGCACAGAGTCTGACTTTTTCATTTTGTTGTTGCTGCCATGCACAGGAATGCTAGTAGTGGTAGTGGTGGGGTCTCCAGATTACAAGTCATCAAAATACAGTGCAATTAATTGTATTTATAATTTGTATACATTAAATTGTTTTATTTATTTATTTCAAAAGTTTTAAAAGGAAAAATCAAACTGCGCTAATAACTACGTACTTCCTGATGTGTCGGGGGGGGGGGGGGCGCGATACAGAAGATCAATAACTATGCAATAAGTATAATAAATTAACATTTGTGCACTAGGGAAATACCAGGTGCACAGACACGCAGTACAATAAGGAATATTAGGTTTAATAAAATTGCAAATGTGTAAAAGGCATTATAAAGTAGAGTAAGAACAATACTGTAACTGTAAATAGGGGAGGGGTGGTATGGGGGGAATGTACTACTGCAAATTCAGAGTGTTGGGGCAGCAGTCGCTGGAGTGTGGTGGACAGCAGGTCATGAAGTCACTGAGGAGAGACCTGAGAGAGCAGAGAGAAGAGGCAGAGGGGATGATCAGGTGAGGGGGGGAACAGATTACAGAGAAATTAAAGGATAAGGCAGCTAGCTTGATCTGCAGTGGATTTCATTAGAAGAAGGGAAATGGAATGAAAGCAAGTGCTGAGAAAAGAGTGAGGGGTGGTAGGGAGATGAGAGGAGAGGACAGAGGCAAGATATGAGGGAAGGGAGCCAAGTCTGAATTTGGAGTTAAGGCAAGCACAATGGTCGAGCCACCTGTCATCAAGGGAGGTGAGAGAGAGGGAGAGGAGGGAGGAGTACAGGGAGCAGTGGTGGGTGTGAGGAGGACAGTATAAGGCAATGTGGCAAAAAGAGTGTGCCCAGTCCAGCTAGGCTGGACTTGGGAACGACACTGTATACAATGTCACAATAATTAAAAATAGGGAATATCATAATTGAAACACTGTCTGCGGGCAGAAAGTAAGACACTTAGTTTCTTCCTGTGAAGCGCACCATGTTTAGAGTGGAGCTTCTGGTGGATAGCTTCCACATATATTGAGAAATCAAGGTGACAGTCCAACCAAACCCAGAAGTATTAAAAGGAGGAGACATCCTCAATCACTCTGCCAATAAGGATACGGAAGGAGGAGGAGAGGAGTTAGCCTGGCAAGCCTCTACTTGGTGTCAGAGGTAACTGAGACCATTGTCTTTGCTAAATGGACAGCTAATTTGCTAGAAACCAACACTGGATCCTTGCAAACATATCAAAGGCTATTCACATTGAAGGGAAGGTATTATGTTTTTTTATGCATCTCATGAGTTACACCCTGGAGGGCATTATGGTTTTTTTGTTTGTTTTTCTTTATTGTAGTATTTTTTTTCATTTTTGCCCCCATTTTCTCCCCCCAAGACTTGGGACCCAGACAAGACTTGTGGAGGCGCACACCAGGTACCAGTCAGCCCCTTCCACCCCATCCCTGGTGATCATTGCCGTCCCTTCCTGCCCACGCTTCCCACCAGACCTCCACCCAGTGGGAGCGGACCTACGAGGGCAGACAACCACCCTGAGAGAGGAGAGCTGTCTAGCAGCTGCTCAATCTCACTCCCCACCCCCACGCTGGCTCCCCGATGACCCAAGGTCATTCCTGAATCCAGGTCACCGGCAAAGCATGAGGTACGGCATCCAGCTCCTCAGCCCTCAGTGCCACTGGGCAAGCCATTATGTTTTTTTTACATAACTCATGAGTTACACCCCTTTGTCTAAGTACAAAGGGGGGGGTATCAACTTTTTACCTGACCTTTTGTACAGGTCATTGTAACAGCTCAAACAAAGGGGAAGACCTTGTTACTTATGGCACTGATATGCTACAAAGCCATGATGTGCTGTACACAGTGTTTTCATAGCACCACTACCACCCATTACACATGGCACAAAGACCCCATGACCACAAGAAGTACTTTAAGCACTTTTACAACTGTTCACTGCCTTGTAAGCCAGAAGATGCATTCTTTTTAGAAGTTAATCTTTTTTATTGGCATAACTTTTATAAACATACGTCTATACCTCAGTATTCTATATATTGTAGATGACAACAAAATATACAAAGGAAGGCATTGTTGTTGATATATGGTTCAGTTAAGGAATCAGTGTTCAAGCACATGAGGCCAGTAGGTTTTTCCCACAATATGTAAAGGGTGGCCATCTTTATATGCCAGAGTATTATCTAACAAAAAGATAACATTAAATTAGCCACAATATATAACATATTTCATTCAATAGTAGTACACAAACTGTGGCACTCACACTTACACTATATACTAGACACCGGAGCTTCCAGAAGGTAAACTTAAGCCCTTTATCAAAGGCTTTATCTGAAACATGTCAGGCTGTCTGATGTAGCATTTAAAACATCAAAGTTTACCTTCTTGAAGCTCCAGGGTCCATTATATAGTGTGGGTGTGGGTGCCACAGTTTTTGTACTACTGTTTATGTTTCTCTGCATGAGCACCACAATCCTTGTGCACACTCTCTTTACTTGGGATATTTCATGCAATGTAACTTCAAGAACTCAGAGGTAGTATAACTATGTGAAGACAGTAATTATACAATGGTAAGAAATAATCCTGGTCTCTGATTGGTCAGTCTGGGACTGGACCTGTGATGTTATCCCAGCACAACATCACGGCTCTAGTCTCAGCACTGTGAACCAATATGGAGGAGCATTTGGATACTCTCTTTTTTTTGCATTTCCTCTTAAGAAACTAAAATATTTTTCCAAACTAATAAAAACATTCTTTAAAATTATTTTTTTTATTTTATATAGAACAACGAGCCATTGTATACTAGCAATAATGCCCTCTAGGGTGTGTGTCGTTTGGGATAACATCATGCCTCAGGTATTGGACGCATTCGGCCTACGGCCTCGTGCCCAACCACCTGAGGCGTGACATTATCCCAGCATGACTCACACCCTGTTGGGCATTATTGCTTAAGTAAACACAGGTAATATAGTGAACTACACAAAACCCTAGTTAGAATGAGACCAATAGTCCAGGTGTAGAGAAAGCAGGAAGGTCAGGATTTTTCTTTCCTGGGTACTACTGATTGACAGTACGTGACCAGAAGGCTTGGCATTTTGACAGAGAGTCCAAGCTAAATAGGAGAACCAGTCAAGGGTAGCTACCTGTGAGAAGGTGGATATCAACTCTTGCTGTGAGGGTAGTCTCTGCAATCACCACCTACAGAGGAGAAGCATTTGGGACTGAATACTTACATACATAGTAATACCAGCCACCTGTGGCCAATAGTTGTTATGGGTGGGACTGCAAATGTGATCTCTAATTTTAGAAGGGATGCTGAACATGGTACTAGAGTGGCTAGTACATCAGTGCCCAGGTTGCAAACCTTGTCCCAGAGGGCTTGAATGGCTGGGCATTGCCAGAGAATATGGAATAGGTTACCACCAGGTTCTCCACATCTCCTGGATTTATCTGTGTGTGACAGAGTTAGCTGGTGTAGCACTGATCGGGTTCTGTACCAGAAATGTAGAATTTTATTCTGGATGAGTCTACTACATGCATCCTTGAAGGTTGCAATTGCAGAATGTCCAGCATTTTCCCTAGTTCTGTTCAGGGGTCTGGGTGGATTCCCATTTTGGCTTAGCTTCTGCGGGTTGGCTGGTAATGTAACTACAGACATCTTTATAGATTTGTCAGCTACATGTTTATTTAGGGCCTGCCATGTTGCTAGATTCGACCAGAGTCCAGCCTTGTGGGATTGTGCTGCAATGCTTGAAGGGTGCCTACCAAAGATGCCTGTGGTGCTAGGATGTCCTTGAGATGTAGCAGACCGTTGATCATCCAAGCTTGTCATTGGAGACTTTCAATGTCTACCATGATGAATGGGTTATCCCAAAGTGCGATAGGTTCCCTAGGGCATGGAACAGTGCCTAGCCACTTGTGCAGTTTGCTTCAGTAGCTCAGGGAAGGTGCTGTAGTTGGATGTGTTCTCACTTCTTGAGGAGTGGGGGAGCACAGGAGGGAGACCAAAGTCTGTTGTGGGAGCCTGGACTTTTCCATAACTACCCATTATGTTAGGCTTGGGCATGGCTGTCTGACCCAGTGCAGAGTCTGGAATGCCCTATAAGCCTAGATGTGGTCTATGGTCTAGGAGAAGTTCCAGCCATCTTTCCATGATTCATGAAGCATGTTACAGCTGTAAGTAGGGCGTGCCTCTTCCCAAATAGAATTCCCCATGAGTGTACTGAATGCACTGAGCCATTCTAAGGGGAGGACAACTTAGATGTGGGACACCACATGGAAGAGTTTCAGAGCTGTAACCATTTTAAGGGTGGACATTTTTTCAGCCAGTGTTAATTGTAGTGGTTTCCATCTGTCATATTCCATTTTAAGTTCCATCATTAGTGGGGAAAGGTTGGCATCACACCCACCCTGTAAAGCCTGACAGGCATCGGGGACGTAACTTGGGTTCATCATCCATAATGTTTGCAGAATTGTATCCCCATTCTATAGCCACTGACAGGCATTGAGGTGTGACTTGGCTTCTGTCACCCTAATGTCCACCCCATTCTCTGATATTGCACTCATCTGAAGACCCCAACGCACACCCTGACACCTGTCACTCTCTGCAGGGTGGGGTGAGGTGGAATGGTGTACGCATTATGGCTGACCCAAAGCCACACTCCCAATGCCTTTCAGTCTCTGCAGGGGGGTTGATGTTATTTAGTTGCTTCACTGCCATTCCTATTTTAAATTTCTAACTCCTGCACTATCAATGCCAGTGCCAGCAAGCCAACATTCAGCATTGACAAATGCTTGTTTCTTATGACATAATGTTACTTGAAAAAGATAAAAAAAAAATCTAATGTGAACTATTAGCAGTACACTTTCATATTATGGTATTATCATGTCTTCCATTTACTGTACCAATAATAGTTAATTAGACTACAGTAGGTCAAGGTTAGTTTATTTCTAGCCATTTGAGATTTTGCACCTTTCAGTAGCCCTGGAACTGTTATTAATTACTGGTAATGGATGGACTGTAGAGTATCTTGGAATTTACATTTAAATTGTGGCTTGTATAGAACATAATGTAAAATTCTTAAAGCCAGTTCATTTATATAGTATAGTCTAGCTGATATGCCACATACTACTGTAGAACTGCTAAACTTAGTATTGTCTTAATTTCACAGATTTGAAGCACCAGCCAGTTGAGTACCATTTAAAATTCATACACTCAGGACCAGTTGATCTGTCATTGACTGCTGACTAACTATTTAAGGCAGTCAGTCATGTCTGTCAAACTTGTTTTCACTTTGTGCATTTGTACTAATGGTAGTGCCATATGTTGGAATCCTGTAAATGTCACTGCACCAATGGCTGACATGTCACAAAGCATAAAAGTGAGAGAGGGACACAAACCTGATGCAAGATTCCAACAAGACCCCTAGACTTTCAGTCAAACTGCCAGTATGTCTGTTCAGGTGGTAGCTTAAATAGCAGCAGAAGTTGTTGAAATTAAGCCTCCGGCAAAGGAAAGGTGGTTTAAGTATATAGAGTAACCAGCTGAAGTTAGGTTGAGATTAGGAAGCACACTACAGTCAGGCGTGATGTGAACAATATGACTATTCACTCACAAATATGATCATCGCATTAATGAGATCACTTTCACAAAATTTACATTCAGCTACCAGACACAACATCATACCACACCAATGCCTACCAAGATGACAACCTTATTTTTTGCCAAGCCACATGGATGGCTTACCCTACCTGTAGACAATATTGAGTAAGAGCTCAAACAGATTATAAAAAGCCTCCATGGTGAAGGAGCAGTTGTCTATGCTTGAGTTGTGCTGGTGGTTGCTACAGAGGTTGTGACATCAAGTAACCCTCAGCTTTTGGTACAGAATGGTGGTTGTGTAAATTTCACTAGACAGTGGGATTGGCATTTCCTAAACAGGATGGGGTATTGTAAAAGGAAGGGAACTACAGCTGGCAGGAACACTCACTGAGATTTCTAACTCTCAAAGAAAACTTTGTGTCCCTTATCATTAAACCTGTGAGCCAGGAGCTTATACCCACAAAGCTTATAATAAACAGAGATGAGACTGGACTAAACCTCATTCTATGCTCATAGTGGACAATGGCAGAGAGCAGGGCAAAACAAGTAGAAGTCACTGGGCTAGGTGACCAGCATCAGGTTTCTCTGGTATTGGGTTGCACACTAGCAGGCCAGTTCTTACCATTGCACAACATTTATGATGGAAACCCCCCTGGATACCACCCTGCTTTTAAATTCACTGCTGAGTGGTCCATAACACACACCGAAAACCACTGGGCCAACAGTGATACTAAGGTTCATACTAAGGTTCAGAGAGAGCAAGAGAGCCAAAGGCTCATGGGTGCCCTCATACTAATCAAAAGTCATAATATGTCAGAGAAGTATCTGATAATAAATACACATCCAGTCTTGCTTTAAATTCTGTTCTGTTTTTACTGGTAATAATGTTGAGTGGCAATTTATTCCCGGCGTTCACTACCCTTAGAGTGAAAAAAAAATGTTCTCCTCAAATAATTAAAGGTCTTACCAACTAATTGAAGTGGGTGACCTCTGGTTTCATGTATATTGTGCTTAAATTGCAATCCAAGATCTGACATTTAAACTGGGTCCTGAATAATATCGTAGAGAAATAATAAATCCCCTCATAGCTGGCAAGTCTCTAAAGATAACAGATTAAGGCTATGTAATCTATTTTTATAAGGCAGATTGTACATTCCTTTGATATGTTTGGTAAATTTTGGCTGGACTTTGTCTAACTGATTGATATGGAACTTCTTATAAGGGTACCAGAGCTGAGACATGTACTCGAGATGTGGTCTGGCATAAGCCCTGAACAGGGGCATCATTACATTAGGATCTCTGGTTGAGATGTTGCATTTAATGGACCAAATGACGTTATTAGTTTTGTTAACTGATTCATTAATATGATGGGCATATTCTATATTATTAGAAATTGTTACCCCAAATCTTTTTCATCTGTTGTGGTCACAAGGAGAAAATTTCCTAGGACATACAGTATGTTCTCATAGGATTCTTAGGGCCAAGGTGCATGACCTTGCATTTGTTCTTATTTAGTTTCACGCCCCATTCAATAACTCAGGCAGAAATTTTATCCAGATCTCGTTGAATAGTGTCAGAGTTGTTGTCATTGCACAAGGTCCTCCAATTTTAATATCATCTGCATACTTAATGGAAGTGGTTAGACAGTTAGTTGTGAGATCAGAAATGAAGGCCTGAAATAAGCATGGGCCAAGCATTGAGCCCTGAGGTACCCCACTAGTGACATAACCCACATTGGATTATTGACCATTGATAATGACACTCTGTGTACAATCAGTAAGACAATTGCAGATCCACGTTATGATATTTTTGTTTACTTTTAAATTCTGTAACTTAATTTTTAAGGCTCAGTGCAGCATAACATCAAAGGCCTTGCTGAAATCTAAACAAAGATAATATCACATGGCATTTTAATGTCCACTAACTGATTGATTGTTTCATAAAAACTCATTACGTTAGTCAAACAGCTTCTACCTTTCATGAGACTGTGTTGTTCTATGTCTGAATTATTTATAATGGGAGCTAAGTTGTCTCTAACTAAACTTTCAAATATTTTACATAAAAATGAGGTAAGGCTAATAGAGCGATAGTTTGCCCAGTCTGATTTAACACCCTTTTTATGAATAGGAATAACATTTGCTGTTTTCCATTCTTTTGGAACAAAACCCTTTAAGAGACATGACTTGAATAAGAGTTTTAAGGAAACCACTTAGCTGTCAGTCAGTAAGTACAGAAAATGTCCAGTAATATTATCTGGTACAATACATGTTTTGCCTTTCTGTAATAGTAATTTGTCAGCAATTTCTTTGATCTCAAAAGTAATAGGGTCTGCACAGATATGTGGTGAGCAAGGCATAGGGGGAGTAGTACCTGTGTAGATCTTACAGAATTCTTCATTAAAAACATTGGCCATATCTTTAGGATCTTGAATAACTACATTATTTACTTGAATTGGTCCAACCTTGCATTTGGGTTTTTGTAAAGAATTGATATAAGAGAAACAATATGTACTATTGGATTTGTTTGCATTCTTTGCTACATTAAGTTCCCATTTTCTCTTTGCCTTTTTAATGGCAGTTTTACAGTGTTTTTGAGCCATGAGATAAGCTGTCTGGTTTTGGGGGTTTTGGGGGGGGTTGACTTTAGATATTTTACATATTTGTTTTTTTTTTTAACTTTATAAGTCTTCTAACGGACTTATTAAACCATTTTGGATTTAGTTTCTCTTTAATATATTTTTCTCTGCAAGGTATGAATCTATCTTTAATAAGCAATAGAGTGTTATACAGTAAGTCCCAGTATTCTTGTATTGAGAAATCTGCATGTTCTTTATACCAGTTTGTCCTAAAGCGTGTTCCATCTTCATTATATTAGCTCTGTCATACATGTCAATCGTGGCTGATTCAGTGTCAATTGAACACATACACTTTAATTTAAAGGTAATGGCATTGTGGGCGATATTACCAAGTGGTGCTTCTATATGTATATCTTGAACGTCAAGGATGTCATTATGTAGCACTAGGTCCAATATATTGCTACCTCTAGTGGGATGTTTCAAATGGAGCTATGTACATGTAGTCAAGAGTTTTTTACTATTTGTGGTTTTGATGATATAGTTACACCAGTCTATATCACTAAGATTAAAATCCCCTGTTGCCATGATGTTCCCTAATTCACAGGCAGATTCTATTTCATAAATAATAGCCTCCATGTATTATGTGGAGGAATTAGGAGGCCAATAGCAAGTATCCAGAATCAGTGGTAAGGAGTTTACTGCTGATACAGTGCTACAATTTATTGATACAGTTCTGGTACCTTACATTGAGTCAGTGATATTTAAAAATTATCTCCCAAGTAAGCAGCTCTCCCTCCTGGTAATGGACCTTTTTCGAGCACGTGATGAAAAGCCATTGATTACATAGGGTCAGTGACCACATACAATGTATAAGGCCTATGGGCAGACTGGATGGGCCTAGCGGTCCTTATCTGCCAAAAATGTCTATGTTTCTATGTTACATACAACCCTTACAGAAATATAGGTGTGTTGTGTACATGCAGAATGCATGCCACATGCTTAATTGTGCAATGTGTGTGCATGCGTTTCGCATACACTAAGTGAACATATGCGAACCAGGTCTAAAAGGCAAATTAGATTCGCATGCTGCAAGCTTGACATGTGCACAGCAGGTAAGCTGGTGTGAAGAACTTCTAAAAGTTATATCAGGTTTGTGTGCTGCTTGCTTGACATGAGTGCAGTAGTTAAGCCAGTGTGAATATCATTTAAACATCACATCAGGTTCACATGCTGCATGCTTGCCGTATGTGCAGCAGCTAAGCTGGTGCAAATCTCATCTAAAAAAAACACACCAGTTTCTATTTCTTATACTACTGCTAGCAATTAGTCATTAAAATGCATATTTATTTGAATTCCCATAAAAATAAACTCATTAATTCTGATCCTTTTGCAAGTTGTTTAATGGCTTTTAATTTTTTGTCATTAAATCACCATTTATCTGTAAAATATTGTATGCTTTTTGCATTAAATGCCTAGTCTATAGCCGGTCAACATCCCCCCATTCCAGAAGTACGAAGAGGGGCCTCTCTGTTGTGAAGCCTATCCTTGTTGTTTTGGACCATGCAAATCCCTTATGCATATTTAGTGCTACAAATGTGTTTCTCCATGACTGTTTTATCTCACTTACTTTCCCTTTTCCATTCTGTACTGTGCATATACATTATGGCTATGATCAGCACTCTATGTGCTGCATAGGGTCTTAGAAACATGCACTATACCTCGCATTTTGTCACTGAAATGAGGGACATGGACACTCAAAATAAGTGACAACGAGGGACACTAACCTACATGATGATCAGGACACATCATGAAACATGCAGATATGGTACCTCATAACACAGTGGAAGCCATTGTATTAGCACAAGAGAATGAATTTCTACCAATAAGCAGGGGTGTCATTTAGGTAGGGCAGAGGGGCGCAGTTGTCCCTCCCACCCCGTATTTTTGTCTAGGTTGTTTTTATAATGAAGTAGTAATGGCTTTAAATTTGGATTTAATCTTTTGCAGACTAAGTGCCCACCTGGCCAGTCTGTGCTCATGCTACAGGCACTCTCCAGACTTGACTGTGTCTATACTATACTGTGCTGTCCACTCTCTCCACTTATTAGTGGCAGCAAAATCACATGTGATGTGGATGAGCTCCAGCCAAGAAAAAATGAATGAGCCTTGCAAGTGCTACACTGTCTTTCCAACTACAGTGTAGACAGGCTGAACACTACAGCTTGCAGGAGTCAGTGAGCAATGAACTCTCAATAGCAGTGTTGTGGCAGCATATTTGCGTTGTTCTAATCTTAGTGAGTCTCTATCTCCCTGAGTGGCTGAAGGGGCAGAGGGTGAGCTAGACGCTAACTCAAGACTAGGGAACCTACTTACTCTACTAGACTCACCTTACAAAAAGAACAGCACAGACCCACATGGCAGCAAGCTAGGCTTAACAGCAGTGGTGACAGCAGTGTGGGTGGCCTTCACAGGCCTTGATCAATATAGTGTGGCAGCAGCCTTAGCAGCAACCAAGCAAGAAGGAAGAAACACAGGTTGGGTGGATTAGTATGGCTATGTGACTTGGTCGTGGACCACACTGGGGACCTGTGATGGTCGGTTCTAGCATCCAGCTTCTGGTGAAGGAGAGAGGGGGAGCAGACTAAAAACTGGGCTGGTGGCACACTATGCCAGGCTGCAGGTTCTGGTCATATGGCCAGGTAAGTAAAAGTAATTAATTTTTTTTACCAGAGGATTGGAGAAGAAGGAAGGACTGAAATATTGATGCATTTTTCACATTTCTTCATCTTTGGGTGGCTTCACGACCCATAGGGGATGGGTATTGAATTGAATGGAGTCAGGGAGAAAAATTGGGACATAGTTCTTTTTTTTGGGGGGGGGGGGCAAACTTCAGCCAGGAAAAAAATGAGTTAGTAACTGGGTGGGTTTAAGCCCAAATCTGATGCACTGCCCTGGGGTATATACAGATGAATTTATAAATTAGAATTGTTCCTGATTTGCATATCACATTTCAGTCAAATCAAATAAGTTGAACCTTTTGAGATTTTACAGACATTCTAGAGCTGTGCTTTGCATTCACTGACAGTTAAGTGGTATGGTATGCACAGACTATTGGAGACCCACTATAGTCAAGCTTATGCCCCCCCCCCCCCGTGAAGCTGATTTCCACATCCCCACACTCAGGCACATTATGACAAAGGGCAAAGGAGACTGCAGGAGTGTGCAACATTGAAATGAATGGGGGTATTTTTTTAATTGCTATTCTATACGTTATTGATGGAGAGTTGGAGATTAATGAAGGACTCTGCTCGACTAACAAGGGCACTGTTAGTAGAACAGTGGCCTTCATTATTCTCCAACTCATTATCATAATGCACAAAATAGTAATAGAAACTAACTCCATTCATTTCAAAGGGGTAGGCCCCAGCAGTCTGACCCATGGACATCATCTCTTAAAGACTCCAGCCTCTAGCTCCCTAGTACTCAAGTAAGAGACTTTTTACTTATATCTATACTTGGTGGGTTGTCTGTAGCAGCATGGCAATACCCACTACAGTGTGTGTGCATGGGGGGGGACTGGCCATGGGTTGGCTGTTCGTGTCAAGTTATTGCTACGTTTTTTGTTTGCACTTGAAAGTCTGTTTGCATGTAAGCATTCAAAACTATGAAGAAACAATAGTAGGAGTACAGGCCAGACAGAAGTAATTAAGTGGTTTTGTGGGTAAGTTTGTGCATTGGGGTGAGAAAAACATGTGTTTCCAATGGTATATGTGCTACATTTCAACTGTGAAAATGAGATGAGGTTAAAGAAGAAAAATGAAAAGCATACACTGGCTACAAACATGCCACATTCATGCAGATGTATTGAAGTACAAACAAGCTGTATGTGTGCAGACAGTATGGCTTAGTGGTTAAAGGCACTGAATTACAAGCTGGGGGGCATGAAGACCTGGGTTTAAATCTCAACTCCCACTTGTGTATGGTGTGATCCTCAGCAAGTCATGCAACTTTTATGTGTGCAGTTTTCAGTGACCACTTGCTTTTTTGCATGCATGCAGTCTTTCACAATTTAACATATTAAAAAAAAAAAAAAAATCTTGGTTTTCCACACTTGCTGCACACATGCCATAGGTTCCAATTTAACATTTAAATTTTACTTGCAGCATGCACATCACTTGGGTAGTTTTATGTGTGAAGCTTGAACACATTTCATACAGTTATTTCTGTAAGGGAACCCAGCCAGTATTTGGAAAACTCAAAGAGCTGCACATCATCCCTAATTTTTTTTATTTAGTTTAACCAGGAGCAACCTGGGAGTACAAGGAGGTTAAGTGACTTGCTCAGGGGTCATACAGTATGCAAGTGGAAGCTGTGGAATTCAAACCCAGGTCTAGTCTGCTAGATGTCACCAGATTTGCAGCTCAGAGCCTTAGACCACTGCACTATACTGCCTCCTTTCTGCATGAATCAATCTCTTGCAACCACTGGACTTTACGATGAACAAAATCTTGAAAAACTTTATTACGAAAAATCAATTCACTGAGTGGTAAGTTGACACGATTTACAAGCAGGTCAGTGAGGGAATGCATACTGCTAACATTACAGTGGACCTCAGAATGACGAGCCTCAAAACAAACATGCCTTTTGGCTGGAGACCTCACTTAACCAGCTGAAAAAAAAAAAGAAGTGAGGATTGTATTGCCAGATTTAGGCAAGTTTGACCTCCCTCTACCAGCAAACATAGCAAAACTACTATTGCAGGAAAATTAACCAATTCTACAGTACTAGCATGGTCTTCTTTCACCTTGGGGCAACTTGACACCTCTCAGTACCATTATCCATTTAATGAGTAATACTTTGTTGATTTCTGAGTTTTCTCTTTGTATAGATAAAATACACAGGGCCCATTATTCAGAAAACAGGGCAAGTGTAGCATAAATATTTGCACTTGTCCCTGCATGCCACCCTGGCTGCTGTGATATTCAGATGAATAGCAAGTGTTGCTGTCCGACTGAATATCAATCCATGTCAGTGCAGTTCTAAGTAAGTCTGTTGTGGCCTGACATGGACCTGAGCTGTATATAGCCCACAGGAAATAGCACTGCCTGAAATGGGATAGCACCAAAACCCCTATTCACTATATTCGGCCCAAGCAAACTAATGAGTGTACTGGGCATTCAAGGCACTAAGGTGCCGTTTGCTTGACCATTATGGGTTCATTTGCATGGGGAACAACAGCCCCTTAGCACCACTTGCAAACCTGGGGCCTGATTCTTAAAGGTTGAGGCAGGTCTTGCACAAGCCCTGCATCAAACCCTGCAGTTACACCTCACACATTGCAGCACCTTGCATCCAATTCTCTACGGTGGCATGCTTTTGTAGCACTTTACCCCCTTTACAGTGGATTGTGCCAAATATGTGGTGCAAACCTCACAAAACGGTCCACCATGTTAGACCAGCAAAAGCAGGTCTAACTCTTGCCATGTGCTGCATGGGATTAAAAATCCCAATTGCCAGCCAGGAACTGCTGCAGTCTCCATGCACCTTGTGTTTGGCACACCCGGGGCTTTTGGTAGTCTAACCCATATGAGAATTGGACCCTTGGAGTTCAAGCCCTGGTGGTCCAGTGTGTCCATTCACCCCCTGATTGCCCATTTTTATGCCTTATAACATTCCCTGGTGATCAAGTGTTTCCCTCACCACTCCATCACTTGTCTGAATGCCTTATAATGTTCCCTGGTGAATAATTATGTACCCTTACCCCTCAAATGCCCATCCAAACTACTTAGAACATTCACTGGTGATCCAGTGGGTACACCCACTCCAGATCAGTTATCCAATCTTTTTGCAGTAATTCCTGGTGGTCCAGTGGGTTCCCAAATCCCCCACTTGATCCACCAGTATATAGTAATATAGAACATCCTGGTGGTCCTGTTGCCACTCTCAACAACCCCACACCCAACCTGCCCACTGACATCCAGCTCCTGAACATCCTTACTCTGCATCCTCTTGCTCTGACAAACCAAATATGGTGACTGGCACAGCCTCCTCTCACCTTTGCAGCCAGCCACTATGTGAGCTGTTAGTGAGTGTGCATATGGTAGAAACAGCTCTTTCTATAGTACAAGCACTCGTTGACAGCTCATACAGTGGCTGGGAGAGGAGGTGAGAGGAAAGCTGTACCGATCTCCATATGTTGATTGTAGGAGCATACAGACACCGAGTTATGGAGGATATGGAGAGATGTGATGTCAGCAAGCAGGTTGGGTGTGTGGCTGTTGGGGTGTCACTAGACCATAAGGAGGTTCTTTGTCACTGTATACTGGTGGAGCACATGAGAAGGTGGCAGGATCCAATGGTCCACCAAGGTTTATTGTAAATAGCTCAGATGATGATCAGGTAGTGAGGGGGGACACTAGATTACCAGGGAATGTTACAAGGCATTTGGATGGATGATCAGGGGTTGGGGCGACACACTGGATGACATTAGTTGGCTTCCAGTCAGTCACCAGTAAATTGGGTGGGAACTTCAATTTATTTAAAGTGAGCTTATCAGGCAGTACACCATCCTTTAAAAGGGAGCCAACTCTGGCAGTTGCATTTTACAATAGGGACTCAGCCTCTGGGGGATACACCTTGACAACTGGTGACTGAGCCGATGTTTCACATCAGTGCTCTGAAATGAACAGTAGGAGACACCAGTCCCCTTTAGGATGTAATAAGTGAGTAGCCATTTGACGTAGAACGCACATTGTAATAGTTTAATGATTTGCCAATTGGTTGGGGGGAAGGGGAGAATGTGCACTGGATCTCTTGTTTTTGCTGATGTATGACATAATCAGTTGTGCCTCAAAGAGAAAAGAAGTTAAAGTTTGTGAAAGTGCATGTGTTGAGCTGCTAATTCTGTGTTTGTGACTTTTGTCCTAGACCTGGACTTCTGGTCATCTAAAGACAAGGTGACATAAACTACAGTGTGATCACTCTTCCCAAGGGTCCCCATACACTACACTCTTTCACCATAACCTGTCTGACATAACCAGATTAAGGATGACTCTCTTCTTTGTGGGTTCTTTTACCACTGAACAGGGAAGCCCAATTGTAATGAATCTGCAAGGGCCTGTCTCCTTGCACTCCTAGCTGTTGATCTTTCCCAGCCTGCATCTGGGAGATTAATGTTGTACATTTGTATTATTTTCCCTAGGGTGGTAGTCCTTCTGATTGCTTCCTTAGCTGCCTGTCCCCCCTCATCAGATTAGTTTTGTGGCCTGTAGTCACCTTCTACACTAAGATTCTTCAAATTTTCTACTAGCAGCTACATCAACACTGTTTCTATCCCCATTCCTCCCTGGTTCTTAGCTTCCATCTCTTTTGCTGCACAATGATATACAGTACTTGAAATGGTACCCCATCAGGATTATGACAGAATACACATGCAGTCAAAAAATGCATGGCCAAAACAGCATGCACAGTTTGGAGTTGGTTTATTTAATCTAGTTTGGTTTTTTTGACAATGCAGTGTCTGGGAGTCTGCACAGCACTGTTTTTGACTCCATGGGTTTCGACTGCACGGTTAATCTAAGGAACCAGCATCTGCCACCACTGCCTAGAGGGCCTTCATTTTGTTCTTAAGGTGCCTAGCATTAATTAAAATTACATTTTGTAAGTTACATTTGTCCTTCCTCCTGTGACTGCTGTCCCTTTCTCCCCCATCTCTGTACTCCATCTATTTGTATGCACCCTAGTAATCTACCCTCCATGTCTGCAATTGCCCAAAGGATATACATTGTTTAAGAATGCACCGGGAGAGCAATGGTGGCCATGTGTGCATGCAGTGTGTGTGTGATTTTAGATATGCTGGAAAATACTGTTACCAATCCCTATCTTAAAGTCTAGCTAAATCTCATATCTAATGTCTCCCACAGCTGCTGTCATCATTGCTCAGATATCTACAGTACCATTTCTAGCAAACAACCATCAGTCTTCCAAGAATGTTCCCTACTCACCCAAAAATAAAAATCACTCTTTTCCACTTAAACCCTTAAGGTACAGTATGTGATAAACATCTTCTTTTTTTCTGGTCTATCTTTACCCTCACACAACACCAATAGGTCCTTAAAGAAGAATTCCATCTCTGCCTCAGCTCTCAACTCATTGCCTAGTTCATGGAAGTTTTATGTCACCGTATAAATTTGCTGCTGCCCACCAGGTCATTGGTGCCTACATGAATAACATGTTTGGCTTCCCATGCCTTACATTGATTTATGAAATGGGTAGGCTAAACCATTCAATCAGAGACCTAGTTCACCATGCATGAAATCTGTTCCATGCATGGCTAAAAAAAAGGTCAAGAAGCAGAACCACATTTCCAAATGAAATCAAGAGCGTTAGAATGTTGGCATTTAAAATGCCGCCAACTTCTATTCCCTCGCTATCTCTCCTGTCAGTCTCGTATTTTAGTTTACAGAGAAAACATTATCATTACAAGTGAAATTAATGTAGTCCCTCATTTGGTATCTCCCCTCTTCACCTATCCCATTTCACTTTATCCCCCTACAGTCCATGAGAGAAATCACTGTCCCAGTCACCCACATAGGCTGCATTGTACCTGATGCTGTATACGGTCAGTGGAGGGAAGTGGCTGGCTCCCAATTGGTCGTTACCTCCTGCCTTCACCCATGAACTGTGGCTGTAATTTTAACATGTCTTCATTCATGTTTAACTTCAAAGGATGGAGAAGACATTGGCTTGGTCGATGATGGAGGGGGAGTGACCAAGCCTACGAGAGCAGGACATAGAAACAGCTGCTGGCCAGAGGTACATGGATTTGGGTACTCCAGGGGTAAATGCTTCAGCAGTCATTTAAAAAAACCAGTGGCTGATGGCAGCACATAGAAACAACTGCTGGCTGGAGGTACATGAATCAGTCTAGCATAGTCCATTCTTAAATGCTTCAGCACTCATTTACAGCACAGGCTGTGCACACTACACATAGTAAGCTGAAGTCACATAAATGCAAATGACCTCATGAATATTAATATAATGTCCATGGAAGGACTATTTTATCATATATTAGCTGCATTAAATCTTTTTTTCTATATTCAAGCAAGATTTTTCTAACTGTAAACATTAAAATAAAGATAGGAGCCCATTTTATAAGCACAATAAGACACTCCAGGGTGTGCATGGAACATATTTTACTTCACACCAGGGGCTAAAGGCACTCGTCCAAGGCCTCATGCCTTATTATGCCCCTGGCCGTGCAGTAAAATATGTTCCATGCACACCCTGTCATGTCTTATTGCTTACATACTTCTTTGGGGGATGGAGCAACCTGCTCATTATTGTCCCTGGAATGCAGTAGACAGTTGTCTCCACTGAAAAAGTGCTGTATCCTAGCATTTTTCTTTATAGATATTTTATCTTTACGTAAAATTCCTTATGAAAGCAAGCGGTCAAAATGTTGATTCTGATTCTCTTTTCTGTTTGCCATGTGCATTTAATGTTACCTTTTTCTTTTTTTTTTTCAGTCTACATACTGACACGTTACCTTTGTTTCTTGTCTGTTCCTTCCTACTCAAACTGCCACATTACATATTAAATAAAAGTCTTTACTTGGTGTAGGATAGTTTCTATGTTCTCTCTTCTCACTCATGTCTCTGAGTCCAATATCCAATGCACTGCCTCGCACAATATTTCTTTAGCCATATCAAGTTAAGATGCTACATCTCCAGTATCTTTAAAAGATTGTGCAAGAAAATACATATTTTGTAACATAATTAAAGAAACATAATCGATAGCATGCTTGAACTTAGTAAAATGCAATTTTCTTTGGCAGAGAATGGGGAAAATCATGGATTCTGCAATCTTTAGTAGGCTATTATCCAGTGGTCCTTTTTGATGTTTTATAAAAGTAGGAATAACATATTGCATAGTATGAAAGTTGTGATTTTTTCCAAAAAACTTTACCTTGCTCACTGGAAAGCATGTACCATGTCACTCCCTCTATCCAGAGTTAAACACTGAAGTAATTTTGTAAGAACTCCACACACTTGTTAAAACATTCTAGAGTACCTTGTTTGTTTAGGAGAGGTATATATACAGTGACTTCAGAAAGTATTCACCCCCCCTTGGATTTTGTCACATTTTGTGATGTTGCAAACTCAAATTAAAATACATTTATATGGGACTTTTTTGTCACGTATCAACACAAATTACTCTACAATGTCAAAGTGGAATGACACTTCTGGAATTTTTTGTACATGTAATTTGAAATAAAAACCTGAAATGTCTTGATTTGGTAAGTATTCACCCCCTTTGCTATGACACTCCAACTTGAGCTCAGGTGCATCCAATTTCCTTGTGAGATCACTCTAAAACTTGAATGAAGTCCACCTGTGGTCAGTTCAAATGGTTGACATGATTTCAGAGGAAATACACCTGTCTATATAAGGTTCCACTGTTGACAGTGCATGTCAGAGCAGAAACTCTACCATGAAGACCAAGGAGCTGTCCGTAGAACTCCATGATAGAATTGTGAGGAGGCATAGATCTGGGGAGGGGTATAAAAACATTTCTAGGGTGTTGAAAGTTCCCAGGAGCACAGTCAAGTCCATCATTAGGAAATGGAAAGATTACAGAACCACCCAAACTTTTCCTAGAGCTGGCCATCCTCCCAAACTGAGCAACCGGGCAAGAAGGAACTTGATCAGGGAAGTGACCAAGAACCCAATGACCACCCTGACAGACCTACAGAGTTGCATGGCTGAGATGGGAGAACCTGTCCAGAGGACAACAATCTCTGCTGCACTTCACAGATGTAGCCTCTATGGGAGCGTGGCTAGACGGAAGCCACTCCTGAGAAAAGGCCACATAACAGCATGCCTGGAGTTTGCAAGAAGGCACGTGGCAGACTCTGAGACTATGTGGCAAAAGATTCTCTTGTCTGATGAAACAAAAATTGAACTCTTTGGCCTGAATGCAAAGCACTATGTCTGGTGCAAACCGAACACAGCTCATCACCCTTGTAACACCATCCCTACCATGAAGCATGGTGGTGGCAGCATCATGTTATGGGGATGCTTTTCATCGGCAGGGACTGGGGCACTTGTCAGGATAGAGGGAGCAATGAATTGAGTCAAATACAGGCACATCCTTGAGGAGAACCTGCATCAGTCTGCGGTAGACCTTGGACTGGGGTGAAGATTTACGTTCCAACAGGACAACGACCTCAAGCATACAGCCAAAGCAACACTGGAGTGGCTTCAGAACAAAACGTGAATGTCCTTGAGTGGCTCTGCCAAAGCCCACACTTGAATCCCATTGAGAATCTGAGGAAAGACTTAAAGATTGCGGTTCACCGACACTCCCCATCCAATTTGACAGAACTTGAGCAAATCTGCAAGGAAGAATGGGTGAAAATCCCCATATCCAGATGTGCAAAGCTGATATAGACATACCCAAGAAGACTCAAAGCTGTAATTGCTGCCAAAGGAGCTTCTACAAAGTATTGACTCAGGGGGGGTGAATATTTAAGTAAACAAGATATTTCAGTTTTTAATGTTTCATAAAAGTTTGTTACACAATAAAAATATTTTTGCCCCTTTAAATTGTTGAGTATGCTGTGCGAATCAAGGGGGAAAAATAATTTCAATGAATTAAAAATTCTGGTAGTAACACAACAAAATGTAACAAAATCCAAGGGGGGGTGAATACTTTCTGAAGGCACTGTACCTCTTCATCACAGTGTAAGCAGCAGCAAAGGTTTCATGTGTGGCCCTACCCACTGAAGTATTGATAATATATGAATATTTTAAAAGGTACTACTCTTATGGGGTATAATTGTTGAAAATGGGCATCCTTCATATAATCACTAGGTTTTATTAACTTTATGCATGCTGGGGCAGATAAGTGATACTAAAATTATTTTCTAAGCAAAGTTAGTAACAAAGCAGGCAAACCAATAGATGTATCTTAATTCCCTCTTAGAGATTTCATGTGTTTAGTTTGGAACAGTTAATGTAGGTCAAAAACAGCAGTGGTAAATCAATTTCAGTCACTACAATAGTCACACAGAAACTTGGACTACTTACATTGTTGGTTGGAATGGATAAATTAGAATGTGGATCAATCATGCAGATTAGAGTCAAAACAACAGAAAGTTCCAAACCACAGGTAAAGGGGTAGCTCCAGGAAATACATTTTTGAGACATGCTGTTCCCATCTGTAAGTGATGAAAATTGATCTACTGTACTTCCACATCTACCACTGAGAACAGAGCAAAAATGAGGAAAAATACAGACCATCTGAGTAGAAATTTCACTAATGATTCCTGACATCCTGGTAGCATACTGGTATGGACTAGTTATTCTGTGCCTCTGCTTTTCCTTTTGTCTCTCTCAAAAGCAACCCCCCCCCCCACTGCCCCACAACACACACAATTATTAAGTGCCTCACCATAACGCTGTCTCTTGGTTTCTTTCCTGCATATAGAGTAAATGGGTCATTATTCCCCATGATTCCTTCATGCCATTATGTAGCCCTTTGGCCAGTGTAGTTATGGCCCTGCATTCATTTTGTGATTCTTCACAGTATGTCTCCAAGTGTGTCTTACCTCTTTTCTGTTCTCCTCCAATTGCAGTTTAGTATGTTGTACTCATGTATTTGCACTAATTAAACTGTTTATTTTTTTATTTGCAGTTTGCTCCACTAGCGTGTGTGTGTCTGTATATCTGTGATTTTAGACATTTCAATCCCAACAGGAATATATTTGCTAATTTTATAATTATTGTTGTTTCCTTATATTGTTCTGTGTGTTTAATGTATGTTTAATTATTTGTATGCAATGTTTTTATGTTATCTGTAACCACTTGTCATTTGTGAAAATGGGTAGTAATGCTCATCAAACTTACAAGTATAAAAAATAAAATGAAATGTATCCTGTTATTCATTGTTCTGCTGGAGCTGTTCTCTTTTTGCACTCATCATTTGTATGCAAGCAGTGGAGAAGTACTTGACTGTACTTGTAACTGTTATGCCTGTAGTTTTTCCTCTTAGCCAACTATACCTGTTTGTCCCATTTGCCCCCCCCCCACCCCATAATGCTTAAAAATTTGAACTGGCTCAGTGTGCCTTTCCTGGTCACCAATTTTCAAAATGACTGAATACATATGTACATACATAAATAAATGCATAGATGGTCAATAGAGAAGGAAAGATATGAAGTACTGAATATGAGAAAAAAGATGCTTCATATATATATCAGATTTGGTTAATGAAATCTCTTTAGACACAGGTCCTCGTTCATGATCTTGTTACTAAGTCAATGTGTGTCCAAATGTTAAGTCATGTATTTTACATACAGTACTGTAATGCCTTGCTTCTCACATTGTGAAATACCTAAGCTGTTTTATTGTTACAACTGTATGATATTGACACTTCTAGTATATTATATTGGGATGATACACTTGGTATATGCCTATGTATTGCCTTCTTGAAAGTATTGGTTTTAATTAACAAGGACAAAGTTCTAACTCCAACTTGCAGACTTTGTCAAAAACAACCTTATCAAAATGTTACAGCTGCAATGTAAGCAAAATTCTTCATAGATGTCATTCTGTCTGATGGCATGAGATGAATATGTTTGCTCTGTAAAATGAACTGTTTAAAAATAAGAGATATGGTATTTCTCAACATCTGATATCCTCCAGTTGTAGTGTGCATGGGACCTTTCAACATCTGGCTACCCACTACTCTTCTGTGGTATTTTCAACATCTGTTAATACCATCATTGCTGTGCATAGTACCTTTGTAACACCTACAGTACATACTGACCACTGTCACCACCATAATATTTCTCATCATCTGCAGTTGCAGCATTTGCCATGGCCTGATGTTTCTTGATATTCTGCAACATTTCTAAAGAGATTCTTTTTTGGAGCCTACAGCAGTATTGCATGGAGACACTGTCTTTCTCTAGAGATATCACAGACATTTCAGGAAATATCTGACCATGTAATTTGCTGCAGCTGTAATTATAATTTCTTGTCATCTTCATGCAATGAGTCTGTCTGCAGCAACCTTTAAGCCATGGGAATGTAGGAGACAAACAACATACAGCATCCTGTGTCATCAAACATGCCTCAATATAATGATGTGACAAGTCAACAAGAGTGTATCCAGACCAGTTCAAAACATCTACAGTTGTAGCAAAAGATATGTTCAACTACATCCAGATATTTCACAGTATTTCTGTACAGATTTCCTCTGGTGACCCTACAATAGTACTGCAAACAGGGAATTTCTCTAGAGATTTCACACCAATTTCAGAAAATATCTGATTGTGTTGATTGTTGCAACTTTACAACTGGATTGGACCATCAAGGGACAGAATGCCAACAAGCATCGACCCCCATGGTCCAGCAGAAAAACACATTTCCATAAACTACTGCAAACCCTTGCCAGACAGCATTCCCTAATTAAGATCTCAACTTCAGCAAGTGAAAAAGAAAATAATTAAGCATGAATTTTATCTGAGAGGCTGCAGGTTAATCAAGTGGCTAATGTATATGTACTTGTTCCTAACAGCAGTATAAAGTGTAATAATCTGGACTGGTTCTATGCAAAGCTGGAACCAGGACTGTTATTATGGATGTATCAACTAAAAAGTGGCTGTTCAAAGAACATAGTTTCAGCCCGGCCCCATGGCACTGAGGGTAGAGGAGCTGGATGCCATATCTCACTCCATGCCAATGACCCGCATTCAGGAACGATCATGGGCTGTCGGGGGTCAGCAGGGAGGAGAAGGATTGAGTGTCCACTGGACAGCTCTCCTTCTGGGAGGGGGGACTCAGCAGATGGTTCGGCTCCCATGAGTGCTAGGGGCAGGAGCACCGATGCCACATATGGGGGAATGGGAAGTGCTGCATACATGAAATGGGGTCATGCACAGGAGCGTGCATGGCAATGTTATGGGTGACATTGCACGCACCACCCCGACGGCACAGAAAAATCAAGAAAAAGTTCTCCCCAGATAATGAAGGAGAGAGGTCATAGGCCTTGCACCCAGCTAGCCACAGCACAGGGAAGTCTCTATCCAGTCCCAGGGGGCCCCCTCCCTGACCTCATTTGGGGGGGTAAGCCCTGGAGCCACTCCTGTGCCAGCTGGTGGATGCCGGGGTGATGAGACTGGGGCTGCCTCCAGATTGCAAGGGTTGTAGGGGCCAGCAGTATAAATACCACAACAACAACAAAAAAAAGAACATAGTTTCAGTGCCCACCTCCCCACCCTTCAAGGGGAGGGAATAGACTGTCTCCAATGTGTTTGTATTCTATTGAGAAAACATAGTACCAATTTATTTGAAAAAAACTGTTGCTTAAGTACTTGCTAATTGCATATAGAGCATCTATATAATTCTGTGCTACTTCAAAAATGTAAACTGACTAATTAAACTTTCTCTTCTACGACATGGTATAGTATGGGATATTATTATCTATTCTTGTATTGTGCAACTCACAATACTGTAGGATTTATGTGAGCTCCTGTAAACTGTGATTAAGATTTTATCTTAGGTTAATATAACATTTATTTTATTTATTTATTGAATTTTGTTGACCCGGTAGGCTCACTGAGACTAGAAGTCCCTTTTTCGGGATACAGATGATAACCAGCTGAAACTGAACCAGATTAAGCTGCTGGTGGTATTTTTAGTGAATGGGAGAAATTTGAGCAGGACACCAGGGAAATTCCCCTACTGTTTTGCTGGTGGTAGGGGGAGCTGCAGGTTCTGCATTTTGGAATGGCTGACTGTGCTGACTTCTCAACGGAGATGGACGTCCTTTCTACCGATAGCCCGGAGTATTCGCATGAAGTGCCTGAGCTAGAACAATCCCAAGATGGGACCTCTGAGTATACTGCACCTTTGGATCTGCCTGGAGATATGCACGGTGCGATCTGTGCAGCGGGAGCTTTACTGCCTGACCAAGGCTTGCTGGCTGGAGATTCTCCCTCAAATTCCTCTCTGATACAGGATACTCCTTCTGGTGCTCTGGAAATGGCAGTGTTACCTGATGACCTGCTGGTTGTGACAGTGGCTGCTTTGCCTGACAGTGACGTACAAGTGAATCTGCTGACTCCTGCATCAGAAGTTCAGCATCCTGGAATGCGGAAGTTGGGCTACTCGGCCGGCTCCTTTCCTATGAGGGACTGGAGCAAGGAGTCAGCTTTGCTGGATGCTGGCTGGATGCTTCAAGATGGGAAATGGATTCCAGATTTGGATTGGGTTACTTTTACCTCAACGGAGACTCATGGATTTATTGTGACTGACAAGTCTGTGGATCCACAACCTCCAGATCAATCTGCTTTGGCAACAAGGGGTAAGACTTTGATTTGTTCAGCCCCAGGTGTTGTTGAACAATCTACCATGGATTTACCAGATGCTCCCCCCTCATCGGGAACGTTTCCATGATGGTCCCTGTTTTTCAGATCTTTTCTGGAATAATAGACTGGACCAGGTTCCCAGGCATAACGCCGTATGACTTCGGTACAGGGGGGACCTTCCGGAACATCCTGATTGTATCTATATCGCCAGACGGCTGCTTAAAAACTCTATGACTTTTCAGGTTTCAGACATATTTGCACTTATTAATATACATGGAGAGGATACTTTTGATATTAGTTTTAGGTCCTTTACTGGCCTAGACAGGTTTTGGCATAAATATAAATCATTAAAATCCACTCCTTTAAGGTCTCCATTTTGGGCCATTCCCATTACCAAGCCCTTGTTTAAAACCATTCACATTATGTTTCATAATGAGGGGATTAATGTGGGGGATATTTTATACTGGTTGGAGACCAAATGTACTGTGCTGGAGCCTCCTGATCCTGTTATTGATGGGGAGGGCATTTGGACTGGAAGCTGGAAATTCAAGATTAAACTGCATATCATAGGGAACGTGGTTCAACGTGTTCCTTGCAGTTTCTTTTTGAGTAAAGATTGGGGAGTGTGTTTTTACCCCAGTCAGCCCAAGGCTTGTTATAAGTGTGGTAGTGATCAACATTTGAGCATGAGCAGTGCTTGTGACAAGATCAAGTGTGCTTTGTGTGGGGAGCTGGACCATGACAGTGGCACCTACCGTAACATCTTTTGCTGTAACCTCTGTGATGCCCAGGGTCATGCCTACCATTAGTGTCCATATGTGGGTCAAAATAATTCAGGGGGTCTTAATAAAGAAACCCTAATTTCTGAAGCCCAAGGTCGGTTTAGGCCTACTACTGAGGAAACTGCCCCTCCTGCTTCAGATCCTTCTGGCCCAGGCCCTTCTGCTAAGGCATCTCCTGAGGGTGGGGAACCTCAGTCCTCTGATGAACCTACTACTGCTGAGGAGTTTTACACCCCACGGCCTCCTGTGGTTTCCGGGCTTTTACCTCCTGGTCCAATGATTTCTGTTTCTGTATCCCCTGTTCCCCCAGACTCAGAGTTTCAAAAACCTCACCATAGACGAGTGACTAGATCACATGCTAAACAGCTTCTTAAACCCACTACCCCTCTTATGCACAACTCCTTCCAGGTGCTGCAAGACCAAGATGGGGATTCTGAGTCTGATATGTCAGTTAAATCTGGGGCTCTTTCAGGTATGGAAAGTGATGATGAGGGGGGACCTGATTTATTGGAGTCAAAGAAGTCAGGTAGAAAGCGAAAAAAGGACAAACTTTAAAATCGTTTTCTAGCTTCTTTAACTGTGGTTTCCCTCAATACTTGCAGCATTAAGAATTCTAAGAAGCATCTTGGGCTCAAACATTTCTGTAAGTCCTTAACTGCAGACATTTTGTTCCTGCAGGAGACACATTTTACTTCCTTGTCTGATATACATCAGGCTAAGAAGTTATGGTTTCATGGGCCTTAATTTTGGTCTTATGGTTCTGATGCTGCTGATGGGGTGGGCATACTTTTTTTTTCACACCACTGTACAAGTTCACAGACTGGTGGATTTGGTTCCAGGTAGAGCCTTGCTCCTCGATTGTTCTTTCAAAGGTTATTCCCTTCACCTCATAAACACTTATGCTCCCCAGGTCAAATAAGCCAGGATGGATCTTTTTCGGGATATCGAGCATTACCTCTTTTCCCCTAGACACATCATATGGGGGGGGGGGATTTTAATTGCAATTTAGACTTGAAATTTAAAAATCAGATACAACAGAAGGTTTATTGTGATTCCCATGTCCTACAGACCAGAATTTCGAAAACCTCTTTAACTGATGTTTACAGAGTGCTTTATTCGTATCCTGGGCCTGCTTATAGACGTAGCAGTTTTTCTACCAGGATTGAATTCATTTTTGCTTCCCGTTGTTTGTTACCATTTTCATTTCATTTGAGTCCTTGTGAATTTTCAGATCACATGTTATTGCTAGTATGCTTTTCGCTCTCCAGTATTCCACCCCGTTTCCCTGCTATTCCTGTAAGATGGAAGCTAAACCCCATGTTACTGACTCAGGAATGGTTTCAGTTAACTTTATCTCAAGCATTGGACTGGCATCAATCAGTTGCTGGGATGTATGATTCATGGGGAGAGTGGTGGATGGACACCAAGCTTGAGTTTCAACTCACTAGTACCCTCTTTCATCACATCACTCAAACAGAGGATTATATTTCATATTTAGGCCACCGATCCCAATTTTATAAATTACTTTCCCTCCACAATTCATCAGATGTTAGGATCTAAGGACAAATAGTTTTACTTAAAATTAAAATGAGACAATTTCGTTATGGAAAGGCTTGCAGCATACATGATGAATTGCCTTATGGATTGAAGTCATCCCCTGTTTTGGATCCTTTCTTGGCTTGTAAACAAGCTTTAGAAAAAAAACTCATGACTGGCCTTTATGATTCTATGGGGGGTTTGAAATCTACTGATATGAAAATATTGCATATTATTCAGTCTTTTTTGAAGGCCCAACATGGTCAGGCCTTTCAACCCACAGGTACTTGGGATGAGTTGTTTTCCTTTCAGCTGCCTACAGTATTACCTTATGATTCCCAAACCATAGATCTGCCTATAACCCAGGATGAAGTCCAGTTAGAAATTAACCATTTAAAAACTGGAATTTCTCCTGGTCCTGATGGCCTTGTTAATGAATTTTATAAATTTTTCTTGGATGATATGAGCAGTATTTTAACGCAGGTGTTTAATGAAATACTCATTCTTAGTACCTTACCCACAGGTTTTGCAGATGCTTTTACTATTTTTTTGTTCAAAAAAGGCAACAAACATATTATTGGAAATTGGTGACTGATTTGTCTGTTAAATACGGACTACAAGATTTTTTATGCTAGTCTGTGCCATCGGCTTCAACATGTAGCTCCCTCCCTGATACATCCTGTCTAAACCTGCTCTATTCCTGGTAGGTATATTCATCAGAATTTGATTTTACTGTGTAATATTTGTGAGTGTAGTCGGCTGAGGAAGTTATTGGGATATTTACTCTCTCTGGATCAGGCAAAGGCGTTTGATAAGATTTTTATTTCAAGTCCTAAAAAAATATGTTTTTTCAAATAAGCTTAGAACTTGGGTGGGGCTTTTGTATAAAAATGTTTGGAACTTTCCCCTGGTTAATGGTATTTTGGGGAAGGGGGTTGATTTTTGTAGAGGGGTTCGCCAGGGTTGTCTGCTTAGCCCGCTACTGTATACTTTTGTAGTACACCTTTTAATACGAGAACTCCTTCATCATCCACGTATTCTGGGTCTGTCCCTGCTTTAGATGTTCCTCACCAGATTTTGGCTGTTTATGCTGATGACATGTGCCTTATGTTATGAGATTCAGTTTCAGGTAGCTTTGCTTTGTCCATATTAGCACAATTTGGTTCTATTTCAGGGAATTCCATAAATTATGATAAGGGCACAGGAGTTTTTATGGGGATGGCTCCTTTGACCCTTACATTGGACAAATTGCTATCTCTTTGGGGTCGATTAAAATATTTATTTATTTTATTTAGCTTTCGTTGACCGGATAAGTGCACTAGACAAATCCTGCCTATTTTCAGGCACGACCCGGGGGGAGGGGGATACAGATGAATGGCAACTGACCTTGAACCAGATTAAGCTGTTGGTGGTATTTTTAGTGAATGAGGGAAATTTGGCCAGGACACCGGGGAAATTCCCCTCCTCTTTTCGATAAGTGCCATGGGATCTTTAACATCCACCTGAACTACCACCAATCCAGGCAGATGGGACCTCGGTTTAACATCTCATCCGAAAGACGGCACCTCAGAAATGCAGCACCCCTCTCATGCTGCATTACAGTGTCAGTACTGGGATATTAACCCAAGTGCTAGATGTGGGAACTGAACCCACAGCCCTCTGATCTCCCGGCCTCAAAAGCGAATGTGCTACCTACTGAGCCACTGACACTGCTAAAATATTGATTAAAATATTGGGTTGTTTGTTTGGGTTGGGTGATCTAGCTGACCTTAATTGGAAACCATGTATTGAATTAGGTGAGGGAAAGGTCCAGCTATGGAAGTCTTGGACATTTTCTTAAAAGAAGCGTATTTTGATTGTTAAAAATTTTTTATTACCTGTCTTTTTATATTTAAGTTCAGTGTTTCCTTTGCCTAGGGCTTATGAAACCCGTTTGTATAGTGTATTTTTTCAAATGTTATGGGGGAGCCGATTGAATCCGGTCAAGCATGATTTTACGTATTTACCGGTTAAGGCGGGTGGACTTGGAATGATAAATCCACTGGTTTTTTACTCTTCCTTTTTTATTAAGGCTACATTTAAAGAATTTGCACAATATCAGTCCCATCCTTGGGACTCTTGGACATTCTTTTTACTCAAAGACTTTCTGCCACGGTGGTCGACTGAATTACCCATTGTTAAGTCAAATTATGGGGCACCCTCATTTCTATATTCAGTAGTCATTAAGTTACATCAGTGGCACCTGGCTCAGAATGAGGTTCATTGGTTCTCCCTAAAGGGTTTATATATAAAGATCATGTCCTCTAATTTCTTGGTCCAGGTGGATTTTTCTAGGTGTTTTTCTACTAAGATACCTTTGATATTAGAAGTACTTACAGATAGAAGAATACCTGATCATATGTGGGATGTGACATAGCTCAGTTGCCCTGGTAGACTAGGGGTTAGGGGTAACATCAAGCATAAGGCTGTTTCTGAAAGACATTATATTCATCTAGAATGTGCTGGTTTAGAAGAAACTTTGTCTCATTTCTATTTAACATGCCATTATGCCCAGCAATTGTGGTCTGTTTTGCTTACCAAGTGGGGGTGGGGCTCTTCTTGTCATGTTTCATATGAATGTTTGGTCCTGGGGGATTATTACGTGTTTTTTTTCCAGATATCTTCCGAGCACTCTCTCTGTGATTTTTGCTTGTGTTAAATTTTATATGTGGCAGGCACGGTGTTTATTTTCTTTACAACATACTGATACTTCACCTGAAGTTGTTTTACATCATATTGAAACAGCATTGAGAGCTCAGAGGGATTTTGAAGTACGACATTTAACGGTTCATTTGATTCATGAATATTGGAAGCATGTTTATTGGATTTGATGGGGTTAGTCCCCTTTCCTTTTCATGATTGTACAGATTGTTTAGTTAATTTTTGTGTGTGTATAACGTGCTATCTTAATTTTCTTTGAGACTTTGTATGGATGTTTTTGGTTTTCTGTAAATAAACAATTCCCCTACTCTCCTGTAGGGGTCCCCTTGCCGGTCAGAACTTGGATCCTGTCATTCGACTGCAGGAGGTGCATGGAGCAGGAGGTGATGGTGCTCAGAGCGATACCTGGAGAATGGTTGTGTTACTTGTTATGGAGAATTCTGATGATTTTGTTCCCATAGTGGAAGCTTCTGAGAAGGATAATGTTTTTTGTGGCATTCCGGTGTAACCTTCCGGAGGTTGCGGTGCCTTTCCATGTGCTGGACTTGTCAAGTGGTACTCCTCTTGACCCAGTTCTGTGTCTTTCTGAGGATGAAAAGAAACAGAAATGGCATGATTTGAGTCCTATTGTGGTTTGTTCCAAGAAAAGTATGCTTGACACTGTTGACCCTTGTCCTACTTTGTCCGATAGTTCACAATGACCTGATTTCCTTCCCTTTCCCCTTTCAGTTACTCCTGATGCTTAGACACCTGACGTAGCACTTAAAAAGACTGGTTGGATCTTGCGTGATGAAATTTGGGTTCCCAATCCTGCTACCCCTTTGCCTGGGTCACCGGAGCCTGACAACCGGTCCTTGCCTTCTTGATCCCTGGATCATACTGAGCTTGATGCTTTGGTGGACTTATGGCATATGCTGCCGTTTCTGCTGGTTAGACCTCAGGATGTGGTTCTTAGTTGTGGTGAACTGACGTCAGATGCCAAGCCGGAAGCCTTCCAACTGTTGGGTGCTAAACCACGGGACTTGCCTTCCACTCTGTCTGGGTGTTCTACTGTTTTTTCTGTACAACGTGAATTATCTGCACCTACTGAAGGTACATCTTTTACATCTAACAATGACAGTGGGGATAGGGGCCGATCTGTGCCGCAGCCTTTGCAGGCGAGTTATGCCAGTCTATTTTGTAAGCCTGAAGAGGCTGCCAGATGCCGGTTTGTGGCTCATATTTATTATAAAGGGGGCTTGGATTTCCTTCCCGATTGTCATTATGTTGGTAAGGTGCTGCTTATTGATTCTTTGAAGTTCTCCTCTTCAGAAGTGTATGCCTTGATACATGCAGCTGGCGACCATAATTTTGATGTAAACTTCAGGAATGTAGGGTTACTGGATAAATTCAGGGCCGCTTACTATGAGGTTAAAGCTGCTCTGGAATGGACACCCTTCATGGCTATTCCTAATACCAATCCAACTGCTAAACTGGTTACAGTCTTGTTAAAGAACTGAGGTGGTTAATATGCTTGACATTGTTTATTGGCTGGAGAAAAGATCTAAAGTGAATGGGGTTCCAAGGACCATTATTGATGACAATGGTTTTTGGAATGGTGGCTGGAAATTTGCTGTTCAACTCAAGTTAACGGATGATGGTATTCAGCACTTGACCAACTGCTTCTATATTGGCCGCGATCATGGCATTTTGTTCTACCAGGGGTAGCCCTGGGTTTGCTATCATTGTGATTCAACTTCTCATCTTAATTCTGACTGCAACTAGATGAAGTGCTCGGTGTGTGGGGTACTTGTGCACTCAGCCACTACCTGTATGGTTCCCCCCTCCTGTAATTTATGTGAGTCTCTGGATCGTGTTTTTTCCTCATGCCCTTGGGCTGTGCATAACTCTGCTGATTTTGTGGAACATGATTTCAATTTAAATATATCCTTTCAAGGACACCGCTCAGGTGCAGTATGACCAGATGGTCCATCCCTGCCTGCGGGTGATTCTGTTGGTCCCAAGCAATGACCTCCTAGTCCAGAGAAGCAGCTGTCTGCTGCAGATAAGTGATCTGGTGATCCTCAGTCCTCACCCATCTTGATGCCTCCTTCTGTATCTATGAGTCCCCCCCTTCCAAGCACAGTAATGATCTGGACTTTGCTCAACCTTTGGTTGTAGTGCCCGAAGGGTTCCAGTTGGTTCAGAGGAGGAAAGTGGCCACTAAAGGTTGTTCTTCTGATACACCTCCATTGACGGTTCAGGGTTTCCAAACCATATGATCTGTTGCAGAGTTGGGGAGATTTAATGGACACTGCAGATTCTGATGTGTCTACACAGTCCACCCCTAGTGAGATGGCGGCAGGCCCTTCTCCACTTGACCCTGTCCTGGATAAAGTTGTGGTGAAAAGGGTGACTAGGTCTCGTAAGAAAAAGCTGTCTTGATCATTTTTCTTTTTTTATGGGTTTTTCCACACTCAGCATTGCTAGCCTGAATGTGAACAGTATTCAATCAGACTTTAAGAGGAAAGCTACTTATGCCATTTTACACTTGCTTCTTTATTCTATTTTTCTTTTAAAGGACACAAGACTTTATTCTCCTCAGATGTGGCCATGGCATCTTCTGACTGGCACTTGGGGGAGTCTCTTGGTCATTGGGTTTGGATACGTGTTCTGGGTTGGGATTTTGCTTAACTACTTCTGACTTTACTTTACAAAAAGTAGTGGACATTGAGATGTGTAGAGCTATGTTTATTGATATTCTTTTGGGTGCTGTTTATTACAGGATAATTAACATTTATGCTTCCCAACAGAAAGCTGTTCATGTGGATTTGTTTAGGAAGATTATGCCTTTTCTTTTTACTAGCCAGATTTTGTTATGGGGGGGATTTAAATACATCTTTGGATAATACCAAATTGAAGGATAAGACATATTGTGACTTGAATGAACTGAAACATGTGATCTCCACCTCGGGGTTGATAGATGTTTTTGGGTCACAATCTGTTTCTACTTTTTTTAGAGAGACTTTCCATACTAGAATTGATCATTGGTTGGTTTCTAAAACTTTATATGTTCAGACTGTTGTTCCATTTCCAGTGGAATCATCTGATCATGCTCTGGTTGCTATCCATGTTTCTATGTCCCCTTTGTCAATCCAAGGGAAAGGGTTGTGGAAATTTAATGTTGGTTTACTTTGCAATCCACTCTTTCTTCCATGTCTTAAAGAAGTGGTGGAAGACAGTGAGTTGATGTTTTTTCTTTACGACTCCCCGAATGATTGGTGGATGGAAACGAAATTGTGTCTTATAGATATTTGCAAATATTTCTCATGGATTTTGGCTGATTATAAACATAAGGAATATTTTTTTTTATTGAGAGAGAAATTCTGTACCTTGGTCTCATGTCCTTCAGGTGCTGGAGTGGAGGAATTGGCTTCTCTTAAACAGAAATTGATGCAGCTCCAGTATGATCATTTGCACTCATTAGAAATGGGACAGAAGTTTGGGACCCAGGGAAAATGTACTGTGGTTAATCCGTTTGAGGATTGTAAGCAGAGGTTGCATATAAAACAAATGGGGGAGCTTTGGGATTTTTCTGATGGGCGGGTTACGGGGTATCTTGCTATCCTTACCGTGCTTGAGGACTCAGTTTGGTAGTTATTTTGGGGTTCGGGATGATATGCTACCTATACTTCAGGTGGCTGTACTCCCTAAACTTGCTGGCCTGGATAAAGCTAATCTTTGTGTGGATTTCACTCCTCAGGAGCTGGAGTTGGTGATTAATGCTTTAAAGCATATGATGGCTCCCGGTGTGGAGGGCTTGTCCCCTGAATTTTACAAAACTCTTTGGCTTTTTATGCCCCATAGTTTGCTTTCTGTATTTTTTTTGAAGGAGGATAGGATCACAGAGTCCATGTATGAGGACATTACGATATCTTTATTTAAAAAGGGGATAGAATGGCTTTGAATAACTGGAGACCTATTACATTGCTGAATACTGATTTTAAATTTTTTTTGAAATTGTTGGTCAATAGACTGCGTAAGGTGTTGGATGGTTTATTACACCCTACACAATTCTGTTCAGTCCCAGGTCATTCTATTCAAGATGCTTTACTATTGCTGCAGGACTTGTTCAATCAGGGTCGTCACTGGGTTTTGTGTGCATACTTGTTTAGTTTTGATTTGGCTAAAGAGTTTGATCAATTGGCACAGGAGTTTATTTGGCTTACTCTTCGGGAATTTGATTTTCTATGTCAATTTGTCAATTGGCTTTGGATTTGTTATTTTTTGTCTTATGTGAAGCCTTCTGTTAATGGGTGGGTAGGAAACCATTGCTGTATCCATAGAAGGATCCATCAGGGCTGCCCTCTCAGCCCGCTTTTGTTTGTATTGGCTTTGGACCAGATAATTTGGATTCTTCACTGTTCTCCACTTCTTCCGGGCCTTTGTTGTCCTGAATGGGGTTTGTTGTGACTGTGGTATATGCGGATGATTTTTGTGTTGTGGTTCCTGATGTTGATCATGGGGCTTTGCTTTGTGTGATGTTGCCCCCCTTTATTTTGTTGCCTGGGTTCCCAGATTCATTTTGGTAAGAGTGTGTGTTTTAATCTGGCTGGGAGTTTACTGCCTGAATTGGACATAGGAGGCGTTAAGGTCTCTACTTCTCTGCTGAAGATTTTAGGGATTTATTTTGGGGCAAAGTTTCCTGTGGTTTATAACTGGGAATTCTGTATTGCTAGAGGGAGGGCTCGGGTTGGTAGATGGATGGCCTGGAGAATGGGAAAGAAAAAACGGGTTTATTTAATTAAGCCTTTTTTTGTTGCCTTTATTTTTGTATGTTAATCACATTTTTCCCTTGCCCAAGTCATTGGTAATGACTGTTTTTAATATCTTTTTCTCCTGTTTTTGGGGTAGCAGGCTTAACCCAATTCCCCGGAATGTTTTATATTTACCTCTGTCTGACACTGGTGTCTGTATGATTAATCCTTTATTGTTTTGTTTTTTTTCACAATTTTCATTTCTACGAATTTTAAACTGATTATAGGCTGGGAAAAATGACCTTGGGTTGCTTGGGTGTTTACTAGTATTCAGTCTGTTTGGCTGGAATGGGAACAGGGGTTGTTTCTTCATAATAATAAGAGACAATATAAATTGTTGCGGATTGGGATGTTACTTTTGATTTAATTCAAAGTTGGTCTGTTTTCTTTGCTGACTTTAACTGTATGTCACGGAAAACTTAATATCTTGCTATATTGGATAGAAATTTCTCAGCTGCACCATTTCAAAATTTTACTTCAATTGAGCAGACATGTATTAAGGATAGGCTGTTGAATCCCAGAATTCAAATTTCTATGTGGGATATAACATGGTTGGGCGTCCATGGCCATATTTACACTCGAAGGAACCATAAGCACAGACAGTTTATGGATAGATTCTGCCTTCGTCCTACTTGTCTGACTTAAGTTCAATTGATGGAACATTCATATTTTGAATGTCCTTTTAAACTGGAATTCTTGGATATTTGGGCTGCTTTCTGGAAAGGCTATCCTTGGACGAGTTGGTCAGCTAAAAAATTGTTTTTGAGGTGTTTTCCCACTTCCTGGGATGCTTATAGCCGAAGCACGTTGAATGTTATTTCCATATTTATTCTTTTTTGGGTTTGTCAGATCAGATGTGGGTTTCTTTTTCAACAAAAGCAGGATACCCCATTACAGTTGTTTTTTATCATTAAAGACAGGATTTTTTGTTTGAGGGAGCATGAATTCAAGATGCTGAAGTGGCGGATTTGGGAATGATACTGGAAGAATATTTCATGAGTGTGTTTTTTTTTGTATTGTTTGTTTCTGGGCTGGATTGTATTTTTGTTTTCATTTTTTGCTATGTGTTTTATTTGGTCTTTTTCTGCCTTTTTTCTACTGGATTCCCCTTCTCTTTTAGTAGGGGGGATTGGTTATTGTTTATTTTCATTTTCCTTTGGGTTTCCTGTCTGATGTTCTCTTTATTTCTGTTTTTATTCTGGTTGATAGGATGCAACACTGCTTGGTATTTAATTTGTTTTCTGTTTTTCTTATACATTTCCCTCCTCTGTTAGTGAGGAGATTCCTGTATGATGTAATACTTTTTTCTGTTTTTGATTTTCTTTCATTATGGTTTTGTATGATGCAATACTGCTTTGTTTATGTTTTACTTTTTGATTTTAATAAAAATTCCCCTACTGTCCTCTAGGGGAAACTCTGGCCAGCAAGATGGCCACCCATGTGAATCCAGGTGACGAGGAAGGAGCCATGGCTTCAAGGGAGATGGCCTTCTTACTTGCCCAGCCTTCACAAGAGGCCTTTGAAGCTGAGTACGAAATGAAATTGAAGCTGAAGGAGACATGATAGATCCAGTTAATTTTGGTGATATAGATTTAAAAGCTTCTGGTTTTCCTGAGGAAGCACAACATTCTTAAGAAAATGAAGAGCAAGTATTAAAACAACAGGAAAAAGAAGAATTAAACCTAGCCTGGAGACAACAAGCTTTTCGGGAGAGAATAAGCACATTAAAATTCTCCAAAGCAAAGCAGATGGACTTTGCCAATTTCCAGCTGTGCGAGGATGCAGCTGCAGCGGATGTGCTCACAACAAAGAATGGAGTGAAAGGAGTCAACAGCGATGGTCAGTAAAATCCTGTCTCTGAGGGAAAAGTGACTGGCAGTAAAACCACAATCAGTAGCAGGTGCCTAAAGTCAAAATCTGACAGCATGCTCAAGGAGAGCAGCAGGTATATCTCTGAGAAGGATAAAGGATCTACAGCACAGAGTAGAGTGAGTAACGAGAACGTCTCACAATCCAAGCAGGAGCAAGCTCCTGGGATGTTGGATCCAACACAGACCAAACAGGCAAAGAAAAAGGAGAAAAAGGTTCTTTGAATCAGAAAAGTTACTGGGAAAAGAATCAAAAGGAAAAGTGGGACTTGAGCTTGATAAAGAAGATACAAATATAAAACATTCTGCTATAAAGTTAATACAGACAGATGTGGTTAATCTAGCTGCGGCTGAAAGCTGTACATAAAGTAATGTTGTAGCAGAAGAAATAGCTGGGGGGGGGTTCTCCTGGGCTTATGCAAGAACAAATTAATGCCTTAGACGTTTCAAATGCTGGAGTGCCTAATTATAATAACAATATTTCAGCAACAGGAGTCACTATTGCTGAAGCCCTAAGGAATGCAGGATGGGACAAACAACAAGGATCCCAATTCTGGTCCTCTTCTGTACATACTTCAAACACTGCAGAGAGAAACATATACCCTTTTGAAATGTCTTCTCCCCTTCAGTTAACTCAGAACCCTGTGCTCAAATTTAAAATAGCCCATGGATTGGAAGGGAGTTCAAATGAACATCAGGAAGGAAACAAAGATGGGGTAGAAACTCCATGAGACAGAGGAACTCACACAGAAACTCCTAGTTGAGCTACAGGAGAGAACACTGCCCCCCTCCCCAATCAAACAAAGCCAAACAGAATAATACAGACCCCAAGGGAGGGAACCAGCATGGTGCCCAAGGGTCTACCGCCAACAATAGAACCTATGCAGGTTTGTTCCACACTCCACCTGAACCAGCTAAATGTAGAAACACTGTCCATATTAGATAGAGAGGAGGTATGGAAGTTTTTCCAGACTGTATGCATGTGGGAAAATCTTTAATAAAAGAGAGCTTGCAATTTCTCCCATCAGAAATATATGCTCTGATACACACACATCGGGTGATGCTAATTTTGATTTAAGTTTTAAGACTCCTGCTGGTCTGGATGCTTTCTGGCACTGATACCAACAAGTTAAATATACCCACTCTGGTCACCCTTCATAGTTATCCCTTTAATGAAACAAGCAATCAGAACTATTACAGTTTTCTTTAAGAACAAGGGAGTGGCTGTCTCAGACATTTTAAGATGTCTTAAATTAAAGTGTTCTCTTCTAGCCCACCAGAACCTATCATCGACTCAGAACAGCTATGGACTGGGGTTGGGAGAATACAAGTTCGATTTCCTCATGTAAATGGGGTAATTCACCACTTACTCAGTTGCTTCTACTTAGGTAGAGACAGAGGATTTATCTTCTACTCAGGACAGCCCAAATCATGTTTCAGATGTGGTGCACATACACATCTCAGTAGTGTATGTGACAGGCAAAAATGTTCCCTCTGTGGAGGGATTGGGCATGCAAGCATTAATTGTCAGAAACCAGTTTACTGTAATATGTGTGATGAATCCTCCCATTCTTTCAAGAATTGCCCTTGGGCCTCTCTCAATAACCAGTCTGATGTTCAGGAATCACAGGAAGAAACTGTCTCTAGGGCTCAAAACAATGCAGCTAAAGCCTCTCATTCAGATTAAAGGAAGTAAAGGGGTAACCTCCAATCTCTCAGTTCAAACTCCCCTGAGCCCAACATCCCAGTGGAACCCGAACAGCAAAATACTCTTGAACAAATAGAAAACCATCCCATCTTGGAGGTGAAAGGTATAGCACAATCTCAAGATATGCCAGCAGGACATTCAAGGGAAGACACAACTATTGCTCAGTCTCAGAATGGCTCAAGAGAGGCTATGAATGTTATAGAAATGGAACAGGATCAGTTAATGCCCCCTCAGAAGAGAACTCATGGTCTCAGGTTGGCAAAGGAAGGTGAACCAGGAGCAAATCTAACAGAGGAGCCAAGGCTACTAATTTAACAATGGAGGAAAGATTACCTACAAGGAACATGTATGCAACATTATCAAAGAGGAAGCAGTAGGAGGACACAGCTGAAGACCTGAACCCTTCTTCCATTGCTTCATCTCAGCCAGACCCTACAACAGATACAGAACATGTATCTAGTGATTAAAGAACTTCCAAAAAGAAAAGATGTAAAATGAAGTCCCCTGGAAAAGGCAAAAGAAGTTAAGATTGTCCCTTAACCACTAACCTCTTATGTCCTTTTCTTTAGCATGCTGCACCCTTAATGTGAATTGTATCAGGAACTCAAAAAGAAGAAGGACTATTTTTTCTATTCTCAGGGACTTAAACCCTCAAATTACCTTATTACAAGATACCAGAATTCATACATTAAGGGAAGTTAACCAAGCATCCAGGGAATGGTATAAGGGGACATCCTTCTGGTCACTAGGGGAGGATGCATGTTCAGGGGTTGCAATTATTTTCAATAATCAACAGTGTACAGTTACAAAACTGATAGATTTAGTTACAGGTAGGGTCCTTATACTGGATGTAATGATTGAGAGACAAGAATGGAGAATTATTAATATATACAATCCCCAGTTCAAAACACAGAGAATTGAGGTTATGCGGAAAGTACAACCATACTTATATTCATCTAGCACTATTATTTTTGGAGGGGACTTTAATTGTATACTTAATTTGGCAGACAAAATAGGGATGACCCAGAAACTATATTCTGACACTAATTTCTTAAATACTATGCATAAAACAGCAAGACTAAAAATATGGGGCAGTGGCTGGGTCTAACCATCCAGCACACACACATATCATAGGGGAGATTCTCCACTAGAATCGACCATTTTTCATCTCAGAGCAGATCCCCTGTCAGAAAAGTGTAGTCACCCCTATAGAGATGTCTGATCACTGTCTTTTGACAATCTACTTAGGGTTACCAATAAACAAACCAGAGGCCCACAACCACTGGAAAATGAATACTATGGTGTTTGGGGAGGAAAATAAATGGGAAGATCTCCTAGAGGTGATAAAAGATAAAGTGACTATGTTTGAATTATTTGACAACCCAGCCCAATGGTGGCAGGAGGCTAAACTTGAAATAAAACAGCATTGCAAAGTAACCTCTAAATCACACCACCAAGAGAGATATCTCCTGTATTTGGAAAAATGGAGACACCTCCAGAAATAATTTTCTGTAAAAAAAGAACTTGTCCTGGACTACTCTGAGCAAATAGCTCAGACAAAAAAAGAAATGGCTTGTTACCAATATGATCGAGCAACTTCACTGTTTGTAGAACAAAAATATGGGACAAAAGGCAAGGCCCGGACAGTAAATCCATATGCATATTGTCAGTAACAGATAGAGTCAGAATATATGTCCTCATTCATAAACAAAGAGGGGAAGTTGGTGGAAGATAATCAGAAAATCTTACAGGTAGTAAGCGAACATACTAAAGGGCTTTTGGCCAACCCACACTCACCCCTGGGGATAGCAGTGATTTTTTTAAAAGGCCTCGATATTCCACAGCTACCCCAAGATGTCAAATCAGAACTAGTGTGCTCTATTAGGGAAGAAGTAAGTTCAGTAATTAATCATTTAAAAAAAGAAGTAACACCAGGGCCAGATGGGATTCCAAATGAGTTCTATAAAAAATCTATACATATTTTAAAGAAATATCTGACCTTGGTGCATAACCACATCATCCAAGGCAAACAGCCATTTCCCCCAACATTAGCAGACACGATGTTAATTTATCTCTGTAAGAAAAATGAGAAAGAGAATTTAGACAATTGGAGACATATCAGCTTGATAAACTCTGACTGGAAAATTTTATGCAAAATCGTAAGTATCAGACTAACAAAAACTGCTAATACTCTGATAAGTTCAACACAAACATGTGCAGTACCCCAGAGGTCTATGTTAGATAATTTAAAACTGTTTAGATACATTTTTGCTCATTCACAGACAGAAGGATTTGTAATATGCCTTGACCAGTCGAAGGCCTTCAGCTCAGTCTCGCATAAATACCTCTTTGAGGTATTACAACACTATGGTATTCCTAGCAGGTTTATCAAATAGATTCTAATTTTATATAACAACACATATATAACCCCATTGGTTAATGGTTGAATGGGCTCACATATAAAGATTAGGAAAGGGGTTAGACAGGGTTGCCCACTGAGACCTCTGTTATACGTATTTACAATTGCTTCTTTACTTAGGAAACTCAACAGCCAGCCATCTACTAGACATTTATCAGGTCCCGGTAACACAAAATTCTCATGTATAACAGCATATGCAGATGATATCTGCTTAATAGTAGCAGACCAGACATCAGGAAGCCAGGACCAAAAAACAGTTCTATTATTTTTTCAAGCATCAGGGTCCAGCTTAAATATAGCAGTGTGTGAGGACTAACTTAGCAGGTCCCCACCACAACCAGACTCAGGAAATAGAAAGGATCAGGATCCATGTTGGAGAAATTAAAGTCCTAGGGTTACTGTTTGTTTGCAAGGATCCAGCAGAAACAAACTGGACAGTGAAATTAATCATTGCAGAAGGAAACATTTCTGAATGGAAAAGCTTCTCTATGTCTAGGAAGAAAATAATTTATGTGCTTAAAACACATATGCCCCCATTTTTCTAACAGTAAGTTATATCTTTTCTCTACCAGCTAAACTAGAATCCTGAATATAAAATATATGCTTCCAACTACTTCGGGAAAGACGCTTGAACCCTGTAAAGAGAAGCATTTCATATTGGCCTATAAAACAAGGTGGGCTAAATTTACTTAACCCCCTCTTGTTTTTCTTCACCATCTTTTTACACTCAAATATTCACCCTCTCATAGTAGACAACCAACAAGAATGGGCAGTATGTTTAAAAATCAGGAGTCAGTACTCTGTAAATAAATGGAATGCCCCAAACTGGGGAACATTTAGACAAACACCATCAGGGACCCCCCCTATTCTTGATAGAAATCTTTAAAAACATTAAACAATGGGGCATAGCTACACAAATGATGCTACTTCAGAAAAGGAAAGCACTGTATGTCACTATCTTGAGTTGTGTTTTCTTAATAGGACCCTGCTTTAAGTGCCCTCCACACATAGAACAACAATGCCTTACAAAACAATTGACTGAAGATAGCATACCCCCAAAAATGGGGGACACACTTTGGATGTGTTGTCATGAAAGACTGAATGTGAAAGGTAACCATGAACATAAAGCAATGGAGGAGAGATATTGCAGTAGAGTTAGCTGTATAACTCAAGTGGAGACAATGCAACATTTATATTTTGACTGCCCTTACATATCACAGTTTTGGAATCTCTTAGCAGAACAATGGGCAACGCCTGTGATGAAGAAAATTACATATCCAGAATTAGTGTTTGGGAAATTTGGAGTAGAATGGAATCACTTTCACCCAGGTACATTAAGAGTGCTTTTCTCAATCTTCAAATGGTCTATATGGCAGCACAGGTGCCAGTTTGTTTTACAACAAAAGCAAGTCTGTTTGGTGGAACCTTTAGAGAAAGTGACTATGGAACCAGTGTCGGTATATAAACAGGAACTGCACAAACTTCCCCTACCAGTAGTGAATACCTGGTGGAGAGGCCTTCCTACCAAATACTTTGATGAGGAATCTGAATATACAGTTAGAGAAGGTGCATGTCTTGGTACCTTAGTTTAGAAAGGAATCAAACTAATAAGATAGTGGATTAGAAGAGTGCAATGTTTCCAAAGGTTATAAGTCAAGAGGAGGTTTTGATAAAGTAAACTGAATATAAATATACCTGTTTTTTCTTTACAATGGGAAAAGGGGAAGGGGGCAAGATGAAGTTCTGTTTGTTTTATGAGTTAAAATGTCTGGTTAACTGTAAAATAAGGAGTTTAAAGAACCATACTAGGGGATACTTAAGTTCTGTTGAATATGTTTGTGATGTCTAAAATGGGAACAAAGTTTGATGGTTGATGCCTTGTATTTCTTGTTACATAATTCATCAATAAAAAATGTCCCTAATCTTTTCAATAAGTGCCATGGGATCTTTAACATCCACCTGATCTACCACCAATCAAGGCAGATGGGACCTCGGTTTAATGTCTCATCCAAAAGACGGCACCTCAGAAGTGCAGCACCCCCCCTCATGCTACACTACAGTGTCAGTATTGGGATATTAACCCAAGTGCCAGATGTGGGAACTGAACCCACAGCTCTCTGATCTCCTGGCCTCAGAGGTAAGTGTGCTACCTACTGAGCCACTGACACTAAAATAGATCATGTTACTTCAGAGGAGTCTACAATTGCCAAATATATGTTTATATTACTGTGCCCTTCATGGAAGTAAAATGTTTCGATGGAATACTTCTGAAATGAATCAGGTAGAAACAGCCTATCAATCACTATGGCTGGAAATTGATTGTTCTCTCTGTAGAGATGCAGGAATTGCACTCAGTAGTCTCTTATACACCAAACTCTCTCAAAGTCCTGCCTTCCTTCAGACAACACCCACTGGATGATCAATGAAGGCACTCACATAACTTGGTCTCTAACTTGGCTATGTGTGGACCAGCAGTGTGACCCAGCCCCTCTTTGGAAACCCTAATTTCCACATAGCTGGGCACACCATCCCATCCACTTTTTGCCGTCAGCTACAAGATCTTCCTCTGTCCTCAATTTTGGAGGATGATCATTTTATGTACTTTCAAAAGATTCATGGTACATTTTCAGTTGCATACATGAGGTAGTTTTAAATACTTTCAACTCCTTCATTCAATTTCATCCCACCTTGGCCCCAAACCTTGGATTTTTCCAGACCACACCATCCCCGAAAGACTAATAACAACTGCTTTGCAAGCTCACCCAGTGTTGGATCTAGGCCAGTTGCTTCAACTCTTGGACAATAAGACCCCATGTGGAATATGTTTTTATTGGACACAAGCCCTCGCTCTACCAGCAAACCCTGCTTGTTGGCATGCTGTCTTGTGCCATCTTAATTAATTTATCATACAAGACAGGTTGAGGGTAACTCAATTCCAAATACTCCATAATTTATATTATACTACAAGCAAGCTTAACAGGATGGGTAGGCTCTCTTCTCCTCCATGCTGTCACTGCCAATTGTCAGAGGGAAGCATTCAACATATTTTATGGGACTGTACTGAGGTTGTCCCATTCTGGGCTGCTATACATGCCTCTTTGGACCCTTTTCTAGAGCTGGACAACCTTTTTATACCAGATGTATGCTTAGTGGGTTGTTTCCCATCTGAAGTTACTGATGCCTGTACAGTCCATATCTCTCTCATTGCAGTTACTGCAAAACTAATCATTCATAAACCCTAAAACAGGCAAGGGCACAGGTCTCCAAGTAAAAAATATTTATTTAAAGGCTAAAAAATACTGGTAGCCTGACACATTTAGAATACTTCGCATCCTTTATTAGGATTTGATAAAGGATGTGAAGTGTCCAAACCTCGTCAGGCTACTGCCATTTTTTAGCCTTTAAACACATATTTTTTACTTGGAGACAGGTGCCCTTGCCTATTTTAAGGTTTGTGTGTGCTCTATCTTTGTTTTTTTGGATCTTTTGATTGTTGATATGATGCACCACTATCCTAGTGCGTACTCCTTTGGTGTTCAAAACTAATCATTCTACGTCATTGGAAGGATGACATTATTCCTTCCAATACCAAATGGCATCAAGAAATTGTTAACACCTTGGTTTTGGAGAAACATATAGCTTTTATAAGAAGATGCCCTTTGCAGTTTAGGGATAAATGGGAACCCCTTTATGCACTGCTTTCTTTATTGACAGCAAGTTCCTGACAAGGGGTCTCATATTCACATTTAGCACTCCAGCTCCATTGGATCCCCCAATTCGTAATCTTTTTATTTTTCCCCCAAGTGATATCTGGACCACAGATCTTTTGGGAAGAAGGGTAGGTTGGGTTGTGTTTGTGTAATTCATTTGTTTTTTTCATTGTTCATTGTTGTAGTTTGGTTGTACTTGATTGTATTTCTCCTGCTGAAAATTTAAATAAAGTATATTAAATGAAAAAAATAGATCATGTTGCCTTTGATGTGATTTGCTTCCACATTTGAGCTTGTGAGACATAAACTGGGTCATAATTCTCACAGCCATTATGCACAGAAGTTCTCGGTGATATCTGTCTTATAGAAAGAGAAGCAATAATACAGTATTTGATCTGAGCTAATTAATCTTTCCTAATAAGGGGACACAATAAGGTAAAGAGCAGAAAACAAGACACAATCCATTGAGGCGCAGGCAGTTGGCATTGGCCTTTCCAAGGGGGCTCATGATTGGTCTTTTGGGTCCAGGTGTCTTGGTCATGCCAACAAAGGAAAGGGGTGAGTGTATAACACAGCATACGGCAAATAATGAAAGAAGTCTGTAAAAAGACATTGAGAGGTTTTCAGACTTGTTTGAGAATATACAATCTGTGATGCTTACCTTGAAATTAGTATTGTATTTATGTCAACTATTTCCACTGTTAGTTCCTTCCATAGTGTTTGTTTTATTTTATTCATTGAAACATTTGATAACTGGAAAAAGCACACTGAGCCAAGGATCATTTCCAGGTGCAACCCTGGGGTGAGGGGAAGGGAGTTACAAACAGTATACATACGTAACATAGATTAATGAGAATATTACATACAAACACATACATTTGTGCAAATTATTTATTTACATTCAGTTGCATATATACAGTTATTTATTTACAATCAGTTAAATAAATACAATAATACACAGTACAGAGATTTTGAAGTTTAAACCATGTTCATTTGGCTAAAGGCAGACTAGTTGCAGTTACTGGTGGGGAAGGGCAGTTGACAAGGTTGAGATTTAATGGAGTTGTGCAAGGGTGAGCTTCTGAAGTGCTGGGGAAGCTGGTTCCATAGGTCGCGGAAACGGTTGGGGAAGGCAGATTTGACAGCTGATGAGGATGGTTTAGAGAGGAAGAAGGAGCAGGAGTCCTTAGAACACAGCGAGTAAACCATCTGAAAGAAGAAGTGCTTCCTAAAGTTACCACTGAATTTACCACCTTTGATCTTAAGGGTGTGTTCCTGGCCTTTGTAGGTTGGCACAAGATTCAATATCCTTATATATTTGGAACTGCTGGAAGGGTGGATGCTTGCAGATCTATGATACCCCACAAGGTGTTGGAGCTGAGAGGACTGGACAATTCTCTGCTATACCAACAAGGTTAGAGACATAAGAATGGAGATAATACAAAAGAAAGAAAGAAAGAAAGAAAGAAAGAAAGAAAGAAAGAAAGAAAGAAAGAAAGAAAGAAAGAAAGAAAGAAAGAAAGAAAGAAAGAAAGAGCGAGCAAGTGTATTAAACTAAAGTGGACATCAGTGCATATTCCCATATGGGACAGAAAACTGCAGGCTCTGATAAAAGGGAACAAATCCTTGAACCGTTGGCTGTGGTTTATTTAAAAAAGATTAATTGGATTTATATGAGATTTTCCCATTGAGTTCAGCAGAATTATATACCATGGTTAATTAGAACCATGAAAAAGTATTCTGCTGTACATTTTTGATGATGCAAGCAAATGTGACAGAATGCAATTCTGCTGTTATTATACAGTGTCAATGGAATCAACAGACTTATCTTCATCTGTGATTTTGGCATTTTACTGTGGAGGTAACTGCAAATTTCTGTTTACTGAAAGATAAGACAGACAGATAGCAAGCTGAGGAGTTTGAATGCAGTTGGTCATTTTTTATTAAAATAAACATGTCTGCAAATAAGGGAGAGAGAAACAGTGCCCCTAGAGCCAGGGTTCTATCTACACCCTTGTGCACTGTAATATTATATAAGCAATAATACATGACAGGGTGCTTGGTGCTGGCCTATAGCCACCCTTTCAGGGGCACAGTAAGGCAGCTGACATCAGGGTGGAGGGTCTCATAGCCCCTGATGGGCAGATATAGCCAACACTGCCCACCATGTTGTGCATTATTTTGTTTAGAAAATAGGTATTTGTTGGAATCTATAAAAAAAGGTTTAAAAATGTAAACAAAAATAAAAATAAATAAAGTGAATAAAAAATATTTTCATGTAAAGCAGTCTTTACTCTGGTACAATTAACAGTAAAGGCCACTGCTGTATCTAAAGAGTGTTTTATAAGCCGACTCTGTGGTGCTGAGAGGTAAGGTGCCCACTCAGCATGCTGGTGACTCAGGTTAATGTTCTGCACTTAGTGCAATTGGAGAGGAGACTGGTGGGGAGGATTAGGACCATCCATGGAGATGCTTTCCTCCTTGAGAAGGAGTGAGGGTATGGCCAGCGTCACTCTGTGAGTGGCTCCAGGTGGTAAGAGGATGGAGGTGCACTTAGCAGCATAGGAGACCACACACTGCCATGCATCCTTTCCAGTATGCTATGATATGCAGCCATGAAGTTGGAGGGGCTAGAGGGAAGAGAGAAAATGGGAAAACGGTCTATCCTGGAGCACTGGATGATGGCCTTCTGTGAGTCCCCCCAAGCCACTGACTGCCCAGCATATCATCCTTACTTCCTGGACTGTCACCTCCCCCCCAATGTCAGAAGAAACTCATCCCTGGTGGCAGCAGGGGGGGCCTGGAAGGGAGAAGCCAGAACATGAGAGATATCAGAGGATCTCAGCAAGCCTGGAGGCAAGTGATGGCAGCAAATTTCCAGTCTAGTGGGTAGAGATAAGCATGGAAGCCTGAATAGTGGGGCTCTGGGAGGCCTGGGTGCAGGAAAAAAAAGAGTGTTTTATTTTCTGTCAGCAGCACATCCACTTTTGTGTCTGGTTCATCCTCCCCCACCCCACCCAAATAGTAGTAAGGCGTGGCAATTATTTATTTTTCCAAAATTATAGTACTCATGAGTGTTTTACACTACTGTGTTCAGGAAACACTTTGAGTGCAATCAGGATGGTGGAGTGAGTGAGACTGGGGCCAGGCAGCAGAGTGGCTGATGTGAGAGCAGGAGTGATGCTGCAGTGAAGTGCTATGATCACGTTCCTTTTATTTCTGATTTTACTTATAGATTAACACAGAAGTCTGTATTGCTGTAAAAGTTGTTTTTCTATTTGCAAGAAAGTGGGGGAATCAAGGGGAGAGCAGAGGAAGAAAGGGGTCAGCTGGAAAGAGATTTGATAAAATCATTTGTTTCTGTAAGGTGCTTGGGTGCCACAATTTTTTTGAGTCAGTGTTGCAGATAAATTCATGGCATTAGAATACCAATACCGATCCTGGCACAATATATCAGTTGGGGGGTGAGGATATAGCATGCACCAAGCAGGAAAGGGATCTTGGGGTTGTAATCTCTGATGACCTCAAGGTAGGGAAACAGTGTGACAAGGCAGCAGGTAAAGCAAATAGGATGCTGGAATGTATAGGCAGGGGCATCACCAGCAGGAAAAGGGAGGTCATAATTCTGCTATACAAGACACTAGTGAGGCCCCACCTGGAGTGCAGTGTACAGTTCTGGAGACCATACCTATGTAAGGACATAGACAGGGTAGAGAAGGTTCAGAGGAGGGCAACAAAGATGGTGCATGGATTGCATCACAAGTCCTATGAAGACAGGTTGAAGGAACTGAACATGTACTCCCTGGAGGAGAGGAGGGAGAGAGGGGATATGATAGAGACATACAAGTATTTTACAGGGAGGAACAGGGTGCAGGAAAACACTATTTTTAAGCGAAAAAGATGTTCCAGGACTAGAGGGCATGGGATGAAGTTGGAGGGAGGACGATTCAGAGAAAACATGAGAAAGACTTTCTTCACAGAACGGGTGGTGGACAAGTGGAACACCCTGCCAGAGGAAGTGGTGGGGGGCTGAAACAATCATGGGATTTAAGAATGCATGGGATAGACATAAAGGAATTCTAGAGGTCAGGGGTAAGGGGGCAACAGACTTCTAGGAAAACAAACTGAACTTACAAGCTCAAATGGGCAGACTGGGTGGGCCATAGGCCCTTATCTGCCGACACTGTTTATGTATCTATATATCTATGATCCTTCTTTTACTGCACCCTTCTCACCCTCCACCTTCTTTCCACTGTTTATCTTCACTTACCTGAACATTTGTTCACACAAATCTACCTATACCTATTTGACAAAGCACCTTGTACTGCCTCCTTTTATTAGGTTATTTTTGATTTCCTACCAATTCTTAGTTTTAATTTCAGCTGCAATGTTAATGTCATCTTGTCATTTTAAATACTTTCTTGTCAAATTTTTTTATAATACCATCCGTTGTATGTCTGTCACCCTTCTCACTGATGTGGAACCTTTGTAAAAGAGGTATTATGTGCTCAAAGGTATTGTAATCCGAGAATGAATAAATAAATAAAATAAAAATGAAACAGCAAATCAGATCATATAATTTTAACAACCAATTTTCTAAGCAAGCAATAATACTCAACAGGGTAGGTGGTATTGGGCTATAACAGACCACCTGGAGCATAATAAACCTGTGCCACAGGCAGTGGGTTTATAGTACCTGGAAGTCAGGTATAGCCAACAGTGCCCATCCTGGAGGGTATTATTAAACTTAGGACTTTTTTAAATGTTTAAAAAAATATTAAAAACATGTGAAAAAGGATATAAAACAATAAAAAATATGTTTTATAATATAGTCCCTCTACTGCTGGACCTGGCAGTAGAGGGCATTGTTGTGTATATTAGTCTTTTGCATTGCAGCTTTTAAGTGGTGTGATCTCTCTCTCACTCTTCTTGCTTCCAAATTCCACTAATTGTTTGGTTGCCAACCCCAAGTACAATGCCATCTTAAATACCATTATGTTTTCTTTCTTCACGGAGTTCCTCTAATTTGGGTCCGGACCACAACACAGAAGCGTGGTCATTCAGTGCTGTACCGGAAATGGCACAGCAGCAGTTCACGACTGAGCATGATCAGACAGCAGCGCTGGAATCAGGTGCAGGGTCTGAATAAAAAAATGAGATGGATTTTCTTTACTCTGATGAAGCTAGAATTTTGGTATGACCAACTGTTGGGACTTACTGTACTCACTCTTGGGAGGCAAGATTTAGTGAACAGCATGGAGGGAGCTCTCGCTCACTAACCGAGAAAAAAACAAGATGGGTTTTAGTTCAGCAAAATTTCAACTGTTGACTGATTATGTTAGGTAAACAGTCAGTTGGTGCTAGGACTTGTAATTTCTTGGTCTCTATTATCACATAAATGTACCCCTTGGTAAGGGGTTCAGCCAGTCAGAGGCTGGGAAATTTTCAGCTCATTTTCTAGTGGAAAATAAATGACTTTGAACTTCTGGTACACTGCGATACCATGATCTAGAGGTTGTGGGATTTTACCACATAGGAGGTGAAGCTGTGTCATTGCAGTGGCAGCTAGCTGTGGTGCAGCTGCTTTCACCTGTCTTAGAGTGTCATCAGACTGCCTTCATACAAAGTATACAATTTCCTGTTTGTCACTGATATGACATGACATGATTATGTCCCTCGTGACATTCAGCTGAATTCCAGCTGTGTTAGTTGCTTGTTCAGTTGTATACCATGTCATGTGCCAGTATGGCATGACTTTTTTTTTGGTGAGTGGCACTGAGTGGATCTGTGTCCCCTAGGTATTTCCTGTGTCATCTGGTATTACAGTATTATCAGTGGAAAAGTTTTTGGTTTTTTTTGTAGGCTATCTCTTTCTCCCTTCAGCTATCAAACACCCATTCTATGGACATTGCTCTGTGCTCCATTGATTGCCAGAAAATTGTATCTACAGTATCATTAAAACCACAGAGTGACTGTGCATTGTTTGGGAATTGTGCTGGACCTTGCAGGAATTTGTACACCTGTGGGCTGTTTTTTGGAGGGTCTCTTTGTGTGTTCTTTGAACTATTTATCTATGTAGTTTGAAATACCATCAACAGCTTAATCTGGTTAAGAATATCAGTATGCATCTTTTGACTGGGAAAGAAGGAATAGGCAATTACTTATTTTCTTCCCTGTCCTGGTGGAGAAATATGCAAATGCATACTGACATTTTCAACCAGATTAACCTGCTGGTGGTGTTTTAGTGAATGAAACAATCATCCCAGACCAAAGAGGGTCAGATAGCAAAAGTTGATTGTGATGTGCTATTGGAGATGAGAGATGTCGATGGTGGTGGGGCAGCACCAGCGGAAATTTTGAACCTTGTCTGCAACATAAACCTGGTATGAGAGTATGACTTTTTTTTTTTTTGTGCATTAATGTCTGATGTTCATCTTCTAACTTTAGCCGTAAGTAAAAAGGAATTTTTGGTTATTCTGTTAGGCATAGTGCCACACTTAGAAAATTGTATGAAATTAAATAATTGCATTGTGGAAAAAAACATTTTTTTTCCCTCAGTTTGCGAGACAGAAGGCTGGAAGTCCATTGTAGTAAGAGACATGCAAGTGATGGTGCAAACCCTCCTCTCTGCAATGGACCTGGATAATCAATTTATGTATTGTTATGACAAGTTTTTAATCTCATTTCTTTCATGTATTACTCTCTCTGCATGACAGGTTCAGTGTTCTGTTCCATGGCTTGCTTAACCCCTCCATTGATGTCCCTAACTGAGATTTTTGAGGATTGTTAAACACAAAGCAAATGCAGTGCTTCAGCAATGACTATGTATATTGAAGAGTTTGTTCCTCTCTCATTAGCATAAATTGTGCCAAGTAATGTAGTCAAGAGACAGTCCACTCCAGTCAATTTCTAACACTGATTTTTATGGTCTGACCCCCAACATTTTAAGTGGAAAGTAAAATGGCCCCACCCCACCCTCCTTTTTACTACTGTAAAACTAATGCAAACTTCTACGTATGTCTGTGCAATCTACTCATTTTAGTGGCATGGGGCTGGATTCACAAAGACAGCCCAAACTCCCACAGATGTGGGAAAAAGGTGTGCAGCACTGTGGAAATGCTGGTGTGGTATATTCTGAAAGAAAAATTGAGCACCTGCAGAAATCCATAAAAAAAACCAGCATTTGAGGAAATTCAGCAGCTGAGGAAATTCCACAAGTGCTGAAAATCTGCAACTGCAGATCCACAACTGCAGAAATGCTTAGGAGGCACAACAACAGGTGATCCATATTAGCTAGAGCAAAAGGCTTTGACAGTCTTGCCATAGATGTAGCTGAAAATACCCACAGAGAGACCAGCAACCATTCCCTCAACTGGTACCATTGCAGCACCACTCGTACCAGCAAAACCATGCACCACAGTAGCTGTCTGTAACTGATGGTCGTGTCTCTCACTGGAGTGTTTCTGTTGCCTGCTGCAGTAGCACTCACTACAGGCTGTTCAGCCTCTACTGTCTGTGGTGCTCCTTCATGGACTGCACTGGGTCTGGTGGTGGTTGTTTGTTGCCTTTCAATGACAATATGTGCTAGTGTTGCAGTAACAACTGCCACTGTTATACACCTACTGGTTTGCTATTTCTTGTGCCTGACCTCCACTATAATTGTATTTAAATTGTTGGGGCATTGCGTTTTGCTCAGGGAGTGTTACATAGATACATAGATACACAGACAGTGTTGGCAGATAAGGGCCTATGGCCCACCCAGTCTGCCCATTTGAGCTTGTAAGTTCAGTTTATGTTTTCCTAGAAGTCTGTTGCCCCTTACCCGTGACCTCCAGAATTCCTTTATGTCTATCCCATGCTTTCTTAAATCCTGAGATTGTTTCAGCCCCCACCACTTCCTCTGGCAGGGTGTTCCACTTGTCCACCACCCATTCTGTGAAGAAATTCTTCCTCATGTTAGTCTGAATTGTCCTCCCTCCAACTTCATCCCATGCCCTCTAGTCCTAGAACATCTTTTTTGCTTAAAAATAGTGTATTCCTGCACCCTGTTCCTCCCTGTAAGATACTTGTATGTCTCTATCATATCCCCTCTCTCCCTCCTCTCCTCCAGGGAGTACATGTTCAGTTCCTTCAACCTGTCCTCATAGGACTTGTGATGCAATCCATGCACCATCTTTGTTGCCCTCCTCTGAACCTTCTTTAACCTGTCTATATCCTTACGTAGGCAAGGTCTCCAGAACTGTACACTGTACTCCAGGTGGGGCCTCACTAGTGTCTTGTATAGTGGAATTATGACCTCCCTTTTCCTGCTGGTGATGCCCCTGCCTATGCATCCCAGCATCCTATTTGCTTTACCTGCTGCCTTGTCACACTGTTTCCCTACCCTGAGGTCATCAGAGATGATAATAACCCCAAGATCCCTTTCCTGCTTGGTGCATGCTATATCCTCACCCCCCAACTGATATATTGTGCCTGGGTTTTTTGTGCCCCATATGCATTATCTTGCACTTCTTTGCATTGAATTTCAACTGCCAAACCCCTGACCATTCTTCAAGTTTCTGCAGGTCCCTTCTCATTCTGTCTACACCCTCTGGTGTGTCTACTCTGTTACAGAGCTTTGTGTCATCAGCGAACAGTGAAATTCTGCCTTCTAGGTCCTGCACAATGTCACTGATGAAGATGTTGAATAGGACTGGTCCCAGCACTGATCCCTGCAGTACCCCACTGGTCACTCTTCCTTCTGTGGAGTGACAGCCATTTACCACCACCCTCTGTGTCCTGCTGCCCAGCCAGTTACCTACCTACCACACTACTGTCCTGTCCACACCCATATTCCCCAGTTTGTGTAATAGTCTTCTATGTGGCACAGTGTCAAAGGCCTTGCTGAAGTACAGAGAGGCCATGTCCACTGCCCTCCCCTGATCCACCTCTCTAGTCACCCAGTCAAAAAATTCAATGAGGTTGGTCTGAAATGACCTCCACCTGGTGAAACCATGCTGCCTTGGTCCTGTAGTCCATTGACAACCAGATGTTCCACCAATATCTCCTTCAGTAGTGCTTCCATGACCTTCCCCACTACCGAGGTGAGGCTGACTGGTCTGGTGTTGCACCTCACTCTCATGTATGCAACATTTTTTCCCCAACTGTGGAAAAACACTGGCACAGAATAGCCTTTAAAGGGATGTGTCATACTTATCAATGACTCTTTTCCCTCAGGAACTTCCACAGCTGCTCTTTTTTCTACAGTCCGTAGTCTATTTTTCCACAGCTGCAGAAGTCTTGTATATAGCACTCAGAGCAATTTCCCCTTTTTCCACAGCTACAGAACTTTTGGGGACTTAGAGAAAATGTTGCACCTTCAGACTGTTTGGTGAATTCCCTTCTTATCTGTAAAACTAATAGCGTGTGAATAATGATATGTTACAAGCTGTGTCTAAGTGAGAGCTGAGACAAGATGAAAGGCACCTGAGTGATGCTAAACATACTCTACCAATGCTTACATTCAATGGAGTCTTTTTTTTTCAAATTGTACATGCTTTATTGAATCACATTCAATGGAGTCTAATATACTTGTTTTCCTTTGCTTACAGGGATAAAAGGCACAACACTACAGCCAAGAAAGGAACTCAGCACCAGAGCCTCCAGGCATCTGGCTGAAATCAACAAGACTTTCACACAACAGATCGAAGCACCGAATAGGTAATATCATCTGTAGTCCAAGAAGGCAACAGAAGGGTGGCTCCATCAACTAGCTAAACTGAGGATATGAGCAGCATTGGCCAGCAACGAAAGAGGGTGGAGCAGGAGTTAAAAACAAACACTCACTTGGAATGCTAAGCCAAGAAATAAGAATAATGAACTTTTATTGTCAAATATTGTTTTTGTTATTAACAAATTATCTCTGGATTGTTATCCAATTCAGATTATATCAGACAATGAAATGTCACAAGTTGGAATTTCTAATACTGTAGTGTGAATAGGTGTGTCATGTAGATAGGCACACCATTTTCTAGTAAGCATCTTATTATATATTGCCATTCAGTTCATCTTGATAAAACCATTATGGTCTCCACATTATGTAATTCAGTGACAATTTGCTTAATTGCCATATGACAGTAGCCTGATTTTTATTAAGTGTTTCACTTTGGAGGTTTGTTATTTTGTATTGGTGCAGTAACAAGCTTTTGAAGCTTATGGCATAGCGTACCATCATGATTTCTTCATGCAACTGCCAGTCTATTACCCCATTATTGCCAATTAAGGTGGGTATTTATGTCCAGCAGGTTAGACTCTCTGCAGTCTCAGCCAAGTCAAAATGTACTGTAGGGGTGGACTGGTCTCAGCGTCTTGTGATCTCTCCCAGTTCTGTTCATTTTGTGTACTTCATCAGTTGTCTCTTTCTTGCACATACTGATGTATGCCTGTGGTTCTCATTATGTGTTTTCTGATATTATTTTAAGAATAATGCAAAGAGAAAAGGAAGACTCTGAAACTCCAAACAATTGTTATTCAAAAAATATGTTTATTTTTAAGGCAAGGCAAGGCAACATTTATTTAAAAGATGCCCAATCCCAGATGCCCTATGTGCCATACAAATAAGTAAACACATATTCAGAAACAGATCAATAAAAACACAGAAATAAATATAAACATATAAATAATAACACTTCATATAAACATTACCCTTGGATAATAAGCTAAACATCAGATTACCAACAGCTATAGTCATATCAGATCTATAAATGAATAACTAAATCCACAAATGCCTGAGTGAACAATAAATGCTTGAAAGCCACTTACAATATCCAGACAATGTTTTGTGTCTGGAAGGGCCACTTCCTCATGACCCACGGTGGACCGGTTTTATGAAACAGAAAAAAACATATTTGTATTCATATTCTTAATACATAATTTTTCATAGAAGTCAATTCATTCACATACTGAGCCAGAATCTATCTTATACATCCTATTGTGACTGTTTCTTTCCATTACTGAAGAGATCCTAACCCCTAAGCCACCCAAACACACACAGAAGGTCATGCGTCCCCAACCCTCAAACCCTATACACACCATTTGTGAATTTATTCAAATTGTCAACACAGTTGCATAATCATAGTGCATTTTTAAATATCACCATGGCATTTAAATTCCAAGAATGATTATTATACCAAAACTTATATATAACTCAAATTAAATGATTAACTACACTTGTAGAGTGGCAGCGGATTTGCAACAAAGCGATTACATAAAGTAAGCCAATATAGAACAGCCAGTCCTTTTAGTTGAACTGTGTATAAAGTGAAATTGTAGCATAGTAATATTATGAAATAAAGATTTGGTGCAAGAAATGTATGGGACACATTTATTTATACACAATGAATTCAAAGATATGAGGAAAATCACAGAAGAGTTTTTGAGCATGGACATGGTTTAGGCAGTCCTGTAAGGTATATGTGTAACTTCTTTTCTAAAGAACTCACATAGTACACTGTTTAAAATAATATTTCACTCAGTGTGTAAACAAGTTTTTTATCAATTTTAGAACTGCAGTTTCAGTAAAAAGGTTACCCTTTAAGCAAAGGAATCCAGCAAGTCAGTTTGCAACTAAGTATTCAAGCAAGTCATTGATAATACACATTTACTTTCATGTAAGCATACAAGAAGTTGTTGATTTAATTTTAGTTAAATATAAATTTTGGCATAATAAACATTCTTGGAATATAAATACCATGGTGATATTTAAAAATGCATTATGCTTAATCAACTGTGTTGAAAATTTGAATGAATTCACAGATAGTGTGTATAGCTGTTCAGGGTAGGGGATGCAGGACCTCCCAGGTATTTGTTGGGTGGATGGGGGGTGTTAGGGTCCCTACAGTAAGGGGACATAAATAGTCACATTTGTATAGAAACAATTAATAGGATGCATAAGACAGATGATTTTGGCTCACTATGAGAATGCATTGGTTTCTATGAAAAATTATACATTTAACCCAGTGGAGGTGAAAGAATTTAGTAGGATTCTCTTGAAGCTGCAGCCAATATACTGTGGCCTGGATCTTGTCCCCATGCACTTCCTAGTGGGCTAATGTTGGTCCATTGCTCCAGTATTTGCCAAGATATTTCAGTGTTCCTTTTCGGTGGTGTGGGGGGGGTGGTTCCTTAGCCTCTGAAGGAGGTTGTTGTGAAACCCATTTTGAAAAAGCCCTCTCTGGACCCACATTATATGCTGAATTACAGACTCATCTCTAACCTTCCTTTTTTAGGGAAGTTTATTGAGAAGGTGATGGCTGCAGAGCTCATAGCACATCTTGCTACCTATGATATCCTCAAACTGCTCCTGTCTGGATTTATGTCTAGGCACAGTATGGAGACTGCCATTGTCAAGATACAAAGTGATCTCCTTAGGGTGAGAGATAGGAGTGAATGATCTATTCTTGTCCTTCTTGATCTCTCTGCTGCATTTGACATGATCGGACATGACATGTAACTGGATCACCTTCAGGAATATCGTGGACTGGCTGGTACAGTCATTAACTTGGTGAAGTCCTATCACACAGGCAGGACAGACAGTGATTAAATAATTTGTTCCTCACTCTCAATGCCTCTGCCCTGTAGAGATATGCAGGGCTCAATCCTATCACCTATTATTTTCGGGCTGTATAAGCTGCCCCTGGGACACACTATTAGAGGATATAGCATGGGTTTTCACTGTTATGCAGATTACACCCAGCTGTACATTTCTTTTGTGTCCAAACAACTGGATGCAGTCCCTGGATGTCCTCCAACTGGCCAAAACTCAACTGAGATAAACTGGAGGTGTTGGGGATTAAGCCAGATTGTAGGCAGGATGCTGGGTGTGGCAGGGAGAACTCTGGCTTAACACTCTGTGACTCCCAGTTGATCAGCTCAGCGAAGATCAAAAATCTAGGTGTTATCATCAAAAGTGATCTGGCACTAGAGACTCAATTGTCTTTCTTTGTCCAAAGTAGTTTTTACCACATGAGGAATATTACCAGATTGAACCTTTTATCCCTCCCAATGACCTGCCCTCATGAATGTATGCCCTTGTGACATCCAGGCTTGATTACTGTAATGCCTTGTGCCTGGGGCTAATGGGAGGCACCCTATGTCACCTGCAGTTGGTGCAGAATGTGGCAGCCATGCTGTTGGTGGGCCTTCCCAGGTCCTGCCATATAACACTGGTCTTCAGTGGCCTTCACTTTCTGCTGGTGAGGTGGCAGATTGCCTTCAAAGTCAGCTTGCTGACTTATAAAGTCCTACATGGCCTGGGGCCTTGCTACCTGCAGGACCTACTTTCTCCCTACCAGCCACCATCCTCTCTTTTCCTCTTAGGAGGGCCTGTTGGCAGTTCCCAGGGTCAAACTGAAATCACCTGGCAGGTGTGCATTTTCTGACACTGGTCCAACCCTGTGGAATCTGCCTCCAAAGTCCTTTAGAGAGGCCCCCTCACTGGAAGCCTTTAAAAGGGGTCTAAATTCCCACTGCTTTAAGGAGCTGTTTTCCTTACATTAAAGAATTGCTGAATATTCCTTAATGATAGTAGGATTTAATTAGTTTATTGAGCATATGGTTTGTCTGTTCAATTTTGTATCCTACTATTGTCTTATTTTGGATTGTTGTACTTTATTATTGTATATTTTTATCTCTGTACAGGGCCTAGATCCTCCAGGTATGGGTGTGTATAAATAAAGTTTTACTTACTTACTGGCTTTTATAATAAGACTATGAATGCAAATATTTTTTTTTTTCTTTTTCACAAAATAGGTCCACCATTGGCCTTGAGGAAGTGGACCTATTGGGCCACAAAATGTTGACTAGATATTGTAGGTTGCTTTCAAGCATTTGTTAATTATTAAACATATTTTTTGAATCACAATTCTGGGGAATTTCAGAGTCTTCCTTCCCTCTTTACATTCTAGTGCCATTTAGTAAGACTCCTCCACTTGTATCAAGTTCAAAATAAAGGGTTAAGCAACCAGGATTCCACCCATCTTTTTTTTTGCAACAATCTTTTAAAGAACAATAAAATACAATCTTATTTGAACATAATCAGTTCATTGTGCAGCATCTTGTGTGTCACTCATTTTTCATATTTAGTAGATCAGGATTTAAAGACTATTCAAGCGTGCCATTAAAAAATTACCAGCTGGCTGGATGAAATTTGCTGGCTTCTGCATCAAGCAGCACTCCCACCTATACACCTGCACTGGCATCACCATGCCCACCACCACCAGAGACTAATGGCATTTCAAGAGCTATAGAGTGGTCAGACTAAATGGTTTTCTGAGTGTCATGCAGTCAGTTTTATTGTTGATTGTTGTTTTATATTTTTTTTCTTGTTAAACAATCATGTAAATTGCCATTGCTATTGTTATTGTTAGTGTTGCATAGTTAAAAGAGCCCCAAAGTAACAAACAAACAAAAAAATATCAAAGGGATATGTTTTCCAGTATTCCCAATTCTCTATCTGTGCTCCCTGTTCCAATAGTAGTGTTTTGTTTACTGGCTCATTTATGAATGCAGTGGGGCTATCCATTGCCTAATTCTTTCTGCTGCTGCTCTCTGTTCCTTTTTCTCAGGATGCCACAAGTCTTATGAGATTGTGATATAGGCTATCTCTAGTTTAAACAGTTGTGCAGTGTAACATTTCAATATGCTGACTAAGTAGAAAACTCTATCCATTTTGTCACCTATTTCAATGAATTACTAGTTTGCCCACTTATAGCATATGGCTCTGTGATCATTCCCTAAAATTTTATTTGATTCTTGATGCTTGGGGTGGGTTTTCTCTTATGCTTTGTTGCGCTGCAGAGTCTATCACATTGATTGAAGTGCTTGTGGGACCACTTCTGTCACTATTTTGAGAAAGACACAATGAAAACAATTACACGAACACCTCCTGCTCTACCACCGTTAAAGGAAAACCACATGCAAAAAAAATTATAAAGACACATGTGCAATTTTGTTTTGTTTCTCTGATGATCCCTAGCACTCCATTACCTGGGTCTGTAGCAATGTTTTTATTTGTACTTTTCTGTAAAAGTTTTATGGCCCCTGGAGGTAGCCATTCAGGTTTCTTTTATTGCCTTTGATCTGTTGGGATTCTTCCAGGATATCTCCTGGAATTATGTGAATTAAACCTTGAATTAGAACTAAGAGCCTAGGATCATAGCTATAATCGAGTCACACCACCTAAGTGCATCTGCTTATGAGAGTTAACTATATTTTTAAAGTGTCTGTCCTCTCCTTCCAGCCAAAGTCAGATTTTTCTAAGCATCATCTGTTTTCTTGGTGTGTGGCAATTATCTTTATACTGTAAAGTGCTGTCACTTGGTGATAATAAAGCCAATACATCTTTGAAGGACTTAGGATAATTCATGTAATCCCTAGAGACATTCTTTGAAAATTCCAACAAATAAAATGCATAAAAGGAAGCCTGAATGTCCACCCCCGGGGGCTATAAAATCGTAAAACTGGTAGAGAAAAAACTTGTCACAGACACATGGAACAGAATGCCAGGAATCATCAGAAAACCAAAAACACAATGCAGAGTATGTGTTGTTTTTTTTAATAATTTGTGCATGTAGTCTTCCTTTAAGGAAGCTTTGAAATTAACTGAAGGTAATCAGGGGAGTTCCCCATCTTTGCTGTTGCTAATTATTAGTGACCTACTGCATATAGAGGTATTACTACCTCTATAAATGTCACTGGTGAATGCACACCTAGGATACTGTGCTGAGTTCTTGATTACTCACTTATGGATGGACAGGGATAGGAAGGATAGAATGCAATGCAGAGTGACCAAGATGATTCAGGGCCAAGAGGGTAGATCTTATGATGATCGACTCATGGTCCTGAACATGTCCTCAATGGAGATCAGTTTGGGGGGATATGATAGATAGCTTCAAGTTCCTAAATGGAATCAACAAGGTGAACTACCGGGAAGTATTTAGAAGGAGTAACATTCAAGACCCCAAGATCACAAGAGGAAATTGACAGGCAGAAAGTTTAAGAGGGATGGGAAGAAATTATATTTTACAGTAAGGGTGGTGGAGCCTTGGAACAGTCTGCCAGCAGATGTGGTGGTCATGAAGACTGTAAATGGTTTCAAGAATGGCTGAGACTTAGTGAAGGGTTTGGCGGTTACTTAGGTTTGTAACAGTGGGGGGGGGAGGATAGAACCCTACATGGGCCACGGGTCCTGAAGCAGATAGAGAACTATGGCAGTCTAGATGGACCTTTTTCTGCCATCATTGTCACTGTTTCTATATTTCTGCCTGCTTTGTTATTCGATGTTAGCAAAATTGCTTTAAAGACTAATGTGCAAGTTGAAATCATCTTCTCATATGCTAACGCAACACTCAAAAAAAAGAAGATTTATCAGCATGTGGAGATGTCCAGGATAGCAGCAGGGGGTTAATGCTGGCAATAAAAACTAACCACTCAAAGTTTTGAAATCCCAAACAGCTATGGAAATCAAGAGACTGGGGATAAATAACCATATACAATTGATAATAGGTGTAGGGTTAGGTCTCCTTTAATATTTTTCCTATAAAAAATACAGTTTCTTGTAATACATTTGTGATTCTAATAGTACTGTTGTTGGAGAACTTTGAGGAATGGGTGTTTGAGATTGACAAATACTGGGACTTTCCAATAAGATAGATGCCTGCTGATTGGCTTCAAAATTCAGTTCAGTGCACTTACGGCATTGCAAAAAAATGCTGCTTCTGTAACTTGGTGTTGAATCATAACATTGAATGAAGTGGGAAGTTAACATATCCCATGACTTCACATAATGAATAACACATAAATCTGTAATTAGTGATATTTTATGTGAATGACAGAGTGTTATATATATATATATATATATATATATATATATATATATATATATGTATATCAACAGTTATCATAGATATTTTTGTGCCCTCTGGACCCAGAGTTAGAATATCAAATTATTCTCACTCTAAGTCACCTGTACACCAATATTATCACTGTAGGTGTACCATGTTCTAACAATTGACTTAGCACAGATGCATTCACTACTAACTTTGTGCCTAACATCAAACACCTGCTGGAATTCCAAGCCCTCTCAGTCAACATTTAGCTGTTAACCTGGCTGGCAGTATAGCCTAGAGGTTAGAGGAATGAGGTGTGAATGAGCATGATGCATCCAGCAGACCAGACCTGATTTTGATTCTCACAACCTCCATTTGCATACTGTGTGACTCTGAACAAGTCACTTAACTGCCCAGTGCTCCCAAGTCACCCCTGAAAACAGGCACTTGTGCCTAGTGGGCCTTACCTGGTTACCAAAGACTAAAATAAAAAAAATAAAAATAAAATAAACCTGAGAAGAACAAAATGAACCACAGCAGTCACAACCTCTGAGTATAACCACAGTGGTGGCCTGTGATGAGGGTGACCACAACTGAGTGCTTTCAAAAAGGGTGACTCAATCACAGCACCTTTGCACAGGGCTACCGGGCACGGAGGGTGACTGGATGGGGGGGTTGGTGAATATAGTGACAGAATGTTATTATATATACATGCGTGTGGGGGAGAGGGACCATGCCGTGTGATGGGTGTAAGGGGGTGGAAGGTTTTTGGCGTGTAGTGCAGCATGAGCTGCAGAGCTGGCCACATGGTGTGGTGGGTTGATGGCAGGCTAGGGTTGGGAGGGTGCCGGGTTCAGTTCCGGTTGCTCACTCATTTTTTGCACCAGTCAGCAAATTTTTTTTGTTGGCTTTTACACCCCACTGACATGCACCCCCCCCCAGAGTTGAGAATCCTTGTGTAGGGAGGACCCTGCATAACAAAAAAAATCCAAGTCTTCTCCACCCTTTTGCTGTGTGCCAGGAGTGTACATTGCCAAAATTGATTTTCAATGATGTACACTCTCCCAAATGGTGATTGCTTTTCCGCTATCACTGTTATGACATGGAACCACAGCACTGCCATGGAGCTACAAAATGTCGGTTTTATGATGGAATTTAACTACTTAATAAGTACATATAAACAAGATCACACTTACATGATGGCAAATTTCTTAAATGCAGCAGAAACCCTGGAAATCTCCACAGAAAAAAACACATCAGTGCATGCAGGACCCGGATGACACCAAAGCCATTCAAGCATTTATAAACTTAAGCAAAAACAAGAACACAAGCAAAAAGTATATAACAGATGTTGGCATGATTCACAGATACACACAGGAAAACTATAATGAGCACAGGGAGCTTCACAACATACAATCAAAAGAGTTAGATGTTATACTAAGCAAGTAATTAATGGAAGCACAGAAAAAAAAGAAGATTCTATATGAGCCAGTGACTCTCCTATCCCAGTTCCAGTCAATTGAAAGTTGGCTGAAAGACAGGAACTACAGTCACTCCCTAGCCATGGACCCCCAATTCCACACCACCAGGTAGGGCTTAGCTTCAAGGCAGAAAAACCTCTAGGAGTAAGGCAATGTTTGTAAAGAGCATGCTGCCAGCAATCAGCAATCTAATTGATGAGCTCATGGACAAACTGTATGAAAAAGAGATAATGGTACCTTTCACTCCAAGCTCTTTACTAAATACTGTGTGGCTCATATGTACATTCTTCTTTGTCATAAGATGCAAGGCAGAAATCCGAGACATAAATGGGGGGACATACATTGCAAATCAAATGGGGAAAAAACACTTAGAATACTCCAAAGAAAAAGAACCAAAATGAAAGCTGATCTCAATCCAAAATATGTGAGAATAATAAAACCAACAGCACACAGCGCTGAGCCAAACACAGTTAAATGCCCAGTCTGCAACACTGAAAGGTTTAAAATTCACAGACCAGCATGAACCCTAACAAAGGAGAGTCCTTTCTTCCCAGCAATAAACACCAATCAATAAATACAGAAACCCTCAGCCACCTGTTACAAACATCAATCCCTGGGAATTAACAAAATTGGTACTATTCTAAAATAGATCAAGGACAGTGGCACAAGTACAGAGAAAAGACTTAACAAACAAATCTGCTAGGAAACATCTTGCCCACAAACTTAATGATGCTGGTTTTCCACCCATGGACATTATGCAGGTCACGGGACACAAAACTGTTGCAATCATCAACAATTACTTCAGACCCAATGACAAACAGCAAGAAAAAAATATTGGAGAGTCTGAGCAATCTGCCATCAAAATTAGACTTCACCTAAAACACTGTCACAGCCTCCCACTGATTAATGACAAGTAGGCCAAAATCATCCATAAAGTCCTATTTCATGAACCCTGTCTTTAACACAAAACACATCACCATCTAGATCAATCATAGTAAGTCACAGTATATTGTACCAAAAATCCCAACTGCAACTGAACTGTAACTAACCCTGACCCCCATTATTATACCCACAGAAAAAACAGAACCGCAACAAAAAAAATAGACAAATCTACATTATCAAAGACAGTGACTCTGATTAAAGGCAAAACTAATGCCTTAAAAAGTGAGTAAACAAAACAATCGCACTATACCAAACAAAAATGCAACATAATGCTTAAATCCCTCCCCATGAAATGCACAATATAGCCATTCGAAAAAATATGGGAACTATCTATCTATCTATCTATCTATCTATCTATCTATCTATCTATCTATCTATCTTTATAAAAAACTGAATACAAATGCATAAACCTGTATGCAGTACTATCTAAAATATGTCTGAAGAACAACTTAACAAATATTATTTTTCTCCCTAACTGAACTGTCTGAAATATCATATCATTTACTAACCTGTGAGAACTAAGGAAGAAAAACAAACTACAAAAGACCTCCCTCCATTTCACAAAGTAAGAAGTATACTGGATTGGTTTCTTCCATGACCTGCAAATAAAAAGCAAGAAACACAGAAAATAAAACCAAAAAACGGTTTGCATTTTCCTCCTCCAAGAGAGAAAAAAAAAATAAAGTGCCTGTTGTGGTCTCTATTTCTTTACAAGCTGTTGCATTATACAGTTGCATTTCTGAAACACTTACATACTGGTTAACCTGTTTCTGAATTTTATTTTCTTGATGCATTTACATACCAAAATGTTTCTTTCCAAAAATGTTTTGGTTACTGTTTCCCTACTGAACTGTAACCTAAAAAAAGAAAATCCAGAACCATTTGTTCAATACAGTTCAATGTTTACATGATTTCACTTTACTATAGATGTCTTCCTGTTGAAGAAATTACAAAATTAAAAAAAAAATACTTGTCTCCAAAACTGGCCTCTGCAAATTCACCATAGTAGTAAAAAAATATATAAAGAAAGAGTAAATCCAGACAAATTCTTGTAATTGATGCCAAAAAATGAAAACAAAAGCCACCAAAAAATAATCCACAAATAATCCATAGTGCTAAGATGAAGAATCTCCAAGTCATCCAGAGAAAATGGCAATTCAAACCATGAAAATCCGCACTGAAAAAAAAATCTATGGAGAATTCAACTAATCTGTAAAGTCTTGAGTTGTCTCTGCTAATCTCCCCCCCTCCTTGTTCCTGTCTGTCCACCTCTTTGTAACCAGTTTGTTTCCTGTTCTTATCCCCTCCGCACCCCTTTATCTCCTGTCCTCTTTGAATTCCTCTTTTTGACTTCTATCCCTTCCATTTTTTGGTGAATAATATCCAATGATTTGTTCTCACCATTCTCAGCATTGTACTTTTATTTATCATATGTTTTTAAATAATGTGCAATTTTACTGCTGTAATATAACTCTTACTCTGACACTTCAGTTTTACCTTCAAATTTATACTCTGTAATTGTTCTTATATTGTACAGTTGTACATCTGCACTTCCCTTTTCCCCCTTCCCATCAATCGTACCGAGAAATGAGCCTCAGCTCAGTGTGCCTCTCCCAGTCACCAGAATTTAAATAAATAAATAAAATCCACGAGACAAAAGTCAGTGACCCATAGGAATTTGCATCCAGAAGCTGAGGATTGATGCCTTCACTCAGCTCCTTCAAAACACCAAAGTCCCACTTCTTCAAGATGCATGTGGGCCCCTCTGGTGACACCACCAGGATACCGGTCCCTCTAACCAGCCTCCAATGCCTGCGCCTTGGTACTCCACAAAATGAGACCACCATCTTTCTCTTTCCAACTAGGCCACCACAATGATGACACCACCACAATAAAACTTCTACATGCACAGGAACTCCTCCCAAAAAGGCCCTTTAATTGGCAACTGTCAAATAACGGTGCCTGCCAAACATGTGCCCTCCCACCACAATAACAGACCAATCACAAAAAAGAAACACAAAAACTCACAAATCAGGAAACAATTCCCACACTACACAAACCAATAGCAACCCCCAATGTTAGTCTATAGTAAAGTACTTTCCACCAACACTGTACCTCAGGAATTACTATAACAAGAATAAAAATAAAATATTATATTTTGAACTACAACAAATCCATCATTCACCCTGTAAAGTCAAAATAAGCATTTGATTAATTGAATATGCCATGGGTGCCTTGCAAATATGTACAATATTTTTTCTCATGCAGGTTGACTCTATGATATCACTCATGACTTCGCTACTTGTGATGTCATGAGGTCAACCTGCACTAGAATAAAATATTGTACATATTTGTGAGGCACCCTTGACATTTCCCAAATATATATAGATAGATAGATCGATAGAGCGATAGCTAGATAGATAGATAGATAGATAGATAGATAGATAGATAGATAGAGAGAGGGTGATACTGTTCTGAAAAAGAGTCAGATAATAGTAATATATTGAAAGTGAAGCACTGCTTTCTGACCAGTGAAGATCCTGCTAGAGTGGCCACTGGTCACCTGTGCAAACAAATACACCCCATTAATTAATTATGCATGCAACCCAGTTTATAGTTACTGCCTTCATAGTGATGACATGTTTGGGAGTCAGTAATGCAGGATGTGGTAGTAGCAGATGGATCGGTAGGGGGACCTCTGGAAACAGAAGCAAAAAATAAGTCTTGCTTGCAATTATGAATTAGTAACAATCACAAAGAAAATTTTACTTACCAAAGTTCCATTGCATCACTGGCACAACAATGTCCAGGCACTTTGATATCCACAAAGCAGGTTCTGGAGGCTAGGTTGCAGGATATTTTTACATCTGAGATTTGACTAATGTGGTGGAGAAGGAAGAGAGGTTGCACACATTGCACATATGCTTCAGAGGTTCTCGAGTTCTGAGTGTATCATATTATATTCAAGGTCCATAATATTTCATCATTTGTGTGTTGTACACACGTATGTTTCTTAAACTTTGCCCATTCTTGTGACTGAAGTAAATGGGGCTATGCAAGTATAGAGATGTGCATACTTTCGGGACAATACAGTAAGTAAAACATGGTACTCGGGCTGTATGTTAAACCAACAGAGAGTGAATGAGAGAAAAAGAGACAGTGATGAATGTGTTGCACTTCAAAGTTGTGGTCACGTAGTAAACACCACAGGCAAACTCCAATACCAAGTTGGGGAGTGCAAGGGTCAGAATATTGTATTGTGTTATTTCACAAGTACTTTATCATGAATATTTTAGCAATTGTTGGAACCAAAACATTCAGGAATCAGGAGCCCTTCCTGAATAGGGGAGTGTTAGTATTCAGAATTCTTTGTCCATTTAAAAACAATATAAGAACAATATCACCCACCATCATAGCTGCACCCTCAATGTCCTTATTTATCCACTCTTGACAATTAGAGATAATTGGTATCACATTGCCTCCAAAATGGTAGTACTCAGACCACCCTCCTACCCACATCATGCACCCATCCTAGCCCCTGCATGTTTATATCCAAGTAAGCTGAACAAAGTGGGTGATTTGGTACATTTTCTTGGACCAGCAAGACATTTTCAGAATACAAGCTTTCAGGCTACACAGAACCCTTCTTCAGGTATGGCAATATCTACAGAAAGCAAGCTTTGACTCAGTGGATACTGCAATCTACTGGCATCAGTTAACATACATGGAGATGTAGATCTAAAGACAAGATGGAGCCGGCCCGGTGGCGCTGAGGGTTGAGGCGCTGGACGCCACACCTCACTCCACGCCAGCGACCCGGGTTCGGGAGTGGACTCGGGTTACTGGTGGGTTGGCTGGGGGGACAGCTTGAGCCGTCCTGCTACAGCCTCGCTGCCCACAGGAGGGTCGGGTGGGAGGGTCGATGGCAACTGCTCTTGTACGACTCCGAGAGGAGGCTCGGGGGAATTCAAGCTCCCAATAGAAGGGAGATGGGTGGCCCAGGCATGTAGTAAATGTCCGCTTCTAGCACCTTGACATCAGGGGCTAACGCTGCATGGGGGAGGGAAAAAGTAGAAAAACTCCTGTCGGCTCTGGGAGGACGGTCTTCCTGAGGCATGCCTCCGATTTACCACTGCTCACTGACTACCTCCAGACCCAATGAAAGTAAGAATTATGGGGGTCTGCCCCACCTCATCCCCACTTGGGGTGCAAACCAAAGCTACATGGGGGACTGGGAGGTAAGTATCAGTGAGCAGGTGGTAGGAGGATGACCCCTAGGATGCTCTGAAGGGTTGGGGCTGATAGGCAGTAGGAGGAGAGAAAAGTATGATTTCAAAAAAAAAATGAAGACATGATGATGTTTAGAAGGTCTTAAAAGTACCTCTTTTGAAATGCAATGAAGCCAGGATACTGGAGACAGAAGAAATGGCTGTGATGGGAACAAGAATAAGAAGTAACTATGTAAATATCTATGCTGGCTAAACATGCATAAACATACATACACATAAAAATTCAGTAAATAAAAAGAATGATCAGAGATATAAATAAGACAATCTTAATATATAAGGCACAATAAAAAGATATGTAATGTAAGAGAAAATGTATATAAATATATACACAGGGAATGTATATACACCAGAACGAAATAAAATTGGCAGGATTTTCAAAATGCAGACACAAGCTGCAACAATGGCAGCTTGCAGTGAGTGCTGATGTGCCTGGGACCCTGTGCCTGATTATGCATTTGACAGGGTCCCGGCACCTAAGTCCCTCAGATTGCGGCACAAGTGGCTGTGTGCCAAACAGATGGCGTACCCACGAGGTGTGACATAACAGCCGAGGGGCTGTGGAGCAGCAACTGCACTGTCTGAAAGGAGCACATGACTGTCTAGCAACCCCCCCACACACACACACCACTGAAGAGCTGTCCGTACTCTACACAGCTACACCTATCACCTTGGTGATCCAGCGCCCCCCCCCAATGAGATGCCCGAATGGCATTCACTGGTTAAGTAGCAGTGCCACCCCCATATCACTGATATGCCCCCAATGTGTAATAGTCATAAAACAATGACAAACCAGACAGTCCCTGGTGTCCATTCCTCTCCACCCTGACCAGTATGCCCTTCGTACATAGAACACTGTGGTAGATACCAACAGGGTCCCTGCCACATCCCTACCTGGTGGTCAAGTGCCCCCCCACCCTACAGGAATGTCTACCACCCCTCTCCTTCCCCCATCCCATACCCGATCAGGTGGCTGACAGCTTGTAAAGGTGAAACTGACAAGCCCCCATGGATGATGGGATCACACAGTTCAGGGGCCTTCTTCTGGAGGTTTGATCTGTGTAGTGGGGAATCCATGGCTAAGGAGTCAGCATTTGTTGACTTGGAGCCCGTGCTTCTACTTCTATTGATGCGGCTCAAGCGACTTGGCTTCTGGAGCTGCTTGCGTGCATTTTTTTATGTTTTTGTCACCTTATTTGCAACTGCTCTGGGTGGGGGGGCTGTGCTGGCAGACATAATTGCAGAATAGGGCTCAAAGTCCATTTGATGAATAGCCTGAGTTTGATCCAGGAGTTCTTAATGTTGTTGGTGCTGCAAAATTGGAGTTGAAGGGGCATTGATTGTAGTCTCCCAGTTTCTGTTTATGAAGTATGCTGCTTCCTAGGGTCATGGAAGTCGTGGACTATCCCATTCAATGTTAAATGTAACAGGGTAAGTCACTCTGTATTTCACTTCCAGCTCCTGAAGTGAGTGGCAAACTTCATTGAAGGCTGCTGTCTTTATGATATGGTGAGTGGAGTAGTCCTGGTAAAGTGACATCCGGTGTCCATGCTGCATTAGTGGTCCTTTCTCTCTTGCCAGTTTTAGGAGTCATTCTTTGGTGGCATACCTTAGAAACAGTGTCAAAATCAGCCTCAACTTCTCTTCTGTTTTTGGTCAGGGGGCTAGTGAACAGTGTGCCCATTGAATCTCCAGTGGATAGTTTTTAAGGGCCAGGAACCAGGACAGGAAATTTTGAACAAATTCTTCAATGCATTTGCCCTCCAGTACATCAGACAGCCTAATAATTCTGAGGTTATCCCTCTGTCTCCTACATTCCATGTCATAGATACATAGGCACTGTCAGCAGATAATGGCCTATGGCCCACCCAGTCTGCCCATTTGCTCTTGTAAGTTCATTTTATGTTTTTCTAGAAGTCTTTTGCCCCTTACCCCTGACCTTTAGAATTCCATTATGTCTGCCCCATGCTTTCTTAAATCGTGTGATTATTTCAGCCCTCATCACTTCCTCTGCAGGGTGTTCCACTTGTCCACCACCCTTTCTGTGAAGAAATTCTTCCTCACATTTCCTCTGAATCACCCTCCCTCCAACTTCATCACATATCCTGTAGTTCTGGAACATCTTTTTTGCTGGAAAATAGTATATTTCTGCACCTTATTCCTCCCTGTAAGGTACTAATATGTCTCTATCATACCCCCTCTCTCCCTCCTCTCCTCTAGGGAATACATATTCAAGTCTTTCAGCCTGTCCTCATAGGACTTATGATGAAATCCCTGTAATCTTCCCTCTGTGGAGTGACAGCCATTTACCACCACCCTCTGTGTCCTTCCACCCAGCCAATTACCTATCCACTGCACTATTGTCCTGCCTACTCCCATATTCCCCAGTTTGTTTAATAGCATTCTATGTGTCACAGTGTCAAAGGCCTTGCTGAAGTCCAGATAGGCCACATCCACTGCCCTCCCCTGATCCACCTCCCTTGTCACCCAGTTGAAAAATTAAAGTGTGGCTGGTCTGGCATAACCGCCCCCCAGTGAAAACTTGCTGCCTTGGGCCCTGTAGTCTGTTCTCAACCAGATGTTCCACCAATCTCTCCTTCAGTAGTGCTTCCATGATCTTCCCCACTACCAAGGTCTGGCTGACTGGTCTTTAGTTCTAAGCTTCCTTTTTGTTCCCGTTTTTGTATAAGGGGACTACATCTGCTGTCCTCTAGTCCTTGGGTACCTCCCCTGTTTCCAGTGATTGGCTAAACATGATTGCCAGAGGTTCAGCCACCATCTCTCTTAGTTCCTTTAGGACCCTGGGATGCACTCTATCTGGCCCCATTGCTTTAGCAACTCATATTCCTTCCAGTTCCATTAGGACCCTTTCCCGTGTAAAGGGGCTTGTGTCCATTTCTGCACCATTCCCACCACTTGTACTCCCTTCATGCCCATTACCCTCCTCTTCCTCAGTAAAGACTGAGCAGAAATATCTGTTTAGTATGTCAGCTTTACTGTTGTCATCCTTCACGCAGCCCCCATCCTCCCCCTTCGGTCTTATGATTCCTCCCTTTGCCCTTCTTATGTCATATATATGTCATCCAGTTTATCCCATACAAGGGTGATCACTAACTTTAGAAGGTGTATTTCAGTGTCCCATTTGCTGTCCTGTAGATCAAGGTGCCAGAGCATTGTTTCTGTGTCAGACACCCTGACACTGAGGTCTTCTATTTTGGACTCTAAGTTTATTATTGACTGCTTCACTTCAGGCACCTTTGCTAAGATTTTTTTAAACATGAGCCATACAGAGTGGTCGATTGCTAGCCCATCAGTGGAAGCATCTCTCCCTGCTTGTCTCCAGCCATAGAGGTGTTACTTTCAATATTTGATTCTGAGAGAAACATTCTGAGAAATATCAGTAAAATGTATATTTTTCATTAAGCAATAATGAAATCTAATGAAATCTGCCAGACTTTGCCAGAGAAGAGTGTTTATTAGCTGTTTTTTTTTTTTTATATTTTTTTAAATATCTAAGGTGGACATCAGATTTTTTAACCATCCATCTTGATCACGGTTGAACCAGAAGTCTCAGCAATCACCAAAATTATGACCACAACAGATCCTGTAGCAGGAGGAAAGCAGTAAATGGGCAAACTTCTGACTTAATCTGACAACTTATTTCCATTTTGGAAAATGAAGTGGTCACAGAATGCATCTACAGAACAGTAGTCTGCCAATCTGATAATGTGTAATACTGCAGAATGCATCCCACAGGATTTCATTCAGCAAGGGGCAGACCAACAGATTCCATGGAATATAGTGTAATAATGATTGTGTGGAATTCCACAAGTCCAATACCAATGAAATTCTTTTGAACTAAGGAGAATGTTTCTAAATTCTTTGGAATTCTGCTCAGTTAAAAATTGAAATTTCCACTATGGATGGGTGAACCAGTTCGTCCAAAATATGAACCGATCCGAACATGCCAAAGTGTTCATAAACAAAAGGCTTCCAAACACTTTCTGCTGTTTGGATTGGTTGAGACAGCCACTGTACCATGGAAAATGCAGCACAAGAAGTACCAGAGCAGGAGGAAGCCGCAGAAGGGACCATAGACAAGACTCTTGTTCCTCATTGGATGGCTGAGCTGTCTGTCTCTCTAAGGTGGCAGCTGATTGGCTTGCTGGTCTAGCAACCCACTTGGTCCACCTTAGAGTTATGGAGAGGAATCAGGACAAAGAAGGAGCAGCAGCTTTTGTAGGCTGCTCTGTGCTGGGTGCCGATTCTGTGTGCTTGACTTGTGCTGCTTGCAGGTTTTTTATACCCCTTGTGCAACAGAGGAAGAAGGTGACTCTAAAAAAATGAAAGAAGAAAAAAATATATATATATATATATATATATATATGCAGTATGTGTGGACAGTGTTCGAGAGACAAAGTGTGACATTCCTACATCAAAAAAAGTTTTATAATTAGGCATGACTCAGCCTTAATTTTAATGTCTATATGTGGTAGTTGCATAATACAAAATATAAAGATAGTTCTGTATTTCTAAGTTTGAAAAAATGGCACAGTTATTTATGACATGTAAATTACTTTTGTGGATAACTCGGCGTCCAATATGCATTATTTCCCATTTCTAGTAATAAATAACATTTTCAAATGTAGTGTCTCTGTCTTCTATTTAAGTGTATTCATTTGCAACAACTAATGATTTGATGTTCTTCCATGCATATGTGTTGCTATCTATCCTCCAATGTAGACAGCACTAAAAATACTAACAGGAGGTTACCAAAGTTTCATTACTTCATGCTTATACTGTTTAAGCCCAGTCTACATGCCTTTCACACTTATGCTGGACATTAAGTAGAAAGATAAACATGAACAAATCACTTAGTTGTACTTGATTTGTTATGTGACCATCTCTGTTGCATAAAACTACTGTGGGTAACGCGGACACCTCAGTAGCAATGCAACATGTGAAATACATGGTACAACTTTTATTAATGGCTTATTATCAATCAAACAGCCAATACACATTGATAAGTAGAATGCTACTTCAGGGGCAATTTTGACATCAGTGTAGCTCTGCAGAGCCAGACTGAGGAGAAGACCAACCACAGTTAATAACCAGCAAGCACCCAGGCAAGCTGTTTGATACTGATAACTATACATGAGGGTGCCACATGATGCCCCTTGGCAACCCCGTGCCAGCCTTTGAGGGGAAAATGATGCCAAAATATCACACAGGCACACCCTATGCTCATCACCATGTGAATCACAGGGATGCTGCTGCAGCAGGGTTCTTGTTCTGCACGTGGAATACCACATCCAAACTACTCTACAAGTTAAAACAATACACCAAAGTTCACCATGAACAAGCAAAGGCAAGGCAAAATACAACTGGATGTTACACAGCGGGCATGAGCCACATCAGGGGTCATTTTGACATCACTGTATCTCCACAGAGTCAATCTGAGGGCAGGCCCAACCACAGTTACCAACCAGAAAGCACCCAGGCAATCTGTTTGGTGTTGATAACTGTAGATGCAGGAACTGCATGGTGTCCACTGACAACCCAGTGCCAGCCATTATGGGGAAAATGATGCCAAAATATCACATAGGCCTACCCTGTGCTCACCACCATGTGCATCACAGGGACACCACTGCTGCAGGGTTCTTGTACTCCACATGTATTGCCACATCCAAACTGCTTGAGTCAGGCCCAGGTGATGTATTTTTTTTATTTTCAAACAGTTCCAAGCTATTATGCCAACACTTGACATTTAATTTACAGGCAGTCTCGTTAGAAATAAATCTGCTAAATGTTTTTGCCAGATGAATCCAAACCACTGATATTGCCCAACAGGCACTAGTACACCCAGGCAATGACCAGATTCCAGTACTACAAATGGTATCCCTCCCATACCCCTGAATGTACTAAGCAATGCCATGAGCAGCCTTTCTGAGGTAAGCCCAAGTGTTGTATTTTTTTATTTTTAAACAGTTCCGACATATTGTGCCATCACTTGACATCTAATTTAGAAACAGTCTTATAAATAAATCAGGAAAATGGTTTTGCCAGATGAATACAAAACAATGATGTTGCCCTACAGGCACTATTACACCCAGGAAATTACCCAGTTATTACACATGGTACTCCCCCATGCCATGAGCAGCCATTTTGAGGCAGGCCCAAGTGATGTATTCTTTTATTTTTAAACAGTTCCAACATATTATGCCACCACTTGATGTCTAATTTAGAAGCAGTCTCATTCCTACATGTGGTAACCCACCATAACCTTGAATTAACTTACCGATGCCATAAGAAGCATTTTTGAGGTAGGCCCCATTGCTGTAGGTTTTTTTTTATTTCAGACAGTTCCAATATATTATGCCACCACCCACAACTGATCCCCTAGTTCAGTATGCCAATACAATGAAGCTCCTTTATAATCTTACATCAAGAAAGGCAACTTTATCATTTTAAAATAACACCCCCCCACACACACACACATACACACACACACCTACCTTAACCGGAGCCAGCATCACCTTTTCATTCTAAAAATTACAAGCATCTCTCAAAAATTGCATTTATTTTTATTTATAACATTTTAAGAGTGCAGCTTTTATATTCATTCCACATACACACTTCTAAAATAGAGCCATCATCACATCAACAGGTGCAGCATTCATTCAAAAAATACACATTCTTAGAATTTACCAGTAGGAACCCCACAGGTGTTGTTTTTTTTCCCCATTTAAACATGATTAAAGTAATCAGCAGGTGAAAGTTCACCAATATTAGCAATATTCTGAAAAAATGAAATTATACAATGAAAGCCCACTGGATGGATTGAAAACAAAAAACTATAAATCTCAAACAAAACTCTATTTGATTAGATTGGTCACATATGTGCACAGCCCCATTTTGAAGAGGCGCCCTTCACAGACAGCTGGGACATGAGAGAACACACAAATTTAACTTTTCTGCCCCCAAAGATGATACAACACAACTGTTGCATTATAGCCAGATATTATTTAATATGCCATATTAAAACAGTGCCAGCACCAGAAAAAAGTTCAGCTGATATACTTCCCAAACAAAGTTTTAAAATATACTATTTAATATGCCCAATGTAAACACTAACCACACCAGAAGAAAGTTCTGCTGATATATTTCCCATACACAACTTTAAACTATACTATTTAATATGCCCCATTTACACAGTGCTAGAACTAGAGGAAAGTTCTGCTGATATACTTCCCAAACAAAACTTTAAAATATACTCATTGTGCTGCACAGCCCACTAATCCAATCATCCCCTATTTTGAAGAGGGGCCCTTCACAAACAGCAGGACCATGAAGTCTTAAGTTGAATACTTTGCTTTTTCTTTCCCCAAAATGACGCAGAATAACTGCTAGACATTAGCCAGCAACTATTTAATATGCCTCCCAGAATTTTAACTTGCTATTTTGTAGCAGAATGCTGAAGATCATGTTTCCTAGTGAATGGAGACCTCAGAGATCCATCCAAACTCCTGCGCAGCACACCAGATTTAAAATGGATGATGCTTCATTCTACCTGTTTTTAAGAATGGTAAATGGGAGAAGCAGTGAGAAGAGAACAGTTTTGCTTAGTGCCAGAGTACCAAAACTGAATGCCTGATGTCACCTTCGAGTTCTGGCTATTTGTACCAATACCAGCATCATCATCATCCACATGGGTAACATGGACACGATAGCAAGAGCCACAGCTTTTGATGCTGCTGATCATAGCAAGCTCTATGTACCACTGCATTAAGATTGCAGATTTGTGTGGGGGAAACACATTAAGCAATGTGAACTGACACTGAAAAAAAACCCTCAAAGCATAAAGGCAGAATACACAAAAGAAATGATACAGCTATATAAGACACCTCAGTAATGCATAAAAGTAATAAATTACATGTGGTGTCATGTAAATGTAATTAAATCTGCATAAAGTCAATAATCACCGGGGGATAGTTGCACATCCACTCTGTCCGCTAAAAAAGAAAACTTCAGTATTCTGCTTTAAGTACAGTAAATGTAATGGTCACCAAGATATGTAGCACAGCCATGTCACAAAATGACTGTCCTTTTTAAGGCTATTTTCATTTTTAAAATGTTGCCACAGTAAAATAAAAATACATGCACCCTTTTTTTATGCACACTATCTCTTGACCATATTGGCAACAATACAGATCACAAATTCTGTATTGTTAATAAATTATGAGAAAAATACAGACCTTATTTTAAGTGCATACCCAAGTCTCTCGAATGCTGCCCACACACCTATATATATATATATAATACAGGCACGGTAGTGCCTGTATATTAGGGTTGATGAGGGTGTTTAAGGTTAAAGGGCAATTTTTGGACCTTAATAACTTTGTAATGGTTGAAGTGATTTCTATGAAATTTGTCATGCATAATCACCCTGGGTAGATGTTTGTGTGGGAAATTCTGTCTCAATAGCTTTAGACATTTCTGAGATCTAGAGTGTTAAAAATAAAAGTCTGGGACTTCAGGCATTTTGTTGTCCACCTGTGTCTCGGAAACAGCTTTAGCTTCTGGGTTGAAAATTTCGGGGTAGAAAGCCTTGGCCTTAGAGATATGCCTTTTGAAGGTTTGGTGAAAAAATATTAATCCATTCCAAAGTTATTAAATCCTGTATTTCCCATTATTTCCTATCGGGGAAAAAATAGATGTAAAAGTGATAGTGATTTTCGTACACTGTCATCATGTTTTGCATAATTTGCACCATAATAACTTTGCTACCCTCCAGTGGATTTACAGGATATTTGACATCCATCAACCTAGAGCCCAGCTCTCTTGATCTGACAAATGTGGTTTGAATCCCATATGAAGTTTCTGAGATACACAGTGTTGAAAAAACAGGTTGTTGAGGTTTTTGCCGTTTGATGTGTTTAATGTTAAAAGGCAATTGTTGGACCTTAATTACTCTGTAATAGTAAAAGTGATTTCTATGCAATTTGGCATGTTTAATCACCCTCGGTAGGTGTTTCTATTTGGTAACCTTTGTCTCAATATCTTTAGTCATTTCCGAGATACAGAGTGTTAAAAATAAAGGTTTGTTTATTTTTGGCATGTTTTTTGTCCTGCTGTGTCTTGGAAACGGCTTTAGCTTCAGGGCTGAAATTTTCAGGGTAGAAAGCCTTGACCTCAGAAATGTGCCTTTTTAAGGTTTGGTGAAAAAATATTAATCCATTCCAAAGTTATTAAATCTTGAAATTCTCATTATTTCCTATGGGAAAAAATAGATGTAAAAGTGAAAGTGATTTTTCGCACACCATCATTCAGTTTTACATATTTTGCACCTTAATAACTTTGCAACCCTCAAACAGATTTGTAGGAAATTTAGAATGCATCAACCTAGGGCACAGGTGTCTTGATCTGACCAATTTAGTTTGAATCCCTTGTGTGGTTTCCGAGATACACAGCGTTGAGAAAAACAGGTTTTGAGGTTTTTGCTGTTTTTTACTGTGTCCACCTGTATCTCAGAAACAGCTTTAGGTTCTCAGCTGAAATTTTCAGGGTAGAAAGCCTCGGCCTCACCGATGTGCCCTTTGAAGGTTTGATGAAAAATATTAATCCATTCCAGAGTTATTCAATTTTGAATTTCATATTATTTCCTATAGGAAAAAAATAGATGTTTAGCACGACAATGGATCCCATGTTACAGGAGCAGCTGCAATGTGGGATTCTAGGTCAGACATAATATGCTGCTGGCCATGTTGTTCTCCACTTAAGAAGAGAAATGAATGAAGTATACTTTTGACATGGGGTATAATTATTGACCTTCCACTAGTGTGGCACACTAGGGAGCCCACCCCCAGTGCACCAAAAGCATTAACTTTTTTAAAAGTTGTTTCTCACACCAGGATGCCCACCACTGGTGTCACATGCACCCCCAGCCCATTCTAATATTAATTGCGTTTGCCAACATTGTGTTGCCCAATCCTTGTGTCAGCATTTCAAGCTCCACCCAAACACTGTAGGACACTGGCGATCCCACTCTCAGTCTTCCCAAACATATGTTTTATATATTTGCTGATGGGGGGGCCCTATCCCTCTGTCAACACTAGAAACCCATGCACCCCACCTCCAAGTCAGTGTAGGGACACTGGGGAGCCCACTACAAGTGTCCCAAATATGACTCCCCCGTAAATGCCATGCCCCCCACCAGTGCTAGTGCCAGTTAAGGGACACTGGGGATCCCACCCCTGTGTTCCAATATATCTCCCTCCTTGAAAGCCCCCACTAGTGTAGGGACACTGGGGAGCCCACTCCCAGTGTCCCGATATGCCTTCCTCACTGAAAGGCAGCCCCCCCACCAGTGCCAGTTCCAGTGTATGGACACTGTGGATCCTAACCCCAGTGTCCCCAAAACTAATTTAATAATGCCCTGCAAAAAAGAAAACCATCACACTACATCTTTTTTTTATACCTGAAAAAAATAAATCGGTCCACCTTTGTCCCCATAGTCTCCCTCTCCCATCCCCACTCTCCCACTGAGCCCCACCTTCCCACATCCCCTCACCCTACATGTACCCCCAAAGGTCTGCACTGTCATCTTCTGTGGACTAGGACATGCCTGCTGTCTTCAAAGCTTAACTGCGAACTGAAGAATCGAGGTAAGTTCCGTATAATGGCAGTCAAAGGCATTTTGAACTTATGTTGATATCTAAGCCATGTTTCGGTATTTTTGCACCAAATTTTCAACATGGGTTTTTTGGGACCCCACCTCATGAACACTGGCACTGGCATTTTGTTATTCAGCCCCAAAAGGTGATTTCCAGGTCACTGTGCAAGTCACCTTTCAGGACTGATTGCCAAAATGACAGTGCCAGTGTTCATGAGGTGGGGTACCAAAAAGCCCATGTTGAAAATTTGGTGAAAAAGTTCTGAAAAATGGCTGCTTTATGAGCATGCTTTGTGCAGTTTTAAGGAAAGTTTAAAAAAAACCTTGATAAGTATATATCCACAGCGGCAAATCTGGACCATTACATCTTGTCCTAACAGGAGCTGATTAAAGGGCTCACACCTCCTTTGCTCATGGAAACATAGAAACATAGATGTTGATGGCAGATAAGGACTGCCAGGCCCATCCAGTCTGCCCATAAACTTAGTGAACTTAGTGAATTTAGTTTCTATGCAGGCACATAACTTTAGTGATTTACAATATTTTGACTCCAAATTTTCAACATTGACATTTTTTTTCACAGCTTCTCATGAATAGTACAGCTGTCATTTTTCACAACCTGCCTGAAAGGTGGTTTTGCATCTCTGGCACAGAATGGCCTGGTCACTGTGGGAAATCACCATTTGAGACCAATGAATGAAATGACAGTGGTAGTGTTCATGAGATGGGGAGCCCGAAAAGGCTCTGTTGAAAATTTGGTGAAAAAGCTCCCATCAATTGCTGAGTTTATCTGAAAAATAAGGAAATTCATTGCAAAAAACTTTGTTTAATGCACCATTAGGGTTGAATGGTTACAAGTAGGGAAATATAAACTTAGGGTTCCCAAGCATAAGTCTCCACACCCACTGTGAATGCAGGAATAAGCTTGAGGGGAACTGAGGCTTCCCAACCCCAGCACCCCACTCACACCCTTGGCTTTCAATCGTAAGACTTCATCCTCACCCTGCATACAGGAACAGGTGTGACGGGTGCACCTTGGTATTTTGAACCCTAATGCTCACCCAATTCCAAGACTAAGTAAGGTAATATGGGTGCAGAATAAGAGAATGGGGTGAGCATTAGGGTTCAAAATGCTACGGAAAGGTCTCCTGATGTGCCAAATTTCTTGTGAATTGGTTTTGTAGTTTTTGTGACACAGAACATCAATAAATCCTAAATTTATCAGTTTGTTACATTTCTTTGTCCACCTGTACCCGAGAAATGGCTTTTAGTAGTGGTCTGCAATTTTTAGGGTAGAAACCTTTGCCTTACAGATTTGCCTTTGGAAGGTTTGATGAAAAAAATATTAATCATCTCAAAAGTTATTAAACTTTTAACTTCCCATTATTTCCTATGGGAGCATTTATATGTTGAGCAGGAAAGTTGTAATTTGCACAAGTTACATAACTTTCACAAGATACTATTGCATTTTGTGCAAATTATCTAATTTGCACAAAATACAACAGTATCTTGCACAAGTTGTGTAATTTGCACAAATGGGAGTGCAGGGTTCGCATGGCCCTGTGTTCCCACCATAACATAAGGATGCTGTATTACTGTCTCAGTGGAGGGATGGCAGAGCAGGTTACAAAGGACCCTGCAGTCCCACCTTAACATAAGAACAATGTTATACTGTCTCAGTAGAAAGATGGTAGCGCACTGTAAAATAAGGATACTGTTATAGTATCTCAAGGATACTGATGTACTATCTCAATGGAGGGATGGGAGCACAGAGTCCAAAGGACCCTGCTATCATACTGTAAAATAAGGATACTATTAAACTATCTGAAAAAGTAAGTAAATTCATTGCAAAAAAACCCATTAATGCACCATTAGAGTTGAAGAGTAAAATGTAGGAAAATGCAATCTTAGGGTTCCCAAGCATAAGACCCCCATCCCCACCACTGGCTTCCAACCTGAACACCCCACCTTCACCTTCAGCTTCCAACCCTAAGGCCCACCTCCAACCTACATGCAAGAACAGGTGTGAGGGGTGTGTCTTGGGGTTGCAAACCCTAAGACTCAGCCCATTTCAACAGTTAACCTGGCATGGGTACAGAATAAAACAATTGGGTGAGCATTAGGGTTTACAACCCCGAGGCACAACACACCAAGTCAACATGACTCACAGCATGAATTCATGATCAATCACATTCATGGTCATCACAAATTTCAAATTTGGCAACTATTTCTGGAAGCCCAGTTCCATCCAGCTTCTGGAGCTCCAGGAAGCACTGCCAGTGATAAGCCAACAAAACTCAAGTAATGAGTTCACAATGAATCACATTCATGATCATCACAAATTTCAAATTTTCAATGGCAACTTTTTCTGGAAGCTCAGTTCTACCCAGTATCTGAAGCTCCAGGAAGTGCTGCCAGTGCCAAGCCAACATGACTCATGTCACAAGTTCACAATCAATCACATTCACATTCACAATCATCACGAATTTCACATTTTCTATGACAACTATTTCTGGAAGTTCAGTTTCATCCAGTTTGTTGAGCTCTGGAAAGTGCTGCCAGTGACAAGGCAACGTTACTCACGTCATGACCAATCACGTTCATAGTCATCATGAATTTCAAATTTTCAATGGCAACTATTTGTTGCAGGCCCATGTAGTAAGTCGACTACATCAGCCCCTGTGATTAAATCATCCACTTCTTTTAAAGATTTCCTCAACAGTAGCACCATTAATGAAGCATGTGTATTTGCAGTGTTTTTCTTGGATATCTACCTCTTGTGTTGCATGTCACATAGTCACTACTCATGAATCATGATGACGAATCACACCACTATAATTTTTTTTGTGTAATCATTTTTTTTTTTCTTTTTCAATCTCTGGTTTCATCACGAATCAGGACACCCAGTTATCATGTGATGTCACTGACAAGCCTTGGTCCAGTATGATGCTTCTGTTAGTGTTCACATTCTGCAGGATGCCCTACTAGCAGATGGACACAAATATCTGTCCTCACAAGCTGGCTGTATTTAATCCAGTAGCTATAATCTGAGACCACATATTGTAACATTTATAATATTATATGTGTGTTTCTGAGTCAGGCAGTTTAGGGAAGTACAGCCATTGGTATTTCAAATTTTCAATGGCAACTGTTTGTGGAAGCTCAGTTCCATTCAGTTTCTGGTGCTCTGAGAAGAGCTGTCAGTGCCAGGTTCATGACTCACATCACATCATGACAAATCACATACATGGTCATCGCGAATCACACCACTTCAACTTTTTTTGGTGCAACCCTGTCTTTTAATTTTTAATCTTCGGTTTCATCATGAATCAGGAAACCCAGTTATCATGTTACATCACTCATGAGCCTTGGTCCAGTACGATGCTACTGTTAGTGTTCACATTCTGCAGGATGCCCTTCTAGCAGTTGGACTCAAATCTTTGTCCTCACAAGTCGGCTGTATAATACAGTAGCTATAATCTGAGAGTGAGCATTGTAGAATTTATAATACTGTATGTGTGTTTCTGAGTTGGGCAGTTCATGGAAGTACAGCCATAGGTATTTCAAATTTTGAATGGCAACTGTTTGTAGAAGCTGAGTTCCATCCAGTTTCTGGTGCTCTGAGAAGCACTGCCAGTGCCAAGTTCATGACTCACATCACATCATGATGAATCACATTCACAGTTATCATGAATCACACCACTTCAACACCCAGTTATCATGTCACATCACTCACAAGCTTTGGTCCAATACGATGCTTCTGTTAATTTTCATATTCTGCAGGATGGCCTACCTGTTGTGTTCCATATCGAGAACCATTGTTGAATGTAATTGGTGACATACATTATAAACACATTGTCCCCTTCCACAAAAAGTCACACTCAGAAGACTGGTTAAATAAAAAATAGAGATCTGGGACTTGCCTGCCTTTGCACCATATCATCATCATTCAGGGGTGGGTGGGACTTGCAGCCAGTACATGACATGATTATACTGGAAGCAACTATGGCAGACAAGTCCCTGATCTCACACACAGTTGCTTTATCATTCTGAGGAGCTCATTTAGCTAAATATGCCTTAAACAGATTGACTGAAATTTAAAAATGGTGCTTAACTCTGTTTTTCACCCTGACAGTAGTGGTAAAAGCAATAGTGAAGTGGTGATTTTTGGACTGCCTGGTGCTCTGTCTTTTTTTGCCATGTTGCTTCACATCTTGTTCCATAATGAGAGCCATTGCTAAACAAACGTGATGCCAACCATATCCCCTTCTCCAAAAAGTCAGACTTGGGATACTAGGTAAAAAAAAAATAGAGCTCTGGGACTTGCCTGGCTTTGGACCAAATCATCGTCACCCTCCAGTAGGCATATCGATAGTCACATTATTCACTCCTCATCTCATTTCACTACTCATGCTGTTTAGTACTACTAAACAGGGGTTGAATTGCTTTTTTCCTGTAGATGCATTGATTAAAAGCTGTTTAAAATGATTTTTTTCACATACAGTTACCATAAAACCATAAAGATCATAAAAGGTTCAGATAAGGTTCGGAGAAGCATCCAAACCATTTTTTGCTTATCAGAACCTTTTAGAATCTCAGAACCCTAATTTCCAGACAGAAGCAAATGTACTTTGTCTAGAACCACTTGTGCCAGGATAACTACTGTATTACTGTACTTAGGATTCTGCTTTGGTTGTCCACTGACATGTTTGATATGGTCCTGTGGGGAAGTCACATAAATCTCCTTGTATAACATATACAGCTTTTTCAGGCAGTTGCATTTCATTAGAAGACACATCTCACTGATGTAGCTCTGTATACTGAGGTCAACAGGCCTACAATATGGTGTAGATAGAGACAGAGACTCTGTATGCATCCCACACATTATGTTAACCTGCACACACTGTTATGCACCAACATCAGCAATATGTGAATAAAAATGTGTGATTGTATGACAGCACATGTAAGGAATTCCAAAATGGGGCTCATAGAATCTTCTGATATTGAATATATTCTATTTTTTAATAGGAGATTGATTCTGGAGTTAAACAGAGTTATTCAGCCGCATCTCCATGGTGATCACTGCTGAATCATAGCTACCATTCTAGCCCGCATGGATTCACCACATCCCTTGAATCCAGTTTATTTTGCTGTACAAATTATTTTGAGGCATGTTTTTGTAATAGCCAAGAAATTAAATGTAATTATGTGTTGTATACTTTAGGTTAAATGTAGTAATCATTCATATTTCTACAAAAATAAATGAGATCTGTGTCTTTTTAAACTGTTTTGTAACTTGTAGGAGAGGGTTCATCACTAAATATCCTGTTCAAAATCTCACTCGTCATTCTGACTAATTCTCATCCAACTCTCAGCTGAGTCTGTTTACCACTAACTTCTTTAATAGTTTACACAGAAGGTGCACGGCTAGTTGTTCTTCGCTGGCCTAAAGCTGTCTGGTCTCCCAGGATCATCTTTGATTGTATTTATATTATTAAGTAATTCTTAACTTCAAGTCCAAGGCAACTCAATTTTATTTATGTGGCACACAATCCAAGGGGCTCAAGGTGGCTCAAATAGAAAACAATTGAGCAACAATTTGATAACATTTGAAAAAAACAAAATACCAATAAAAACAATAAATAATAACAATAATTCACCGTAAGTCACTATTTGATCCAGAGAAGATAATAATTGTACAAGTTATTGTTTTGTGTGAATGTGTTTCTGCTTAGAAAATGTTTCCATTTAAATTTACAATGTTAATGTTTTAACCCACACTGTGATAAATCTAGCCACTGTCTACTTAAACAGCATAGTCATGTCTTTAATTACTACCATGACCAATCTCCTGTGGAGAAATCAACAATTGTACTATTTCCTATTGAATTATTTGACAGTTCATAATTTTAAGTGCTGTCTGCACTTCTATTGGTAACATATGTGGCTAATCTATTTCAACACTCTCCAGTTTTGTTTTGTTTTTGTTTGTTTTCTGGCCTGTCTTTAGTTGAGCACTAAATGTTTTGTTCTGTTTGACAGCATTCCTTCTTTCAATGTAAAGAGTATAGATATATCTTCTTCATAGGTCTTTTGACAGATCTTGGTTATATGTTCTTAGGCAGACTTAATGAAATGAAAAGAATGTAGTACTATTTGACACCTGCCATGCAAACTCTGTCACTAAACACTTTGAAATACAGGAGAGACACGGGAGCAAAAATTAAAGACTATTTTAGCACACACAGAGATTCAAGAAAGTACATAGATAAGTTACACAGTATTCTCTGAGTGGGTAAGCACAGGGAAGGGAAGGAAGGAAGGAATGAAGGAAGGAAGGAAGGAAGGAAGGAAGGAAGGAAGGAGGGAGGGAGAAAGGTCAAGAAGCAATATGGAAGAAGAAGAAGAATCAGTATTTATATAGCGCTTTTCATACACAGTATCCCAAAGTGCTTTACAAGCAATGCTAGACTGGTAGTGAAGTGAATGAATGTGTGGTGGTGGCAATATCGCACATCATCACCCACACACACAGCCTGGATAATTGCATGAACCGGTTTAAGGGAAGGGGAATGTTGACCAGGACACCGGGAATGTTCCCTGCTCTTTATGAAGAGTACCCTGGGTTCTTTTACTTCCACCTGGACAACCACCAGGACAACACCAGGATGGGCAGAAGGGACCTCGGTTTAACATCTCATCCGAAGGACGGCACACCCCAGCAGTACAGCACCCCCAAATACTGCACTCGGATGAGAATGTTGCTGATATTTTCAGCACACAGTGAGATTCAAAGTTCACAGAGTGATATCAGAAAGATGTAATGACTACCCGGGGCCCTCAGGGATATCCTATCCATACTCTCCAAGGAGGCCAGTCTGGATTGCAGAAATTTTGCTAAACTGTGCACTCAGGTCTACCAGTGACATAGTGCCTCCACCTGAGGTACTAATTGGGGGCACATGGGTATTGCACACAATAATGTCACTCCTCAGGAATGATAAAATTACTTCTGCCTGCATAGCCCATATCCAGAACATGTAACATTAAAACAGAATTGACAATCCCAAAGAAATACAGCTCAAACAAATAATTTATCAAAAGGGATTGGTAAGGAAAGAATAAGGGGGCAGAAGGGAAGGATTTGAGTAATGGGAAGCAGATGAATTCTTATTCCTGGAGGGGGGATTTCAAAAAGGTTGGATGGAGATGAAAATGCATGCTGGGCCTGCATCTGAATCCATTCACTTGCATACAAGCAGCACTGCTGCAAATTGTAGAAGTTGTATTAATTTACTACAAAAAGTCACAACGTATGTCAGAAAAGTGATGCAGCTGTGACTTGCAATGAAATTGCATATGTTTTTGGAGTCAAACTCTGGATGCTGTTAGGCCATCAAATAAATGGCTAACAGGCTGAGATGCATTTCTGCTTTGAAAATAGCAGTCACATCTTGGAAAGCTCCTTTCAAAAATCCTACCCTCTGTATTTTAGCCATATAGTAGCTCCACACAATCTATCCACCCCTTGGCAGACAATAAATTCCCAAAGTGGGTGTACCAAATCTGTTTCCCTCCAGCAGTCATTGGCAAGAGCTCACCTAGGTGTAGTAGTACCTCACTGTGATACAGTCCTGCTAGCAGGGCAGGTGGTTCGGCGGTGCATGTAACTGTTGCTGGCAAACTGTTTCAAAACCCAAACTGTCTTAAAATTAATAATTTTGAATTTACTTATGGAAGATATCCCTATTTGTAATCCAAAATGAGTTGCCAGTTGGCCACCTTAGATCTTCTGCTTGGGCCTAGAAATTTTTATAAAAAGCTCACCCAGGTGTTTTTTTCCCTCTGTTCAAAACACACTTGCTATAACCGCAGTTGCAGGGCTGAAACTCCAGTGGTAGCTCATTGTTTTGCTGATTCTCAGATGCCTCAGATTTTCTAATAGCTTAGCGGGTGAGATGCATGAATGTGCTGCAGGCTGGAGGACAGGCTTCTTTGGGGTCGTCTGGTCTCTCTCACCCAGCTCCTCTGTTCTCTTCTAGTCAGTCATTTAGCTACTTTTGCAGGGGGGCTAAGGGACTCTGTAGTAGACAATGGCCTCAGTCCATCAGTATCTTCTCTGTGGAGGTTGATCCCTCTGGTGAAAAGTCAATGATGTGTCAGGAACAAAACCCAGCTCCATGTCTTGCATTTCTGCTTTCAGTTCTGATAAAATGTGTACACAGTCTTTAGGAGGCTTTATAGGCCAGCAGCTCCTGGCAGCCAGTACATTCAAGGCTCAAAGCTTTCTCCATCTTACAGATGCACAAAATGAGCCAAGATCCTTGTTTACAGCCATTTTATACTGAACTGATCTCAACGTTTCATTGGCCAGTCTTTCCCCAGGCTGATAGGGATTTCAAATGCCAATCCATCTGTGCAGAGCTTGCAAACAGTCATTGGAGAAAATCAAGTTACCAAATGGCAAACATTTATGATCAGTGGCCATCCAGTCATTTATGAATATGGTAACTCTGTCCACTTTAGACCCAGATAAACTGCCCAGGTGAAACGACCATTCACGGTGAATGAGATCTTTGCCATTATCAAAACCCTCAACAATAATATGTCACCTGGGCTGGATAGATTTGTTGCAGAATTTTATAAGGGTTTTGGGGAGAAAGTGGCCCCCATACTGTCACATTGTTTACCATAACACATGATAATGGGGCTTTGCCAGACTCCTTGCATTCTGTCATGATCATTGTATTACTGAAGGGGGAGGCACTCCAGGTGTGCAGCATTTTGACCAGTATCTTTGCTTAGTCAAGATATAAAACATTTTGATAAGGTCCGTGCAAGTAGATTGCAAAATGTATTAGATGAACTGATGCATCCTGATCAAAAGGAGTTCATTCCAGGGAGACACATTCAGGATAGTGTAAGAAAATTGCTGAACAGGATTTTGCACACCAGGGGAAGGAATGAGGATCATATGGTAATCTGGACTTGCAGAAGGTGTTGTGATCACCTGGATTGGGGCTTTTTGAAGGCTGTGTTATCCCATATGGGTTTTGAAGGAAAATTTCTGCAATGAACACTTGCTCTGTACAGTGGCCCCGATCCCAGGTTTGAGTGAATGGGGTCATGTCAAAGGAGTTCTTGATAAAACGAGGCACTAGGGAGGGGTACCCATTGTTGTCATTGTTGTTTGCATTGAGTAAAGAGCCTCTGTTGGAGGCACTGAGGGCGTACAAGGACATCCCAGGTTTCATAGTGGAAAGGGATGAGATTAAGGTTTCACTGTATGCAGATCACACCTTATTGCATCTTAATGACACATAATCTCATTTATCAAGGTTGCTGGACCTCCTGCAACAGTTTGGTGTGGTTTTGAGGCTTAAGGTAATTGTGGAGAAGACTGAGGTCCTGCTGCTCGCAGCCTAAAATCTCCACTTTTATAGGGCTGATACCCATTCAGATGGGTGGATGACCAATTTAGATACTTAGGAGCTCAGATTTCGAAAGAGATAAATATCCTCTATAAATTCAGTTATGCCCCTCTAATCCAGGTGATTCAAACTTGATTTGTATAGATCATCGGAACTGTCCCTCACATTGGTGGGGCAGGTTGAGGTACTGCATATGAATGTGTTGTCATGTCTGCTTTTTCTCTTTTCCACCCTATTGTTAGAACCACTTAGGTTATTATGGACTACATTGGTGAAGTCAGTGTCAGGATTCATATGGGCCAGGCATAAACCCAGGCTGAAATGGAGCCTTTCCAAGCTGGGTAGAGGCAAGGGTGAGTTGGGGTCTTGTATTTCAGAAGATATTTTTTGGCCTGTCAGGCAAATGTTATGCTAGTACCTCTGCCGGAAGAGGAACACCTCCCCTTCAGTGGGTGGCAATGGAGAAAACGGGACTGGCTTTGTGCAGGGTAGGTGATTTTCCATTTGGTTCCCTGGATAAAGGTTGAATCAATCAAGTCCCTAATATCTGGGCAAAAGTCACATTAAAGGCATGGTGCAGAGTGGTAGATTTAATAAAAGGCAATAAGGGAATTAGTGAACTCACTCCCAATAGTGTGTGCCCATGGTTTTCTCCAGGACAAAGAGATCCAACATTTCAGAGGTGGGGACATACAGGGTAAGGTAGGGTAGACCACATTTTATCTCAAGATGTAATAAAATGATTCTTGCAACTCTGACAGGAATTTATGCTTCACCAAAAGGACTTCTACTGCTATTTGCAGTTTAGGAGCTATCTCCTCTCAGCCAATCAGAAGTCCGAATAACAACAACACGGGATATCTTACAGCAGGTTTTAGTGTTGTATTTCACTATCTCTGACTTGGGGTACTGGGTTTCCCACTTGTATAAAGTCCTAGACAATCAAGATATGGTGCCAAAGCAGGAAGTACAAACTCAGTGGTAGAGGGAGATGGGGTCCATTCTCACTGAGCAGGAGTGGAAGGAAGTATGGGTAGGTACTGCCAAGGGTTTCCTCCTCCTATGTTGGAGGGAGCACAGATGGAAATGGTTACATGTTTTTTCCACACGCCAGTAATTAGAAAACATTTTGACTCCTCCTTCACGGATCAGTGTTGGTGAGGCTGTAATATGCAATTGCACCACTTGCATATCTTCTGGGACTGCCCCCAGTTAGACTGTTTCTGGGAATGAAGTGGTGCAGGCCCGGAGTCTAATATTGGAGACATCAATTCTCAGAATGCCCAAATATCTGATATTGGGGGTCTCACTGTGGGTGTGAGGAGGAAGACCTGTAAATAACTCTTTCAGATTTTGATTAGTTACACTATGAAAGCAGTGACCCAGAAATGGCTAAAGGAGGAGACCCCAGACAAGGGGGCATTGCTAAAAGTGTATAAACAGATCCAAGTGATGGAATCTATTATGGTCTATCTACATTTTTCTGTCTGATGAATACACTGCAAGATAGTTGCCCTTAATGCGTTTCTTAGACAGCCTCACTAACCCCATTGTGCTAGAACAAATGGCAGGCTTGGAGTCCTCTCCCTGAGAAATGCAATGGAGGGAATTGTACCCTAGGATGCCCTTTGCCCTTGCAATGCATAGACACCACCCCTGATAATAAGAAGAGGATATTTGTCATGCAGTTTTCATTCTCTGGCAAATTGCAGCTGGACACCCCAAGATAAATAGTATTCATTGGGAAGTTTTTATGCTGACCCAACCCACCCTTTCTGTATGTGTATGAGTCTGTGTTTTTTGTATTTGTAATGTGAAAGCATACCCATTAGTATTTATATAGTTATGTGAATGTTGCTAAGGTGTGGATTGTTTGGTTGCATATTTGTGTATTTTGACGAAAACTGTTTCAATAAGCTTGTATTGACCTTTTTGCAGCAGTTATTGTGGGGAAAGAGGGCTGGGTCATAGCATGGCCACTGCGAAGTGTGTTTACCTTGATATTCTTTGCTTCTGCAGCTGCCTTTTTTTAAAACTCTTGATGGCTGATTTTAACTGTCCTGACCCCACTGCCAGGTCTTGAGCAAAGTCTTTGTTTATTTTTGTAGGCTCTTTGGATTTTGCAGAGTTGAAGGGGTTGAAAGTGTGGTGGCCTTGAAGCTGCTCTCCTTCTTACTCTCTGCTGCTTCTGTCACATGCGCACCTTGTCTGTTGCTATCCTGCACATTGCCTGCCCTGGGGCTTGGAAAAACACTGAACTGCACCTCCTGGTGCTCCTGATCCCCAGTCCTGGCTCTGCTGCCTTTCATGGAGTATGGGACCCTGTTTACTGCAGAAGCACAGCCCAAGTTCATTAATTGGTGCTCTGGCTCTGGCTCCTTTAAGACATTGCCACTGAGGTGAGGCTATCTTGGCACATCTGTTGGCAGTTTCAGTTAATCACTGACACTGCTGTCTGTCCTGAGGTTTTGGAAACACCTCTTCTCTGTGCCTGGTGGTGCTTTCTGTACTTGTCATGGTCCTTATCCTGATGCCAGTCCTGGGGCCAGGATGGTGGCACTACACACATGTGGCTTCAGTCAGGGAGATAAAGGAACCTGGCTTGACTCACCCAGGGCTCCAAGATGCAGCTGTTTTTGCTCTTCCAGTACCCAGTCATAGGAGCCAACATTTATTTTTCCTTGGGAAGACTCAACAAATGGCTGGGGGTCTGGAGGCAACCAAGGCTCCCAGAGGCTCTGGGGTTTTTGGTGCTGTGTGGTGCATTTTGAGGGTTTTCCTGAAGAGACAGTACAGCATAACACACACAATTTCAATGCTAGCACATTACCCAAATGTGCCTGAATTCTGTTGTTACTCATCACCGTGACAATCTACTGCCCAGCAAGGGGCAGTGTCACTCAACTACCTTGATCCCTCCCCAGCTACTAACATAGCCTCTGATGGTGTCAATCACCCAGACCCATTCTCCAGCAAGTGTTGCAGATACTAGTGGTGTCACTCACCCATCTTCACCACCTCCCCAGCTACTGGCATATTCTCTGGTGTTGTCACTAACCACCTTGAACCACTTCCCACCCAGTGAGGGACACTGGTGGTGTCCCTGACATGGTGACTTTTTCTGCAGTCTAACCCCCAAATCTTCTCTCAATAAAATGAATTTGCCAAATATACTGTCTGATGTTTTATTAAAATGCCACCCACTTCACACAGTCAAGGGATATCTCCTCTGGCCCTATTCCTGGTCTGTGGAAACTGGGTAGCATTTTAATAAAACACATGTAATGTGTACTGTCAAAATCCATCTGGAACACAGTAGGGGATGGCAGAGGTTGCTAAGCAAAAATTCCTAAGCATATCTTAACTTGACATCTCTTTCTCTCCTATACCTGGTCTGTGGAATGTAGGTGACAATTTAATAAAACACATGTAAGTACTGTCCAAAACCCTCTAGCACACAGTTCCCTATGTCTAGCCCATGCAGTTTTGAATTCCCCACCTACTTTGTCATTGCCATCCCTGCTGGTAGGCTGTTTCATGCTTCCACCACATTTTCTGTGAAGTACTTGCTCACATTTCCCCTTAATCTATCCCCTTCCAGTCTCATGTCATGCCCTCTTGCTCTAGAGCATCTCATGTTCTGTGCAATGGGCAACCACCCTTCCTCACATTGAACTATATGTACCACCACCCATTGTCTGTTATCACCAGATTAACAATGTTTTGAGACCCACATGGCACCACAACTTGTGCATCAGTCTCCATTGTGAAATGGTGCTGAACGCATTGCTGCAATCTTGGTAAGCCAACCTACAAGCCGGTTAACTACTTGAACTCCTAATAAAAGACATGAATCTCATGAATTGTCAAAGTTCCCCCTCACCCCCCACCACAGAAATGTAGGTGGCCATGGGTTCTGTAACCCGTTACCTAAATAATATTGATGAATCCTTTCCTTGATTATTTTGTGCCATGGACACACCCACACTCAATATCAACTGAGAAGTTGATTTTCCAGCCACCACTGCTTCCTGTTTAGTCACCCCCCCAAAAAATATGACAGTTAACAAGCAATGTCACAATGAGTTACTATTACTGGACAAAGACATTTGTAATAAGTAATAAATAAAATAAATAAATAGTACCGCCAACATTGATCCACGCCTTCGTTACCTCCCGCCTTGACTATTGCAACTCCCTGTACCTAGGGCTATCGGGGGTTGAGCTTCGTCGTCTGCAGCTAGTGCAGAATGTGGTGGCCAGGTTATTGACTGGTTCTTCTAGATCCAGTCATATAATGCCTGTGCTCCGCGGACTGCACTGGCTGCCAGTATTTTGGCAAATCGCCTTCAAGGTCGGTTTGCTGACCTATAAAGCCCTACATGACCAGGGACCTACTTATCTGAAAGAGCTCCTTTGCCCCTACTGTCCCTCCGGCCCCCTCCGATCCACTGACGAGGGATTGCTGGAGATTCCCAGGGTCCGTTTGAAAACGTCAGGGGCTAGATCATTTAGTTTTATGGCCCCGACCCTGTGGAATTCTCTACCTCGTCAGGTGCGAAATAGTCCGACTGTCCTGATTTTTAAAGGAGCCTTGAAGACCTATCTTTTTAACATAGCTTTTATTGATTTATAATAGTTTTAGATTTTGTTTATTTATTGTTCTATGAAATTGTACAGGCACTTTGGTTTTAAGAAAAGCGCCTTTTTAAAAATAAAGTTTGATTGATTGATTTATTGATTTATTTCACACAGGACAGATTTGAAAATTACATCAGATTTGGCAACAGCTAGTTTGCATCCAGGTCAGCCAGGTCCAGTGTTAACTATACTCATCTCAGAAAAATGCCACATGAAAATCTGATGGACCCCAGGCATAGGCATAGTTCGTGGAATAGTAAATCCAAGCAGACTAAAGTTGCTGTGCTCCCTACATGTCCCCATCTCCTACCTGTTGGAATTTTGAAGTTAGTTTCATCCTTCTGGTTTTCTGACTGCCTCCCAGGCCCCCAAGTCCAAAGCATTGCTCCCTTTGTTTCTGCTGCTGGCCGTGTCCCTGTTCCATGCTGTATGCTCATTCTGCCCAAGCCCCAAGCCCAGAGAGCATGAACACCTCACCAGTCACCAGTTCCTGCTTAGGAAGCCTATGATATCCCGACTGGGACAAGAGTGAAGTGGAGGGAGGGAGCGAGGAAGTGAGTAGGGACTCTGCAAAAGTGGAGGAGCAAAAAATTAAAAAGAGAACCTCGACTGCAGGTCTGTGCTTATCCACTAGTAGGGCCTGAGTGAGTCATTTAGCAAGGAAAGTGACTGCCAACACATCAGCATCAATCCTGATTCCCACTGAAATGGTGCACATGGATTGTCTGGGCTGGAAGGGAATTTTTAAACTCTATTCTGTTAAAGTGCTGGTGGCTGGCTGATGAGGTTAACTGTTCTACCTCAGTTTAATCCCTGCTGCAGCCTGCAAGAATTGTATAAATTGCAGGGTGGTAAGATGCCCCATCTAATCTTCCTGGGGGGGTCTTCGGCCCCTCAGCTGCGCTGCAGTTTGCGCCTACTGTATGACCCCAGTTCAGCAGTCCTGTTTGACAGGGGACCAGAGGGTGAAGTGGCAGTAGTGCTGGACTGGAGGAAGGCAGCAAAGGGCCCATAAACAAAAAAGATAAGCCCCAAATATGGCTGAGCGCATACACAGAGATTACAGAAAAATAAAGAAAGGCTGGCTAAGTCATTTGCTTAGAGGCACATAGTGAATAAGCACAGTAAGTGGTGTTATGGGATTTAAAGCTGGATCTTCAGATATTTGATTAGAAACGAAAGACCACCTTATGGACAAGCATCAACAGAAACAAACCAACTCCATATTAAAAGGGGGCAATAGACCAAATAAGACAGCACTTGCCTTCTTAAAAGGATCCAGTGATTCAAAGATGGTAGAGATGGGTGATGGATCAAATTCAAATTCCAATTCTAGTTCTGTTTTATTTTTAGGAGGGATCACCTTTGTTGATCAGGCAGATACAGTACCAAGGAGTGGCAACAGAATAACTTAGTACTGAGCTGTGGAGTATAAGGGAGGTGGAAGACACACTGGCAACCCATGTTTAGGACTGAGCATGGAATTATGGGTGTCAGGCCGGGTGGGAGAGGATTGAGCATCTGATGGACTACTCTTCTCTTCCAGGGAGGGGAGTCCAGCTGTCTAGGCCTCTGACTGCCATCTGGTGAAGGCCCAGTGGTAGTGCAGATAAGTGAGTGGCTTGAAGGGAGGGGCCACGACTTTGCAGCACATGCATGCCTCCATGTACATGTCCTAATCTACCACTGTGGCAGAGGAACAGAGGCAAAAAAATGGAAAACTGGGACAGATGGGCTTCATGAAACCCTGACAGCTCTCTAGGCCAACACTGCCACCTGACCACCCAAGGCATCTAAATGTGTTTACAAGGGAAGGAAGGCTCTCCATCTGCTTGCTCCATGGGGGTGCATCCATCGGGGACTTAGCAACTGGTAGATTGGGGGAGGCTGATACCAGTTTTGATGGCCAGTGACAAGACTAAGAGCTTGTCCACCTTCCCCCCAAAAAGAAAAAGAGTTCTGGAAAAAAGGGCGGGAAAAAGAAGACGAAAAAAGTGACCGCAGGAAGAAAATACATCTACTACCACCTGTAGAAGGAATAAAGACACCATTATAAAATGTTACAAACATTTCATCATATAATGACACATAGGAAGAAAAACTGATTTTGAATAAAGAACTTTCATTTATCCCAACCACCAATGTGTTTGAATTTGAAACTGTAGTAGACATGTTGGGCCCTATGCACGAATGGAGTAGAGTGGCTACACACGCGTATCTGGGGCATGTAGCCACTCCACACCCATTGTGCCCCCCACATGGGATGCACAAAGGGGTGGCACGCAGCTGCAATGCACCTGCTCTCCCAGTCACGCAGACAGCAACTCACCAGGGGTAGGCAGGGGGTGTGCCAGCACTACACACCATGCACCAAAGAATGTAATGCTGGCTAAGAGAGTGTGCAGGGGGCACAGGTTATGCCAGAGAGAACTCTGACATAAGCCCCCTACGTGCTCCACGTATACATTGGGTGTCACCCAACAACAGGGCAAGTAGCCCACCCACACTCTGGCTCTGGGGCCACTGCATATGGCCACCCGGTGCCTCTCACCAGCCCCAGCACACATAGGTATCCCCTTCCTAGGAAACCCCCCACATAGGGGCACAGGTCATGGATGCTGCCCCCACTCCCTGAATGGTACCACCTGCCCACCCTCCACTAATGGTGGGGTACAGTGCCTCTCCCCACACTGCCACCAGCCATCCCCCCACCCCATCCATGTTCACCTCTCCAGTGCAATTGGAGGGCTGGCGGCATGGCCCTCCTCACACCACCACAGCTGCCGGCCTTTGGACATCTGTGGGGCATGCTGTCAACACATGCCCTGCCATGTATGGGATCCACTGTTGGCCCCAGTCCAGGCAGCCAATTGGATGCCTGGCTGGGTCTGTGATTCCGCCCCAGCCTCCCTGCAGAGTCCTGCATGCCGGGGGTATGGGGCTGTGGACAGGTGGCAGCCAGTGATGAATACCGCCGGCATGTACCTGTCCACGGGTGCAGACCTCTGTGGACAGGTTACGCACCTCTGGCACGTATTACCCGCTCCATAGTAAATAGGGCCCATATTGATTTGTCAGAAATTTTAATTTGAATTATAATTTTGATAGAGGGGATATTGCCAAAATCATTAAACTTTTAGTTTGGATGAACAGATCTCCAGTTAGTACTTTGCCAAAATTCAGATTTCTTCGTTACTTTTGGAGTCCATTTGAAACTCTGATTTCACTTCCTGTTTAACAGCTGGATTCAGTTAAGAGCTGTAACTGATGTCACGTGATGTCAGCAAGGCTACCCACTGCTAGTCACACTTTATGATCACTGGTTCATGCAGACTTGCCACCACAAATCATAAAATGTACACATTTCACCTCTCCTGAACATTGTGCCATGGGACTCTCTTGAAATGTTCAACCTGCATCCCTTCTAAAGTCTGCACCTCTCCTCATACCAAAATATATGCCTTTTTGTTCAGTCACAATTTGAGCCCAACATCTATCTAGAATTTGGTACCACACATCCCTCCCAAAAGGATATTTTAGGGTGGTGGGGCCTAGGAGGGTTAAATGGGGAGGGAATTTAATGGCAACAAGGGTCAGGTCAGGTGGCAGAAGCAGGGGAGCTGGGTTTGATGTGCCAATTGGGGTAAGGGTTTTACTTCAATAACAAATTATTATTTACTAGGCAGTGTCAAACTTCACTGGAAGGGGAAGAAGGGCAGGATTTATACACTAGAAGGTGGTTTGGATTATTTAATTGTATATACAGGATCTTAGGGGTGTATGGGGTTGGGTGCTAACAAACTGAGTGGGTGGGGGAGTTACTTCATTTAAAAAAGTTTTAATTTTTATAAACCACTTTGCATGGATCTAAAACATATGCAAAGTGCTGCTTCACAGACACTTAGCCAGTGAAGTGTCACTTTACATAGTTTAGCCAGTAAAAGAAGTTTGACAAGTGCTTCACAAAGTCAGAATACTTTACAATGTTCTGGCTAAGCAGTTTTCCCAACTTCACAGATCTCTAATTGAGATGGGTATGGGTTGTAAATTTTAGGTGGTGTGTGGTGTGCAAAATTTAGAAAATGTGTGTGTCAAAAATTTATGAGGGTTGCAATTTGAGAGATTCAAGAGGGTTGCAGGGCATTAAGTATTGTCAGGGTGCATTTTTCAGTAGAGCCATGGGGAGTACATAAAGAGGTGTATAGGGTGTAGTACAGGAAATGCAAGAAAAGATGCATTGTGCAAAATTTGGGATGCGGTTAAAACAAATCCTGGGGAGTAAGGAGCGATTTTGGGGAGAAGGAGTCAGGTGTAATACTTGGGAGGGGTGCAGCATGCAAAATTAAGAAACTGGTATGTAGCACACATCTCAAGAAGTCAAATTTAGGAGGGGAGTGAGTCACAAAAGAGGTGTTTGTGGTGACAAATGTATGAGGTGTTGGGAGTGTATAAGGTGGCAGGACCACAAGATAAATTTCAAGAGGAGTGGGCATGCACATTTGTGAAGAGGTGCAGGGTGAACATTTCTAGACAGGTACAGGGCACAACATTTAGGATGTGTAAATGGAGTAAATATTGTGATTGGTTGCAGGCACTTTGTATGAACCATGGTCATACTGTACTGACTGTGAGAACTGGCTGTGAGTGCCTTTGCTGACACCACATGACTCCATAAGCAGTCCTTTAATGAAATATATCCAGCAAATACAGCAAACGGCTTACCTTTTTGGCTTGTGATAAGTTCAACCTCCATACTGGCAGAGTGAGTTCAGAGAGGATTGTGATCTGTTGTAAGTACAAAGTCAGCTCCTAGCAAATTAAACTTAAGGGTCCCCATTTCTCATTTTGCAGCAAGCATTCTTTTACAACAGTGGAGCACTTCACTCTGTCATGCAATTTCCTACTGACATAGAAATCCAATTGTAGAAATGAAAGGAAAAGTGTGACTTTCACTGGGCTTTGAACCCAGTTATACTGCCATAGAGAATGGGATGTTCCTTCCCATCTATATTCTGGCTCAGAACTGCACCCAGGCCTACTTCTGATGCATATGTCTTTATCAGAAATTGTTTCTCAAAGTCTAGACTTCAGGGTATTAACATGATACAGCTTTGATGGCTCCAAAAGCTTAATCACACTCCGGGGATTCTTTCACATTATTCAGGTTCCTTTTTTTCATGAATTCAGTGAGGATAGCAGCTAACTGGGCACTGTTGAGAACAAATCTCTGGCACTAACCAGTAGTGATGAGATGAAGTTTTAATTCACCGGTGAAGTTGATAGGAAGTGGTTAAAATTCACATTTATGGATCTTTGCAAAGTTTTTCCAGACCTCAGCAAGTTGGACTTTGCCCAAATTACAAAGTTTTTGCTGCAAAGAGCAAAGTTTTCACCACTAAGTGTGGAATTTTGCCAGTGAAATTCTGGACTTCATAGGCAAAATTCTTGTCTTCGCGGCAAAACTTTGTACTTCCTGGATCGATCTGCACTCTGCAAATTATGCAGAATTTGTGGATTAATTTGCGGAGTGAATTTTGCTAACTTCACCCATCTCTGTTAACCAACTGTTTTCTGTCAAATGGGAGAGGGAGTATGTGAGCAGCTGCACACTTGATGCTGAGGAGAAACAGCCATAGCAGGGGCTTGTTTGATGCACTTTCTGTCTGCTTACTGCAGGTATTCCACCATTGCCTGAGTAGCAAACTCTATTGTCTGAGCCCTTTCCAGTGCAACTTGTGTTGCTCCATTTTTGCTGTGTCCAGGAGTCAAGGTTCCTTACTGAATGTACAGGCTTAGTCCCATGGTGGAAGAGATCACCACCGTAGCTAGCAGGGTGCAAAAGCTCTGCAGAGGGTGCTACTCATGCTCTGGATACAATTTTAAAAAAACTGAATGGTTAGGTACCAAACAGTGTACTAAGGGTGTAAGCTTCTTTTTTCCTTCATTCCAAATTTATATATTTGTGCTTTTTAGGCACTTTACTCTTAACACACAAAAATAATTTTACATTTAGGCTGTTTATTATGTAATTGGATTTTGTTTCTATTATTTACTGCATAGGTGGAGTCCACAGCACGATAGGTGGAAGAGCTGACTGGAGTCTGGGGATACTGGAAGCATCATTTGGAGGTCGACAGAGGTAGTGTGAGCACTATGCGCTGTCTGCCCTGTGGAGCAGGGAAGAGAAGCAGGAGAACGTGGGCAGTTTTATATTTATAACAGGTGTTCCACCATTGCCTGTGCATCTGTTCTCTTACCAGATAACCTTATTGTGACATACTACTGTCTTCTGGCAACATTTTTGCTTCTCTTTGCCTTGTAGGAGGAAGGTACGCAAATGGTGGCCAGGTCTTTGTGGAGTGAAGCAGGACCACAAGTGGGAAAAATTCAGGCTGGCCATAAGCTGAGTGAAGCCATCAAGACACAGACCAGAAAAAGAGTTTTTTCAATCTCCTGGAGAAATTAATTAATGCCTCAGACTCACTTTGCCTACTGGATATTAAACTTTGATATATGTTTATAATTTATTTAAATATTTAGCTACATATTTTGGCTCTGAACTGGGGTTCTGAACAAGGTTTGAGCAAATGTTGAGCAGCATTGTGTATTAATATTGTTATAGAGGTTTGTGTTTCTTTGCACTGTATTGTGACTTGCGTTTTGCTTACTTGCACATTTCAATGTTTGTATTTGGAGAGTTGCCATGTAAGACACTCAGCATCAAGTGTTTTTTTTTCACTGTCTCAGGACTTTATCAGGAGCTGCTCTTCTATTTTACTTAATTAGTTTATAAAACACAAGCTCGCAGCTTCTTGAGCTTAATAGTAGCAGGGACCTGAACCAGTTTAGTGGGAGTTGCTGAGCTTTGTTAGCAAATAACATTTTCAAAACCCCCACTTCTTAGCCCTTTTAAATTTCAAACCTATGCCTTATGTCAGACACCAGGTTCTTCAATATAGTGTGCATGTGTGTCGCTTCTGGTGCCGACACTACTAAACTGTACTCAGAGGCCACAAAGCTTGACACTGAAGCTGCTTCTAAAAATCCCACAGATGAAAGTATTACAGTGTTAAGCTGTTCAACGGCTTTTTTTTAAACTTGCTTTTGGCTGAAAAGCTGCTTTATATTTTAATATCACACTGTTCGGCTTATATCTGGCTTTTTAGTTGGCATCTGAAGGAGCAAAATGCCATTTGGCCAGTTTGTTTGTTTGTCAAAAACTCAAAGCTGATTTTGAAATCTGAGTCAAAATATGCAGTTACTAAGTGAAATTTAATCAAATGAGCAGAGAGCATGGCGAACGGTCTTAGTAAAGTCAGCCAGTAGTTTTTTCCTCCGCAACTTTTTCTTTAGGATCAATGGAGCTCGGTAGCTGGATATAATTATCTCTGGCCAAAAGATTTCATGCTCTTTCTGAGTTTTGTCTTCAACAATTATAAATTCTCAGAACTAACTTAGCAATAAAATCTTGCATAAGGACACTTAGAATTAGGGAGCCGCCCGTCGGTATAGCGGTGGGATTCCGCTTGGGCGCGGTGACCCGAGATCGAAACGGATCCGGTGTGGAGGGTCGGGCCGGGGAGTAGGATCGAAAGGCCCAATGGGCAGCTCTCCCACTCTGGGGAGGGCACGGGCAGCACTCAGTGCGATAGGGACCCTGGTGGAGACCGGGAGTTCCACGCAACCGACGCTCGACGTGGGGGGGAGGAGGCTGGGCGGATGCTGGCATCATTGCATGTCCCCGCCTCCTCCGGGTAGAAAATCTGGTGGAAAAGAAGGCGGACAAGGACCTGCCGATCTGACCCTCTGGGAGCCTCATTTGCATGCGCTGGACCCCTGACCAGTTACAGTTCCGGGGTCAATGGTGGCCTATGGCCCCACCCTCCAGGGGGCAAGCCGGGGGTGACTGTGGGTCCCCAGCAGCAATTGACGGAGGTAGAGGTCTCCGGGGGCTGTGACCAGGGCAGATGGCCCTGGTCGTCCTGCCAGGAAAAAGGGCAAATTTAAAAAAATAAAAAAAAACACTTAGAATTAGATGGTGGCAACTCTGGACCATTAAGTTTAATCTAAGTTATTTCATAAAACTTAAACAATATATAAATCCTAATAAAGCTCTTGGTATAGTATTAGGTAACCATATAAATATTTGGCAAGTGTTTAAAACACTGTGAAGTGAGTGGAATTCATTCAAAGTGCATATAAAGGTTTTTTAATATTGACAAATATAGTGTACTGACAATACAATAAATGCATATAAGAGTTATATAGTGCAAAGAAAGTGCAATTGTGTATAAAGTACATTGTTTTGGCCTAAAATCACTAAGGAGTTCTGTAATAACACGTTTAAGGCCTTGATTTAGCCCATTGTAGAATTTATGAGTTGCTTGTTAATCAGTACATTTTAAGTCAGGGTAGTGCTTATTATTTTATAATTCCATTTTTACAGTGCAACTTAAATCAACAGTGAGTTATTACCTGAAATTTCCAGCAATAAGGAAAGTTATTAATATGGACCCAGGGAAGAATCTGTTTCAGTTTACTTTGAACAAATTCAGATGACTGTGTCTACCTTAATGAAATCATTGGATTGAACTAACCACATTGACAAATAAGGGCCAGCAAAAGTCCAGATAAGTATAGCTGATGTCTCTGCACCATCTGTAGTTGGTAGTTTGATATAACTATATATTGTGAACTGCCTGGATCTAATTATCAAGGATAAGGCCAAAAGGGACATCAACAATGGAACATTTTACTGCCTTACTATCAAATCCAAAGTACTGCTACTATTATTAGTTCTGCATTGGTTAATAAGCAATATTTTATTATATAGATTATTTTAAGAAACATAAATTAAATTTTAGGTAACTGTTTTGCACAAAGTTTTAAGCAGGTTTATCAATGCTAGTGTACTGTCATTCTTGATTGTTGTGGAGATTTAAAACTATAGAGCCTGAGTAAGGTTAAATGTTATATGGTGATCTTTGGCAGCTAAGTTATTTTTCCACTATAAAGATCCAAAGCTGATAATGCTTATAGTATGCACTGACATAATGATTAACACTAGAAGTGGTCCCTTGTCCTCCTCTAAGCATTTATCTAAATGATCTGTAATACAACATAAAAATAATGAGGTTACCCCTAAGGATATAAGGTAGTTAATGGAAACTAGTGATAAGGCAACAGTATGCACACAGCCTTTACAACCCAAAATACTCTCCTTTTTCTCTTATTACTCTAATGCAGAGAGTTTAACTAGAGGAGTTAAAAATAGTACTCCTCTAATTTTCCCTTTCCCAGCTAAAGATCTCCCTGTAAATCATATAAATGGGAATTCAATTCCTTCTTTGAATTATCAATCTATTGCTATAGATGAGCATAGCCTGAATAGCTGGGCAGAAAAGTCAATGGTCTCAGAGGTTTTTTATGAATCTGAACATTTTAAATTAGCCTCTTTTTTAAGTCTTCCATCAGATTTGTCAGTGGATGCTAAAATGAAATCAATAAATGATAAGAGTCATAGCCCCAACAGAAGGAATGTATCCCAGCCTTAAACATGTCCCTCTTCTTTAAAAACTACTTCTATCAGAAAGGGGTCAGGAACAAGTGAAATAATAGCTTCCCTGAATTGTAAAGAACAGAATAAGGCCCATAAAATTAAAAAAGGGGAATAGACTGTTTCTATGGTCTTAAAAGAGCAAGATCACACATTGTATGGTTTTAACTCTTACTTCACTTCCTGCACCTCAGTTCTCCTAGCCTCTCTCCCATTGTACCTGCCATCCAGCCCCCAAATTCCAATCCCGCAAAACAAAACTCCTTCTCAAAAGGGCTTCTCATTTTCTAAGATCTCTACTGCTGACATCCTAGCTGCATTGCTTGCTCTAAACCCTACTAAAGGTAGATCTCCAGATGGTCTGGATCCCAAACTCCTATACCTATCTGCCCCAGCCATTGCCTCCTCTCTTAAACATATCATTTTCCACTGCCACAGTCCCTTTGATCTGGAAGCATGCAGTTGTCTTACCTCTGCCCAAGGCTGGTGACCCCTCCTTCACTGGCAATTACTGCCCAATATCCCTCTTACCTATACTGGCCAAACTGCAGGAACATCTGGTCCTTTTCCAATTCTCTTCCTTCCTTCCTTTCTGACACCAACTTCTTCACACCTTTCCAATCTGGTTTTAGGAAACACTACTTGACTACCACCTTCCTCATTAGGCTAACTGACACCATCCTCTCAGAGATGGATCATGGTCTAATCACATCTGCCTTCTTTGTCAACCAAGCAATGGCTTTTGACACAGTGTCCCACTCCCTCCTCCATGATTCCCTCTCTTTTGTTGGTCTCTCAGCTTCAGCCACTAACTGGTTCAAAGCTTACCTTATGGGCAGGACTCAATCAGTCAGGATTGCTGACTCGCTATCCCTCCTCCTGATCAACACTGGAGCTCCACAGGGCTCAGTTCTTGGCCCTATCCTCTTCTCCATTTTTCCTCAATGACCTCCCAAATGTTTGTACCTCAGCTTCCATCTACATGTATGCTGACGACACTGTCCTATTCACATATGACCATTCTCAATCTGATGTAGAAACTAGACTTCAACTGGACTTTGAGAAACTCCAGTACTGGCTTAGCTCACATCAGCTTTTCCTAAATGCCAAAAAGACTGTCTCTATGACCTTTTTCACTAGGCAGAAACTAGCTAGGCTTGAGTCCATGCCCTCCATCCACACCCCTTGATGGAACTGCACTGGAGAACACCTCCTCCTGTAGATACCTTGGAGTCAAGCTAGACCAACACCTCACCTTTTCTGGCCATGTTGACACCATTCTGAAAAAACTATGACCCAAGCTCAGCACCTTATTCAGGAACTGGAACTGCCTAACTCTTGCAGCAAAGCGGGAATTGGTCCAGAAAATGATACTCCCCATTTTTGACTGCTGCAATGTAGTCAACAGTGCCACTCCACAGTCCTCCTTAACCAGATTGGACACCCTCTTCAACTCCTTCTGTCATTTCACTCTGGAATCATCTCCCTCCACTCACCACTGCAACCTCTACCACACCCTCTGATTCCCCTCACTTGCCAACTATCACCTCTCCCACATCGCTAAATTCACCTCCAAATTCTGGTTCAATACACTACCCTCCTCTCTCTCTTCCTTATTATTCATCCCCCTGTTCACTCCCTTAGATCTGCAGATACCTGAACCCTATCCATTCCACACAGATCCACCTCATCTAGGCAGACAGCTTTTTCTATTTCCCTAAACTCTGGAGCTCACTTCCTCCTTAGATAAGTCACTCTTCTTCCACTCACTCCATCTCCACTGCCCTTCACAATTTCTACACCATTAACTGCACTCGCTGCTAGCTTACCATGCCTGTACTGGACTCTGTTCCTCATCTAGCATTTCATGTACTCCCCCCCAACAGTGCTCAAGTCACCTTATGCTAGAACCTGGACTTCCCTGCCCAGTGTAAGCAACCAATTGTAAATTACCTTTTTAATTGTGTCATACATATTTGCTGTAAGCTACATTGCTGTACTGTTGCTGTTACTTATACTAGTATGTGTCCTAACTGAATTGATGTATTTCTGCTCGCTGTTGTTGTTCTTCATTGTATATGCTGTAATGATGCATATTGTCTATTAGTTTTCTTGTTATACTCTTCACTTACCCTCTCCCTCAGGATGCACCAGGAGATGAGCAACTTGTTGTTCAGTGCGCCTTCCTAATGAAACTTTTCAATAAATAAATAAATGGTTTAAAATATTTAGTTTCAATCTATGATAGTTTGGGTTTGATATCACCATCACTCTCATTTTCTTCTGCTTCTATGCAGGAAGGCTTCAAACAAAAGCCTAATAATCCTCTCGATTTGGGAAAAAAGACAACTCATAAAAAAGATTCCCACAGCCCAAAAGAATGGACTATATTAAATACTATATTAGCTCCACAAACTATAGAGCTAATTCAAAATCCATATTTTGCCATTATAATAATATTGGAAAATATTGGTGCATTGAAAGGGGAAGTAGAAAATATGAGGAGTGACATAACATATAATAGGGCAGTCTTGGAATCTTTAGTAAGGTGAATGGGCAATCAGGCTCCTGATTCTGAGACACTTGGTGATACAATCCCAGTAGTACCTGATGAGGGTAAAACTGTCAATACAGAGCTGAGGAAAACAAGTAATAAAGCATCTCAAGCAAATCTGCCACCACCTTTTCAAAAAGGTATGGAATCTATACCAGAACCCAGAGACTTAAGTTTTTCAACTAAAATTAGTAATTTAAACTCTATTAATAAAGTAAAAGTCTCATCCAAGCCAAGTAGGAAGGAAAAAATAAGGAACCTACAACAACTAATTAGGATGGGAAACATAAAATTAAGAATCAAAAGGAAAAGCAAACTTTTAACAAAAAGGTAGCCAATAACCTTAAAGAGACAGCAGAAGGTGAAACCGTTAAAAACCCTAAAAGGACAAATAATGAATTAAGTGGATTAAATATCAAAAGTTCAGAAAGGTCTCTATTAATCAATCTTTAGACTGTGTGGTTCCCAGAAAGGAATTTTTTTTTGAGTCTGATATCATACCATCTACATCCTCAAATTTGTCAGAGGGGAGACTAAGGGCCCAGATATGGAATCCAATCAGAGGTCTGTGAGGACAAGGAAAGGAGTAATACTAATTCCCAGAAGGGAAAACAATCTGCCAACACAGAAGAATATTTCATTGAAATGTATGGTATTTACAGCCTTGGTACTGAAACCCAAGTCAAACTAACAGAATGGGTTCTACAATGTCTCCATCTGAAAGTAGCAATCTCAGAGTTATGTACTGTATTACTAGGTCCCCAAATCCTGATTTTGGGAACTGTGTACTATTTTATTATATGAAATACACCATCGCTCAAAAAGTGTGGGATCAAGAGTCAATTTTATATGACAGAGTAATTTATCTATTCCCTCCACACTTCATTACAGTATATAACACAATTAAACCAACTAAAAAAAGGTCAGAGATACTTATTGACAAAACTTGGATTCACAGGGTCTCTGATGTTATCCATAATTTCAATAACAAAAAAAAAATAAGAATAGGAAACTATAACTTTATATGAGTACAAAAGCATGGCTACCCGGTGAAGGTGCCAAAGACCACACGACTTGATCTAAAGATAAAGATAAAAAAATACATTTATTCAAACATAAAAAAATGTGTAGCAGCAGCATCAAATCCTCAACTGTCTAATGTTTTTACGTCAGCTGATGCTTTCTCAAGACATCTTGAGAAAGCGTCAGCTGTTGCGAAAACATTCGACGGTTGTGGATTTGATGCTGCTGCTACATGTTTTTTACATTTGAATAAATGTATTCTTTATCTTTATCATTAGACCAAGTCACATGGTATTTGGCACCTTCACCGGGTAGCCATGCTTTTGCACTCATATTCAGTTCTTTATTCGCTTTTGGCTCCAGTGTGCACCTCATTAGCCGTCTGTAAGTCTACTTCTGAAACTAAAATTTTGCCCCTATTTAGATGGGAAATTGATGAGGGGCAGTTCATTGGTTTGATTAAAAAGGAGATAGGATTATTTGTTACATGTGCTCTAGGAATGAATATTAATAAAAGTTCTGTCAATTATAAACATGTTCATCTAGCCCTTTCTACATCACCACAGATTGATATAACATTCTATCCAAGTGCATTGTCTGCTTTAATTCTCCAGCTTCAAATATATTGTACACACAGGCAATATATTTAACAAATATTGAACCAGTTTTTGGGGAACCATAAAATCATAAAAGGAGGGAAATAAAAGAATCACATATTCTTCCAGAAACAAGAAACCGGTTTACAGTATTAGCTCAATCCACTATTAATTGACAACATCAGAGGGATAACAGAAAAAACAGTATAACAAAACTGCAACTGTTAACTTGGAATATTGAAGGATTATTGACTAAATTGGTGGATCAGGATTAAAAAAAAAATTCCTGATGGAGGCTGATATCATGTGCATCCAAGAAACATGGCTTTTGGATAATAATCCATCTATACGTCCAAGTTTTTCTGGTTTTGTAAAGCTAGCATCTAAACATGACAAGAATGGGAGAGCAAAAGTTGGTTTAGTAATATTTATTGAAACCACATTAAATTGCAGCATTACAACCTTGGAAGTAGATCTAAACAATTGGTGGTTATTAAAGATAATTAATAACAATATTCAATTAATCCTGGTAAACAGTTATGTAGCTCCAAAGGAAAATAACAGGAATGAATACTGGAAACATTTTAAATTAGTGTTAGAAAGCATAACAGAGAATAACAATCAGAGTATGATAATATTGCAAGATGATTTCAATGCCAGATATTCAGATAATAATTCTGGAGTCCCACTAGAGAATGAATATCTAGAAGTGGTAAATAAAATTAATCAAAATTTAAATCATTTTCACTTTTCAAAAGATAAAATAAATAATGCTAACGGTAAGGCTCTGGCTATGATTATGAAATAATTTGATTTTTATTTACTTAATGGAGGAACCAAAGGTGACATAGAGGGTGCATTTACATACATAGGTACTCTGGTTCATCATCAATTGATCTGATTTGGGGTAACCTATAGGCAATGATTTCAATGGTAGACCTTGAAGCTAAATTAAGACCAGAATCAACACAGTTACCAGTAATTACAACTTGGAGTGTTAACTGGGAAACCACTAGTAGGTCTCGGCAGACATATGCAGAGGGTATAGAGATCATAAACACCAAGCATACCAGATGGAAAGACTCAACAATTACTCAATTTGAGGACATTCTGAATGCAGACTACTTGAGTAATCTGAGAATGGAAATATTAAATCCAGGAAATAATGACTCAGTTCTCAACTGGGAGAATATCTGTTTTTATATTAAACCCTTTTTTATGAAAACTCAATAAAAAATTATTAAAAATATGTGGTTTAATTATACATGAATTGAGGCTAAATACAAACTTAGCTGCCTAACTAGGCAAAATAAAAAATCTTGTACAATGGTAACAAACAAAATTTTAAATAATGCTAGGAAGGAATATATGAAACTCCTAGCTCGTGAAAGATTTAAATTCCATGAAAAAATGTGGGGAAACTAAGAACTGCAATATTAACTAATGATGTCAAGCAGTTCTGGACACTTGTGAGTAAAGGGTATGACAATTATTCAACAAATAGTGAAGCAGCTATTACTCTGCTTATTTGGGAAAAAAACACTGTAGTAGTCTTTACTTCTCACAAACAGAAGAAGACTTTGAATATTATAACTTAAGCAAAGGTTCAGTTACCTATCTGAAGCCAATTTACTTTAGCAAATTAGAGATGATGGAGGCACTTGGAAAAATTTAATTAAATAAGGCACTAGGACCTGACAGTATGTTAGCAGATATTTTTAAAACATTTTTGGATTCATGGCTTCCCATATTATATGCCATAAGTTGTACAATTGTTGTCTTCAACATGGGTCTTTTCCAGAATTCTGAAAGTATAATCTTTCCAAAATTTGAAAAGGGGGATATAAAGATCCTGCTACATTTAGGCCAATCAGCCTTTTGGATGCTTCACAGAAAATCTTCTGTAGGCTAATTTTAGATTGCATTCAAAATTGGGTAGAAACTAACAGTATACTATCTGAATTTCAGAATGGATTTAGAACCAATCAATCTACAATACAACATTGTTTAGTTCTGGACCATCTAATCTGGAAATATGTTGTGGTAAAAAAATATAAATTGCACTGCTGCTTGGTTGATTTGAAATCAGTTTTGACTCAATTAGCAGAATGCTATTATGGACCAAACTAGAAAACTATAACATAGATCCAGAATTGTTAAACATCTTAATACAATTACATGATAGTACTTGACTAAATGTCATGTATGACCAGAAAGGTAATTTGACAACAAATATAAAATCCAATCTGGGAGTTTGTCAGGGTTGTTTAGTAGCTCCTTTCTTGTTCTCTCTCTCTATTTATATATAGATCGATATGTGTGTGTATATATATATATATATGTGTATGTGTGTGTGTGTGTGTATATATATATATATATATGTGTGTATATATATATATATATATATATATATATAAGAAAATAAAATCACACATGCCTCACAATGCAAAGCATTATGGGCTGCATGTGCAAATCACCACAGAATGTTATGCTGGTCCAACTTTAAGCAAAATTGCATGGTGCCAAAAGGCCTCTCACACAGTTTGCAAAGGGTGCTAACAGAAGACATAGACACATGTTTCGTCCTACCAGGACTCATCAGTATGCCTTGTCTGCTTGACACCCCAGTGGACTGGACCAGCTACCCTAAGACAGTGTGTCTTGGATATGTTGTGGTGAACCCATTAAAATAAAAAACTATTTAAAAGACAAAGAACCTCTGTGTGCAAACACTGAGGCAAGGGAATTACCAAAGGCATTTGGCTGGGAAGTCAAGTTTCAAGAAAATACAAAATCACACATGCCCTCACAATGCAAAGCATCATGGGCTGCACATACAAATCCCTTTGAAAACTGTGTAGAGAGGCCTTTCGGCTCATGCAATTTTGCTTAAAGTTGGACCAGCATAACATTCTGTGGTGATTTGCATGTACAGCCATGATGCTCTTGCATTGTAGAGGGCATGTGTGATTTTGTATTTTTTGAAACTTGGCTTCCCAGCCAAATGCCCTTGGTAACTCCTTGCCTCAGTGTTTGCAACACAGAGGTTCTTTGTCTTTATATATATATATATATATATATATATATATACACAACTCTGATGGATTTGGGAGAGCTGGAGTTTCATTCTCCGGCAGTAGGTACAAGCAAAGTCCCTTGTCTTGTCTGGCTTACACCGATGATGTAATTTTAATTTCAACTTCTTTGTTTGGGCTACAGAGGAAGGTGGCACATATTGCTGCCTTATGAAAAAAGGACAAATTAGTCATAAACATGAACAAAGCAAATATGATCGTATATGGAAATAAAACCCAAAAATCGCCTATCTTGTTCATTGATAAAGTAAAAGTAACAACCACGCCTCATTATAACTATCTACCAACCAACCAACCAAACTTTATTTCTAAAATGCTATTCCCCAGCAGATCATAGCATTTGACACAATAAAATCAAATAATATAAAAACATTCATTCCCGAAACATAGCAGTAATCCAAATATTAGTGTAAAAACACCAGTTCGAATAAAGAAGTCTTCGAGGCAGATTTAAAGGCCTCAACTGACAGGCATTCCCTTACCCAACAAGGCAGAGAATTCCACAGGGTTGGAGTAGCAAAAGCAAATGTCCTAGCTCCAGACATTGTCAAACAGACCCTGTGAATCTCTAGCAATCCCTCATCAGAGGAGCAGATAGGGCAAAGGGGACAGTAGGGACAAAGAAGCTCTTGCAGGTATCATGGTCCTTGTCCATGTAGGGCCTTATAGGTCAGAAATCCAACCTTGAAGGTGATCCTCTACTGCACCAGCAGCCAGTGCAGAGTGCAGAGCACAGGTGTGACATGATCAGATCTATGTGAACCTGTCATCAATCTGGAAGCCACATTCTGCACTGACTGCAGGCAGTGGAGATCCACCCCCAGTAGCCCTAGGTATAGGGCATTGCAGTAATCAAGGCACAAGGTCACTGAGGCATGGACCAATGTTGGAAGATCATTAGGTGGTAGTAGGTGCTTTATCTCAGTGACATTCCTCAGAAGGTAAAATGAGGACTTGACAAAGGCCGACACCTAAGTCTTAAGTGTCAGCCCGCTATTAAGTATAATGCCCAGATTTTGCACCTGGTCAGAGGTCATCAGCTGGTCGCCCCCCAGCCAAAGCCTGCATGGTTCCCCAGCCAATAATCCCTCCACCCAGCAACCTGAGTTCACAACCAACTCCTCATTCTTTTCTGGATTCAGCCTAAGCCAGCTGGCACTCATCCAATCCTGGATCTCAGAGAGACAGTTATTAAATACTGTAACAGCATCACCATGCCCAGGCACAAATGACAAATACAGTTGAGTATCATCTGTGTAACAGTGAAAACTGAACCCGTACTGCTTAATAATGTCACCTAACAGTAGCAAATACACTGCAAACAACATGGGGGAAAGCACAGAGCATTGTGGTACCCCACATGGCAGGGAGAGAGGGTCTGAGAAAAATAATCCAGACTCCACTCTCTGTGTCCTGCCAGTGAGGAATGAATGGAACCATCTGAGGACTGTGTCACTCAGCCCACAGAAAAGCCACAAGTGGTTTAGCAACATCCCATGGTCCATGGTGTCAACTGTTGCAGAGAGATCAAGGAGGACCAAGATGGAACAACTCCTCCAATCCCTTGCTATCAGGAGATCATTTAGTACCCGGACCAGTGCCATCTCAGTACTATGTCTCTTCCTGAGACCGTACTGGAGAGGATCGTAGATTTCATGGGTGGTCAGATGATCCTTGAGCTGCAACTTGACTGCCTTCTCAATAACCTTTCCTAGAAAAGACAGGTTAGAGATAGACCTGTTGTTTGCGAGACAATCAGGGTCCAGAGAAGGTTTCTTCAGGAGGGAGTGAACCACCACCTCTTTCATGGTGTCCAGAAACACCCCAGTCTCTAAAGAACACCTAATTATCTCAGCAAGGACTGGTCCTGTTGCCTTTATGCACCCCACTAAGAAGCACGTCGGACCCTGATCCAAGCTATAGTGAGTCAGTCGCAAGCCCTGCACCATCTTCACAACTTCATCAATCGCCAACTGAGCAATGTCTGACCAGACAAGTTGGGTGCTAGTGGTCTCACACCAATCTCTTCTCTGTCCATTTGAGTGAGCTTCATGGATCTCCAACCTAATGGTTACAATCTTATCTGCGAAAATTTGAGTGTACTCCTCAAACTTTTCCTGTGAAAAAGGCTCTCTGATTCTGCAGACAGGCTGGATTACACAGCCTGTCCACAGTACAGGAGAGCTAAGCTGGTTGATTTCACACTGCTGCAATCTCCCTGGACAGGAATTCTGCCTTATTTTTAATCATAGAATAATTTTTATCATTTTCCATTAAGTACATATTTCAGGCATTGAGCAATGCATACTTGGGTACATGAAAGATGTCAACAAAGCTTACAATGATATTTCTCTGCATCCAAAGGAGGCCTGCCTTGTCTGGTACATTGAGATATAAAGGTATCAGGAGAACCATCCTAAATCAATATATGTACCTAATATAGTAAACCTTATCTCAATAGTCCACTAGTTTGTTGCTCTATACATAGACATCAACATATATGTCATACAATCAAACTACTTAAAGCTACCAAGTCTCTCATTTGCCCTCAAGGGCCATGCACTGTATAGTATTCCCAGATAGTATAGGAAAAGAAAAAAGAAAGGTGGAGATAAGAGTAGATACAGAGGGATGTAAGTACCCACTATAGAAATATAGTGGGGTAGGGCAAGATTCCAGCCAGCAGCCCATCCAGGTGGGAGGATAAGACCTTGCATGTTGTTTAGATAGGAGGGTTACATGGAGGGAGGGCTACTTGACACAATGCTGGGTTAAGATAAGCTTCCCATTTACTGTAGTACAGTGATAATTGCCCTCTGTTGGCATATGTGAGTAAGTCATAAGTAGAAGCTGTTTAGTTTCCAAGAGGGCCACCAGGATCCAGTTTTGCTGCTGTAAGCCAAGTTGTTGCAGGGGGGCACTATCCCTTAACAAAAGCATGGGACTGGAAATATTTATAGGCTGTCCCAACACCCCAGAACAGTCCATTGCAATCATGGACCAGAAGGAAACTAAAGCAGGGCATTGCCACAGTCAGTGCAGGATGTTTATTTATTTAATTCACAAATCGGATTTACAAACCTTTGAGTCAAAGACTCATTTACAAAGGTACCTCGTCACAGGGAGGCGAGACAACATATTTGTGCAGCAAGACAGTCGAGAACAATACAGGTGAGATATAAAAGAGCATACAAAGCGAGGCATTTCAGTGAGCAAAATAGGTGAGATACAGAAGAGCATACAAAACTAAGCTATTTAGTGTTCCAGTGGAGCACGCAGGTTACAATTCGTGGTGTACAGACTACAACAATCTATTCTAAATAAACTAGCACCTATGTAATACTATAAGAGACCTATTGGTTCAGAATGGGGCTCTTGGAAAGCCCTATAATGGGCATTTACAGCTCCGATTGTCAGTGAGGTGTTTGCATAGGGTGATTTTGAAGGGACCGATTTTGGAGATGTTTGTAATGTGCATGGGGAGGGCGTTATACCAAGAAGGTGCTCTGTAGTGAAAAGACCTTTGGGTGAGCGAGGTCCTAGCTCTAAGCACCTGGAAGGTGGCTTTGGTAGTATTGCGGGTGACGACCGAATGGGAGGCCCGTTGAAGGGGTGTAGTGACTCCTGGAGGGCAGAGCCCAAGTAAAGCCTTTTTTGCCAGTATACAGGCGTGGTATTGCAGGCGTTTTTCAAACATGAGTATGTTAGAGGCGGAGTACAGCTAGCATGTGTGGGTTCTGCTGGGGCACCGGTCAGGAGCCTGCAGGCTTTGTTGATAGAGGTCTGGACTTTGGGGATGGCATTGGGGTCAGCAGCAGCATTGGTAGGGAGTCCATAATCAACCAAAGACAGGACAGAGGAAGTGATATCCAGCCGTAGGGCAAACTCAGGAAGGCAGTCTTTGTGGTGGTAGAGGAGTCCAATCCGAGCATTCATGGCAGAGGACAAAGAGTTAAGATGGGCATGGAAGGAGAAAGCCAGTGGAGGGTGCTGGGAACGATGCAAAGGGGAGCATTTCTGGAGTTACTTTGGCGGTGTGCAATGTTGGCTGGGGAGGGCTTGCATCTCCAACATTCTGCATGTGGTAGGATACCTCACTTGTGAAGGGCCGCCAGTGTACAGTACCAATAAAGAAAAATTTTAAGTTGTATCAATTGGCTCTTCATATCCTTATAGGCAGAATGGGTCAGGTGTAGACAGCGTGACCATGTTTCAGGTGTAATGGGGCAACCTAGATCATTAGTCCACGCTATCCAACAGGTGTCCATGTGGTCAGGTTGTGCTTCACGCCATGTATTGTAGAACTTCCCAGCCAGCCGACGAGAGGAGGATTTTAGATGTAGGGTGGATAGCCAGTGCCACTTTGGGTCAGTCGTATGGGACCAGTTACAGAACTGTACAGCACTGTGAAGCTGCAAAAATGTCCAGAAGTCCTGAGACTGAAAGGAGTAATGAGCCTGAAGTTGCACAAATGACCTAAGTGTATTAGTATTGGATAAGTAGAGATCTTGGAAAATGTGTATCCCCTTCCTGTCCCATGATGTCAAGTTAAAGGGTTTATTGTCCATTTTCAGAAGCCAATTATGCCATAGATTGAGATATCTGAACGATAAGGAGCACGTTCTGTTCTCAGTTTTGGCTGCAGTCATAAGTCAGAACCATGCTTTTCTAGTTTTGGCCATGACCAGCGTGAGCTTGTTCAGGGGTATAGGAGCCTTAGTCAGAAGAAGGCCAAGAGGGAGCTCTTGCAAGAGTTGAATCTCTAACTGTACCCATGGTGCATGGGGTAGAGTTGAAGGGATAAACCATTTGATGGCCTGGGCTGCAAGGACGGACCAGTGGTAGCCTTGTAGCCATGGAAGTCCAAGACAACCTTGGGACCAGTGGGCTCTAAGTTTATAAATACTCCAACTTGTTTTTTTACTTTCCCATAGAAAGTATGAAATTAGCTTATCCAAAGGGTGAAAAACCTTTTCCTATATGCTACTGGTAAATTGTTAAGTAAATATGCTACCTTGGGTAACAAAAGCATACGCAGCGCAGCAACTTTCCTTGGAAGGGAAAGGTTGAGTTGACGCCAGTGAGACACTTTGACTGTCAATTGGGCCAGAAGGGGAGAGAAATTTCTGGACTCAGTCTGTTTCCAGTCAGATAGCATATGGATACCCAGGTAGGACAAGTTGTTAGGACCCCAGGATAGTCCCAGACCTTGTAGGCAGTCTTTTGTGCATGCCGCATTCAAGGGGGTGACACTGGTCTTCTTTTCTTTGATTTGAAAGCCAGAAATTATGGCAAATGTCTGCAGGATCCCCAGGACTGGATGCAGGGACTCGATAGGGTGAGCAAGTGTAATAAGTAGGTTATTTGAATAGGAGGCCATCAGGTATGAGTGTTCACCTACTTGGATGCCCTGAATGTCCTTAGTGACCAGCAGTTCCGGGTGAGGGGATCCAGGGCCACCAAAAATAGCAGGGGTGAGAGTGGGGATCCTTGTCGCATGCCTCACTGCAGTGAAAAGGGTGAGGAGATATCCTTATTGGGTCAGGATTCTAGCCATGGGTTCATTATACAGTACATGGATCTGCTGCCGAAAGTATGGACCAAACCCATAAAGCAGAGGACCTCATGCAAGTAAGGCCATTCGACTGAGTCAAAGGCTTTGGAAAAGTCCACTGCCATTGCTGCCATATGAGTGGATGAATGAAGAGCGAGCCACTTGAGGCTGAGAACCAGTTGTATGTTGTCTGCAGCAGCCCTGCCTTTGGTGAACCCAGCTTGTGAGGGGTGTATTAAGGATGGTATGGCATCCATTAGTTGAATAGCTAACATCTTAGCTGCGATCTTGTTATCTATGGAGATGAGGGAGATGGGGCAGTAATTTGCACAGTTCAGTTGGTCATTAGACTTTTTAGGAATAAGAGTAATTAAAGCCTCCCGCATGGTTGGGGGCAGAATACCTATTGAGTGGGCCACTTGGAGAGCAGACAGTAGTGGGGTACTGATCTCAGATTTCAAAAGCTAATACATCTCGGTGGTCATACCATCTGGCCCTGGGGATTTGCCTTTGGCGAGTTGGGATAGAGCCAGTTGGAGCTCTGGTTCCATGAATGGTTTATCTAATGCAGCCTTCATTGGTTCCGTAAGCTGAGGGATGTTGGATGAAGAACAGAATTCTCTCAAATGATCCCTTATCTGGTTTTGGTCTAAGGCAATATGGGATTGGTATAGCTGCTGGTAAAACAGTTTCATGCAGTCGTTAATCTGCTTAGGGGTAGTGACCACTTCTGTCATAGAGTTCAGAAGAGCATGTATTCAGTAGGCAGCCTGTTGTTTCTTTTACTGGAAGGCCAAAAGCTTCCCTCCCTAGTCCCCAGCTTCCCAATAGGCATGTTTAGTCTGGACCATAAGCCATTCTGCTTGTTAGTAGAGCAGTGTGTTAATGCAATACTTTAGGCCTACTATCTCCCGAAGACTCGCTGCATCTGGATGTCACATCGCAGAAGTCTTGCACTGAGCATCTAACGCTGACAGGTCAGACTGCAGATGATTAATGTCGGCTCACCTTGTCTTGTTTCTTTGAGCCACAAATGCAATAATATGTCCCCTCAAGACAGCTTTGAAGGCTTCCCAGACTGTTGCAGCGGAGGTGTCTGCCACCTTATTGTTAGCAAAATAGTCTTGGGCCACACTTTTAACCATGGTCTGGAACGAGGGTTCTTTGATTAGCAAGGGGTTAGATTGCCACCTGGTACCTGAGTCGCTTTGTCCCATAGGTATATATGTACACAAAACGGGCATGGTCAGAGACAAGGATATTATCTATGTCGGAGGAGACAATGTCCTGTGCCGCAGCCGAGTTCGCTATCCAGAAATCTATACAGCTATAGGTAGTGTGCACTGGTGAGAAAAAGGAGTAGTCCCTCCCTGTGAGGTGGTCCCTCCACCATATATTGATCATTCCCTACTCCTTCATAATCCCCTGCAGTGCGATTACTGCTCTGAGATGTGTTTGTTGGGTGACTTTGGATTTATCCAGAAAAATATCTTTAACAAGGTTGAAGTCTCCCCCTATCATGGTAGGGATTTTGGGCCACCCTGTGGAGAGAGATTCCAGAGCTTGGTTAAGATCCAAGAGAAGTTCAGGTGAGTCTGTGTTCAGGCTGTATATATTGGCCAGTATAATGTGACCCTCAGGCGTTGAGAACCTGACCACTACCCAGTGGCCTTGGCCATTGGTGATTACTTTGTCTTCCGTCCAGAGGCATGTTTTCCAGATTAGGATGGCAACTCCTTTGGATTTACTTGCTGCAGAGCTGGCTTTTACTGACCCTACCCATGATTTTCTGAGCCACAGTACATTTCTTGCAGTCAGGTGCGTCTCTTGAATGAGTGCGATGTCCACCTGCAAGGAGTGTAAGTGCTTGAGAACCACTTATTGCTGAGTTGGGTGGTTCAGTCCTTTAGCATTCCATGATACAAGCGTGATTCCCACCCTGGAGTGCTGCATTTCTGTACCTGAGTTTCAGAGGATTTATAGGTACTCACCCAGAGATCCCAACAAGGGTGGATGCAAGGAGAGAGGTTACCTGAGAGGTAGCAGATAGAGTCAGACGAAAGAAAGGGTGAGAGTGAACTTGCCAGAGATGATCCCAGCACAGTTGTCCTGATAATAGAAGAAGACAGGTAAATACAATGCACCAACAAGTAGTTTAAGCAAAACAGTTATAGGCAAGAATACTTGATAAATTCAACCAGCGTGTCCATTAATAAGGTGGAGGTGGAGCAAACAATATATTTGTCAATTCTATAATAACAAGCAAACAGAGTCAGTACAAATTTATATAAGCAATAAGCTAAAGGTATTTGGGTTAAGCACAAAAGTGTTAATCCTCCACTTGTCTAAGGGGAGGATCGCACAGCTGTGCTAGCCAAATGCCTGAGAGGAGTGGGTTAGGAGCTTATCCAATGAAAGCTTCAGGGCTCCATACCCAGCTATGGCAGTGTATTTATAGTCTAATTCCCCTACCTATAATGATTTATAGGTGGGGTGCCCAAGGTAGGAAATAGTGTTGGGGGAGGAGGATATGGGAGGAATAGGTAGGGGAAGGCAGTATAGGAGGCAAAAAGGGAAGGGAGGGGTGGAGGGGAAACAAGGTTGCACTAGATACAGTGCACATTCTAGTGCTTAGGTCAGGAAGTATGCGATATGTACCGGTGATGCAGATAGTGAGGTGGTATATTGCTTCAGTCCCATAAGTTATATAAACCACGAGGGGAGTTTGGCTCATGAGGATTTAGATTGAGAACCCTGCACGGAAGGAGATATGGTGGTCATCTACAGAACCTGGCTTTCCTGCAATGGGTATGTCAATCCAGAGAGGAGGTCTGCATCCATGGATGATGAAGCTACAGTGCTATGCACCAGTTCTGCTCCCCCCTGTTCTTGAGCTAAATTCTCTCTGTTAACCTATAAGGGTCACGCCATGGTGCTCCAGTCCCCATTCCCCACTCGTATCCTTCTGGACAGCAACATTTACTAGCTAGATATTTTTTACAAAGTAAACAAAGAGAACACTTATAGTAGTCAGTATAGTGGGTGGCCTCTTCACTCAGGATTGGGTCACTGGTCGCTGCATGCAGGTCTTTGGAGAGTGCTTCCACAAAGGTTAAGAGTTCAGGTTTGATTGGGAGCACAGCAAGATCTGGATGATCATATATCCCTGAAAGAAATTCAGCCCAGGAGTCGACAGCTTCCATTATAAGATTGTCTGAAATGTCAGTGCTTTCCATTTGGCTAGCATGGGGGAGTTCATTCTTGGTTTGTTTAGCGGGTGGTATTGTCTCTGGGCCCTCCAAAGCGAAATCAGGGTTGCTATGTGACCGATGGTGTATCCTGGCTGTCTGACCTGAGCCCCACTGCAGTCTGGGAGGAGGAGAGCTAGGTTTTGGGGCTTGCTGGCCTTTGGAGATTTTGCCAGTCCAGCTTGTATAGTAAGAGGGCCTGGGGGACACATTTGTTAGTGGGACCATCTGGGTATTAATGTGATCCTTCTGGGAACTGCTACCGGCAAGTAGGTTCCCCCTGTCTTGATTTGGATGGCCTGGATTCCAAAGCCTCCTGGAAGTTGAAGTTTTCAGAAGGAGTCTTGGCCAGTGCTGGGAAATCCACATCTCCACATCATAAGGTGTCTCAGCCATTGTTTCCTTTCCCTCCTTGGAGACAAACAGGTAGAACAGGTCAGGTGACGAAAAACCATATTTAAACCCATGTTGTGCCAGGATTTTTTTAATAGAAATATAGGCCTTTCTATAGGCCACTACCTCCGTACAGAAGTCCCTGAAGAAAGATATTTTTGCCCCTCACCATGTAATGTCACCTATATCACAAGCAGATCTTAGTACTCTCTCTTTTGTAGAATATTTGAGTAGGTATGCTATTATGGGATATGGTTTGGCATTCCTAGATTGGGGACCACCAGGGATTCTATGCACCCTTTATACTTCTATTGGGCCACGCCATCTGTCTCCCAACATCTTAGGTATTTCTTTGTTGAGGAACCGCTCAGTGTTACATCCTTCCAGGCCCTCAGGAATGCCTAATATTCTGATGTTGTTACATCTGCTCCGGTTTTCTTGATCCTCAACTCTTTGCTAAAGCATAGCGAGTTTGTGGTCGTGATCCTGTAGCCATTGTAAAATTTTGGCTTGATTGTGCTCCAGATCATCTGCTTTCCACTCGACCACATTCATTTTGTCATTGAGGACCCGCACTTTGGCAACCGTGCCCGCCAGGGTTGAGAAAATAGAATCCACTCTAGACAGCAGCATTTCTAGTAGTGTTGTTATGTGTTGCAAAGAGCTGCCCACATCAGGCGGTCTAGCATGTGGTTCTGGGACTGCACTGACTGGGCTTTCTGTGATTTGCTTGTATGAGGCCATGAAAGAAGCCAGGGTGGATCTGCGCTGCATTGAGTCAGAGGCTCAGTGTCTGTACTATCTGTGGATATTGCTGACAGCACTAGGAGGCTATTCACTACTGCGTCATGAGTTTGAGCCAGTTCATGGTATTATCCGGAGATTGGGGCCTACCCCATTCTCGGTCAGGTCATGTAGGGACCAGCGCCAGATGACAATATGCCAGGTCCCAGGGGCAATAATACCTGCACTGTTCAAATAGGCAGTGACTAAGGAGGTAAACACACGTTTTAAGGAATGAATAGGGCCCTGGATGCTGGCATTGTGGTTTGGATTAGCTTAGCCGGGGAGCGAGCTATCTGCTTAGGCATCCATCTTCCTCGGCGTCCAAGCCACGCCTCCCCCAGGATTTCTGCCTTCTTACGGGAGATCGCAGATTGATAAACCTTATAATAGGATATCAATCTAAGTTTGTCATCATTCAGGCCCGATTTCCACCAGCAATGCTCCAACCTTCTACCTGCTCTCCTCAACTCCCTCAAAGTTCCATCAAACCATGAGGACTGATGGCGAAGGGTGAGCAGTCAAACATGGACCAGAGTAATGGCATCCAGGACCTCCCCCCACTGCCTTATTATAGGCTCATAGCAGACTGTCTGGAACCCTGCTAACACTCACACTACCCGATTGGTCCAGAACTGCCATCAGACCATCTGGGGTCACTCCCTGTAAAGGGCAGTACCAGACCTTCTCCATAGAGGCAGGTCTAATTGGGGTGTCTGCAAAGCTTAATCCTATAGTGTGGTGATCGGACCATCCAATGGGTTCCACCACCACATCAAAGATCTCCATCCCTAGTAGGAACACTAGATCCAATGAATGACCCTGTATCTGGGTTGCAGAGATTATCACCTGTGTGAGCCCCAATGAAGTCATCAGTTGAAGGAAGTCTAGTCCAAATTGTGAGAGTTCATCATCAATACAGGCATTGAAATCACCCAGTACCAGCCATCTGGGGGCCTCCAATACCATCTCGACAATGAAGTCTTTGACCTCCCACAGCAACTCCTTCTCACTCCTGGGTGGATGGTAAATGAAAAGTATCCTGCAACCCACACCTGCATACCACAATACATTCAAAGAATCTGGTGGCCCCAAATGGCACATCTACCAGGCCCCACTCCTTCTTGAAACAGATAGCTACCCCCACCCCTATGTTCCACCCCCAGGCAGTGTATCACCAAGTACCCAGCTAGAACAGCTGACTCTACAATATGGCCAGCATTCTCACCTAATCAGGTCTCAGTGATGCAATACAGGTTGGATGACCCCACAGGATAGGCAATTGCTGCTGTCTTATTTCGAATCAACCTGGCATTGTATAACACCACCCAGGTTGGATGAGTAGATGAGCTTGACCAAGATACTTGCCCACTAAAAGTGGAGCCCTTGGGTATGGGAACCAGGCAAGGTGGACCCCTTTCCTGGACCCATTTCACCCCATGGTATCTCCTTGACCCACCACTCTAATTAGTCCTCCCTGTTCCACTCCCCCACCTGAACCCCAACTCCCTCCCCTATGGCGCTGCATTGCAATCCCCAAGGACTTGCAATCTAGGACTAAGGTTTGCTGAAAATCTTACATGGGCACCACAGGCAAAAATAATGTTACAACAATTAAAAACATCTTTTGCTGCCTTTAAAAGGTTTCATGTGAAAATGGGTCAATTGTCCATTAATGGTCTGTTAACAGTAATTAACACAAAAATAAAAACATCAGTTCTCTATGCAGCTGAAATGTTCTTTATCAAATTTCAAAATATTAGAAATTCATCTTTTTTTTTTTACTACTTTGTAGCCCCCAGCCTGGAACTCTGTCAGGCCACTGCACTCACCAACTTGCTCTACTGCCCACTGTATTCCCCTGGTATCTTCAAGTTCATTATGATTCCACAGGTCAGGGGACTACAACCAGGGGAGACCACAGGAGCAGTGGGGGGGAACCAGCGTTGGGCATGTGGCAGTAGCTCTGGCAGGGCCATCGCCTATCCAGGGCTGGAGGGATATTTCTTGTGATGTAAGCCCGACACCCCCGCATGGTGCACGTCTGATGCTGCGGCACACGGCAACCCTGCCTGCATCAGCCACGCTCCTCATGTGCAGCCTGGTAGCTCGTGGTGCCCTCTGGTCTCCACCAGGGGTCACCAGAGCACTGGACAACCCATGCCCTCCCACCCAGAGAGGAGAGCAGCCCAGTGAGTGCTCAATCCGTCTCCTTCCCCTGCCAATCCCCAACTCCTGAGCTCACTAACAAACTCGGGTCATCAGCATGGCATGAGGTGTGGCGTCCAGCACCTCAACCCTCAGCACCACCAGGCCATCTTAATTCAGCTTAATAAAATGCATTGTTACATTCTCAAAGTGTCTCAGTCAGTACCAGCGGAGATTTTGAGGTGAGAACTAGGACAGCTCTCACTGTCATTGATGGCACTTGAAAGGAGAAAAATTTTCCTCCTGAAACTGTTTCTCTTAGATGAGAAAAGATTACCAAGGAAATCCTTAGAAGAGCAAATATTGTACTATAACCTAAATTTTACGTCTAATACAATCAAAATTATACAAGACCATATTCTACCAATGGGTTTAGGAAATGTATTTTATGAGATTTATTCTACTCCTTTCTTTGAAATCAAGGATCAAATAAAGGAAAGAGTCCGGGATATCTCAATCCATCAGGATTGGGAAAATATCAATAAGTTATGTTACTACAAATAATTCAAACTATTGAAACTAGATCATAGATTGGAATCGTATTTGACAATTCTTAATAATCCAGAACATAGAAAAACCATAACCAGATATAGATTGGAATTGTATGAAGCCAATTATAATTACTATGATTAGAAAAGAACTGATGTAATAGACCCAAATTGTAAGTGCCAACTTGGGATGGTGGATGATCTTAAGCATATTGTATTACATTGCCCACAATTTGAATCCGCTAGGAAAAAATGCATGGCCCCTTACTGGCTACTCTTGGTCTCCCCTCTGACAATTTAAAAGTATACTTGTTTAACACACAAGACCTTCAGTGGGGAAAGGTCCCGCAGCTGTGGGAAAACCTTGGCTCTAGTGGGTTTCCATGTGTGAAGCCGCAGGTCACCCGCAGTTGTGGGTATTCACAAAGGTGGACCCGGAGTACGACCGGCTCCATGAAATATGGCAGCTTGTGAGCGCTGTTGCCAGGGACAGCACCACAGCTGTGGGAGGCTGCTATGGGCAGCGGGACCCATGGTAGCACCCCCCACAACTGCTGCGGCTGAGGATAGGCCCCTCCATAGTTGCGCCGATTTCGGCACTCAACTGGGGTTGCAGAGTGGGACTTTGTCCCATTTCGCTTCGTGAATCCAGCCCATGTAATCTACATATTTGTGGAATATGTTAATCTGTTTTAAGATGTGCAATTTGTTTATGAAGTATTTATTGTAATAACTTATGTTGAACAAATAAACTTTTTACCTACAAAAGATAGGTGGAATGTGTTAAAGGGATAAGAATTTTAAAAGGGGGTTTGTCTCCATTTTCTGCAGTACATTTTAAATAAGTTTAAAACTAACATGAAACCAATTTTTAATTTTATATTTTATATTATTTTAATTTCATTCTTTTGAACCTCTGCACCCATGTTACCTCACAGTTTATATACGCATGCACTGGCATTCTTCTGTAGAAATCAGTTGCATTCATATCAGCCACTTTGTGAAACAGAGTGTCACTCGAGTTGCTGTCTCTTTGCTATTCTGCCAAGAAGAACTCAACCTTTTATATCTAATTTTGATTTTTGAGTCTTGTGAGCTGTATGACTGTGGGAGGATAGCCTTGCATGCTGTACTTTTGTGAACCAGCTAGAGCTATTCTATCTACTCACTTTCTATAAAGACTTCCACAGAGAAGGTATCTGTCAGCATTTATTTATATGACAAGTCTTTTTAGTCAGTTTTGTTTCTTTTTTTTTCCTGTCTCCAGGTTGATAGGACATGAAGTATTATTTTTAAATGCTTTAAGTAATTCATAGCAAGCACTGGGGCCGATGCACTACTAGGTGGGAATTATGCACCAGAGGCTCCACACCTGTGGAGAGGTGCCCACCTGCTGTATTCATCAATGGCTGTCACCTGTCTATGGCTCCACCGCTCTCACAAGCAGAACTCCACAAAGTGGCCAGGGGTGGAGTCACAGACCCAACTGGGTATCCAATCAGATGCCCATGCTAGGTCCCCCAGTGGATTACATGCATGCTGAGGCATGGGTCTAGATGCATGAATAGGCACCACAGGCACCCTGACCTGTGTGGCAGTGCTCCTGGGCCACCACAGCCATCCACTGTACTGGAACACTTTCCTCCGACACAGGGCTGTCCCAAAACCCATCCAGCACAGCACCCCCTTTTTCCCCACATACCTGCCCCCAGCTGGCAGCAGCTAGCACCCCACACACACACATGCACACAATTGCCCCAGTCTCCAGTAGTCACAGGCATACCCCCCCTTCACCCACATGGGAGCCCAGGCAGCACCCTCCCCCGACCTCTTACCTGGCACTCTGCCACTCTCGGTTGTGGCCATTGGTCCCCGACCCACCTGTGCACCGTCCCCCCATCTGCATACCTTGCCACCTGTGCTGTGCCCTGGGATGGCCAGCACCACAGCTCTCCTCGCACCTCCTCAGCCATCAACTGTTCAAGTGATGTTGGGAGCACAATGCCTATATACAGGTGTTGCATTCCCAGCATCACTTGGATAGCTGGTGGACAAGGAGATGTGAGGAGGGCTGAGAAATTGACCATCCCAGGCCACAGTACCAGCAGCAAGGTATGAGGAAGGGGGGGTTGATGGTGCCACAAGGTAGGCAGACTATTGCACACCATTGGGGGCAGGTGTGCCAGAAACAGGGGCTGGGATGCTCTGCTCAGAGCAGGGCCATGCAGAGCTGGGCACCTGTCTGTGGTGGGGTGGGTGACCTCTGCCTCAGTGATGGGGCACCAATGTGTATGGGTGTGTGGGGGGACTACAGTGGGATGGGGTGTGCTGTGTGGTGGCGGGGGAGCTCTACACCAACAGGGACAGGCAATAGTTTGTGTCCGGGAGTGTGGCCACTGTGTGTGTGGGAATGCTGCCATGTGGGACTGTGGTGGGGTGCCTGTTCTGTGGGGGCCAGTGTGCTGCCAGGATGGGGGGTGTTCTGGTGTTTGTGTGTGGGGGGCATCCATAGTGTAGCTGGTGCTGGGTGATGACCTGTGTGCACAGGAATGGGTGCATAGACACTTACAGCAGGGTTCCCCCCAGATGTAACAGAAGTCCTCCAATGCATCCCTGTGCACAGCAATATGCACCTTGGTGCATGGCACATAGTGCTGGCACACCCCTGCCCCCAAGTGCATTGCTGTTCAATTGGCCAGTGAAATGGGTGCGTAGAGCTGCATACCCTGAATAGTGCATCCCGAGCCGGGGGGTGGTGCAATGGCTGCAGAGTGGCTACTCACCACAGATATGTGGCACGTAGCCACTCTGCCTATTCATGCATGGGCCCCTTACAGCATATTTTATATGTAATATGTGCTCCATTAGATTCGGTCACCATTTCCTTTGCTTTTAGCTCCCAGCCTCAAATGAATCCTCTGCACTGTCTAACAATATTTAACCTGATACCTAAAACTGATTTAATCAGGCATATGGAGGCATCTGGAAGTATTAGTTTGGGGGTGGTGGTTTATTCCTGATCCACAGTATCATTTTTATTTTTTTATTTTGCTAACACAGTGCACCTTAAGGGACTCCATGGTGGGCCAGTTACCTGGTGAAAACCTTAGAAAAGCTGTTACCTACTAACTAGCCAATTTTTAGACTGCTAAGCTCGAGTGAAAGAGCACAGGAGTGGTTGAGAGTCACTAGCAGATGCATAATACTTTACTGTGGATGAATGATTGCAGCAGGATTCTCACTGGGTTTGGTTGAATAGGCGAAACCCCCCAAAAAATAGATACTTTAAAAAAGATATGACTTCATAAAAGGCTGAAAAGGAAAATGAGGGAAATAAGGATTCAGAGAAAAAACAAAATGACCAGCAGCTCAAAACATCAAGTAATGAGCTCAGGGTGCACTTACCAGAGTTAATCAAATACAAGGAACTCAGAGCTACGGAAAGTAGCAAGAATGATCAGCAATCCAAAAAACGTCCATAGCTCCAAAAAGGATTCAAAGTGTGGCACAGACACAATTCACAATATTCCAACAGTAGCTTCATTTTATTTCAAAAGTACAATACAGACAGGCATCCACAGAGGTGAAAGCACAAGTATCTAAAATAGTTCAACATATCTAGCAGGCATACAATGGATAAATCCAAATGTGGCAGGAAAAAAATGCAATAAGCCAACATTCTTCCATTACTTCTTGCATCTTGCTAGTGCACACCTGAGCTACGCCTGGCCTCACTCACATGACTGCCATTTCAGCATCACTATAGACGTCTTCTTCAGAATACCTGGGACAGGTAGGGCTGCACTTTTAAACAAAATTAACAGTGCAGTGCATCATATGTGCAGAATACCATATAGACAAACCAATTTATATTTTACTATTTTTGTGTTTTTTTTGTTTTTTACCCACTAGTCAGTTAAATATCAAAACATTTAGAGCAAAAATACACATTGTAAACATTGTTTTATATATTATAACAAACTACCTATAGACAACTTATACTGACTAGTTGCAATCCATATATACAAAACACTCAGTATGAACTATAATAAATATTAGAAATCTAATTAATTACTGACAAAAATACAAAGTCCAGACACTCAAAATAACTGTCAAAACACCTATAAAGGATAGGAATGGGAATGAGTAAGAAATGGGAACAAATGGTGGGGGGAGGGGGAAGAGTAAAATATTTAATGAAAAAAACAATCATGTATCAAAATATTTTATAGCTAATGATCCTACACAGTAATAGATAATAAACCAGCATCCTTTAGATAGATCCAGAAAGTTAGCAGTTCATCCCTTAACACTGACCATATTGATAAGGAATAGTAATTCAGCAAAGAATATATATGAGCAGAAATTTTACAAACTGTACACAGGTATCATGTCATTGAGACCTGTGGGGAAAAGAGTTTCCAAGGTAATAATCCAATATGCTTCACATTTTAGTAGCTGTTTTATTTATTTATTTATTTATTTAGAGTCTAGGATTACAAGTACCTTTGTGCCAAGGCTTTTTTATGAAGGTTCTATGTCAATTGAGGTACAATACAAACATTACACAGAGTGGAGTAACATTGCAGAAATGGTGTGCAGACATTTTTAAGCAGCTGAAATACATTACATTTAGGGAAAGTGGGTACCAGGGGGCAGGGTAGCCAGAGGTAGCTGAGGCTTGGAAGGGACAGAAAAAGAGCAGTACAGATGTGGACATTTGTCAGGTCTCAAAAAGTGCTTGAGGGTAGGGGCAAAAACAAGAGGGGAGAGTAGGCTATAGGATGAGGGAGAGAGGGGGTAGGAGTAGAAGTGCTAGGAGGGAGAAAAGATTATAAGGGACAGTAGCAGGTGCTAGAGGCAGCTAGGTGAAGGTGAAGGTTGGTTTTGAATGGACCTAGCTTTTGCAGAGAGGAGATGTCTTTGTGAGTCCATCAATCCAACTAGGAGCTCAGTACGCAAAGGATCTTTGGCCCTCTGTGATGCGGCACCAGGGAATGTGCAGCATTTGATTTTCTGAAGCCCTGGTGAGGCGGGGGTTGCGTGTTGTATGGAGAAGAGTTTGGACGCTTCTGCTGTTTAAGGCTACCCCGTCTACAATCAAGTGTTACTTTTTCAGTTACTAAATGTTTCAAAACTGCAGCAGAACCATGGTGTGCTTCTGTAAAATGTTTGGCCATGGCATATGTTTCATTTCCTGCATGAATTGCAGTCTTGTGCTCTGCTATTCAAAATTTTTGCTCTCACTTACTCTGTCCAACATATATGAGGCCACAAGGTCAGAACAGAGCATACACAACTCCGTCACTGCTGCAGTTTATGAATTTCTGTATTTGAAAACTGTTCCCGCTCCTGGGGTGTGCAAAAGAACTAGTATTATTGGTACTATTGCATTGAACACAATGTCCACACTTACAGTTCCCTAGTGGTAGTGTTGTGAGTCACTGCTTGGAGATAATTGGTTTGGTCAATATCGTGTGAACTAAAGAGTCTCTTAAATTAGTGCCACAATGATAACTAATGTGTGGTGACAAAGTACTGATGCTGTCATACGTTTTGACTCCTCTTAAAATTCCCCAGTGTTTTTTCACAATGTTTCCAATCATTTTTTCTTGTGGAAAATAGTGTGTACAAAAAGTCGGTGTTAACATTTCAGTATTACACATATTCTCCTTTAGAAGTTCGTCTCTTGAAATGTTCTTTGCAGATTCTTATGCATTTTTTGTATCATTCTCATTATATTTTCTTGCTTGAAATCTCTGCTGCCTATCCAAACTGAAATGCAATGTTCAAATTCTGTATCATCTGCGCATGTCCTTCGTATTCTAAGGAACTGACCATTCAGAATGTTTTGAACCAAACTTCTCGGATGATATCTGTCTGCTTGTAAAATTGTATTCCATGAGGTTTCCTTTCTATATAAAGTTGTAGTCAATTTACTGTCCTTTTTACAGATGTTTAGAACAAGAAAATTCACACTTTCTTTTTCACTTTCTATTGTGAAGTGTAAATGTGTGTTGGACTGATTAATATATTACATAAAATTAGTTCATTCATCCTCGATCCCCCTCCACACAAGAAAACAGTCATCAACAAAATGGTTCCCGCAAACAACCATGTTCAGAAAAGGATTAGACTGTGCATTACATACAAACTGGCTTTTCCCCTTACCAACACACAAATTTGCAAAATTTGGGGCAAATGTAGTCCCCATGCTTATACCCTTTATTTGAGTGTAGTGTTTGTTGTCAAAGATAAAAAAAGTTTGATTTTAAGAACAAGATGAGTGCAATCAAGAATAAATTCACTTTAGCTAATGCGTATAATCTCCCTTCATGGGGATATTTGTGTATAAGCTCTCCACATTGATACATGCCAAAATATCCTCTGTTTCAATTTTGATTTCTTCAATAATTAAACACATGTGATTTGTATCATTCACATAGGATTTAAGACTTGGTACAAATTGTTTAATACAAAAATCAATGCATTTTGACAATGGCTCAGTAAGGGAGCCAATCAATGACACAATCGGACATCCTGGGACAGGGGTTCGATTTTTTATGAATTTTTGGGAGTAAATAGAGGGCTGGTTTTCTTGGTTCCTTCACTATGAGAAAATCCCCTTCATGTTACATTATCCAATTTGTTTCCAGTGCATCAGATATCAAAATCTGGATTCATTGTTTAATATGGGGGTGGGGTCAGCATCTAGCTTTGCATAAATGTTCTTATTATTTAATTGTGACTGGGCTTCTATCATATTGACGTCATAGCTCCAAATCACTACACCACCACCTTTATCAGCTGGATGAATTACAATATCTGACATATTTTTTAACTCTGTGATAGCCATGCTTTCTCGACTAGAGATATTTTGCTTATTATTTCTTTACGTGTTTGTAAGATGTCATCAACTTCACGTTCTACTACTCGCATATATGTTTGTAATGTTGAGTTATTGGTAAACAGAGAAAAAATTGATTTATTTCTGAGATTTAATGCTTCATGTCTCATTATTTGTATCAGTGACTGCCCTTAGATTCAGTATTTTCAGAAAAGTCATCCCTAAGCAAAAGACTCCTAAAGAACTTTTGTAGATCAACTTTTATATTAAAGGTATTGGGACTAGTAGTTGGAATGAAGGACAGACCTCTCTTTAGTACTAATAGTTGTTCACTTGTTAACACTTTATTGGTCAGATTTATGACCTCCAATTCATGTTCTGATTCTGCGGGGATCTCAACACTTGGTACCCTAAGCCCCATTGCTGCCTGTCTCTTTCTCTTCTGTTCCCTCTGTTGTTTCTTCCTCCCCCTTCCCTCTCCTCATTCTCTTCCTCTTAGGTTGGTTTGATCTTGTGTCCTCTCTTGACCTCCTCCTGTGTCCGGGGGGGTGGCCACTGTGTGTGTGTGGGGGGACTGCCATGTGCGGCTGGGGTGGGGTGTCTGTTCTGTGTGGGCCAGTATGGTGCTGCCAGGATGGGGGTGTGTTCTGGTGTGTGTGTGTGTGTGTGTGTGTGTAGGGGGCTCATCCATAGTGTTGCTGGTGCTGGGTGGTGACCTGTTTGCACAGGGCTGGGTGTATAGGCACTTACAGCAGGGTTCCCAAGGTGTAACTGGAGCCCTCCAATGCACTTCTGTGCACAGCACTATGCACCTTGGTGCATGGCATGCCCCAACCCCCAGTGCATTGCTCTTCAAGCGGCCAAGGGATTGGGTGCATAGGGGCTGTGCACCCTGGATAGTGCATCCCGTTTGGGGATCATAGGTGCAGAGTGGCTATGCACCACAGATATGTGGCACATAGTCACTCTGCTTACTCATGCATGGGCCCCATAGAGCATATTTATATATATATATATATATATATGTAATATCTGCTCCATTAGATTTGGTCACCATTTCCTTTACTTTTAGCTCCCAACCTCAAATAAATCTTCTGCACTGTCTAACAATATTCAACCTGATACCTAAAACTAATTTAATCAGGCATATGGAGGCATCTGGGAGGATCCAGTTGGGGGGATGGTGGTTTACTCCTGAGCCACAGTATCATTTTTGTTTTTTATTTTGTTAATACAGTTCACCTTAAGGGACTCGATGGTGAGCCAGTTACCTTGTGAAAACCTTAGAAAAACTGTTACCTACTAACTAGACAACTTTTAGCCAGCTAGCTGGAGTGCAAGAGCACAGGAGCAGTTGAGCACCACTAGCAGATGCATAATACTTCACTGTGGAAGAGTGATTGCAGCAGGATTCTTACTGGGCTTGATTGAAGAGGTGAAAACACCAAAAACAGAGATACTTTAAAAAGGCATAACTTCATAAAAGACTGAAAAGGAAAATGAGGGAAACAAGGATTCCTTTGTGAAGGCATTGTGGAAATAAATTACAGAGAGTGAATGAAAAAAGGAGAGAGGGTCCAGAAAAAAAGCAGAAGATAATGTGCGCATGCAACTAGTATATAAATGAACTCCCAGGACTTTTGGGTAAGGAATACAGTTTTAAAGGGTAAAAGTCTTTCTAAATTTCTCCGGTAACCTCAGAGTAGAAATCTTTATCTCACATATAATGTTATTTATTTAAGCTCTTTAGTGACTATTGGGTGGGGAGGGGGCTTCCTAGGGGTTACAGGAGTAATGTATGGTTGGTCTTAAGACATATTTATTTAGTGTAACTAGCAACAACCACTGCCTTTAAATTCTGAAACTGTGAAAATATTTTAGTGTATTCTCTGACATATATGACTGTTTTGAACTTTGTACAAGAGAATTATTATTTTCCTGTTTGTTAAGTTTTAACTAAAACTACATTTAAGCTTGTTCTTTCTTATTCTTTCTCATGCACTTTGCATCACATGATGGGTAGAACCAAAAAAAGACCAGTTGAACAGCTACCTATAAAAAACAGAGCCAAAGGAAAGCTCCAGAAAAATAAAATTATAAAAGGGGTAACTACAATAATAAAATTTTTAAGCACCTGGGATGATAATATGGTCTTAAGGAGAAATAGAGTAATAGAAAAAGCTAAAATAGACCCAGTGAAGACAACATCACTTCTGAATGTCAAGGAGCTAGAAGATAACCCAATTTTGATGAAAATTAAGGCTTTAGAATATCCTGGTTGCAGAAAAGTAATTGATCTAGAGGCAACAGTTGAAGATACATCTTAATAGAATAGAGGAGCTGGGACCAGGCCGTCTAATGAAAGATCCATTGGACTCACCTCTAAATATCAACAAATAACTAAATAATTTAAATGCTAAAAAAGAAGGGGACTTATGTGATCAAGTAGGGGCTAAAAAATTTGAGGTGGACAGAAAGTTCCTAAGGGAATTTGTTAAATTCCTTTTACCCTAAATTAATAAACTAAGTTTAGACCCCCTTTGGTCATTCCACCGGATATACTTCATAATTGGACTATCTTTCCAGAACAGCTGAAAGGGAAGGTACGGCAAATAGGCAGACAAAAAGGAATATTAATAATAGGCAAAACTTATATGAGTGTAAAGTGGAATAGTGCCTATCTCTCCTGATAGGAGGAATGCTGGATCTTCACAATGAGATCCAGTATAGCAACTGTTTACTAAGGGAGGCAGTAAAAGTTTTAGCCCCAGGAAAACTGAAAGAGGAAACTATAGGGCACCAGAATAATCAAGGCCCATTTGATGTAAATGTGAAAATAGTTAATAAAAGGGAGATGGCAGCTAGAAGTGAAGTCCCACCTGAGGATAGTATTACCACTATTTCCAGAAATATAGTGGACAGAGAAATTGAGGAGATTAACACCCTGGTGGAAAATCTTAAAAAATGGAAAAGTTCAACAGAAATTAAAAGGTAAGCACCATGTAGGGAAAAAAACACACCTAGAAGAAGAAAGCTTGATACAAAACAAAAATCAAAAGAAATGCGGCCCTCAAAGATCTGAAGGCAATCAATATAGGTCAGATGAAAAAGAAATGAATATCAAGAATCAAAAAGCAAAAACAGTCTACTTACCGACAGGAAAAATGTTAAGCTTGACTAAATTGTTTTATCGCTGGAACAAAGGGAAAAGAGCATACTGTATTAAAACCAGGTGGTGCAATCGGTTAGCATGTCATTTGGCAAGTTTCTTATGAGAGGAGTCAGTGTTATTCTACAAGTGGGAGAGGAAGGCTGCCTGTGCTACATGCTCTACAGTCTGGGGAGTAGACTGCAGATGCAGGGCTTCACTGCATGTTTTAAACTTTGAACAGATATGATATTGCTGCCATAGTAATGGTGTAACCTTTCCAGTAAATCGTATTGCACTCACAGGCTGTGGTTTTGTTCCCCATTTGTCTTTGTCTTCCCTAGGAGGAAGGCTGTAGGAGAGGTCTGGATTTTGGTCTGCTGGATTTAGGTGCGTTCCATGGATGCCAGTTGGACGGCTTAAGGAAAGGGAGAAGAAAGGGAGAGTCTTGTGCTGCTGAAATCTGCTATTTCAAGTCCTGCAGAACCACTATTAAACCGAATGTATTCCCACTTTTTATTTATTTTAATTTTTTTTCTGGAGAGTTAGTTTAATTACATTTTTTTCACACTGTCTCCTGGTTTGGTGTATAATTAAAACACTAGGTCCAGCATCCCACTAATCGACATGCTTTTATTGTCAAAATTGTTTATTCTGTGAGCTCTGTTTGCCTTGTGTTTTATGTCCATTTTGTGCTTGCGGTCTGCTGCCACTGCATTCTATATTATCTTTCTTGTCTAAGTTGCAGCCTTTTTTTAGAAGTTATCCATTACTTACTGATTAATGTTCGGCGAATATATACATACATCTAAATACACATATAATTTACTTATACTCAGCTGGTTAATTCTCATGCCAGTTTAAAGACTAAGGTCACATGATCATCCTGTTTATATTGTGCATGTGCTAAATCTGGCATTTAGACTCCTCAAAGCGCCATATTACAGGACAGCACATTTTGGTTGTATGCCGTTCTTCTCTTATCTGACCATAAAATTGACTAAAATCACTGATAGATGTGCTCAGACCACCATTTTATCAGCTTACTGGTTGTGTTCCTGCTGTTGATACATTGTGGGGTTGTTGAGGTTTATGTGAAGCAGTTAAAGTGGTGAGATAGCAGCCCTTTACCTGCAGTATATTTTTTCCTTTGAATTGCATCACATCAGATAAAGTAAGCTTCATTTGTTTTATTGTTTGAATATTTATGCTCTCAGCCTTATTTTATTTTATTTTAGGGCAGCATGTTAAAATAATGATAGGGCTGTCATTTCATATTTGCATACACTCAGGTTTTAACAGTGTAATTGTAATAAGAGAGGAGTTTTGTCCTAGCCTTCTATTGCTCCTCATTATTTCTTTTAGTTTTTTTTCAGTGCCTTGCCTGAAGAAAAGGTGGTGGATCTCTTTTATAAATCATCCTACATCGATTTGATATATATACGCACTCTAGGAATGTTTTGTACCTGAGATAACCAGCATTGTATCAAGAAGGCCCTGATGGCATTTCTACAGCATCTGCTTCTTCAGACCCATTCTGCATCCCTTTTAGATAATGGATTTCTAGTGTGCCCAAGGTGGTACCAACAAACTGCTCTTTTGCTATTAGAATCATTGGTGGATTGCTGATTTTGGGAATAGTTTCCCCTATGGACTGGCGAGTAGTGAACAGATTATTTCATTTTTGAAAGGAGTGACTTTGCACATTAAGAATCACTTGCAGAAATAGCAGCTCCAGTCTTTTGACCATTCTTGTTGGCTTACTTTAACCACAGACTCTAATTCAGCCCTGTTAAATTCTTCTTGCACATCATTTATTCTCCTATATTGATGGAGACTTTTAAGCCATTTTTGCTGGTTTCTATGGTCTTATTTAAGTAGTCTAGGGTATTTAGAGAATTTAGAATATATAATTTGTTCTAGTAGTACTGGCACTTTAAGTCATTATAAATTACTGTAGACACTATACAAAGGTAATTGTCCAATATCTATATTATCTGATATTGATCAATTCAAGGCTGCAAAGGGTGATAAATCCTGATTTTTCTCCTTTAGCAGTAGAACGATCCAAACCATCTCAAAGTAATAAAAAAAGCAAAATAAAATAACTGACCATATGGTGCCCATAGTTGGGATTGGTGGTGGAAGCATCACCTCTACCACAAATCCTCTCTTATTTCAGATACTACAGTTACAAGCAATGGGAGGCTGATCCTTAGTCCCTTAGTACACAGTCCAATTCTAATTATAGACACAGCTGAATCTACCCATAATAGGGGGCCTGGAATAATAAAGCAAAGGGCAGTATATACCAGAGACCCAGTGTCTCCCTTAGTAGTCAAAAAGAATTTCTGTATAAAGCTTAGTAGCCCTTTTAACTCTCAGGAGCTCCAATTTATACCAAATATTTGGTGTTCACCAGATACTTTTAAAGATAGCTTTAAAGAAGACAGGGTGACTGAGACCTTCAATAAAACTGGTCTTGAGATTGGCAACATCATTCAGAAACTACAGGTTACCATTGATGGTTTAAAATGAGTTGATGAACAGCTTAATAGCATTCGGCTGTGTAGGGACTGCCAAGCTAAGATTCCTAAGGGGTAAAATGTCTCATTGTCTAAATAAGGTATGCTGTGCTAACATCCCATTTTAACAGCAACTGCAGCCAGACTGAAAGAACTTTGTGCTTGTGTGTGACAGTGTAAATCTATGTGCCTAAGCTCCTTCCTGCAGTAGCTCTGCTAGCAAGAGCCCGGTTATCGAGGTTACCATCAGCTGTGCTTGGCAGGACATTTGTAAATTACATCAGTACAGGAGGAGGGGCAGAAACAACATTAAAGGCTCACACTGCCACAGCGTGAGCGCAGTGTCGCGAGCGTGAGTGGCACGAGTGCCACTCGGAAGGGAAACGGGAGTAAATTTGCAATATCTTAAAAGCAGTTAATCTGGAAACACTATAAAATGAGGGTAACAGATTTAAAATAATTGTTTGAAACTTCTGAGTCTATGGTTTGATGATAGAAGGGGTTTAGAGTATTGAATGAGGGGTTTAGAGTATTGAATGAGAAAGTACTTACTCTGAATATACTGCTGAACTTTTGCATTGTCTCTGATAGTAATCAATGACAGAGGTGCTACTTTCAAGAGTGGATCATTAGTTGGGCTTTTTATAACTGTTAAATATTTTTTAAAGATTACATATAAAGTAGTAAATGGTAATCTTAAACAAGAGGCTTAATGACTTAATAAGTCTTTAGATTGGGGTTAGACTTTGGTAACATCGACCTATGTAAGGTATTGTTACCTAAATATAACATTTTAAAGCTGTGATTGGTTTTTATTTTATTAACAGGCATCTATAGATTATTTCTATTGTATTTGGACACAGCTGTAAAAAGGAAAAGATGTTGCCTCCTAAGATGATGGGGTTGATGGTGGGCTTGGTCTGTGTTGTTCAGCTATTTGCTATCATTGGAAATGATATTTTGACAAAAAGATCAAGTGCCCATGTAAATTGTCCTAATAATTTTAAGTTACAAATATCTAAGCTGACTTCACAACGAAGCCCTTTCAACCTCTTCTGAAAAGAACTTCATGCTAAGGACATGGTAATTCAAGTGGAGTGTACCTGTTCAAGTGACCGGACATTGTTATTATCTTTGGCTTTTTGTGGAGACATTGAATTGAACCCAGGTCCTGTAATTAAAATGGTCTTAGGTAATGCGCGGAAGTATGATAAATAAAATGGACTATTTTAGATCCTGGGTAGAACATGAAGAGCTGGACATAATAATGTTAGTGGAAACCTGGTTAAAAAAGGGAATTGAATATAAAGAAATAGAATTAAGGGAATTCTACCACTTCAGGAAGGATCGGGGAACACGGGGGGGGGAGGAGTTTTGGGAGTATTTAAATCATTCAATTGGTAACTCCAAAATTTTGCTCTCTGGGTCAATTGAGGGCATTGAATGTCTCTTAATTGAGATACAAGAATTAAAATTGGCTATTGGAGTAGTTTATTCTCCACCTAAAATAAACCCTACCCATTCTGACAAATTTTCACATGTTTTAATGGAACACCTGGGTCAATTACAAGTAATATTGGCTGGTGATTTTAACGCAGCTTGGGGTTGTCCCGGGGTCAAAAGTTGGAAAAATCAATGAGCTGTTTAAAGCTGATACAAATCATAGATACACCTACGAGGAAAGGTTCCTTATAAGTAAAGGAAATATATTGGACCTGATGTTTGTTTCACCTGAATTGCCAATTTTGGAGAAAAGTGTATGTGCCCCTAGTTTAGAAGATCACAACATAGGTAAGTGTGTGTCCTCTATGATTAAAAATATTACTTGGCATAGAATTTTTCATATCCCAGATTTCAATTTGGCTGTATTAGAATTTACAACAATGTTTATTAATGCTTGTGATAAATTTGCCCCATATAAAAAAGTAAATCAAAGAATAAAACATTTACCATGGTTAACTGTAAAATTAAAAAAAAATGATTAGGACTAGAAATCATTATTGGAAAAAAGCAAACAAAACATTAAATAGTGAAATTTGGGAACAATACAAAAGGCTAAGGAACCAAGTAATACAGGAAATTAGGAAATCAAAAGCTCGCTACTATAAATGGTGGATAAAAGAATCAACAAATCCAGGTGTTTATTGGTCCATTATAAAAAATCTTATGAACCCAAATAGTAAACAAGGTGAAATAAAATTGAGTCAGAATGGAAAAGTGTTTGAAACAAATAAAGCTGTAGAAATTTTGAATGATTATTTTATAAAACTACTCGATCAGAAATTAGATTCGATTAATACTCTGAATGAAGTAAAGGGTATGAGTCCCCAAGATGAGAAAGAATCCAAATTCAGGTTTAAGAGAGTGACAAACAAAGAAGTTCTAAAAAACATAAATAGATTGAAAGTAAATAAAGCAAGCGGTCCAGACAGAATAGATACTAAATTATTAAAAGAGGCAGCCATAGAATTGTCACTATTATTAAGAGACATTTTTAATTGGAGTTTAAGGGAGGGACAGTTTCCTTCAAGCTGGAAACTAGCTAAAGTGATACCAATAGATAAGGGAGGGGATCCAGAGGATGTTTCAAACTACCATCCGATAGCCCTGCTGTCCACAGTATCCAAGATATTTGAAAAAATTGTCCATGACCAGTTAATGGACTATCTGAAAAAACATAATAAATTGACACAACAACAGTATGGATATAGACAGGGTAGGTCCATGGCTACCGCACTCACGGACTTCTTGGATCTTATAGCAACTCCTCTTGGGGAAGCGAAGTCTGTGGACCTATCTAAAGCTTTTGATTTATCAAATCATAGCATTTTGATAAACTCATTAATGAAAATAGGGGGTGAAGGAAGAAACTTTTGATTGGTTTATATCATATCTTGATAAAAGATCATAATTTGTCATCCTAAATGGATACCAGTCAAGAATAGACTATGTAAGAAGAGGGGTTCCCCAGGGATCTATCCTGGGTCCCCTCTTGTTCATAGTCTATTTAAATGACTTACCAAAAAATATTGAATATTCAAAAATTCAGCTTTACGCAAACGATACGGTTTTGGTAGCAGAGGGAAAAACTACAAGTGAAGTGGAACTAAATTTACAGAGAGATTTTAATACTATGCAAGGTCATTTTTCATCTTTGGGTTTATTAGTTAATAGTAAAAAGACACAGGTTATGTCATTTGCACTGGATCTAAAGGGAATCTCAAAACTAAAAATAAAGACACAAGAGGGAAAGTTTTGAGAACAAACTGAAACATACAAATATTTAGGGGTATATATAGATCATTGTCTTACTTTTCAATATCACATAACAAATTTAATAAAGAAAACACATGTTAAGATAGGAGCTATGAGACGAATATCAAATTGCATGACAAGAGAAACAAGATTGATTATGATTAACCAATTAATAATGCCGGTTATTGACTATGGTAGTCATATTTACAGACACACAGCTAGAAAAAAAAAATAAATAACTTGGATATACTTTATAATAAGCTTGCAAGATTTGTGCTAAGGTGTGATTTTAAAACAGATCATTGTACCATGTATATGGAATTAGGGTGGATTCCATTAGATTTAAGGGCTACGGCAATCTGGCTAAATCACGTCTGAAATATATTTAAAAATCAATCATTAGATAGCTTAAAAAACAAATTACAAAAACCAAAACATGGTCTGAACTTAAGAAAAACTGGTGCTAGAGATTTAATAGTACCAAAGTTAAAAAAATTGATTTAGTGAAATGACCCTCCAATATCAGGTAGCTAAAAGTTGGAATTGTCTTCCTCCCTTCTTACGTGAATTAACAACTTCTGATCATGTTTTTTTAAAAATGGCCTGAATCATGAACTCAGTTATCATTGTTGTTGTAATAGGTGAAAATGGTGAAAAAGTAAAAATGTTAGTATGCCCGTTATTAATGTGTCTGTAAACTTGTGATGCACTGTTTTTTGTAATTTTGTATTGTTGTTAATGTGTAGATGTAATAATTTTTGTATAATGTAAACAGGTAAGCCTTGTGAACAGGGATTTACAAAACCCTAATGGCTATATCACTGTATAAATAAAATTTTACCATACCATACCTTAAAAGAACAAGTAGACCTATGTGTGCAAGATGGCTGCCAGGCTGGCCATGCTGCAGTAGCTAGCTTGTGATTCTGTTTGACTTTGCTGGACTTCTACCTTAATTCTGCTCTAATTTTGTGTAATTTTCTCTTCTGTCATTTTCCCTACGTGTTTGGGAGCCACTTTGTCTCAGTCCTACTATCACTCCTTGTGAATACGTTTTTATGTTTCAGTTATTTCGGACAAACTGAATGAATAAGCTTTTGTGGGCCTTTTGAATTATCATTTCCCTGGACTAATCTGGAACTGTTTTTCATTTATTTCTGTGACTCAATCTAGGTGGACCAGGAATTGAGAAGTAGTGAGGGGAAAGGTTGTGGAGAGGAGGCATTTTGCTATGGGAATGGATTGTGGATTTAAACGCCTGTGAAGGTTCTACGATGGCACTTGGTAGGTGCAGGAATCTGGATTAATTTGTGTCAGTTCTGTGGGTGGTCCCGACCCTGTGGGGTGTCTGGTGGCTGAGGATCATGGCTGCATTAGGGACTGGGCTTCAGTTTAGTCGGGTAACTGGCTGACTGGGCCGATAACCCTCTTAGGTTTCTCCGGTGGCCAACTGGTGGGTTGACACCACCAGAGATACTTGGTGGTAGTCATGAGCATTTTCAGCCATGGTCCCCCATTATGGGATTTTTGGGCTATGCCCTTGTAGTATCTGGATTCTGAGAAGAAGATCTTTATTTTAAATCCATCCTGCCCGACTCTGAGGAGAGGATTTCTTTTAGAATTTTGTTTAAATTATACAACTTGACTTTAAGAAGAGGACTTCAGTTTTTTTTTTAAATTGTTTAACCAGGTGAGACACACTATGCTGAAAGCTCGTTTACAGGTGCAACCTGGAAGCATAGGGAAGTTAAGTGACTTGCTCAGGGTTACACAGTATGCACGTGGGGGCTGTGGGATTGAAACTCAGGTCACCAGATTTGCAGCTTTTAAATCTACTCTGTCGGTTACGGTCAGATTTTGAACTCTATTATTTACTTTGCTGATACATTTGTACATTGAAAGGCAGTGAGAGTGCCTATGTTCAGTTTCCCCATGTAATGAGAGTGCCTGGGGGCTGAAAAACAAAAAACAATGCAAGTTTGGATAGTAACTTTAACTTGGCTCAGGTAGTGAAAGTACCTGTACTCCGTTGGCCTCCCTAGGCTGTGAGAGGGCCTTTGGGGGCTGAAGATCTTTATCTTTTTTTGTTGATTTATTTCACACTTCTGGACTTAAGTTACAGTTATAGCTTCAAGGAATTTTATCATCTGTTTTATGACTGGTTTTCTTTGGCTGACCTATCTACTGTTTTGGATTTTGAGTTTAAGTTATTTATATTTTATGATTTGGGGTGGGTGATTCAGGGTATTTATTTTATGTTTTGATTATAGAATTATTTATTGTGGTTTTTATTGTATTTATATTGTTATGTTTATGCTTGCATAGTAGGGATTATGAGTTTTGGAATATTGTTTAAGTGAGAATGGTGTGATTTGGGTGGGTTTCTAGAAGTCCTATTGGGTATATTGTAAATTAGGGTAGTCTGGTGAGTTGGGTTTGGAGGGTGTTTATTTGGTTTAAGGAAGATTCTGTTTCTTTATTGAGTTGTGTGGAATTTGTTGGGTGCCTGCTTCTGCAGTTGTGTACTATTCATTCTCTACTCTTCATGCCCTTCACCCTTTTTTCACTCCTCCCTTCAGTTTACAACTTACCAGTACTGTAGAGCACTGGGTATTGTGCATAGGAGATGGAAGGGGGTGGGGGGCTATGAACAGTGGAGGATTAATGGGGGTCATTTTATTCGGGTAGTAGGATCCAGGAGATGCCCTGGGGTGAAATGGAACCCAAAACATGGTCCATCATGTCTGGTCTCCGCACTCAAGGGCACCACCGATTGTGATGGCAAGTGGTTCGGACAGCCTGGGAGGTTCATCCAACATGGGCAGTGTTGTGCAATGCCAGATCCATCAAGAACAAGACTGCAGGTACTGCAGATCTTGTTGAAATGGTGGATCTGGCATGCATCACCAAGACCTGGCTGGATGAGAACTCTGGCCCCATTCTAGAGGCTTTAACTCCAGCCGGGTACTCAATGATACACCGCCCTAGGTTGGACCACGGGGGGGGTTACAGTCTGTTTCAAGACACTGGTCCTCATGAATGTACTAGTTGAGGAGGCTGAGCCATTCGAGTGTGCGGTAGTGGCAGGTGTAGGCTTTTGGATCTCCCTCATTTATCATCCACCGGGTGATGAGAAGTGATTCCTCCAGGAAGTGGCTGACTTCGTCATTGACATGGTATTTAAGTGACCCAGACTGATGTTCTGGGCAACTTCAATGCCTGGGTCAATGACAAACTCTCTCAAATTTGGTCAGCACTTCCTCCAGTTGATTATATCAATGGGCCTCACACAGGTGGTTATCACTGCCACTCATAAACATGGACACTCCCTTGACTTAGTCTTCCTCCTAGGAATTGAGACATCTGAACTGGAGTGGAACCAGTTGGGTAGTCCAATCACTACACCGTGGGGTTCAGTTTTAGCACCCCCCCCTTTGTAGGCCTACCCCTGTGGAGATGGTTAGGTACTGTCCTTTATGAGATATAAGTTCTCATAGCCTAGCAGTGGTGCTTGACCTATCATCCCTCTCGTTGGCAAGCAGTGACCCAGAGACCCTCTTGATGGCCTATAATTCAGCCATCTTGGCGGTGCTGGATTCCACTGCTCCAGTCCTCTCTCCCTTCACCTTCAATCCCAATGTTTTGACGGGACTTTGAGGGAGATGAGGAGACTATGATGCAGGTTAGAGCGTTGCTGGTGGAAGTCCGCCCTTGATACTGACCACTTTATATTGATGGACCATTATCAAGTCTATCAATCTGCAATCACCCATAAGAAGGCAGAATTCTCTTCTGGGGAGATTGCAGCTGCTCAGAATCAACCAGCTCAGTTTTTCCATACTGTAGACAGAATATGCAACCCAGTTTGTCTACATGACCGAAAAGCTTTTTCGCAATTAGAGTGCCATGAACTTGCTTGATTCTTTGCTAATAAGGTGGCTGATATCAAGGCAGTACTGCAACTAGCACACTCTATGGCCATTGCTTCTGATTAGTGCATAGTCACTGCACCTTGGTCTTCCTGGAGTACCTTCAGCTGACCGGAGTTCATGGATGTCATGCAGATCAACCAAGTTGTGCACCCTACATGCTGTAGTTTGTATCCTGGACCAACTTTCCTTATTTTGGGTTGCATTGATGACATCTGTCTGGTCCTTGTGTGGATAGCCTGGTGCTTCTTAAAATCTGGAGAGTTTCCTAGCTCCCTGAAAGAGGCATTGGTTACACCGCTCTTGAAGAAAACTACCTTGGACCCAGACTGCCATGCAAACTACAGACCTATCTCTAACCTTCCCTTTTTATGAAGGTGATTGAGAAAGTAGTGGCAGCACAACTGGAGGACCATTTGACCATCCATGACATCTATGGACCACTCCAGTCCAGTTTTTGAAAGAGACGTAGTACTGAGACAGCACTGGTTCAGGTGCTCAATGATATCCTGATGGCTAGAGATCAGAAGAACCATTCCATCTTGGTTCTTCTGGATCTCTCATAAGCATTTGACACCGTGGACCATGGGGTGTTGCTTGGTTGCCTGAGGAACACCTGTGGACTGTCTGGTATGGTTATCAGGTGGTTTACATCTTTCCTTGTGGGTAGAACACAGAAGGTGGTGTCTGGGTTTTTTCCTCAGACCCCATCTCTGTGTTGTGTGGGGTTCATCAGGGGTCAGTATTATCACGCATGTTGTTCACGGTGTACATGCTACCCCTCAGAGACATTGCAAGAAGGTATGGGCTGAAGTTTCACTGCTATGCTGATGATACCCAGCTCTACCTTTCTTTCACACCTGACCAGGATGGGGCTGTCTTGGTCTTTAATAACCGTCTGAAAGAAATACAGGAGTTGATGGATTCCAGCTGTATGAAGTTGAAGTCAGAAAAAACAGAGGTGTTGGTTGTGTACCCAGGTCACCGGATGGGGGGTTGGGGGTTGGTTTGCCCTCGGGACTTTTTATCAGTGGTGTTTCACTCCCAACTTCTGAACAGGTGTGTAACCTGGGGGTAATTTTTGATGAAGGGATGACCCTGCATTCGCAGGTGTTGGCTGTCATCAAATCTTCCTTTTACCATTTTAGGAATATCACCAGGATTAAGCATCTGGTTCCGTCTGGTGACCTGCCTACTTTGGTCAATGCCTTTGTGTCCTCACACTTAGATTATTGCAACTCCCTTTACCTAGGGCTTTCTGGGGTGGAAATCCACCTCCTGCAGCTGGTGCAGAATGCAGCAGCCCAGCTTTTGACAGAAGCTGCTCAATCATGTCATATTTCACTGGTGCTGCATGAACTGCACTGGCTGCCAGTACAGTGGTGGATCACCTTTAAAGTCAGTTTGCTGATTTTTAAAGCCCTACACGGACTGGGCCCAGACTACCTGAAAGAGCTCCTCATTCTTTACTGCCCTGGACAATCACTCCACTCAACTGATGAGGGGTTGCTAGAGATTCCAAGGGTGGGCTTGAAATCATCAGGGGTGAGAGCATTTATGTATGCAGCCCCTACCCTTTGGAATTCTCTACCTCATCAGTTATGGGAGTGCACAACTGTGGAGGCATTTGGTTTTAGACAAGGCGCCATATAAATAAAATTTACTATTTATTATTATTATAAATTCCCTTGTATGAAGCTTGCAGATTGAGAGATGATATGATCCTATCTATGAAAAATCAACATTATGCTAGCCTTATTATAATGGATCAGCTAGTTATAAATAAGGACCTCTTGGATTTATTAAGAGGAGAAGTGGCGATCAATAGATGTAAGTTGGATGAAGTACTTAGCAAGCTAGCCAGTATTATCCCTGAGGAATAGAGTAGCTCACAGAACATCCAGCATATCCCTTCTCAACCTAGGCCTGATTTTAGTAGTGTGTATATATATATATATATATATATATATATATATATATATATATATATATATATATCCCAGAAAGTGTAGAGAACAATAATAGGAGAAAGAAACAAAGGAGTAAGAGAAAGAGAAATAAGAAGAACAAAATAAACAAGGTAACTAATGAGGTAATTTCAATAGCAGAGAGTGAGTCTTCTGACTTTAAAATATTTTTAGAGGCACAAAGTGCTACATCAGGAGAAATTCTCAACAAACCCACTTTGGTGTATCCCAGTTAATTTAAAAAATCAGATGGGGCAGGTAGAAGAGGCAAAACCTGTTTCCCCTCAACTGGATCTTATGACTCATTTAAATACACTGGAAGGAGAAGTCTTTATGTTACCAAGTAATTTGGGAATTATCCCACAAAACAAGTTGCCAGAGTCACCCAGGGAGGCTGAAAAAGCCCAGTGCCCTGGGTCTTTAAGACACAATATGAATTATAATATTATTAAAATGTTGGATACCAAGGTAGCACCTAACTCTGCCTTCATAACCTCTGAACCAGTTCCGGCTACTGACAACTTCCCTCTCATCAGGTTATTAGACCCATAAATTGGGATACTTCAGGAGTAAATGGAATTGTTACACATATGGTGGACTTTTTTAATAATGAGCTAGATCTAGATCTTAAAGCAGATGATATAGTAGAAGTTAAAAATATCCCAATTAAAGAAGCTAAAATGATTGATATATATTTTAAGTCCCCTAGCTAGCTAACCATGTTTGGATAAATAGTACCCTTCTCTTAAAATTGGATATTCTGATTATCTACCACAACAGAGAACTATTCAACATAGGTCCTGTGGGGAAGGAATTTAAAGTTAATAATAATAAAGAAGTAACCCTAAGCATGTTCGGAATGAATGCTATGGGAAATGAAACAGATGATGGGTTGACAATTGCCATTAGTGACCTGTTCACTAACTTCCTATATGTCCTTATTGAGAGTCTTGGTAAAATTAGTGCACACAGGGCAGACATTAGCTCACAAGTGAATCTATTGGTCACTACTAGTAGTAATCTTGCAGACTGTATACTAGAGAAAGCTAATTTATTAAACTAGCTTGGTATTCACCTTATAGATTCCAAATTGTTGAACACTGTCGCTCCCAGGAATGACAACTGGGAGAATGAGAACATATGCAGTATTCCCTTGTCCAATAGGTTCATTGCCTTTGCTGGCTATGAAGCCAATAACTGAATGGAAAATCTAGAAAATTCATATGTGCCTACCCCACATGGGAGTAAAGGCCTAAAGGTGTTATCTTGGAATATTTCTGGTAGGGCGAATAATAAGTGTTATGATGAGTGGAAACTCTTTATTTTGGAACATGATGTATTAAATCTTCAAGAAACTTGCCAAAAAGATGTTGAAGAAATGAACCTTAATGGCTTTGAATGCTTTTATGTAATAGATAGGAAAGTGCATGTGCAGGGTAAACATTCTGGGGGGGCTTATCTTCTTTGAAAGGATAGGCTCCTTCAGTAAGCTACAATGTTGGAAAAAATGTTCTAACTTTATAGCACTCTACACTGAAAATGGCAGCCAAGGGATAACTTTGATTAACTGCTATATACCCCCTGAAAACTTAATTTTTTACTCTCTGATGATCTGGGACAACCTCATAAATGTTATTTTAGAAGCAATACAAGATTTTCCTAACTCTGAAATCTTATTGACAGGTGACTTTAATACTAGAATTGGAGGATTTGAAGGCCTAGTGGACAATTATATGTTCCTGTATAATGATTGTGTTAATCGATTTTGCCCTAGAAAATCTAAGGATAATGAAACAAAAATAAGATGGGAGAAAAGCTAATTGAAATCTTGAAAGAATATAACATGTATCCCCTAAATGGTAGGTTGTCAGGTGACTGTGAAGGAGAATTTTCAAATATCTCTACAAGAGGTGCTTCAACTGTGGATTATGTTGTCTGTACAGGACATTTGAGCTTTTGGAAATTGCTACAGGTCAAGATTAGGCCTGAAATAGACAATTTTCCCTTAATTTTAGAGTTTCTCATGATCAAACACAGGATGTGCCAGTTTCAACAGATACAGTCCAGTTTACAGATATAAGAGAAGATAAAAAGATAATTTGGCAACATAATTTTGAAATAGAATTGGTAGGTAAAATTGAAGATTCTGTATTTTCAGTTGATCCTTCTTTCCTCCTGAACGTAAATGTAGTACGGTTCTCTGACTTAATTATTGCACTTTTTGAAACAATAAAGCTCAACCTTGAACGTCCTGTAAAGTCCAACAGTAATAAGTCCCAGGTGGGATGGTTTGATCAAGAATGTAAGAACAGAAAAAAGATTATTAGAAGTTTATATAGAGAATCTAGGAAAAACCCGAATAAACAATTATTTAAAAATCTTAACCAAGTACAGAAAAATTATAAACAGATTCTTAAAATTAAGAAACAGGCCTTTTTTGTTAAACAGTAGGACAAGATGCTGGATGCAGTTTTAACTAAAAATAGTAAGACATTTTGCACTCTGGTAGCTAAGGGTACTGATAAATATAAAAAAGCAATAGGTACATATATTACAGAAGAAGTTTGGTTACAGTTCTCTACTGATATCTTTTTTTACTCTAATGTGGTTAAAACTCCAGAGATTATACATTTCAGAACTGCTTTTCAACCAATTACTATGTTAGAAGTTCTTCTGGCCATTAGCTCTCACAAAAAACACAAAGCGGCCGGCCCAGATGATATTCCCTCTCAAATTTATCTCTCAGAATTTATCTTCTGGGGGCAAGTCTTAACTATATTTTTTAATAAGTGTAATATTTCAGGGTATTATCCAGATTCATGGAGAGGTGCTAATATAATACCTATACATAAAAAGAGAAATTTAACTGATCCAGCCACGTACCACCCAATCAGTTTACTTGACATAAGTTTAAGAATATTTAGCAAGATTATTTTGGAAAAACTTAAAATTCAGGTTGAGCTAACTGGAGGTATTTGCAAATACCAAGCTGGCTTTTGGAATAGCTATTGCCAGTGGATAATGTATTAATTGTAATCCATCTGATAGAGAAGCATGTAAAACTGCAAGCTGGAAAACTCTATACTGCCATTACAGATTACTCTCAAGCATTTGATATAATTTCTAAAAATGTATTATAGAACATACTAATTGATAGAGGGATAGATAAAAACTGAATGGCCATTATGTCCTCTCTTTATCATAATACTTGTGCTAAGATATGCCTTGTCACCTCAGGCAATATGTCCTCAGTCTTTAAAATAAATAAAGGGGTGAGACAGGGATGCATTCTAGCACCACTACTCTTCTCACTATACATTGATAATATGCTGAATAATTTTCATGATCTTCCTGATTCCCCCAAAATTAGTCTGCAGCCTTGCCGCTGCTAGCTTATGTAGATGATATTGTTTTGTTTTCATTAACCAAATCAGATTTACAAAAAAACTTAACTTTATTCTTACTAAATCATCTGAACTTAAAATGAAGATAAATTAAAATAAAAATAGTAATATTTGGGGGGACTATAAACAGCTCATGGAGACTGGGTAGTGATAGGGTAATAGTTCTGCCTAGTTATGTTTATTTAGGTAACTCAGTACATGCAGATTGTCTCTGGAAGGAACATACTAATGTAATTTCAGAAAAATTAAAAAGAACTCTAGGGGGATAGTAGTCAAATTCAATTATAAATATGGTGATTTATCGGTATCCGTACCAATTCCAGCCGACCGATTGCCTGCCGACCAAAATCTCAAGACCAAAATGCCGAAATTGCTAAATCCCGATTGATTAAAATCCCGAAGCATAATTTCCTGCCTCCCGTTGCTTCCCGGTGAAAATAGTGATCACACAATTCCTACTTGCCATACACTGTGCACCTCACTGAAACACATAAAAAGGTGGAAATAGCCATGTTGTACACCCTCTTGATACCCCACACACCCTAGGGGGGCACTTGTCACAGTTCTCCCACAGAAATAATAGAAATGCAGCATGTGCAGTGCTATTCACAATGAACTGTCTCCCTGACTTGCCCCCTCTTCACTCCCACTCCAGTATGTTTCAAAAAAAGTGAAAAAAGAGGTAATCAATACATTACCCATATAGAGGTGGAGGAAACAAGAACTGGGACAAGCAATTCTAAGATGATTTCCCCTATCAGTGAGACAGACAGTACAACAAGAGAAGGTGTAAGTACCAACGCTGATAGCAATAGAACAGAGAGAGGGAAGGATTTTAACTGCAGCACTTAGACCTTAACCCAGCCATCACAAGTTCTTGGGGGACTCCGTCCTGAAATTTACAGACTTAGTTACATGTAAAGGTCATAAGGAACATACAATGGTGAGCACACTACCTGTAAACAGTGAAGGCATTTTTCTTTTGAGAGATTTTGAATTGTGCCGGGAATTTCACTAATGGGAATATCGGCGTTCGGGCAATTCTTTTTTTGGGAATTAGAGGGTGGGATTTCAAATGTCAGGAAAACAGTCAGCGGGATTTAGTACCTAAATCGATTTATCTATCAAGCCACTACTAACTCTGGTAAAAGCTAAGTTGGAAACACAGATTTTGTATGGAACAGAAGACTGGGAATATAAAGATGCAGATAAATTATTATCCCCATTATTTGTGGCATTGAGGAAAGTACTTAGGGTTGGGCATTCTTGCTTCTCTTCCTACATAAGGGCAAAACTTGGTCTTATGAATATCAAAGCAAAATTTGACAGTTATAAGATAAACTACTGGATAAGACTTACTAGGGTACCAGATTCCCTGGCAGTTAAGCTATGTTTGCAAGAAAAAGAATATCGGTTGGATATGGATACAGAAATGGTTATTAGCTACCCAAGGTCATGGAAATTTTAGGAAAATATAAGTTAAAAAATCTTAACCTAGCAGTGGATAAGGGAATTACCCTGAGTACTAAATACAAAAAAAAAAAAATAGCTAAAATAAAATTTCATTTTTGGATCCAGCAAGACTTGGAATCCATAATAAATTCAAGGTATTTGTTATGGTTCACCAAGAATAACTACTACTTTGGATATAAAACATATCTGGAGATTTTACAAGAGCCTAACCTATGCAATATATTTACTAGAGATAAGTTTGAACAATTCCCCGTAAAATTTTACAACAGTGATATGATTAAAAAAAAAACTCACTACAGATAATTGTGATTGTTCTCAAGGAGGCACAGAAGATCTTATACATGTACTATGGAACTGTACCCGGTACAGTAAAGAAAGAATATACTGGCTAGGACATTTCGGTAATCAAATTTATCAAAAAGATCAAACCACCCTTCCAAATATTTTGTTCCACATGGAAGATGAATGGAGTATTGAGAGACTAGCTAAATATCTATTCACCATTAGTAAAGTAAAGAAAATAATGTTACGTAATTTAGCTAGACATGATACGTAGGAGTCAGAATATAGGAATTCTGATATTGGCAATATGAAAAGTGTGCAATATGCTTTTAAGTGCAATATTTATTTATGCTCCTTTTGCATGTACTGTATGAGAAGTAACAATGGAATAATGTTATATGGAATATGGAAAAGTGTGCAATATACTTGTAAGTGCAGTATTTATGCCAATAGGGTTTTATTGTATTGTATATTGATGATGTGCTTGATTGTAAATTGTAATGGCTTTTTAGCTTCACAATAAATCTACTTGATTGAAATATTAAAACCATGTGCAGTGGATATGAAAGAAGCCAGAGTAGAGAATTTGTATTGCCAAAAAAAGGAGGAAAACATTCAAATAGGAATAATTTTACCAACTATTTTTATTAAGGAAATCCCCAAATTAAAGAGGGAAAAGGGGTTTACCTTAAAATTGTCAATATACAGCACTTTGAAATGCATGTTGAGTAGAAAGTTTTCCTGGGCAAACCTCTCTTCAATGTGTAGATATAAGGCCATTCCTTATAAAGGCTGGATCTGTGCAGTGTTGAACTCACCTGAGTTGAGAAATGCAATACTCAGTCTAAGGGAGGACTTTAAAGAGTTAGGTAGTAAGTTAGATTCCACCATTAGATTACTACAGGGTACTGATAGCCCCAGGGATCTAAAAAAAGTGAAAAAGAGAATGGTAATACATCCTGTATTCAACAAAGAATAACAAAATTCTTAAAACCAGTAAAACAGGAATATATATTATTAGGGGAGGAATGCAGAAAGAGAAATCAAACTCTGAATAAGAGCAGGAGACAGAGGGGCATTCAATTAAATGCAAGCATCATCCTCTGTGAGAAGAGTGGCAACCCAGAGAATGATGCTCATAAGGAACTCGTGATAGCCCCTGTCCAACAGCTGAGTAACTCAGTTAACTCATCTATAAGCACAGTATATACTCTTTGAAATGACTTAGCTCAGGAAACAGTCCCCACAAAACAAAAAAATATATAGAGGCTTTGTACTGTATTGTAGGAGGAATTATTTCTAAACTAAAAGATAAAGAATGGAATGGGAGCGTAGCAGTTTTTGATATATTGTTATTTCAAGAAACCTGGGACATGAGGATAAATCCCAGCTACCTAGAAGGGTTCCAGACATGGGCACTCCCTGCTAACAGAGAAAAAAAATGGGTTTGTCTAAAGGGAGGAATTGCAACTATGGCTAATACACATTTAAATTTAAGATGTACTGAGGCAATCACAGACAAAAAGTTTTTCCTACGACATTTTTTTCTGACTCTGAGGAATGAATATTTTGCATTCATAAATATTTACATTCCACTGAAGGAAAAATGTGCTGTATTTATAAAGTAACCACTTCCCTGTTTACTGTAAAATTACATGTAAAGGGGAAATTAACTAACTTAATGTAGAAATACTGATTGATCAAAATGAGCATATGTGCAATATTAATAGCAAAAAAAGTCAATGAAATAGTAACACAATAAGTAAACTACATGAGGTTATGAATTCTGACTCTGTTTTTATAACAGAGATAACATATTTGACCTCAGTTCTCAGGATATACTGGGGGGAAGGTATTCGGCAGTTATAGAGTTTATCAAACAAAATTTAACTCCAAAAGGTAGACAAACAAAGCATGATAAAGTAGGGAAAGGCTACGTAGAAACAAAGAAACATAGACTTTAACAGCAGATAAGGACCGCTTGTCTCACCCAGTTTACCCAAGGCTGCTCATGGTTTGATATATCCTGTCGTAAGTTAAAGAAATTTATTGCAACAGTAGGTAGATTTTCACGTAAGAACAGTATCTTAATTAAAAAAGGTTTAAGAAATATGAAAAAGAAATATAGATAGCTACTAAGCAAAACAAAAAGAGACTGCATATAAAATCTCTATGAAAAAAAATTACAGGATGCAATCAAATCCAATGACACCTCAAAGTTTGGGGCTTTGGTGGCATATGGGACATCAGATAATAACTTAAAAAATAATACAACTGGTTACATTACAGCCTCTGGATTGTTTATACATTTTAACAAGATGCTTTGTTCTCCAGTTGATAATGATAGAGAAGGCTATACCACAATAAAGTCAGAGGATGGTGTGTGTCTCAACAGAATCATTTGTGAGGGAGCAAAGGAATAGACCCTTTTTTCATAAAAAGAAGAACAGTCCACGATTCTAGCCCAACATATAAATAAAGTGGCCAGATTAGATGCCATACTAGTGGAGGTCTTTCAGGAAAATGTAGACATAGTGGCCCAGATATTCAAACTGCTCCAGGCTGTGGCGCAAGCCTGGGCGCAGCGCAACTTGGCTGTGCAGGGGTATGGACTGGGCGATATTCAACGGAGCTGCGCCATGGCTCAGCAGTATTGAATATCACACCCTGGCAATGCGCAGTGTGCATGGCGCAGTGGCACTGCGCCAGAGCTGGTGGCCAGAGTGGAGCATGAGGATGTGCTAGCACAAGTTACATTGTGCAAGGCGCATCAACCGCAATATTCAAAAGCTGACATGCAAATGGTGCCATAATGTATGCAAGGTGCACATGGGGCCATTTGCATGTCATTGTGGCCCCATTTCCATGCAGGTGCGCCGATCCCCAATGACTTGTGCCTGGTGCCCTGCCAGGCAGCAGCTGTCGGGGACCGACGCCCTCTGCAGCACGGCAATGTGCCCCACAGCCCAATCGCAGGCTTCAGTAAAAGGAGATTAATCCTATATCCCTGGTGGTCCAGTGGACCACTGCCCACCCGATCGCGGGCTAAGTTAAAAAAGTAACCTATATCCCTGGTGGTCCAGTGGACCTGTCTGCCTGATTGTGGGCTGTAGTAGAATAGAAGGAAACCTCTATCCCTGGTGGTCCGGTGGACCTGTCTGCCCAATCATGGGCTGAAGTAGAATAGAAGGAAACCTCTATCCCTGGTGGTCCAGTGGACCTGTCCGTCCAATCGTGGGCTGAAGTAGAATAGAAGGAAACCTCTATCCCTGGTGGTCCAGTGGACCTGTCCACCCGATCGCCAGGCTGAAGTAGAATGAAACCTATTATTCAGGGAACCAGTGATTTCACCTCATTTCGTTTCATCGATCCCTTACCATCCAGTCTTCGAAACAGCAGCGAGTATATTCACTTTGCACTCGCCAATTATCGACCGGACATCGCAGTTGTGAGGCTTCATTGGTCCACAGCATGAGATATCGGTGTAAGAGTCGATACTGAGTACAGATTCAGATATGAATGGATCCATTCACATATCTGGAATGTGTAGTACGGTATTGGCTGCACAACGCATTGGCTCACGCTCGCGGACCAGTGGGCATACAGCCCTACTGACGGTGTCAGGCCGGTGGGTGGCGGGCAGCAGGTGGGTGATGCTGCCCGCCACTGACCGGGAGGAGCGGAGCAGTGGGATCAGTGGGGAGGGTGGGGGGTCCACTGGACCACCAGGGATAATAGGTTTCTTTTATTTTTACTTCAGCCTGCAATCAGGCAGACAGGTCTACTGGACCACCAGGGATAATAGGTTTCTTTTTTTTTAATTCAGCCCAGGATCGGGCAGACAGGTCCACTGGACCACCAGGGATATAGGTTACTTTTTTAACTTAGCCCGCGATCAGGCGGACAGTGATCCACTGGACCACCAGGGATATAAGATTAATCTCTTCCTTACTTAGCCCGAGATGGGTTGGGCAGTGGTCCACTGGACCACCAGGGATTTAGGATTAATCCTTTTTTTACTGATGCCCACAATCAGGCGGGCAGCAGTCCACTGGACCACCAGGGATTTAGGATTAATCCTTTTTTTACTGATGCCCGCAATTGGGCATGGGGGGGGCACCATCACGGAGGTGCAGCTGGAGCTTGTGTGGACACCCACAGGTGGCAGTTGCTGTGTTTCACCCTGCAATGTGGCAGCTCACCTGTGGGTGGCCATCTGTTGTTCCTTTTTTTTTTGGATCAACTTTGTGCTGGTGCAGGTAGGGGTTGCCTTGCATGGCTCTGCACATCCCAGGCTGAATATCAGTCTGTGCAGAGTATGCAAGGGCATGCCCCCCCACCTGCACCTGCATACATTACTGATGCACCCTGGTGCATCAGGATTTGTGCCGCGCACTTTCCTCTTTCGAATATTGCGCCGGGGTGCATCAGTGAGTTGCGCATTGCGCAACCATTTTGAATATCTGGGCCAGTGGGTCATAATTTTTGATGCTCTTCTTTCATCTGTTGTAAATATGCTGGTGATCCCATCTGAATGGAATACAGGAATAATCACCCCTTTATTTAAAAAAGGAAATAAGTTAGATCCTGCATGTTATAGGCCAGTATCATTACTTCCGATCGGTTTAGATATGTTTCTCTAGACTGATCCTACAAAAATTATAGGACTGGATAATTTTGAATAATATTATTTCTAAATTTCAATGTGGATTTAGAAGAACTCATTCAACTTTACATTTAGTCTTTACTTTGATGTATATTTTAAATATGTTAAATACAATTCTGGAAAAGTATGTTTGTTTGTTTTATAGACATCAAGGGAGCATGATTCCATTAATAGAATGTTTCTTTGAAATAAATTAAAACATCTTAAAGTAGAGGAAAGATTATTGGCCTTTTACACAATAATACACAGGCTAGGATAAGGTGCTGCAGAGATGGTTCACTAACAGAGCCAACTAGCTTTGCAAGAGGAGTCAAATAGGATTGCTTGCTGGCCCCCAGCTTATTTAACATTTATATTAATAGTGTAATAATGAACATGAACAAAATGTATATGTTCATACTGAGAATTTGTAATGAAGAATTAAAAATATTAATGTGCACTGATTATGTGATTCTTCTGTCCCAAACTACTCTGGGTTTAAAAAGGGTGATAGAAAGTATCATGAATCACCTTAAGAAATTAAAACTGGAGATTAATATCTACATATGCAAGATTCTTGATTTGGAGATAACGCTTATAATGATATTAATGAAGACGTTTTTGAAGAAGTCTCTGAATGTTGCTACTTAGGAATAACGTGACAAAAATTTAACATGGAATATACAGCTAAAAAATGCAAAAACAACAGCTAGCAAAACATGTTTAGGTATATTTGGATTTGCTGAGAGATTTGCAGGCTCTTCTTTTTTGGCTATAAAAAGAGCCTTTGAGGCCAAAGTAGTAAACCAATGACTATATGGATGTGAAATTTGGGGGATTCCTTAGGTATCTACATAATTTGTAAATAATACAATTTGTTTTTAGCAGATGCTTCCTTGATTTGTCATGAGATACACCGTCTGCCTTTTTGAGAGTGGAAGCAAACATGATCCCTGTAGAATATAACATCATGAAAAGAGCTGCTAGATTGTTAAAAAGGATATTATTGATGGAAGACACAAGATTGCCCAGGATGTGTGCAGTTAGATTCTAACATAAAAAGATTTAACAATTGGTTTATAGTCTTAAGTGAAGTCTTGACCCATTGTGTGTTCTATAATATTTGGCTCCTTCCAAATAGACATATGTGCAATAATTATCTAAATGAAGTAAGACAAAAAGTCAGTGATGTTTTGGTTCAGAAAGATACTGCAATGATTTGTTACTTAGATCAGTTAATTCATAGATTCATAGATTCTTTTGGCAGATAAGAACCACCAGGCCCATCCAGTCTTCCCTTTTACGCTAGCTCACAAAGTGACCAGTGACCCTTATTGGTCATTGGCAAAGTTTTTTTCTTCCTATTTCTATTATTCCTTTGTTTCTGTCCCATGCATGTTTAAAACCCACCAGAGTACAGGCTGCCACCACCTCCTGGGGCAGGTTATTCCATGCATCCACCACCCTTTCTGTGAAGAAGAACTTCCTAATATTTCCCCTTATGCAGCCACCCTTCAATCCCATGTCATGTCCTCTTGTCCTAGCATTACTGTTGAGCTGAAATACATTGTCCTCTTTCACCTTGTTTATGCCTTTAAGGAACTTCAATGTTTCTATCATGTCACCTCTCTCCCTCCTCTGTTCCAGCATGTACAAATCAAATGTAGGTCCCTCACTCTCTCCTCGTAAGGCTTGTGATGTAATCCATTGACCATTTTGGTTGCCCTCTTCTGCACTGCCACTGTTTTGTCAATGTCTTTTCAAAGGTGTGGTGTAAAGAACTGCACACAGTATTCAAGGTGAGGTCTCACCAGGGTCTTGTACAGTAGAATGACTACCTTCCTCTTTCTGCTTGTGATTCCCCTTCCAGTACATCCCAACATCCCACTGGCATTTCCCACCACCTTGGCATTTTGCCTAGTAGCTTTCAAGTCTTCTGTGATTATAACTCCTAAGTCTTTCTTCTCCTTAAATACTGTCAGCAGCTCCACCCTCCCCACCATGTAGCATGCTCCAGAGTTCCTGCTCCCCACATGCATGAGTTTGCATTTCTTTGCATTAAACATTAGCTGCCATGCCCCTGACCACCCCTCCAACTATTATAGGTCTATTCCCATCCTTTCCACCCCCTCTGGGGTATCCACCCTGTTGCAGATCTTGGTGTCATCCACAAACAGGCAAACCTTTCCCTCCAGCATATCTGCTATGTCACTGATGAAGACACTGAAGAGGACTGGCCCCAGTACTGACCCCTGAGGTACCCCACTGGTCACCTTCCTTTCCTCTGATTGGGTTTCATTTACTACCACTCTCTGTTTTCTGTCCCTTAACCAGTTACCAATCTAGTTCACCACTTTGTGTCCCACCCTCAGGCTGCCTAGCCTGTTGACCAGTCTCCTATGTGGAACTATGTCAAAGGCTTTGCTGAAGTCGAGGTAAGCAATGTGTACTGCGCCCCCCCCCCGCCTTGGGCTACCACTTGTATCACCCAGTCAAAGAAATCTATCAGATTTGTTTGACAGGATCATCCTGCAGAGAACCCATGTTGCCTGGGATCCATCAGACCATTGGCTACCAGGTGTCCCACAATTCTTTCCTTGAAAAGTACCTCCATTGTCTTCCCAACTACAGAGGTTAGACTAACTGGCATGTAGTTCCCCTCTTCTTCCCTACTACCACTTTTGTGAAGAGGGATGATGTTTGCCCTCCTCCAGTTCTCTGGGACCACTCCAGTGTCTAAGGACTTGCTGAACAGGGATGCCAAAGTGGCTGACAATTTATACCTTAGCTCCTTTAGGACCCTGGGATGTATGCCATCTGGATCCATGGCTTTGTCAACCTTTAACATTGCCAGTTCTTCTAGGGCCCTCTCCTCTGTGAATGGACTGGTCTTTACCTCCCTATCTTTAACTCCTCTGAAGTTCAACTGTGGGCCTTTCCTATACCCTACCACAGTGAAGACTGAACAGAAATATTTGTTCGGGATCACTGCTTTTCCCCTGTCTCCCTCCACTATTCCCCCTGACCCCTCTAAGCTTGGCTATTTACCCTTAGACTTCCTTTTCTTGCTGATTTACTGGAAAACTGCATTGTCCTCCCTTTAACTGACTGAGCTATTCTTTCCTCCATTTGTGCTTTAGTGCTCCTTACTACCTTTCCTGCCTCTCTCAGGCACTTATGATACCTCTCCTTGTCCTCCTCATTTTGTGTCTCCTTACACTTCCTGAATGCTAGCCTCTTGGCCCTTACTTTTTCTGCCACCACCCCCAAGAATCAAAGAGGCTTTCTTCTCCTTTTACTCTTGTCTGTGGACCTAATGCATTGTTCTATTACCCCCACTATAGCCTCTTTGATTTGTACCCATTTCTCCTCCATGTTCCCATGTACCCCTCTCATTTGCAGGATTTCCTTTAGCTGTAGTCCACCCTTCTAAAGTCTAAGACTCTTGTTTTTGTATGGGTTGACTGGATCCCCATGTCCACCTTTAACCACACCATATTGTGGTCACTGGACCCTAACTGTCCTTCTATGCTAAGATCTGATACCCTGTCCCCATTGGTCAACACCAGATTCAGGATTGCTCGGTCCATGGTAGGTTCCTGAACAAGCTGCATAAGACCAGCCCCCTCAAGTAATTCCACAAAGTCTTGTGCCCTCACTGAGGCCCTGGCAAGGATGAACCAGTCAACTTCTGGCATTTTTTTTAAATAACAGTTTTTATTAAAGTTCTTTTTCCATAAACATTAACAAGACATGAATAGGATAGACATACACTACTATAAATAAATTAATAAATAAAACAAAGTATGACAAAAAACAGCAGTCTTAAACAACTTAACTAAGTTAATTATCAGCAAGGGAATACAATCAGCATTAGGCCTGATCTCATGAAGCCATTACATCTTCTAGTTCACAATGTTTGTGTATTTCCATGCACTTCATAGTGTTTCAGAGTTAATACTCATTCTATTCTCAAATTAGGAAGAGAGAAGACACTCTCCCCTACTAGGTCTTAGATTTCACCACCTGGAACCAGATCTCAAGTTTCCAGCTTATACCTTTTAGAATATATAATGTTACTTTTGAGGCATCATTATCCACCGATGAAATGGCTAAGACATCTGTTCAAGTGCTAACCAAAAAAGAGATATAAAACAAGAGAAAAACAAAGAAAGAGATTGGAATTGAGCTAGGCATTTTCCAAGGGAAAACAATTTAACATGGTTCCTGAGAAGTGGTGGACTGGAGGGGGGCCAACCATGAATCAAAATCACTAAATAGCCCTAGACTTGCTGTGGTGGAGATCTTAAGTAGTCCTTTGTGAACAGGGAGATCTATTATATGATATTATATCGAGGGGCGAGGGAAGCAGAGTCCTCAACCAATTCTTTATTGGATATTAGGTATGCTCAGCTAATATCTCTAAAACATTTCTGTTCTCCCTATCTGCTTGGTAGTGGAAAAATGGTAGCCATCTGGATTTAAATTTATCTAGGTTCAGTCTAAATTTTGTTGTTAGCTTTTCCATCTCTAGCAGACTGAGGCATGTGGAATACCATAAATCAAGGGATGGTGGGTCTCCAAAAGCCAGGCCTTAGTATTGGCTTTATGTGCTTCTGCCAAAAAAATGAAAAATGAATATTTCTGTGCTCGAGTTCGAATATATGGAGGGGGAAGACCCCATAACCAAATCTTTGGGTCTCGAGGTAGTTGAAGCTGAAATATCAACCCCATAATATGTATTATTTGTTCCCAATATCCGTCCAATTTCCCACAGGCCCAAAAAACATGCATGTGATTGCCCACCTCTCTGCATTTCATCCAGCATAAACCAGAGGAGGTGGTTTTATAATGTTTAGTAACTTGAGGCATACAGAAATATTTAATTGTCACTTTCCACCTGAACTCCTTCCATGTTGATGATATTGTAGTGGAATGCACTCCCTCCCAGACCTGTTCCCAATCTTTTCCCCTCCAAACTGACTTCAGACTCTTTGGACCATCTCTCTTCCACAGCTTTTAATGCGTGTGAGTCTTTTGAGGACAAGAAAGCCATAATTTTTGAAATCTGACCTCTCTGTCCTTCCTGTGAGGTCAAAAGAAGAAAAAGTTCCTGGAGGGGATTCGTCTGTTTGAGTGTTTGGGAATTTAGATTTTTACCCTTCAAAAATTGGCACAATTGCAAAAACCTAAACAAATCTTGTGTAGGAAGATTGTAGTCTCTGCTTAATTGTTTAAAAGTCTTCAACCCCTCGCCCCCATAGAACTGGCCTACATATTGTAATCCAGATCTCATCCATCTAAGAAAACCTCCATCCATCTGGAAAGGAAGAAAATCAAGGCAGGCCCTTAAAGGGGACTGAGCTGAGATCCTGGGTTGAACCTCCATATGTCTAGTTACCATTAGCCAAGTTTGTTTCATAGTCAAAGACCAGGGGTTGAGGGTAATAAATTTAGCTAAACCCTCCCGGTCCATTAAAATAATGTGTGTAAATGTTGCAGCCATAGCTAAGGGTTTCTCTAGCTTTGTCCATTGTGGGGGATCAGTTTCTACACTCATGTCCACCAGTGCCTGCAGTTGAGCAGCCCAGAAGTATTTGACAAAGTCTGGGAGACCTAACCCCCCACTCGGCTTTGCTCTTTGTAAAATCTGCCATTTAACCCTGGGTGATCTATGCTTCTATAAAAATTTAGTAATAGAGGTCCTTAAACTTTTCCAAAATGGAGGGGGAGATCTGATAGGGAGCACATTAAATAAAAAAAGAAAACAGAGAAGGACATTCATCCTAACAGCCTCAATACATCCAGATAGTGAGAGAGGGAGCTCATTCCAGTGATTGAGGTCTTCTTGAACATTTTTCAACAATTTCAAGTGATTCATCTGGTACATTTTTTTTTATTTATTTATTTCAATCTAGGATTACAATACCTTTGAGCCTAGGCTCTTTTACAAAGGTTCCATGTCAGCGTAAAGGTACTAATAGGTTACTAATCTTATTATAGGTTACTAATCTTAACAGGTATCTAAACTCCTAAATATCGAAATCTCTTCCTTGCCCATTTAAACTGACCTATTAATGGAAATGAGTCTGTGGTAAATTAACCCACAGGTAACATTTCTGTTTTTGTGTCACTGATTTTAAATCCAGAGACTGTCCCAAATTCCCACAGGAAGGAGCCCAGAATCAGCACACAGTTTACCAGATCTGCAACATATAATAAAGTCGCTTTTCATCGACCTGACCAAAGCCTTAGATACTGTCCACCACTCCCTCCTGCTGAGCCAACTAAAAAATGCTTGTCTCTCCAATGATTCAATCTCTTGGTTCAAAAGCTATCTTGAAAACTGCTCCCAGCATGTAAAAATCAGGGATGTGCACTCTGATTCCAAACCTGTCCTCTCTGGAGTCCCCCAGGGTTCAATACTGGGCTCCCTATTCTTCAGCCTGTTCCTTAACACCCTACTGGACTCCTGCACTGAACATATCACCCTGTATGCTGATGATGCAGTAATCCTTGCCACACACCGAAGAAATTGCAAGAAAATCTCCAACTCAGCTTCTTCTTGATTGAGAATTGGTTCATAAAGCATAAACTGATCCTTAATCAAAAAAAAACAAGGCCATGATCTTCAGCAGCTCTCATAATAAACAGAAGCACTTACAACTCTCCGTTATCACCAGACAAGATGCCGCACTGGAACAGGTCAAAAACTTTAAATACCTCGGGATCACTCTTGACCCTCACCTCTTCTACAATGCCCACATCGACCATGTCACCAAAGCCGCTAACTCCTGGCTAGGCCTGCTATTCCATCATAGGAAACAGCTGACACCTGAAGCCTTCGCTGTCACTGTCCAGAGCTCCATCATATCCATCATTGATTATGGCATTATCATTTACAGCTCTGCTACAACCACCGCACTCAATTGTGTATCCACCACCCTCAACAAGGCCTGTCGACTTGTCACTGGCTCCCAATGCCTAACTCACACCTGTGACCTCTATTCTCAAACTAGATGGCTGAATCTTGCCAATTGAATAAAACACCAAACTTGTATTACTACTAAGAATATCTTGCTTGGCCTTGCCCCCCCTGGAGTCTGTGCCCTCATACAATCAAGAATCCACACCCACCATACCAGGGGATCGAAACCTCAGCTTCTGCAAATCCCGCATTGTCGCACAACACAAGGCCAAAGATCCTTTGCTTACAGGGCTGCTAGTTGGTACAATGGTCTTCCCAGCGACATCTCATCCTCACTATCACTCAGCACTTTTAAGACTCGGCTGCACCTAACACTCACTGCCTCCAACCTCTGTGACTGTTGTGGCTAAACATGTCTTTTGGTTCCATAGCTGAAGATGCCCTTTTGGATCGACATCTGCTCCTGCTCTTTGCCAGCACTCCCCCCCAATCTTCACCTCCCCTGCTGGCACATGACAAATGCCACCCTGCTTCAATAGCTCTATTCTTACCCACCTTCCACCTCTCCTCTCTCTGTCCCCCCAACCTACCTCCCCTTTTCTCACATCTACTTAGTCTCCCTGATTTCACCATCCTTCTTTCCCTTTCCCCTCCCCAAAGTTTCACTTTATTGCTCTTTTTTCCTCTACAGGACTATGTGTTTTTTTTTTATTTTATAAACTGTTAGCTTTGCTTATGTTTGTCTCAATTGTACCAATGACATGGAACCTTTGTAAAAGAGCCTCGGCTCAAAGGTATTTGTAATCCTAGAACAAATAAATAAATAAAGTATCATCTGCATACAATGAGATGCATAGCTCAATGCCCTCTACCTTAATTCCCTTATAGATCTCTGATTGTCTGATTAATGCAGCCAGAGGCTCCATGCTTCATGCAAAAAGGACGGGAGAGAGCGGGCATCCCTGTTTTGTACCCCGTTGAATATTAAAAGATTCTGAAATTATTCCATTTACTTTCACTCTGGCCCTAGGATGACTACACATATTTAAAATCTAATCTCTAAATTTTTCTTCAAACCCAAATTTAACCAGAATTTGTTCCAAAAATAACCAATCAAGATAATCAAAGACCTTTTCAGCATCTAATGATATGACTGCATTGAGTGTGTGTGAGGGAGACAGGTTACTGGAAGAAAGGATGTTTAATAAGAGGCGTATATTATCTTGAATGTGACATCCCGGGATAAACCCAGTCTGGTCAGGGTGGACTAAATCTTGGATAAGAGCTTGAAGATGGACTGCTACCAGTTTAGCAAAAATTTTTGCATCCACATTCAAGAGGGAAATAGGTCAATAACTTGAACAGCACTGAGGGTCTTTCCCTGGTATAGGGATCAGCAAAATCATAACCTCCCCCCAGGTATCCGGAGTGGGGGCCACTCTCGATACCTGGGGGGAGGCTACGATTTTGCTGTGCTACATTGCATACCTGTTTAAAGGTAGGGATCAAGTCCTCTGCAAATAAGTTATAAAATTCTACAATGGAACCATCTGGGCATGGGGCTTTGCCTGAACTAAGAGAGTTAATTACCAGCTGAATCTCATCCTCAATAAAAGGTCTCTCAGGCTGTTTTACCTGGGAGTCTGTTAGTGAGGGTAGATTTACTTTGCCCAGGAATTTGGCTACCTTCTGTACATGTTCAGGGGTCCTCTCCTGGGAATATAAATGCTTGAAAAAGGCCTCAAATTCCTTTGCAGTTTCAGGGGGTTTAGTTGTCACCTGACCTGGGGAGTTCCTAACTGTAATTTTGGAAATATAGTGATCTGTTGCCTGCTTTCTGAGACAGAGGGACAATAATCTGCCACTCTCCCCTCCCCATAATATCTTTCACTAGTGTATCACATAGCATTAAGGGTACGGCATTGCATTAAATCATTATAATTTGCTCTGGCTTCCTTAAGCTTTTTAAATATAGACAGATCCCTGTTAACCTTGTGTAATTTTTCTAAGTCTTGAATAGTGTTCAGAATAGCCACTACTTGGGCTTTGTATAATTTATGTTGATGAGCTGAATAACTAATAAATTTGCCCCTCAAAAAGGCTTTGAGACCATCCCAGATACATTTTAAAGGGGTATCATTTTCCTTATTCTCCTCAAAATATAACTTAATAGTTTCTTTCACCATAGGCCATAAAGGCCTTATCTGTTAACACTCCTGGGTCCAGTCTCCAGGTGACTCTACTGTTATGTGGACCCCAACCAACCTTAACTTGGAACATAGCATGGTCTGAGAAAGAGACCGGATGAATAACATTATAAAAATGATGTACGTCAGTTTTCCAAGTATATATTCAATCAATTCTTGAATAGGAATTCGTGGCTGGGGAATAAAATGTATAATCTTTCCCCATGGGGTTTTGCCATCACCAAACATCTAATACCTCCACCTCTGAGGTTAAAGTCCGCAGGGGCCTAGAACTGGATGCCGGACCCTTTTTAGTCAGTGGGCTCTTGTCCAGAGCACAGCTCTCCACAAAATTCCAGTTCCCCATAACAATCAACTGACCCACAGGGAGGCCAGCTATTACATTAAATAATGCTCTAAAAAAACACCCTGATGAGGAGGTAGGAGCATAAACTGAAATTATATGTAAAGATTGTTCACAGAACTCACCCATGAGCAGAACCCACTGACCATTTCCCCTCCCTTTGGACTCTAGTTATTTTTAATGGAAGTCCCCTTCTAATTAGAATAGCTGTACCTGATTTGAGTGCAGAGGGATGAGAATCAGACAAAACCGAGCCCAACTAGGATCGTCTTAATTTGTCGTGTTCAGTTTTTGACAACTTAGTCTCTTGGATGCACGCAATATCGCAGTTCATCCTTTTTAACCCCTGTGACATTCTGGCTCTTTTCACTACATTGTTCAAACCTTTAACATTTAATGAGCATATATTAAGTGATGCCATTGTAGTACTCAAAACTCATCATCCCATAAATCCCCTCCCATCCCTCCCCCCACAGAAAGCCCACTCTTGTTTAGGAAAAAACAAAATAATAAAAACAGACCACATTGAGACAAAAATAATATAAAAAAACACGTATCTTAACTAAGTAAAGGCCCAACCGGGAACCTAGGTATAACTAATAGAAACCCTCAACAGGAGGTAATTTGAGGCACAGTTGTTGGAACTTGCCTCTAGGGTGTGTCAAATTATCCCACCCTAAGGAGCCCAATACTACTGGAGTGAGCTCGAGGAGAGGTAGTATTTACCTCTTAAAGATGTGATAGAAGGGTATGGTACTTATTGTGCCAAGGACAAATCCACAAGTCTACACCTGTGAATGTGATCCTTCCCTTCCTAAGATATCCCGGATGACAGGCGGCCAAGCAACTTACCACCAGCCTGGGGCTCACTCAATATAACTTTGAAAAGAATATTCTTTAATGCAACTGCTTCCAACAATAATTCAGACTCTCAAGGTGAGTAACTATGTATGTAAATTTCAGTCAAAAGTGGCCATAACTTCATACAGAAATCTTCCTCACCCAGTTCTCCCTCCATTTCCCCAGGGGAGAGTGAAAACCAAAATGACATTGCCTATCTTAGACTACTCACACAAGTACAGCCTTTGACAACCTCTTATTTTGACTTATCACAAAACTTGTAATAAATTATTCCTCAAAACAATCTAAGTCAAATAAAATTCAATAGTTCATCCGGAGAGGTTTTATCTCCTTGTAGTACTGAGTCATAGACCGGTGGGAAAAATAACTTAATCTAGGTTGGGGAAGAAACACTGCTCCCCAAGTTTAACCCCCACTGTGCATAAAACGAGGTGTACAGTCTCACTGCTTATAATAATGGGAACAAGCAACAGAAAACAATCTTAAGCAGTACTTGCAGGAAGAATGCTAACATAAGGATCCGAACTCAAGTTGATGGGGGGATCGGTTAAATGGTGTCACCATGGTGCAGTCCAGTCCCCTCTCAGGATCTTCAAAAACCATACCCACTGTAAGAGAGTTCTGGGTTGCAATTATAATGCCCCTAGTGGTGATGAAAATATATAGATGCAGGCAAACCTATGTGGCTCCACTTTCAGCTTCCTACCAGCAAGGCCCAGCAATAGGCCTCATGGAGCAAACTCCACATCTCCTTGTGGCATTGAAAAGGTAACTGAACAAGAAAAAACTTCCAGTCCTGATTCAGGTTGCATGTAGTTTTGGGGTAATCCATCTGGCTACATCCGAGTGAAGTGGCAGAAGGGAATCAGCCCTCCTTCTATGAATTTGTCAACCTCCAGGGGCGATGGCCCAAAGCAGACCCTCTATTTCTTGTTGCATTTGTTCCTCACTGGTATCAGGAATATGTATACCTAATGCTTCCAACATTGGAATCACTTGCAGAAGCGAATCGTAGACATGTCCCATCTTTATCCTGCACCCACAGCCTGGCTGGATATCTCAAGAAAGCTTTTAGCCCTTTATCCCTAAGCGCATGTACTACTAGAAGGATTTGTTTCTTTTTTGCTAGCATAAGTGGTGGGTAATCTTGATCGAAATACACTCTTTGCCCATCAAGATTTACGTATTTTTTGTTCCAGGCCAAGTGCAGTATTTTTTCCTTCATTGGAAACCACAAAATCTTAATTAGGACTGATCTCGGAGGGGCTCCCGGTTTGGGTTTGGGGCCACGGCCCTATGTGCCCTTTCTGTTTCAATTTGCATGGCCTTCTCCAGTGAAAGCTCTTGTTTTAACCAACAATCTAGGTAGGTTATCATATCAGCCTGTTCTATCACTTTGGGGATACCAAATACATGAATGTTATTTCTTTGTGCCCTTGCCTCTGCATCTTCAGCTCTTAAAGTAAGCTCCTTCTTCCTTTGGTGCAGAAATGCTAGTGAGCAGCCAAAGGCCATGTGTTCATTCTGTAAAGTATCAAGGCTAGCTTCAACAGTGGTAGTCTGAGACTCCAACGTTTTGAAATAATTTTGCAGGCCAGTTATTTTAGAGTCGATACGATGTAAAATCTTTAGCATACAGTGACAGTCAGCTTTAGTGAAGGTGGTGTTACTTTCTGAACCACAGTCATCCTCATCATCTGCTGGCACAGTCAACACCAAGGATCGGGATATCACTGGGCTTACAGGCTGAGCGCCTGACTGAGAATTAGGTCTTCTTGCTGGAGTTTCCAAATCTTTCTTTTTGGTCTTCCCCATCATGGAAGGGAATGAAGACAATGTGACAGCAAAGAAAAAGCTCAAGGTAATGCAAAATGCTTTTAGATTTAACAATTAATAGCTCTTGGCCTCCAGAGTGACAAATTAGTCTGCCATCTAGTGCGTGACATCAACCGGAAATCATTCAGGCATTTTACAGTCACCCATTAGCAGTACCTCCCCCTTTGCTGCCATATCATGCATGGTTTCCAGCAGCTGCTTGTCAATTTCCTTGGCTTGAGCCGGGGGTCTGTAAATGATCCAGTGCATATGGCAGTTCCATTGCCTGGCTCGAGGGTGTCCAATATTTCCTCTGTTTGCTCATGCCTGTTTAGAATTTCAGTCACCCTTATGCTTTCTCTGACCTACAGGGTAACCTCCCACCAACCTTTTAACTTCCCTATCTTTTCTGAACAGGGCATATCTCGGTATACTTATGTCCCAGCTGTGGTTGCCCGTGTACCATGTTTTGGTTATTGACACTGTGTCCAGATCAGCCTCCATCATTATTGTTATCAGGTCAGGGACCTTGTTCCCTAGACTGCAGGCATTTGTGAACATGATCTTCTATAAAATACAGCATTTTTTTGTTCCCTTCTTATGCCTCACTCCCTGCTTCATCCTACTTTTCCCATGGTGTTTTGTTTTGCCTTCTATTTATTATGCTACTGGATGCTTTTGGTCCAAGTCCAATTTTTGGTGGTGATATTATTATGTCCTGAGCATAGCATATCCCTCCCTGCATATCCGCCCCTGGGTTGACATCCTGGTCCTGCTCTATGTGTGCACTAAACTGAGAGGGTGGGCTGTCTGAATATCCCTGTCTCTGATAGTCCCCCTAGTGGCTAGTTTAAATGCCTGTGCAGAAAGCATGTAAACCTCTCATTAAGGACAGATGTGCCCTGCACAGAAGGATGCAGGCCATCCTTCTTGTAGAGGCATGCATCCTCCCAGGTATCACCCCAGTCCCCAATGTAGTCAAAGTCATTGTGCTTGCACCAGTCCTTCAACCATTTATTGAAGGTGCTGATGTGGTTGTTTCTTTCCCATCTTCTTCCCCTGACTGGCAGCACCTCTGAGAAAGCTATAGAGTTTGCCACCCCCCCCCCCCAAGCTCCTTCTCAACTCCAGAAAATTCTCTGGAACCTCCTCCAGACACACCTTTTCTTTGGCTATGTCATTTTCTCCAGCTGGACAAAGACATTCAGCACTCCACAACCACAGCTTTTGTGATCCTGTGGATCTGCTCCCCCTCCCTCCAAGCCATGCCTCCTGGGAGGCACATGACCTCACTCTCTCTCCTGATGTTTGATCCAATATCCATACCATGAACTATTGAGTTCCCCACCAGGAGAATCTTTCTTCTCCCCGGGGTTCTCTGGCTACTTCCCCTGTGCCCCCATTCCTGCGGATCTGCCCATTCCCCCTGGTCACAACCTTGGGATCCCTTTCAAGGATATTCCTCTCCTAAAGAACATTGTATCTGTTATTTAAGTTGTACTGGGTGGGGGTGTCTGATCTCCACCTTTATTAACCTCCCTGAGCCCACTGTAGTCCATCCAGGCCTCTGTCTGAGTAGCCTTTGAGTCAGTGGCTGGTGTTGTGGTGGTCTCTGGATGGAGGCAGGGGACTCCAGTACTTCTGCCAACTGTGCTTGGAGCATGGCAACCTCCTTCCTCAACCCACAGAGGTGCCTGCAAATGAGGCAGCCCAGCAGTTCCCAGAATGTGCTCCTGAACAAAGCTGCTCACACCCATTGCACTGCACCACTCCCTATGTCATTCTTCATATTCTTTAATATGCTCCTACCCTCTTATGTTTTTTTTTAAACTTACTTTACTCTCTCCCTATCACAGAATTTCATTATCTAAGTCCCTAAAATGTTTATGGGCCCTGGTTACACCGAGTAGCTCAATCACCCAGAGAAATCAATGACACACTCAGAAGCCTCAAATCCTGTCCTTGATTTGTCAGATAGTTTTTCTGGGGTAGAGTACGCACTTCTCTTCTGAGGGCTGGCTTAGTCCCATTTGTGCCCATCCTACTCAGCTGCCCCTGCTATTCACTGTTCCTTGATCCTGTCACTCAGGTTCAACAGGGCATTTAACAATGTGTGGAGGCATTGGTTGGGGGGTGGACAAAAAATATCAGCAAACACTCACTTAAAATACCAGCAAATCTAACTTTAAATACCAGTAAACAAAAGAATGGGTCACTAAATATTTCCTCAGCCCCAAAAATAAAATAGAACAGTATAATGAATTAAACAGCAAATTAAACAGTAGAGACAAACACTTCCCTCTTTCTCCTGTGGTTTCTTGCTACTAAATTATTCAGATTAGCTCCGAGTGATTAAAATTGCTCCTAATAGTTCCCCTTCCCCCACTCAGAAGACAAACTCCAGCAAAAAAAAAAAAATACCAGCAAAAATTCTAGCAAACAGCAGCTAACTTAAAATACAGGTTCAGCTAACTTTAAATACCAGCAAACAAAAGAATAGGGGCTGGATTCACAAAGCTTTCTGAAGGTGCAAAACCTTCCCTATGTCCCCAAAACTACCATAGGTATGAAAACAGAGGGGAATGTGCACTGAGTGTTATTCACAAAACCCTCCACAGCTGCAGAAAACAACACTAAGGACTGTGGAAAAAAGTGCATCTGTGGACATTCCTGAGGAAAAAAAGGTATGAGATAAGTAAGGCACAGCCCCTGAAAGGCTATTCACAATCAGTTTTTTTCTGCAGTTGCAAAAAAAATGTTATACACAGTGGCATGAGGTGCAACTCTCCCTCAGCAAACTTCAGTAGTGCCCCAGCAATTGGAATCAGAGTGGAGGTGAGGCACACGTAATTGCATCCCAGATAGTATAACAGTGGCTGCTGTAACATCAACAAAAGCACACATTGCCATGATATGGCAACAGGCAACAACCACCAGACACAGTGCAACCCATGACGGAGCCCCACAGACAATAGAGTCTGGCCAGCCTGCAGTGAGTGCTACTCCTACAGGCAACAGGAGCACCCCAGGGAGGGAGGACCAGCAGTGACAGTTGGCCACTGTTGGCCATGGTATTGCTGGTACCTGTGGTGCTGCAGTGGTCCCAGTTGAGGGACTGGTTGCTGGTCTCTTTGTGGGTGCTTTCAGCTTCATTCTATGGCAGCCCTGTTAAAGTCTGCTGTTCCAGCTAATTAAGTTCACTGTTGCTGTGCCTCCTAAGCTATTTTTGCAGCTGCGGATCTGCAGTTGCGGATTTTCAGCACTTGCTCAATTTCCACAGCTGCTGAGATTTTACAAAATTCTGCACCTGCTCAAAATTTCTTTATGAATACCATGCAACTGTGTTTCCACCGTGCTGCAAGCCTTTTCTCCCCAGCTGCGGGATTTTTGGCTTTCTTTGTGAATCCTGCCCTAGGTCATTAAATATCACCTCAGCCCCAAAAAAGAAAACAAAACAGTATAATGAATTAAACAGCAAATTAAACAGTAGAGACCAACACTTCCCTCTTTTGCCTGTGATTTCTTGCTTCTAAATTAAGTTAAGATTATATCCTAACATCCAGGGTCATGGAAGTCAAATTATACTTGTATTACTGTGAAAAATAAGGATCATAGAAGGATTCTGGCCAACTTTTGGTTTGCTTTATTTGTGGGCTACTTCAAAACATTAAAACTAATTTTGGTATTTGCTATGTCAGTAAATATTCATGCAATGATTCAAAGTTTATATCTATAAAACATATATGCTTGAATTGTCCTGCACTCAGCCATGGGAGAGAAAAATGGTTAACATCTATTTTAAATAGTTTCAAAAAAGTCATACCACAAATGTGGAAAACTGGAATATCTTTTCTCATTTGACAACCCCATCTCTGTGTATGCAGTTGCACAGTTTGGACATAAAGTGATGAACGGACTGTGGCAAACACAGTGATGACAAGTACCATCTGCATGAATAATGTATAGTGTACATGTCTTGTTTCATAAGTGTAATGGACAGTAGAGTGGCATTTTATATAAAGGCAGTGGTCGGTGCTTTAGCGTAGCTCATTTACATAATAATATGTAATTTCATTAATATTATGTTGGATGATAACTTATTTTTGTTATACATATGAGAAACCTGTGTTTGATATATGTGTTAAATACAATTTTAATCTTGAATCTACTAACCAATCAGACCCAAAAATGGCTTGACGTGTTTCTTTGCTTTAGGAACAGGACTATTGTCCCGAAGTCACCCCTTTTTCCCCCACAAAAGACAGACCATTTGTGGGTTGTTGTGCTCAGATTGACAATTCATTTATTGTATATCATGACTTCATTTACAATCCCCATCATCATTTTTCATTATTGTCTCTTCCACAATTTTATTTGTATTGCATCCAAATATCAATCTCTGATCATCCCTCTTTCTTCCTCTTCTTCTCGCTTCCCCAGGTGAAAACCTGGGTGCCTTCTTCTTCTTCTCTTTTTCTGGTAGCTAACGGTGAGAACCAAGACAGCTTTTCCTTATTCAGTTTCTTCTTCTTCTCAACATATTCCTTTTTCATTCCCCCCTCCCCTCCTTCCTCCCCTTTTTTCCCCATAGCCTGTCTCCAGCTTGCGTTGGACGACTAGCCTTCCTCCCCTTTAGGGTTCTTTTCCTTTATTTATTTATTTTTTTTTATTTTTTATTTTTTTTATCTCCTTTCCTGTCTCCTCCATGCCTCAATAAAACCCATCATTTCCATATGAAACATGTCTATTGTTAAATCAGACAGGTGCACCCCATATGATCTGTAAAAATTCTCCACCCATTCTTCCACCCCTCACAGTATTACGTGCCCCCCCATGTTCCTTATCAATGTTCCCAGCCTTCTATTAATTTTCCTTCTAGCCCTATCAACTGCTACTTGGCTGTGTTCATGTCTCATGATATCTCCTTGGTATCATGTCTGACCAGTGTATGCTCACTCCTGGCCACCACTGCTGTATCTTCCCTAAGTCCTGTTTTACCTGCATATATGTGTCCACCCATGGCTTCCCCCAATGTCATTACCCCCCAGGTGTATAATTTATTTATTTATTTATTTAAGAGTTTTACCAGGAAGGCATGCTGAGCGGAGACCACTCGATTTCAGATGAGTCCACGGGAAGGGGAAGCAGGAATATATACAATACAATAACAAGACAGGGAAAAATACAGTACAGTTAATTAAATACACAGAGGCAGCTATTGTGCAATAGGCTATATAATGATTAAATCTAGGATGGGTCACCGCTCTTTCATTTCTTTCAGGGCAGGAAATAACTGCCTATCTCATCCCTCGGATGCCAAACCATACCAGCCCTCATTGTCTGACATCCTGGTACAGCTGACTTCCCCCAGCCTTTTTCTCCACTCTCTTTTCCATCCAATAAATGTAGGAGTGCCTGCAGATCCATACTTCTGTGGTCCTCCCTTTACCTATAGAATTTAAGCAAAATATACATCTTAATCACCTTCTTGACTTGCTCGTTTGCTTTTAAACCATTTCTTTTTTTAACCCCCCTTCCAGCTCCGTTCCTGTAAGACAAAACAATAGATGACATGTTAATCTCAGTCTGTAGGGCCCAAATATACCTCTTGTAACTGGCAGACTACAGGCGCCACTTTTCCAACATACTGGTCACTGTCTCCCCTGCCGCTGCCCATTTTGAAGCTGCAACTATTCGAAAGGAGTGAGAAGAGTAATTACCTGGGTCCTCGCCCAGGAATTCCATGCCTTTTTTGAGCATGGCCATTACTTGCTAACTTGTCACCTTCTTCCCATCTCCATGCACAAATAATCTCCCTTTTTTAATACCACGCTGTGCGGCGTATGCCCACAAAGCCTTTACCAGGCATACTGTCCTGTCTACATGAGCCTTAATGGTTATGACACACCCATTTCTTCCCTAATCCATCTTTGACCTCTTAATTATGACTTGTATCTCCTTCTGCCCACAGGTTATGTCTCCCCATTCCAACCCCACTTCTTTGTCCTTTCTGCTATGCCCCACCACCTCACTCACTCTCAGGGCCCCTGAAAACATCACTAAATAAATCATGTGAAACAACTGCACCTCGTCCTTGGATCTGCAAATTGCTGGTAGTTGGCCCCCTAATTTGGCTAGCCAATAATCTGCTGTTGGCTGTCTACCATCCTTGGGTCCTTGTTTCAACTAATCCACCTTTGCATCATTCTCGGTATCAACATTGACTTCGAGGGTCCTTCCACCTCTTTAGGCTACAAACTAAACTGATCCCCACTAGGTACACCCCCATCATGGTGTGGACCATTCCTCTCTGTCATTGGTCCACCGTAAACTTTCCTAGCTGCTCCTCAGTAAGTGGTCTGCTTACTTCCATGTGGTGTGCTTCCCTGACTGTTTGCAATGCCCACCATGCCCCTTCACAGTCCCTCAAGATCCACGGTGCCCATGAGTTGTGAAAGAGCATTTCGGGTCCCTCTTGCCAACTTCCCAGATGTTCATTGGTATGGCTGTTTTCTGTTCCTCTGCTGCTGGTGCCAGCATCCTGAAATGATCCAGCAGCAGATGGGAAGGGCTGTCAGCTAGGATATTTTTAACCCCTGCTATGTGCTTGGCCCTGAATGACATATTCAATTGCAAAGCTCTTAATACTAGCTGTCGCAACACCCACATAACCGTCTCAAACCTGGCCCCCCTGTTTTTCAAAACCTCTACCACTGCCTTTTTGTCACACCAAAATGTAACCTGATTCCATAAATCCTCTCCCCATGCCAGGGTGCAGGCCCAAATGAGCATGATTTCCAACAGTGTGATGTCCTTTACCCTTCCTTCTCTTACCCAATTTTCAGTCCATGGCTCTGAGAACCATTTTGCTCTCAAATAGCCCCGAATTCCTAAACCCCCTGCTGTATTTGTATACAATTCGAGATCCGTGTTATAAACCCATTCCTCCCGCCAAAATGAACAGCCATTGTAGTTGCTGAGGGATTCCTCCCACACCTTGAAATCTTCTTTTACTCCCTTTGCTATGTCCACTCAGTGGTGTGGTCTGGTTACTCCTGCTGTGGCCCTCATTAGACACTTAGTGAAAGACCTGCCTGGTCCAATTGCCCTACAGGTGAAGTTCAAATGCCCAATTACCTGCTGAACCTTTCTCAACTGCACCCGCCTCCTGCTCATATGTACATGAATCAGCTCCTTCAGCTTCAACACATTGCTGTCCAGTAACCTAAACACCTCTCACAGTGTGTCTATCTCGATCCCCAGGAATTCTAACTTCTTACTGGGGCCCTTCTGTTTTTCCAGTGCCAACGGTACCCCCTAGCTCTCTACATGGCTCTTGAAAGCCAGCCAGCATCCTCTCTGTCTCCCTCTGTCCACTGCCTATTAACAGAAAGTTATCCAGGTAATGTATGACAGTCTTGTAACCTGTTTTATTTTTAAATATCCACTGCAAACAGGTGCTGAATGCTTCAAATGCAGCACAAACTATAGAACAACCCATGGGCATAGCCTTGTCAAAATAGTACTGGTCCCCCACCTTAAAACCCAATGGGTCCCAATCCTCCCTTCTAAGTGGGAACAATCAGAAAGCAGACTCCATATCTGTCTTGGTCATGCATCAGGGGTCACCCTGATAATCTGTATGGCCTCCTCCAATGTGGCATAGGTGACCCTGCTGTGTTCCTCTCCTATAAATTCTTTCACTGAGTCCCCCTATGGAAATGACAAATGGTGAATCACCCTGTATTCTCCCGCTTGTTTTTGGGAACCAAGCCCAATGGGGAAATTCTCATATTCCATAATGGGGGGGGGCTGGATATGGTCCTTCTGCCCTACCCGCTGTCTTTTCCTTCTCTATTTTTTGTTTCAAAATATCCTCCTTTCCCATAACTGAACCCAGATTGTTAGCCTCTCTTGCCTTTCTTGGCCCTTCACACTGCAATGGAAAACCTGTTCTAAAACCCTTATTTATAGATTCTGCCACCTCTCTATCCAGGTACCCTTTTAACCATTTCTCCCACACCTCTATCTTGATGGGGGTTCTTGCTTCCTGAAATTGTTCTCCTACCCCTCCCCCATTTTGTCTGAAATCCCCCACCCCGGCCATGTCTTGTTTATCCTTCTTTTCAGTAAGCCTTCCTCCCCCACCCCGTATCCTCTGCCTCTCTAACCTCTATTCCATGTCTGCCCCCTATAGCCCTGCCCTTCCCGAAAGGGCTGCTAGCATGTTCCCTCTCCCTCCGCCCCCTGGGTCCCTTGTGTCCATGTGGTCCTGCATCTGTTCACAGGATGGGCACCTCCACATCTTGAACATGCATGCTGGAACTGGCATTGGGGCCATGAACAAAATGCCCTGTTATTGCCCCAGCAACACTTCTGGTGTACCCCCCTCTTTTTCCTGTTTCTCCCTCCAGTGTGGATTGATCAGTTACATAGTCTGTCCACAAATCCAACTGCTTTGTGTCCCACCTCACATCGCTATATGTCACCATCCTTTGCTGGAAAAACTCATCATAATATATCCACCCTACTCCTCCTTTTGCCTTCGTCCTTCTTATGATCAAAGAGTACATAATAAAAGGTATGCCCAAATCTGATTTCTTTTCCAACACTATGGCTGAGTACATGGCGAAACCTACAAACCATCCATCCCACATTTTTCCTTTTGTAAATTTGTCCTCTTCTTTCTTACCCAGCAGAACTACTGCTGCCGCCATCTTGCTGTTCCTGATAATCTCCGTCTCCTCATATTTTGCTGCCGACTCTCTACTCACTAAAGCAAAATTGCCTACATACTCCCCTTTCTATATTTTTTCTTTCGTAGCCAGCAGTACATGTTCCCCTATTCTCATCCCTGGTGCACCTATCTCCCTTCCTTTTCCTATGCCTTCCGTCACCTTTTCCACCTCCCCTGTCATCTCTTTACCTGACCTGATCTCTGCTAGTGCTGATTCCATCTGTCCCAATCCCCCTGTCCCAAGGCCCACGATAATTTGGCCTATGTAATCTTTAATGCTCTCCCCCACTGAACCTGATACATTACCGGTGGGCTTGTCAGCTCCATGTGGTCTGTTGTCATCAAGCTGCCCTAGTCTCACTTCCTGTGGCTGGATGGCTAGTTAAGGCATTGTCCACACAGGAACCACTGTGTTCAGAGGATCTGGTCTGGGTTCTGGTGGTGACACCACCACCTGCTCTTGGGGAGGTACTGATGGTTCTGGTACACAGGCCTGTGGTGGCACTGGACTGACCACTCGAGGAAGAACCACAGGTGGTGGCTGTGACCTCTTTGGACTGCGTGGCCTCCCCACTGGTCATTTCCTACTGCCCCCTTTTCGTTTTCCTGCTTTCTGTTTCTCCTCAGATCTTCCCGGTTCCTCCCCTTCCACCATCTGCCACATCTTGTTGGCCTTCTCCTCCAACTCCATGATAGCCTTGCAGGAATCCTCCTATGATGATCTGTTCCTCTTTGGTGCCATCTCTTCTTGCTTTCCTGTGTAAAAGCTGTGAACAAAACTGACAAAGTGTCTTCATTAATGAGCAGCCATGCTTTTGTACTATGCACTTGTGTCGTCCTATTCCTGTTAGCAAACACCCACCCTTATCTTTGAAAAAATGGCCATGGCTTTCATTCGCTTGCTATATATATATATATATATATATATATATATATATATATATATATATATATATATATGTCCCCTGCTGCATGCCCATCCCCCCAATGTCCCCGCCTTTCTCGATTACTCCAGTATGCCACAGCCAATACCCTGCATTGTTCTCATTTTCCTTCTGTCCCCATTTAAAATATCCCCTTAACCTTGCTTGCCAACTTCCCTTGAGCTAGGCCTCTCATATGACCTGCCTCATCATGAAAAGATGGTGTCTGACATCATGCCGCATGGCCTGGTTCTCCAGGCCTCTCTCCTTGAAATGCATTCCCCTCTCCTTGCCTTTTTGGTGCCTTCCCCCCTTTTGATGCGTGTCCCCCCTTTTCCCATTTTGTCATGACTATGCCACTTTGCATGCCTCAGCCAACAATGGGCCCCCCATCGAGCTAGTGGCTTCTGATGTCACTCCTCATGGTCTCAGTAGGCCTTCTCTTTCCCCATCGATCACCTCACCATAAGCCGGTGTCTCACTTCCTGTTGTTTCATCCGTGCTAGGCCCCCATTGTCCTCTGCTACCAGCCTGGCCTTCTAGGCCTGCCAATTCTCTCCCTTTCACCCCCAATGGCCTCTGGCCTCACCACTTGGCCTCCTAGGTCTTAGTACTCCAGCCACCCTGCTCGCTGACTCAATGGCATCTGACGTCATGCTGCGTGGCCTTCCCATGCTTGTCCTGCACCCTGCAGCCATTTTGCAGGCACAGCATCCTGCTTCTCCCCTCCTGCCCTCTAAACAAGAGGCAACCATCCAGGCCACTGCATCACAAGCCTTACATATTTCCCCCCTGCTCGCCAGTCCCATCTGCTTCTTAGAAACAACCCAGCTTTTTCCATCTATTTCCATGCTCGCTCTCCACATTTAAGCCACCAGGCAGCTTGCTCTCTAGGTCTTCTTTCAAAAACCCTTTCTACCTCCACCCTTCATCGAGCATGTGATACACTTCCCATCTTGGGCATCACTTGCCCTGACTGCCCCAAGCCATCAACTCAGCTGCTTCTTGAATTTGGCTCTCTGTATGCATTCTCTCTATGGCATCAATGCAAGGCCACAACCACACACCAATAATTGAATTCAGAGCTCAGCACATGCCGCTCTTTTACCGTATATCACATTACAATTCCCCAGTTCCACAGCTGCCGCAATGCAAAGAACAATAAAAACGTCACATGCAAAGACCACCCTCTTATTTTTTTAAAAGAAATCACCATATCGTGATTGCCTAATCATTGCTTGTTTGTTCTTACCTTCCCATGTTCTCCTAGTGCCCTAGTGCACAAACCTTAGCCAACTGCTCCAAAATCCAAAGTACCAATCTGATGTGCTGCAGTTTATCAGTGTAATAAAACTTAATAAAACTTCAGCAAAAGTGGCTGAACAACCTATGTGCTGACCCTTATCTACCCCCTTTGGCACCTCTCCTTCCTGTCTGCCTACCTATTGTCCTGGTTCCCTGTCCCTCCCCTTACCTTTCCCCTCCCTCTCTGACCAAAACCATCTTTAACTTAAGGGGAGGGGTGCACCAGGACAACTTGTTCTGCCTCTTAAAGGGCAAACTCCATTAGCTATAGCTTCTGTTGTGGGATTCTCTGCCTTCACTCCTCCATTCCCAAAATAGTGTATAAAACAAATGCCAGGCTTCCTGCATCCATACAGTATATACAGAAGGCAGTACTCATGATGTAGAATGGGTGCTAGAAAAATATAATATAACATAAATTGAAGAACCAGCACACCAGACACAAAAAATCAGTGAGAGTAATTGTTTTTACTCATGTAGAGACGGTACTTACAAACAGTACTGTACAACCAGTGCAAATACATCAACCACATAAACCTGATGTACATTTCCGCTCCCACACTTTAGCTAGCATCAGCGCTTAAGGGTATGCTACCCCTTCATCAGGAGGCATGGCTAGATTTGTTCCTTAGTGTTATATGTACTAATTTAGAGAGGTGTGTGTCATAAAACAGTCAAATAAATTCAAAATGCTATAGTGTTAGTGACAAAAATAAACCCAATTGGTATCTTTTTCCACCTCAATCAATGTCAGCTCTAAAAAGTGCTGCTTGCCTGTAGCTGGTCTGTAATGCAAACCAAATTTAAGGATAATTTTCCAAACAACAAGCTTGCACCATGGCTGGCATTGAGAAACATGCACAGATTCGACTAGGGTTTACTTTTTTATTTAAATGTTTATTTTATTTTGTCATAAAACAATTGTTACTAAGGGTATTGTGGCACCATAGTATAAGACAATATTGCACTGTTAATTTTCAGTACACACAGAGTTCATGATGTTCATTCAAAACATAACTGTCAATTCACTATATGTTTTAAATACCTAACCCAGCATTCACTTTCTATCTGAAAAATCAATTAATAAGCATAAGTTGCCAATCCATTTGATCATTGAAACCACTTTGCTTCAAGGTCCTAAGTTTAAAAAAAACACATTGATTCCCTTTAATCAAGTTTTAAATGCCTGCCTCCCAAAATCTGTGGGGTACATGATCAATTTCCATATATTGCACCACATGTTCTTTTATGTCCCTAACTTCAGAAAGATGCTTTCCAATAAGATGATTTAGATCTGTTCTCCTAATGACTCTGTAGAGCTCCTGTATCAGTTCTTTTTAAAATACTAGTGGTCTGACCCACATACTTTTTCCAACAGGATCACCATAGAGCATACATTACAAATCTAGTATTGCAAGTAATAAACTGATTGATATGGACCTCGTTTATTCCTAAGGTTCCTGGTTAAAAAAAAAATGTTTACTTTGCACTGCATGTTTACAAGTTATGCATCTTTTGTAAGGAAAGAAACCCATTGATTTACTCTCCAGCCAGATGACCTTATCAATGTGTTCTTTATATCCATTGCCAGTTAACAAATCTCAAAGTCTTTTGCCTCTTTTAAAAGTGATTAATGGACCAGCCTCCTGGACTTTTTTTAGGTCTTTATCCAAAGAAAATACATGCCAGTGTTTCAAAACCATTTCTCTTAAGTCTATGGAGACAGGTCCATATGTGGACACAAATGCTAGCCATTTTGCTCCACTTGATTGTTCTTTACATCTTAGAAAGTCTTGTCTTTCTACAGTTTCCACTTTATTCAAAACTTCCTGTAATGCATCCTCCTGGTAACCTCTGGCTCTTAATCTTTCAAACATATCATGCTTTGCTACAAAAACATAATCTTGCTTAGAGCAATTTCTTTTTAAACAAATTAATTGACCATATGGTAGATTAGAAATTGTGTGCTTCAGATGTGAACTTTGTGCACGAAGCACACTATTCCCTGCTGTAGTTTTTCTAAACCCCTTTGTCAGTATGCAGCTCTCTGTAACCCCTGTTAGTGTAAGGTCCAGAAAATCAATCACCTCACCATTAAATTTTGCTGTAAATTTGAGAACTCCACTATTCTGATTAATGTACCCTATGAAATCATTTATGTCCTGCAACAATCCTTCACACATGATTATAATATCATCAATAAACTGTTTATATTTAACAATATTAGTGAAGAAGGGGTTTTTGATTGGGTCCAAGACTGCCCCCCCAACCAACCCATAAACAGGTTAGCATAGGAAGGGGTGACTGAGAAACCCATCTCTGTTCTGCACATCTGCTGGTAAAATTCTCCATCAAAGATAAACAAGTTTGATTTCGGAATAACTTCCAACCCTGAAATGAGAAATTCAATTGGATAACATAGTGGTGATCTCTCCAACATTTGTCTAATAGCATTAATACCTGCTGCATGTTCTGTGCTGGTATAAAGAGCTGTAACATTGACTGTGAGTCACCTGTATGTTTATTTCCAGACCAAATTATCCATTTCTTGTAAAATGGTAATAGTGTCACTCAAAAATGACTCCAATATGATTACTTTCTGCTGTAAATAACCATCCACATATATAGCCAGTGGCTCCATTGGAGAGCTACACCCGATATAATAGGGTGTCCTGGAGGTGAATCTTTATTTTTTGTTTATTTTGGGTATATGGTAAAAGACCAGAATCACTAGGTATTCATGATTCAGAAAATCGAAATCCTGTTCTGTTATCCAGTCTTTTTCTTTGGCATGTGTTAGAAAGAATTCAAGTTGTGTATTAAACAGATTGATGGGATTCTGTGATAACTTTTCATAAGTCACTTGATCAGCTAATTCCCTAGACACTTACTCCACATAAAACCTTCTAATACAACAATATGTCCACCCTTGTCTGAGGGCTTCATTATGATGTCATTCATTTGTTATAGTTCTAATAATGCTGCCCTTTTTTCTATAGTTAAATTATCCCAGTGATTATGGGTTTTAGAATTTGTAATGCTATCCGCTAAAACTAGTTCTTAAAACACCTTCAATATATCATTTACTGGAGTTAGTAGCATAAATGTAGATGGCTTTTTAACATTAGATTTAATTGCTTTCGGTCCTATGCTCATCTCAGTTTCTATGATAGTTTCATCCTTAGTACTCAACCCACTAAATGCATTATTTTTCCCTCAGCTGTTAGTAATTGATTTAATTCACATTCAGGCAGAGCATCTAAAATTGGAACAGCCACAGCCAAAATGTCCTTGTTTGTTGCATGTATAAGCTCATCCTCATTTGATGCAAAAAATGTTTTTAGATTTAACTTGCAAAATAATATAAAGAAGTCACAATAAATCTGAAATTCATCAGTGTGCTGAACAGGTACAGTACATATGACAGCCCAAAAGACAACAATCTCAAGTGAGGTTCAGTTCATGTTCTTTTAGATAAGTTAATTACTGTTAAGTTCTGTGTCTCTATAGTCCCATTATGGCCATCAAACTCACTTTATATTTCATTCAAGTTTTTCCCCTCGTTGTTCTTGTCTTGACTTTTTTTTTTTGGAAGACTGGCTGTTAGTTTCACCATTAATTGAATCAGGGCTTGAAAATTGTACACTTCTTGAAGATGTTGATGATGTTGCATTATAGTTTGATTGTCTATTATTACTTTCTGACATCCCTCTTGACCTTCTCCTGTCCCTTGAGAGGGAACGAGCAAAATTTTCCAATTTATAAATGAGATTATTTGAATAGTCTCTCTCATTCCATTGTAATTTTGTTTTGTTCCTTTCAATTAGTTCATTTTACCAATTTGTTAGCTTTTGCAGTAAATTTAGCATCCAGATCTTTAACCAAAGGCACAGTGCTGTATTGTGCTAGTTCCTGATATAATATGTCTATTTCTATCAATGTGTCAGTTCTGTTATATTTATCTTCTTCTATTTTCATTTTAGCAAGTTCCATAGAACAGTTTTTGAAATTAATTTCCCACTTTGCTCAAAAGTGCATGTTTTCAAGCCCACATGCAGGGAGTTTTGTTATTCTCAGACCCCTAGGAATCCATTCCTTTTCAAGATATGTGTGTAGGGATACAATAATGTAGTGCAATGTGATTTCTTTTAAAACTAACTTCTCAAGCTTATTGAAAATGCCTTTTATGTTACCTTCCTCCAAAGTATTCTGTGCGGTTGTGTCAGTGCCCAGGTCCAAATTGATGGTCACTCTTTTAGTAGCCAAACTTGTACTAGACAGTGAGATTGCCATATTCCTCTGTTGACCTTTTGTCCTTTGTTGCTAAATGCAAACTTTCAATGGTGTTTTTTACTCTTCAAGCATCGTGCTCCTCTTTTCTGTTGATAGTGTCCAAGCACACAGTAAACTGCATCAGGCTTCATGCCACAGAATCCATTATTCATACAGTATATACAGAAGGCAGCATTCATGATATAGAGTGGGTGCTAGGAAAATATAATACAACATAAAAAAAGAACCAGCACTTCAGACACAAACAATTCAGTGAGAGTAATTGTTTTTACTCATGTAGAGATGGTACTTACAAGCTGTGCAAATAAATCAACCACATAAACATGATATACATTTCAGCTTCCACACTTAAGCTAGCCTCAGCACTTCAGGGTATGCTACCTCTTAATCAGGAGGCATGGCTAGATGTGTTCCTTAGTGTTACATATACTGGTTTCCTGCATGCCTGATGCACACTTGGCAGGCTTATTGGTCAGACCTGCATTTTTGAGAGACTGGACAACTGCTCGTAGGTGTTCAAGGTGGCTTTTCCAGTCTCGACTTTTCCATAACAGCATCCAGATAAGCAGCACAATAACCAGTGTGAGGGGCTAGAATTACATAAATGCACCACTGAAATGCAGCAGGTGTGCAATGTAAATCAAATGGAATAGTGGTGAACTGTTGGCATCAAACTGGAGTGGAAAATGCAATTCTGCCTCTGGATTCTTTACATAGGGGAATTTGCCAGTAACCCTTGTTGAGAACAAGGGTACTAATGGATTTGTCACTTCCCAGTCTGTTCAACAAATCATAAATCCTGAGCATAGCATAGCTTTTAAATACAGACACTTGGTTAAGTGTCCTAAAATCAAGGCAGATTCTTACACACCTTCTTTTTTATTCACAGTCACTACTGATAATGACCAAGCATGCCTCGCTTCTTCAATGATATACAACACTGTCATTGCTTGTATTTCCCTACCCAACCACACCTAGAGATGCAGCAAAATTTTATTTTGCTGGCAAAATTATGGCAAAATCACCAATTTTGCAGAGCAAAACATTTTGTTTAATTATGGCCTTTCAGCAAAATTTCACCCCCAAATTTCACCTTGAATTTTGCCTTGCATTTCTGAGGTAAAATTAAGTGAAACTGGACTTTTCACTCTTCTGGTGGTAACACAGTTGAGTCTAAACAGGCAGGAAGTAAGTGGTTCATTTCCTGTGCTATATATCTCAAGGAAGCAAGCAGCATCTATACTCCCTGTGACTGCAAAGTGCACTTTTACACATAAATTGCTTCATTTATGCTATTTTTTCTAACTTTTTTCTTGTTTTTCTTTGTCCTATTTCAAATTTTAGTACCTGTGGATTGTGTTTGTGTGTGTGTGTGACTATGTGTGTGTGTGTGTGTGTGTGCGTGATTGTGTTTGTGTGATCCACCCTTCCCGGCTCTCAGAGTCTCTATCTCTGTTTCTTTTTTTGGGGGGGTTGAATAAGTGGTATTTGTGGGCATAATGGAGAAGGGTAGAAGCACTGGGGCACCTGTACGTGCATTTCAGCTAACCATTAAAAATGAAATGCCACAACAGCAGGAGGCTTTTGGCCCCAGCACCAGCACCCAGCAGCAAACTCTGCCCCCTACCCAGTAGCAGGAAGTGACTGTGCCCCCGCCACCACAGCAGCAGCAGGAGACAGTTCCTCATCCCCTGCTCCAGGAGGATACTGTTCCTCCACCCTGGCAGCAAGAGACTATGCCCCCTCCCGAGCAGTTGGAGGAGTCAGTGCCTGGGGCATCATTTGTGACCCCCCCATGGCCCTGTCATCCCTGAAGTTCTCCTATCTGGGAATTTTTTTATGCAATATCAGTAGGTGACCCAGTGGTCACCTGCAATCTATGCAGGCAGGAAGTGCATCAAGAAAAATGTGGTTCCCACTTTGTGACAACTGGCCAGTGCAGCCACATGGTGTACCACTACCTGTTCCAATAGGAACTCAAACTGAAGGAGGTGATGGCAGCATCAACTGCAGCTGTGGGAAGCAGTGTGGGTGTGAGCATTGAAGGGGTGAGCAGTATGAAGGCATGACTGGACCAGTTAAACATCCTCATCGGGCTCGCCGTAACAGAAAACAGCTGCAATTAATAACATCAAGACCCCTCCATGCCCCCCATCCAGAGCCAGCAGCAGCAGCACAAGCAGATCCCACCCTGCCAGCAGTTTCCAGTGACACATGCAGACTTATCAGCTCTCCTGTCTGAAGTCCAGCATCTCTGACAGGAGTCAAATGATTTCAGACATGAATTTAGTGATGCCAGGGGGGAGATTTCTAAACTGCAGTGTGATGTTGACAAAATCATGGGCATCCTGTCTGAACTCCATGACAGACCCACTGGCACTTAATGTGGCAGCACAAATTAATTTTTTTGTTTATTTTCATTTTTCTATCCTATATTCTGCTGTTTGTATGTTCTCCCCCATAAAAAATATATTCTGTCCTCTTTAATCTACATCCATTCCTTAAGTCCTCTTGTTTCTTTATTTTGTATGCAAAATAATTTGTTTGACAATTGCTGTTGCATTTGTTACTGTCTTATGCTCCCTATAGAATTCAGTCCCTTTTCTTTTCTTCTCTCTCTATTAGTTCTCTCCACTCATTGTTTTATTACCCTTGTCCTCCTGATCCTGTCTGTCATTTGTTATGCTTATTCTGTACCGTATCCGTGTTCTGCTCCCCTAATAAACACCTCATTCCCTTATTATTCATGGTGTGTGTTACTTCTTAGAAAAGGTTACACCTACAAGATTCTTTTTAACAACATAATGATGTGTAATGAAGTTACATTCCATATATATGGGGTTTGCAAATGAAATGCCAGCCCCTGCCGAAGGCTGTTGGCCATCTCAGCCTTGTGTACAGACTAGTGCATATTTTTTTGGAATTTCAAATCCTTCATGTGAGTTTCTTCAGCTCACAGTTAGAAGGATTCACCACAGCACATGTTCATAAAGTGCTCATTCTTTATTCGATTCTCTAGTGTGGCAAGTAAGCCATGTAAAAAGTGCTTCCATATAACCAAGTGAAAAATGCCTACTCCCCCAAGGCACCATCATTTTTTACATGTATCATGAAGTACGCTGCCTTGAGGGAGTGGGTGTTTTTTATCTTAGATATATGGAAACATTTTTTCCATTGTTTACATACCACACTGTAATAAAGAGCACTTTATGGATATGTGCTTGTGGTGGTGATTATTTCTTACTTTGAGTTGAAGCAACTCACATGAGGTATTTGAATTTAAAAAATACAGACTCTGTGCACAGGACCCTAATGGCAGACAGCCTTCGACGAACGTCAGCCTTTCCTTTGCAAACTCCATGTATGGGGAATGCAACTGAATTGCTGGTCAATGTTATGTTTTGTTAAAGTTATGTTGAAGGTGTCTCCTGCTCTTTAACATGTTTCTTCCTCCTATCCACAAATGTCAAGTATTGTGCCTATTAAAAAAAACTGTTTCACAATGCTATGTGATGTTACATAGAAACATAGACATAGAAACATAGAATTTGACTGCAGATAAGGACTGCTTGGCCCACCCAGTCTGCCCATTTCCCTACCTACTGGATAAGCTGCAGATCCTAGTTAACCAGCAGCCTACTTCTTCCTACCCCCACCCCCTAGAATTGCCTTATGACTATCCCATGCATGCTTGAATTTCACCACTGATTTTGACTCCACAACCTCCTCCGGAAGGCCATTCCATGCATCCACAACCCTCTCTGTGAAAAAATACTTCCTTAAATTACCTCTGAACCGCCCCCTCTATCTTCAAATTGTGCCCTCTTGTTCTTGCACACCTCTTTTTTTGAAAGATGCTACCCTCTTGGACTTTGTTGATTCCCTTGAGGTACTTGAAAGTTTCTATCATGTCCCCCTCTCCCTCCTTTCCTCGAGGCTATACATATTAAGCTCCTTAAGTCTCTCTTCATATGTCCTCCGGTGCAGACCCTGCACCATTTTAGTTGCCCTCCTCTGGACAGCTTCTATCCTGTCTATGTCTTTGCGGAGATTGGGTCTCCAGAACTGCACACAGTACTCCAGATGGGGTCTCACCAGCTGTCTGTTGTGTCATATATTGTTGTGTGCAACATTATGAACATTACGAAGACGTAACACATCTGATGCCAGAACTGCCAACATGCCCCAGAAGGCCAGAATTCCAAAAATGTTTCCCAAAAAATGTTATAATAAATGTAGACCAAAATCAGGACTCAGTTATGCTGTTATATGTTGCTCGCCTTCCACCCAGACCAAAGCATGGTGTTTGGCCCACTGTTTACCAATGATTTCAGGCCTAATGTTGGTGTTGCCACTGCCTAACATGGCTCAGAAGTTCAGATATGTTTCCAAAAAAATGTTATGGCAGATTCAGTCAGAAATCAGGTCTCAGTCATGCAGTTAGATGGTTCACATCCACCACCAGGACCAAAATCTACTGTTTTCTGAACCATTTCAAATGGTTTTCAGGCCAAATCTTGGTGGTGCCACTGCCTAACATGCCCCACAAGTCCAGAAATGTTTCAAAAAGAATGTTACAGTAAATTCAGACCAAAGGTCTCAGTCATACTGTTTAATATTGCATGCCTTCCACCAGGACCAAAACATGGTGTCTGGCCCACAAAGTCATCTTCAACAAACATGCAGGGACCACCACTCTCTTGAAAACTATGTTGTTTTTTATATAGTACAGGTCAGGTAGTAAACACCAGTGGTGTAACAAGGAGGAAAGGGTTAACACGGTAAGCAAATTAAATAGGAAAAAAGGAACACTGCAATGCAGAGGCTAGATCACAATGTTAACTTCTGTGAGCAATTCAACAATGCAGTGTACCTGGATATGAACAAGTGGTTAATGCACACGAATACTTCCAATATAAAAATAAAGCACAAAAGTGATTAAGCAAAGGGAAACAGGAACATAACTATGCAGAATGAGCAATTATTCAGATAAAGTTACACAAAAAAGGGTCAATATGTAAGAAAAATATAACAAATAAATACTGTAACACACCAACAAAAATATTAAGACTTATATGAAATTACAGAAACTCACTCACAACTTGTGAGAAAGCTGTCAAATATTAGGAACTAGCCTGCTCTGCTTTCACATGCACAAACACACACAAACACACACACACACACACACACAGACACACACACACACACACACACACACACAGACACCACATGGTTGACCCCCCCACTCAACTCCCTCACAGACACAGAGAGAAAACTGAAAACACTACCTAAGTTTAACTAAGTATTATCCAAAGATACAAAAACAAGAAAATCTTCACTAGCAGCACTAGGAACTAAATTGAGATTTTGGGAGCAACTAACTCTGAAAAATCACAAATAAAGAAGTTTTTGAAGGGTTTATTGGCTCTGATGTACCACACTGAACTGCTCTCCGACTCAACAGACAATATACTGTGCAGGAAACTGCCTGCATGTGACAGTTCAGCTATTTACCCACAGTGCATTGCAATATCGCAGGCAAAATTGAAAAACATTTGCAAAATTTAGCGAAATTTGGTGAAATTTTGCGTCACTTGAAAACAAAATCAGAGGCAAAATTACATTTTTCACCCAGGAGAAAAATTTTGCATAATGCAAAAATCACACAAAATGTTTTGCTAGGTGAAATTTTACAATTTTGCACATCTCTAACTACATCTGCTCTGAGCCACTCTGGTAATCTGTATATCTTCTGTCCAATAGGGTGAGCACTGTTATGTGCGCAACACCTTTTGCTCAGCCTGGCACTGTGGTAAAATAACTTTTAATTGTTTTTACCAAGTTGCAAATTTTTGTTGCTTTTTTGGTGAATAAGGAAACATTCACCTTTACCGCATCAGAAGTTAGTTTATTCCAATCTGTCATAAGCTGTATCAATAACACCTTTAGCAGTTTCTGGTAATACTAATAAAGAAAACTTTGGTGTTTTTTCAACCCATTTTTTCAGGAGGTTAGCATGGTATATCTTGGAAACATTGTTCCTAACAGGGGTTTCAGTCTCATAGTTAACTGTACTGGTACATCCTACCACTTTATAAGGCTCTTGCCACTTCATTAATAGTTTGTTTTCTATAATGGATAACAGTAGCAAGATACTTTTACCTGACTCAAACATGTTTTCTTTTACCCCATGGTAATAACACACCTTTTGCTGTTTTGGGGCTGCTTTCTGATTACTGTGTGTAACTTCACAATATTTTGCCAGTTTCTTTCACAGTGCATACATATACAATGCATTAGATTCTTTTTGAGTGGGGTTATCTTCACACAATTCTTTTATTACATCAAGAAGCTGCCACAAGGAACGCACCCCCCCTCCCCCGAGGAGCCCGAAGGTCGCAAGGGCCAGTACCTGAAGCCCTCCCTGCCAGCGATACCCAGAAGCTGCCACAAGGTAATTACCTCTCTGCCTAGTCTCCTGGCTGCAATCGACCGTTTCACAGGACTGCTGGAGGGATCCTGCTTCTGGCGCCTTTTTTGACTGACCATTGCAAGCTGCACTTTAAAAGCCACTGAACAGTATTCTTTTGTGCTGCTAAAGGCGTGGACAGAACCAAATTTACCCTACTTGAGCAGAACTGTAACTGTTAACTGAATTGAGTGATTTAATGTGCAAGCCCCCTTGGGAAAGCCACAGAAAACCCAGAGTTTCAGGTGCCAAGCTGTGTCAGAATTAATTCTTCACTGCACAAGCTGTACTGGGGTAATTATAGTTTGTAATCTACTCTGGGCTAGCAGCCCAAGTAAAAACCGCCAGAAACTCAGAGTTTCTGCTGCTAAAGGCTTAGCCCCGCCGAACGCTGCGCGTTCAGCTTCCCACCGCCCCCACTACCACCCTTGGTCGGCTCTCAAATTTATAGCTAGGTTTGGTCAGGTGACTGGCTGAAAATAACCTATCAGCCCACTTTTCCAGCTGCAGGTTATACAAAATCAACACTAGAGGCCGCTAATATGCACCACAGATTCTCTACATTCACAATGCTAGCCCTGCTTATAGCAGCCCTCCTGACTTCCAGGATCACACAGCAGGCTCAGCAACCCCCCCCCAGAGGCACCAAAACTATTTTTCAATAACTTTCAGGCACACCAAGTCCTTACCTGCGATGACGAGAAGCCGTGTCCCCCCAACCTCTCCCTCATAAGCCTTGGTGAGCATGCTGGCTTTTACACTCTCACACTCAACTTAACACACACCCTCACACAGGACACTCACTGTACCTCAGCTCTCCCCCCATCCAGACCCCGACGCCCCACTCCCCTTGTAAGCCACTCATCAGACCCCCTCACTCTTCCCATCATGTTAGCCTGTATCACTCCCTATCTCCCTGTCCCCACCCCAATGCAAAAAGTCCTACACTCTACCAAACCCAGTGTCACTCATCCAAACTCTGTAGGTTAGCCCTCCTACGGCACGCCCTACTACTTCTCTTTTTTTTTTGTAATTGAAATTTTTATTACCCTTTAAACAACAGCTATTACAAAAACACAGTTATATTGGTGTTACACAGAAAGCACGAAATCTTAATTCTAACATAAAGATTGTAGGCATCACACTTTCTACGGGAATAGCAACAACATACAATGAATACCCCAAGGCCCATAACCCTCCCACCCCCACTGTGATATATAAGAGGTCAGGTACAGGTTAATAGTATGTAAAAGGTGCTTGCTTGAAGATCCCAAACTTCTTAGTTTGCGGACTCCAGGTCATCAGAAAAATGCTCCAGACTATACGGATACAAAGTACTCTCATTTACCCGCATACCTGCTATGTGTTTTCAAGTTGTATAGCCAAAGCACATTCCCTGTGCCCTCCACCAAAGTTGGGACCTTGTCCGCGCCCAATGTCTTAGGATTACCAGCTCACATACAGCGAAACCAAAGAGACACTGCCTCCAGGCTTTAGGAGTGGTCACAGGGAAAGCACCTAGTAACAAATCTCGGAGTGTCCATTCTAGTGAGCCAAGGATAGGGCCAAGCAGGGTACCCACAGTACTCCAGAGACTTGAATCTCAGGGCACAGCCATAATAAATGGTATAAAGTTCCATCTTCCTTTTACACTTCCCACAAAGATGAGCTAAGTACACCCTTCTAAATAGATGGGTAGGAGTCAAGTACAAGTGATGCATAATGTTGAAATGTATCAATCTTAGCCTGTCTTGCTTAATATACCTATCGCTGTCCTCCAAAGTGCTTTCCAGACTTTTGAGGAGGCACTTATATTCAAGACCTCCACCCAGTAATAACATATACCGGAAGGGAGTCTGTGATCCCATTCTTGGAGAAGTCTGCGAACCTTGGCTACTGCATGTGGTTGCTTCGCTGTCTTTAAGAGAGTTGAACATTTCACTTCCTTATCAGCCAAGGAAGCCGAAGAAGACCTGGGTTAAAGCCTTACTAAGCTGAAGCCATTTATAGAAATCCAGAACCGTGAGGCCCAAGTTTTTCTTCAGGACCTCAAATGCATACGGTCTATCCTGATCCCAAAAATCAGCTACAGTCAGTTTGCTTATCTGAGGCCAAAAGCTACAGGTATAGAAGAGCCATCAGTTTTAATTTGTGGATTATCTACAATAGGTTGGAGACCACATAACCACCAGTGAGCACCAAAATAACATTGTAACTAGTGATAAGCCCTGAAAGACCATCCCATAGGGTTATTTTTGAGAGACTTGGGCAAACTGGCCAAAGGAACAAACAGCAATGCATATAAGGAACATTTAGCCCTCTTCGCCAGGCCCTGTTCAATATCCAACCAGGGAGGTGTATAAGTTATCCTAGTCTGATCCCTATTCCATAAAGTCAATTTACCGACATGTTGGGCCAGGTAATACATAAAAAGGGAAGGGGCGGCTAAACCACCTTTAAGTTTGGAGCTGTGAGTTTAAAATATGATCAACGGGTTGTTTTGCCTTGCCACAAAAAATAATTGAATATCTTCTGTAGCTTAATAAACCAATTCTTTGGCAGGTAAACTCCTAGCATGTCTAAAGGATAAAGAATCCTTGGGAGGGCCATCATCTTTATAAGATTCAACCTGCCCCATAAGGATAAGGAAACTGTGCTCCATCTCTTAAAATCTTCCGAAATCTTTTGCACTATGGTGCCAAGATTGTCCTTGAGCATTTGAGTGAAATTCGCATTGATGTTTATACCTAAGTATGTAATGGATTTGGTTTCCCATGCTACACCCAAGTCCTGCAAGTCTGCTCTCCTCATGAGGTAATTTAAAGGGAAGACTTTGGTTTTAGCACAGTTCAATTTGTATGAAGAAACTCTGGAGAAACTATTAATCTCTTTTAGGATTGGTGGAATCGAAGTCCCTGGGTTCTCTATGTGTAATAGCACGTCATCTGCATATGCCGAACATACATAACTAGATTCCCCTATTTGTATGCCTTTGATAAGAGAATTCTTCATAAGCCTATGCAACAATGGCTCAAAATAGAGGTTAAATAATAAAGGGGACAAAGGGCAGCCCTGTCTAGTACCACGCTCCAACTTGAAGGCCGGTGACAACAACCCATTACATTTCACAAACTACTTCTCTTATTGTCTGGCAATATCCACCCCAACCCTGGCCCGCCATGCACTGTTGCCCCACCTAGCAGACCAAGCGGGAACCTCCTGCTGGCTACTCTTAATATATGTAGCCTACCAAAAAAAACACACACCCCTCCAAGGCTGGATTGCCCTGCATGACCCTGACATCCTAGCCCTATCTGAGACCTGGCTCTCTGAAAGAATACCAAATGAGTCTGTCTCTCTCAGGAATTATTCCATCTTCCGGGCTGACAGGTCCAGCAAGAGAGCCAGTGGGTGTGCAATCTATGTTAAATCCTCTCTTCATGCCACTGAAGTCCAAACCCCTATACCACAATACGGTGCCCAGACACTAACAGTTAAACTAAGCCTGGGTACTAAGACCCTCCACATCACTGCGGCCTATATCCCCCGAGCAACCAAAAACTCGCATTTGACTCAATCCTCCACAGTATCTCACACATACCCAACACTAGTGAAGTTATCATGATGGGAGATTTTAATGTCAACTGGTTATCCCTTGCCTCATCCAACTTCAAAGATACTGCCCTGTCTTATGATCTAACCCAACTCGTCACCTCCCCCACCAGAAGGGACAATAGAACAGGGACATCCACTCTCTTAGACCTCATCTTCACCAACAGGCCACAGAACATCTCCAAAGCCACTGTCCTCCAAGAAGCTATCAGTGACCACTCCCCAGTGACCTGCTGGTGGTCAGGAAAACTACCCCATGCCCCCCCTTAATCAATTGGCAGAGGCGACTGATAAGAGGAGGCTTAGAGAAGTTAAAATCCCACCTATCTACCAGCAATTGGCTCCCCATCTACACCACGCAGTCTGTAGATCTGGCTCTCTCCCACTTTATAATCACTTTCAACATGGCCTGTGACATTTTCGCTCCCCCCTCCAAGCAAGTAGTGAAAAGCAGAACCACACCCTGGATCACCACATCATTACTTAACCAGCTCCAACATAGGGATAACCTATGGCTTAAGGCACTTGACTCCCAAAGCGTCCATGATAGACAACTCTACCGAGAGGCCCGCAACAAATGTACCTGGGCCCTAAGGCAGGCGAAAGCCTCTTACTACCAACATACCCTCACCACCTCCTGGGGAGATGGCAAAAAATTCTGGGACAATATAAAGGAACTCAATGGTAAATCCCGCTCACCCGCTCCCACCCAGCTTACAATAAATGGGGAGATTTCCCAGGATCCCTCCTCTATCGCCGAAGCCCTCAACTCTGCCTTCTCCGACCTCTCCCATATTTTCCCCCCTAACTACTCTCAAACAATCCCCACTCCCACTACCATGGATACCTTGAGTAAAAACAATACTATACCCTTTCGGCTGAGAGTCATTTCCAGCCTTGAGGCAAAACACTACATCTCTAAATCTATTGCCAACACCCGGCACAGCAATGATTCCCTAGATCTAAAACTCATTAGGCTGACCCTGGATGTCACACTACCCCATCTCACTAAAATTCTCAACCTCTCTTTATGCCTAGGCCAGTTCCCCACAACCTGGAAGAGAGCCATAATCACTCCCATTCTGAAAAGTGGTGACCCCACCAACACAACCAACTATAGACCAATTTCGTTACTTCCTCCCCTCTCCAAGGCCCTAGAGAAAATAGTGTCGGACCAGCTATCAGAACATCTGTCTAAACACAACCTTCTCTGCCTTGAACAGCACAGATTCCGGTCCAGCCACAGTACCGTCACAGCTCTTACTGTGCTTACCTCATTCATCCATGAGGCCCTCGACCAAGGCTGTATAGCAGGGGCAATCTATGTGGACCTGACCAAGGCATTTGACACAGTCAGTCATGAGCTATTGCTTAATGTTCTTCCACAACTAAATGTGGTCCCAGAGGCTACTGCCTGGTTCAAGGACTACCTAACAGGCCGGTCACAGCAAGTCAGGATAAATACCACCATCTCCTCCCGTAAAACAGTTTCCTCAGGTGTCCCACAGGGGTCTATTCTTGGCCCTCTACTATTCACCCTCTTTTTAAAATCTCTCCCCAAGTCATGTAGCAGTAACCTGCTACTCTACGCTGATGACGTGGTAGTGTTTTGGAAACACCCACAGCCGAGGTATCTCCAGCGAGCTCTTCAAGGTTTCTTCTGGGAGCTAGAAACCTGGTTCACTGAACACCGCCTGATCTACAACTATCAAAAAACAAAGTCCATGATCTTTGCACATCAACAAAGTACACACAGACAGTCGGCTCTCCTAATGAAAAACAATCAAGGCACCCCTCTTGAACATGTTACGTGTTTTAAATACCTGGGAATTACTTTAGACACCTCCCTCTCCTACCATCATCACATTCAACTACTCTCCTCCGCTGTTAACACTAGAGTGGGTATCCTCCACAGACTTAAACACTGCTTACCCACACAGGCCATGCAGCTCGTGGTTGCCTCCTCTATCCTCTCCCTAATAGACTACGGGATAGTGATATATGGCTCTGCGGACCCTACCGCCCTTCGTAGCATCAACACCGCTTTGAATAAAGCTTGCCGCCTAGTCACCGGGTGCGACAGATTAACACATACCTGTGAGCTCAATGCACTTACTGAATGGCTAAACTTCCAAGGAAGACTTAAGTACCACTCCTGCGTGCTAGCGAAAAAGATCCTTCTCCAGCTAGTGCCCGCAGGCCTTCTCTCAATAGCCTGGGTTGCCTCCCCCGCCCCGGCGTAACACTAGACTCGCAGCATCCTCCTCATTCCTGGTCCCTCATTGTAGAACATCCCTTGGGCAAAGATCTTTCCGCTACCGTGCTCCTCTTTGGTTAAACACTCTACCCCCCCATCTCTCAGACCCTCAGCCTCTCCCAATTCAAAACAGCCCTCAGAGCTCAACTCTGGGAGTCAGAAATATGTGACTGTGCCTAACTCTCTGCCCTCCTCTGGTTTTTCCATACCCCCAATACACACGACACAGGGTCTCAATTGATCCCAAGAGTCAGCATCATTATCTTGTATCGCTGCCTACTACTGTCACCAGTTAACAAAGCTTATGCCTGGACTGCACCAGCAGTACTGTGTTACGAATTTCTACCTGTTTATTGTGTGTTCTCTGTATTTGTTTACCCTCCACCCTACGTAACCGATGTGGAGCCTTTGCAAAAGAGTCTGTGACTCAAAGGTTTGTAATTCCGATTATATCCAATAAATAAATAAATAAAATACCACATTGCAAAGAGTGAAAAACCTGTTGATGCTTGTGGCACTTCTCTGTAAGCAAAAAGCAGATATGATAAGTATTGGTCCCAATCTTTCCCTTCACCTTTCACAAACCTTTTTAACATGTGTTTTAGGGTTTTATTAGAACACTCAACAAGACCGTCTGTCTGAGGGTTATCTGGGACATTCTTATGCAGTGATTCCTAATAGTCAGTACAACTCCTTCAGTAATGCAGCACAAACATTACTACCATGATCAGTAATAATCTCTTTAGGTATGTCCACCCTGCTGAAAATGTTGGAAAATTCTGTTTCATTTTTGGGGCTATGACAGTATACATTCAGATTTCATCTTGATATTGAGTAGTAAAGTCTGATACTATCAGAATGAATAAATCACCCTTTTTACACTTGTCTATGGGGCCAACCACATCACTGCAATTTTTTTTTGAAATGGCATTTCTATGAAGGGTAGTTGCAACAGGTGCACTTCATCATTTATAGTCACTTATGGTACTTTTTGACACACAGCACAAGAACTGCAAAAGGAAACAACATTCTCATGGATCCCAGGCCAGTAAAATCTATACAATAATCTTACAAGGGTGCAGCCCTTCCTCAGTTGATCAGCCATAGGACTATAATGTGCTATCTGCTACAACTCAATTCTATACTTCTTTGGTATGATCAATTGTTTTATCTGTTCCTGCATCTGAGGATTAACCCAAACTCTGTACAGTAACCCATTACATTTTTTTAAATATTGGTTCACCCTGTTTTTGTTTCACCCCCAGCTGCTTAAAATAATCCTACTGAGAAATGTTAGTTTACTCAGAAACAAAATCACAATCAGTTGAGTTTCAGCATTTCCATATATCAGCACCTTATGTTCATCAGTCTCCTGTTGCCACTGTTGCTATGCTCAAACACATCTGAATCAAAGTCACCCAAAGGAAAAGAATATTTGCCTGTGCTCTTGTTATCAAAACTGCTGACACAGCAGGATTCATTCCCTCTGTGATTAACTTTGCAAACTGTGGAATGTCCTTTTCAATAATCACACGTATAGGAAGCTGAGGTACTACCCCCCTTTCATTTAGTACAACACATGACTAATTCTCAGAGTCACTTGGGTAGTGGGATAGTATCAAGTGTCCCCATGGATGCATATGACCCCAGTAACTGGTAATTTTACACAGTGTTTTCTCAGAACTTCAGCATGCACCAGAGTCTGTCAGCTTCCAGAATCAATAAGTCTGTTCACAGCTTTATCCACTAACTTGACATTTGTTAAATACTTGCCCCACTTTGCTATGGCCAGATTTGCTCCTATGTTACCCTCCTTATTTTTATGGACATTCCTTGCATTATGGTCTGGCTTATTACAGTTATCACAAATAAAGTCTATGAGTGCAGATTTCTTACCTTCATCAGAGTTCTTCTCTAACCAGGAGTTAAATTAGAAAAAGAGGGTCTTACTAGTCCCTGGCTAATACTTCACTACTGCTGTGTCTTTCTGGCCATCTGCTAGTACTAAGCCAAAAAGCAGTCTTTTCCCCACATTCTGGTTGGTGTTATTTTACCCAAAGCTGCATGTCTCTGGGAGGATGTTGATGAATTACTCCACTACAAATGCGCCAATGATATGTGGGACTGTTTTGCCCTCTGGTTAGGCCCATTCTCTAGGCCACTTGGATTTTACTTCTCAGATATGGTACTGACCTGATGGCCCATTGTTTTTTTGGTTACTTGCAGGCTCTGGCAAACCTGAGGCAGACAGTTTAGCCTTGTGATTACAGTAATGAGCTGAGAATGAGCTTGGTATATCCAGAAGACCTATGTTTGATCCCTACAACTCCACATGCATTCTATGTGACTCTAAGCAAGTCACTTAACTATCCCAGTTCTCCTGGGTCACTCCTGAAAACAGGCACTTGTGCATTGTGGGACTTTGTGAGGTGCTGAAGAATGAAAAAAAAAACTTTTAAAAATTGTCAAGTATGCTTTGACATCATCTGAGGGACACATGCTTGTAAGTTTAATGTCTTTTAAGCTGTTTGTGTTTTGTTGATCTGCAGGACCTGTATCAGATCCTCCAGCTTTGATAGCTTGGAAGGCATCCAGTGGTCACTGCTCCTGTTGCTGCATCTTTTCTTTTCTCTGCTGAGCCTCTTCTCTTCTTTACTGCTCAGTCTTTCTGTGTTGTATAGTCCACTATTTGAAGAAGGCAGACATTCTTTCAGATTCTCTCCCTGCTTGTTCTACTTCCATCACTGGTGCCAGCTGTACATTCTTAGTTTGGACTTTGCTTCTCTTTTTAGTTTGTCTGCCATTTTTATGCTAATCACATCTGGGCTTCCTGTTGCAGGATACATACATTTCTTCTGTGTTTCCCTGGTATCAGGTCTAATATAAACACACAGAACTCCTGGCTTAGAGTATACACAGCTTAAATTCCACTTTGTCTGACAACAACTGTCATTGAGCCATAGGTCAGGAAGCATAGGTAAAACAGGAAAAGTTGTACATTTCTCAACTGTCATTCTGTTACTATTAATAACAATAAAATGCCAACAAATAAACTGTACAACATAGCTCTTCTTAAAGGCAGAGCAAACAAAAAAGCAGAGCCCTTCAGCTGAGAGTCCCTTAAAAATCTATAGCTTTCTACATCTCTAAACAAAACATTGTTCTTCTTTTATGATCTCTTTACCTAGCCATTTTGCCCTTTCCATAAAACAGAACTTTCTCACATCTGCCTTAAACTTAACACCTGCCAGTTTCCACTTGTGAACTCAGGTTCTTGAATCTTTACTTCTGTGGAATACTATTCCACAGTACACATTTTTTATTCTCTGTAGGAACCTGAATATCTCTATCATATCTCCATTATCTCATGTGGCCTCCACTAAGTACATGTTCATCATCCTCATCAGATCAGCCCTGTTGGCCTGAATCATCTGGTCACCCTGCACTCTACCATCTCTAGCCTGTCCCTGTCATTCCTTTGGTGAAGACTTCACAACTGTGCACAGTATTCCAGGTGCAGCCCCACCAATGACCTATATAGAGGTAGTAATAATTCAGTTTTAGGGCTACAGTGGGCAAAGCCCTGCAGACCTCTTGCTATGAAAAAAGGACTCAATGCATTCCTTCTGACTGAACAACATGTTGGAGTTGCACCACAGTTGCCTCCGCATCCATGGAGCACTCCGCTCATTGTCTCTGTTGGAAGTAGCACCGCACTATTTGTTGTGTGTTAGCGGTCACAGTGGAACATGGCACAGTCTGCCATGTCCAGTATGGCCACCAAACTGTACTGTGCATGCGCAACTACTATCGCATACACAGTACAGTAGCCATCTTGGTCACAGCAGACTGTGTTGTGTTCTACCATGACAGCTGATTTCTTTTTTTGGAAAATTATACATCTCCCCCCACCTGACCCTCCCTCTCAGCATCCACCACCCACATTCCACCCAGAAGCATAATAGTGACACTGAGGGTGCCCAATGTCCTGATCACAAATCCTCTTAATGTCTCCCCATCCTCCTGCACATGTGTGCTATATATATATATATATATATATATATATATATATATATATATGTATTTAAAGTTTCTTCCACCCACCCAACCCTCCTCTCAGCACTCACCACCCTACTATCACACCCAGAAATGTAACATTAGCACTTGGGGTACCCAATCACCCAATGCAGAAATCCTCTTTTTGCTCTTTTTACCTGTAAAAGAAAGTGTTCATCAATGTCTTCTGCAGCCATTACACTCCCCCCACTGACCCTCTCACTCAGCACCCACCACTCTGCACCACCATAAGCCCTTACTTACCAATCAGGGGTCCAACACTGTAATCCTCTCTGGACCAAAGACATGTCTTCACTTTTCAAAGCTTGACTGCAAACTTCAGAAACAGATATGCGATTAAATGTATTTCAATGGTGTTTTGAACTTAATAGCAAAACTTGGCCATTTTTTCATATCTTTGGCCCAAATTTTCAGCATGCCGTTTTTGGGACCCCTCCTCATGAACAATTGCACTGCCATTAGGCAAATATATCCCAAAAGGTGATTTCTTGGTCACTGCTCAAAATCACCTTCCGGGTAGTAGTTGAACATTTTCTCTGCCCTTGTTCTTTAGGTGGGGTCATAAGAAAGATATGTTGAAAATCTGGTGTAAAAAATATTAAAAAACAACAAAGTCATGAGCCTATGTTGAATTTTGCAGATACAGGCTCCTAACTTTTTTAATAGTCAATATTTTTACCCCAGATTTACAACATAGTCTTATCTTTACAGCACCTCATGAATGTGACAGCTGTCATTTTTCAAATTCTGGCCAAAATGTTTTTTCACATCCTGAAAGGTGATTTCTCTGTCCCAGCATGAAATCATCTTTCAGACATTTTTGAAAATGTCTATTGCCTTGTTCATGAGCTGTGGTCATAAGAAGGCTATGTTCTAAATTTGGTATAAAAATATTTGAAAAAAACAGTTACGCGGCTATGTTGAATTTTGTTAATGCAGGCTCTTAAGTTTGGTAATATTCAATATTTTTACCCCAAATTTTCAGCATAACCATTTCTTTACAGCACCTTGTGAAAGTAACAGCTGCCATTTTTCAGCTCCTTCTCTAAATGTGTTTTTGCATCCTAAAAGATGATTTTGCTGTCCCTGAACGAAATCACCTTTAGTCCAGGAGTTGAACATTTTCTCTGCCTTCTTCAAGAGGCAAGGCCATAGCAAGGCTATGTTGACAATTTGATTTAAAAATATTACAAAACAACAAATTTATGAGCCTGCATTATATCTTGCAAATACAGGGTTGTAACTTTGGTAATATTCAATATTTTACCCCAAATTCCTCATCTGTAGCCCTATTGGCTCTGGCCAGAGTTTGTTTACTTCTGTCAGTACCGCTTCCAATACACCTCATCATCCTATTAGCCTTATTGCACTGGTGTGATTGTTTGAGGGAATCACTAATGAAAGATGTCCTGTGCCCTTTCTTTTGCTCTACTGATCAGTTTTACTCCTTTCATTCAGTACTCTGTCCTAGGGTGTTTGTTTCCTACAGTAGGTGCATAACCTTATATGTTTTGGCATTGTATTTCAACTGCCACACCTTAGACCACCACTGTAGCCTTTGTAGATCCCTCTTAATCTCCCTTATCCCTTCATCACTATCTACCCTATGACAGAGCTTTATGTCATCTGCAAAGAGATACAACTTGCCCCGGATGCCCTCACTAATGTCACTGATGAACACATTGAAGAGGGCAGGATGCAGAAACAGATCCCTCTTGCACCCCACTCATTACCCCCCTCTAATTGCAAGCATGAGCCACACAAAACTGAGCATGGCAAAGGTGCAAGTGCTTACATTCCTTAAAATGAATAACTTTATTTAGTGCTCAGTATGTGAGTTTTGCCAGTTCTTTTCTGGAGAGTGTGAAGAGGTCTGGTACTGCATACACTGGATAAGAAGTTGAAGAAGATGAGACAGTGTGGTACTAGCAAAATTTGGCAGAAGTATAGCTGAAGGACAGGGCCAAAAGTGCGATGTCACATGTTCTCAGTCAACTACCTGTGTCTGTTCTTGTTGCATTCACAGACTTTGTAACTAATTACAAGTGTGACTGTCATGTACATAGCACCCATTCCTTTTGTCTATCCAATACCACTCTTCCCATGTTATCTCCATGTGCAGCAGCATATTCTCTTTGAGTGCACCAAAGAGAACAAGGCGTCCCTGTTCACATCTCTGTGTTCTAAGCACAAGTCTTTCAGGCATCTTGAGTCTCCCTCTTCTAGTTTTATGTAGTCACTGGCAATTAAAACATACACTGCATTTTTATGTAATATTATATTTTATAGTTTTGTGGCACCAAAAGCTATGTCTCATGGAATCATGTTGGTTTAATGTATCATATACCACATGCTTTTATATGCTTCTGAAGTAGCTATCACAATACATATTAAAATGACGTATCACAGTGATGCATAACTAAAGTTGTAAACTGTGTAAATATTATCTGAATGTGTCAATGTTGTATGCTGTGCATGTAACCAGCCTCTCTCCTTCCAAGCTCAAGGCAGGTTACAGGAGTGCTCTTGAAGGGTTGAGCCTGACCATGAGAGTTGCTCCTCTGAGGGCCTCAACTTGGAGAAAGGGGGCAAAGTTTTAGAAAGCCCACAGCACTGGTGCAAACCAAACTCCCAACTATGGCAAACTCAAGGACCCTAGACTGCATATAAGTAACTGAGGGGTCCCAGAGCCAAAATCCCTGAGTCTGTCACAAGTCACTGGCTGTACTGCAGAACTGCTGCACAGAAAGGAAATGCCATAAGCCATAGGACAGGCATGTGGCAGCAGCCACCAGTCAATGCAACCTATCAGCCAGTTGTCCTGGTGGCTGGTGGGTCATTCCAGACATGCCCTGGCTTGTAGGGTGGGGGATGGGTCAGACTGGGGCGAGAAGGGTGGCAAATTGCCCTAAAAGGTCAACTAGACAGTCTGTGTGAGTCCCTGAGAGGGGGTAATACAGCAGCACCACCCCAGGGGGGCAAGCTCATACATGTCACATTCCATCCGCCTCTCCATCAGTGGTCTGGCAGGTGTTAGGAGCTGTACATGGCACCTTCTCCAGGGGTCACTGGGTCAACTCCCCCCACACACAAACAGTAAGGACTCCAGCAGTGGCACATGGCAGGTTAGACCAACTCTGGGCTGGTCGAATGGCAGGGTCTGGGTGTCCATACGGGGCTTGCAAAATCCAAATTTAGGGGATACGGCAGCCCTGACATGGTGTATGCCCCCTTCCACCATGAAGTACCAATGTGACTGTTGCAAGGACAGTGCAGACCTGATTCATTCAGGTGGTCCCCCCACTGGTGCAGGCAGCCTTAGAAAATCAATCAATCAAATCAATCAAATCTTTATTTATCCAGGTGAACATCATTGAGCACAACTCATTTGCAAGATGGACCTGGTAAGATCAAGGTTCAAATTACATAGATATAACAGATATACAACACATACAAAATGGTCTATTATATACAAAATTCAAAAAATCACATTGTCTAACATACATCCTAAGCAAAATGTTCAATAATTCAATATTTAACATAGATAGTGGAGACAAGGGGGGGGCAGGAGTGGAATGCAAGTTGGCGGGGAACGTAGAAGATGATATTAGTTATAAAGTGGCTGGATAAGTGATAAGTGATGCCTGAGAAAGGGCTGGGGCCTGTACTGGGGGTAGAATGACAGGGGTATAGGGCTATGATGTAGTTAAGGAAGTTCTGGGAGCTGAATGAAGGGTGGGGTGTAATACATCTAAGGGGTGGAGGCACTTGATAAGGGTGGATTCATTCCATGGAATGACTGACTGAGGAGGGGAAGGATAAGATTAGCACTAATATTAAAATACACTATTACTAGTGGAAACAGTTACATTTTTCTTGGATAAGCCTTGTATACAGATATTTGAAGAATGTAACTGTAATGTAGCTGCTCAATTTCAGGGTCTTCTGCGTCATATTCCATAAAGTAGATAGTATGTAGCTGATAGTAGTTCTCCCATACCGAGTATTGAAATTGGGCACTTTAAGCATGACGAAGTTGAGGTTTCTTAAGGCATATTTACTTGCTGTGACTTGTGTGAAGCAGTCTGAAATACAGTTTGGGAGCTTCATAGATAATGCCCTATATGTCCATAGTATGGCATTCCTGTTTCTTCTGAAATGGAGTGAAGGCCATCCAACTGCAGCATAGAGCGAGCAGTGATGAGTGCTGAGGGGAAGATCAGTAATGAACCTCAGTGCTCTATGGTAAAGTGTGTCCAGTTTATACAGATAAGAGTTAGGGCAGCGACTGTATAGAACGTCTGCATAGTCCAATACTGAAAGAAATGTGGCCTGGACCAACTTCTTTTTAGAATCCCTATTTAGAAAATGCTTTATTCTGTGAAAGAGACCAAGCCTCTGCCGGAGTTTTTTCAGTAGCTTTTCCAGGTGAGTTAGATAGTCGAGTCTATAGTCTAGCCAGACTCCCAGATATTTGAATTTTTTGACAAATTCAAGATTTTCACCCATAACAGTGGAGAGTTGGGGAGATTGCTTAGAAAGGAGTTGCCGGTTTGATTTTGGGGGGAGAAAAACATTGCCTTTGTTTTTTTTTGCGTTTAGGAGAAGTTTTTTTTCCAGTAACTGATGTTGAAGTATATTGAATTCTGCTTGTAGCTCTTCACATGCTGAGACAGGTGAGGGGTTACTGACGTATAATACGGTGTCATCTACAAACAGATGTACAGTGGCTTTGGTGAGATTAATGTCGATGTTATAGATGTAGATGGCAAATAGGATTGGGCCTAGGATGGATCCTTGGGGAACTCCTCTTTGCAGAGGTTTAAGTGGAGATAGGTCTCCTTCAGATTTCACTTGCTGGGTCCTTCCCGTGAGGTAGCTATTAAACCATCTAAGGGAAGATGAATCTAGGCCTATGGAATACAAGGAAGAGAGGAGTAGATCATGGTCGACCGTGTCGAAAGCCTTACTCAGGTCTAGGAATACAGCACATACACAGTTTTTTTTGTCCAGTTCACTTTGCCAGTCATTTGTTACTTTGGCCAGGGCTGTAATGGTGCTATGTTTGGCTCTAAATCCTGATTGTGCGGGGTTTAGCAGATTAGCCTCTTCAAGATACCCTCTCAATTGAGTACTCACTATTTTTTCAAGCAGCTTGGATAACACCGGTAGGATAGAAATTGGTCTGTAGTTATTAATGTCCATGGGGTCCCCTGCTTTCAGAAGGGGGATGACTTGAGCTGTTTTCCAGATTGAGGGAATAAAGCCTGTTTTTAATGAGAGATTAAATAGGTGTGTTATTGGAACTGCTAGTGCTTGCATGGCAATTTTTAAAAAATAAGGATCAAGGGAGTCTGCACCTGCACTTTTTTTGATGTCCAGTTGAGAAATTAGGTCTTCGACTTGTTTCAAGGTGGCTGGTTTGAAGGAGAAGGTAGATTCAGTTATCCAAACATCAGGATTCTTAATGCCTAGCTAAGAGCGTGGATGGCTATCCGGAGAGATGTTGAATGCTAGGCCAGCAGTTGCAAAATGATTATTAAACGATTCCAGTATTTCCAATCTATCAGAGACTGGTCCATTATTATAGCGAATTTTGACTGGGAGTGTAGTGCTAGGGTCTTGACCTGTTATGTCTTTTATGGTATTCCAGAATTTGGCAGGATTATGGTAGGAGAAGTTAAGTTCAGACATATAATATGCAACCTTAGCATCCCGCACTTTCCTGGTACAGCTATTTCTAGCTCTTTTGAACAGTCGTATTCTTGGTTTTACGTGCCTTTTTCCATAATTTATCTCTGTCAAGAAGGGCGGATTTGAGCTCAGATGTGAACCATCGACAGGATTTGTTTTTTGTGCGTACCATAGAAATTGGGGCATGGATATTAAGTGCATCTGTGATTATGTCGTTCAATACTTCATGCGCTTTTTCCACTGTGTTTGCTAGGTAGTATTCTTGCCAGCGCATTGAGAGATTTAAATCATGCAGATATGCCTCAACGTTGAATTTTTTCTTAGACCTCCTTGGTATAAACTTAGCAGGGGAAGATGGCTTGCAAGCTGATCTTATTCCTGCAATAAGGCAATGGTCACTGATATCACTGAATAATACTCCAGCATTTGAGAAGAGGTGAGGTTTACTCACTAATATGACATCTAGCAAGGTACTATTGCTCTGTTTTTTTTTTATTGACTCTGGTGGGTTCATCAAAAAGCTGTGTTAGCCCATATGTATCGCAGAATGATATTAAGGGTGCAGCTGCCTTAGAAAGCCAGTTTAGGTTTAGGTCTCCTAATATGATAGTTTCTTCTGTTCCCTTAATAATTAGATCACCCAAATGAGATAGTAGCTTGAGGTCAGCTGAGGGGGGCCTATAGCAGCCAATTAGCTGATGTGTTGTGGTATGGGAGAGGGCCACTTTGAGGGAGAGGCATTCGTATTCTTTCGCCATAGATGATGAGTCAAGGCAGGTTACAGGTAAATTGTCCTTCACATATATAGCTACACCCCCGCCCCTTGTTAGGCGGTCAGCTCTGAAGACCTGATAATTTGGTAAGTTTATGTCTCTGTCTGCCGTGGCAGGTCTGAGCCACGTCTCCGACACGACTAGTATGTCTGGTGATATGTGGTTAACCCAGGCTTGAATCATCGTTAGCTTTTTTAGCAGGCTACATACATTGATATGCAGGAAGCTTAGCCCTTTAATCTTGGCAATATCAGTTGGAGCAGTGATGCGCTCTGTTGGACCTGGATTAAGTTCCACATTTCCGGCACAGAATAGTAGGAGTATCAAGAGTTTTATGATTGCTTCAAGAGAGAAATTAAGGATTCTTTTCACTGCCCTTTTTTTATTTGTTTTGAACTTTTTTCTTAGTTTATGCCAATCATATATGGAGTCATAAGATCCTGTCAAGGCACTGACTAGAATTCTGGTAGACAGGCGCAAAGGGGAAATATAGACCCAGTATTGAAGCAAAGTCCCATGTGATAATAAGTCTGCTTGAGTCCCATCTTGGTGGTTGCCCCATGGATTGTGATACAGCATTGGTAGGTCATAAATGCAAAGCCAGTCCCTTGTGATTGTTGAGACACTATTATAACCAGGATACGATGACACATCTCCCCTGACTGCTAGTGAGAGAGAGATAGCTTTTTTCACTGCTTTCCAAAAATAGCAGAGTGAGTAGGATCCAGAGGGGTCCCCCCATGATGGGGAGCTCAGCTGGTATACAGCTGGTACTATGAAGTAAGACTTTTGCGTTGCCCACAATAGTATACTAGTATATACAACTTGGTCAGCTACTGCATAATGAAAGGGAAGTTAGCATAAGGAAGGGGATTTAAAGGGGGAGGGGTTCCAGGAAGGATTCTAGCTCTCTTGATTTATCAGTTGACGTTGCATATGACAATTTTGCTTACGAGTGGGCTAGACAAGGAGATGGAGAGATAGATATGATATAATGGTACCCAGCTTCCTATTACAACACACGAATGATTGTGGTTAGGTATTGGTCAAGCTTAGGCTCGGCAGATCAGGCAGTATGAGCGAGCAGCAGGGGGGACTGCTGATTTGGTGGCTGAGCGGTGGATGTACGGCAGATTACAGGTTAGCAAGGTGTAGGGGGCGGGAATAATAATTCGGCGGGAAGATGACTATAAAAGAAAAGCTGAGTAGAGGGCAGGGTGGGTGGGCATAAAATTTGTGGCTTTTCCGTACCTTCCCAAGCGGTCCCTCCCAGTCCTGTGGTCCCTTGTGCCGGCTTGCGGCTGCCAACCGCCCGCTGGTGGAGCCAGGCCCTGGTGCTTGACTAGGGGCTGCAACAGGGGGTCCGCTACTGGGAGAAAACAGAAAAGGCACAGAAGTTAAGGCTTTAGCAGTGGCAAGCGTCTGTGCAGGGCAGGGGCTGAAAAATTAACACAACAAAAGGCTTGGGGGGGGCTGAGGCGCCGTAGCGTCTGGCCCTAATCCACTTTACAGAGAAAGGCTGTAATCACAGTTCACAGTTTTAAATTCCCCAAAACCCACAACAAGATGAAGACAGCTCCTTTTTTGCCAGTATTTTATAATCTTAAAGCCCTTCAAGTTTTGGCTTTACACAGTAATAGTAATGCAGAGTTCAAGTACAGCAGGGGACCAATCGGATGCGATGCTTCGGAGAGCGCTCGCCTTCCGATTGGTTGTGGCTTTTCCGTACCTTCCCAGACGGTCCCTCCCGGTCCTGTGGTCCCTTGTGCCGGCTTGCAGCTGCCAACCGTCCGCTGGTGGAACCAGGCCCTGGCGCTCGACTAGTGGCTGCAACAGGGGGTCCGCTTCCCACGCGGTCCCTCCTGGTCCTGTGGTCCCTTGTGCCGGCTTGTGGCTGCCGACCGCCCACTGGTGGAGCCAGGCCCTGGTGCTCGACTAGGGGCTGCAACAGGGGGTCCGCTACTTCCCACGTGGTTCCTCCCAGTCCCGTGGTCCCTTGTGCTGGCTTGTGGCTGCCGACCACCCGCTGGCGGAGCCAGGCCCTGGCTCCGACTGAGAGGCTGCAACAGGGGTCCGCTTACTTCCCACACAGTCCCCTCCCAGTCCTGTGGTCCCTTGTGCTGGCTTTCGGCTGCCGACCGCCCGCTGGTGGAGCCAGGCCCTGGCGCTTGACTAGGGGCTGCAACAGGGGGTCCGCTTTTTTTTTATTTTGAAATTTTGACTGATGCAAGGTGCAGTACAAGTAGCACAATTTCTCCTTGACAAAAGCCCCTTACACCAATGCTGATCATTTTAAAATTGGACCCAGGGTGTATAGAGATTGTGCTCTGAGTTTCCTGAGTCATCTAGAGGTGGGAATAGCAGACATAAATATTCACAACCCTGTCATTCCCCTTCGCACTATAAGAGAGGAAGGCTGGTTCACAACCAGCCTGATTAACAAAGAAAGATCAGATTCAGAAGGAGAGCATCCTAGGTTCCAGAAGTGAAAACTACATTGAATAAAAGACACCAGAAGTGTATCCACATCAATATTTGCCCTCTCCTGGGGTGGGGGGCACCTCAGAGACCAGCAATCAGGGAAGACCTGAGAGCACTATACTGTCTCAAAAGGGAGCACCATCAGGAACCTTATTGGCACCTGGGGGTAGTGATAGGGAGGTTGATGGGATCCTTGCCAATTCACTTCCCTAACAGCATGCAAGGGAGGGAGCAGCATGTAAGTGAACCATCACTGAAAATGACCACAGAACAGATACCTGAATATAAAGAGTTACTTCTAGGAAATGTATGGCAATGGTAATGGTAAATGGTAACAGCTCATTAGGATAAGCGAACTGATAAGAGACTGGGGTGGTTAAGTCCCGCAGATATGGGACAGGAATTGAAGCCTGTTTGTTAGGCCACTAGGGAGATCAGTGTGATGCTGGAAAGGAGACACACAGCCAGACTAACTATTAATTATTAAGGGGTGACCCTTGAAGCTGGTTGCTATTTCCTCTTATAAAATTGGCTTCAGAAGTTTTCAGAATCCTAGCAACTTCATTGGTCTAAACTCATGACAAGACCATTCATTAATCTGTGTTATATGGACAGTTTGTAACTGTCCTGCCCTACTCTAACCTAACTAAATAAAAATAAAACCATTTTTCATTAAAACATGAACCTTAGGATGGCTCCATGGTGCCAAGCAAAGGAGTTTACTTAGCATGCTGTCAACCTGGCTTCATGCCCAGAACCCAGGTGTCATGAGCAGAGTCTGGCAGGGAGGGATTCCAGAGCATCTAGTGGGTGGGTAGAGCCTCGGTACCTGAGTTGGACTGGGCAACATCCAAGGAGCGCAAGCCTCAACGTGACCCGCACATCCCCTTCCCCAGGTTGCCGTTCCCACATTGGCCCAATTAGGGTGGAGTGGGAGGGCCAGAAAATGGAAAATTCCTCCTGACTGACCAAATGACAGCTGACAGTACCCCCAGTGCCATGGTAGCCTGGGATAGCCCCAAGCTGACCCCTGCCAGTCCCGGGATCCTCAAGTTGTGTCTAAGTGCACTTCTCCCTTGGAGGGGAGAGATACCCACCTAACAAAGGGATATGTTAGCTAACTGGGTAACCAGCGAAATGGGGCAGCAGATGGTGGCCAGTGGTAATGGCAGTGGTGGCCAGAGCATCCTAAGTGGCCCAAAGGTGTGGCCGCTTGGGAGGAGGGGAGGTGCAAAAAAAAAAACATAAAACTTTTCCACTTTTTTAAATACAAAAAAAACAGAACTGGGCATGGGTTTCTACACTATAAATGCACTTCTTGGGTTCATTCAAAGGCACTGAGCCTTTGCTACTAAAGTCACATATTCTACCTAACAACAACCTAGCAAAAGGAAAGATAAAACCTTCCACCTTGAGTCGAGTATTCTTTTAACCCATAGCAGAATCTCCTGAGAAATGTTAGAACCTGAGAAATGTTGTCATGCCTTGATCGCATTTTTTCAGGTATGCCAAGTCGTCTAAGGGCACTGAACCATAAGGACATATGTTTCTGGTATCAGGATTTAATCGCACTTAGATAAGCGTCTTTCTGTTTATTGCAGATTCTTAAGGAGAGGAGTTGAGCTGAGCGGCAAAGTGTAAATAGCAAAGCAGTGACCCAGTACCAGTACCAAAGTCAGTGGTGTCATGGGAACAAATAGAAATTGCAGACTTAGCGTGTGGTAAAGTGTTGTGAAGTGCAGCAGTTGATCACTGGAGAGGGAAAGAGAGGAGTTTAAAGACAGAACATTCAGGAGGCTGGGAGTCTGAGTCATGGAAACAGTGGGACAGTTGGGAGACAGAAGGATAACAAGCAAAAGTTTAAATGAAAGTCATAGTTTTGGAAGACCTGGAAGAAATTAATGCATTATAAACTATACAATATTTACATAACTCCAGGATTTGTCTATATAGCTAAATTTTTATCAGATTTGTATGGTTTTAGCTTGAAAGGTTTTAAAAGTTGAATGTTATGTTTTTTATACATATTTATTAGTTAGTTTATAAATCCATTAGTCTGCATGAATATTAAACAGACCATTTGTTGACAGGCATTTGGGGAAATACAAAATTTTAATTTTGTGCCACTGGTTGTGTGACATACAACGTACAAGCAATATAAAAACACATGACAAGATAAAAGTAGATTCAGAAAAACATAGTAAGAGCAGGAGACCGCTGCTAAGTATGCTGAGTGCAGGACTGATGAGAATTTTTTTTCTTTTATACCTGGATCATCAATGTGCAGCCCTGAATGGACTGCTAAAATAGAGCTTTTTTATACAAATATAGAGATGTGAGTGTTGTTTAAAATGACATAGAAGTGATAAGCTTTTATTAACTTTTAGATGTTAGGGTTTTTATTTTTTAGCTGAAGCTACACTTAAAGGATTGACGCTAGATTTTTTTTGTCAGATTGTAGAATTTACTAATATAAATCATTAACCTTTATTTAAATACTATCATATTTCTTGATGTACATTTAGATGAAAACCCTTAGTATGCCAAAGCCCTTCAACTGATTTTAAAATAGTAAGGATACTTAAGTACAGTATTTACAAGAGGAAAATCGGAGGTGGACTCATGCCACGCTGGTCTGTAAATAGTGCATTTTATTGTGCACATTCAAAGTGCTGCACTTTTAAAACATTAAGTAATTCTTGTGTGCTTTTTGTCCTGAGGATAGTGCTTTGACTGCGAATCAGGGTTTTGCCATAGTAACAAGGGGTTGCTGGGACCTGTAGTCCACGGAGCTGTTTGGTGGACTACTGCTTTTTAGCACCCTGCAAGACAACTCAGGATGTTTTCAATAGGCAGCAGTAAAAGCCCAAGTGTTTGGGTGACCAGGGTCTTGCAGGGACTTGGAAGCAGCATGCAGCTCAGTTTTAAATTGTTTTTATTAATTTTAATTAGTCAGGTGGGTCACAGCGAGCAACCCTGGATCAATACTTCTGGGTTATTCACTATTTTCTGGAAGGCCTATGTGAATGTCGGTGAACATGGAGGGTCTGTGAGCACAGGGCAGATGATGACATCAGCAGAGGCCAGTGTTTTTCATGTCCAGCCAGGTCAGGCAGGTAGGTGGGGAAACTTTTCAGGCTAGTGGACCTAATTGTTTGTGTATTTCCAAATTCTAGCCACTGCACTTCAATTCCAATACTCTGGAAGACAAACCCACCTGTCATTCTACTTAAGTGATTTACTAATAAATTGGACCATGGAGAATAACTTTTCAGTGTATTGTGTGTGACAACTGTAGGATGTTAATCAAAGATGTTGGTGGCAAAAACAGCCTGGAATATATTTGCAGTAAATGCATTAATATTAAAGCTCTGGAGGAGGAAATAAGGGTATTCAGAGTCAGAATTGATGAAATTCTAAATACTGAACAGGTGGAGGCATATTTAGACAACATTTTTTAATGCCGTACTGCATAGCAAACCAAAGGATGACATGATCAGGGACACTGGAGAAAAAATATAATTTGGAGAATATAGACACAGTCATGGATAAATTGCAGGAGGGAGAATACAAGAATAGGGGAGAGGATAAAGACCTGTCAGTGGCTGAAACTAGAGCAGAACCTCCTGACTCTTTACCAGAATGGACAGTGGTGAGAAGGAAAAAAGGGCCAAAAGAGGGCAAGTGGCAGATGCATATACATCGCCACTTACAAACTCTATTTCTCCACTAGCAAATCCAGGAGAGGCAGAGGTTGTGGATGTAAGCAAGCCTGAAGCAGTGCTAGACACATTAGGTTACAACACTGAGCATGGTAGAGCTCATAACAGGGTCACAGAACTAAATTATAGAGAAAAAGGGACACAAGGACAAAACCTCTGAAATGTAATAGTAATTCAGGACTCAATCATAAGAAACACAGATAGCATAATTTGCAGGTGGAAAAAAATAGGACTACTGTATCATGCTTAACTGGGGTCAAAATCTGTGACATAAAACAAATGACTGATGGTTTGCTGAAAGGGTCAGGAGTAGTGGTGGTCAAAGTGGCCTCAATTCACTCTGCGAAGTGATTCATGGAGTCAAGGCAAATTCGCAAAGTGCTTCGCAATGTGAAGCGGAGTACTTTGCATCATTATGGGCAATGCGAAGTCCATTGATAGCAATGACATCACATTACTCCACCTTCCCCAAGCCACTGCTCCACAAATTTTAAGGCAAAGTACATTAAAAACAATGCACTTCACCTCACTTCACCTTGTTTTAAGCTCCAAAGGTAAATTTTGCAGTGATTCGTGGGATTTCAGGTCACAAGGGCTATAGATTGTTCTGCGCAGAATCAGTTTGGGGTAGTGTGTAGGAAGCTGTAGGAACAGTCTGCTGTGAGAGTGCTCTGCAATTCACATCTTCTAAAAGCTTTAAAAAAAGCCTTTTTGATTAATTCTTTTTGCTCAAACTTTAGTTCATCGATTGTAGGAAACCCTCCTGTGCTCATATCATTGAGTGTTTATTGTTTGTGTGTGGATTTTGAATGTTAATGTACAACATTCAGTCTGTGTACTGACAGACACTGAAAGTGTGCTTTGGGGGAGGTGTGTATCTGTGGTGTAGTAATTCTTGACTTTTTATGCCAATTGTTGCGGTGCAACAGTGTATAATTTGTTTGAACCATTTGGTTATATTACACAGGTTTTCAGTTTGCTACGCTTTACTTGTAGTGTGTGTGTTTGTGTGTGTGCGATGCATGCCATTAAATCAGACACCTTTCATTGTGCCACAGAGTAATTGCAGCAGTGTGAACCTGCTATCCACCACACCTGCATGAATATTTTGTACTGTGTCTTTACTGGTAGTGGATTGTTACTGCCGTGCACTAATCCCCCAACCGGCAAAAGGTATTCCTTTCCAGATTTGGATTTGTGATTTGTTGTGAGCACTGGTTAAGTGTTGATGTGCTTTTTTGTATGCATTCCTTGAGTGTGCAGTGCAATCTTAATCTGTCTGTGTGTTTGCAGTGCACCATTAATTCTGGGAGACTTTGCATTTCTTGTTACATTCTCATTTCTCTTCATCAGCACTAGGGAATTTTCTGGACACAAGACAGTAGCATTTTGGGGATGCATATTATTTCTGCTGACTGTGTGTGACCACTGCGTGCATGACTGAGTGTGCCATTAATTCTGTGAGGCTTTGCATTTCTTGTTATGCTCTCATTTCACTTCATCAGCACCGGGGAATTTTCTGGACACATGACAGTAGCATTTCGTCAGCACTGGGGAATTTTCTGGAGACAAGACAGTAACATTTTGGGGATGCACATTAATTCTGGTGACTGTATGTGACCACTGCACACATGGCTGAGTGTGCCATTAATTCTGGGAGACTTTGCATTTCTTGTTATGCTCTCAATTCACTTCGTCAGCACTGGGTAATTTTCTGAACACAAGACAGTAGCATTTTGTCAGCACTGGGGAATTTTCTGGATACTAGACAATAGCATTTTGGGGATGCACATTAATTTTGGTGACTGTGTGTGACCACTGTGCACCTGACTGAGTGTTCCATAAATTCTGGGAGACTTTGTATTTCTTGTTATGTTCTCATTTCTCTTCATCAGCACCAGGGAATTTTTGGACACAAGACAGTAGCATTTTGGGGATGCACATTAATTTTGGTGACTGTACATGACGACTACATGCATGACTGAGTGTGCCATTAATTTTGGGAGACTTTGCATTTCTTGTTATACTCTCATTTCACTTCATTAGCACTGATGACTTTTCTGGACACAAGACAGTAGCATTTTGTCAGCACCGTCGAATTTTCTGGACATAAGACAGTAGCATTTTGGGATGCACATTAATTCTGGTGACTGTGTGTAACCACTGCACACATGGCTGAGAGCGCCATTAATTCTGGGAGACTTTGCATTTCTTGTTATGCTCTCATTTCACTTCGTCAGCACTGGGGAATGTTCTGAACACAAGACAGTAGCATTTTGTCAGCACTGGGGAATTTTCTGAATACAAGACAGTAGCATTTTGGGGATGCACATTAATTCTGGTGACTGTGTGTGACCACTGTGCACCTAACTGAGTGAGCCATTAATTCTGGGAGACTTTGCATTTCTTGCTGTACTTTTATTTCACTTTGTCAGCACTGGGGAGTTTTCTGGACACAAGACTGTAGCACTTTGGGATGCACATTAATTCTGGTGACTGTGTGCATGGGGGGCTGCCAATATTGCTGTCACTTCATCTTACTTCACGTTAAGGTGGAATGACAATGCAAAGTAATAATTACAAGGAGAAGTGAGACTTTCATATAGGTCACTCCACGTAGTGAAGTGACAACCCAAAGTGCCCACTTTGCAGGCACTTCACCAGTGGAATTTAAATTTGCTGCATCTCTAGTCAGGTGAGAATCCTGTATTACTCCTACACATAGAAGTGAACAATATTAGGAAATAGACAGGAGGACAATATCAGAGTGGATTATAGTAATGCAGGTCACTACTTAAAGGATAGAGATTGAAAGATAATAATATCAGAAATCTTACCTCTACCAAGGGTGGGAGTAGGTAAAACAAGAGCAATAAGAAAGATTAACCATTGGTTAAAAAATGGGGCATCACAGGAGGGACATGATTTTATTCGCAACTGGGAGATATTTGCAGACAGGAATGAAGTGTATAGAAGGGATATCCTTCACCTTAACTGAATGGGAGCAAGAATTCTAGTGGAGACACTGAACAAAAACCTTGAAAATATTTAAACTAGGCTTTCAGGGGTATGAGGATGGAGCATCTGACCACAAATCTACATCAAATACTTCATATACCTGGGATCAGCAACCTGGTCCATCCATGTGGAGTTCTGATTTTGAAGCAAGTTGCAATAATGGAACTGCCTCCTAATCAGCACAAGGCGTTTAAACATTACATTTGGAGAATTGAAGGTGTTGAGCTGAAAAGCATAACTGTATTGAGATAATGGAAACATGATGGGATAAGGATGGCACCTGGAGCAAAGAGCTCAAGAGGTACAATTTATTTTGTAAAGACCAGAAGGACCATATAAGAGGTGGTGTAGCTCTGTTTATAAGAAAAGATCTTAAGGCTGAGGAATTAAATATTGAGACTATTGTAGCCCAGAGAATGAGACCCACTGGCTCAAATTAGGCCAGAATAATCAGGATTTTGTTATCATGGGCATTTGCAAAAAACCCACAAGCCAGGTGGAAGATGTGGACAAAGAACTCATTGAAGCTATTGAGAATGCTATGGAAGACATACAGTGAAGCCCACCAGGATGAATCCCAACTCTGCAGAATTCTTTAGCAGAGTTACTGCAGCAAACAATACAGTTTCATTGGGAATTAATCCCTTTTGTCATGCAGGAAACCTGTGACATTGCACTTCATCCTAGTGGTCTTCACTGTAGTTCTTATGGGAGATTTAAATATGCCGGAGATCAACTGGGTTAAGGAGGAGGGGGCAGTTCTCATGATAATGGATTGGCTACTAATATTAAAAACCTGAACTTTGAGCAACACCTAAGGGCACTTACAGTACCAGAGAAAACAACATAATGAGTGGTGTCCTTAGTCACATGGGTGACATCATTGGTAATTGCAATACCACTAAACCACTAGGGGATAGCAACCATCAGATGGTATCCTTCAGCACTGAGAGGCATACCATGAATGTCAAAAGATCTTCCACTGTAAAGTGCTATAAGAAGGCTAATTTTATCCAAATGAAGGAACAACTAAGGGAATGGGGATGGAAGGAGGAATTTGGTAACTCCAATGTGAATACAATATGGGACATACTGGTCAGAAAAATTTAAGATCTGGAGAAAAATGGATACCTGAGAGGAAAAATATAAAAAAATGGGATTAAACTGATTTGGTTGAATAGGAAGGTATTGAAGACAGTAAGAAGGAAAGGAAAGTTATTCATGACAGCAAAGGTGTCTGGAATCAGAGAACACTGGGAAGAATATATTAAACGTGCACAAGAATGCAAATCGCTTATTAGGTTGACCAAGAGATAGAAAATGATATAACCAAGAACTCAGGATCCAATCCGAAATTTTGGGTGCATTCATCAGGAATAAGAGAGGGAAGTGCTGTACAGAATTTTCAAATTCCAGCAGAATGAAATTCCACAGAATTTTTAAAATTTCATTGAATTTTGCCACAAACAACATGGTGAAATTCCACAGTAGAAAATAGTTGTGAAATGCTTTTCCACAGAAAAAATTGCTTTCCGCAGAATATTATTCCATGGATCACAGTAGGTGGAATTCCGCTAATGAACCAGTGAAATTCCAGAGGAAATTCCACTGGCAGAATTCAACATTCCTCACAGCACTAAGAGAGAAATAAACAGGACAGTTGGCCCACTCAGAGAGGGAAACATAAACTATGATGGATGACAGGACAATGGCAGAATATTTAAATAATTACTTTGCATCTGTATTCCAGCAATCCTAGCTAGACACAGTTGATATACAGATTAGTAATACCACAACTAATAGTCCATTTGAAATTTCTGTGACAGTTATATGATGTCCTGAAATGTCTCAGTATAGGGAAATTCCAGGGGCCTTCTAACTTACATCCTATGGTATTACATGAATTGGCCCTAGCACTTTCTGAACCAATAAGGGACATTTTTTGGAAACCCTTAAATTAGGGGGAGGTTCCAGATGATTGGAGGAAAGCCATTGTTGTGCCAATTTATAAGAAGGGCACTAAGGGAAAACTATAGGCCAGTTAGCCTCGCATCTGTGCTGTGTACAGACGTGGAGACATTACTAAGAAAATGTATTGAAAACCACCTGACTTTGAGGGGTTTGTGGAATAATAAACATGGCTTCAGAAGTGGTAGATCAAGCCTGACAAATCTGATTAGCTTCTTTGAAAAAGTAAGCAAGGCACTGAATAAAGAAAGGCCAGTCAACGTGGTTGACTTGGATTTTGCCAAGGTTTTTGATTCAGTTCCCATGCTGAGTTAATTAAATGCTTACAGGACAACAATCTGGACATTTGAATTATAAGATGGCTTAAGGCAGTGGTTGTCAAACTTTTTTGGTCAGGGGACCCCCTGGCCACCTGTCAGCTATGTCGGGGACCCCCTACCAAAAGTCTGCAGATTTTGTAGCACGGTTAGTGTTTAGTACAGCATCTATACAGCTAACCGTAATAACACAACAAAAAAGCCAATGTTATAAAACCTTGTCATTTTTTAATAATATTTATGAGAATTCCACCCCCCAAAATATAAAGTACACAAGTATAATTTTTAAAGTACATAGAAATTGCATTATGTTCCACTGCTTTCATGTGGGTGGGGTATGTGTGAAACTTTCAAGTCATTGAGCCATTTTAAAAAAAAGAACTCACAGAAGCATATTCTATTACCATCACTGACTGTATTTAATGCAAGTATCAAGTAATACTACAACTGCTATAATATTTCTTACTCCGCTAATTCATATGTAACAGATAGCTTGCTTACCCAGACAGTTATTATGTGATTTCCATGAAAGTGTGCATGAAAAAGGACAGTGCCCTTACTTTTTTTTATTTTTAACTGTAACGGGATATGAGCGAGGGAGAGAGAGAGATTTTCTGCTTGGTGACCATGAGGAGTGAGAATAGACGAGACAAACAAGCATGTTGGAGCAAGGGCAATAATGACAGTCTGATGCAGTGAATGGCGAGACTGAATATGGACCATCAGTAAATCAGGCAAGTAATGTCAGATGACACAAATCGGGGGGAAACACATAATAAAATAAATACATAACTCATGGGTACTCGTGCATTTTGAAGCCGCCTGCAAATTGGGAGCAATTAAAGCAAATGGGAGCATTTAAAGCAATTCACAGTTGATTAGTGCAGCAGGTGAGGCGAGTAACGTTGGTTACTGAACTAATAAGGTGCAAAACAGTTTTAAATGTGGAAACTTGTAACAGTTAACTCGTGGTTACAGTAATTCACTCTCCATGAAAAAAAAAACTATACCGCACTTGAACTTACTCGGATTGTTCTGAGGACCCCCAGGTGAGTGCTTGTGGACCCCCTGTGGTCCACAGACCCCTGGTTGAAAACCACTGGCTTAAGAAATAGTTGAAAGATAGGTCACAAGTTGTCAGAATAAATGGAGTCAACTCTGGGCAGAGGAATGTTACAAGTGGGGTTCCCCAGGGTTCAATGTCGGGGCCTTCTCTATTTAACAGCTATGTCACTAGTATGAATACCTTGAAAGGAGAATGGATAAGTAGGGTCATGTATGACATTTAAATAAGTCATTCAGTAAAAACTAGTGAACAAATAAAGGCTTTCCAAGAGGAATTAAATAATTTATATGTATGTCCGTTAGATAAAAATATAAGATTCAGTCTTGAAAAGTGTGTGGTGATCCACTCAGCACGAAAAATGGGGGGGGGGGTATGCACTCAGAAATTATACTCTGAGATCCACAGATAGTAAAAAGGACCTGGGGCTGATGGTGTCAAGAGACCTTAAGCCTGACAAACACTATAATGATATAACTGCAAACTACAGTAAAATCTTGGGATGTGTTTGGAGGAGCATTACAAGTAGGGACAGAAATGTTGTTTTGCCTAGTTATAGGTTTCTGATGAGACCTTGCTTGGAGTACTACAGGCAGTTCTGAACTCCCCAAGATGCAGAGGGTACAAAGGAAAACTACAAAAAATAATACCGGTCTGAAACACGTGGACTATAATATCAGACAGAGTACATAGGGTCTTTTTTCTTAGGAGATGAGGCAAAAGAGAGGTGACATAATAACAGTTTTTAAGTTTCTTAAAAATTATAGGCTTGATTTTCCGAGTCCGAGAATGCTGCAGGCCCATAGTGTGATGATCACTTGGTGCACGGGGCTTGTGGCATTCATCAGGCTGATTGTCAGGATATTCAATCCCAAGTGCCAAATGCCACAAGTTAGACCAGCTTTTCCCTTGTCTAACTTACACCTTTTAGGGGACCTTTATTACGGGGCTTAACCCAAATCTTTGGCACAAGGTGCTGTAAAGTGCAAAAGTGTCGCAACTGTACCCAATGTACTAAAATTGTCTGCAGTTGTATCAAAGGAGTTTGGTGCAGCCATGCCAAACAAGGTTGTTGATGCAGCGCTTGAGGCAAGCCCTGCATCAACCTTTGAAAATCAAACCCCATGACTTAAGGCAATGTCTAAGTAATGAACTCAAGTCTAGCCATAGAGATACTAGGGGACATAAGCTTGAAATTAAGGGTGAACATTTCAGGACAACTAAAATGAAGAATTGATTTATGCAGAGGGTGATGCCTCATTGGAATGTATTACTGGAGGAGGTTATTAACAGTTCATGTTTAGCTACTTTTAAAGACAAATTGGAAAGGTATCGCCAAATGTGTAGGTTTGTTAGTATCCTCCAATAATTATGTGTGGACAGTCTAGATGGGCAGTTTGCCCCCTTCTGTTGGTTTCTCTTATGAACTGTACTTATGTTCGCTTCAGGGCATGGGTTTCTTGATAATTAATGCACTTCCTTGGTGCATTAAATGTCACTCATTTGTTGGCCTTGTGCCTTCCATTTCACCCAGGGCTTGCAATAATTTTCTTGAAAGGCATGTACTTTGTGAGTTTTTGTTTACTTACTTCCTCTATAACTCTGACTCTAGGTCCTTCACCTTTCCATTAATACAGTAAATGGTAGGAAAGGAAGGTCCACTGCACACCAAGGACCACCATGCACTGAATGTGGAGACAGAGGAGTGGCTTTGATAAACAGAAATGGATTGGAATGGGATAGTGTAAATGATGGTGTGCAACTGGGCACTTGGAAGTGCAAGGACCAGCAGTGACCACTGGAGCTGGGCTCCTGATGTTGGCATTGCTTTCTGTTGTAAAATGTCTGACAGTAGCTTGGGATCCCAGTTTTTGCAGTTGGGAGGACTAGCAGTACCTACCAGAGATGGACTCCTAGTTATGGAATTTTGTTTTTTCAGTCAAGATGTTTTTCTGCTTGTGGCTGAGGCAGGCAGAGCTCCCATTGACCTTGTATTCGAAGCTAGTGGGAAATGGAATTTAAATGTTCGTAATGTGCACTCTGTGCTTCTGACTCCTAGAGGTACTTGAAATATTAACTATTCTTGGAATTTAGGAGCCCTCCTGAATCAGTTCAGTGCAAACTTCATTGTTCCTTTGATATTCTTTTTTTATTGATAGATCCCCCCCCCTACATTTTGCTCTGGTAATCGAGCTTGTTCACGAGGTAATTTTTTCTGTTAAGAAATATTTTTTACAACCAATATGTCAGTGTCAGTGTCCATTTTTAACCATTTACATGTTTATATTTCTTTAAGTTGATCAAACATGCTTCTAGGTTCCATGTTAATGTTTGTGTTTTTACTTACTTCAATTTAAATAAAAAAATGCTTGTCTATTTCCTCCAAACTTGCCTTTTAAATAAATTCTCCACCTGTGGGTTATATAATTAATTATTGTTTTACTTTTTCCACTGGTTTGTTTATAACACACTGGTATTGCATCTCATTACATTTATTTTAGCCATTGTTACACAATTCCCATTATTTCTGCTGAAACAACTTGAATCCTCATAACTACTGGGCCTTTACCTGAAGACTTTGTTGGCTTTCAAAAGCCTTTTCAGATTAATGTCACTCTTGTGAGGCATGCAATTCATAAGGGCCTTCGTGGCCTTCTCATTTTCTTTTTGTCCTAAAAAACCAATGGTCAAAATCACTGCTGTGTTTACAGTGTGCAGATATATTTTAGTTATATTGACTTTGCGTCACCGTATTCTGCACTAAGAAATAATTTGAAAGCTTTTGCCTTGTGGTTTACAGTTTCTTCTGTTGGCATGCTGCACAATATTAACAAACACTGCTAGGGTATGCTTCAGTATGGGCCTACCTCTTGGGTCTGCTTGTAAGTCCTGGGGGAGTGGCGTGTCATTCCCCTGTATTCTCATGATAGTAGGAGGTTGCTAAGCAACCCTACATATCCAGCACTGTGGCCAAAGACAGGACTTCACAAACAGGATAATGCTTGCATAACATGGCTCAAATGTCTTTATAACTTGATTGCCAAATTGTCGCTACTGTTTCAGGTTACCCAGGAGGACAGGATTCCTTACAATCTGTCATATTTTTAACTTCTATAACTCCCCTTGTCCTTGCCCTCACCACCCTCACTGTCTCCAACCTCCCAGGACTTATAGGTCTGCTGTCACTCCAATGGATTCCTCTGTGTCAGGGTCAGGAGGAGGAGGGCTATCCACCAAACCAAAGACTTAGGTGTCACAGGTGTCATAGGTGAAGTACAAGATAGTAGAGCCATAGGCCCATAATGAAGCTTGCCTCTTACACAAGGGGCTATCCTGTGATTTCTGCCTTCTTAAGCTAAATGTCTTGTTTGGTTTTAAATACCAACATATAGCTGCTACCAACAACCTCAAGTAGTAGCCCATTCCATAGGTTAACAATTGTATTACTATGCCAACCAGCTCTTTTTTCAGTCAGACAAGTTTCTCCTTTAATCTGTAATGTATGTGCTCTTGTTGTATAAGTTTGTTCTAGAAAGTCTAATTCTAGACACTCCCATAGATCATTATTAGATGTGTCTTTGTACAGCAAGCACAAGTCCCCCCTTAGCCTTCTATATTCAAGTGAGTATTGGTCCAAATCAATCAACCTATCCTCATAACATAAGTGTTCAATGCCAGGCACCATCTTGGTTGCCCTTCTTTGCACCCTCTTCAATAATCCAATCTCAATTTTAGTGACTGGGGAACAAAACTGGGAGCAGTATTCAAGGTGTGGCCTCACCAGAGAGTTGTACATGGGCATTAGTACCGCTTTGCTGTATCTCTGATGTTGGTGTGTCTGCTTATGCACTGCAGTATGCCATTTGCCTTATTTGCACTCAGTCTTCAGTGCTGCCTACATTTTAGGTCTTCTGTTATAACTATGCCCAGGTCTTTCTCTTTGATTGTCTTTTTTAGTTGTTTTCCATTTAATAGGTAAGTTGTCTCCTGATTTGATCCTCCCAAGTGCATCACTGCACATTTGTCCACATTGAATTTGAGTTTATGGCTTTCTGCCCAGTCCTGCAATCTAAGTAGCTGATTTTGTAGCATGTCAACATCTTTAGAATCTCTAACAGTTGAACCAGTCTTAGTATTATCAGCATACTTAGATATCCACACTTTGTCATCAATGTGCATTGTGGCTACATAGATATTGAAGAGGATGGGCCCAAGCACAGAGCCCTGTGGCACACCACTTGATACTCTGGCCCTGACTGTATACATCTTATCCTGACATGTTGTTTCCTCCAATAGAGCCAAGTCTTAATCCATGCCATCACACACTTGTACCCAGTCCAAGTGTGAGCAATGTTTTTATGAGCTCACTATGTGGGACTGTGTCAAACGCTTGACTGAAATCCAGTAACACTACATCCACAGGATAACCAGTTTTAGGTGTCTTACTAACCTTACCAAAATACAATAGGAGGTTGGTCTGGCACAATCTACCTGTAACAAAACAATGTTGACTTCTGTCTTCTAAATTAGATGTCTTAATGGCTGTGTCTAAGTAATCTTTGGCAATTCCTTCTAGAATTTTACCCAAGGCTTATGTAAGGCTTATAGGTCGGTAGTTTTCAGGGTCCTTTTTATTTCCTTTTTTATATATAGTTAACACTATTGCCTCTCACCATTTACTTATTACAGAACCATGGTTAAGTGATGTCTGAAATAGACTTATATCTAGTATCTTGACTGTCCAGGATCTCTGGAAGTGAAGCAGGTGGGGGTGGCATGCATGGCATTATTCATGACTGTCTCACCATTTTTCTTCCTTAGATTTCTCTCCTCATTCCCATTTTGGGTGTGCATGTAGATGTATGTGTATGTGGAGACACGTGCACATACTACAGCAGTCTCACAGCTCTCTCCTTTCTTGTACTGCCCTTCGGGTCCTCATTGCCAGCAGGCCTCCATTTGGTGGCAGTCATTCAGCAAGAACAGCATGTTTTTCTCCCCAGGAGAGGAGATGAGACCATTGAATGCTAATCCTCTGCCCCCCCCACACACAGCAACCCAAGTTCACTCCTGACCCTGGGTTGCCAGTGTGGTGGGTGGTAGCACTACTGACACACCACAAGGATGGCCATGGTTATGATATTTTTTTTGATACAAAATCACTGACTCTTTCAGTAGGTTGGGCTCCAGATGTTGCAGTTGGGGAAGGGGATACAGCAGTAGCCACCAGAGACTGAATTCTTGTAATTTCATAAACTCTTTATTCTAGATATTTATGAAATAAATTATGAATCTGGCCAATGGTAACACTTGCCATACCATGAACTCAGGCCTAAACCCCACAAAAACCTACTCTTGCAGACCCACTCCTTAAAGACAGGGTGTCTAGTGACAAACAGTATAGACAGTCTTGAAAAAAATCACAGTACTCACCCTCCGAAAGAAATTAAAGAGAGACCATACATGAAAATAGTCAAAATCTTCCCATTTATTCAGTGCAAGAGATGAAGAAATCACTCATGAAAGAGACGAAAAAACATCGGACGTTTCACCTGTTATTAGAGGTGTGGGAAAAAAAAAATTCCACAGGTGGCATTTAAGTGAAAGTCTGACGTTTGGTTCCACAAAAGTTTGGAAATTCATTTCTGAACTTTCACAAAAATTATGCCTGCCCTGCATCGTACCTTATCGCTGATGTCTAGTGCCTCCCTGCTGGTCTCTGATCACTATCTGATTGCCCAAAAATAAACAAAATGAATGCCTGGTGGCTAGCAGTCCTTCCCCACACCTGATCACTTGCCTGCCCAACATGTTTTTTAAAAAAAAAACTGGTGGCTAACTGTTCTCCCCCCCCACCTGATCACCCACTCCTGTCCAGTAGTAGTCACTAGTCATGTGATGTAACACCCCCATTCCTATCCCCATATAGTAAAATGCTTTTTTTCCCTGGTGATCTAGTGAACCCCTTCCCTCCCTATCACCAATCCCCAGTGAGTATTATTTTTTAACTTATTCCATAGTGGTCTAGTGGTTCCCCCAAACCCCCGCCCTGGCAGGTAGCATCCCACCCAGCTCCCCATCTCAAAACACAATGGACAACTGGCACAGCCCTCCACTGTTTTCCAGAGCCAGCAGCCCACTGAGATGTCAGTGAATGAGCATGCACTGTCCAAGCGCACGATCATTCATTGACAGCTCAGTAGCAGCCAGCCATGGAGGAGAGCAGAGGGCTGTGCCAGTTACCTGCTCCATTTTGGGAAGGGACGGGGTGGGACACTACTTACCTGGGTGGAGGGGGAATGGGGGACACTAGACCACTAGGGAATAATTTAAAAATAACAAAAAAACAAAAAAAACCTACATACTAGGGATTGGGACTGGGGGGGTTCACTAGACCACCAGGGTAAAAAATATTTTACTATATGAGGGATAGGGATGGGGGATTTACATCACTGACTGCTGACTACTACTGGACATGGACAGGTGATCAGGTGGGGGAAGGTACTGCTAGCCACCGGGGGGGTTACTGACATGTCAGGTGAGTGATCGGATGGGAGGAGGGACTGCTAGCCAGCAGGGGAGGGATTATGAACATGTTGTGCAGGGTAGAACATAGTGAAATTTTTCCCCAAACATTCAGAAGTTTTCCAATCTGCCACAGGCAGAAGCTTGGAAACTTCCATGAAAGTTGACAAATTTCATGAAAGTTCTGCTAAGGTGGAAATGGCAACTTTCACACACCTCTACCTGTTACAGGTGTTATCAAAGATGATGCCATTTAGTGTCTAAGCCCTTTTATAGCAATTACATTGTCATGTAATAACGCACAATAAACATGTTTAAAGACACAATGTATACACATAGATCAATAATATATACACCATAACCAACTGTAAAAACAGCATAAGTAGACACTAAATTAAAACATGATTGAAACCTTGCATCACCCCAGTTACTAATAATTAATGAAATTGTGTTAAACATTTCAAGATGTTAATAGAGGGGGTGCAAGATTATCAAATTTCAGAAAGCCTACTATTTCATAAGGAAGAACAAATACAACCCAGGAACATTTAAAATCTAGTTATTCCCCAGTGTCTGTGCCAGCCCAACCCAAGTGTGCAACCAACACCCCATCCCTCTCCCCTTCTCCAGATAATAACTAGCACAATCTCAACACTTACCTTCTTGGCCAGCCACCAGCTAATTCCCATCCATTATAGAAATAATTATATGAAATGTATTCATGCTGCGCACATAAAACTACCCATGTGACGTGTATTGCAAGCATGATTTAATTGTTAAATTGGAAGTGATTGCAGGCATGTGGCATGCGTGCAGCAAGGGTGGAAAACATGTGTTTTATGTTAAAATGGAACAGACTGCATGCATATGGCATGGGTGCAAAATCAAGTGGTCACTGATAACTGCACACATAAAAGTTAAGTGACTTGCTCAGGGTTACACAGTATACAAGTGGCAGATGATGAGATTCAAACTTAGGTCTTCGGGTCACTAGTTCAGTTCCTTTAACCATTAAGCTATACTACCTGCATACATACAGCTCACTTGTACAGCAATACAATTCTGCATACATCTGCACAGATATGGCATGCCTATAGCCACTAGTATACATTTTAGTTTTCTTGTCCCCACCTCATCTCAGCCTCACAGCTGAACTGTAGCAGATATACCAATGGAAACACATGCGGTTCTTCCCAACACAAATACACACACTGACCCACAAAACTACTTAAACTTTTATGCCTAGCCTGTACTCCTACTATTTTCTCTCCAGTTTTGAATGCTTCCATAAAAACAGACTTTAAGAGGCAAGCACAAAAGTAGCAATATCTCAACACTAGTTGTGACTGAAGTGCCCAAACTTCACTATATGGAGTATTTCACATTTAAACACGGAATTCGCTTAGCACTCTGTATTGCGAAGTGTATTGCTTTGCCTTACTTATTGGATGCAAACTCCCATTAGTAGTAATAGACTTTGCAATAACTTTGCTTTTTGTATGACTTCTCCCTTATTATTAAAGCAAAGTGCCATTGATTTGAATGGCTTCGCATTAACTTCGCCTTGTTAATGCTCTCTAAGGTGAATTTTGCATTGATTCATGAGATGGCAGGTCACATAGGTTGTTTATTGTTTTGCAGACCCTCCGTTCAGCATAGTGTGTGTGTAGTGGAAAGTTTGAGACAGTTTGCTCTCAGAGTTCTGGGATTCAGACACTCTAAAACCCTTTAAAAATGCATTTTTGCCACAAAATCTTGTGTCAAAATTTAGTACATCAAATGCAGGAAACCCTTGTGTGTTGATATCGAGTGTTTACTGATTTTGTGTGCATATTGAATGTTAATTTAGTCCATTCGGTCTCTGTACTGACAGACACTGTAGAAGTGTGCTTTGGGGGAGGGGCATATCTGTGGTGAAAGGATATTCACAGTGAGAAAGCCAGTCGTTCTTACTGCTGTTGGGTAGCTAGTGTGTTAATATGTGTGTGCTCATGTACACACAGTAATACCTGTAGAAATGTTTTTTTCTGTTTGCTGTTGTGCAGTGGATTTTTTCAGTTGGTATAAAAGATTTGGTGATAGTGTACTGAACTGTTAAATTTTCTGCACATTACCTGTAGTGTGCATATGTGTGTGTGTGTGTGCATTTCATCAAGTCAGACACAATTTATTGTGCCACACTGTAATCACAGCACTCTGAGTCTCTTATCCATCTGCAGTATATTTTACTGCTTCGTTCTATTCACTTAGTGGTCTGGCACTGCAGCCCCACTGCAAAAGGTATTATTTTTCCATTTTATGATTTATGTGACCACAATGGTTAAGGTGTTGTTGTGCCTGTGTGGCAGCATCTCTTGAGTGTGCAGTCTCCATCTGTCTGTGTGTCTGTATCTGTTTAGGGCCCAATCTCTATATGTAAGCCACAGTTGTTTTTTGGCTTCCCATCCAGCACAAAGTTCAGAAATCTAAATGTGTTGTTAATTTTGTGTGTAATCCAAAAAAATGGCTGCAAAGAGACATGCATAGAAACATAGAATTTGACAGCAGATAAGGACCGCTTGGCCCACCTAGTCTGCCCATTTTTCTACCTAACAGATAAGCTGCAGATCCTAGTTAACCAACAGCTTACTTCCTCCTACCCCCACTAGGACTGCCTTATGCCTCTCCCATGCATTCTTGAATTCTCCCACTGTTCTTGACTCCACGACCTCCTCAGGGAGGCTGTTCCATGCATCCACAACCCTCTCTGTGAAAAAATACTTCCTCACATTACCTCTGAGCCGTCCTCCCTCTATCTTCAAATTATGCCCCCTTGTTCTTGCACATCTCTTTTTCTGGAAGATGCTACCTCTTGGACTTTGTTGATTCCCTTGAGGTACTTGAAAGTTTCTATCTTGACCCCTCTCTCCTTCTTTCCTCAAGGATATACATATTAAGCTCCTTTAGTCTTTCTTCATATGTCTTCTGGTGCAGACCCTGCACCATTTTGGTTGCCCTCCTCTGGACAGCCTCCACTCTGTCTATGTCTTTGCAGAGATGGGGTCTCCAGAACTGCACACAGTATTCCAGATGGGGTCTCACCAACTGTCTGTACAGAGGGATAACAACCTCCTGTTTTCTACTATTGATGCCTCTTCCTATGCATCCCAGTATCCCCCCAGCCTTCCTTACTGCCTTCTCACATTGCTTGCCCACCTTTAAGTCATCTGATATAATTACCCCTAGGTCCCTTTCTGTTTTTACTGTTGTCAGTATCTCACCCCCCATTGTGTACGCTTCTCCTGGGTTTTTGTTTCCCAGGTGCATTACCTTGCACTTCTTTGCATTGAATCTGAGCTGCCATACATTTGACCATTCCTCCAACCTTGCCAAGTCCCTCCTCATCCTTTCCACTCTATCTTGTGTATCAACCCTGTTGCAGATTTTTGTGTTATCTGCAAAGAGATATACCTTTCCTTCCAGTTCCTCTGCAATGTCACTTATAAAGACATTAAAAAGGACTGGTCCCAGTACTGAACCCTGCGGTACCCCGCTAGTAACTCTTCTTTTTCACTGTGTACTCCATTTACTACTACCCTTTGTGTCCTGTTGTCTAGCCAATTTTTTATCCAGGCTACCACCTTGGGACCCACTCCAGGCTGGCTATCTTGTGTATTAATCTTGTGTGGGACTGTATCAAATGCCTTGCTAAAATCTAGGTAGGCCATGTCCACAGCCCCTCCCTGGTCTACTACTTGGTCACCCAGTCAAAGAAATCTATTAGATTCATCTGACACAACCTTCCCATCGTGAATCCATGCTGCCTTGGGTCCTGTCCCCCACTGGCCTCTAGGTACTCAACAATTCTTTCCTTCAGAAGTGATTCCATCATTTTCCCTACCACTAAGGTCAAACTAACTGGTCTGTAGTTTCCTGCCTCTGTCCTGCTCCCACTTTTGTGAAGAGGAATCACATCTGCCCTCCTCCAGTCCTCGGGTACCACCTCATCCTCCCATGATTTGTTAAAGAGAGAGTAGTCAGCGGTGTCACTAGTTCTACCCTTAGTTCTTTTAGAATTCTTGGGTGAATCCCATCAGGCCTTATTGCTTTGTCCACCTTCAATTTTATTAGTTTTTTCAGAACCCTTTCTTCTGTAAATGGACTGGTATTGACCCCCGTCTTCAGAGTGTTCCTCTTGTTTGGTTTAGGTAACTAGTCCTCCTCTTTCTTTGTGAATACTGAGCAGAAATATTCATTCAGTATCCCTGCTTTTTCACTGTCACCATCTACCCACATTTCCTCCCTTTTATTAAGCTTCAGTATCCCTCCTTTGGTCTTTCTTCGCTCCCTAATGTACCTATAAAAGGTCTTATCCCCCTTCTTAACAGAATTGGCTATCCTTTCCTCGGTTTGGGCCTTTGCTATTCTGACTGCCTTCCCAGTCTCTTTCTGCTTTAACTGATAACGTTCTCTGTCCTGCTCCTTCTGTGTTTCCTTATATTTCCTGAATGCTGTCCTTTTCTCCTTAACCTTCCCTGCCACCTCTTTTGAGAACCATAGCATTTTTTTCCTTCGTTTTGTTTTATTGATTTGCTTTACACAAAGGCATGTTGCCTCTGTGATGGCTGTTTTGATCACTCCCCATTGTTCCTCCACCCCTCCTTCTTGCCTGTTTGCTAGTGCTTTTCTGAGGCACTCTCTCATTTTTCCAAAGTCAGCCCTCCTAAAGTCCAGTACTCTTGCTTTTGTATGGCTTGATTGTATGGCTGTGTTTATCGTGAACCACACTGTTTGGTGGTCATTTGTTCCCAGATGGCTACCCACTTCTAAATCTGAGATTCTTTCTCCATCCCCATTTGAGAGTACCAGGTCTAAGATTGCTCCCTCCCGAGTGGGTTCCAATACTAGCTGTCTGAGGCATGCCCCCTGTAGGGCATCAAGAATGACCCTGCTCTTGGATATGCCTGCAGCAAAGGTGCTCCAGTTAACATCTGGCATATTTAGGTCCCCCATCAACAATATCTCCCCTTTTTCTGCCATTCTAAGAAAGCCTTCTATCATTTCCTTGTCCATTCCTTCCCCCTAAGATGGGGGTCTGTATACAACCAAAGATATTTTTAGCCATCACACTGCTGCCAGTGGCAAGAGTGGTTGAGGTCATGTGCATGGTAGTACTCAGCTTAAGGGCATAGTTGATGGCAGCAAAGGGATTTCTCCCTGTATGTTTTTCACAGAGCAATCAGTTGCTTCGGTGGTGGTTGGAGATGCTGTTGTCTCCATCTTTGCTGCTGGTGGTAGTGAAGTTGCTGATGGCATAATTAATTGAGCCAGGTTCAACCTGTGACAAGTTAATAGGTTGCCAAAATATTGTGGACTCTATAAAGATGTGAGTCAGACTGTAGTTGATGTCACACACCTCGTACCCGTCCCCACAATAGTTGAAGTGGATTCTAATCCTGACGATAACTCATAGTCACAATGTAATGTTTCTTTTGCTGTTGAGGTTATTCCTAGGCCATCCAATGATTCAAATTTTGAAGAAAAAATAGTGGATGAACATAATGAGTCTGTGGTTGGAACATGTTCTGCACAGGACAGCATCCAAAGTGAAACTGTGGATGGAGATGAAGATTATGATGATTTCAGTAACCCCAACTTGGAATCAGAGAAAAAGAAGGTAAAGGTAGTAGTAGCAGTAAAATATTTATTCATAAACAAGTTTATGAAATGGATACACTCAATTGAGCATTACATCAAGGTTACAGACATGCACAGATTACATCAAATTACAGCATATACAAATTACAAAACCAGTTAATTTTAAACCATAGATATTGTAACATATAAAAATACATCCTAGGGGACAGCCCTATATCTTTCAAAATCTACTTCTAACCATAAGCAGCATGGTTCATAAATGTAAATTATTTTAAGGTGCAACAATGCCCTTGTCTTCTTTCAATGTTTAATCATTTTCTTATTTCCACACACTTTATTCCTTTCCCACTGTTCTCAGATTCTTAGGGACGCTATTCCACAACACGGATCCTCTGACAAACATTGAATGTTTCCCTATGCCTAGGTTAAACCTTGGTGTTTCTAAATCCAAAGTTCCCACTGATCATAATGAATCAATCTTTGTCTTTACAATCATTTTTTCCCTAATATAATGTGGTAATTTTCCTGCTATTCCTTTTTACATAAAAACAGCAGACGTTCATCTCTATCGCCTAGATATTTTAATCTGAGTTGTCTATATAAAGAACACTTGTGAGCTAGTCTGAAGGCACCCAGCATGAAATATGCTAATCTACTTAAATAAATATCTAATTTATGTAGATCTCTTTTTAGATCAGAGGAATAAATTATGTCTCCATAATAAAACAAGGGAAGAACCATTTGATTCACCACCTGCTTCCTTACTGCAATACTCATGCAGTCCTTTATTTTGTAGAAGGTACCAAGTCTTTTACCTATCGTCCAGGCTAGGTTATTTATGTGGGTTGTCCAGCTTAGTGTATTGTCCAACCATATCCCTAAATATTCATATGCCTGGACCTGCTGGATCAGGAGGCCCTCATGTGTTATCAAATCTAATTTTCCTTATCCACACCCAGATACTAATCTATGAAACAATATAATCTGAGTTTTCTTTGTATTCAGTAGCAAGTTACTGTTGTGGCTGTGTGCACAGTCTGTTAGTAAATCAACCCCTCCTCAAAGTTGTGATGTAGCTGTGCCTGTTGATGATGATGACCAGGTAATAGTCATTGATTGTGATGGTCAGGTAGAGTCCAGGTCTGCCCAACAACATAATTCATACAGTACACCCCCCTTTCAGTGTCAAAAAACTGAAGTCCAAATTGAAGCATCATGTTCATGTGAAAAGTAGGGCTTCAAAATCCCTCATTTGGGATTTTTTTGTACAAGATGCAAGTGATGAAACAGTGGCAATCTGCCAGCTTTGCCAAGCACATGTGAGGCATGGTAAAAATGGTAGCCATCTGGCACTGGGGGCCAGCATACACATCTGAAGAGCAGGCAGATGGCACTATGGACTCGGCACCAGAGGGGAGGTAATGCCATGGTGGGGCATTTATTCTCATCCACCTTACTGAGCATGGTCTCTCCTTCCTTGAGTGGAAGTAGCTCAAGTAGCCATGCCTGTAGTAGTGGTGAAATTACTCCTGCAGATTACTACATGCATAAGGAGGAGGATGATTTAGAATTGTCAAGTAGTGGTCCGAGTAGCAGTGGTGATGATCTACGTAGTATTTGTAGTCCAACTTCAACCCCTGTGCTTAAAACAGGGGAATAACATCATTTGTTGACTTGTCTCCTGTGCACTCCTCAGCATCACACAGCAAAAGCACCACACCCATGGCAGTTCACAGAACAGAGCCATTTTGTATGCCACATGCAAAACAGGTAACAACGCAGCCCACCTTGCACAGTCCTTTTGCCCAGAACATGAAATACCCACCAAATCATGTGGTGTCACGTGAACTGAATGCTGCTGTCATGGAAATGCTGGCAATTTACCATTTGAACTTCTTCTTTCTGGAGCATTCCAGATTCCAGCATTTTGCATCACATGCCTGTCCCAAATGGAAAGTCCCATCCAGGACTTACTTTTCCACTCGTGCTGTCCCTGAGTTATACCAGACTGTGACAGAGTCAGTTAGACATGCCCTTCAACACTCCTCCTCACCATGCATTCACTTAAGTATGGATATATAGACAAGTGGCCAAACTGCAGGTAGTTCCTATGTGTGTATTACTGCACATTGGACAGAGGTGCCGGGGGTTGTCTGTGCTGGTGGCATTGGAAAGCAGAGTAATAAGGCAGACTTTCATGGTAGCAACCTTCAGGGAATTAGACAGCATGCAATGCTTGCAATGCTCAGTTTCACAGGGCCTCACACAGGTGACATCATGCTAGACTTCCTACTGACAGAAATTGATGAGTGGCTGAACCCCTTGTCCCTCAAAGCTGGCTTTATAGCTAGTGACAATGGATCAAACTTCATGAAATGTATCAGCAATGGTGCTTTTGTGAGGGTTCTATGCATGGCTTACTGTTTAAATCTGGTAGTACAGGAGTTTCTGCAGCACCCTGACATCAAGCAAATGCTGACAGCTGAATGCCGCATCTGTGTACACTTTGCACACTCTGGAAAGGCCCATGACCAACTTAGGAAGCTGCAGATTCAAAACAGCCTCCCTTAGCACCGCCTCAAGCTGTAAGTTATCACGTGCTGGAACGCTACACTTTACATGGCAGAGCAGTTGTATGAACAGTACAAAGCCATCTCAGAATACCTAGTAATGCACATTAGCCTTGACAATTCAGGGGCATCAATGTCTATGACAACTGAACATTGACACCTCATGAACTCAGAGATATAAATTTTGAGGCTGTTTGAACATGCAACACAGGCAGGGAGTGATGACACTGCATCCATTAGTCAAGCCATTCCATTGTTGTGGGTGCTGAGACAGACTGTGTTGAATCTGCAGTCTAGCCTTGATGGGTCCATAGAAAGGTCAAGCAGTGCATTACTTAAACACTTGCTAACAATATTTGACTGCAATCGCCACATCACCACTATTCAGCACGGTACATAATTTGGAATAGCAACAATGCTGGACCCACAATATGAAACATGGCATTGCATCCCTACTGGAGGGAGGGCCTGATCAGGTTAAAAACCTTACTGGACAGCTGGTGTGATTGGTTCATGGGGCACAGGAGTCACATGCAAATTTTGACAAACCGCATCAAAACAAGACTGAAGGTCACTGTGGCTTAAGCTCATCCAATAAGGTGGCTGTGGGACAAGGGGGAGGTGTCAGAAAAACAAGTTGCCATTAACCCACTTTGGGGTGCCTTGACTCAAGTCAGAATCTGTGATCTCAACGAAGCCTGTGAACCGATGGATGACTCATCATCAAGATTGCATGCAGCACAGAGAATGGTTGATGCCTATTTAGCAGAAAACATGCATCTGTCACTGCTTGATGATCCTCTGCTGTATTGGAGTGGTAAGATCAATGAATGGCCTCATCTGACTTAAGTAGCACTGAAGTACCTCACCAGCCCACTCTCCAGTGTAAGTGTGGAGAAGGTATTCAGTTCTGTGGGGGCAAAAGTGCGTGATCGTTGTACTAACCTCTCACCTACAAATGTCAGCATGTTGACATTTAAAACATTAATGAAGGTCATATACAAATTCAAACTACCACATCTGTGTTTGTACCCCATCACGATGATGGTTGTGCTGATGATGTGGGTGAAGCAGATCATCCTGGTGGTAGCATCAGACAGTCTACCATTGAGGTTGATGATTCAGTCATGGAAAAAGAATTCCCAGAGTGGGAACAATTCTGACCTTGTGACTTTGAGGGCAGTTTCCTCTTTGATCAGGATGATGAGGATGCTGGTGCTGGTACTGTGTAACAGATTTAAAGGCTGTCAGATTTCTGCAATGGTACCTTTTTTTTCATTTATAAAAGAAAAACAGTGTCCTTGACTCTCATTCCATATTACAGATATGCACAAATAACAATCCATCATTGTATTTTACCTTCCCATTGGTAGATTTTCAAAGTATAGTTAACAGAATGTGCACTGCTGTCATTAGCAAACATAGTCAGCAGCATCATAAACACAACTGTCCAGTTTTTGTAGCCACTTGAATCATGCTGATTAAATGACAGATATCCTCCTCCTGAGTACTCAGACTATAACACACCATATGCAGCCACCTGTCTTGATGAGAGCGAGAGACAGAGAATGTGTACATGTGCCCATGCCCAATGAACGATCCCACAGCCAGCCACAGTCACCCGTCCTGATGAGAGTGAGAGACAGAAAATGTGTACCTGTGCCTTTGCCCAATGAATGATCCCACAGCCAGCCACAGCCACCCCTCTTAATGAGAGTGAGAGACAGAGAATGTGTACCTGTGCCCTGCCCTGAAGGAACCCACAGGCTCAGCCAGCCACAGCCACCATTCTTCATATTATCATTATATTACAATGAGTATGTACTAATTTGTTATACTATGTTTTTTCCAAGACATGTGTGAATGCTTCCTTAACCGTTTTATAGAAGACTTTGTCACCAAAAACCAGAAAGTGAATTTTTTTTTCACAGGTTCAACAAACAGTGTAACAGGACTGGACTCAGAGTCCTGTAGTGCCACAGACCAACCACCTAAAGGATATAATTTTCAGATAAATATCAATAGTATTTCATCTATTCTTTGTCTTTCATTTTTCAAAGCCAGTTTAAGGCATGCAACGAGGTGAGATACAGGCAAGATAACATATTTTTCATGCACATCTCATCTGTCACTGGCTTACTTCAGCACGACATGGTTGTTCTAAGTTTTATCCTGGTCATCTTGACAACACGTTATGTAATATAACTTAATTTAACACAGTGTGTCAGTGGCAAGGCAAGGCAAAATTTATTTAAAAGACGCCCAATCCCAGAGGCTCTGGGCGCCGTACAACAATTTAGAACAGGCATTTAAAACATAATAAATATGAAAATTACACATATTAAATACAAGGCTTACAGAAATCAAACCATAGCTATGGATATACATCTAGACATTAAAAGCTTTAGAAAAGAAAAAAGCTTTAAGCTGGGCCTTAAAAACATTGACTGAGGAAGCTTCTCTGACCATAGTTGGTAAGGAATTCCACAGAACAGGAGCCGCTGCACTAAATGCTCTATCGCCAGCGGATTTCAACCTAGTTCTGGGAATGGTCAGGAAGCATTCACTAGAAGAGCGAAGAGGACGCGAGGAAAAGGCAGGTGACAGAAGGTTTAACATTTAACCAGGGCCCTGCCGGTGTAGGCCTTATAGGTGAGAAGACCCACTTTAAAGAGGACTCTCCACCTGACTGGTAGCCATTGCAACTCGCACAAAACCGGTGTAATATGGCAAAACGTTTGCTGCCCGGTCAACAACCGGGCAGCTGCGTTTTGCACCAGCTGCAATCTGTGGAGAGATCCTCCTGTGACCCCGAGATAGAGCGCATTACAGTAATCAAGCCTAGATGTGACTAAGGCATGTATCAAAGTAGGGAGGTCCAGAGGCGGAAAAAGGGATTTAATCCTGGCAATGTTTCTGAGATGGTAAAATCAAGTACGAACCATGGAGGATATTTGAGCCTCCATGGTTAAGTCTCTATCCAGAATCACACCAAGATTTCGCACCCAAGAGGAGGCCTTCAATGGCACAGAACCTAGGACAAGCCCAGGTCCTGTGTCAGAGGCCATCCTATCACAGACTCTGTTCGACTCCACTACTAATACCTCCGTCTTATCGGGGTTCAGCTGCAACCAGCTGGAGGCCATCCAGTCGTTTATCTCTGCCAGACAGGTATTAAGCACATCTACCACATTAGATGTTCCTGGGGCAAAGGAAAAATACAGCTGAGTATCATCGGCATAACAATGAAAGCTCAAGCCGTACTTCCTAATGATTCCACCAAGAGGCAGCATATACACTGTGAACAACATCAGAGCCAATACTGATCCCTGAGGAACTCCACAAAGAAGTAGGCTGGGTGTAGATGAGAAATTTTCCATCATGACCCGCTGCCTCCTGTTGGTAAGAAAGGACTCAAACCATTTGATACCATTATCGGTGAGTCCACATAGGTCCCCAAGGCACGCAAGCAGCACACAATGGTCCACAATGTCAAAAGCTGAAGAGCGAGATCGAGAAGAACAAGAATTGTCTTGTCTCCCCGATCTCTAGCCCTGAGAAGGTCATTCTGCACCCAGACAAGTACAGTTTCAGTGCTATGTCTGGCACGAAAAGCCTACTGGAAGGGTTCATACAACTCATGAGATATGAGGTGCTCTTCCAACTGAAGCGCTACCACCTTCTCAATAACCTTTCCCAGAAATGGAAGGTTAGAGATTGGACGGTAATTTGCCTTGACCTCCGGGTCCAAAGATGGCTTCTTTAGGAGGGGTCTCACCAGAGCCTCCTTCAAGGCATCTGGGAAGACGCCCTCAGAAAGGGAACACCGTATAATCAAGGCAAACACTGGGCCAACAGAGTCAGCGCATCTCATTAAGAAACACGTTGGCACCAGGTCCAGTTCACAGAAGGTATGCTTCATATTGGTTGCTACCTCAATAACCTCACTAACCTCTACTGGTCTAAACTCTCCCCAACCAGACGGAGTGCTCTCAGAACACATCATGCGATCACTACCAGCTATGTCACTGCTGACTGAAGGAGCCACCAGCCGGATCGCGGACACCCTGTCTGAGAAGAACCGAGCGAAATCCTCACAATCAGTATTAGAAAAAACCCTCCCAGTGCATGTCATACACACTAAACTTGTTTGTTGGTCTTGTGGTGACTTACTAATAGCTTGGTATTTTAAGCTGGATATAACAGACAGGAACAGCCACACATTTAACAGAATGTTTTAGTGCAATGAAGTCTGAATAATTTCTTCTTCATCTTTTTGCAGGTAACATGTAACTGCTGTGTACTGCCATTGGTGCTTTCTTCAAATCAGAACATGTGTAACTTGTATAAATCTAGAGGATACACATAAAACCTGCAAAGAAGGCAAAGCCATTATTGAAACTTGCTTCAAATTATGCCCCCTCAACAAAAAAAATACTTACCTTTCATGGCTTGACACTAGTTTTCATAGATCAAAAGTCAACAGCAAGCCAAAATGTGTGCAACAAAAGTAGGACTCGATAACCTGTGAGAGGGAAAAAAAATATATATATATACTGTATATATCTATATCTATATCTATATCTATATCTATATCTATATATGTCTCTCTGAAAAAACATGAACAGGAAATGTACAGTAACTTATCAATGGTGATATGAATCTATGACATAGAGCAGTATGTTTCAGCCAGCACAGCAGATTAATGGTCTTCCAGAACATCTCAGTATGGTTCACCCAATGGTCATCTTTGACTATCATCATTCAACAGTTCACTGTGCATCAGCTCAGTCAGTGACAGCAGCAAGAAACAGAGGTACAACAGCAGCAGCAGCAGGCACCAGAGTTGTGGCTGTTAGTGCATGCTCTAATCAGTGCGTCCTGAAATAAGTGTGACTTTTCAGTACATTTTCTCAAGTGATTATTCTTTATCTTGGGTCGGGCCTTTTCATGACAGTTCAACAGCAGCCATTTTAGTTGGTACACTTGTGCAAAGTTGTGACTGTTAGTGCACACTTTAATCAGTGCATTCTGAAATAAATGTGACTTTTCAGCACATTTTCTCATGTGATTATTCTTCATCTGGAGTCGGGCCTTTTCATGACAGTTTAACAACAGCCATTTTAGTTGGTACACTTATGCAAAATTGTGGTTGTTAGTGCATGCTCTAATCAGTGTGTCCTGAAATAAGTGTGACTTTTCACCACATTTTCTCATGTAATTATTCTTCATCTGGGGTCGGGACAATAATACTGCATGCCAAATGATGTAGCAAGATAACAGTATAAGCATGCTACATTCACATATCATTGTAATGTTTTTTTCTGGTGGGGGGAGACAGTAATTGTGTTGTGTGATTATAGGGTATTTTGATTGTGTTTGTTGTGGGTGTTCTAAAAAATCAGAACACAGTCAACAGTAAACAAAATCTTACATTGCGTGATAACTACCACAGCAGTGCAATAATCAGTTAAAAATGTGTACCTGTACTTTTCTATGTGATTTTTGATTGCTAGTACTTACCTACTGACTTGTCAATCAATCAGTTAATCAATCAATAAATCAATCTTTATTTTACCAGGTGAAACACCATTGAGTGAACTCATTTTCAAGGTGGACCTGGGAAGTTCAGATAAATATAAGATACAATAAGAAAACAGTATACATAATACAGAATATGTGTCAATATGATACCCTTATTTTCACAATTTACATCTGCTGGACTAGGTTTTTTCACATATGACATAATAAACAGCGCTCCTTTTAATCTTGCTTGCAGCAGGTTTTCATCAGTATTCACACCGGTTTTGGCACATCTATCATTTCAAATCCTTTCTGTTTGGATTACAACAAAGTACCATGCTATCCAGTAGGACATGGTACACCACCATTACATTACGGAGTACTAAGTATACAAAAACAGCTCAGTAAACTGATTAAAACAACGATCCAAAACAAGATTAAAAGGAGCACTACTGTGCTTTCATGTCTGAAAAAAGGTAATGGCATCATACAAACAAGTCAGTAAATAAGGGACAATTGAAAATAGAATAAAACTGTATAGGTCAAAATTGTTCAAGAGCAGGTGCACATTGTCTAGTGGTTATTACCCAGCACCCCTCAGACGTATATGATAGCTGACGTGCTCCAGTGTTGAGGGGTATTAATACCATGCGGTCCTGTCCAGTAACAAAGTTAGAGCACCGCGAATGTGTATCCACAGAAAAACAGAGCAGTGTCCAAAACCGGCTGACACAACTCTCAGGCAGGCACACCAATGTTAATTAGGGGATGTCAGTAAATTAATTGAGACTTTGAGAGTATGTACTCCACTGACATGTATGGGCATGACTTTTCTAGAGTGTCTCGTACTACTTAGTGTTGCAATTTACAGAAATAAAAACAATCACAGGAGTGGAGTAGCAGACACTCTTTCTACAGCAGTCACTTTCAGTTTTCTATAATGTAGTTAAGAATAGCACTAACAGCTAAAGAAAGATCACACCCGTACAGGTCATGTGAGTGCACACTCACCATTCATTTTCTAACATCACAAAATTAACATGGGGATGCCTGCTACCATGGTGGCAGGTCAGCAAGTTCCGGAAATGCTTCTGTTATTCTGTGGGTACACATTTGGGGTGTTAGAACTGTTTGACTGGAAGAGGAAGACCCATCAGTATGGCTTTCAGTCACTGTCCACAGCTTAATGATCCACAATCACTGCAGTAGGATAAATTCCACATAACATTATTTACCACCTCAGCCTTGACACAGCGTGGGAACCACATCTGAACAAGGTTCAGATTGCTATGTGGGGCACCTCCATCTCTGTGCTGGTAAAATAAACTTTTGGGAAATGTATTCTACTGCAATTGCTGTGGATTATTAAACTATGGATAGAGGACTAAGAGCCATACTGACTGTTTATACTTCAATAGATGGTACTGCATGGTATATTATTAATACCATCAACATTGGTCAAAATCATCTATCATATATGTTTGCAGGGGGCTTGGTACCTGACAGTGCGCACCTGCACTTTGACAGATTATTGCACTGCTGCTTTAACACAAACAACACAACAGGAAGTAAACACTACTGCCAAAAAAAATTACAAAATTCCTGTTTGTAAACAGAGATTATTAACTAGAATTAAGAATACAAGGAAGGAAAGGACAGCATTTGTTTGTTACTTTCTTTGAACTGGTTTCAGGCTAGCCTGTGACATGGGTGTCGGCAATTGAGCACTTGCAATAATGGCGACTCAATCCCAGCGTATGTCGATGGGGCTACTGTTGAGGAAGGATGACCAGATGGGGCAGGTGGGTGCATATAATGACAGGACATCACTATAAGTATGCGCATGTGGGGGGGTGAGCAGGATCGAAAGGAGGGAGGGTTGGCCTGGCATGGTTGGCATGGGGCTGTTGAGCTGGCCTGTAGTGTGGTGGATGGGTGGCAGCCTAAATCTGAAAGGGTTCCGGGATTGGGTCCGGGCGTGCCTACATTTTTGTGTGCCCAGCCCGAAATTCTTTTTTTCTCCAGATTTTGCACCCCATGCACCCCCCCTGCAGTTAAGAATCCTTTAGTAAGGGGTGTGGGGGACAACACCCCTGTGGGGGGGCACGGGGGTTTCAACCCCTCCACATGAACATGCAAAATCTAAGTCTCAGGCACCGTTTTCTTGTGTGCTGGGGGTGTACATTGCCAAAATTTATTTTCAGTGATTTACACCCACCTGCCACCGATCGTGGTTGCACTTTAATGGTAATGACATCAATCCAGTTTCAGTGGGTGTTTGTAAAATTTTGGGGGAGAAAACAAGGTTAGGACTGAGACAGAAAGACAGAACAAAATGCAAATTATACAGCAAACAAAAACTCTAAGGTTCTAGGTGGTGGTGAGACAGGAGCAGTTGGAGGATGGACTTAATCTGCAATTGATGACCCCCTCCATATGATCCAACCACTTCACAAGGTTCTCTACTGTTTTGGTAAGGTGGTCAACCACACTCCACGTAACACCCAAATAAGCCCGGGTGGCAGGTGTTGTTGCAGGGTTTCCTCCAGAGTCATCAGGTTCAGGTGTAGATTGTGGAGCAGTCACTTGCTCTCTGGTCCTTCTGTGCTTCACACCCAATGCAGGCAGAGGCCGTGCTACCACCTATTGCCCAGCAGGTGCATTCCCTCCATGTTCTGCTGCCTTGGCCTCCCTCTTCACACGGTGGTGGTTAGCAAGGTGCAAGCACTGCCCACCTGTCCCCAGATGACTACCCCTGGGCCCACAATGCACAAGCACATCGCATTTCAAAGACAAAATTTCAACATTTCAATGGTATATGGGGGGGGGCATAAGCCTGACTATAGTGGGGCTCCAGTAGACTGCACATACCATGCCACTCAACTGTCCATGATTGCAAGGAACAGCCCTCATTTTACCCCTGAAAACTGCTCAGCCCCTCATTCATCCCTCATGGAAAACATGCTGCTCACACAGAGGATGTCCTGTAAATTTAGCCCTAATGGCACGGGCGCAATTTCAGATTTCAACGGGGGGAGCCAACAACCAGTGGAGGGCAGTTGCTAGTTGGCCCTTAGACAGCAAGCTCTGGAACATCTGGAATATCTTTAAAAGGTAAAACATATATATTGTGATGGAAAAGTGATATGCAAATCATGGAAAATACAAATGTATAAGATTTGTCTGTCTATACCCCGGAGCAGTGCATCAGATTTGGGCTTAAACCCACCAGTTACAGTGCTAACCAATTTTTTCCTGGCTGAAGTTCTAACCCCCCCCAAAAAAAAAATTGTCTTGATTTCTCTCCCTGACTCCATTCCATTCAGTACTCATCCCATATGAGTTGTGATGCCAACCAAATGCACAGAAATGTGAAAAACACATCAATGGCTCAGTCTTTTCCCCTTCCCTAATCTCACTATAAAAAAATTATTTACTTTTACATACCTGGTCATATCTGGCCAGAACCTGCAGCCTGGCCCAGTGTGCCACCAGCCCAGTTGTCAGTTCACTGCTCCTTTGTCCTTCTGCCAGAAACCAAATGCTAGAACCGACCATCCCCGGTCCCCACTGTGGCACGCGACCAAGTCACCTCAGCGACCTAACCCACCCAACCTGTTTTGCTTCCTTATTGTTTGTCTGCTGCCATGGCTGCTACCACACTACACTGATCAAAGCCTGTGAAGGCCACCCACACCACTTTTATCACTGCTGCTAGGCCTAGCTTGCTGATATGGGAGGCCTGCACTGTTTTCTTTTTTGTGAAGTGAGCTTAGGAGAGTAAGTAGATAGTCTAGTCATCGAGTTAACTTCTAGCTCACCCCCTGTCCCTTCAGCCACCAAGGGAGACAGAGTCTCATTAAAAGTAGTCCAACAAAAATATGCCATTGCCTTGCAACACTGCAATTGAGAGCTCAGTGCTCACTGACTTCTCCAAGCTGTAGTGTGCAGCCTGTCTACTCTGTAGTGGGAAAGAAGGTGTCACACTCACAAGACTCATATGCTCTTATCTGGTTGGAGCTGTTCCACATCATGTGAGATGGTGCCACTGCTAATAGTTGGAGAGAGTGGACAACATAATACAGACACAGTCGAGTCAAGAGTGCACCTGCATAGTGAGCGCACACAGAACGGGGGTGACTTATTGTGCAAAAGATTAAATCCAAATTTAATGCCATTATTTCCACACCATAAGAACAACCCAAGCACAAATGCCGATGGTGGGCAACTGCTCCCCTTTGCCCTACTTAAATGGCGCCTCTGCTTTATGGTAGAAATTCATTCTTAGGTGCTAATATCGGTATAAGTAAATACAATGGCTTCCACTCTGTTCTGTGGTTACTGTATTTCCATGTTTCAAGTTGTGTCATGATCATTATGAGAGTTAGTGTATCTCGTTGTCCCTCATTTTTAGTGTCCATGACCCTCATTTCAGTGACAAAATGTGAGGTATGGTGCATGTTTACAAGATCCTACTCAGCACAAAGAGTGCTGAGCATGGACATAGTGTATGTGCTACAAACAGAATGACAAAGGGAAAGTAAGTGAGCTATAACAGTCAAAGAGAAACATACAGTACTGTATATGTAGCACCAAATATGCATATGTGGATTTGCATAGCCTAAAACAGAAAGGTCAGGCTTCACCCAAGGCCCCTCTTCGCACATCTGGAATGGGGGGTGTTGGCTGACTATATCTTAGGCACTTAAAGCAGTAAGCAAACAATACTTTGCAAATTAATGGCAATTTAATGCTAGAAATCAAAAGCCATTAAACAATTTACAAGATCAGAATTAATGAGTTTAACTAATTTTAGTGGGAAATCTATGAAAACATTTATTTTAATGGTTTTAATTGCTAGTAGTAGTATGAGAAATAGAAACTGATGTTGTTTTTTAGATGATATTTGTACCAGCTTAGTTGCTGCATGCATGGCAAGTGTGCAACATGTGAACCTGATGTAATTTTTAATATGATGTTCACACCAGTTTGACTGCTGTGTTCATGTCAAGTGTGCAACATGCGAACCTGATGTGATTACTGTTGCGTGAAATTGCACAATTTCACCCAGCAAAATATTTTGCAGAATTTGTGCATTTCAAAAAATGTTTCACCAGATGAAATGCGAACTTTCACCCCTGCATGAGAGCAAAATTTTTTCCCCGAGTCGGCGAAATTTCACTTGCAGGTGAAATTTCGCCACCCATGGGCAACATTTCACAAATAAAGACCGATTTCAGACTCTGTCCTGTTCCGACCATGGTATCTTGTTGCTGTGGAACCATCCCCTCATGGGAATTCACCAGCCCATATAATATCCCTCATGTCTAGTGGCCCCCCTCTCGCCGATCACTGGCCAGAGGCTGAATGAAAGACCCCCCAAGTTATTTCCAGTTCCAGTCTCTGACCCTGGTCCAGCCATGACAACCCAAATCTGTTTAAAAAAAAAAATCTGTCCCTCTCCCTGGTGTCTAGTGAACCCCCCACCCTGTCACCACTGTCAGACTGACACTGACAGTGCCCACCCTGCTCCCCCTCCCCCAGTAACCCATTCGGGCATCTGGCACAGCCCTCCACTCATCTCCATGGCTGGTGGCCCAACTGAGTGCTTTAATGAATGAATGCATGCTTGTACAAGCACATGCTCATTCACTGAAGTGCTGCCACTCAGTTCTTTCATGTTCTGAGCTCCTAGCAGCTTAAACAACATGCCCAGGATATCTTCAATGAACCCAATATTGGTTCCCTCAAACACAAACTCCAGCAGCACCTTACTGTACTTAACAACTGTGACTGTCCCAACTAGCTTTTTACTCTAGCAGAACATTGCCACTCCATTCCCTATTTTGCATTAGTACCTTACTACTTCATCCTTATATCAGCTCCCCTTCCCCAGTCACTCCTTCCTCACTCCCCCGTCCTCAACCCATGACAGCTCCCAGATTTTCCACACTTTCCCCTGATCCTTCTCTCTGTCTCCACCATGTCCTCTGTGCTCCATCCCTCCCTCCCTATACCACTTCACTCCCCTCCCTTTAACCCTTGACCCGATAAACTCTTCTTGCTGACTGCTCTGCTTTTGCACCTTCTCCTTCTCTCCACTCTGTTACTTGATAAAACCAATAGTCTAACTGCTCAAACGTTGCTGCATCACATTATTGGTGCACCAACCTGTAATTTGTATTTTAAACTTGTATTTTCTACCTATACCCCACTTACCTGTTTCCCTATACATGTTCATGCTGTTACTTTTCCTTGTTATTTGTCAATTTGCACTGGGATTGGAACCTCATGCTCTTTTTTTTTTAATTCAAATTTTATTAACAGATTTTCCACAACAAGAGGCAGTTAGCATGGGAAATAAAACAAGAATACAGCAACTTATTCTGCTAAAACTGCCCCTCCCCCCCATACAGCAGTAACATGTCATTATGTAACATAAGCTCAAAACCATTATACACGAGTATACAGGGCAATTTACTCTGAAACACTACTTATGTCTGGGCAGCTAGAATTAAGGAGTGAAGGGGATCCCATATTCGAGTGTAAGCAGATAATCTGTTGTGAAGGCTGGCAATAGCTTTTTCTGTACACAGGTTAGCAAGGATTTCATTCACCCATTCCTGCAATGTCAGAGTGGACTTGTCTTTCCAGTGATGTAAAATAAGCTTCTTGACAGATAGTGCTATCATAGAAATATGAAACCTTCTTACTTTGACCCTGATGGAGGAAGGTCCCCTAGAAGACAAATGTCAGGTGTGAAATACTCCTGCAAACCCAGTATAGGATCCAGGAAAGCTTTGAGTCCCACAAAAGGGAAATTTTGGGACAGGACCAAAATATGTGAAGGAGTGTTCCCTCTCCCTGGGAACATCTAACCCATATGATTGAGTCCAGGAGACCCCATTTCTTTAACTTCACCGGAGTATGATACATGTTGTGCAAAATGTGGTATTGCATAAGACACAGTCTATCCTGGGACACAAATTTATGGCAGGACCTCCACAAGGCCTGCCAGTGAAGGGAATATTGGGGAAATATGGAACTCCAGAACCTCGTCGGTCCAAAAGAGTCCCCATATTTTCTATGAAACAAATCTTGATATAATTTGGATACAATACCTGAAGATCCAAGTAGAGAAGAGAATTCTGGGATCAGGGCCCCAACCGTCTGGTTAGGAGGGATATTGCCCATCACTGTTGTAAGTAAGGGACTTAACTCTACTGCTTTGAAATGTGAGTATGCCAGAATACTAAATTTCTGAGTAAGATCACCTGCAGACAGCCATGTCCCCTCCTCGTCCAAAAAGGAAAATACTATCCCGTCGCCCAATTTGGGCAACCAAGTGCAGGGAATCTGCTGCTTGTTCATAGTGAAAGATGGGGAGTTCCAAATGGATTGGAGCAAAATTGCACGTATACCTTTAAGGAAGTGGTAACAGTGGGACACTTCTCAGTGCCATGCACCTGGGACATTTTTACATAAAACAGAGTTAGGGGATCATATTCATAGACCGAATTGAATCCAACTCTATTCTAAGCCATGTTGGCCGTAACTTTTTGGGGCCTGTACATACCCATTTCAGATTTTGAAGAAGCCAACTTATAATAAGCCAGTCAGGGGTATTTGTCAGACCAGATGTAAACTTACTGAAAATACCATGCAGTTTCTTAAACCAGGATAATGGGATAAAAGTATTGGGGAGAGATAAGGGGTAGAAAATTCTTGGGAAGATATTCATCTTGATTATATTAATCTGGACCCATAGCGAAATAGGGAGCTTAGACCATCTGTCAAGATCCTGAATTATAAGCTGGGAGAGGGGTTCCAGATTTTCCTTAAACCATGCTGAGGGATTGCGAGTTAGTTTAATGCCCAGATATTTTAGTGTCCTAGGAGCCCAACATAAACCTAAGGGGGTGATATCAGTCTTGAATGTCTTGTGATTTAGAGGGGAAAATGGAGGATTTATTAGCATTTAGTTTATAGTTGGATAGGGCACTAAATTTAGCAATTTCACCCAGCAGAACCGGGACGGAAAGATACCGGGTGGGATAAGTACACAAGGAGATCATCCGTGTATGCAGTAATCTTAACCTCATGATGGCCCACCCAGATGCCTTGTATTTCTGCATTATTGAGAATGTTTTGAATGAGAGGTTTGAGATACAGGTTAAATAGAAGGGGAGAAAGGGGATAACCCTGTCTGGTACCTGAATGTAATGAAAAGGACTTGGAAAATGCACCATTTCCATTAATCTTTGCTGTTGGAGTTTTGTATAATGCACCGATCCAGGATATAAAAACAGGAGGAAACTGGAAGGCCTCAAAGACTTGGAACAAAAAGTTCCAGTTCACACGATCAAATGCCTTCTCGGCATCCAGGGAGAACAGCCCAGCAGGAAACGTAGCATCCGTGGAGACCGAGAAGACTTTTTTTTTTAAATTGAATAAACTTTATTCATTTACCGCTAATACAACACTTTGGTGGTAAACATGCATCTTTACAGAAATACATGCATTGGTACAGTGGCATGAGATCTCAACAATGCAAATAACAGACATTTATAACTTTATGGCTTACTCATCATACATAAAACACAAAAATAGGGAGAGAACCTCCTCATGCCATCCAGTCAAAGGGTGTACACTCCCCCTCCCTACTCCCTCCCACTTCCCTCCCACTTCCCCCTACCCCCAGAGCCACAATTACCTTCTCTGGTGGTGTCTTCTCAATCTCGTGTGTGAGACCACGACCATTTCTTCTGTGTCATATGAAGTTAAGGAACTCATCTATGCAAACCCCTTAAATATGCGGCACCCTGGGATTCTTGTGGGGTGGTCTTCTAAGGCCTTACTGCTCCCTAGCCTACTTTACTATTCCCAGCTGAATTTATTAAGAGGGTAGGGAGAGAGACCAAAGTGTGAAGAGCTTCTCCCATCTAGAATTATACAGGGGGAGCTTACCCCGTAGGCTAGCAATTGGTTTTTCAACTCTCAAGTTATATAATAACTCCTTGATCCATTCAAGATAAGAAATTGCATGCTGGTCTTTCCAGTAATGAAGAACGAGCCATTTAACCGTCAAAGAGATAATAGCCATCTAGTATATTTTCTCCTTAAAAGGGACAGTAGAGTAATCACCCACTACACAAACCTGTGGTGAAAAATGATCCTGCAGCCCCAACAGTGGGTCTGCCCTATCCCGAATAGCACTCCATAGGGAGGCTACTTTGGGGCAATCCCATAGTATATGAAGTAATGTTCTGGGGTCTTTCTCGCACCTAAAGCACATTTTACTCTGTGTCTTACCCGTTCCATATAGCTTAGCTGGAGTGTAATAGATATTGTGCAATATATAAAACTGTGTTAGCCTTAAGTGATCATTGGCAATATATAGATGGACTCCCTCCCAGATTTTATCCCATGAGAAATTATCTTGTGGGACTTGCCGGACCCAATAACTAGACTGGCCTGATACCTCTGGATTCAGTGTCACATATATCAGTGACACCAGCTTGGATATAGCATGTGGTTGGTTAACACAGTCAAGAAACTGCTGAAAGGGAGGCAGACCGAGAAGACATGAGAGAGGGTGCGCAGATGGTCTGAGGATGAACATCCCTTCATGAATCCAACCTGAGCCATACCTATTAGATCAGGAAGGACTACGGTTAACCTATCGGCTAATATCTTCGAAATGATTTTGATGTCTTGATTTAAAAGAGATATGGGCCTGTAACTTTGAACTAACTCGGGATCCTTATCTGGTTTGGGGAGAAGAACAATCAGGGCTTCAAACAGGTAGGGGTCCGCCTCTGCCCCAGATAAAATGTACTGAAACAGGCAATAAAGCACTGGCAGTAAAAGTTAATGAAAAACTTTGTAAAATAATGAGGAGAACCCATCCGGACCTGGGACCTTGTCCAAAGGCAGCCCTCCTATAACCTCTGAGATCTCCTCCTGAGATATGGGAGAAGACAGAAAACCCTTGTGTTGCTCTGATAGGGAGGGCAGATGGGAGTCCCTTAATTACTCCTCACAAATCTCTGGACAAGGAGAATTTTCCATGTCCCTGTATAATTGTTCATAATATAGAGCAAACTCTTGCACTATCTCAGTAGAGGATACTCTCAGGGACCCATATGCCAGTGCCCAAATTGGTGAGATAAATCTTGTGGATTCCTGTTGTTTTAAACGCAATGCAAGCAGACACCCCGCTTTCTCTCCCTGGTCTGTATAACTGGCTCTGGTTCGGGTTATAGCTAACTCTGCCTTTTCCCTTAACAGCTCTAGATATCTGTCTTTGGCCACCAGAAGCTTCTTCCTGTCCTCATTAGAAGTACTGACAGAGAGAGATTCGCTTCAAGGGACCGAATTTGGGACAATAATGATAATAGCTCTTCCTCCTGTGCCCATTTCCTTTTGTACGCTATACTGATAAGAACCCCTCTCATGTATGCTTTAAAGGCCCCCCCCCATATATTGTCTGGCTTTGCACTGTCTAATGGGTTAGATGAGAAAAATAACTCAATTTGCTGTCTTATAAGCTTACAATACTTGGCATCCTTTAGGAGCTGCTCGTTGAGCTTCCACCTGGTCTCCCTTTTGGGTGAGTTAAGAAATGCCAAGTTACATACCATAAGAGAGTGGTCGGAAGTAGGGCCAGGTTGGATCAAGGTGGACATGACCCTGGGCAAGAGACCCTGAGAAATAAATATGTAGTCAATGTGAGACTGCGAGCCGTGCACCATTGAATTGAAGGTAAACTCCTTAGAGTTAGGATGCAACACGCGCCAAACATCACAGAGCCCGCATTGATCTACCAAATCCTTAAGTGTCCTTTGCCCCGGGGATAGCCCCCTCAGTCCACTACCTGACCTATCCAGCTTAGAGTCTATGACCTGATTAAAGTCACCCCCATAATGATCCTGATGGGAAGCATTGGGAGAATAATAGTTATCAGTCTCATGAAGAACCCCGGGTCATCAATATTGGGCCCATAGATACTACAAAGTAAAAATGGTACTGACCAGAGAGTGCCTTTAACTAAGACAAATCTGCCCCTATTTATAATTAGCATGACCCCACAACTATTGGTGAAGCCCGGAGCATTATAAACCTGACCCACTTGTTGTCTCCTTAATTGTAAAGCTTCAGATTCTAGTAAATGGGATTCCTGCAAGAACGTTATCTGAGAACGCAATAGACTTAAATGTTTGACACCTGATATTGTTTGGATTTTTTCCTGATCCCCTTTACATTCCAGGTTGCCAAAATCACATTGTTAACCATCTAAATAGGATTAAAGAGCTTAGTATCATCAGCCCTGTACAAGAACATCAAGAAACATTCAACCAGGTTCCAAGTATTACTGCTGTATAGTCCTCCCTCCCCCATCCCATCCATGATTACCCCATACCCCTCTACCCAAAATGTCTCCCCTTCCATTTGACATGAAACAAACCAAGCTTGTAACCTAGGCCCCTCCCCACCCACATAGCTGTCACAAGCAACGTTTAGCCTCCCGAGGTAACCCCCAGTCCAAACATAATAACAGTCCTCCCACATAAGTGAATGCCCTCAGATCCTGAAGAGAAAGAAAAAGAAATTAGACTTCATTAACAACCCCCAGTGGCTTACAAGAAGTGTTGGACCATGAGCAAGAACGCATCTCATTTGTGAGGGAATAATAATACTGAGATAAGGCACCTAGAAAAGCTTGAACAGGTACCCAGAGACCCCGAGAAATGAAAAAGGAAATGGATCTCCAGTGCCCTGATAAAAAAGATTCTTGCCAAATAGCAGACCTGATGAGGGGTCGTACAGAAGGGAAATTGCCCCTTCTAACCAGAGTTCAGTGCCCTGCATAACAAATAGGACACCAACACCTTGAACCTTACGCATTAAGTTTTAAATTCGGACATCGTTGCATCGGCATCTTACCAGTCCGAATGCCCAGAAGCACAAAATAGGGACTTTCAATGTCCCAAGCAAGAAACAGAGAAAGCAATCAAAAGGAGGTCATCCCCATATTACCACTATCATTGAACCTGGCATTCCCGCATGCTGAGCTCCCTCTAGTGGATACTGAACCACTGTACCGCACATTCGCCTGAGAGTTAGGGATTAGCCCAGCACAGGCCCAAAATTAAGCCACTTTGAATGAGATATTGCTCCTTAACAATTCAGGGTATTCCTCCCTTCATTAATAAAGGCCTGCTCATCCAGCAAGAATAGAATATGAGAAACCCCCCTTCCCCCTGACTAGTAAAATAAACATTTCTACAAAACAATAAGCTAGGTTACAGGCTCATTTTAAACACGCTAAAGCGTGAATGTCCCAAAACAATTGACTCAGTTAAGTTATAAGTATGTCCATTTAGATAACCAGAGTTTCCCGAGGCAAACCATCATTCCAGATTTCTTGAAGATCGGCTAGATAACAGTTCCCACATAACAGCATGGGACTCCCTTCACCAAGAGAGTAAATCTTGTCATGGATCCCGAAATAAATCAGGCAAGTCGAGCTTTAGACCAGAGAGAGCTGATTCAGGGTCTTCATAGGCAAGCCAGGAACCATTCACAAGCACCTGCAGCCTGGCCGGATACCCCATCCTGAACTTGAACCCTGCAGCAATAACCTAAGACACAATGGGGTGAAATGCTGTACGTTTCAGCCTGACTGATCCTGGCAAATCTTGTGCAATTCTCAGCATGGAGTTCTCCCAGCAGACCTCTTGCAGAGCTCTCACTTTGACCAGAAAGTGTTGCCTTTCTAAGAAATTCAGGCAACAGCAAATAATGGGATGGGAGCAGCCCCTGATGGTGGCTTCAGCCGCAATGATCTATGCGCTTGTTCAATGGTGTATGTAGGGCCAAAGGGAGAGGGACCAGCAACCTGTTCCACCAGCTTCTGCATGAAAACTACAGCATCCCGGCCCTCTTCCCCTTCAGTTAGCTCTAGGATAACCACATTATTTCTGTAGCTGCGGCCCTCGAGGTCTTCTAACTTGGTCTCCACTCGAGAGAGCTTCTGCCTGATCGCCACTGTCCCAGGGTCCACCTTGTGTAAGCGATGCTCCAGGGAAACAATGCGAGCAGTGTTATCCGAGGCCATCATTGAGACCTCATCCAATTTTTTAGATAAAGCTTTAAGGTCAGTCACCATCTCTTTCACCTCCTCTCAAAAAAGGCTTAAACTCTTCCAGGAACCTATTTAAGGTTAAAGGTTCCTGCTCCGTTACTTGACTGAGGTGATTGGGTCTGTCAGACCCACTCGATGCCCGGGATTTCTTTGGGGCCTTCTCAGGGGTGGCTGGAGGAGTATGCTTTTGTGGGGCTTTCTTCATATAAGCCTCCATCAGTGCCCAAATCTTGCTCATCAGAGGATCTGGAGTTTTAGATAGCAGGATCCGTATAGAACAGAGAGCTTTTAGCGATTTCGGTATCAGAAAAAAACGAATATAAAATCGGGAGGCTGAAGCTATGCGGAGGAGCTTCTACTCAGCTCTCTGCATCACGTGGTCTCCACTTCACGCTGTTTTGACAATGTCTCCTCACTGATGGTTCAAGTACCCCCTGATGTTCTCATTGTCTGTGCCCTCTATTATTATCTGCACCCACTGTATACACATACATGTACACAATGCAAACTGTTACCCACATGTGTATTCATCCATTTACCACTTAATTCTGCCTTGTGATTCAATATGTCATTGTCTGTACTATTTTATTGTACTTTGTCTGTATTCTAACCTATTGTATGCTCAGACGTGGAACCTTTGTAAATGAGTTTCTGACTCAAAGGTATTTATAATTCCAAGAAATAACATAAAAATACCAAACTATGTAATATAAATAATATAATATGTGAATTAATAGATTAAATGTAACATGCATGTGGAAGCTTCATTAAAATATGTTTTTAAAAAAGCCTGTGGAACTGCAGCAACAATCTAGCTACTTGAACAATGTGATTTGTATTAAAATACAGAAATACTGCTTAGCAAAATGCAGTTTTGCCAGTAGCAGACTATTGACTGATACTCCAACATGTCAGAGTCTCACTTAAGAATCAAAAAGTACAAAAACTCAATGAATTGAATAAAGCAGACTGCTGCTGCCACCCTACTACCAATTGATCATGCAAAAATGTTGATTAGGATATAAGAGGGTGTATTATTTAATGTAAGGACTGGCTTGTAATTTGCACAAACAAAATGATCCCCAGACTTATTGGTGGAAAAGCTGCTCAGAATGAACAACCACTCCACTGTGTGGTTTGACCTCTGACTAAGGACACAGGCAGAATACTAGGACAATGGTGCTGTACTTCTGGAAAACAGACTTCAGGAGGATGGTGGAAGATCTCAGGCCAGCCTGGTTGGGCATCATCAGATTGAGGTAGTGGAAACAAAGTGGAAATTCATAAAAATCAGGGTTACAGAGGTGGCAAAAGGGTAGTTCAAGTAGGTTGGGAAAAACCAAAAAAAGAGGAAAAGAATGACTTGGTACCCAAGAGAGGTAAGGGAGGCAATTAGAGTGAAAACTGTGGCTTTCCGGGAATGCTTGAAAAATCCATATCAGAGGACTGACGGTCATGCTCACTCTCAAGTTTTTTGCCCATTGATATGCTGCCACGCATATTGGACTTACGAGGGGGATGGTATGCAGGCTTTCCATTCTGGCCTGGTAACGGTATGCCACCTTACTTGCTTACCCTCTAGGAGGGCCTTGCAATCTCTCAAGTCTGCCAGATGCAGAACCCATGCATCCATCTTTACATGTCGCTCTTCCCGCCTATAGGGACACTCATCTCCTCTCCTTAGCTTTATTCCACCCCCTCTTGAATTCAGCAATTTTCTTGCTTACCACCTCCTCTGGTAGCAAATCCCAACCCTCCACAATGATCTCAGTGAAGAAGTGCCTCCTGGCCTTCTTCCTAATCCTACCTCCAGCAAGATTGTAACTGTGTCCTCTCATGTTTTTTGCTAGTTCTGAAAAGTTTGCCAGGGTCTTCCTTGTTAATACTGTTAAGGTACTTAAAGGTGTGTGTCATATCCCCTTGTTCTCTTATGTCCTCTAGCAAGGACTTGTTCAGGTTCTCCATCTTTTGCAGGTACAGGAGCCTCTGCTGCCCCAGAACCATTTTTGTGGCTCATCTCTTTATGGCCTCCAGCTATTTAATGTCCTTTTGGTTATAGTGGCTCCCGAACCGTACACAATAATGCAGATGTGATTGCATTGTAGATCATTGCAGAGGTAACATAACCTCTTTTTTTCTGCTAGTGAACCCTCTATACAACCCAGCATACACTTAGCCCTTTGCCCTTCCTCACTGCATTGCATACCATGATTCAATGTGCTAGTATTGCCATTGTTTGGCTCAGGCAGTGAGAGTACCTGTGCTAAATTTACTCTGATATCATATTATTTCAGCTGGTAATAATCATTAGCTGCCTGGTCTGTGAGAGAGCCCTTGGAGCTGATGTTTTTCAAATGTTTTATCTTATGATTGACTCCTCCTCCTCAAGCTGACTAAGTTGCTGTCTTGGACTCTTAGACTGAATTATTCATACAGGCCTGATTGGTTTTATTAGATCGGTTTAAGAGTTTTATTGTATTATTATATTATTATTATTGTTATATTATATAGTTATTTGTGGGGCATTAATTTGGGGTTGTTTTTTGTAGATTGTAGGTAATAAGATTTTTGGGGGTTTTATGTTTAAATTGTCCTCCAATCTGTAAGAGAGATTGGCAGGACATTTATTATTATTTATTATCACTTTTGATTAAATTGTTTGGTGTGTGTTGACTGATTTGAGTGTTAATATGTGTAGGGAAGATTATAGAATGGTCAGGCATTACTCACCTACCAGGCTCAGGGAACTGCACCTCTTTGACTGCCCCCCATTGGCTACAGAGACTTACAAACATTGTCAATCCCTCGGGATTGCTAGGAGGCATCAAAGGGGGTGCAAGGTTGAGCCTGGTGGCGGAATGGAGCAGGGGGGACGTATTGGGATGGTAGGGTTTGGGCGATGCCCTGGGATGAAATGGCACCAGGACAGGGGTAATCCCTGTCTTGTTTCTGTACCCAAGGGCCCAGTAATTAATACTGGTCAGGAGTCGAGGTCTTCCCCAGCATCTCATCCAACCTGGGCGGTGTTATATAATGCTAGATCCATTAAAAACAAGACAGCTATTACAGCTGATCTTGTTGAAACTGTGGATCTGGCTTGCATCACCGAGACCTGGCTGGATGAAAATACAGGTCCAGTATTGGGTTCTGCAGTTCCAGCTCGGTTTGCAGTGATTCACCGCCCGAGGTTAGATTGCAGGGTTGGGGGTGTAGCCATCTTTATTAAGAATGAACTGGACCTTGTGGATGTGCCAGTGGGGTCTACCAGATTCTTTGAGTGCATTATGGGTGAGGGTGTAGGTTGCAGGATACTCCTCATTTACCATCCACCAGGAGATGGGGGTGTTTTCCTTCAGGAGATTGCAGACTTCTTCATCGATATGGTTTTGGAGTCCCCCAGATGGATAACTTGGGGGGACTTCAATGCCTGGCTCAACGATGAACTCTTGCTATTTGGTCAAAATTTCCTCCAGCAGATGACAATGCTGGGCCTTACACAGGTAATTACCTCCTCTACCCATACAGGAGGCCACTCATCGGATCTGCTATTCCTCCTGGGGATGGAGATCACTGATATGAGGGTGAAACCAGTCAGTTGGGATGACCATCAAACCATAGGGTTCAGTTTGGGGCCCCCCCAAACGAATCTACCCCTGTGGAGATGGTCCAGTATTGCCCTTTAAGGGGAGTTACCCCAATGGTCTGTCGGCAGTGCCGGACCTATCAGAATTGCTGGGTGAAAGCACAAGTCAAGAGGAATTCATACTGGTCTATAATAAGGCAGTGGGAGAGGCTTTGGACTTGACTGCTCCTGTTTGTGTTCGACCACTCACTCTTCACCCAAGGTCCCCTTGGTATGATGGGTCCTTGAAGGAGATGAGATGACTTGGTCGAAGGCTGGAGAGAGCATGGCAGAAGTCTGGCCTGGATGGTTACAGACTTAGATTGATGGAACATTATGAAGGCTATCAATCAGAAATCACCTGTAAGAAGGCAGAGTTCCTGTCCAGGGAGATTTCTGCTGTGCAGAACTAGCCAGCTCAACTCTTTTGAACCGTTGACAGATTGTGCAATCCAATCTGTCTCCGAGCTGGAAAAGTCCTTTCACAAATTGAGTGTGATGAGCTAGCTTGGTTTTTCACAGATAAGGTTGCCAGCATCAGGTCTGGAAATGGCCCGGACCTCTCCAAGTGGGGTTGTGGGGGTCGACTGGAGGTGATGAATACCCGGATTGTCTGGATGAACTTCGACCAGCCAGAATTCATAGACATTGTGAAGACTTTGTATCCAACCTGTTGTAATTTGGATCTGGGCCCTACCTCCCTTTTAGTGGGTTGTGGAGATGTCATTTGCCTAATCCTAGCTGAAATTGTATGGAGATCCTTGGAAAGTGGTGTTTTTCCTGACCCCCAAATGAGGTGGTCATTTGACCACTCCTTAAAAAATCCTCCTTGGACCCTGCTAATCCCGCTAACTACCAACCTGTCTCAAACCTTCCCTTTGTGGGGAATGTTATTGAGAAGGTGGTTGCACTGCAGCTGGATAATCATTTGGTAACTCACAATGTCTATGAAACTCTCCAGTCTGGTTTCAGGAAGAGGCATAGCACAGAGACTGCCCTTGTTCAAGTATTAAATGACCTCCTAATGGCTAGAGATCAAAAGACATGTACTATCTTGGTCCTTCTCAATCTCTTTACAGCTTTTGACACTGTAGACCATAAGGTGCTTCTGGGAAACCCTATGGTCTCTCTGTGGTCTGTCTGGCACAGTTCTTGAGTGGTTTCAATCTTTTCTCGTAGGCAGGTCTCAGAGGGTAGTCACAGGAATTTATTCTTCTGACTCCCTCCACCGACCTGCGGTGTGCCACAGGGTTCCATATTGGCCCCCATGTTGTTTGCAGTGTATACGCTGCCATTAGGAGACATCATCAGGTGATATGACTTGAGTTTCTACTGCTATGCAGATGATACTCAGCTGTATATGTCCTTTATGCCTGGACAGGAGGATGTGATTTCAGTGCTGAATAGTTGCCTCGCTGAGATCAAGGACTGGATGAGCTTGAGCTGGTTGAGACTGAATCCAGATAAGACTGAGGTGTTGGTGATGGACCCAGGATGCCCGGGGGCAAGTTTTGGAGCTGGATGCATGTTGGGCCTATGGCTTTACAGTGTCCAGCTCATTACCTCAGATCGGGTGCATAACCTGGGCATTATTTTTGATGATGGCCTGACCCTGAAATCTCAGGTGTCAGCGGTGGTCAAATCCTCATTTTACCATCTGAGGAATATCGCCCGGGTGAAACACCAGATTCTTCCGGGCAACCTTCCAACACTGATCCATGCCTTCGTTACTACCCATCTTGATTACTGCAATGCCCTCTACCTAGGGCTGTCTGGGGTTGATATCTGCTGCTTGCAGCTAGTGCAGAATGCTGCGGCCAGGCTATTGACTGGCACTTCTTGGACCAGTCATATTACGCCTGTGCTGCTCGATCTGCACTGGCTGCCAGTTCAGTGGCGGATCATCTATAAGGTAGGCTTGCTTACCTTTAAAGTCCTACATGAACAGAGACCCAACTACCTGAATGATCTCCTGGTTCCCTACTCCTCCAATCGCCCTCTTCGCTCTGCCAGTGAAGGATTGCTAGAGATTCCCAGGGTCCATTTGAAGATATCTGGAGCTCAAGCATTTTCTTTCGCAGCACCGACCCTGTGGAACTCTCTACCTCATCGGTTGAGAGAATGCCTGACCGTCAGCAATTTTAAATCAATGCTGAAAACTTACTTATTTTCTTTAGCCTTCCCTAATTAAGTATTTATTGATTGTTTCAGTTTATTGTTTTTATTGCATTTACATGATGTACAGTGCCTTGATTATGAAAGGCACTAAATAAATAAAGTTTGCTTTGATTTGCTTTAGTAATTGCAATTCCCAGATCTTTCTTTTCCTCAAACAGTCATTCCCTCAGCTTGTACTACAACCCAGGGTTTTTGCAACCCATATGCATGACATTGCACTTTTTCACATGAACTCCAGTTGTCAGATTGTGGACCATTTTTTCTGCTTTTCTAGGTCCTCCTTCAAGTGTTTAGCTCTATCGTCTGTGCTGAACCTCATACACAGCTTGGTGTCATCCATAAAAAGGAAAATCATGCTTTTATGCTCTTTTGCTGTCCCCAGTATCATTTGTACATTAAACAGCACTGGCCCAAGCACTGACCACAGTGGTACCCTGCTGGTATCATCCCCCATCCCTGAGCATAGAACCCTACCATGATTCTTTGTGCCCCCCCTACCAATTTGCCACTGACTTAGTCATGGTGCCCTCAACCCCCAGGTCTTCCAACTTCTTGATCAATCTATTATGGTGACTAAGTCAAGGGTCTTGTTTAAATCCAGATACTGTATGTCTACTACCTTGTCTTTTTCCACCCCCTTTGTCACCCTGTCAAGGATATTGATCAAAATTATTTGGCATGGCCACCACATTCTGCATAGAAATAGCATTGTAGACCTGGCAAGGGTTAGGACTGAAAACATAAAAAAGGCTCGTGGTGCAGCACAAAGGAGGAACCTAGACAAGTACATTTGACAGGTATGCTAATATTTTTATTAAATATAGCTGAAATTAGCTTTTTTTGGCAACACATTTTTCATTGCACTGCTGCTTCAACTATAGTTACCTGATAAAATACAGTTTACATGTGTAATGGAACTATGGATGAAAGGAAATTCATGTGCTAGTGACTGAACTGTTGCTTTTAAAAGATAGAAGTAAAACTGTATGATGACACTAGGATGGAACAATTATAGAATATGTAAAATAAAGATGCACGTTAATCTGCCTATTAAGTGGTGGTTAGTTCATTGAGATAAAAAACCTGCTGTTATCCTACAATCTAGTTTCCAAACTGCTATGACAACAGTGTAATTCAATCCACTATATTTGAGTCACTTTAGCTGCTGTTACAAAAAGTTAATAGTTTGTGTCAAAGTAACTCCATCATTATTTACATCCTTAAAAGATTCTACTATCTGGCGTAAGAATAGTTTTCTTCTATAAAACTATATGGTATCATCATTAAAACTATTTTTGTATTTATGTTTTGACTAACATGGATGTGCTTACCCACTGTTATTTAAAAAAAATAGTACTGTAACTGGAATAATATGTTCTGAAAACAACTGAAGAACATATTCCTGCAACGTGGCAGTATTGCTTTTCATCATGCTCTCAGTATTTACTCATTTAGAAATCCCTAGTGTCTGCACTCTACTGATTATTACATTCAGAAAAGACAAGAAAAATAAATTATTTCAACTGCCTGCTGTTCACAGTGCCTGTACTGGACATACCTAATTCAATGAATTTCATGGATACAGTTTTGCCATCTTATTGCCAGGCTTCTTGCATTGAGGCATGGCAGGTTCCAACAATCAGTCCCACCTTTTCCCTGGTGTTCTCCTAAGTCTTCATCCATTTTGTACACCTTTCATGGTGCGGGCCTTCTGGGACCCCTATTTTTCAGTAATGTTATTGTACTAAACCGAGCTAACTTATCTTTTCTGGTTTTTATTAGCAGCAACATACTGATCCTGTTTGCTCCAAGCATCCTCTTGCCCTCCTTGTTAGGGTATAGATAATACCCTTTCAGTGGACTCTACCCACTCCAGGTTGGGTATGAGTCCCCAAAAAGTGACATCCTTCTTCCATATAACATCATTTTAGTCATGCAGTAAACTGGAATACACAAAACCCTTCCCATTTGTTCATGTTTGGGTGTGGTAGTATCTCTGAAAAGTTACTACCCCAGCACTTTCCTTTGTTACTTATTCTAATGCATGGAAGCTGCATCAGCTCTTCCACACTCCTCTTGCTTAGATTATTCATGCCTCTGTGCACATTCATATCTGGCATTCACCCCCGAGAGTCACTTCTCCCTGGCTATGAGGCTGTCCACTGTCACCACTGGGAAAAAGAATACCAGCTGTTTACCAACAGGCATTGCAGTACACCCACTTCCCAATCAATACCCCTCACTATATAGCTCCCTATTACTAGCACATTTCTTTTGCCCCATTTGGGGTTGGTTCCCCTCCTTGGACTTTTCTTAGGCAATTTCTACCTGCTGGTGTGATGGACTCTACCTCTCCTGGAAGTTCTCCTGGGAAACCTCGGCCTGTAGTGGAGTGAACATGTTGCTCTTGCACAACCCTGGCTCTGTAGGCTTCACCTTCATGACCCTCATTCTTCCCTTCTACCCCCAACTACTGTCCAGTTCCTAGCCCTGGCCTCCATGGGCTACTATGGTGGCTCTGAAAGTAGTTCCCTATGTGGCCAGGCAGTAGCAGTCCTCAGGCAGAATGGCTTAGCTCCTACCATCATAGCCTGTAACCTCCAGCAGCTGAGACTGTGATCAAACTCAAAGAGCAACCATTTTTTCACCACTGTTTCCCACCTCATGCACTCCCCCTCCTGCCCTCCAGAGTGTCCCCCCTCCTTACATTGTTGAGTGTAGATAGGTGGATTAGATGAGGTATATCAGATCACTAGTTAGTTACTGTCCACACTGATTGTTAAGCAGTTCTTACCAAAAATGTACCTGTGGTGGGACACTAGATATCATTTTTTCAAAGATACACTACTTTTGATGCTTCTTGGCTGACTTTTCACCTCCTAGCAACAGTACCTTTCTTCTACAAGCAGTTCTATTAACTTACCACAGTTTGTGTCTTTTATCTCCTTTTACATGGTCTTGTATTTACCCTTCACAGTGCCCCAACTCATTCCCATTTCCTTATGCTGGAGTCACTGTTCTCTGGTCCTTTTTCCCCTTCTGGTTCTTCCACTCTGCTTCTTCTGCCCAGAATGTCCGCAGTCCTGCAGTCTTTCTACAGATGCTCCTTATTCAGATGCCACACTTCTGTTCAGGGGCACTCAGGTGATCAGGGTAACACTCAATGGGATGCAGGAGAGAGAGATGCTTCTGTTCCTTTCTAGCAGCTTCCTCATGTCATGCTGTTGGCTGAGCTACCCCACCTGATCACTGGACCATGCTGGCAGTAAATGCTCTGCTTACAAAATGGAGCTTCTTGCTGTTTACTTGAGAACAACTATACTACTACTAAGCAGTCGGAACAAAATTCAAAAAATACAAAGCAACCATAAATGTGGTTTTTCATGCCTCCCCCCCCTTGCTAGTGCTGCTCTTGCTACCTGTACACCTGTCCCAGCTAATTTTAGCAGAGAAATAGAGTAAAATTTGACACTGCATACATATTATGGCCTTCTCCACCTTACATTTGCCTTATTCCTATCTAAAATTGTTCTGTTTTCACAGTATCTTATCTTTTTCAAAGAAAAGAAACACATATCCACATACACCTTGCTAACAAATGTGTCACTGTGAAATTATTACCAAACACAGGACTTCCAGTGAGATTGTCAGCTTGATGGCAGCTTTATCAGTGAGCTCTTGTCTAGCAAATTAATTACCCACTGCCATTCATTTATTAATATTGACATCCTGCTGCCCAAACACAAGATAACAGATTATTTGATGGCTACTAGACAGAGAACAAAGGATAAGTCACAGGAAAGCAAGTTAAATACAAACCAGATTGCTCTAAGCAGGCCACTGCCTGGTCACGGAACACTTCTCCAAGCACCACACCAATGCCCAGTGACAATGAGCAGTCCAACTGTATAATAACTTCTAAAAAACTCTGCACTACCTTACAACAAAGACGTACAACACTGCAGAGACTCAAAACCAAAGGGTTAGAGGATCGGAGGGATAGCAACATTTTGACTAAATGTACCAGTGCAATTGAGCAATGTCTTTCTGATTAGTCCACTACTACAGACATTCACAACTCTGCTCTGCTAGATCTTCACTACAGGGAACAGCTACTGGAACAAAAATATAAGTTCTCTAGAACAAAAATAGACATAACAACATACGAATCCTTAGCATTCTGGAGGGCACACAATCTGGGAATATGATCACTTTAATTGAATGCTTTCTCAAATAATTTTTGGACCTGCCAGCGGATAAAGAGCTCAGTGCAATTCAGGCCATCTTTCCCTCATCCCTGACCCTAAGCACCCAAAGGCTCATCCCCATTCTTTCATTATAGCCATCTTGGATTGTCATGTAAAGGATAAGATCATCGCACTGCTTGGTTTAAAAAAAGAAATCTGATTAGGAGATGTGTGCTTATTTATTTACCAAAACTACACTCCCCAAACAGTCACCCATAGAAGGCAAATACCTTCTGTGGTCAAACTTTTAAAACAAAACAGTCTCAAAGCTTTTGTGGAATAGCCAGCCAGGATTAAAATACTCAATGAAAAGGGTTCAAACATTTTCAAGACATAGCAGATGCCGAGGCTTTTCTCCAGTCTTTGGGAATTAGCTTGCCTCACGACTCTTCTGCTTCACAATTATCAAGAAAGTGAACTCATTCCTGGCAGACTAAGGGAACTAAAGTGCATAACGCAAGGAGCGATTCAGACACTTTCACTTTGTTGGACTTGGTGTGCTCTATAAATTACCCTGCCACTATGGAGACCATCGTGGCTCCCTCAATGCCTTCTTCATTAAGAGCAGGTTCCCCGGAGGCTTCCTAAGTTACCGACATAGCACCATCTTAACCCGTCAGACATCAATGCGGGTCTAAAACTACAGTAATGGCCAGGCAGCCTTTATAACTGGCTCCTTACATGTACTAAGTGCCTCTTAGTTTTTCTTTATTTGCGGCAGACTGCAGATTGCCTTTATTATATGTGGGGATATTCAGTGGATACATGGGCATGCGGGTGCTGAGTGGGAGGAGGTGAGGTTCCAAGGATGGGAAACCCAGATGGACTGGGGGGGGTCTCAGTTGTGCTCCTCCCTGCTGTGGTGGGTTGTAGGCTGAGCAAAGGGTTGGAGTTGTTACCCTGCTGAACATTAACTGACTGAAAGATTACTCTCTAGTGCATACTTGTACTTATTGGCTGGTGATAAATCAGGATCTGAGATGGTGGCAGTTAACTTTCATCTTCCTAGCCTATGTATTTGGAGGAGCTAACCCCTTTTTCAAGATGCCAGACAGACCCCTTTGAAGTTAGCCTTCTGTACGTGACTGGGTAGGGAGGCCTGCTGGGGCCTGCCACCAGTGGTTGGCACTACAGGGGTTGGTCTCCATTTCTGCAGCTCTCAAAGGGTGCAATACTGTGGAAATGGGGTAGCTCATCTGCTGTAATCCATCTGAGCCTCAGAACTGAATAAGTGTTCTGATTTTCAATCCAGTCTGGAGATTCTGGATGCTACAGCCTACAAAGCAACTATGGCTAAGCTGACTGTTGGAGGAAAAGATGGTCTGTGGAGTTGGCTGAGTGCCTATGGGGTGCCAGAACTGCCCAGCTTGGGCAACAACCACACCGGTTGGGGGATCTAGGTGCCCTCTCACCCCCCTTCCCTAGGCAGGCCCCACTCACTGGTTCGACTCCCCTACTTTTCCTGTTTTAACAGGTATATTTTTTTTCATAAGATGCTGGGTTGGGGAAATGTTCACTGGTGTGGGTTATTGACATTTTTGTATCTTTCCTGCAGGTGTTTGGTGTTTCGACAAGAGCACAAGTGGGCCCACAAACCACAGATCAAATCGGTGCCTAACCCAAAATGAAAAATCAAACAAAACACACAAGCAGGTAGCACTCAGCCATGTGGTAATTAAATAAATGCTCAAGCAATATTAGAGTGAAACATAGGAGCCTGCAGCACTCTACCCCAGCACTGGGGTAGAGTGTTGCAGGCTCCTATGTTTCACTCTAACATTGCTTGAGCATTTATTTAATTACTACATGGCTGAGTGCTACCTGCTTGTGTGTTTTGTTTGGTGTTTCAAGCCTTTTCCACCCCTCTGGTGTTTTGACCTTGAGACACCTTTCCTCACAGACAACACTGGACTGAGGGGCCATATTGTGTGGCCCCTCTCCACACCCCACTGGTCAAACATTTTGTGGATGTGAATTGGGGATATTTACACCTTGAAGGTCACATTATTTTTAATGTTCAGTATTTTTTGTTTCTATAATAACCAGTTGTGATACAGATTTTGGTAGTGTTCATTGCTGGTGCATTCCCCCTCCCCCCACTGAGTCTATATCAATCTTTTTTAGAGTACAGCTATGGTTGATCTTAACATTATCTCATACAATGTTCAAGGTATCAGTAGTCCTTTCAAAAGGGTCACAATCCTACAAGTCCTACAACTCAAGAAGACAATAGTTGCTTTCTTGCAGGAAACCCATTTGACAACTGCTGAACACCTCAAACTGTGGAGGTCTTGGATTGGTGAAGTATATGCCTCTCATCATGAAACCCACCCCCACCATAGAGGGGTGGCCATTCTGGTGAGATGCAATACACTTCTAAGGATAGCTCAGGTGTTGACAGAGCCATAGGGCAGATTTATCTCTATTCAAGGAAAATAGCAGGGGCATAGCTGTGTGTTAGTTAACCTTTATGCTACGAAGGAGGAGGTGGACTGAATCTCCTTTTTGTCTAAGCTACTGAAAGATAGTGTGGTAGATTCCCACAGATTGGTGGTGGTAGAAGGGGACTTCAGCAAAATGATGAACCATTCAGTGTATTGCACCACATTAAGGGGATGGAAGTCTTCATGAATGGGGAAGGTAGTCACAAAATTATGCACAGAGTTGGGCCCTTGTGAATGGGTTGCATTTTTTACACCCTCGGGGAAGAGACTACACATACTTTTCACAATGTGTTAAAGTTTATTTCAGAATTGACTATTGTTTGTTTCTGCCAATTGGATTTCAAAGTTGTTGGACTTTAGCATTGGGTCCATAACAATGTCAGACATTGCCCCAGTGCTTCTTCAGTTGGCTACCACCTCATTGTCCACAGAATCACTGTGTCGTATGAATGTTAGCTTACTTACTAAATCTGAGTTTAAAGAACTCATTGATAAAGCCATAGAGACCTTCCTTCAAACCAATTCCCCTTTGGAACAGAGTGCAAGTACACATTGGGGTGCACTTAAGTGCTATTTTAGAGGGGAAATTATAAAATAGTCCTCCTAACTGAAACGTGAATGTGTTCAAACTAGACTAACCCTGGAAGCCCAGCTAGCCAAGTAAGAATCTTTCCACAGATCGACATTGGACGACATAATTGAAGTAGAACTAGAAAAAAAAGTGCTCTTTGAATTAATTGCTCGATACCCAAACAGAGGGACAACTCAGGTACACAAAGCAAAAATATCTTGATTAAGGCATTAAAGCTGTTAAGCACCTTGCCAGGCAACTACACAAGGAAGCTGCTAATAGAACAGTTGTCCAACTATGAGACAGTCAACAATAGTTCAACAACTTGCCTGATTAAAATTACACAACTTTTTGCCCACTATTATTGCAACCTATATAAGTCTCACCTACCAGAAAATCATCTGGCCAAGGTACGGCAATACCTTCAAAAATTCCCTCTTCCCTCCTTAATATCCTCCTGATATCTTCTGCAGAAGTCATAACTAAAATTAAGCAAATAAAAAATGGGAAAACTGTGGGTACTGATGGGTTCCCTTCAGAGTTTTACAAACAATTTTAACCCCAGGTGACGAAGCCATTATTAGCCACTTTTAATGAAATTCTGGAGGAAGATCATGGGTTCCCCCCCTTCTTTGGACCTATCACAAATATCAGTGATTCAAAACCTGATAAAGATCCAGAATCTTGCAGTTTGTATTGAACAATCCCTCTTTTGCCAGTTGATTTAAATATTTTCACAGGTATTTTGGCTGACCACCCCAGTTATACTCTTGTGCACCGTGACCAGACAGGATTTATTTCAGGTCTGTTGCTCCAAGATAACATGCAAAGGTTTCTAAATATCATCCCCACTCAAGGCACTATAAAGCAATTTCAGTCAGCAATTAGTTAGAGATTAGCATGGAGACAGGCTGTTGCTAGCCTTGCTTGTAGAGCAGAAAGCGGCTAACTAAAAGAAGCTACATTTTCTTATTAATTTAAAACTTATATCTCAGCAGGAGTCAGTGTCTGTTAAGATTAAGTAGACAGATAACTTTATTAGAAGTAGAAGGGGTCTTAGTTAGGGTAAAAAAGAAAGAAAAGAAAGAAAGTCAGTGTGTGTTCTGTGCAGGGAAGGGTACTGTATCAGCTGACTTTGCTAAACCAGTAGGAGGAAAGAGAGCTTACCTGGGGGTGTGGTTTAGACACTATAAAAGCAGGTGAGTCAAATTACAACTTCCTGTTGCTAGCCTTTTTTCTACTAAATGCCCTCCATCCCACTCCACCGAAAAGCCAGTTCTACCTTTATAGCCACTGGATTTGACTGTCAACAGGAACTTCCTGTTTGGCAGTAGGAAGGAAAGGATCATAGAGAAACATTGGTTTGTCAACCTAAAGGAAAAAAGTAGCTCACTCTCCCCTAGCTGCTGGTGGTCTGATATTGAGCAAGGAAGAAGGAGGCTACTGAAGAAGATAGGAAGTTGCTGTCCCAGAACAGGAAGGTGAGAGTTGTAAGGAGAGGAGAGAATAAGCATCCAGAGAAACAGTAGAGAGACACAAAATAAGACATGATAGGAGTGGTGCAGTGCAATGGCTGTGGAGCGGCAGTGTTCTGGAGACATTCTGGAGGCTGCAATGCTGCCCTATTTGCAGGCACCTCTCTGGTCTGAGAGAGGAGGTTGCCCATCTCCAGGCTGACCTGGCTAGGATTCATGAAACCTCCTCCCCCACCCAGGGACCACCAGGGCCAATGCCACTACCTCAGAGGTTGCGAAGAAAGAGGAGAGACTGGACCAGGGTGGGCTCAAGGAGGGAGAGGGTGGTGGAACAGAGTTGCATCCCTCCAGCTATACCTCTCCACAATTCATTCGCTCTTCTGGTGGATAGTGGTTCCTCTATGGAGGCACCTGCAGTGGAGACCAAGGAGGATGCTGGGAACCTTCACAAAGGAGACCCATAGGAGGGTGGTATGAGACCCCACAGGGGAAGGAAACAACTCCTGGTGGGGGACTCAATCATTAGCAGGGTAGAAATGGGGGAGGAAGGGGAGAGGGAGGTAAGGTGCCTTCCTGGCCTCACAGCTTGGAGGGACAGGAAGCGAATCCTCAGGATCATGGGAGGAGCTGCATGAGGGAGGGAGCTGGATGTCATTGTCCATCTAGAGACAAATGACCTGTCTAGGAATGGGATCAGAGCAGTGCAAGAGGAGTTTGTAGAGTTGGGAAGGGGCCTTAGACAAGTAGCGCATACGGTAACCTTCTCGGAGGTGCTGCCTGTCTATGGCAAGGGAGTTGCTAGGGCACTTCTCACCAGGGAATTCAATGAGTGGTTGAAGAACTGGTGTGGAGCTCAGGGTTTTGGCTTCATTGGGGACTGCGGAGCCACTTGGAGGAATGCAGACCTATACTGGTGTGATGGTCTGCATCTGTCCAGGGGGGGGAAACAGGATCCTAGGTGAGAGGTTTAAATGCTTCATTGGCAAGCATTTAAACTAGCTAAGGGGGAGGCACTGAAAAGGAGAAGGGAAATCCAAGCCTCCCCAACAAAACCTGGTGATTAGTGAGGTAAACACCAAGGTACAGAAGTTATTAGGGAGCAGAACAGATTTAAATGTAAAAAAAGGCAAAGGCAGTAAGGACAGAAATGGGGCTAAAAGGGGTAAGGCTATCAAAAAGTAGAGGGTGATGAGTACCAATGCCCATAGTCTGTGTAACAAGCTCCCTGAACTAGTGGCCTTGATGGAAGAGGGTTGCCTGGATATTGTGGCAGTCACAGAAACATGGTACACAGAGAACCATGACTGGGATGTCAACATACCAGGATACACAATCTACAGGAGGGACAGGGAGGATAAAAGAGGAGGAGGAGTAGCTCTCTATGTAAAGGAAGGGATCAAAGCAACAGAACTAAAGAGTAAACAGGGAGCAGATGAGGCACTTTGGGTCACCCTGGAGACAGGAAATGGCATCACAATCCGCATGGGGGTTGTATACAGACCCCGTCTCAGGGGAGGAATGGACAAGGAAATGATAGAAGGCTTTCTTAGAATGGCAAAAAGGGAGATATTGTTGATGGGGACCTAATATGCAGATGTTAACTGGAGCACCTTTGCTGCAGGCACATCCAAGAGCAGGGTCATTCTTGATGTCCTACAGGGGGCATGCCTCAGACAGCTAGTATTGGAACCCACTCGGGAGGGAGCAATCCTAGACTTGGTACTCTCAAATGGGGATGGAGAAAGAATCTCAGATTTAGAAGTGGGTAGCCATCTGGGAACAAGTGACCACCAAACAGTGTGGTTCACGATAAACACAGCCATACAATCAAGCCATACAAAGGCAAGAGTACTCGACTTTAGGAGGGCTGTAATTTTTGGAAAATGAGAGAGTGCCTCAGAAAAGCACTAGCAAATAGGCAAGAAGGAGGGGTGGAGGAACAATGGGGAGTGATCAAAACAGCCATCACAGAGGCAACAAGCCTTTGTGTAAAGCAAATCAGTAAAACACAACAAAGGAAAAAACGCTATGGTTCTCAAAAGAGGTGGCAGGGAAGGTTAAGGAGAAAAGGACAGCATTCAGGAAATATAAGGAAACACAGAAGGAGCAGGACAGAGAACTTTATCAGTTAAAGCAGAAAGAGGCTGGGAAGGCAGTCAGAATAGCAAAGGCACAAACCGAGGAAAGGATAGCCAATTCTGTTAAGAAGGGGGATAAGACCTTTTATAGGTACATTAGGGAGTGAAGAAAGACCAAAGGAGGGATACTGAAGCTTAATAAAGGGGAGGGAATGTGGGTAGAGGGTGACAGTGAAAAAGCAGGGATACTGAATGAATATTTCTGCTCAGTATTCACAAAGGAAGAGGAGGGGGAGTTACCTAAACCAAACAAGAGAAACACTCTGAAGATGGGGGTCGATACCAGTCCATTTACAGAAGAAAGGGTTCTGAAAGAACTAATAAAATTGAAGGTGGACAAAGCAATGGGGCCTGATAGGATTCACCCAAGAATTCTAAAAGAACTAAGGGTAGAACTATTAACACCGCTGACTACTCTCTTTAACAAATCATGGGAGGATGGGGTGGTACCCGAGGACTGGAGGAGGGTAGATGTGATTCCTCTTCACAAAAGTGGGAGCAGGACAGAGGCAGGAAACTACAGACCAGTTAGTTTGACCTTAGTGGTAGGGAAATGATGAAATCACTTCTGAAGGAAAGAATTGTTGAGTACCTAGAGGCCAGTGGGGTACAGGACCCAAGGCATCATGGATTCATGATGGGAATGTCGTGTCAGATGAATCTAATAGATTTCTTTGACTGGGTGACCAAAGTAGTAGACCAGGGAGGGGCTGTGGACATGGCCTACCTAGATTTTAGCAAGGCATTTGATACAGTCCCACACAAAAGATTAATTCACAATATTGCCAGCCTTGGAGTGGGTCCCAAGGTGGTAGCCTGGATAAAAAATTGGCTAGACAACAGGATGTAAAGGGTAGTAGTAAATGGAGTACACAGTGAAGAAAGGAGGGTTACTAGCAGGGTACCGCAGGGTTCAGTACTGGGACCGGTCCTTTTTAATGTCTTTATAAGTGACATGGCAGAGGAACTGGAAGGAAAAGTATATCTCTTTGCAGATGACACAAAGATCTGCAACAGGGTTGATACACAAGATGGAGTGGAAAGGATGAGAAGGGACTTAGCAAGGTTGGAGGAATGGTCAAGTGTATGGCAGCTCAGATTCAATGCAAAGAAGTGCAAGGTAATGCACATGGGAAACAAAAACCCAGGGGAAGCATACACAATGGGGGTGAGATACTGACAACAGTAAAAATAGAAAGGGACCTGGGGGTAATTATATAAGATGACCTAAAGGTGGGCAAGCAATGTGAGAAGGCAGTAAGGAAGGCTGGGGGGATACTGGGATGCATAGGAAGAGGCAACAATAGTAGAAAACAGGAAGTTGTTATCCTCTGTACAGACAGTTGGTGAGACCCAATCTGAGTACTGTGTGCAGTTCTGGAGACCCCATCTCCAAAGACATAGACAGAGTGGAGGCTGTCCAGAGAGGGCACAAAATGGTGCAGGGTCTGCACCAGAAGACATACGAAGAAAGACTAAAGGAGCTTAATATGTATACCCTTGAGGAAAGAAGGGAGAGAGGGGACATGATAGATACTTTCAAGTATCTCAAGGGAATTAACAAAGTCCAAGAGGGTAGCATCTTCCAGAAAAAGAGATGTGCAAGAACAAGGGGGCACAATTTGAAGATAGAGGGGGGACGGCTCAGAGGTAATGTGAGGAAGTATTTTTTCACTGAGAGGGTTGTGGATGCATGGAACAGCCTCCCTGAGGAGGTCGTGGAGTCAAGAACTGTGGGGGAATTCAAGAATGCATGGGACAGGCATAAGGCAGTCCTAGTGGGGGGTAGGAGGAAGTAAGCTGTTGGTTAACTAGGATCTGCAGCTTATCTGTTAGGTAGGAAAATGGGCAGACTAGGTGGGCCAAGCGGTCCTTATCTGCCATCAAATTCTATGTTTCTATGTTTCTAGAAAGCCTTCGCCAGGGTGGACTGAATCTTTATGGCCACCACCTTGGAGATGTTAGGGCTGGGTACCAAGTTCATTTCAGTGGTCACTTTGCTATACCATACAATGGAGGCCAGAGTATGGGTCAATGGGTTCCTGTCAGACTGCTTTCAGTTATGAAGGGGCACCAGACAAGGTTGCCCCTTGTCCCCCTTGCTGTTTGCCCGGTCACTCAAATAACTGGTGGTAGCCATTAGGAATAACATTAACATTAAAGGGATTATGGCTGGAGGGGCTGAACAGAAGCTGGACTTTTATGCCGACAACTCTCTTTTTTCTTAGCAGATCTCCAGTCTTCCCTTCTGCACCTGTTGGAAATGTGTTAATAATCTGGTGCTTTGGCAGGGCATAAAATCAATTTGCATAAATTGGAGGCAATGATTTTTAGTGAGACTCCTCCCCAAACTTTTCATCAGAGATTTCCCTTTTCATGAGCAAAAAAAATGTACACTTAGATATCTGGGTATACAAATATCCGAGGATATTTCTCTTTTATTTAAAAACAACTGCCTTAAAATTAACTACACCCTGCAGGCAGATTTTGCCTATTGGACCCTCTCATTACTTACTTCATATGGTCAGATCCAAACAGTAAAGTTGAATGCCCTCCACTGTCTTCTTTTTTTTGTTTCTGACCCTCCCAATCCAAATTCCTAAACAATCTGGAATATGTTGAACAAAGATAGCCAATGTTTCATTTGTTTGAGTAAGATACTCTGTATCCCTAATAAACTCCTATGAGCTCCACGTGATAGTGGTGACCTGGGGCTACCAAATTTATATCATTATTTTTTGGCAGCACAAGGAGATCAGTTATGTGCATGGGCTAAGCAGTGTACTCATTTAGGTTGGTACCAGATAAAGGAAGACACTCTCCTTGGTAAAACGTAATTGACACTGCCTATAAATGTGATTCCCCATGAAATCTGGTCTCAAACCCATAACCCTTGGGTAAATGACTCATTGTGTATTCTATTACTCCTTAGAAAGCTTACTAACACTCCTAATAACATTGGCTTACTCTCAATTATTCGGCATGAGGACTCCTTCCTCCCCCTCAAACCAGACCTCGGCTATACCTATTGGAAATGCCAAAGTCTTACCATCTTTTCCCAAAGTGTAGATCCCTCAGGGTGCCTCACAGTTGCCACACTCACAGAAATGTATTCCCTGAGATGAGAGGACCACTTCAGATATCTACAGATCCAACATTTCATATTATCAGCAGATATTTTACACCAGCTCCAATGAGACTGGACAAATCTAGAATCCTTCTATCATGATGCCATTAGGATCAAGGATAAATTTTGTTACACATCAGCACTCTATATGGTCCTCTCCTCTACATTGCCTCCTCTCCTTGAGGAGATCCAAGACAGGTGGGAGCAAGAAAGTGGAGTCCCGAACATATCAATCCAGTGGTCTTGTTATCATCATGTAGGTTGGAAAGTAACTTCCTTTCCTTCATGGAGAGAATTTAACTGGAAGATTTTAACTAGATTTTTTAGGACGCCAGTGATAACTAAGCATTTTCACCGGAGTTACACAGACCAGTGTTGGAGACAGTGTGGCAGAACGAGAGGAACACACTACCGTATATTTTGTGAATGCCTTATAATACATCAATTTTGGTGGGCAGTGCAAACAGAAATCCAAGAACTAATGGAAAATGTGGTTCCTTTCACTTTCACAGAACTTGTGTTGGGATTTCCTGAGTTATTATCCAGTAGGAGCATAGCAAAACAGTTGGGTCAAATCCTCAGTGTGGTGGTCTTTAAATGTATAAACTCACAATGGTTTTCTCCTTGGCCCCCGCCCCATTGAACAGTGGGTTTTAAGGGTAGTGGAAATAGAGTGCATTGAAAGGATTACTAGCACCCTTTGACTAAAAACAAAAATGTTTTTGGAACTTTTTCATCCTTGGCATCAATGAGAGACATGCTCTCAGACGCAGGGCAGAACATGACATGACCATTTGGGGAGGGAGGGTGGGAGGGTGAAGCAGAAGAACCTCAGAGACCCTTTTTATTTAGGATGTAGATAGATCATGACAGGAACCTACTGATATAAATCTGTAAGCCTTGGGGAGGAGGATCACACACCATAGTTTATGTTATTTAGGTTTAACTTAAAAAGTTTTATTATGATAATTTTGTTTTTGAAAGCTGAATATCTATTATTAGGCTACTTTCTCAGGGACTATTACTGTATATACAGATTTTGTTTTTGACCCAGGTTTTTATGTTAAACTGCTCTTAATATTAAAATGGTGATATAAATGCCTAGAACAATATATTACAACTGGCAAGAATGCAACATAGAGACTTTTACAGAATAGCTTAAGCATACTACATTCCCCTTGTCAAATTACCTGGTACCGAATACTTTCCACAGTGTTAAACTCAGTAGAATTACTGTTATTTTAATATTCTAGGTGGATATTCCTGTTGTTTAAAATGTTCTGTTATTATCTTATGTTGAACCTTTGATGATATGTAATAAACATTTTCATGAGTTAAAAATAAAAAATTATTACCAAACAGATGGTTGAGTGACCCAATATAATATAATTGATGCCTGCATTATGGAGTGCACCTACCATGAAGTTTCGCATTTTCCCAGTGTAAAATATTTTATTTAAGAGAAACCCCACTTTTTCTTTATACAGCAACAGTGCTTGACATGGCTCTGTCTGGATTCTAATAGACAAAATTACCCAAGCTCTGAACAGGGCACCTCTTATCTGATAGGAGACATGGAGTCAGATATTCCAAACTTTGCCCCGGGGCTAAATTAACACTGCCTGACATGCTAAATTAGCTCGGATCCAACAGCCTGCTATATTCAAAAAGGATAGCCCCGGTGCTAAACCTGCTGAATATAGCATGCTAAAGAAGCTGGGCAAACTGGGCTGGGAGTGAAGTGCAAAAATAGCCCGGGAATAAGACAGCTCTGAATATAGCAACCAGGAAGTGCAAACCACAACAGCATACCAGTTCACAGCGACTTGAAGGAAGGTAGAGGTGAACTATGTGGCCATTGTATGTGCCAGCAAAGGAGTGGAGTCAGTAAAGCTGCAGCCAGCAGTGCTGAGAAATTACATCGTGCAAAACTGTACAATATTTCCAAAACATTTGCATGGCACAAACACATTTGAGCAGGTTTAGCTTAGAGCTAAGCCATTTTTTTTAATTTAGTTGTTTAACCAGGTATAGCACACTAAGCTGGAAGCTTTTTTACAGGAGCGACCTGGAAGCACAAGGAGGTTAAGTGACTTGCTCAGGGTCACACAGTATGCAAGTGGAAGCGGTGGGATTCAAACCCAGGTTTGGTCTGTTGGATGTCACCAAATTTGCAGCTCAGAACCTTAGACCACTGCGCTATACTGCCGCCTCATTTGCCCTGTGCAATCACATTAGCCCGGGGCAAAGCTTTGCTATATTCAAAAGTGACATGCAAATGAGCCTACTTAGGTAGTCTGTGGGCAAACATCCAGATTAGCATCTCATTATGACCTGATTTGCTTGCAGTTTGCCCAGCACTATAGCAGATTCCCACAGCTCCACCTGTAGGTCAGTCTAGAAGTACAGGGGTTGGCTGGGTCTGCCCACAGCTCCAGCTGTAGGGCACTCTGGCAGTGCATGGTGGTAGCTTCAGGCTACACTTGTACAGTACAGCATAGAATAATGTGCTTCAGTGGACTACACAGCACAGGCACAGGTGGTAGTTTTGCATGCAATTGTCAAACTGTACTACATGCTACAGTGCATAGTAGACACTACAGTAGCAAGGGGGCCAGTATTGTGAGGGACACAGCAAATCCTATGGTGTGTAGGGCAGTGACGACCATTGCACTGTACACACTGACAGGCCCAACCTGCAGGTGTTTACTGACAGTAGACATTACTGTTATGCTGTTGTATGACCCACATACGCTGCACCACTGTCATGGGATGTTCACAGTGACATGTACATGGCTGGCTGTGTGTGCTGTGGTGTCTGTACAGATGTGCGGTATGTGGCTGGGGGGTACATACCTTCAGACAAGCACACTGGTGTTAGGGTAGTCCCAACACTGGTCCATGTGCACTGTTTGGCTTGTCCTAGCCTTGTGACTGCACCCAGTCTGTGTTGCAGCCTGGCCACTTGTACACCATCCCCCAACACCCTCCATGCCCTCTGTGCTGCATGTGTTTGCTGGAGTCTGTTGGTGTCCACCAAAAGGTGGTCTGTAGGTGTGTGCTGTATGGCTGCACTGCCATGGTGTCCACAGGGAACTGGGTCACCACTTACTACCTGGCATGGCAGGGTCTGGTGAGAGATCATGACATCATAGAGATGCCATCAGTGAGCAGCATGTTTCCACTAAGTATGGCTTATTTCTCTGTGTCATACTTACTAGTAAGGGTCATGCAAAGTAATGCAAAAGTCACTCAAAGCCACAAAGTAATGCGGAGCTGCTTTTGCCAAGAGTTGACAACCTTTTTCTGGGTGGTAATTTGTACCATGCAAAGTGTTGTGCTAAGTTGCGCAAAAATGCTTTGTGCAGTGCCATTCACTGAATATAGCATTGTGCATGTATTCATGTACCCACCCCCTCAGTTTGCCCCCTTGCATACATTATATTTTTGCCTGGTGCTAATGCAGTTTGTGTGCACTATTTGACCTTTTGAATACTGTGGACCTGCACTAACCCAGCGCTAACCCTTTGCAAACGGTTTGTGCCCAGTGCAAAGTTTTGAATATCTGGCCCATGGTTTTCTGTTAATTTTGGCAAATGAGGAGAACATTATTATATGTTGATGTGGGCATTCAAAACATGCCCCGACAGGGCACTCTATCCCCTAAAGGTGGCACCAGGTGTGACTGGGATCACAGTGGAATTTCCCATATGCTGATCTTATTGGAGAATCAGTCTGGGGTCAGTGATCAGTAAAAGGCCATAAAATATGAGTAGCATTTTCCTCTACCAGAATTCTGTACTTTACTATGTACTCTTCATCTCTGACATTCTGACAGTATTATTTTTCTGATATGGACATGCAGAGTTGTTTCACTGTAATTTGGAGAAAGAATGAGAACAGTATATGGTAAGCTCACTTGGGGTGGAGAAACAGAAATTAGGTTTGGGCCTGTCAAATGACCTGTATAAGGGAACAAAGTGGTGGTTTGATACCTTTTATTGGGCCAGCAAGAGAGTTACGAAACACAAGCTTTCAGGCTTCACAAACCCAGAATTGAGTTCTCCTCATAGGGTCTACCCTCTAGTTCCTTTATCATCTTCGCATACCTTCTCTATACTGTACCTTCTTTACTTTCTCAATGTTCTTTTCTTAGTACACATTCCATACTCGGCAGAATACTCAATGTGGGATGTAACCCGAGACCCATACTGTGGCAACACATTTCTTTCCCTGCGTGTTATATTTTGTTTAATATAGCCAGAGATCTGATTTTCTTTATTAACCACAACATTTGCATGTTTACACCATTGCAGGTAATTACTTACTACTGATCCTAAGTCCCTTTCAGCTACACCCTTTTTAAGTTCAATTCCTTGAAAGGTGTAGCTATATTGTTGGTTTTTCTTGCCAAAATGCATGATTGTATACTTGTCTGGACTCAAACACATTCTTGATTCTTTAGACCATACACATTGTTTATTCAGATTGTCGTGCAATTCCTTACAATCTTCTCACATTTCATTTATGATTCTGATGTTTGCATTATCTGCAAATGTCACAACCTAACCGATTAAGTCTTTATACATGTCTCATATAGATGTTGAAGTGGTTTGGTTCCAGGACTGAGCCCTTTTAAACTCCATGAGTAATGTGTGCCCAGTCTGAGGTTACCCCTTTTAATTTAACTCTTTGCATCCTGTTTGCAAGTTAGCTTGTAATCCTTTAATGAATATTGTTAATATGTATAGATTTTCCATTAGTAGATTTTGAGGGACTATATCAAAGGCTTTGGTTAGGTCCGCATATACCACATCTTTTGATTTACCCTGATCCAAAGCTTTGTTGGATTAAAAAAGTTCATCAGATTTGTTTGACAAGACCTATTTCTAGTGAGTCTATATTGACATCAGTCATTACCTAGTGTGTCTGTTATCCACTTTTCTAGATGTTCCTTAGATATGCTATCTGTTGTATTGCAAATGACACTAGTTAGACGTACAGGCTGACAATTGTCCACCTTATTTCATCTTATTTCACTTTATTTTGGGGGGCTTTTTATGTATTGGTGTGACATCAATCTGTCTCCAATCCACAGGCACCTCACCCTTTTGTTATAGAACTATTAATTATGTATGTTAAGGGCTTTGTTATTTCTGTTATAGTTTCATTAAGAATTCATAGATTTACTGTATGCCATCAGGATGTGGGATTTGTTGACATTGAGGTATTTAAATTTTTGTTCTTCATCTTTATTTTTTGACCATTCTAAATGTATAATTTTCACCAAATTTATTACCCTTTTTATTCATAGTAATTACTGAATTTGTAAACAATAAATAGATGAATTTTTTGAATCCTTGTGTTGTGTCCTCATCTTTATCAATTAGACTGTTTTTTTTCTAACCAGTGGCCCAGTGGCTGTTTCTGTTTTCTTTTTGGAACTGACATAAGAGTAGAAATGTTTGTAGTTATCCTGTCCGATAACCGCAAGCTTTCCTTCCATGATTCTTTTCTGCATCTCAATATGTTTTTAGACTTACTTGCAAATCCCTGTATTTCATGACTAACCTGTTGTCAGAACCTTTACTTAGTTTATTGTATGCTTTCTTCTTACTACTTAATAGTTTCCTAATTTTGATTGTCATCTAGGGATGTGCAGGTCAGCTGTGACCTTGTTCTGATTCCAACTGTGATTTATTTCCAAAAGATTCTGATTTACTATGATGAATTGTAGACCTATTTTCAGTCTGGTTGAGTATGAGAAATTCATCAGTATTATTCTTTTAGATCCCTCTGTTAAAAAGAATAATAAATAAAATGTAATTTTTTTTTTAAATCGTGTCTATACTTTCATGTCGTTTCAAGGTCAGCAAGCAGCCAACAACAATAAAAAAATCAATCTATAACACTTACCAGTACTGTAGTAGTGAGTCACTGAACAAGGAGGTCAGGGCAGGGTAATAAAAAATTAAAAAAGACATGTTTTTTTCCACTCTCTTGCTGAATACTGCCTGGAACCTCATGACCAACTATTTGTATGAAAGGCAACACTCATGATACTGGGGCAATGAGGGGAGCCAACCAATTAGGGTTGTTTTTGTTTCATTGACTGTTGCTCTTGCTAATCCTGTGTGTCAGCCAGTGTGCCATATAGATTTTGAAAGGTGGGTGTCACCCATGTCTCAGACTCTGTGTTGCCCATCTCTGTGCCTAAACTACTACTAGATCATAGTGCTGTAGACTCTGCATTGCCATCTCTGTGCCTGAACTACCACTAGGAAGGTTATAGTAGTACCATACAGATTTTGAAAGGTGGGTGTCACCCATGTCTCAGACTCTGTGTTGCCCATCTCTGTGCCTGAACTACTACTAGGTCATAGTGCCATAGACTGTGTTGCCCATCTCTGTGCTTGAACTACTGCTAGGTCATAGAGTGCTATACAGATTTTGAAGGGGGGTGTCACCCACATCTCAGACTTTGTGTTGCTCATCTCTGTGCCTGAACTACTACTAGGTCATAGTGCTGTAGACTCTGTGTTGCCATCTCTGTGTCTGAACTACTACTAGGAAGGTCATAGTAGTGCCATACAGATTTTGAAGGGGGACTCTAATGTCTCAGACTCTCTGTTGCCCATCTCTGTGCCTGAACTTCTACTATGTCATACTGCCATACTTCATTCTGAAGGAGGGTGCCACATCTTAGACTCTGTGTTGCACATCCCTGTGACTGAACTACTACTAGGTCATAGTGCCTCGTGAATTTTGAAAAGGGGGTGCCACATCTCAGGCTCTGTGCTGCCTATCTCTGTGTCCAACGTAATACTACTAATTATGTTGGATACCAAAAATGGATTCATAATCAGAATCATGTGGCCAACACCAGCAGAGTGTCTGTAATTGGTACACATAACAGTAAAAATATCTCCCAAAAAGAAATTCAGAAAAAAAAGGGAAATTTACTGCTGCAGATATAATTAAGACAATTGATGAAAATGAAGCAGCATAACCAGAAAAAAGATAATAATGTTGGTGAATCCCCTGATCAAAGTACTGCAGCACCATTGGCATTGCCAGAAAAATCAGATAAAACACAAAAACAGATAACCAAAACAGTAAGACCTAGAAAGACAGTGATTAAGGAAAAGGGTCTATCTAGTACCACTAGATGTGGCACTTCATGATATGACACTCATGCATATCTGACTCCTTCATTAGAAAACAGTGCCTCTGATGAAGATGTTTTAAATGTACAAGAACAGGATCATGATCACAGTGTATCACAGTTATGCTCTTCCAGAGGTGATGAATCAGAATGTGATACCAATGAGGCAGAGGATGCCACCTGGGTTTCCAAACCCAAAAAGAAAAACCAAAAAAACATATAGCAAGCACCACCACTAGCCATAGCCAGTAGTGGAAAAAAATCGTAGCAATCATAGTGGCTCTTCTGAGGACAGCAACAGTGTGCATGAATCAGGGTCAGAAATACCAGCCACCAAAATTGATGCAGTTCCTGGCATGGCAACAAAATGTTCTACCTCTGTCATGTGCAGCTATTTTCATATAAATCCCAAAAATGAATGTTTTGATGTCTGCACCTTTTGTCATTGGGAAGTTAGCAGGAGGGGATCGAGGGGCTAGTTCAGGATAATATTATTAAAAAGGCATTTGCAAAGAGTAGATCCAGTGATTTGGCTGGGCAGTAGTCCTGAGCAAGGCAAACGTATCTGTGATGAAAATAATTCTAAAGACAATAGTGATGGTGAAGAGATCTAGAGACAGTGCAGAAAAGAAACATGTTTGACTTCAACAATGAAAGTATTTGGACAAGCTACATCTTCATCATTGCAATTTTGTGTTTTTGTTGCCCCCTTCCCCCACAAACTAAACAGCAGACCATTAGTGCAATGCTTAAACAAAAAACTGCCTACAATAAATCACATCAAGTGACATTAATAAATATTAATCAGTTAATAACAGAATTTATGCCTAGAGTAGATCACATTGTCATGAAGTCATGTTACCTAAAACAAAAACCATGCAGCAACCAATGCCACAAGCAAAAGGGTTATTTCTACACCAACAAAAGTGTGGAAATTCAACATTACGCTTACCACCCCTACCACCCCACCACCTTCCACACATTTACAGGCATTGGGGTGTACCTTAGGATTGTAGACCTAACTCTCATCCCATTCCATGTGTAAAGAAGGTAAGGTGGTACAGTATAGGAGAATGGGGTGACAGTTAGACATGACAACCCCAACATACACCCCGATGCCTGTTGGTGTGTGGAGGGTGGGGGGTGCTGGTGGGGTGGTAGGAGTGGTAACCCTAACGTTGAACTTCCACACTTTTGTCAGCATGGAAGCAACTCTAACTGATGCATTAATGGAGTTTTTTGCAAAGAATTTCCTTTCTTTTTGAAAAAGTGTAATATAAATAGTAAATGGTATGTGTTGGTGGGGTCCCCGCGCTCCCAACAAGCTGCCCATATCTGCATATTGATATATGTTTGTGGGAGCACGGGCCCTCCAGGCCTTGCACTCCCACTTACACATAAGTACGGAGCCATACAGCAGCCCTATAGGCCAAGGAAGCCTTGTAACACAAATTTGCCAATATCTCGGAACCGTAGCAGGTAGGAAAAAAAATTTAAGTGTGATTGTAATCATGAAAGTGAGTAGTTCTTGCAACATAAATCGACCAAATCCATATCTTGCATTGTTTCCAAGATACAGGCACTGAAAAGCACTGTGAGTACTAACTCTGAGAGCATAATAGTGGTCTACGGACATGAAAATGAGCAATTGGAACACTAATTCCCAAATATCTCACTAACCGTACAATGTAGAAAAAAAAATAAAATTTAATGGTATTCATGGCTTTCCAATGTACTTCTGCACTTAGTTCTCCTATAGGGAAACTAAGAATTTTTAGGACAAAACATCTGTATCTCTTACCGTTTTTGAGATACGGGCCCCGACAGGCATCACGGGTACCACAATGTTATCCTATGGGAAAATGTCTGAATTCAGAATGCTGTAACTATAGGCCTCTTCAATATTTTCATACCAAATCAGCAAAAGGTATATCTGTAGGGCTAGGGCTTGCCACCCTAAAAATGTCAGGCCAATAGCACAATGCACCTTTACACAATGAAGTGACAAAGAAAGCAACCGCCCCAAAGTTATCCTATGGGAAACTTTCTGAATTTTGGAATGCCATAACTATGGGCCTGTTCAAGTTTTTCATACCAAATCAGCAAAAGGTACATCTGTAGGACTAGGGCTTGCCACCCCGAAAATTTCAGGCCAATAGCACAATCCACCTTGCCACAATGAAGTGACAAAGAAAACAACATATAGCAAAATGTGTTCATACAGTGTTACCATGATTACTTTAATGTTATCGCGACACTCCTATCTCTATAATGGGAATCTTGTCACACACACAAAAATGTTGCTGCGGTTATTTTTTCCTCTGAGCACAATTGTTTGCACGGCAACAATAATGCTTCTGTGATCAAAATACGGAAACATTTTAAAAAACATATTTCCATACCAGTTGGTGAAAAAGTAATACCAGGGGCATGTTCTTTAGGGCCCGATTAGGTAAACACAACTGTTGGTGTTTACCAAAGTGCAGTATGTTTTGAATTACAGTGTTTTTTCTCTTTCATTAACTGAAAACATGATGGCAGCAGCACAACAACAATTTCAGGGACATCAACAACAAAAATGTGATCACGAAAGTTTTCGCAGTGCACATATAAATGTTTCCCTAGGCTATAATGGGACATGAAAAAATGGAATAACTTTTGAATGGAGTGATATTTTTTCACCGAATTTTCAAAAGGCACCAGTTCAGCCCAGATCACATGCAGACCAACAAATTTAAACCCACTTAAATGCATTATTCAGTCCATTATGGCTGGACAAAGAATTAGCAACAAATTTCACTTTTTCAGTGCACTATGGTTCCGCAAACCATACATCCGACTGGAATGCACATTTCGAGATCCAAAGATCTATAGTAGGTGGGTCTGTATTCCAAATTTCAGGCAAATTGGACAAACAGTTGCAAGGTTATTAAAGTGCAAATATATATATATATATCGATAGATATAGATATACTGTATATATAATATATAATAAATGTATGGACAGAAATAAACTATAAATATATATATATATATATATATATATATATATATATATATATATATATACATACAGTACAAGTCACATTAAACTGTTCCCCCAGTGAGTTTTTTTAGCATTTCTGACTGAGTTGCATAAGTGCTGCTGGATCCAGTACAAAGCCCTGCACAAGTTGTTCCTTAAGAATTAAAATTCAGTTTTGCATTGCATTGTGACTGGACTGCAGATGCATTCCAACTGAGTTGCAAAAATATTTTGCAAACATTGTTCTTGAGCTGGTTAAACACTGAAAAATAATGCAATATGAGTTGCCAATGCATTGCCAACTGTAAAAGACAATGCTAAACCAACTCATTGGTGGAACAGTTTAATGCGACTTGTACTGTATATTGCAAAAAACTTTGTTAATGCTATAGTTAGGATTAAAGCGACAAAAGTAGGGAAGTGGGGCGTTGGGGTTTCCAACCCTAACAACCCATACTGCTCCCACCAAACATGCATGGGGGAGTGCCTTGGGGTCATCAGCCCTAACTCTCACCCCATCACATACATAAATAAGCTGAGATGGGTACAGTATAGGAGAATAGGGTGACTGTTAGGGCTGACAACCCCCAGGCACAAACCCGATGCCTGTTGGTGTGTGCAGTGTGGGGGTGGGGTGTTAGGGTTGGAAACCCTAATGCCACATTTCCATACTTTTGTCACTTTAACCCTAACTAGAGCATTAATATTTTTTTTTTCAATTTATTTCTTTATTTTTTGAGACAGTATAATCATATCTCTGGGCCCTGTCCTCCCATCCCTCCTTAGATGTATATATGTATGTAGCTCTGGAAGCACAGGGACCTCTTGGCCCTGTGCTTCCATTTATAGGAGAACAATGACCAAATATTCAGCATAGCCATATTAGTACCCCATCACATCTACCCAGTACAGAAAATGTTTGAATCCCCACCCAAATGTAATTCAGTGCAGCTGCAACCCCATTTCGTACCACAGGTACGAAAGCATATTTTAGCCAGGTTTTAAAAAAAACAGCTGTGACATACTATACATGAGATGGGGTAATAAGAAGGCCATGTTGAAAATCTGGGGTCAAAATATTAAAGATTTCCAGAGTTATTAGTGTGCATAGCAAAATTGCAATGAATGGTCATAACGTTGCCATTGCTGCATATTTTGACCCCATGTTTTCAACATAGCCTTCTTATTACCCCACCTCATGAATAAGGGCAGGAAACATGTTCAAATCCCACCCAAAAGGTGAATTCACCAAGAGACTGCAAAATCATCTTTCGTGCAGGAGTTGCAAATAAAAGTCATATTGTTCATGAGGATGTGTCCCCAGAAAGGACATGTTGCAAATTTGGAGTCAAAATGTCAAAAAAATGCTATGTTATGCATAAAAGTTGAAACCCCCATTGAAATACATTGAACTGTATTTACCTTAGTTTCTCATATTGCAGTCGCTGTTTCCAGCAGCAAGACGTGTCTTTTATCAGAGAATGGGTCTTAAACCTGGCAAGTCAGTGAGGCTGTACGGGTATGTACTGGGCGGTGTGGGGTAGTGGGAGTGGGGGTAGGGGGCTGATCATCGAGGGTCCTTTTTTTTACAGGTTTACCAAAAAAAAAAAACACTCAGGGACTGTTTTCTTCATTTCAGGTTGTGCCTGAAATGGGAGGAGTGAGAGGTGCCACTAGCAACCAGGGAATATATACAGTGTTAATGTGGACATCAATCAGTGGGATGGGGGTGCTCTAGACACCAGGAAAATCAGGAATGGCAATCGGCGATTGGGGGGTGCAACTAGACACCATGGAATATATAATATGATAACAGGGACGGTGATCACTGCATGCTACTAGACACCAGGGAAATCAGGAATTATGATCAGCAGGTGGGGGGTGCTACTAGACACCAGGGAAATATATTAATAGGGGGACAGTGATGAGTGGGTTGGGGGTTCCACTAGACACCAGGGAATGTTTTTATTATCAAGCAGACAGTAATCATTAGGGTGGGGGGTAAGGAATAGATATGATCCTTTCAATTTTATAACACTGAGAGAGCATGTCTTATCAAGGGAAGAAGAGCATCCCTCACCTCATGGTAAGCAAAGGGCTCCTACACACTTTTCATTCATAAGCATGTTGTCACCTTGGCTTGATCTGTTGTGGTACGCAGTGCCATTGTTGTGCCGATGTCAGGACTCCAGTATGTTGGATGACTGAATGAGCTATAGTGCACCAGCTAGTTGGGGCTACAGGTTGCTGAATGCCTTGAGATCGGAAAGCTGGCCCCACAAATACAAGGTATCAAATTATGATGGCTGGTATCATACCGGGAGCTGTTTTGGCACAGCCCTTTGCAATAAAGTCTCGCATGCAAAGACTGTCTGCCATCGCTTGATGGCATTATTGACCCAGGCGTGTGCTGAGACTTCAGTCCAGCTGGTCTGCTCCCACATACCAGTCCTCTGTGGCAGCATTTGATTTCTGCACACCTTCTGCCATCTGTTAAAGTGGAAATAGAAGAGTGCCTAATCTGTGTATGCATACTGGAGCCAGGAATCCCAGGACAGAGTACTACCTGGGAGGAGTCCGAGTATCTGCATCAGAGGAGAAGGACCTGGGAGTAATGACCACTAGAGACCTGAAGCACTCCACACAGTGCAAGAAAGCAGCAGCAAAGCCAAACAAGGTGCTGGGATACATATCTAGGGGGATCAGTAGTAGGAGACAGGAGGTTATGCTGCCTTTGTACAGGTCACTTGTAAGGCCGCATCTAGATTATGGAGTTCAGTACTTGTGCCCACACCTCAAAAAGGACATTAGCCTGCTGGAGAAGGTCCAGAGGAGTGCTACATAGATGATAGCTGGTCAGCAGAGTAAGGCATCTGAGGAGAAGTTAAGGGAACTGAACATGTACTCCCTGGAAGACAAGAGCTAGAGAGAGAGAGGAGATTATTGGGACATTCAAGTACTTGACAGGGATAAATAAGGTTAATGAGGTAAATCTCTTTAAGATGAGTGGCAACCATAACACAAGGGGGCACAGTCTTAAGCTGGAGGGTGGGAGGTTAAGGAAGGAGGTCAGGAAGCACTTATTCAAAGAGAGGGTGGTGGAAACTTGGAATGCGCTTCCGGAAGATGTAACCTCATTGAAGACAGTGGGCAGCTTTAGGAGAGGATGGGATAGGCATAGGGGGAAGGTAAGGATCATTGGTGGTGAGGATGGGAGGAATGGGGAGGGAGGGCAGGGACATTAGCTCAAGCTATGGACCCTGCAATACAAGTAGATTTGATAGACCAAATGGCCTTCTTCTGCTGGCTTCTTCGTATGTTTGTATCTTTGTATGTATAAGACAAGTTCATCGGTAGGAAGACGGGGGAGGAGGTGTTTCTAAATCACTGTCACAGCACAAAAAATGTTTGGTGCCCTGCCAAGCAAGTGGCATGAAATCAAAAATGAGCATTTGCAGAATCAAATTTTTACTTTCGCCGCAAAACATTATCTCAGAAACTCTACTGTGCATGCACAGGTTGGAAACCACTAAATTTTAAAGCCTTATAGCTCAGGAACCCTTTAATATTTTTTTAACAGACTTGTCAAAGGCACTACCTTAGGACATGCAAAGGTCCCTTTCAAGTTTCAGATAAAAATTATATTCCATGTAGGCTGCAGGGGAGAGCAAAAAAAACCCATGTTAAGTATTGGAAAAAAGTTGGACATTTACAAAAAATGATTCATGCGGATTTCATAAATTGCACAAGCTGCCATCACAAAATTTTCCACTGATCAAGACCTTGCCTCCTAGACAACACATACACATTTTCAGCTGGTTTCATCAAACAGAGCCAAAGATATTAATGTGCAAAGCTAGGGGTTTAACATTGAACAGGCTACTAAACTCTATCTATAGGGGCACTATCGTGCCCCTATAATATATATTTATTACTTGGTAACTAGGTAAGGTCCACTAGCCAGAGGTGCCTGTCTTCAGGGGCAACCTGGGAGCACTGGGGAGGTTAAGTGACTTGCTCAGAGTCAAATAGTATGCCAGTGGAGGTTGTGAGATCAAACTCAGCTCTGCTAGACATATCAAACTCATTCACAACTCATTATTCTAACCTTCAGACTCAACTGCTGGCCAAATAAATAATAATAATAACAGCAATGGGTATAAAACATTGCAAATAAATCACTTTACTTTCATTGGTAGGGGAGGTGAAGTGAAACAAATCATTTATTTTGATTCCAGCTCAAAGAACAATGTATATGTCCTAGTAGTAGTTCTGGTACAGAGATGGGCTACACAGAGTCTGAGACATGAAGCATCTCCTCAAAATTAGTGAGGCACTATGACCTTCAGATAGAGCCCTCCTGTCCTGTCTGCTCCCCTTCTTAGTATTTTTGTAATTTTTTTATAAAAAATATTTTTCAAAAAGAAGAATTATTATGTTGTTGGATGTTGTACACTTTTTTTTAAACTTTTTTGTTGATTTTACAAGAAAAACAGCCTGAAACTATTACCTAATCATACATACTTATTTTGTTGCTGCATGACTTCATGAGAACTATGCCTGTCTCATGGCACTGTAGACTGCAAGCCATGCTTTTGTAGTACCCAAGTCCCAGTCTCTTTCCTGCTTATTTTACTTTTTCTAAAACTAAGAAAATTGTTGCATTCTGCCTTTTTCTGCTTTGGAATTTTGTTGGTCTCTCTCTCTCTCTCTCTCTCTCTCTCTCTTTCAGACTAACAAAAAAACACTCTTTTTTTCTGTGGAGTCTGCAACATTTGCACAGTTCTGTTGTCTGCTCTGCACTCAGCTGTTGTCTGCTGTTGGATTCGTTGGTCTCTCAACTCTCTCTTTCTCTCTATCTGACTAACAAAAAACATTCATTTTTTTACTGTGGAGTACTCTGCTGCAATGTCTGCACTCCTGTTGTTGTCTGCTGTTGAATTCATTGGTCTCTCTACTCTCTCTCTCTGTCTCTCTCTCTCTCTCCCTCTTTCTGACAAAAGAAAAATTAAAAAGTTTCATTTTTGTTGTTTTTTTTTACTGTGGAATCCACACACACACACACACACACACACACACACACACACCTGTCTCCTTTCAATGCAAAGCCCCAAATGAGATGATTCACTGTTTCTATGGGATGTCCTGTGGTGGCTGACACACAGGACTGACTAGAACTTTAGTCAATCCAAGAACAAAGACCCTAAATGGTTGGCTTCCTCCATTCCCCCTCTCTTGAGTGTTTGCCTTTGTTGGTCATGTGAGGGTCCAGACACTTGAAAGAATTTGGTTGAGATAAAAAAAAGTTTTTATTTTTTATTCCTGTACGCTACCCTGACCTTGTTCAGTGAGTTGCATGCAGTACTGGTGGTGAGAGTGTTATTTATTGATTGTATAGCACTTCCAAAGTGGGCTAACTTGGCAACTTGGGTCAAGCCAAGAAAGGTTTGGTATTAAAGCTTAGAGCTGAGTCAGCCCACCCAGTCCGGGAAGATTCAGAAGTGCAGCAGAGCCAGTCTGCCCATTCCTAGTGTCATCCACTTTGGAGAGTTACCCTTGTTGTTATATGTAAGTTTATGTGGTACGTATTTGTTAGGTAAAATGTGAGATTAGTTTTACATATCTCCCACTGTGAGTTAAGTGATTTGTCTTTAAAATATTTTTCCCATTCCCATAGTGCTAGCCTTTTTCTCATGCAACCAAAATTTGCTGTGTGATAATCCCACTTGTTTTTTATCAAGTTTTCCACTCTCCTGTTGTTTCTCCAGTTCTGTTAGTTGGTGTAGTTTCCAGAACAATTAAGTTTTTTGAGCCCAGTTGTGTGTCAGGATCAATAAGATGCCCCTCGTCATTAGATAAGAGGTGGAATCTGTTGGTTAGAGTAACAGAAATTTTTTCACCAGTCCTACCCCTTTTACTTACTTTTCCTCCCTGTAACATTGGCCAAATGCTTATCATCATTCTCTAGTTTCAGATCATCTTCATTTCTAGCTCACTTCCTCCTACATCTGTCCTGTGTATGAATTTCATTATCAACCTGGAGCATGTTAGTTACTTCACTGTTTACTTTCTCCAGATTGTTTATTCTTTCTAATCTACTGATACTAGTTTTCATTGCAATTATTTCTTTCTAGTTCTAACATATATTTACATTCGTTACATGAAGCTTCTACCAGTTTGTCTTTGGTGCATATTCTACAGCTGTTGTAAACCTTCATGGTGTTGTCCCTGATACATTTAGTCTGGCATTGTACAATTCAAATAATAATAACTTAGATGAAGGATAGTAACTTACACTTCCTGGCCTCTCTGACTGACATTGGAAGACACTGCCTCTGTTAGTGTAGCCTCCACCCAGTACTTTTTGACACTTGTGCAGGCGTCTGTGTTTGTACCCTCAGGACTGGAAGTGATTGACAGTGCACATCTGATTCATTGAGTTAGAATTGGCACTTAATTTATTGCTTTATGGCTCTCACAGTCAATTTCCATCAAAATCACAACTTCAAGATGCTATGCTGTCCCCTAAGATTATGTTAAATGCTGCAGTAGCTCTCAGAAGAGTTATCTAAAATTGGCAGCTGGCTGGTTCTCCAGATGCCCAGAAATCCTTCTGGCCACCAATGATTTCTCTGTTTCCTAAGAGAATGGAGTCTATTGTAGGTTTTTTAATATATTTTCTTTTGTAGTTTTTTTTGGGAATAGCTACAGATAGATCAGAGAACAGAAGGGATTCATACACAGAGCTTGTCTATCAGACAGCTATTTTTCCTGGCAATGGGTACAGTACACTAGCTCAGCTGTGCTGAGTACACAAAGGGAGCTTTTAGCTCTTTGAATCAGATTAGTGCTGAAGCTGTAGAAGAAAGCCTGGTCCTTCCAACCATCCTCCTCACTAAATCAGTTTCCATCACCATGCTATTATCTGCATGTCACATCTCACTCTATTAGACATAGTATTCTCAAGCTTAGTCTGGTAATCAAAGAGTGGCGTGTCCCCTTGGGCCTCTGCCTGGCCTTTGCTGCAATACAAAATATTTAAATTATTCTAAAAACACTAAACAAGTTCGGATTTTTCAGATGCCATGCTTTGCACATTACCCTTATATTATCATAAGTGATGTGCTAGACGAGTATGAGAATGGTGCTGTCTAATAAAATGGGTCAGGAAAATAATGCATTCTGATTGGCCAGGGTATGTGCATGGTGTGACCACTTTCCACAAGTATGAAAAAGTCCTGGCAATGAAAACACAGTATATATGCAGTGCATAAAAAAGTTGATGTGCTAAACTTTAAAACTTTAAAATTAAAAAAAGCTGTAATTTAGCTCTCTGTTAATTAAGAAAAAAACAACCAACATTACTGTACAGTTAAAAGACAAATGGCATCCTTGGAAAACATTTGCCTTTCACAGAGTCTCTTTTTTGGCACCAGCAGCATATCTGTAAGTGCCTGTGTTGTCATGCATACTCTTTTTTTTTACATTTAGTCAAGTTCAAAGGCCTATTCTGTTTGAGTAATTTAGCTGCATGATGTCACTGATGGTGCCAGTGATATGGCTTTAGGTCCTGGATTTGGAAATCAGACCATTACACGCCTGGGAAACACTACTTTAAATATATGTACTCTAAATTATGAACATCAACTGGAGCTGTGTGTGTGTGGGGGGATCTGCACGCACTGTTAGATATCCTTTGCCACAGCATCCATTTCCTGTATAGGAAACTTAGTACAGCTATATGATATCAAGCAGTAGAGGTTAGGGGGCCTGTGTTTGATTACCCAGAATTATTTTTCTTCTTTGTCACTACAATTTATGTAGTATCAGAGAAATTGTTAAATGCCATTGCAGATGATAGTGATATACTTTCAGCAAAGTTTAAAGTCCTACTAAGACTTTGAGGTTTAAATGCAACTTGGGAACCATTATTTCAAAAAGACAAATGATTCATTATGAAAATTCACTGCAACTGTGTGTGTAAGGAGGGGAGGTCTGCACTCACTGCTAGATGTTCTTTTTCACAGCATGCTTCTCCTTTATAAGATGCTTAGTACAATAGTAAAGCAACAGGCTACCAAGCAATACAGGAAAGGGGACTATGTTCGATCTCCAGTGAAAAATGTTTTTTTCTTTCTTACTACAATTTATGTTTCATGATAGACATTGTTAGATCTCATTACAGATGACAGGGACATATTTTCAACAAGTTTAGAAGTTATATACTGCTGATACCTTGAAACAGTTTACTCCACATTTTGAGATTTAAATGCAGCTTTGGAAATATTACTTCAAAGGTGCTGACTATTAATTAGGAACTTCCACTGCAGCTGTGTGTGGGGGAGGAGGGTCTATATTAATTGTTGAATGTCCTTTGCCATGGTATGCATCTCCTGTCTAAAACATGTACAACAGTGGTAGAGCTACAGGCTATCAAACAGTAGAGAATAAGTGCAAAAAAAAAAAACATTGCAAAAGCAGGGTAGGGTCAGCAGCAAAGAAAACTCATAAGCGGAATTACATATGGTCTGTCCCTATAATTCAGAATATATGTTGCAAAATAATTGTGGTAAGCACAAGGAAACCACTCTTATTAAACACTTCCCATTATAAAACACATTGCACCATATAAAAACTGGACATGTGTGCAACTAAGCAAATGTTAGCAATGTGAAGGCCAAGAAGCAGCATAAACAGTGAGATACAGGCTCACCAGTCTGACAATAGATACGGCTATGTCTTTCAGTACTCCATACTCAGGACACTTCTCAATGTAATCCATCACAGGCTGTTATTCAAAAGTACTCTAGTCCACCTTCAAAGAAAAAAAGCATGCCAAAATAGCAAAACTGAAGAATCCAAAGGAAAGTTGGCCATGTTCTGTGGTTGTGCCTACAGCTGTGCTGTACTTGACGTATCTATGTGCAACCACGTCATCATCAGAGCAAATAGAGAACAGTTGTTATGGCCAGGGTTGAACATTTTTTCTTTGACACTGCAATTTATGTAGTAAGAGATAAATAGTGTGAGAAATAGTTAGAGGTCATTGCTGATGTTAGTGATAGATTTTCAACAAGGAATGGCATTCTGTACTGCTGATAACTTGAAAGGATCCCACTCAGACTTTGAGGTTTAAATGCAAATGGAAACATTACATCAAAAGTCCTTTGCCATAGCTTGCTCTTCCTGCTGTGGAATCTTAGGACAGTATTAAAGATGAAAGCTACTAAGCAGTAGACAATTTGGGGTCTGGGTGTGATCCCCAAAATGGAACATTTTGGTTTTTTATCATTACAGTTGCTAGATACTGTGTCTCAGAGCCCATCCCCCAATCCATTTCCCTTTTCATTGCCAGGGGCTGTCTTTTTAGCCACATAATTATTTCCTACAGACCAGCATTGGTGCCTTTAATAGATTTTTTTTTCTAAACTGCATGCTTTATGATTTGTTGAAAATCCTGTTTTCTTTCTCCCAAGAAACTCTAGAAGATGTATCACATATTATAGCACTGAGGTGTCAGGTTGTTTCTCCATTTCAGGCGTGTGAGTTTACACAATAAACCTCCCACATCACCCTCACATTAGCTACTCATACACCGACAGCCCCTGCTCTGTCCAAAACAGGTTGGCAACTGCACAGGAAGTATAAGACTAAGTTTAACAGCTCTAGATTTGATTCCCATGTCCTGCTTTTACTGCCCTTCACATCTAGATCTCATCACACCTCTCTCCACTCTACTCTGCTAGCCCCTAGCCTCATCTTTTACCTTCACCATTTCTCCCTACCTTCCTTCTTAAACTCTCCCTGCTGTCTCTGCACATTAACTTTCTCCTATAATGCACTTTTCTTTTTATGTATTCAACTCTACCCAAACATCTGCTGATACAGCATCAGACTTTACTGCCAGAACCCAGCATTACCTGGCTGTATCACGTCATGAATTGTCATTTATGAACTTTGTATGTGCCATTAGCTCAATTGACATTGATACCTTGTATGTTACATCCATATGTCTCAATTGACAATGATACCTTGTATGTTATGTCCGTATGTCTATGTAAATGACCCAGGACCCCCTTGTGAATGAACTTGCTCAATGGAATTTTTCCTGCAATAAACTTGAACTTGAATTTGAACACTAAATTGTTCTTTTTTTCAACATTTTTATAGGCAGCACTGCATTGGCACTAAATGCACTTTTTGTGTGTGTAATTAAATTGCCACATTTTCAATCTATTTTATTATGCTGGATTCCTATCAGTATAAACTTCCATCCTTTAATGATTTCAACCCTGCTTTGGTTGTGCTTTAAAAAAAGGGAAGTTGACCATTCATTATGGACACACTGGTCACAGCAATGAGAGTGCAAAATAGCTTTTATGGGTACTTTCTGACTGGTATCTCATGGTTCTCCCACCGTTTATGCACAAGGAACCTTTCTTTAGTTTTCTCTCACAACACAAAAGGTCTGACAACATTATCACTTCCTTCCCATTCAACTGCTGCTTGCAGCCTCCAAAGGCCTACAATTATCAGACTTGATAGGGGTTACAGTAGCACATGAGTAGTAATAAAACAAGAAAAATGGCCTGCTGATGCAGTGGAAAGGCATCCATTTGCAGTACCAACATCCTTGGTCGGAAACGGACTCGGGAGTTGGAGACCTGGCTGGGGGGAGAAGGATTATGCATCTGAGGAAGTGATCTCCTTCTCTGGGGTGAGGGAAGGAAGAGTGTGCAGCACTATGTGGACCCCTGGCAGAGGCTGGGGGTACCATTGTGGACGGTGCCACACGTAAGGGGTGGGGCGGATGCTGGCATCATTGCACATCCCTGCCCACAGGAAAAATCATCAAAAAGCATCGCAGGCTGCTAATGATGACTCCTGCCTCTAATGCCACTCCCTGCTGCAGACCCCTTCCTGGGGGGGCAAGCCAGGGCTTCATGACCATATATCCTGGGGGGAGGCACCTGCCCGGTGGCTCTGCAGAGGGGGGCAAGCCTGGGGATGAGGGGCAGGTACGCAGAGGACCACAGCCTCCTGTGGGGGGGGCAATAGCCAGTGGACAAAAAAATAAATAAGTAAAACAGGAATAAAAATAACTGAAAGGTTTGGGCTGCACTTCTCCATATTACAGTACAGTGCACTCATTTACATTTATAAAATAAAACTATAAAACAGCATATATTTCAGGAGAGGAAGCCATGCATTCAGAAACCACCAAAAGTGAGGTTCTCAGAATCTCGTGATCTGAGCAGCCAAGCTCATGACTCAGATGAAAGATGATTTAAAGGGGATGGAGATACTAAGGAAAAGGTATGGGAGCTGAGAGAGAATGACTCACTCTGTGAGTCAATGAGGTCAAGTGTCATGGCATGCAGCAGGTCTGCCACATTCCCACCAAGTAACATGCATCACAGGGTTGACAACTAGGCTTTCCCCTACCCTCAGCTATCCCTACACCACTTGAAAGCTGGGTGTTCATCCACTCTGCTTCATCTGCAATGACCTGAACAGTCACCACTCCTTGTGTCCTGCACTACCACAGAAACATAGCTCTGCTGCCTCAGCACAGATATAGCACAGCTGTAATAGAAACTGAAAAAAAACAATGATCAAGCATAATGATAGCTCACCTGGCTAACGCAGGGAAGACAGAATGACAAGAAAAATATATCTCCTTAAACTTGGGAGTTGAAATGGTTTTGACTTGAAACTATTCCACCAGCCAGTACATAAGGCTTCTGTAAGATCGCAGAAAGTTCCCAGTGGAATAGGGGTTTGTGACTTCCTAACAATTTCAGGGTAGACCAGATAAATCTGGAAGGAGAGGCAGGAAGCTTACTCAGGGACCAAGATGAAAAAGTTTTATTTACATGGGATAAGAAGAATAACAAAATAACAGTTTTCTACAAAACTAGAAGATAATAGAATCCACAATAAACCAACTAGATTAGGACCAACAATTGGTCGAACAAAGAACAGGGGGTTAAACCCATTTTTGTCCAAGTCCTGTGTGCACTTGGCTGAGCTGCTAGACAGTGGACAAGTCAGCTGCTCAGCAGGTGAGCATTGACCCCACAAAGTGCTTTTACACACAGGCCAAATGAGGGCATCCTCTGGATGAACAGAACACAAAGAGGAACACTGCTAGCTAAACAGTGAAGAACTTTGTGATCCTCTGTGGCTCCAGGCAAAAAGCTGAAGACCTCTTGTTGGCAGATGATTCATGGCATTGACCACTGGTAGGCCCCTGGCACCCAGGACACCTCCTAGGAAAAGACTGTTGGCGATGCAACCCTCAGGCAGTCTCTATGGAGCAACACAGGCACATGCACACTCATGGATGAATAGCAAAATAAGAAAAGGGCCATGCACAACATTAATTGTGGTCCCTCATGCTTGATCCAGGGCAGCTCCTAAGCTGACTCACTACTGCATACCTCACTAGTAGCTCTCTACCATGTACCGTCATAGGACTGAAGCTGGAATGCTTGTTGTGGAACTTTGAGACAGGCTGATGTCACTGGAGGTGGTTCTGCAGCAGATGGCAGATGGGCTGGGGACCTCCCAGGACAAGTGTCAGGCTCTGAAGAAGCAGGTCTGGGCAACAAAGGCAAAGCTGGATGTCAAGTACTCAAGGATGCGATTTGAGGACACAGTTCTAGTAACAAGGAAACAGTTCAGATTTCAAGCAGACAGTTCAGTTCTTGCAAAGGGTGCAGTCTCTAGAAGGTGCTAGGCAAGCTACAGCACAGTCTGGGTTGGGTGGGGCTCAAAGCACCTCCAAAAGACTCTGTGGGCAACTTAGGCCATGGGCCCATCCATCCCCAAAGGGTAGTGTATCTTCAAAGATGTTTTTGCTTTGGCTGCTCTGCTGCCACATTCCTTCATTACCAATATTACTAATCGCCCTTATGCCTGTGTCTATGGAACTTCTGGACCTGGTCCCGCCCTCTTTATGAATACTAATGAGAGTTTTGCCCAGCCCTACCAACTAATCAATGCCTGAGGGCCTGGAAGCTTGGCCCTCACAGCCAGACCCTCTCCTACAGGTCTTTGTTTGTTGGCCTTGCCCCTTGAGGAAAACAGCCCAAAGCAGGACAAATGGGCTGTCAGCTCACTGTGTCCCTTGTCTGCCGTCTTTTCTGAGTTAGAAGGTATTAGACCACTACTCTCTGTCCTTGTTTTTCTGGGGCTTTTAAAATGTGATGCTCCCTTCTAATGCTTTTATTTTGTCAGCACTCAGCCCACAGATTTCTGGTCCCCCTCTTTTGGGCTTCTATCTTTTGGGGGCACTCCAGTGCCAGCAGCTCTGAGAATCTTAAATTTGGGCTACCAGTCCATGTTTCCCCTGTTCTCCTGTCTGTTTCTTCTCCCTTCCCCTCTCCCCAGTGGTGCAAGTTAAACCCCTTTGGGCATACAGCCCACCCACCACCACTGCCTGGGGATGGTCTCTGCTGCAGAAGGAGTCTAGAAATGCAGCCAGGGAGCCGCACTCTCACCCGGCTTTCTTTTGGTGGTGCTGCTGCTATGGCTGAGTGGAACTTGGAGGTCCAGGGCACCTGTTACCACCCAGGACCTATTTGCAGCTACACCAATTTGATCCAGCTGTCAGAACCATCCTTGCTATCACTACCTACAGGGACCCACACAATGGACCACATCAGGGAGCTGTACTCCACCCGACCCACAGGACTTTTACTGCTGGCTCTGTTTTGATGGGAAGAGATGCTGGGGGAACCAAGGACCAACCAAAGGTATGTGCTTTACCTCAGTGCTCACTGCATCCTCCAACCTCCTGGTCTGGCTGCTGATTCCCCAGTTAACCACTCTCCAGTCCATTTTTAGGGCAGGGGAGGTTCCACTGGCCAACCCCAGGGATTGGGGCACCATAATTTTGGAGGGTGGGTCTTTTGCCAACAGCCCTCCTCCTCAGTGCCAAACAGCACAAAACTAAACAAGGGAATCAGAAGAGGTCTAGGGGAATAGAGGAAGCCCAGGGGGGTCCAATGGAGCCACATAATTAGTTTTTTTTACTTTTTTTCTGACCTGGGGAAATGGTCAGTGTTCTTCTTGTAGTGCCCCCTAACTTTGAGATACTACATTTGGGGTAACTCTGTCAAGGGCTGCAGAGAGGTTTGACCCACAGGCAAAGAGGGAGACAAGAAATGAACAGGAATTATATCTGCTTTTGGAAAAAGGCTACCACCAGGTACGGTCCCTAGTCCAAAGAGCATTACGGGTGGGTAAATCACCAGCTTGATCAAAGCTGCAAGGCACTCATGTACAGGCAACCTTGTTATTGTGATAAAATTATTCCTTTATGCATTAAAGTGAGGGCCAAAAATCACCACCATATACTGGATTAGGAGACAGGAGGAGGAGAAGATGCCCCTTCACACAAGCCCTTTAACGGAAAGTTTCAATTTTGTTGCTTGAGATGTTTTGTATTATGCACAAGCCTTGCCAGAAGATAGGGCTTAAGTTTTTAGTGCATTTAATGCACCCTCAGTCAAGCAAGAATCACCACTGGAGTCATTGAGGGCAAGAAGAACAGTGCTGCTGCTTCTACTACCCCCACCAATAAACCAAGGGGCCTAGCCCTAACCTTTCCTTTTTCATTGCCACAGACTGCTCTGGCTCCATTTAGGCAACATCCACTCCACTACTAGTTTAATTCTGCCAACTGGGCAGACAGACATCAGCTGGGGGACAAACTGCTCTAGTGGCTCAACCCTCTGTCCAGAAAGAATCACCATCAGAGACCTTGAGGGTGAGAGAGAGAGAGAGAGAAAGAGAGAGAGAGAGAGAGAGATCATTGCAGCTTCTTCTACCTCTTTCCCTTCCACTGATCCACCATGGAGCCTATGCCATAACATTTACTTTTTTGGAGCCAAAAACTTCAACGGTACTGTTCCAGCTGCTCCTACAATACTCCCACTACTGGTTTAAATCCACAAATTGGGCAGACAGACAATGGTTCGGGGGTGGAGTTTTGTGAACCCACAATATTTGAAAAAAAATAAACTGTTCCTGTGGCCTGACATTCAGTCTAGCAAGAGTGTTAGCCAGAGACCTTGAGGGTGACAGGGATCTCACTGCTGTTTCTACTACCTCCCTCTCTTCCACTGATCCATCAAGGAGCATAAACCCAAACATTTACTTTTTTGGCACCAACGAGTGCACCATCCCAGTGGCTCCCTATACTACTTTGAATACTCCAATTGGCAGACAGATGATGGTTTGTGGGCAGAGTTTTGTGAGCCCTCCAAGATTTAAAAATGAAACTGTTCCTGTGGCCTGACTCTCAATCAAGCAAGAATCACCATCAGAGACTTCAGAGGTGAGAGGGAGAGCACTGATTCTTCTACTATCTCCTTCCCCTCCATTGATCCACTGAGGAACCTAAGTTTCATTCTCGGCACCAATGATTGCGCTAGTATCATTCCATCTGCTCTTGCCCCCACAATTGGTTTAAATTCATCAACTGAGTTGATGGATAACAGCTCAGGTGGCAGTTTTTTGTCAAGAATTGCCTCCAGAGACCTTAAGGGTGAGAAGGAGAGCACTGCTACTTCTACCGCAGTACCTGCCTCCCCTCGATAAATCCACCAAGGAGCATAAATACACACACCCTATCTTTACTAATACTAAAAGGCTCAGCAAATACAAACTGCAAATCCTGCTAGTGGATAGCAACATAATCCTGGTGTCATCCTGCCAGCAGCCATCATGTTATATGACAATAGCTGCATACAAACAGTGCACTGTGGGTTACATAAATTAAGGTCTCTTTTTACAGGCGACTAGGTGAAAGTTTAGTTATTTGGTGTAAACACCTAATAGGGCATGCTGAGAGGGAGAAGACTTTATTGACTGCTGGTGATGAAAATAGCAACATTGTGGTACAACAACTGGATCAATAGGTTATTACAAGTCACCTAAAGCAGGACTGAGCAATGATCATTTACTATACTATGTGTGAGTAATAGATGAATAATCTGCAAGTATTCGGGTTTGTCTCAGATAATCTGTTGGGTTGGATTAAGTAAAGAATAAGGCATGGCAGAGTGGAGATTATCCTACAGCATGCTAATCTACTAACTGGTCAACTGAAGTCCCAAGCAAGAAGTGTTAGGGACTTCAAATACCACAGGGTACATTGACACAGCATAATTCCCCTGATGGAATTGCCTTATTCCACTTACAAAATGTTTTGTAATGTTAGTTTTTAGCAGTGCAGTAGAGTTGTAAATTGGTGCTATATCTTTAAATAGTTGACTTTAGGGCATTTGCATAAATTAGATGTACAGCAAGGATTAGGTTGCAACTGGTAAAATGCATTAGTTGGATTTGGTTGCATTGCAAGGAGTGGGATTTGGTTTTATTTATTTATTGAGAGCTTGGATTAACACTTTTGAGCAGAAAGCTCTTTCATAGGGTCCACATCAAGTCTGACACAAACAAGAATACAGATATGTTCCACAGATGCAGACACAGCATGAAACAATTGTCTCCAGGCATAAATTCTAACAACAACACTCTAAGCATGTACAGGGTGCAGAGTCAAAACAAAGGCTAACGTTTCACTAGGTAATGGTAACATAACATGAGAACACTTGTTTAAAAGGAGAATTGTACAACTAACAACATAGGCAGATAGTTGAATTGTGCCTGAGTTAAAGAAAGAAGGAAGGTCTCATTCCAGTAGAGAAGGACAGGGAAGGGAGGAGGAAAGTGTGGGGAGGGAGAAGGCAAGGAGAGGTGGGAGGTAGGAAGGGGACTGATACGAGGGAAAGGGGACAAATAGCTATCTAGTCAAAGTGGAATAAAGGGAGAAGAGTGTTGGGGAAGGAGGGGTGGAGGAGAGTAGGGAGGACGAGGTGGTGTAGGTAGTGTGGTGATGATGAAGATGCATTGAGATGGTATGGTGGAAAGAGGTATGGAATGACTGAGGGACAAAAAGGGAAGAGAAGGTGAAGGGAGGTAGGATGGAAAATAAATAATTTAGGCGTGGGTAGAAAACCCATGAAAGTGTTAACTTGAACGGGGGCCCAAAAAATGGACAAGAAGAGTAACATTTTACTAATCATAGAGATCACAGAGATTGCAAAAGGTAGGAGCAAGGTAAAGGAAAATTAGTGGTAGCAGTCACTGGTTGCAAGTGAGATTAGATGCTGATGGAGTCTTTTCTGAAAGGTGCCCAGCAAAGTAGCATTGGTTATGTCAGGAGGCAGAGAGTTGTACCACTGCGAAGCTCAGTATGTGAATGCACATTGTCCAAAGGCAGTGCTGCACCATGGGATTCTGAAAGCCTATTTGCCAAAGCTTCTGGTACTATGTGGGTTACATGCAGGGGAAAGAAAGGCCATTACACCAGGGAGTAGCAGTCCCAAGGTGACTTTTTTTGCTAGCAGGCAGGATTGGTATTTAAGCCAGCTGTCAAATTGTAACCAGCTAGCATAGGCATAATAGATCACATGTGTATGTCAAGCATGCAGCACCAGTAAGAAGGTGGCATGCTTTATTTAAGACCATTTTGATATGTTGGAGGGCAGTGTTCGTAGCTGTACCATAAATGACAATACCATAGTCGTTGACAGACACCACACAACTGTGGATGGCAGTGTTCAGTGCTTCTGGAGTGAGATTATGTTTGTTCTTGTATAGAACTCCTAAACGCTGGTTAATAGCCTTGGCTGTTCAGTTGATGTGCTGGGTGAAAGACAGGATAGAGTCAGTAGTTATATCCATGTACTTGAAATGGTGAACCAGTTCAAGAGGGGAGCCAGTGTCATTAAGGATGGTAAGTGGGAAGGTTTTGTGTCTGCTTCGGGAGGTCAAAAACAACATTGTCTTAGTCTTGTTATAATTAAGGATGAGCTAATTATCCCAAAACCACTTCTCTGCAGATGTAAAGGATTTCTGAAGTTGGTCCTGGAGAAGGTAAGGGTCCATGTTGCTAGTGAAAAGTACAGCATCATCAGTGTATAGGTGTATGTGGTCACAGCAAGCTCCTGGTAGTGAATTGAGAAAGATGCTAAAAAGCAATGGACCCAAGATAGATCCCTGCAGGACTCCACAGCATACAAGACTACTATCAAACAGGGTGTTACAAATTTTTAACTTCTGCTTTCAGTTGCTTAAGTAGCTAGAGAACCAGCTTGTAATATCAGAGGAAAGATCAATGGAGGAGAGTTGTCTGATGAGGAGATCGTGGTTGACAGTGTCAAAGGCCTTGGTAAGGTCCACGAAAGTTGCCCCTACCAAGAGCCCTTGTTCCAGAGAGTTATTGACAAAGCCTGTAAGCTCAAAGAGTGCAGTGATGGTACTATGTCCACACCTGGAGCCATGCTGTTGTGGACATTGGAATTGGTAGTTATCCAGATACTTTACGAATTGGTAGGTCACAATGCGCTCCAGGGCCTTAGAGATTGGGTAAAGAATAGAGATTGGGTGGTAATTTCCCCGCAGAGCTTGGTCACCACTCTTGTGCACCAGGGTGACCACTGCTGATTTCCAAAGATGTGGAAATTGTGACTGAGAGAGCGACAGGTTGATTATTTCGTAAGAGATGTGAGGATTTCTTCAAGGGTAAGGGCAACATACTTTAAGTCCAAGAAGTCCCCATTAAATCTAGCTTTCCCCAGTACCTTCTTAAGATAACATCTGGCTTCATTTATAGACACTACTTTGAAGTAAAATGGTGGGTGGTCTCAAGTTGGGGTCTGGACTGCAGTGTTCATACCTGAGGGAGTAACCACAAAGTAGTCAGGGGGAAGAACATTGCTATGGTCTGTAAAGGCTTTATTGAAAGTGTTTGTAATGGCTTTTGGGTCCACGGTAGGGGTGCCATTGATGTTAAGCATGTTCGGGGTAGTTTGAGGGTCTTTACCAGTAATGTATTGGATGTTCTTCCAGAATGTCCTGCTATTGTTCCAGGTGGTGGAAAGGGCTTCTTTGAAATACTTGCTTTTAGCAGTATGGATAGCATGGGTACACTCATTTCTTCCTGCTTTGTACCTCTATAGGTTAGCTTGTGTCCTCAGCACTCGAGAGATGTTCCAGAGGTGATCCCTGTATTTTAGTAGATCAAGAAGAGCAGGGGTGATCCAGGGATTACAAGTTCCCTTGATTTTTGTAGTTTTGAAGAGGGCATGCTTATCACAGGGTGTATTAAAGAGGTCAATGAAGAGTACAAATGCAGTGTCGACTTTGCTGCCTGCCTATACATTAGACCAACTGGTGATCCTCGGGTCACCTTTCAGTAGCTTGAGGTGTCCTGGAGTGAGAACCCAGCTAGTGACAGTTCTGGCAGGAGGCTTGCAGTAGTTATTGGACCAGTAAAGCTTGACAGAGGAGTGATCACTAATACAGTCAAGTAGGACAGAGGTGCCCTTGATATTATCCAGCCAGTTAGATAGCACCCAGGCCAGTAAGGTATTAGTCCCACTTTTGAAGTTCCTTCTGGTTGGGGCTTCAACAAGCTGGCAAAGGTGGATAGCAGATAATGCATCCTTGGCATCAGTGGCAGTAGGGGAGAGCCAGTTTATATTAAAATCTCCTAGAATTAGAAATTCTGAGTGAAGGTTCATCCCTCTTAAAGCATTTAAGAAGGATGCAAAGCCAGGTTTAGTGTGCCTTGTAGAGATGTAAACTGAAAGCACAGTGAGTGTTTTGTTGTGTGCACTGAGACGGAACTTTTTCTTTTATTTCTTTATCACTCACACCTCTTGAACTATTTTGGGAGAGGTCTCTTGCTCCATGCCATGATCCACCTCCCTGAAACTCACTCTCTCGCTCCTCCAGGCCCCACTCTCTGTCAGCTTCCTCAGCCACCCAGCCACCCTGGTTCTGAGTCCCGCGAGGTGGGATTGCCAGATTACTCCTCCTGGCACTCTATTTTATAATCCAGATAGGTGACCAGGAGTGGGGGACAGCAGAGGAGATGAGAGTCGAGCCCAACACTGGGCATGATTGGTGGGAACCCCTGGACCCTCCTTCACTTTCAGGGGGCAGAGGGTATTTTTATGTTAGTGGGTTATGCCCTCTCCCCTTCTCTCCCCAGCAGAGTCTGAGCATACAATGATGCCAAGGATATCTGTCGTGGCTCTGCACCCCGCTATTTGAGCCCTAAGCATTGGAGTGCCTCCGGTCTCCACTGGGGCCGCTGTGGTGCCGGGCTTAACCCTGGATCCCTCCAAGAGAGGAGAGCGGCCCTCTGGATGCTCAATCCTCTGTTTCCCCTGCCGACCCCCCGATGGCCCAGGCTCATTCCCAAACCTGGGTCGCTGATGTGGTGCAAGGTATGGCGTCCAGCACCTCAATCCTCAGCACCACCGGGCTTGCGCCAAGAAGCAACTTAATGGCCAGCATTTGGATTGAATCACCACAACCAGGGGTGGGGATCCCAAGGCCCTGCAAAGCATCCCTTACATAGAACACACATCCACCACCACACTGAGAAAGGTGATCACACCTAAATACTGTGTAGCCAGGAAGCAGGATTGCTGTATCACGTACATTAGGAGTGAGCCAGGTTTCTACTACCGGGAGTATGTCTGGATTATGTCTGGTGGTCCATACTTGCAACCTGTCAAGTTTTGGAAGAAGGCTGCAAATGTTAAGTGATGCCACTGTTAGACCACCAATATTTCTTTGGAGTGGTTTGAGCAGTGGGGAGGTCCAGGATTAGGATGTATATTGCCCAAGAGCAATAAGGACATCACTATTAGTCTTTTCAGGTATTCCTTAAATAGTTTTTTGGAGCGGATGTGTAACCTGTGGTTAGCATGGCATTGCATAGTGGTTCCCTACTTAATGGAGATTTAATAGAAGATTGTCAAAGTGTCATGCCAGAAAGGGTGGAAGAGCCAAGATCCACTGGCATATAGTGAGCCCCCATGTAGCTTATGTGTGGAGGAGGTCAGATTTAGGGGGCAGGTTATGGTACTATAAGTATCGGTCATGGCACTGGTTGCTCCCGAGGGGGCAGGTAGATGCATGCTTGCAATTAGGAGTCCTGAGAGTGTGAACAGAGCCAATATGGTGGTTCCACAAGGTATGAAAATACTTGGGCAAAACATATTTGACTGGTGTAACAGGGAAGGAGAGGAGAATAGGATGACAGATCCTTTGAGGCAGCTTCCCTGCTAACTTAGGCCCTTAGAGACAAAGTACATGTAAAGTTGATTTAAAATGAAAATGCTGTTGGTAAATTGTATCCAGAGGAAATGATGAACTGTTGAGATCCAGGGTCATGTAATTTGTTAAAATTCCTGAAAGTTGATGAACTCTGGCCTGGGCATATGCAAGATGTGAAATCCTTTTGTCTGTATGTTTCTTTTGATCTTTAAAGTCCTCAGAGACATGTACAGTTCCTTTGGGAGCAGGTCAGATGAAAATGTTGATTCAGCTGCAGGACCCAGCATCACCAAGTGTGTCAGACTTATTTACCAGATTTATTTTTCCTTGGGATGGCTTCCAAAAAGTTGATTTAAAATGAAAAAGCTGATGATACCTGAAGGAAATGATGAGCTGTTTAGCTCCAGCATCACAGAATGTGTTGAAATTCCTGAAAGTTGATAAACTGCAGCCTGGGCATATGCAAGATGTGAAATCCTTTTGTCTGTATGTTTCCTTTGTTCTTTAAAGTCCACAGGTACAGCTGCTTTAGGAGTAGGTCAGACAAAAATGTTGATTCCGTTGCAGGACCCAGCATCACCAAGTTTGTTAGACTAGTTGTAGACTTATGTTTCCTTGGGATGGCTTCCAAAAAGTTGATTTAAAATGAAAAAGCTGATACCTTGTGGTGACATTTTTCAGAAATTCAGTTCAGGAGACTTTCACAGATGTGTGCAAGAATGACGTAGGTACTCCAAGCAGAAAAACATGTAAATCCACAAAAACTAACCTACAGACATAGACAAGTACAAACAGCCACCCACACAACTCCAGAAGGCAGAGCTGATTGCATGGTTATAGCTGGTCATGTTGTTTTAAATAGGTATTCCTGACTTTCAACTTCCCTTTTCCATGTGATACGTGAGACTAAGATGGAAGCCTGGATTGTGCTTTCTGTACTTTTTATCTGCTCTGAGTCAGACCTGTAAGTCAAGGCTGTTGATTAGATGTCATGTGACCTCACTCAGGTTCACTGCAGTGCTGTTGATCAGGTTCAAGCAAAGATTTTGTGATGTCCGCTGTTTCTCTCTGCATGCCAGCTACTGTAGGTAACAGGTTATTTTATTAACTTTTAGAGCAATATATGTAGATGTTGTGCTGATGGTTTAATGATGTACAGTTGCTGCCATTGACGTGATCAGATATTTACAGATATTCTGTGATATTTTTAAAGAGATTCTCTCCAATGGCCATAAAGCAGAACTGCAAGCAGGCAGGAATGCTCTAAAGATATCAGAGGCATTTCAGGAAATATTTGACCATGGCAATGCTGCCAGTGTATGCATACATGTTACTGCTCTTGTGTAGAATCATAGTTTTGAAATATCCTTGTGTTTTTATTAGGTGTTAAAATGTTTGTTTTTTTGTTTCTTTTTTGTGAGTGTGAGCAGCACTGAGGCTTTCTGGTTTAGATTTTTGAGTGGGATGAATATTATGTTCCAATTTGCTGGATGGATTTCCTTTGCAGTTTGTGATTCTTGAGCAACATGACTGTGTGTGGAGGGGGTCATGCGTGTGTGTGTGTGTTTTTTATTTGCATGAAATTTTTTTTTTGACACTGCTGTTTGATTTGCAGTGTGACCTTGTTGACCATGACCAATTGCACACTTGATTAATGGACACCTATCATGTCCTCTGAGTAGGGGTATATGCTTGGTTAATGCAGTACCATGTGATGGGGTCCTGACGAAAACAGTAGGCATCCAGTAAGTGATGATACCCTATTTTAAGGACTGATCCACAATAAAACATCCCAGGCTAGCCAGATCCTCAGTAATGGAGTAGAAACAAAAACGCACCCAATGTGGGAGAAGTGGGGTCTCAATGTAGTTGTATGAACATTGGATCAAAGAAATACCCACTGTAAGAAACAAAGACTACCGTATCCACAAAGCGTAGTGACTACATATGTCTGTGTGATAAGGACATGGGCACCGTACCTAAGGAAACCTTTCACTACCTGTTTCTTCCAGTGTTATTTTGCAACTTTTTTTTTAATTGCAAGAGTGTGGTTAGCACATTTATGGAATACATTCAAAGAGCAGTGAGAAAGAAATAAGTGCCTCAGCTGGGAGTTGAACTGAGGCGATCCAGAATACTGTTCTGGTTGCTCTGCCAGCAATGCCACCAAAGCAACTGGAACACATAAATGTGCATCCTGCACTCTTGTGACTGAAAAATAATAATTATCTGTCCAGCACCAGGTTGTTTGTTGGAGAAAGAGTAATGTGCTCCAGGATGTCCCAGTTTCCAGTTGCCTTGGTAGCGCAACTGGTAGCACAGCCAGAACAGCATTCTGGATGGCCTTGGTTCAAGTTCCAGCTGAAACATTTATTTATTTATCTCTGCTGTTTATCTTTAGAGCAATCCCTGCCTTTTTGCAGTACCACTGGCAGTATAGCCTAAAGGTTAGAGTGATGAGCTGTGAACAAGCATGGTACATCCAGCAGACCAGACCTTGGTCTGAGTCTTACAATCTCCACTTGCATATTTTATGATTCTGAGCAAGTCATTTAACTGCCAAGTGCTCCCAGGTCACCCCTGAAAACAGGTATTTGTGCCTAGTGGGCCTTACCTGGTTACCAAAGAATAAAATAAAAAATTAAAAAAATAAAGGTGGACACCACACTCTTGTGACTGAGGAAAAATATGATTATCTGTGCAGCACCAGGTTGTGTACTGAAACAAGAGTAATGTGCTCTGGGTACCCCAGTTTCCAGTTGCCTTGGTGGCACAGCTGGTAGTGCAAACAGAACGGTATTCCAGGTGGCCTAGGTTCAAGTCCCAGCTGAAGCATTTATTTGCCTGCTATTCCTAGTATGAACAGAATCAAATGATTATATCAACAATGGTCCAGCTTGTGACTGAAGTGCAAGACTGTGAACCTGGAGACCCAGGTTTGAATCTCATCAATATTTTCTTACTGGGTAACCTTAAGAAAGCCACTTACTTATCTGTGCTTAATTACATCTAAATCTTTGCTTAAAGCAGCAGTGCAATGAAAAAAGTTATTCCATAAAGCTAATTTTCTGCTATGGTTATGAAAAATATTGGCAGAACTGTTGATTTGGGTTTTCTGGATGCTTCCTGTGCTGTGTACTGTACATTTGAATTTTTATCTGGACTCTTACCCTCCTCAGGTCCTCAATAATATTTCTACACAAAAATGAGTTGTCCATCTTTTTTCTTGAGAAATAATTATTTTAGAACTTTTATAAAATGCTTAAATGATAATGAAAACTGAACATTTTACTACCAAAATAAATTGGAAGACATCTGGCATTGATTAAGAAGAAAAAAGGTGGGGTTATATTTTAACCCATTTTCCTTGTGCTGCTGCTTTAACCTTCTCAAACTCTCCGAAAATCTCCTTTCTCATTTGCATTCCCTGTACTCACTTACTCAATGACGAATCTGTTAGTGGCTTGCAATATTCCCTAAATGATAATGAAACTGAACATTTTACCACCAAAATAAATTGGAAGACATCTGGCATTGATTAAGAAGAAAAAAGGTGGGATCATATTTTAACCCAATTTCCTTGTATTGCTGCTTTAACCTTCTCAAACTCTCCTAATCTCCTTTCTCATTTGCATTCCCTGTACTCACTTACTCAATGATGAAACTGTTAATGGCTTGCAGTATTTCCTGAGATGTGGTGTGTTTGTAAGGTGCTATATACAAATAAATTTATTTTCATTTCATTTCTGTGCTTTTCTTTTATTTTCTTACAGTCAAACTTAAATATGTCCTGGCAGCACTAGAGGGTGGGATAGTGTTGTGGTTTTTGAACAAAGAAAATATGCACATGAAACACATTTTTGTCTTTCTTGCTTTTGCCATGAAACACATTAAAACTTGCACAACTCCAGTTGACAGTGGAGTTAAAAAAACTGTCAATATGATTTTGTGTGCAGTGTGTGGAACAACAATGGATATGGAAGTATGTGTGTTGTGCAACTGGCTTGTAGGTAAAAAAATACAAAATTGACAATAGTTGCAGCCTTAATCTGGTTCTGGTTATTGCTGTTCTGTGGGTGTAGATTTTCAATACATATACATGTGAGCTGATCAGATACAGTAGTTTCCCTTAAGACTTGCATTTGGCTTGCCTTAAATAATTTTGTTTTTTCCATTTTTGGATTGTGCTTAAAAGAAAGAAGAGCATGAATGTAATTGAGAAGATTTGTTATGTGTGGTTATACCACCAGTTGGCTCACAACTCCATAACAAATTTTCCAGCTTCTAAAGAGTCAAATATTAGTTGCTGTTTTTTCACCCTTGGCAGCAAGCTGAATACATTGTACAGTGGCTCACTATCAATTTCATTTTACTATAATCACAAATTATGGCTGCAGTGATTCAATTTCACATGTAAATGTCTGTATAGTTGTATGCATTATCAGTAATTAAAATAAACATACAAACAAAAATGAAGATTCTACCTTAATCATATATTTTCTCTGAAGAACAGCAGTATTAATGCCCATGATTTGTGTCTTGGTTTTAATTTCTTCTTGTTTTTTTTTTTTTTTATTTTACTCGAATTGTAAATTATCTTGATGAAAGATGTATGTGACACTTTCTTTGGCATGTCAAGTACTGTAGGTTTTCAGGAGAACAGCTATTAATTCTGACATAGCACGAGTAATAGTCTTTTTGTTGTTGTTATTTAGATACAAATTATGAATATCATGTCTAATTTAGGGTGGTTGTATTCACTACACATATTACAGAAAACTAATAATTTGAGGTGCTAGAAAACCAGAAAGGAAGAGGGATATTTAGTGCTATAGCTTTGTGTAATCTCACTGCTAAACCATCAAACCCACCATCAACTAATACACTGATTGGCTTATTTTATTATTTTTTGAAAGCAGATACTTATCACCAGTGTACTGATACTACAATTTTCAAAATTGGATCAGTAGGTCCAGTGTACATTGGCGGTGCTCTCCCAGTAAAGCAGCAACAAGACTAAGCCTACTGATCATCATGGCTGCCCCCTCAAAGTTGGATCTAGAAGTTATTAACACAATGCGTACTATGAAAGGTATTGACATGGAGAACCAAAATCTTCTCCTGATCTGCAAAAGATGAAGTGGATGACCAAAAACAAAGAATGAACAAAGAAGGATCCAGCTTATGGTCTCTGAAGACATGTAGCTCTTGCTAGAAAACACAATTAGAGAACAATGGTGGATAATCCAGCTGCTAAAACATGAGCGTTAAAGACCTAGGGAATCACAGTCACTGGAACAATGCATTGTAGGTTTTGTGGGATTCCCTAAAGAGATAAAGGGGGATAACCTACATGCATTTCTACAGCATGTCTTTCCTGTAATGATCAAGAACCAGTGGCTGGAGGAGTATGAAACTGAGCAAGCACTCCCCTCTCTGGCCCTGAGACAAAAACTAGAACAGAGACAAAACTCCCTTCTGGCTAATCTCCTTAAATTCCAGCTGAAGGAACAAACAGTTCAATTAGCATTAGAAAGATGACCACTCATCTGGCAGGGCACAGGACAATGATTTTTCAGGATTACTCAACAGAGGTCTCAGTGATGCAAAGAGCCTAAATAGAGGTTTGGCGTCACTTGTACTAGCATGGGGTCAAGTATGCAATGCAGTACCCTGCAACAGTCCACATTCTTCATATTATAGTACTCCACAACTATGATACTTCCACTAAAGCAAAGAGCTTTATTGAGATGATCTGGCCAGACCAGCGAACCAGGCTCCAACACATTGAGTGGACTCTACTCTGGCCCCTCTGGTTGTAGAAGACAAAGCCAGAATGATCTTGGGGTTGTAAAGGCACAGCCAAGAAACTTGGCAGGCCTCCCGTTGGTGGCATTCAGAGATAATTGAAGAAGAGCAAGAAATAGATGTTGGGCTATATTCTCATTGCCCATACAAAGTCTAGCCAGTAGAAGACTTATCTGAGGCACAAAGCAGAAGAAGGTAAGCCTGGAGGTGAACCTGAGTGCCAACCTATATGCCCCACTATGAACAGACCCCTTGCCAAATCCACTACCCACTGATGTCAATAGAGTGCTGAGAAGGATAGGATAAGACAGGATAGGATAGGATAGGATAGGATCGGATAGGATAGGATAGGAACTTTATTTATATAGCGCTCCTTCCCAGAGGCTCAGAGCGCTTAACAATAATAAAACATACATATACAAAAATAACATATGAGGCAGAGACTAATGCAGTTCTATCTATCCCACCCTCAACAATAAACATTATTCCAATAAAACAGATAGAATAATAACCAGCATTCAAGGTACAAGGTAATAGTAGTTCAATAAATTGATAAATCAGAAGGTGATAGTAGTTATTATCAAGTTAGATTAAATGTCCACTCAAAGAGCAGTGTTTTTAGGTCACTTTTAAAGGCTTCCACCAAGGGTGCCTCCTGCAGATGTCGAGATAAAGAGTTCCACAGGGTTTGTGCAGCAGCCGAGAATGCCTGTTTCCCAGATTGCTGCAGCCCAGGCCTGGGAATTCTCAGGAGGCAACCCTGGGAGGAACTGAGAAGGGCAGGAATGCCAATCCCCCTTCCCCCGGATGACTCAAACCCACCTTCTGGGGCCACAGTTGTGGCAAAGGCTTCACTTCTGAGCAGTGGCTCATCTAAAGCCAAAGATCCCATTGCATGCTTGGGCCACACAGTTCTTTCATCCACCAAAGATTCCACCCTGCAGCAACCATATGAACTGCTGCCAAATACTGAAGGAATCTGATTTATGCTTTTTATTTCCTGTCAGTGGAACTGGGCTGTTTGACAGTGAGGTTAGGGAGATGGGGTAGACAAAACTACCTCCTAAGCCCAGTTGGTTCAAGTACTCTGAACGACCCATACTGTGTCCCCTCTACTCAGTTTTGTAGTGGGTCTGTTGTCCCATGGTTGATCCAGTTTGACCAGAGAATTGGCCTAATTCTAGCTCATAGGGTAATTCAACATTTGGGGTAGCAGGCTGCACATCACTAGACATCTTGTGCTGACTTTTTCTCCTAATTGCTATGCCTTCTGTACTCAGCAGAGACTTTGATGGCACCTTGGCATCTGAAGACCAACCTGAATGGCTGTTGCTTATATCCCCTCTGTCTCTGACTGTGGATTGTTTTTGACTGTGCTATCCTGGGTTGCATGGCAGCAAAGGCCATACCAGACTCCATGTTCAGTGAGTACACCCCGCCATGTGTTAGTGGCACAGTTCTATCTGGTATTATGGTTTACTATGTGTTGCTCACTATAGGGCTTATGTTATCAAGATTTACCAGTTTCAGTGAAAGGGATTTGGCATGTTTAATGGGTCTACCAGGCAGGACCTCCTAATATTGAATGGGTAATATGATGTTATGCAGTGTTAAGGCCTACATACTGCTCCACCAACATGAGGCAGGAAGGGCACACAAATCCCACTTTACCTAAGTGGAGTTGTCAAGACTACATGTCCTGCCTGCATATACTGCTGTAAGACTACACAGGGCTGAAAAGCACTGTTACCCAAATAGTATCAGAGGTGTAATTCTCCTCCAGCTATACCTGGTGCCTGACACACACTAAATTGCTGGCCAATCACCCTGGAACAGGGAACTGGCATAGGGAAGTGGGGATAATGTAAGCAGAGTTCACTGGGGGGGGGGCACTGTGACTCAAAGTGATGAAGAACCTATCCTGCCAGTGATAAAATTATCCATGCATCACCCCCTTTTAAGCCCAAGCCCAAAATGATCCAGGTGAAGGTGTTTCCTCAACCATCTCTACCTCTCTCTCTCCCTCTAGGGATGGGGGGAGAAGGAGGGTTACACTTTGAGATTCTGCTGTAAGCAGTGGGACAGCACAGGCCCTCCTCTTCAAGCCTCATGTGAACAGAAGTCCAGGACAGCCACATACCACTACCCGATGGGAGATTCATAATGGGGCACAACATTATGACTGGTCCTTTTCTTTTTATTAGTGATGCATACGTGGTGTACAGTATGACCAGTAGGCTAAACTAATCAGCAAGCTTCAGTCTTCCACTCTTTTTTATTTGCTTTAAAGAAGTTTTTACATTTTTTCAGGAGTGTTACGATTATGTATTGAAAATACAGTTAACTCTTAAGGTATAGTAAAACAGTTGTAAATAGCTTGAGCAGGTAGACAGAAAATCAAAAAGAATCAACAATGAATGGTTTCCACAGCCTTCTTTCTAACTAAAGACTGGTCAAACCTGTGTTGCTAGACTGTGGGTGAAAAGTCCCAGACATCTTATTTCACAGTATGTGGGGAATATTGTCCTTTATGGTATGATGTCATGCTTATGGCCTGTCATCCTTACCCATCAGCAATTCCAGAAATTAGCAACTCCCTTCAAGCTGGTGTAACAAAGCCTATAATAAGTCTAAGAAGCAAAGCCTGTTGCACTCATGAATTAATCAGAAAGTTAGCTTGCAGTATGCTTTTAAAAAAAAAATGTATAAAGTGCATACAGAATATCAGGTAGTAAATCAAGATAAGATGCCCCCTGACAAAGACTCAGCAGAATCCAAGCTATGTGGTAGCATCTCAGGAGGCTAGTCAGCTGTGCATTTCCCATCTGGTTTTACTGCCTGATATTTGGTATGCTGTGAGTGCAGGCTGATTTATTCGCTTGTTTTTACTCAACTTAAAGTTTTTTGCTCACCAGCATAGAGTGAACTGACTTTTTGCTTAATTCATGAGTGCAACAGACTTTTCTTCTTGGTTTCATTTGGGGCTGACTGCCATCTCTTGTTTGCACAGGTGCTGAACCGTTGGAATCATCGCACCATCTCCACTGGAACTATAAATTGCATTTATTCATTTAGTTTTTGTTTACTGGGTAAGGTGTCGTAGCAAAAAAAATATGACTATTTTCAGACATGACCCGGGAGGTTACAATACAAAATTGGCAGACAAAACAAATAACAGGTATAGTTCAGAGGTAATCAACCATACAAGGAAAAATCTACATGATGTTCTGTGCCATAAACAGTATTGCTAATATGACAGAGACAATGGCAGAAAATTACTCAATAGTACAAAACATAGTAAGCATACAATCATAGTGCAGTAGAGTTTTAACACATAATCCATGGTAAGTGCTACATATAACAGTAACAAGGGGTCAGAGCAAAATTGAAACATTTTGAGAGCTGAGGAAGGGGATGTCAAGCACCCTATGGGGTTTAAAACAAGAAGCATAGGGCATGTTTGATGAGGAGATTGTGATACATCTTTTTAAAAGCAATATGATAAGGTGCAGAGCGAACATCAAGAGGCAGGGAATGCCAATATTTTGGAGCCAGGCAGCAGAAAGCTGAGGTTACTTTTAGGGTTCTGCACCTAGGGGTGTATAGTACAGACAGTCCAGTAGAGCGGAGATTATAGGCGGGGGACAGAGGCACCAGCATGCCTGCAAGAGAGGTAGGTAGATTAGTTCTAATGATGTTGTCCAGCAGAGTACCAAGGGCAAGGAGTCAATTGGCAGATGGAGAAGGCCAACTAAGGTCTGCATATAGCAAGCAATGGTGCTTCAAATATGAGGAAGCCGAGGCATAAAGACATATACTATTGTATGTTGTATCCAACTTACTTAGGGTGGTTTTCGAAGCATTTATGTAGGTGACAGCATCATACACAAGGGATGGAAGTAGGATACTCCTAGAAATAGCCAGTCTAAATGAGGGGTAAGCATCCAACTAGTCCTCTAAGCTATGCTGAGTTGGTAGTTTACTGACTTGCAGGTGTCGATGATGTGTTGCTCAAAGTTAAGAGTTTCATTAAGCAGGGCACCTAAATACTTGAATGAGATTACTTTCGTAAGGGGGGAGCCATTTGTACAGGACATGTTGAAAAGGTTATGGTTTGTTCTAAGTTTGGTTGCAGATCCAAAGAGCACGCCCTGAGTTTTACTTATGTTTAGGACAAGCCTTACGTTGTGGATCCATTCTTGCATTATAAGAAATGCAGATGTTAGTCAGCTATTTATTTCTTCTATGTTTGCAGAGGAAGTGTAGAGCACCAGATCATCTGCATACAAGATTGTTGAGCACCAAGGGGTGTTAGAAGATATGTCATTTATAAAAATGGAGAATAGAGAAGGCCCCTAGATGGAGCCTTGAGGAACACCAACATTGATATGTGCAGAGTCTGACACCGCAGAGTTAAATTTTACCTGTTGTCTTCTATTGCTTAAATAGCTCTGGAACCAGTTTGTGGCTTTCTCTGAGAGACCAGTGAAGCCAAGGCAATCAAGCAGAAGAGGGTGATCTACAAGATCAAATGCCTTTGAGAGGTCAATGAACACTGTACCAGTCATGAGACCATGATCTATAGCAGTAAGGATATCACTTGTAAATTGTATCAGAGCAGTAGAGGTGCTATGCCCCTTCTGAAAACCATGTTGAGCAGGTAATAAGAGGGAATATTTAGAGAGGCACTCGGTGACCTGTATAGCCACTAATTTCTCGAGTATTGTATTTAGTACTGACAGAATGGCTAATAGGCTAAGGCTAATACAATGCTTCGGTGTACTGGAAGGGTATTGACAGCAGAAAAGAGGAGGTCCTACAACCTTAATAAAGATCACTGGTGAGGCCACATCTGGAATACTGTGCTCAGTTCTGGAGTCCTCACCTAAGGAAGGAATGGGCAGGCTAGAGATTGTGCAATGCAGGGTGACCAAGATGATTAAGGTCCAACAGGGCAGATGTTAGGAAAATCATCTGAAGTCACTAAATATGAACTCACTGGAGACCAAACATGAGAGGGGGCATTTGATTGAGACCTTCAAATTTCTAAAGGGAATAAACTAGGTGAACTGTGAGGGACTATTTAGCAGGAGTGCAGAGTCCAGAACACAAGGTCATGAGTGGAAACTGGAGGAGGAAGATTTAAAAGAGATGTGAGGAAGTTCTATTTTATGGAAAGAGTGGTGGAGCTTTGGAGCATTCTGCCAGTGGAGGTGGTGGACACTAAGACCATAAATAATTTTAAACATGGCTGGGACAGAGTGAAAGTGTGCTTGGTCAGGCTGGTAGCGATAAGGAGGCGATCAGGGAAGGATAAAACCCCATATGGATAATAGGTCCTGTGGCACACAGAGAACTCTGGACAGACTAGATGGATCTTTGGTCTTTTTCTGCCATCATTGTCTATGTTTCTATTAAATAAAATTCAGCCTGTATTTGCCTTATGCCTGCAGAGCGCTTTTCCATTTTGTAAATATCTTGCACTATATTTGCCCAATATTCTCCCTGTTTATGTTCCCATTGCAGCCATAAGCAAGATAGCACCTTTTTTGGCATCAGTTAGACACCCAGTTGCATTTTGTGCCGTTTCTCTGTCATATGGTCAGTGAATAATAAAAGCAGCACCACTTGAGAGGTCAAGGGCCCATATTCTGGTATTGAACTACTCAGGGCAGTCTCAACAAAGAGCAGAAGGGTCTGAGCACTGGACAGTCCCAAAAGATGTGTGTGTATGTGGCTTGTGGCTGGCCATATTTTTTATTTCTTTAGTAACTTGGTGAGGTCCACTAGGCACAAGTGCTTATTTTCACAGGGGACCCAGGAACACTTGGGAGGTTAAGTGACTTTATCAGAGTCATACAGTATGCAAGGGGAGGTTGTGAGAATCAAATCCAGGCCTGCTGGATGTATCAAGCTAACTCACAGCTCACTACTCAAACCTCCAGGCTATACTATCAGACCATTCTCTCCAACAAGCTGTCCCCTGTTGTGTATCATGTTTCCCTGTGAGGTACAAAAGAGACATATGGTGATTTTCCACTGAAAAACTCTCACCAAACATATGAGGCTGTGATATTATGCTACCTATGGCAAATTAATCATCAGGCTGTCTTTGAAATTTGAAGTCCTAGCTCAGTCTTCCATTTTTGACAAAGTGACATAGCGGTGGCTAAAATGGTCTTCTGACATGGTAAGTCACTGAGTTTAGATGGTCCTGTTCTTTCCCACTCAATGCTTGAAGGAGTATATATATATATATATATATATATATATATATATATATATATATATGTATATACTACTTGTGGAGTTATACCCCTATCCCATTCCAGCCCAAGTCATGCTCCTAAACTGTGCCTAATGTGAAGATATCAAAAGTAATTGGAGTGTCAAAAGTTAGAATCTTTTTGTCCCCCTGGTAAAGCTCCTTGAGTGAAGTGCCGGGGCACCTATTCAGCAGTGTGTACTTGCATGCCCTTGTATCAATGAAAATTAACTTTTGCAGTTAGCTTTGTCATCTGACTCTCTGAGTGCACTGTTTCTTTATTTGCCTTATAATCTTATTCTATCTTACACTAAGGATTATAGGATGGCAGAAGGCCATGGCCCATAATTGCCATCCCCACTTCTCAGTGAATCACTTTATTACAGAGCATTGTTGTGAAGATATACATCTAACTTAGATTTAAAACCTACAAAAGTTGTTTGATTAACTGTATCTGATAGCAGTTTGTTCCATGACCTTATTACTCTAGGTTGATATAAGTTGTGCCTCAGATTAGTTCTAAATATTACCTATTTTATCTGTTTGTAGTGCCCTCTCAGGTTATGATCATTGTCTCTGTAGTTAACTTGTAAGTCTTCTGATAACTCAGTATCCTTTGGTAATTTATAAAAAGTCAATAAATCACCTCTCTCTCCTCTAAGTTTCAAAACCACAGTTTGAGATGACTTAACGTGTTAGAATAATCAGTGTTCTTAAGATTTAAAATATACTTGGTGAATCGCCTCTGTGCCTTTTCTAGTATAGAAATGTATTTCTTCAAGCAAGGGCTCGAAACTTGGAAGCAATAGTCGAGATGTGGGGACAGATATGTTTTATACAATGGGAACATAATGGCTTCAGATTTATTTGTAAAAGATCTTTTAATGCAGGTAGTTAGGTGGTTTAGTTTTCTTGCTAGATATTTGCAGTGAGTATCACTTTTCATACTATTATTAACCAATACCCCTAGGTCTCCCCTTTTTTGTGATGTAATAGTGTCTTATGTATAGACAGCTAAATATTCAATTATTTTTACACAACGAGGTGAATGTTATTATAGATGTGTTTTTTCCAGACATTTTTTCAATACTGCATAGTATAGGAAACAGATATCAGTTCCATTAATGCAGTATGATATGATTCTAATAAGCGTTTGCTTTAATTAATGGAATGCCCCATTGAGGGTTGATAAAGCTAAGGGGGAACGGGTAGTTTACTTAATTTACTTTGTTTCACCATTGGGTGGTGGTAAACATATGACATCAATTATGAGTGTATTTTAATGGTCTGCAATGTTTGTTCCCCAGTTTTTGTTAATGGGCTCATGCCCAAAACGTGTCAAACTGGGATCAGTGCTTTTGCTTTGTGTGTTTTTTACATTAAAATAATGTTTTTATAGTAAAGCACCTTTTCTGTTATAGCGTCCTTCTTTAAGAGCTTGCGTGTGCTTGGAACTTGCATTTTACCACCCCTAGGTCTCTCATTTCTTCCACTGTATGTAGTTTATAGTCATGAATCCAGTAATCTTGTTTTATATTATTCTTGCCACAATGCATCACCACACATTTATTAAGACTAAACATCATACCCCTCTGATAAGCCCATTGCACAATTTCCTTGATGTCCTTGACCATACTATATTTGCCATTGTCAGTGTGCACTGCCCGGCCCCCCAATTTGAGATCATCAACAAACTTTAATAAATTATTACTGCTGGATACCTGAAGGTTATATGCTTACAAGTTGAACAGTAATGGACCCAGGATATACCCAATGTGGAAAAATTACCATTACCTCTTAACGTTCTGCATCCTATTGCTAACCCATGATGTTACCCACTGGATTATAGATGGTTTAATCCTTAATCTGATACATTTCTCAATCAATCCTACATGTGGTAGTGTATCAAAAGCTTTTTCAAAATGAAAAAAAATAAAATTCACAGGTTCATTCTAGTCCAGTAATCTTGTGACTTTGTTATAAAAGCTTCTGAAGTTAATAATACAACCTCTCCTTTCTGTGAAGCCATGTTGAGCGTTATCCAATAGACCCTTATCTTTAAGATGTGCTAATATGGAATATTTCATTATACTTTGTATAGTTTTAAAATTTATAGACATAAGACTAATTGGTCTATAATAAGCTACAATAATGTTACTGCCCTTTTTGTATATGGGTACAACGATGGCTCTCTTCCAATCTGCTGGGACTCTACCTTCATTCATTTTCTTATTGCCTATAATTGATATAGGAGTAGAAAATAACTCAGCCAATTCCTTAAGTAATCTTGGATGTAGGACGTTGGGATCAGGAGATTTGCTGGGGTCCAATTTGAATAGTTTATTTTTGATAATATCTGGTTTACATATGTTTATGATGCTATGCTTCATAAGATCCAACTTGCTTTGCGTAGTAACATTTGTATCCTTTTTGGTGAACACTGAACAAAAATAGGTATTAAGTATCATAGCCATTTCCTCAGGGTTACTATGCATTTGATCAGATATATGCAGGGGTCCTATTACTCTTGATGATCCCCGTATACTATTAATATATGAATAGAAACCCTTCATATTATTTTTGGTGTGTGTAAGCATAAATTCAGTACTCATGCATGAATGTTTTATAGTACATTTTGATAGTTTCAATCCAGATTTGTATTTTCTAATATTATCTGCCAAAATTACTTAAATGTCCCTGCAGTGTAATATTGTAAGTTATGCCTATGCCATTTCTAGAATTAAGTGTCCATTCAGACTGTTCCAAATTGTGGATCATAGGTAGCTATTTCTAAGTATTGAAAATCTTCTTTAACTTCTGGAATCATCAGCAAGGATTTCCAGTTACTGACAACTGTGCAGGTCAGTACCCTGGGTATTGCAGGAGGTGCCTCTCAATTAATGGGAAAGTAGTGTCTGGTTCAGAATTGGAAGATAACTGAACACTTTAGGGTCTTTCCAGTGCAGAGTGGCTCAAGCATCCACCCATCTCAGTGCATGGGTAAAGTATGCTGCCTGGCAATAGCCCCCAGGTCAGGAAGGGCTAAGCCTACCTTGATTTCTGCCAGCTGGAGTGAAGAATAGGTGGTTCTTAGACTATGTCCTAGCCATAGATATCTGAAGATGAGCCTGTCCTAATTAAATCTTTCAGTCATCATCTGATGCTGTAAGTGGATTGTGATAAAAAATTTAGAGGACTGCCATCTGTCTCATAAGAAATGTACATCAGATGGGATGGGGGGACCAGGGAAAGGTGGTTGTTTGTTTTTTTTATGTTTGTGTGTATTACTTAAAACAGGGGATATGATCTACAGTATAGTACTTTATGGGAGACATTCAAAGGCATACTCTGAGGAAAATGCATTGGATATGCTGTCGATAGGAGAGGGGAAAGGAATGAGGAACTGAGGATCTAGAAAACATGTTAAAACTGAAAGAGGTGGCCTACAATCAAGAAATGTGTGGAGACCCTCACAAGTCTTCAAATAAAGATCACTGTTAACTTGATAAGCTGAGCAGGTGCTGTTGCTCCTAAAGCATCAGTACAGGGAAGGAGAGAAAAAAGCAAGCAAAGTGCAAGCATATCAACTACACAAACTGCAGGCAGAGAAGCATATTGCAGGGCTTCTAGATGTCAGAGGTCAGACCCACACCTCACCTGAGGGGATTTATGCAAACATTGTAGGCCTTGCTTTACTCTTCACCTATCCCCTCACTGGGAGGATATCACCAAGTGCCTGTCCCAGTTACTGATGCTCAAGTTAGACCCTGCACAGAGGAAAGTGTGGGATGTTCCATTTACAGAGGTTTCAAGTTGCAATAGAGGCCATTAATCCATACAAGGTGATGGGAAGGGATGGCATCCATATTGATCTACTATATATCAATGCTTAAGAGAAGAAGTGACAGCATGGTTGGAATGGGTAGTCCAGGAAGCCCAAAAGACAGGAAGGCTGCCACCTACAATGAGAGAAGAGATGGTAACTGTACAGCTTAAAAAGAGTAAGGACCTGGCTCAACCAGGAAGCTATTGGCCAATATCCCCAATCAGCACTGATGCCAACACGTTGGCAAAGGCATTAGTAACATCCATTTACAAATCCCTGCCATCCTTCATAAATGCAGCATAGGTAGGCTTTCAAAAGGGATGTTTGAGTTGGATCACATGTGATCAATGATTAACATCATACACGTGACCTCCACATCCCCACCCCAGCTGTAACCATGGCTTTAGCATTTGAAAAGGCCTTTGACTTAAAAGAGTGAGGTCTTCTTGGGGGCGGGCTGAAGACCATCAAAGTGTGTCCCTCCTTCTGGGCATGGATTGACATAATATGCACAGATCACATAGATAATGTTCTTACCAATGGCACCCTGCTGGCTCCCTTCCCTTTCGAGAGAGGGATAAGACAGGGCTGCCCTCTCTCTCCACTCAATGATTAACAAGGATTGACATCATACAGCAGATTATTAAGCCACTGGCTGTTGTCCTGGGATGGATGAAGTTGGCTAAATTCTCTCCATGAATGAATCTGCAACTTTAGTGCAATTCCTGAAGTGTGGATAGATCCGCAAAGTGCTGCATGTCACCACAAATGGCAGAATTCCAACTGCAAAGTGCAGAATTTCGACAGCAAATAATGGAATTTTGCCATTTGCAGGTGAAATTACACCATTTGCAAGCAAAATTCTGCACTTCATGGGCTGAATCTTGCTGTTCACAAGGACAGCTTCATGAAGTCGAAGTTGCTGAGCGTATGGAAAACATCACAAAACTTTACAGATGTGAATGTCGGCCAATTAGCTGCAACTTCAGCTGTGAATTAAAACTGGCATATCTCTAGCCCTAAGACAACATCCAGGAATCTGAGGCTTACAGATGGGGCTCAGAAATACTGTGATAAACTTTATGCTGATGATTTATTGGTAGTGTTCTCTGACACTCCAGCTGTTCTCATCCATCTTTTCCTTTGCAGTTAATTCTTTTTATTAAAGATTTGCAAAAAATTCAGTACAGTGAAACATTAATACACTCCAAAAATAGGACACAGGCATGGCAGACAATCATGTGGATTATAAAACATCATCTTACATAGCAGTTTGAGTTACTGGACAACAGTTTTATTGGTACAGAAACAGAAGGGCATCAGTTTTGGCAAGAAGAACACTGACAGGGTAACATAGCAGTTTAGTACTCAAAACTCACATCCGGAATTAGGGTCACAATCAAATGGGCTAGCAGGGAGTGGATCCTGATGACAGTATCCTGAGGCCAAAAAGGGTTCACACATAACTGTGTATGAAGGAAGAGATTATCTAGCAAAGTGGGACATCTTGTCCCGGGAGGCCAGGATCATGACAAAGGTCAGCCTGTGGGAAGCAGTAAAAATATTTGTAGTTCCCCACCTTTGGAGAACTAATCTGTAAGCTTCAATGCTTGCCATCAGAAGCCAGTGCAATGGTATTCTTGGAACAGATGCAGCCAATGGGGGGACAGTCCTAGCATAAATAACTGAGGGGAGAGAGTGTCAATCCCAATATCTCACTGCAACACTGGTGTACACAAGCCTGTAAGAAGCTGAGTTTTGGGCAGCTCCATATACCTTGAAGAAAGTTGGCCTCCAGGGCCATACAGCATCAACAATTGTTGTGCCTCAGAAGGCCCCAAAATTTGAGCCTCGTTGAGGCACAGTACCACATGTGCATGAGCTTGTTGTGAGTCAAGAGGCTTCTGGAATCAGGGCACACCTTATAAAAAAAGGACCAAGGTGAGAGCAACTTGCATCTGATATGTCAATACCAATTACCAGCGACCATTTATCTCTAGTCATTTCAGATGTATCAAGAGCATTCTGGTTAATCCCATGGTAAATCATACCTGCAGTCCCCCCCTGTGGGGCTTAAACCATGACAGCAAACCAGCAGAGGTGGTCCTGGGGATGCACAAGGACAGGTTTTTTAAGACAGCCTTGGATGGCACTACATAGTTATGTTTCCAGAAATCCCCCTTGGGTAAAATAAAGTATTTCACAAGGCTGTCATAGGAGTCCAAATACATAGTGTTGGGCTGCCATAAGCCAGAGAGGTGTCTCAGACCTGATGCCTCCCAAGAATCCAAGTTTATCATGCCACACCTACTTTAAGCAGAGGGTTAAACTGGGGGGAATCAGTGCACGTGATGTGAGCAGGGACTGAACCCAGTTCTCCAACTTCTTCTGTGCCTTCAACAAGGGTGACCCAGTGGGCCCTGCTTTATGAAAAGCAGGCAGAGAGGAGAAAAGGTGAGCCCCAAGAAGGGCCCATAGGTTGTGTTGGCATTTGATAACTACCCATGGGGGGGCTTAAACTGGGAATGGAGAGAGCCAGGACATAATTTGTGCACACCTGAATAGCACGTAATATGCATAGAACTACAGCAACCACAGGCCTCCCTGTGCAGTGAGCTCATACTTTGGTCCTGCTGTAGAGAGGGGGTTTGCCTTCCCATAAGAACCAACCAGGACCTTCATATTTGAAAACCACTGCAGCAGTACTCTATTGTCAAGTAAGAGAGGCAGTGTAGCAGTTCTGAGGCCACAATTATGGTATACCATGATGACAGTGATTAAAAATGAGCTACTACAAAAACAGCAACTCATTTTTAGCACTATCCTTATATGCTACCCTGCAAAGGTAGTAATAGAACAGTGCCGAGGGTGACCAGAAGGGGAGGGATAGGGGGGTGGAGGAGGGGAGGGATAGGGAAGAGGGTTTAGGTCATGGGTGTGCCCACTGCATCTGAGCCAGTCCTGTGGTGTTATGATGAGGGTAGTTGTCTCCAGTGCAGTAGGCACTAGGTTTGGGCTGGACCTGAGGAGGAAATGTTGCCACTGCTTGTGGTTGCCATTTTTTTCTTACTCCCACACCTAGTGTTGCCCCTCCTCAACATGCACCCCCCTGGAGTTGATAATCCAAAAATGGGGGCAGGAGGCAAAGCACTAAGTGTTTCTGGAAGTGTGGTCCCCATGAAGTGTATATCACTGATATGCTTTTAGGTGATATACACTTGCCATAAAAGCGATCGCTGTTTTGTGATGGCTGTCATGACATGGAATCATGATTATCTTGTCGTCTTCCAGTTTCCCTGTCAGAGATAGAAGTAGTTTCCAGCAGTCACAATCTTCCTCCAGTTTCTTATGCGGTGAAGTAAGATTATCACACACCGCATCATCCATGTCAGGGCAGACCCCGATACCCAGGTACTTTATACCTTAAGGAACCACTACAGCCACCCCCAGAGGATGCCACATCTGAGGTACAGCACCTGTTAAGAGGCAGAAGTTCAGTTTTATCAGAAGTGGTCTGTAGGGCAGAGATGCCCTGGAAGGCTTGCAGGATGGTAAAAAGAATGTGATTGCCAGTTCAGGCATCCTCAAGAAGTACAAGAAAGTTATCTGTATATAACAATGCATGGCAGTCCATGCAGTATGCTTGGATGCCGTACAAGTGTAGGTGTGAGCTATGGGCAATGGCCAGAGGTTCAGTGGACAAAAACAAATAACATGACAGAATTGGGCAGCCCTGGCTGGTTTCTCTGTGCAATTGAAACATGGAGAAGAGAATCAACTTAGTGAGGACTGGGGCTGTGGGCTGTGTGTAAAAGGTGCAGTTCCAACCTGCATAGTGGGACTCAAAGCCTATCCTGCCCAGGGCAGCATGACTGCGCCCCCACTCCACTGAGTCAAAGTTTTTTTCATAGTTATGACTACTGCCATTACTGGAGTTTGAGTAGATCCAGTCAGGGAGATTAAGGAGAAGAATGCTCTGTGGTGGTCAGAGCTCTGGCATCCATTGACTAAGCCTACTAGAGAGGGATGGATAAGGTTGGGGGGGATTAGCTCCTGTCTGACTGTGGCACCCTTAGCTAAAAATTTGGTATCAGCATGTATGAAAGAAATTGACCTGTAATTGTCTGGGACTGTGCAGTCCTTACCTTCCATTGGGAAGACTGTTATGATAGCATGCTGAATCAATGGGGGAAGAGTAAGCATAGCATTTGATTCTCAGAAATTGGCCTAGAAAGTCAGGGATATCAACATCGGGATCAGTTCATATAAATCAGTCAGGATGTCATCTCATCATAAAGCTTTGTGAGCTGAGAGAGAAGCAACAGCAGACTGGATTTCCTGAGTGGTGAATGGGGCCTCTAGAGCATCTTTTTGCTGTGCCAACAGGGGGGAGATATGGCCGAAATTCATCTAGCTTAGCTCAGTCCAGTGGGCCATGGGAGAAGTATAGCTGCTCATGAAAGGAGCAAGTGATGCAGTTGACTTTCTGGGGCTGAGTTTTTACAGTGCCACCAGATTCTTTTAACCCATGGACATTCTGTCAGACTACTGTTTGTGCAGCCTATAGGCCAGCAGTCTTCCTATGTTTTCTCTCTGCCTCCCAGTTCCAGTGTTGTAAAGGCAGCACTGCTAGCTCTACTTTTCTGGTGGTCAGGGAGTTGAGCTGCATGCAAATAGCTCATAATTCCACTACAGAAAATAGGCTCCACTTCTCTCCAATACCTGTGGTGGGGCTGGCACCCAGCAGGTGAGTAATGTCTTTTAAATTATGTTAGAACCACTTGACTGTGCATCAAGTAATAAGGTCACACCAGCACCTAAAACAAGGGAAACACTGCTGTTTAGGTTGATACCTCATAAACTAATTCACTTCTGTAGGCATACGCAGTGAAGGCAGCAGAATAGTACAAATATATATTTATTCACATCTGTTTACAGCTTGAGCAAAACATTTTTTTAAACTTCATTTATAAAAAAACTCTAATGTCATAAGATTCATAGGATTAATACAAGTCCATTATCGTTTAGCCATTTTCACTTAATTTGTACTTAAGCATAACCCAAATTTCCATCACCAATAAAACAGGAATCCAAGGTTTCCTGGAACTGCTTCATATTAGGACTGTTCACCACTTGATCTGGTAGAGCGTTCCAAGTTGAAACTACTCTGATTTATCCTGCTCCTCTTGTCTCCTATCACTTTCACCCTTTAACTGCCTGCTATGGAACCTAGGGCTCGATTCACAAAGGTCAGTGCAAACTGCACTGATTGCCATTGTGCCGGGGACCCTGTGCCCGATTCACTATGGTGTAGGTTCCTGGTGGCAAAGTCCTGCAACTTATGGCAACTATGGACCTGCGGCAAACAGATGGCGCATATTGAATGTGTGCTGAAAGCCTTGCAATAGCACCATGGACAACAGTCTCTTGTGGCTAATGCCCCTCCCAGCCCTGATCCCCTAATAATATAAAATAAAAAAGCATATCCCTGGTGGGCTAGCAGATCTCCCTACCCCCATCCCAGTTCATGAAATAAAACCGACATCGGAGGTATGGTTTAGCCACCAAAGAAATGTCTGCCTAATTCTGTAGCTCTTTCTGTACCAAGCTGAATCCGAACTCTGGCGCCGTGATCCTCGGACATCGGGACCCCCCTGTGTAAGCTTACTATTGGGCACCCCCCCCCCATCAATCAGCACCTGCATATTGTGGATTCTGAGGTGTTTTGTCCTCTCAGTAGTACTGGTTTTCTGTGAGTCGTCTTGGGGTTTAGGTCTCATAGGCCATATTTCAACTACTCTTGAGCAGCCATCCCTGTGCTCCTCAGGCTGTGACTGGCCCTTCTACATTGGTGTGCCTGCCCAGTGCTGTCCCTTGAACCCCTTCAAACCCCCAGCAACCTAGGTAGATATCCTCATCATGGCAACTCATTCTTCCTTGACTGAGCAACCCCAGGCTGTCCAGCCACTAGCCTGTTAGGTGGGGGACTCGTTACAATATATAACTCAAATGCTAGAGACACTCCTGGTCCATGTTGGCAATCTCAAACTAGCCCTTATCGGCATGGTAGCTAATGTCAGACAGCTGAAAGATCAGATGAACATGTTCGAACAGCACATAGACTCCTGCAAGGAGCAGCAGTCAAAGCTCCTCTACCATATTCAACTGCACGAAGAATGACTGGTGGTTCTTTGGGACAGGGCGGAAGACCAGGAGAATAGGGCCAGGCATAAGAATTTATGCTTTGTCAGGACCAGGATGGAGTGGATGGGCAATCTATGGAAGGTTTTTTGAATGAATCCCTGTCTGTTATGTTGGGTGATAGATGGAGGGGCCCCATGGATGTGGAACGGGCCCACTACATCATGGAGAAGCATGACAGTAACTCCCAGACTCCCAGACCTATTCTGACATACTTTCTCCGGTATAATATGAAGGAGAGAATTCTGAGAGCTGCCTGAGACCTAGGGGAGGTCCACTGGCAAGACTCACCTATCGTCTTTTATCGAGACTTTGCCCAGGAAACTGCTGCCAAAAGGAGGGCTTTTGGTCCCCTTAAAAAATTTCTATATCAACATTACTTTCAAACCACATTTCGGGGTCTTAAGAGCCTTTTAGTTTCTAAGGATGGGAGAGAACTGCTGGCCGATCATCTGAGTGACATTGAGAGGTGGTTGGTTAAATTCTGGCCTACTGTCCTGACCCTGACTACAGATCCCAGAAAACTCTGGGACCCCAGCAAGGATACAGCCATTAGTGGGAACCATCAGCTTGGGAGGAAGTTTCTGGCAGACCCTATTTCACCCGAACAGATGGTTGTGCAACCTGGTATCCCTTCTGCCCCAACTACTCTGGCTTCATCTCCCACTGTATATGCCACTCAGCTTACTTCTCTTGCCCCTTACAGGCTGCCACACTACTCTAGAACAACTTCTAAGCAGTGACAAAGGACACGCTGCCGTTCCCAATTGCCTCAAGAACCTCACCTGAGTGCTCTAGTAGTGAAAGTTTCTAGGGAAGACCCCCCCCCCTTTGGCCCAAAATAACCTTGCAGCCCTACCTGATATGGAAGCCAACACTGTGGACCATTGGGCTGACCTTCCTGACTCCTCCCTGATTGAAGCCGTGGATGCCTTGACTCCTGTGAAACTGGATCTACTATCCTATGCTGCTGTTGTTGCTATGGAACACAGCACTCTGGTGGACACTCCTCCGGCTCAAATCGGGCAGGCTGAATGGCATGCTGGCTGACTCTTTTGCACAATTGCTAAACAATTGTGGGACCTTTTTTCACATTCAGTAGCATCTTTTTGCTGTGGGGACGGGCTGGTAACTGATCCAAAGGTCCCCGGGACGCTCTGTGTGGCATATTTATAGCCAGCTGCACTGGCCTTGTCTGATGTAGGGGCACACATCTACACTTTAGTCCCTCTATCTGAGCACCCCAGCCTGCTTTCCACCCCGGGTGGGTGGCTTGGAATCTCTTCTGAATTCACCATTTACCTGGTTTTCTCTTGCCGCCTGTAGCTTACCTGAGCTGATTTGACCTCCTTCCCCAGTCCTTTGTCATTGCTGAGCCACTATTAGATTGGTAGGAAGGGCACCCTCCTATTTCCCCTACCCTCTTTGCCCTTGCTTCCCCCTCCTCCCCACACACATCCCTTTTCTCCCCAACCCATCCCTTCCCTTCCCCCCACCTCCCGATGTCCCTGTGCCCAACCTTAGGGTATCACTGGTTTGGGGAATACTGAATCTGGTTGGGTCTTAGCACTTCCCCAAGTTTGGATTTTGAGTGCCTGTGAAGCCGAGGGTTCTTTCATTTAGGACTCACTTTCGTTATAAGCCTCAACTTCTATAGCGTATTTAGGCTTGGTTTGTTGTTCTGTGCCAGTTAGTAGTGTTTAACTGTTTGCACTGCAATATTTACAATTTTACTGTGTTTTGCTAACTTGTTCCTGTTTGTTAATCTATTTTCTGCCTTTCTGTTTTCTCCCAGCTCGCTTTTGGTGGGCTGACTGTTGTCCCCCTGCTCCTAGCTGGATACCCCTTCTCCTGTTTGGTGCTACGGGTTTGTCTCTCACAACTGACTGTAAGTTTCTGTCTGCTCTCCCCTGGTTCCTGTACCCTTACTGGTCACTGTAAGTACCTCTTTCATTCTAACTCCCCAACATGCCAACAGTAGCTAGACCCTTCATCACCGGAGTATGACTGGTCTTATGGATTGTTAAGGGGTTTAACCACCCCATTAAGCATACAAAGATGCTTCAACATCTCAGATCTCTTTGCACGGATATTGCCCTGCTTCAGGAAACACATCTTCTGATCAGGGCAGTACCCTGGCTGAAGACAGCCTGGGTGAGGACAGTATGTGCTAGTTCTTCCCTGACAAAGTCCAAGGGGGTAGCTATTCTTGTTCACCGTTCTTTGCAATGGGTGGTGGAGGATACCCACAAGGACTCTCACGGTAGGTAAGTGTTGACCAAGTTATCCTCCCCTGGTGGACATATCATTCTTAGTTACATCTATGCCCCCAAAGTAGACCATTCTGATTTTTTTTTGGTGATCAGCCAGGCCCTGTCCTCCCTCACCCCAGCCGACCTGCCCACTCCCATCCTAATTGGCGGAGACTTCAACCTGGTTCTGGACACCTTCCTTGATAAGTCCAAGCCCACCTCTCAGTCTAATCTGAAAGCCCTGGCAGTTCTACAGGAGTTGTAGGAAGAGATGGGCCTTGCTGATATGTGGAGATGGGACCACCCTACCTGGAGGGACTACACCTTCTACTCACATACCCATCTTATTCAAAGCTGTATCGATGTTTGGTTGGCTAACTTACTGGCTGCCCAAGGAATCTCTGACAATAAAATTGGTAGTATCCTCATTTTAGATCATGATCCTATTTTGACTACCTACACTCCACCTAGGCAGCAGCCTTCCAGCACCCACTGGAGGTGCAACCTCCTACTTCTCAAGGACCCGGCTATCTGTCATATAGTTTCACAAACAACTCATGAGTATTTCTCTCTTAACTTGGATGGGGAAGTCGCTCTGGGTACTGTGTGGGAAGCCTTCAAAGCTGTACTTTGTGTGCACATAATCATCTATTCAGCAGCTACACTAAAAACAAGGCTAGAAAGGCTGAGTTAGCAGCCCTACAATCCAAGCTTGCAGTTCTGGAAGCCAGGTTTAAGTCGCTCCGACCCCCCGCCCCGAGCTAGCTCCCTCCTGCGGAGAACAGTTGGTCTCAGATATCAAGTTAACACCATCCTCCATCAGAAGGCCGAGTGGCTTCTACTCCAGGAAAAGCATGCCTATTAGGATGGGGGAGAGAAAAGCTGTCATTTGTTGGCATACAGGTTGCGTAAACAGCAAGCCTCCTCACGCATCCATGCCCTGCGAGACAAATCGGGTAGAACTGTCCATGAGCCCCGTGAGTTTAATAATGTAATGTAGTCCTTTTACAAATCTCTGTACCAGTCCCATTCCTCCCAATCTCCAGCATGGCTGAGGCAGGACTTGGAGCATTTCTGTGGGAAATTTCTCCAGTCAACCCTCACACTCGGTCAGAGGGATAAGCTGGACTCCCCCATTACCAATGCCAAAATTCGGCAGGCCCTCTCCCATATGACTTCCGGGAAAGCCCCTGGTCCAGACGGCATGTCCGTGAAATTATAATGAGCTCTAAGGGCCACTATAACCAGACCTCTACTTTTAGCTCTTCAGGAGGCCCACATAGTGGGATCCCTCCTCCCTTCCATGAGGGAAGCCCTCATTACCCTTCTCGTCAAGAAATCCAATGACCTGCTGGACTGTGCAAACTACCACCCCATTTCACTCCTGTCAGTAGACATGAAAATTGTGGCCAAGATACTGGCCTCCAGAATGTTGGATATCTTCCCTTCTATCATACATCCCGCACAAGCTGGCTTTATGCAGGGTAGGTCGGGTATGGATAATACCAGATTGCTGTTGAACCGCAAGTGGGTAGCATCTCGGTCAGCCATACCCATGGTAAAACTCACTGTCAACTTCACTAAAGCCGTCCTCTCTCCAGAGTGGGATTACCTCCATGAAGTGCTCCACTGGTACGGCTTGGCCAATCCTTTTGACAATGGGTGGTTACCTTATACTGTCCTCTGACTGCTTGGATCCTCACAAACACCAATATCTGTTCATCATTTATGATGCAGGGCTGCCCCCTCTCCCCTCTTCTATTTCTGGTTGCCCTAGACCCCCTAGCCTGAGCTTTTATAGCTTTGGATTCTGTCACTGGTCTGGTCATTGGTAACACGTCTTACCTGGCAGCTGTTTATGCCAATGACTTATTACTTACCTACTCCTGACCTCAGCAATCCTTCCTGGCAGTTGTAACTATCCACCAGGCCTTCGCCTCTCTCTCAGGGTTGAGGGTCAATCAGAAAAAGACTCTCCTTGCCCTGCTAAATACACCTTGCACCAAAGACTGCCTTAGAGGTATGAAGCTTTCGTTGGCATCTCCTGGTTTTTCATATCTAGGACTCTACATTCTCAATAGGTGGTCTGAGCTGGAGACATCTAACTTTTCCCCTCTCTTAGCCCATTTATCCGCTGAGATAGAGAGATGGCGCAAACTCCAACTTACCCTACCTGGCAGAGTGGCTGCAGTGCACATGCTGCTCCTTCCATGGGTGCTGTACCTTCTTTTTTTTTTTAAATCATCTTTATTAGTTTGTTTCAGGTTTTTAGACATACACACATATATCCTGGATGAACCCAGGATTCACAATCCCAAAACTGATTGTGAAAACTATGTACAGCCCCAACTATATACATACACAGCTGATGGGGTTGACCCTCCATTGCAGTTACAAACTCTTATTGCATCTATATCTTAGGGGGTGCTATACCTTCTTAACAATCTGCCGATTCCTCTGTCTCCTAAGAGTTTTGTGTCCCTAGACCGCCTAATGTCCTGATATCCCTGGGGTGGGAGAGCATCAAGATGGGGCAGGTGTAAGTTACAGGCTCATTGGACCCATGGCAGAATGGGTGTCCCATGGTTTATAGGTTACTACTTGGCCTGCTTGGCTGCTTCTGCTTCTAGGTGGTTCTCCCCTGGGCTACACTGTTCCATACCATGGGTACAGCTTGAGGCCTGCTAGGTGGAAGAATCTGTTCTAGCTGTGCTGCTGAACCCATGGACCAGGCACAGTCAGAACCTTTCTCTACTTATGGTAGCAACCTGTCATGCATGGCGTTCACTTATGTCATTTTCCCACACCCCTAGGTTGGCTTGGGCCTCCCCCCACAGTATCTTCCTGTGGAATAACAAACTCTTCACAGTGGGTGGGATGCCTGTACATTGGCATTCTTGGGAATCTAGTGATATACAGAGGGTGCAAGACTTATGTCTGCCTGATTCCAACATTCTACTCTCTTTCGAACTGCACCGGGTCATAATGTTGTATGCTTAATAGCGTCGGCATTCTGGCAGAAACAGACCTGTACGCCTCAGGTTGGACCCCACGGAGTTAAGTCTTCTAGTGGGGGCCAGGGTGCAGCCCCGTAATGGGGGGTGTAGGTGGTGGAGCCCCCCACAGAATAAAAGAAACCCAGTAATCGCGTAATGCGACTGTGCCACACTGCATTCTGTCATGCGACATATTGATCCTGTGCCCATTTAAAGAAATGCAGGCTAAGTCTCAGCTACCTGCTAAGGACTTCTGGAGATACCTCAAGCTGCATAGTGCCATACACACCCTGCAGACTCACCATAGCGTGGATCCCATGTGGTACTGGTTTTCATCCATACACAAAGCCCCTACCTTATGTGGCCTAATAGGCTGCTTCTACCAGACCTGGAGAGACACACAGCCGGATCCCTCTGCTTCCAGTAGGCTTAAATGGATAGCTGATTTCCAGGAAGATATCCCGGAGAGCTTCTGGGCTCATTATGTATGAGATGCACATCTTGAATATAGGGAAACCAAGAGCCAATTCCTCCAGCTTAAGATTCTGCTCTTTTGGTACTGAACCCCCAGGGCCTTACACTTTCAGGGTTTGTTGACACATTCCAGTTGTTGGTGTTGCCTCCAACTGGATGCTTATTTGTTGCATATTTTGTAGTCCTGTCCCAAAATACAGCCTTTTTGGAGTCCTGTGGCCACAGACTGCTCCAAGGTGATAGGCTCTCCATACCTTTGGTGGACCTGGGGGACATCTCCTCACTTTCAACTCTCCTCACAACTCAACAAGAATGGCTGATGCTTGCCCTTTTGGAAGCAAAGCAGCTCATGTTAATGCACTTGTGCCAAGTGACCTTACCCACTCAAGCAGCCTGGCAAGTGGCTCTGGCCGGTTTGTCTCAGCTTGAGTGCCTCACGTACACCCACCACGATCGGTTGGATCATTACATGGCTAAATGGGAAGCCTACTTATGCTGTCCTCTGTGTAAAATCCCTCCTCCCTATTCTAGCCCTCCTCTCTGAACCTTTAGCACCACCCCATTTTCTTTCCTCTTTTTATAACTTTTAGTCTATTATGTTGGCTTTACTGTTCATTGTATTCAGAGATGCTACTGCCACTGTTAGCTGTTATAGAGCTGTGACAGAACTGTTATTGGTTCATGCATGATTATAGCTCTGTATATCTTGTATTGGGCCGATTGGCTATAATGTTGTGTATGATATCTGTTGACATGGGAGCAATTACAAAAATTTAATAAAATTCTTCTATGATAAAAAAAATAAAACCGACATCCCTAGTGGTGTAGCAATCCCCCTTCCCTGTCCACAACCTCTGCTAGAAATAGTTTCCAATATTTCCCTGGTGGCCTAGTGGATCCCTCTCCATATCCCTGATCTCTGCTACAAATAGTTTTTGCTATTTCCCTGGTGGTCTAGCAGATCCCCCCATCCCCAATCTCCACTATAAATACTTTTTTTCCATTTTCTTGGTGGTCTAGCAGATCCCACGCTCCGCCAACCCTGGCAGGCAGTTCCACCCCCCCCCATTCCATCTTAGAGACATAGATACTCACTCCTTGAGAACTCAGTTGGTGGCTGGCTGTGGTGGTGGTGAGTGGAGAGCTGTGCCAGTTGCCGGCTCTAGGATGGGACAGGGGGTGCAGGATGGCGGTGTACTGCCTGCTGGACATGGGGGTTGGGGGGGTCTGTTAGACCACCAGGAAAAGAGTGAAAACTTAGTTATAGCAGAGATCAGGGATGAGGGTGTGTGCTAGACCAACAGCGACATTCATTCATTTTATTTCAAAGGAGACCAGGGCTGGGTGGGGGGACCACAGCACATTGTTGCAAATGTCTAAATCCCCCCAGAGGACACACTCCTAAGTATCCTTAGACTTAGCCCTGGCTGGTCATATCATACTTACCAATTTGCCCTCTGGGATCATTTTGTGAATCCCAACTTATGAGACATGGCAGCCTGCAACTGCCACAAGCCCCCTAGCACCATGCTGCAGCCCATTTTGTGGCACAAGGCTGGTTCAAGCTCCCTATGGTGTAAGCAGCCTGCATTTGATGCAGGCTGCCTTTGTGAATTACTCCCATCACATGTTTTCATGCAAGCCGCACCATGCACCCTTCATTGTGTCACAAGCAACTAGTGCCATTATAGGGAGCTTTGTGAATCAGGCCACTAGTGTCTCTACCATGTCCTTTTGTTTGTAATCCTGTGCATTCCCAAATGTCCTGGTTGTAGTGTGCCTTGTATAACATACATAAATCTCCCCGCATCCTCCTGTATTTTAATGTAAACATATCCAGTTCTAACAGCATTTCATCATATGGTAGATCTTTAATGTCTGCTACTAGTTTAGTTGCTGTTATCTGAACACACTCCAGCCTTTCCATGTCCCCTTTTCTGTGTGGTGCCCCAAACTGCCCACAATACCCCAAGTGTGGCCTCACAAGTGTTGCGTACAATGAGATAATCACTCTCCTGTCCCTGCTCCTAATATTTCTGCTAATACAGCCCAGGATTCTATTACCTTTATTCACCACAGTCTTACATTGAGGGTCAAAGGTTATACTATTGGATACCAGAATCTCAAGATCCCTCTCATCCTCCGTCGAAAGTAACTCCATACTGTTCAATGTATATCTGGCTTTTTTATTTCAGATCCCAAAGTGCTTTACCCAGTACTTATCAATGTTAAAAGTCAGTTTCTTCTTATTGGCTCAGGACAACCTCTAAAATGGATAAAATATATTTTCACCATTTTATTATATGTACAAGTGCAGTTTACATCTGACACCAAGTTGCAGACAGCAAAAAAAACGTCAGAAGCAGCAGGCAGACATTTTAGTGGTTGTCCTGCTTTGTGGGTGTGTTCTGATTTTTGTACTTCATTTCATGTTCATTTTAACTTTTTATTCAGAAACTGAATAGGATTGTTCAGCTGAGACTAGCTCATTTCCAGTGAGGTCCTTGTGCAAAACAGTAATCAATTACATACAGTAGTACAAACTACAAATGTTATAAAAATGATATACATACATCATACAAGACATTCATATATTAAACAGCCATAACACAGTCAGATTAATATACAGTATTATTTAAATTCTAAGGCAGTTCTTACTCGTGCTTCATAAAATGTCCACACACAGATTTTCTTACCCCTAAGGAATAAAGGTAGCAAGTTCCAAACTCCAGGACCACTATACAGTAATGTTTCCTACCTAATACTGTTTTTATGTTTGGAAATTTATACTCCAGACCTGACGCAGTCCAAAGACCAGATTTGACAGGTCTGACCTTAAAATAGTCAGAGATATAATCGGGGACAAGTTGCTTTGAACATTTTGTCATGAAGGGAACTGTATGAAGAGATTGTCTTTCTGTAAGATTAATCCATTGTAACCTATCACACAATTCCAACTGATGTGTTCTTTTCTTGGAACCCAAAATAAATCTGGCCAACTTATGGTATATACCATCCAATGTAGCCAGACTCCCAGTCGATGCTCCTAGGTACACTATGACCCCATAATAAATTGTAGGCATGACTAATAATTGTGCCACATTCTTTTTTGTGGTCTCTGTCAAACAGCGCTTATTCCTATACAAAAGACCCAAACATCTCCCCACCTTCTTTACTATTGACTCAAAATGTATATCCCACTTTAAAGGAAAGCAGCAGAAAACAGAGGGGGCAATCACCAGGGCTGTAAAAATGCCCATTTAAAATAACCTTAATGGTTTAAACTAAATTCGGCTAACCTTCCTCCAGATATTTAGCTTTTTAATCTTGCTCCTTGAGGTGCCATGTCAAAAGTGCCGCCACACTGGAAGGCAGAGTGTGCCCCTGGCATCCTGTCCTGTGCCAGAAGGCTTGTTAAAATGACGAGTGAGGCGCATCTACCCGGGTGAAAAAGAAACATTGTGGCATGTCAAGGTATGTTAACTAAACCTCTACACCCAATTCCTGGTGAAAACGGAGCCATGTAATGTACTTTAAATCATTATGAAAGTTGCAGCTCTGAGTTCGGTCATGTGCAGTAGCACCACGGTCCTTTAAAGCTGTATCTAAGTGCATCCCTAGATATTTATACATGTGCACTTGTTCTAGTAAAGTGTTATCAGATGTTCTTATTTGAAGGGAAACATTCATAGGGATCCTATCTCTCTGTCTCATGAAATAAATCACTTGCGATTGTATGGCATGTAAGACCAATTTTGACTCTATAAAACATTTCTGTAGCTCTTCAAATGCTGTCTGCAGGGGAGTTTGTATACTAGTTGCGGAAGCACCCTCTAGATATATAATGGTGTCATCCATGTATAAATGATATCTGACCCTACTGTCTGAGATGTTAAATTTATTCATATAAATATTATACAAAATAGGTCCCAATGTGGAACCCTGTAGGACACCCAAAACCATAGTTTTCATGTCCGAACTCCAGTCCTCCAAAGATACCATCTGTTGTCTCCCTGTAAGATATTGCTGAAACCACTTTACTACCGAGCTTGACATACCAATATCCCTGAGGTTGGACAGGAAGATGTCATAGGCCAGAGTAACAAGGGCTTTAGATAAGTCAACAAAGACTGCTCCCATAGACATCCCCCCGTCCAAAACCTCAGTGATATCTTCCGTAGCTTTTATAAGAGCTCTTGTTGTACTGTGTAGTGGCCAGAAACCAGACTGAAAATAATTTATAACCTTATTACCCTCAAAAAAATGTTTTAACTGATTTGCCAAAAGTCTTTCAAATATCTTTGCAATAACTGGGATTAATGATATGGGTCTATAATTTTCAATTGATTGAATAATTGAATTGAATAAATCAATATATCAGAGCACATCCCAATACATGATGTCATTAATAGAATAAAAAAACATTTTGATTTACCAAGACCTATTCTTGTAGTTATAACTCCAATAATGGTTCTTCCTAAACTATAGAACATACAGTAACAAACTTTTCGCTTAGATGAAAGAGTTCACATGTACTGAGAGCACAAGGACAGATATTTGCCTTTCTATAAAAGTGCTCACAAAACAAGGAACAGACATTTAGATAATCTTAATCTTAAGAACTACAGCTCACGATACTCAAAATAAAAACCATATAAAATAAGCACATTCTTAAACACACTAAAAATAAGTAAACTTCCTGCATACTATAGGAATTTATTTACAACAGAAGCTAAATGTCCAGTTTAGTTTTCTCTGTCAAGTGGCACTTGCGCCACTCATGCTCGTCCTACTCATACTCGTGCAGTAGCAGCGCAAGCTGTTTCAATGGTTCTGCCCCTCCTTCCCCTGCTGACATGCTGATGACTTGTCCTTGGCTACAGCTGATGGCACTTTACAGCTCCGGTTACTGGGAGCTCCATGATAGCAGCAACAGTCACAAGCATGTAGTCTGGCTAGTACAGGGAGAAGCACTGACACACAGAAAATAACACACTAGCCCCATAGTTCAAGTGCTGTCTGCATTGTCACTTAAAACAAATTCTGGTTAGATCCCCCACAGCTGCAAAATGAAGTTAGTGAAGTTGTGTGGAATTGTTAAGGAGATATGAAGAAACAGCACAAAGATTTATAAGTAGTAAGATTTGTTTTAGTTTGTGTTCTAAGGAAGGCATACAAATTATTAGGAAAATATATGGAGGTGTACATTTTAATGAAGGAATAGAAGCTTACCAAGGAACCCCAGAGCAAATGCCACTGATGTATGTGTTATCCCGGATTATATTGGCCAGACAGCCAAATTTTAAAGAAAACATAATTGCACATATCCTAATAATGGAAAGCATCAGAGGAAACATATGCAAATCCCCATGATGGTACAAAAGGTGGCAATACATGAAAAAGTAATGGCTGGCATATATTCAGCTTTGGGATTATTTACACTTTTTTTTTTTAAAGAGAAACCCGGTTTTTGTCCATGAAGTGATGTAAGTTATATTTAAAGAGTGAGTTGATGTCAGGAAGTCAGGTGTAATGATGATGGACTGTTAGAAAAAATGTGATATTAACTTTCAGAGGGGGTCACTTTTGATAAGGGCAAGGTAGTTATGCTTGTGATAATGGGAATATTAGGAAAGTACGAGGTCTATGCAGAAGTGGAATACAACTTTGCACAGTTTCATAAGTATGTGCTCAGAGTGCAGGTAAATGTGTTATGCAGGTTTGTTTCAGAAATAGGTAAAAATAGTGATACATGCAATTAATAGAAAGATAGATAATTACATAGACATATAGACAGAGAGAGACACACACACAGACAGATAGGCAGAATAGGAATGGGAGTGAAGTACTGAAGTGGCACCAACCCCCCCCCCACCCTGCAGACATGGGCAGGCATTGGGTGTGCCTTTGTGTAATTTCCCATAACTCTCATGCCATTTCACCTCACCTTACCCTGCAGACACAGACAAGAGTCGAGGTGTGCCTTGGGGTTTTCAGACTTTACACTCACCTAATTTCATAAGGAAATATGCTGAAATGGGTACAGTATAAGAGAACAAACTTTGGAGCTAAAGAGTGAAAGGCACACCTTGATATCTGTCACTGGCTGCAGGGTGGGGATGAGGGTGGAATGGCGTAAGCATTACTGCTGACAATCTCAAGTCACACCCCTGATGTCAGTCCCTACAGTGCAGGGCGTTATGGTCAGAAACCCTAATGTCCTGGGTGTTTCTTGGTATTTTCACTCCAAGTTTTCAGCATGGGCTTTTTGTGACTAGACCACATGAACAGTGACACTATCAGTTCATTAGCTGAAAGGAGATTTTGCACAGCGATTGTGCCATTTGGCATCACAAGTGCAAAAACACATTTTGAACAGGATGTAAAAAATGACAGCTGTACATTTCTTGCTTCGGTAACACAAACATACATACACACATATATACACACACACACACACACACACACACACACACACACACAAACACACCAGAACACAGAAGCAAAATGATTAGATTTCTCTACAAGCACTATTTTCTATGCAAGTTGGAGCTTGGGGGGGAGGGGTTAAGGCTGGAGATCAGTTGTGGTCCATGACATAACCACATGGTCAAAATATTAAATATTTTAAAATAAACATAAATGCAAAAGTAACCATTTCAAGAAGAAAATGCAAACTGTGACACTTAACAGTTATAGGGTAAGTTAGCATCTAGACTTATTTGCTGCATATGCATCCGAATTGCTAAGGGGTCCTGACCATGTTCACCCTTTCTCAAGCCAAGCTAGCTACAGTATGTCTAACAATAACATGGATGGAAAAATGATACCATATTTTCAACAAGAAGTTAGCATTTTAAAAAGACAGTGCTGTAGACTGAGAAGCAGCTTGTGTAGGTGCATTCATCATGCTAGCCAAGATATGTTCTGGTTATGTTCCATAAGGCTAACCAGTGAGAGAAGTAGGGGAAAGGGACAGAAATCTAAAATAGAACCATTTAACCCATATGTGATTTAAAGTTGCATGACAGAAATGTGGCTTCCAGAACTGGACACCATATTTCAAATGAGGCCTCACCAGTGATCTACACAATGGTATCACCGCCTCCTTCTTTCTGCTGGTAATACCACTTGCTAATGCACAATATTATTCCACTGGCTCTCCTCACAGCTTTGGTACATTGTTTAGCCACCTTTAGGTCATCCAATATGATTACCCCAAAATCCCATTTTGATGACCATCAGCCACCCCCAATTATTCCCTGGGTTCCTGCAACCCTTCCTTATTCAGCAGGCAGTTAGCACATCTGGACTTATTTGCTGCATATGCATCTCAGTTGCTACGGGGTCCTGACCAAGTTCACCCTTCCTCAAGCCAAGCTAGCTGCAGTATGTCTAGCAATGACATGAATGAAAAGATTATGCATATGAAAATGTATTAATTATGCTGTGTATACCCTAAGACTCAAAGTGAATCTCCTTTGGCTGCCATGATGTCTGTGGTTAATTTGAAACAAAAGACAATGTAACAAGACACTGGCCTCCACTGGAGATATTAAACAACAGAGCAAACTGCACTCTGGGAAGATTGCCTGGGGCAAGATGAAATTAAAAAAATCTGAATAGCAGGTTCCAGGGAGTATAAAACCACCAGGAATGTTAGAAAAAACTACCCCTCCCCACTCATTCATGGATGTCAATGGATATATTTGTTAACCATGCTGGTTCATCTTCTTGCTTCCCTTGTAGTAAAAATGTGAAAACTACATTTGTGTTATTTTAAATGAGTGATAATAGCATGTCAAGGGGAAGGGGGCAACTCTGATAGTTGTTCCAGTCGTACTTTTTTCCTGGCTCAGTCTCTATCAGTGAAAAGAAAGTAGGAAGAAAAACAGCCTTTTGTTTCTACAAGTAGTTGTTAATTGCAGATGTTATTTTTAACATGTGCAAGGCAACTGCTCTTCTCAAGCTTAAAAGAAAAAATACAGTTCATCAAAGTCTGTGTTTACCAAGTACTGTGCCCATGATAAAATAATGTGAACCCCCCTGCCCATAAAAATGTGCCCTCACATGAAACTGCTTGATTAACTGTAAAGACATTAAAAAATGTATTTCTAAATGCATTACTAACACCAATACTTTCAAAGTTTTGAAACTACTAAAAAGACAAACTATATATATATATATATATATATATATACACAAAGAACCTCTGTGTGCAAGCACTGAGGCAATGGTTACCCCAAAGCGCATTTGGCTGGGAAGCCAAGCTTCAAAGAAATACAAAATCACACATGCCCCCACAAATGCATATTATGCAGTGTATTATGCCATATATTGAATATAGTAAACAAATATTGTTAATCCCAAAAGCTGAACTTTATTTTTTTAGTATATAAATGTTTAAGAAAAACATGTGGCTCTTTCAACCAGAACACAGTGTCTATTGTTTTCCATGGGAGCTGTAGTTTCAGACACTTCTTAATTACTCTTTTGAGACAGGTGGCTCTGATAATCATTTGTTCCAAGGGTTTTTAAGTCAATGTGAAGGCTTTAAGCATCTTCTGTTCTCCTAGTCATTAATAGATTGCAGGGACTCCACAGACTTGTTCTGTTCCTTTGTTCAGATCCCAAACTAGTGTGTCATGTTTCAACGTGATAGATCCACCCCATGCCCTTCCCACATGAATAAAAAATAAAGGTGGGGTGGATCTTTAGGAGCTTCTTGGGTGGAGGTGGGGATGGATCTTACTCCCCCCCCAAAAAAACAATGCTGTCTCCTACTACTCAGGTTCTAGTTCTTGTACCGCCCATTTAAGAAAGAAAATAGTACCCTGCAACCATTGACTAACATGAAAGTGTATTTATTTGAGGGTGGAAAACATTTCTTGGAGAGGGTAAGGCAGATATTTACACCTTCAGTCAGTTTCATGTACAGAAAACATGACATCACTCCTTTTGTACATGCAAAATGTCTGCAGGCTCTGCCTACTGCAGCTGTTAAAATTAAGGTTTAGAGGATATGAATCAACATGGATTTAGAAAGAACAGATCATGTCTAACAAATGTCCTTCACTTTTCTGAATCAATCAGTAAGGTATTGGATTGGAATGTTCCCGAGTATGTGCTCCACTTGGACTACTTAAAGGCCTTAGACAAAGCATTATACTTTGAACTGTGGGTGCTTTCTGATTTTTTTGCTTTGCCAATTGTAACTGCATTTAGCACCAAAGCAGTTATCCTGGTGTTCAAGTTCTTGTGATCTACATTTTTATAAGTGAGACTTAAGTTCATCCTTTATTATACCCAGTATGATTTTACCTACAATGGAAGTTAAACTCATTGGTCTGTGGTTGGCATAATCCCCCTGTTACCCTTTTTAAAAATAGGGACTATAACTGCCTCCCTCCAATCAGAGACCACCTTCATATATCAGCATCTATGTATAACATTTATTTTTGTCATAAAGATTTTTATTACGTTTCTAATAAGTACAACAATATGAACTGTAACATACACTGATGAAGCAATTAATCACATAATATCTACGCTCTCAATACAAAGCTAAAAATACATCCAAGTTTACAAACAGAAGAAACACAAGCTGTTACCCAAGTTATGCAACTAAAAAAAAAGGAACAAGCAATAAACACTATAAATACAAAACTATGTAATGAAGGGAGAGTTATATAACAGTATAAATCAATATGTACCTTAACACCAGAGATACCAAGTGTCTTAAATGTTCCATAAGACATTATGAACAAAGAGTAATATGGAAATAGCAACATAAAAGGGGGTCTTAAATTTAATAAAAATGAAAGACAAAATTGAAAAGGGGGATATGGGCCTTGGGGGAGATGAGTGGAAATCCACTACTACAGAGGGGGGCAAAACTTTGAACAAGCTAAGCAGTAGGAGTTAAATCAAAGATACAGTCAGCCATTAGATCACCACAGAAAGAGCAGGTCTGGGAAATTTAATAAGAAATAGTTGCCAGATTTGGTCATAGAGATGAAACTTGCCCATTGCTTAATGAGAGGTCTTTTTATAGCGGGCAGTGAGGGACAATAAATAAAACCATTCATTACAGAATGGAGGACCAGGAAATTGCCTGTGTCTTAATATGACTCTCTTGGCTGCATTAAAAGCACAATTGGCCCAGGAGAGTTGAAATTAGGACAAAAGTGAATTGTGCTGGAGTAAGCCTAAAAGTGCCAACTGTGGCTCTTGAAGTCCAAACTGTGGAACAACTATGGAACACATTACCCAAACCCTGGTCCAATGAGAATCAAGACTAGGGCATGATCAGAGAATGTGTATAAGGGATGCCTGTGGGGAGCTGCAATGCCAGCAGTCACTGTCAGTAGTAAGCCCAGCCTCATATAGCCACTAAGGGGTTCGATTCGCCCGATGCAGAATTTTGTATTGAATGGATCTAGCTTGTAAATCCCAGGTGGAATGATGAGAATTAATCCATGTCTGGTTCCATTCCAAAGGAAACCCCCAATTCTAATTCCCGCTTCTCTTTGGGGTCCACAGAGAGAGAGAGATGGTCAAGAGGTTCTGTCCCAATAAGTTTTCAACTTTGCAGTCAGATGATGGGGGTCTGGCAGTTTAGTTAGCAAAATTTCAAAAGGAATTTGATGAGGGATGAGGGATGGCCAGATCGCTGGACACTTTTAGTTTAAAGAGGTGTTGTATCTGTAAATACCTCCAAAAAATGAGAAGAAGGAAGATCAAATTTAGACTGAAGCTCTGCAAAAGCAAGGAAAATCCCTGTAGAGGGGTTGAACAGGTCTCAGACAAAAGTTATTCCTCTCAGTGCCCATTCCCACAAGAGAATTGGCTTTCCATCAATAATTAGGCTAGGATTATGCCACAAAGCCCTACTGTGCGGGATTTGAGGGCATCAGGCTAGGCGAGGGGCATATTTATTCCAGATGAATCTAATGTAGCAGGCACAGGGGAAGATAGAAGAGCGAAGGGACCAATCTGGAAAAAGAAGTGCAGGAGTCACTGGGAGAAGCCCCTGTGCCATTTCCAGAGAAAGCCCTCCAGGCTCAATCAAAGTCCAATCATAGGTCAGCACTGCCTGGCATAGGACTGTAAAATCATAAATCAATTTCATGTCCGGTAGGCCTAGCCTCCTTTTGTCCAAGGTCTCTGTAAAGTACAGCTGCTAATCTTGGGGTCTTTACCATCCCAAATGAATGAGGATATTTTAGAAGAAAGTCATTTAAAAAAGTCACTTGGGAGGGCCAGGGGAAGATTGGACAACGTGTATTGAACCTTCGGTAGTGTGACTAATTTCAAGGCATTAACCTTGCCCCAGAATGACAGAATAAAGGATTTCAATTGAGAGAGATCAGCCTCCAGTGTATCCAGTGCCTTTTGGGCATTAGCTGTGATGGTTTCTGAGATTGTAGATTTTAAAAGGACTCCAAGGCAGGTAACGCCGCCTGGGGACCATTGGAAAGGATATTGGGCAAAAAGGTTAACTGCACAACAAGAGATCAGGGAAAGGATTTGGAACGTACTCTCATTTAACTTATAGCCTGACAAAGCTGAGAAAGAGCTGATAATGCTCTGAATGGCCGGTAAGGAGGATTTGGGGTTTGAAGCAAATAGGGTAATGTCATCCTCAAATAAAACAATCTAGTGAAGCCAGAAAACTTGTTTTCTGTCCTAATTTTAGCTGCAAGGTGCTCTATAGCCAAGAGGAAAAGAAAATGGGAAAGAGGGCATCCCTGATGGGTGCTCTGCCAAGAGTAAAATAGGAGGAAAGAGCCGAGTTAGTAAGGACTGTTGCTTTGGGGGATGAATAGAAAATTCAAATCAAAGAAATAAACTGAGAGGGGAAACCAAACCTTTGCAGAGCCTCAAATAAATAGACCCACTCCACTATGTCAAATGCCTTCTCAGCATCTAGTGACAGGGTGGCAGCAGGCCTTGAGCAGAATGTGTCTCCTCAGAGTAAGTCCAGCACTCTACAAATATTATCAGATCCCAGCCTGTCAGGGACAAAACCCACCTGATCAGAATGAATGAAGAAGGGCATAATAGGTTCCATCCTTTTTGCTATCACCTTGGCAAAAATTTTTACATCATTGTTTAAGAGCGAAATCTGCCGAAACTGCTAGCAGCGAACACTGTCTTTGCCTTTTTTGGGGATTAAAGTAATAATGATGACACTGAAAATCAGGGGAAGCTTTCCAGCCTTCCAGGCCTTGTTAAAGACCTTTGTGAGTTGCGGTGCTAGGTGATATATAATAGTGACATAAAACTCAGATGGATAACCATCCAGGCCAGGAGATGTACCCTGAGACAGACTCCGGATGGCTTGTATCACTTCTTCAAACTGAATAGGAGCAACCAAGGAAGGTAAATACTCTTCAGGGACCATAGGTAGCAATAGATCAGAGGAAAAATAGGAACAATTGAAACGGTAAGGGGTTTACTTCGGAAGAGTAAAGTGTCTGATAATAGAGGAAAAAGGCCCAATTAATATCACCTGAAAAAGTAAAACATGTCCCCAAATCATCAAGAATCTTAGGGATGTATTTTTCTTGGGCCTGTGTACGAAATCTGGAAGCAAGAAGTTTTCCTAGGCACTCCCCCGACTCCAAGTACTTTTGGTTAAGTTAACATAGAGCAAACTCAGTGCAATAATGTAAAATATCTTCAATTTCAGTTCTAAGAGATGTGAGCCTGTGCCTATGCGAGGGGTTGTTATGAAGGCCCTGAGCCACCTTAGTTTCCAGGGACTTCAACTCAGTCTCAAGGTCTTTTAAAACTGATTGTCTATGCCACTTCAACTGAGAGGTGTGAGCTATCAACTGACCTCACAGCACAGCCTTGAGGGCCTCCCAAAGAATGGCTTGTGAACAGCCTGAGGGCTCATTTAGAGAGTAATACTCCTGGATAGCTTGCACAACCCAAGAACAGGTCTCTTCTCGGTACAATAAAGAAGTATTTAAGTTCCAGATGCTGCACCTACCCATGACAGCATGCCAGGAAAGGGAGAGCACCACTGGAGCATGGTCTGAGATAAGAATACTGCCCAAGGAAGTACCCCAGGTTTGTGGAAGTAGATGTTAAAATTACCTCAATCTGGCTATAGGACTTATGGGACGCAGAGTAACAAGTAAAGTCAACTTCTCCAGAATGAATTGCTTGCCAGGTATCAGTCAGACCAACCTCATGTAAGAGTGTCAATACCTGCGGTGCCAGTAAGGGTTCATATTGGGGCCCAGGGTCCGTCCGATCCAAGTGGGGATCTAGAGATAGGTTCATGTCTCCCCCAAGGATAATAGAGTCTGGGTGATGCAGAAGTTCTGCAAACACTGTTTGATAAAAGTGAAAATCAGGGGAATTGGGTGCATAAAAACTGCCCAGCACTACAGGGGCACCCAAATAGCTTCCAGTGATCAGGACACAATGGCCATCATGATCTTTATATTCTCAAGAAATGCCTAAAGGGAGATTTTTCTTGCAAAGAATGGTGACTCCTCATTGGCAAGCCAGAAAGACACTATAAAAATATTGGCCCACCCACATTCAACTCAGGAGTTTGGAATCATCTTCAAGCAAGTTTGTCTCTTGGATAAGTGCAATATCACAACTAGCATCTCTTAAATATTGTCCCCTCACTGAGACAGAATCACCACTCAGTCAGAATAAGAAACACGTGCCGCATCAAAACATGGTAGTCACCCATATAGGTTTATTACTATATACTACAGTAGAACAAAAGATTAAGGAACAAAGATCAATATGAAAAGGTCAGATAGAAAAATAAAAAAAGAAGCTAACACAAAAACAACAAACACAGGAAAAGGGTAAAATGAGCATTCCCAAGACCAGTGGAGGCATACTGGGTGTTTCACTATTGAAAGCATAGGGGACTATTAAGCCAACACCCTCATGGACCCAAGGGAAATCAAGGTCAGACCATAAGGCTTCTTTCATCCCTCATGATCCCGCTGCCTGTCTGGCCAATAGACATAGAGTAAAGGACTTGTAACAGATGAAGGAAAAAAATGAATAGGAGGACTAGGCGAATGGAGGCATATCCAAGCAAGACAGAGATGCCCTAGGGTAGGCTTCAGGCAAAGAAACAAGTAAATCAAAAATGAGGAGATACATGGAGTAATCTAGTGAATGAGATTACAGGCAAAGGTGTTATGAAAAAAAAAAAAATTAGGTCAAATACAAAATAGTGATAAAAAAAGAGAAAGAGGGGACAGGACAAAACAGGACTCGTCATCACAGTAATTGCAGTTGTCTAAGAACATTCACAAGCTATAGATAAACACAGGCAAGGTGAGACTGGAACAAGATCAACATATTAACAAGGAACCAACTCTAACTATAATCTTGTAAAATCTTGAATATTCTGAAACATTCAGTTGTATTCTTAATCACTCAGCAAGGACAAAAACAAAAAGAGGCCCCTCATCTCTCCTCCATTAAGACCCTCTCAAATAGTAAAACATTATTAACAAGTACATGTAAAAGCTAACACCTAATAAAATGCAATTATGATCAAACCCGCAATTTTAACAACATGGAATATAGAAACAGAAACATAGACTTTGACAGCAACTAACGACCGCTTGGCCCACCTAGTCTGCCCATTTCCCTACCTACAGGATAAGCTACAGATCCTAGTTAACCAACAGCCTATTTCTTCCTACCCTCCTTAAGAATTGCCTTATGTCTGTCCCATGCATTCTTGAATTCTCCCACAGTTTTAGACCCCCACAACCTCCTCAGGAAGACTGTTCCACCCCCTTTGTGAAAATATACTTCCTCACATTGCCCCTGAGCAGTTCCCCCTCTATCACCAAATTGTGTTACCCTGCTCTTGCACACTTTCACATTTCTTTTTCCGAAAGACGCTATCCTCCTGGACCTCGCCAACTCCACTGAAGCACTTAAAAGTTTTTATCATGTCCCCCCTCCTCAAGGGTATACATATTAAGCTCCCCTAGTCTCTCCCTGTATGGCATCTCCTGCAGACCCTGCACTACCCCAGCTGCCCTCCTCTGGACTGCCTCCATCCCAGCCATGTCCTTGTGGAGATGGGGTCTCCAGAACTGGATGCAGTACTCCAGATGGGATCTCACCAACTGTCTGTACAGAGGGATAACAACTTCCTGTTTTCTGCTGGTTATGCCTTTACCTATACACTCTAGAATCCCACCAGCCCTCCCTACTGCCTTCTCACATTGCTTGCTAACCTTAAGGTCATGTGATGTGATTACCCCTTGGTCCCTTTCCATTTTTGTTGTTGCTACTACCCCCCATTGTGCAATCTTCCCCTGGGTCCTTGTTTCCCAGGTGCATTATTTTGCACTTCGCCACATTGAATCCAAGCCGCCACACTTCTGACCACTTCTTCAACCCTGCCAAGTCCCTTCCCATCCCTTCCATGCTTTCTTGTGTATTAACCCTGTTGCAGATCCCTACATCTTCTGCAAAGAGGCACACCCTTCCTTCCAGTCCCTCTGCAATGTCACTTATAAAGACATCAAAAAGGACTGGACCGAGAACTGAACCCTGCGGTACCTCACCAGTAACCCCTCTTTCTTCAGAGTGGACTCCATTTACAACTACCTTCTGTGTCCCACTGTTCAGCCAATTTTTTTACCCAGGCTACCACCCTGGGACCCACTCCCAGGCTGATTAATTTGATTATTAATCTTTTGTGTGGAACCGTGCCAAACACTCCACCAAAGTTTAGACAGACCATGTCCACAGCCCCATCTTCTAAGAGCTGGACATTGGATGTCAAAAAGGAAAGGGCTCCCAATATATTTATTTATAAAAATGATAGCATTTGCTGGCTATAAAGTTCTACTGATATGGAAAGAAAAATGTCACAGAAAAATTGTTGGGTTATCCTTAACAATAAAAGAAAACAAAGTCAATGTAACAAATATGTCCATAGATTCCACAGTTGTTCACCTTCTTGAGAAAAATGGTTCAAGACCTTGTTCAACAAGCAGGAAAATAATGCACAGTCTGTATAGAACATGGCCCAAATACCTTCAAATCCACCGAGGGCCGCCAGGGTATTTCTGCAAAAATATTACTGAACAAAGAGGGTCAGGGCAAAAGAATAAATTCGAACTAAGCATATTTAACAATAACACTGAGGCTCCGGTAAAGCCCCACAGGATGAGGACTGAAATATGTTTAAACAGTTGAACAACAACAGTGGTCAGAATATCATCCAGTGGCAAAAAGGAAAAACACAGTGTCCAGTTGCATCAAGGGGTTAGTTTGACAGGACAATCTGCCAGGCAGGATAATACCCCAAGCAGAGAGTCTATAGTGTCCTTGAAGCCAGTTGAAAACTTGATTTGGTCCTGGGCACACTCCACACAACAGTAAGAGGGGTCACTGGACAAGTCCTGTACCAAAATTCCCACACAGGAGGGGAGTCAAGAATTCCAAGTGCAGGACGTGGGGACAGTTTGCAGGTTCCTGGGTGCATAGTGATGAAACCGCTGAGAGTGTCATAGAAAGCTTCCTGGTACAATGAACAAAAGCAAGTTATTTTGCCCCTACCACCTCCAAAACCATACTTACAAAATATCTAGAAATTAGTCCCACTTCACAGGTAGTTCAGGTAATGTCACAGGAGTCAGCAAAGTCAGCTGAGCGATTTAAACATGGCAGTGAGGAAAACATTGCCAGCAGTTACTTCAACTTGTATGCAGATCTGCTTCTCCCTATGGGAACATTTCAGAGGCTGTCAACATGTCAATAAAGCTACTAAGTTTCTCCAGATGCAGAGAGGAAGCAGGCAGGGAGTGGAGGAGATCCAAATGCTGCTGCAAGTAAAGGTTGGCCTTGTTCACAGACTAAAATTGCAAAGTTTGCCCATTCCAGGAGAACACTAAGGTAGCAGGATAAAGAAGAGCATATGTGATGCCTCTGTTGCAGAGTTCTTGCTTAACTCTGACAAAATATTGGTGCTTCTCCAACACCAACTTAGGATAATCCGGGTAAAAGGATATTCGGGCCTCTCCCAGCCGAACTTCTTTGAGTTCCCAGACCTTTGCCAAGATTAGTTCTTTGTCTTGGAATCGGAGTAATTTGAAAATCTGTGGCTGGGGCATAGATGATGCATAGGGGTGCACCAGGTGAACACGATGAGCATGTTCAATTTCAAATATGAACTCCCCCAAAGGCAACTGTAACCATTGCGGCAAGTGATCTTGGAGGTACATTACAGGGTTCTTCTCTTCAACTTCCTTGGGAAGGCCAATTATTCAGAGGTTTTCCATTATCCCCTGCCATCAAAGTCCTCTAATATAGCAGAAAGCCATGCAATCTGCACCTCTGCCACTTCTAATCTTCCGTCATGCTCTGTAGTACGCTCCACCATTACTGCCAAGGTTTTCTCTGTTTTCTCTACTCTTGCAGTGAGTAGAGATATACTGTTCTGAGTTTCCATGACAGTGAGTTGAGTAGCTTCTACTGATGAAGCTATCATTTCAAGGAGCAGGGCCTGATGAACTGGATGCAGGGAAGAAGGGCGACAGTCACTGATCATAGCTATCTTGGAGTCGGGAAGCTGGCTCCATAGAGGAGCCTTATCAATTAACTTTTTCCTTTTTTGCAGTAAGTGGTGGTCCAAGGTAGGAGGTTTTTCCATGGCTTATGCTAATAGTAGTCCACACTGCTGTCAAATAATGGAAGTCTAATGCAAAAATAGCAGCAAGGAGAAAGAAACACAGAGAGATGGAGCAGTGCTAAAGGCTTGAGCTGCCATCTCCATCAGGTGCTCACATAACCTCTATGTATAACATTTTATGTCAATACTGAGGACTTGACATCCCCAAAAAATGGTTTAACATTACAATATGCTTAACCTAAGTTCATAAATAATCACTTCCATGCATTCTTAATAGCAGCATAGGGCTGTGTTTAATTTTCTGATTTGAAAAAAAAAGTAGGGCAATGGTTACTTCACCAAAGCAATAGCAGTTAAGAAAACAGTTTGATGGGCCTACACAAGTGAGTATGGTGTTATGCTTGTGCAATTTGGAACATACTTGGCTGCTGGCCTTTCTATCCATGGGATACACCATCCTCTAGGGGTGTGATGGCGAGGAATCCTAGAGGAGGGTTCCACCCCTAGAGGTGCCAGAGGAATTACTCCCTTGGCTAGATGCTACTGATTACAAACAGAAACTGACATGAAGCTGCTTGGGCTATCAAAAGCCACAATGCCCAGTGTGACAACACAGTCCCCCACCAAAGGAAAAACAGAGAGTCATAAATAAGGCATTGTGACACCAAATAGCAAAATACAGTTCAAGATAAAGTAATTGAGTTAATGCCAGTGCTAAAGCCAAGCCGACAAGTCAAGCTAAGTAAACAGCGACACAAAAAAAGGGAGTGAGTGATTAAAACAATGAGGTAAAATAAAGTGATTCAATGCCAGCAGCTTTAGCTGGGCTGTCAAGTGGTAAAGTAAATATATAGCTGGTCATTAATGGTAACCGTTGGCCATGCATACCATATGGTAAGCTGTGGAGCAATAGAGGCTACTGTAAATCCATGCACTGGCCTAGGAGCTGTGATACTGGGCCAGCTTGGAGAAAAAGGGAGACATGGAACTCAAATCCATTGGCAGGAGCAGTATGTGAATGTCAGGCAGGGAAGGGGGCAGGAAACCCCAAAAAGGAAGTCAAGTCAAGGAGTGGAAGGCTGGCAGAAAGAACCAGGCTGACAAACTGCAAATGTAGTGTACGGCACAGGAGAGAAGTGGAGCCAGGACCCAAGAGGAGCAGACAGCAACATGGGGAAGCATGAAGGAACCAGGGGAGTGTACTGCAGAAAGCACACACAGTGGGGAAAAAAGACCAGCAACAGCAGGGAACATAAAAGGTACGGCCAAGGAAAAGTTGAAACGAGGAACAGGCAGCAAAAAGAAGACAGGAGGAGGGGAGTAATGGCTAGAGGCAGTGAGGCGAGAGAGGGACAGAGAGAAGCAATGGAGCCAGAGACCAGAGAAAGAGTGTGGGGGGGGGAGGAGCACCAGGGAGACAAATCAGGGCAAGAACGAGTAGCGGGACAGGAGAGGGGGACCAGTGGATGGAGGCACAGCACAAGCATGATAACAGTTGGAATGAGACAGGGCAGCACCTCCAGCCACAATGAAAGAATACACTTGAGGAAGGAAGTGGGAGTTGAGGCCTTTATGGTCTGGGGTTGGGGGAATGGTTAGTTCTGTCCCATCGAACTTCAGGCACTGCCTTCCAATTAGTGCTTGGTTATATTGTATCAAAGTTCATAAGTTTATCAATTCCCTGCATTCTTCATTACAACATACAATATGCCTTTGCTTTAACTGTTCGATATGCATATTATAAAGGTGGGACAGCAGCTACTTAACTAAAGCAAAAGCAATTTAGAGGACTGTTCCTTATATAATTTTCTTTGAGTCCATTTTAGCAGTAAAACATGTTATAAGTTGTTTTGTTTTTTTAACACTGCACTTTACATCTGTCTAATCAGGGAAAAAACTAAAATGCAAAGCGCTGTGCAAATATTTTTACTTCTTAAAACAGGCAATTCCAATGTCCATCCAAAGAACAAGGTAGGAAGTAGGCTGTTGGTTAACCAGGCTCTACAGCTTATCAGATAGGTAGTGAAATGGGCAGATTGGGTGGACCAAGCAGTCCTTACAGTATCTGCCGTCAAAGCCTATGTTTCTATGTTTCTGTGTAAGGTAACCATATATACAGTACTCTGCAGATCTTGGATTCTTCAAGCAATTAGAAAATGAGTATGGTTTGAAACTTAAATACAGCACCATATATCAGAAAAGTATGAAGTAGTTTAAATGTCTAGCTAGGTTCTGATACTCGATAAAAATGTCTCTGAATAAAAGTTCTTCATAGAAACATAGGAATAAAGATTTGATGGCAGATAAGGACTGCCAGGCCCAACCAGTCTGCCCTTTTTTTTCCTTACCTACTAAAATAAAATACCGCAGATCCTGCTTCCTCTCTGACTTCACTTCCTCTTTTGATTGGCTAGGGTTCCCCTTTGTCTATCTCATGCAGTTTTGAATTCCCCTACCAACTTTGCCCCCACCATCTCTACTGGGAGGCTGTTCCATGTCTCCACTACCTTTTCCATGAAGAAATAGTTCCTCACATTGCCCATTAGTCTACCCCCTTTCAGCTTCATGTCATGCCTCTTGTCCTTTAGCATATCTTCTGCAAGATGCTGCTCTCCTGTACCTTACTTATTCCCTTTAGGTACTTGTAGGGCTCTATCATGTCACCCTTCTCCCGCCTCTCCTCCAAGCTATACATATTGAGTTCCTTCAATCTCTCCTCATGACCTTTAGTGCAGGCTCTGCAACATTTTTGTTGCACTTCTTTGAACTGCCTCTACCTTGTCTATGTCCTTCTGGAGATGTGGCCTCCAGAACTGGACACAGTACTCCAAATGAGGTCTCACCAATGACCTGTGCAGTGGCATCATCACCTGTGTTCTTCTGCTGGTGATACCTCTCCCTATGCACCTCAGCATCCCACTGGTTCTCTTCACTGCCATGGCACATTATTTGGCAAACTTTAGGTCATCAGTTATGATCAACCCTAGATCTTTTTCCTCTTTTGTGGCCTCTAATAACACTACACCCATCATGGAATCCTCCCCTGAGTTCCTGCACCTCAAGTACATGATTTTGCACTTTTTCACAATGAATCTTAGATGCCACATTCTGGGCCATTTCTCCAGTTAAAGTTGATCTCCACCCCTCCCAGACTGTCTACCCTACTGCAGATCATTAGAAGGCCTGCCTTCCCCTCCAGCCCTTCTGCAATGTTGCAGATGAAGATATGAAACAGTACTGGCCCCAGAACCAATCCTGTGGCATGCTACTGATCACCTTCCCTATATAATAATATGATTTGAAAAACAAATAGCATCCAATATCCAAAAAAGGTCAGATATTCATTTAAATACTAACACTTGACTCCATTCTGCCAGATAGTTAGCTGATGATCAAAAGTATGTTAGTGCAAGTTTAGTGCCTGTACTGAAAGAGCAACTGACACCACTTCTGTCACATTGCAGAATTAGAATAAGCATACCACCAGTAAATCACATACCAAAAATTAGATTTCTACGTCACTTCATTTTAAAGGTATGAGCAATTTTGTAACCTTGATTTCACTACCTGTTCAAAAAAGCTTGTGTCAGTGAAAAGCTGCTGATGATGTCATCTCAGGAACTCACAGTCTAGTACTCCATGTCAACAAGATTATAAAACCTGTGTCTCCAGAGTTGTAAAGATCACATGCAATGGTTTTCACAAGTAAAACAAGCATCATAATTCAATAAACATTGCATTAAAAATTATGTGCATTTCAGGTGTTGTAACAAAAGCTGACAATTGTTTTGGGGCAGCCTTTTTGTTGAGGTCCTTTTTTACAGGGCTGCTGGATTCTGGGTCATAGCACACAGTTGTGAGGTTTGCAGATGGAATATGTTTCTGATGTGGTGAAAGGCTGAGATCATTAACACCTATAAATCAATTGAGGCAATTTCAAAGGATGGAACTTTAAAGCAATTATTCCAGCTCCTTGTCAATGGGGTGAGAGAGGTAATGCTTTTTTTTTTTGAAACCTTACTAGGAGTTTCTAATTTAGCCAGCCTAATATTTTCTCCCTGCCAGGCTGTTTTTTTTTTTGTTTGTTTGTTTGTTTTTTTGACCTACAGAAGTGTCAAGCCAGGATGAAGTGCAGATATGCTGCAGAATGACAGATAATATTGTAATTTACTGCAAGGGCCATTGTAAGTCAATGGCAATTAAGCCCTGTTGTTAGAAAGGATTTTTTAACATGTCATTACTGCAAGTTACTGTGCTTCATTGTGACAGACACATCTGCATATTCATGCTCATCTATCTTCTACTCTAAATTAAAAATTATCATTTTACAAGAGCTAACATTTCCATCCCAGTAGGAATTAACATATATGAGGCCCCTATTAAAACCTATAGTAACACAGACTCTGACAAACAGCAGTGAAGTAACCAACATTACAATACTAGCAGCAATACAACTTCCTAACGGGCACAGTGGAATCACACTCCAAATGGCTTCAGCAGTCTGGAGGCATGCTGACTCAGCATCCAGTAACCCTGGAGCCAATGGATTTAGGGCAAAACAGCCTGACAGGGAGAACACATTGGGCTGGCTAAATTAGAAACTCCTAGTAAAGTTTCAAAACAGCATTGCCTGTCCCACCCCCATTGACAAGGAGATGGAATAATTGTTTTAAAGTGCCATCCTTAGAAATCACCTTAATTGAATGATAGGTATGAATGATTTCAGCCTTTTACCAAATCAGAAGCTTATTCAGTCTGCAAACCTCACAACAGTGTGCCTTGACCCAGCATCCGACAACTCTGGAAAAAAGGTCCACAACAAAAAGGCACCTCACAAAAAGATATCAGCTTTGTTACAAAACCTGAAACACACATAGTTTTTAAAGCAATGTTTTTTGAATGGTGCTGCCTGTTTTACTTGTGAAAACCATTCCACATGAGCTTTACAATTTTGGAGAAAAATGTTATATAAGCTTGCTTACAGTGAGTACTAGACTGTGAGTTCCTGAGATGGCACCATCATCAGCTCACTAAAACAGGCTTTTTTGAACAGGTAGTGAAATCTGAGTAACAAAAAGCTCATAACTTTCAAATGAAGTAACGTAGACATCTAGTTTTTGGTATGGGATTTACTGGGGGTATGTTTATTCTAATTCTATGTGTAGCAATTTTGGCCAGAGTGGTGTCAGTTGTTCTTGAAGCAAGGCAAGAGTAAGATATCAAAATGTCTGGGAATACCAGCTGCTAAGGCTAATTTGTTATAAAACTTTTTTCATCACTTTTCTAAATAAAAATAATACAACTGAGCCACAAATTCTGCCAATTCAGTTACAAAGATTATCTTTGCTTCAAAGAGACTGGGGGGAGCTGGGGCAGAATTTGTCTCCTGAGTATAGGAATTTATGCACTTACAAAGTGCTAAGCCAAAAGCTAGGTAATAGCAGCAAACAGACAATAGAACACCCATTCAAAAGCTTGCTGTAATCAGCTTTTATTTTGTTTACCACCCCTCCAAAAAAAACAAATAGCTGGTTCACTGAAGGTAAAGTATAGTCAGTTGCTAATACTGTCTCTGGACCTAACACTTTTAATAATACTCTTAGAAAAAAGTCAACAAACAGTTTAATTTATCTAAGTCAAAGTCTTAGATTGGATCTTGCACCAAAAACAGCACTGTCTGCAATTTCATTTGAAACACTTCCTGATCTGAGCCAGCACACAAAGGTTCTTGCTGATTGGTTTTAGTCTAAGGACATGACAGAAAAAATATATTTTTTTATCTTGGGGAACTTTGATTGGCTATCTCTGTTTTCTGCTTGGGGTCTTACTATATTGTTTTTTGTCTTTTCATCATGGCAGTCAATGGGGGTAAGGCAGAATTTATTTGTCTAATTGTCTGGCACCATGTCATTTTGAGAACCAGCAACCGGCAACCAGTTAAGAACCAGCAATTTATAAAAAGTTCAAGGCCACTAGGAGGACATTGAGATTTTCATCATAATATATCATAATATTATATCATATATGATTCATATAGCACTATCTTCCCTTGCACCACTATGTGAATGCAACATTTTTACTCTGAAGTTCCAGGTTTCTAGTAACATGGGGGAGTGTATGCAAATAGAAACAACAGATAGTGGCAAAATTGGGTTACATACAGTAGGTCCCTATTAAAATTTCTTAATATTTTTCATGCTGATGAATTGTAGGTTGCTTCAAAAGAATACCCCAGCGGGACTCCTTAGGTCAAAGGTGTTCACTACTGGCATGCACAATCATGACAGAGCATGAGATGTATGCTCTAACTGAAGGACAGGAAGACCCTGATGGCACAGAGGAGTCAAAGCCTAGGACAAAGACCCTGATGGCACAGAGGAGTCAAAGCCTATGACAAAGACCCTGATGGCACAGAAGAGTCAAAGCCTAGGACAAAGACCCTGATGGCACAGAGGAATCAAAGCCTTGGACAAAAAAAACAAAACATGCAGAGCTCTGGATCACATGGACATTCAATCCATGCCCCCCCATGAAAGATATCCTCTCAATTATGAGCAACATGCCCAAATCATTTCTATTTATTCAGTACTGACAAACTGTTATTCGAGAAAGGACAGATGCAGACAGAAAGTTCATAAAAATAAGGTGGAGATGTTATCCCTTTCAGAAGGATATGCTATGAAATTGGAAAGTCCAACAAACATGGACATTTGGTGGCTAATATAGTTAAGTGCATTGCAATTCCTCTCTAGGGATCTTCATCATTATTTAATGAGAATGACAAAATGATAAATGCTGCTTGTTGACACACCTTCTCTGCAGCAGGATTAGGCATCAGGATGAATTATGCCTCCATCACAGTTTTCAGCATACCTTGTGAGTGTGTGTCTACAGTCTAAGAGGGCTTTCCAAATGATTTGGCAGTGGTAAAACTCTTGCAACTTATTATTATGATGCAGCAAGAAGCACTGCTCCACACTAACCACCAGTACCTAGCTTACGTTATTTCAAACTTGAACAAAAATCTTGAAACGTTGTCATTGAAAAGAGAAGATATGTGGATAATCCAGCTTGGTGGCCAATATCCTCCAGGACTAAATGATAAATTACACATGATGCCCCATATTAAAAAGAGGGAAAAAATTTATTTTTTTCTTCCTCCATGTCTGCTACGTGACTGTCTCACACCTTTCTCCTCTAATCTTTCCCTTGCAGATTCCAGAATTCGAGGCTGACACATAATGTATGGACTAGAAGTAATAGCCAACCATGGGGGTGCAAGTAACTGTGCAGAGTAGCTTTATACAGAACTGTTAATGCTGTTGTGATATAAATGCATAAGAAAATGTTGATATGCTTCAGACTGCATGGAGTGCTGTAACTTTATTAGCTCGATATCTACTCAGTAGGCTATGTAATGTTTTAAAAAAAGGATATATAGTATTTATAATGTGTACTACATCTTTAAATTTGATGATGCACCAATGATCTGAACACTTTAAATTTGATGTTTCTCTCCACTTCCGCATCCCTTGAGACAGCAACAGGGCAAATTTGGTCAGGGTCACTATGAGTCTTTTCCTACTACTTGGAGGTATTTACCTTTCATTGTATGCCATTTTATTGAGTTTTCCATTAAAGAGTGCAGTGAATCCTGAATCCTGGTACCAGCATTTTTGTTCTGTTTCAATTAACTCAGGCCATGCATGGGCAGTTAGTGTGGAGCGGCGTGTCTTGCTGCCTCATTGCATTTTACAATTATGGCCGGCTCATACTATATAATACCTCCTATATTAAGTGGTGGTTTTTATATAATTTTTACTGTGGCTATTGTGTTTTTTGTCTCCATTTGAGGACATGCAAACCATGGACCTATTAAGGAATCAGAGTGAAATGTCACACACGGTCACAGAAGAGCTGGTTTTTGTAGCCAAAAATGGATGCCTGAAAGACTTGTTTCACAAACTGTGAGAATTAGATTTTTTTTTTCCAGATGAAGCAACATCCTCTGCAAGTAACAGTAATTCAAATGGAGAAGAGGGAGGAGAAAGAGCTGCCACTAAAGAGACAGTCTTTCAGGAATTGGAAAAAGTAGTATTGCAAGCTAGAATACACTTTTTGCATAAAACTTATTTGGAAGCAGATTTAAAGGTAGGAAGGATACCACAGGGCCTCGGGCTAACTAAACAACAAAGGTATGGACAGGAAAAGGGAAACTTTTTTCAGACTCACTGTTCTACAGGAAGCTTGTCTAGCTTTAGTTAAATGAGTTGTAAAAGACTATTATGCACCACAATCAATGATCCAGGAAGAGTTACAACAAAAGGAGTTGCAGGTTGCTGCCTTTAAAGATCATAAAAACTTTGAGGAATTTGAAACAAAACTAAAGGACAAAATAGGAAAATCGGATCTAAAGTTAAAAGTTCAAAAAGTCAAGACATTTGAGCCAGAGAGAACTGACTACCAGACTGGGCATGTTTCCAATTGGAATAAAAATAAAAGGCACAGAGGCAGAAGTCCTATTAAACCCAAGTCAATTCTAAAGAATTGGGTGCAGTCCCTTGCATATCACACCTCCACCAGTGGATCTGAGAGCAGAACCCCAGATAATTTTAAAGGAAAAGCAGGAGGTAATGGACACAGGACCCCACTGGAATCAATGTATATCCAGTTTTCAGAAGCCGCAACACAAAACATGAAAGGGACAAGAAGGGGGAAGAATAGAAAATGTAAACAGGGGTATGCCTCAATCAAGGAAGCAGATGCAACCAAAACAAAAATAAATGTAATAAACTTATCTGAGAAAAGTCTAAGTATGGCTGAAATAGACCTGTTGATAAAAGTATTATCCTTTGTCCCTAACAGTGACATTAATCAGTTTGACCTCTTCTTGGACTTTCAAAAGATTCAACAAAAATTAAAATTTAAAATCTTTTTGGGCAAAACATAAAATGTGATACAGTGAACCAACCACTCAACTCTTAGAGGAGATGGAGATCCCCATTGGTAACACTGCACAAATGGGAACTTTGATAGATATTAACACCTCACCAGAGCATGAATTCCACACAAGTCACCAGAGGATATGGCAGCAGGACCTGGATTTGACTGATTTCAAGGTGCCCTCCACCTTCTACCCACCATATAATACAAGTGTACTGTCATTTGAAAAAGTATGCAATGAGGAATTCAGAATACTCTTTAAACAGGAAGGAACATGATGAAAGTTTGACAATCTGACCCAAGCAGATAAGGAAGCATTTGACCAGCTAATAATGGATATTAACATCACCATCAAAACAGCTAACAAGGGAGGTGTCATAGTAATAATGGAGACCTGTAAGTATGCTCAAAGAATGTAAAAGGCAGTTGAATAATGTACTTTTTAATAAACCTTCAGAGACAGATCCCAATATGACTTTTAAAAAACATGTAGATGAATTACTTGTCAGTGCTCTGAATGTTAATATAATTACTGAAGCAGTGTATGGGTTCCTTAGGGTTGAACACCCTATTAGGGCATGTTTTTATATTCTACCAAAAGTTCACAAGAGACTAGCAAATCCTCCAGGGTGACCAATGGTGTCATGGGCAGGGAGTCTTAAGGAACCACTTTCCCAGAATGTGGATATACACATTACAGGATTGGTACAGAATTTGCCTTCCTACTTAAAATACACAACAGAAGTACTGGGCATCCTGGAGGATTTGCAACTAGAAAATGACTGGTGGCTGGTCTCTTTAGACATTGAAGCAATGTATTCCAGTATACCTCACAAAGATTGTATAAAAACACTTAGATTCTGACTTGAAATAGGTACAGACTTTGATGCTGGCTTGGTGGAGTTCCTGTGTGAGTGTGCCTGACTTGTACTCCAGTTTAACTTTGCTTCAGGAATTATTCTACTTGCAAATTAAATGTACCACTATGGGAGCCACGTTTGCTCCCAATTAAGCAAACCTTTACCTCAGGTACTGGAAAAGATAATCTATCTATAGCCCCAAGACCAGTTCTTTCTACCATAGGACTGACCTCTGGAGGTGTTATATAGAGGATATACTGATGGTATGGAGGGGCAGCAGAGAGACATTGAATGAGTATGTGAGGTCATTTGAAAGTATGAATCCTAATCTGAAATTTACCATTCATGCAAGTCTGACCACGTGTATCTTTTGGATTTAACTATCAGAAAAAAAGGAAAATGGTATAATAAAGACCAGTTTTTAACATGAAGCCACTGATAGGAATACCAACTTGCATGATAAAAGCTGCCACCTAAAGCACATGGTGAACAACATCCCTAAATCCCTTCACTTTAGGGTGAAAAGAAATTGCAGTGAGGAAGCTGACTACCTTGATCAGAACAAACTCATGAGGGGGAGGTTGCAGGAAAGAGGGCACAGACCTGATATATTGGATCAGGCAGAGAATGAGGTTAGGCTCCATCAGCTTTGAGAGCTTATTGTCACAAAAAGATAAAAGACTGAATGTGATTTAGCACATCAGCTTTGTCAGTAAATTTGGCAGCCAGTCCCGGGCAACTAAGAATATTGTAACTAAGAACTGGGGTATAATACATTCTGACCCAGTTCTGCATAACTATTGCCCAAATCCACATTGATTCACCTATAAAAGGGGCAGTAGTGTTGCTGATAGCCTAACATGTAGCTTCCAGCCTAGCTCTGAGAAATCTAGTACATGGATACCAAATTTGTCATTGGACAATTTTAAATGTGGTCTCTGCAAATATTGCTCAACTATGGAGAAAACAAGCCATTTCATTAGTATTAATGCCAGTAGGAATGTTTAGATAAAACACTTTATTAATTGTGATTTGACACAAAGGGCTCAATTCTCAAAGATCCCAGCATGGCGCAAGGGGCATGACCCTCAAAGAATGGCACAAAGATCCCCTTGCATCAAAAGATGCACCAGGAATGATTCTCAATGGCAGCCTGCATCAACTGCAGGATGCCTGCCCCAAACGAGGCTTGTGCCACCCATGCACCTAAAAATGGACTTTAGCATGGTGCTAGGGGGCTTGCGGCAGACACAGGCAGCCATATCCCCTCATGCAGGATTCTCAGAACTCTCCTTGAGGGAGAAATTTTAAGTACCCTTAGACCAGCCATGGTTGGTCTAAGGGTACTTAGAAAATTCTCTTCTAAGAGAGCAGACCTGTGTGTGGCAATGTGCTGTAGTTATCCCTCCCCAGCCCCAATGTTGCCCGCATTCATACTGCAGTTAATAAAAAAAAACATCCTGGTGGTCTAGTGGTCCCCACTCCCACTTTCTTGATGTCGCCTGTCATAACATTATCATATACACCCCCACCCCTGGTGGTCTAGAAGCACACCTTCCCCGATCCCTGATGTCGCCTGTTATAATAGTATCCCATACATCCACCTTCTCTGGTGGTCTAGTGGCCCCCCACTCCCCTACCACAGCAGGTAGTACCACAGTCCCAAAACAAAGTCAGTGACCAGCACAGCACTCCTGCCACCTCCGCAGCCAGCCGCTGACTCAACTGTCACAATGCGAGTACTGTATAGTGCACATGCTGACACTACAGAATTTGGGCTTAACACATAGGGCTCAATTCTCAAAGATCCCATAGAATGATGCAAGCTGCTGCCAAAGGCAGCTTGCATCAAAGTCCGGTGCACCAGAGGCACTGCACTGGATTCTCTATAGGGCAGGGTCCCAGTGGCAAAGTCCCATTGCTTGCAGCAACTATGGCCAGGCCCCAAACAGAGGAAAGACTATGAGGGTTTGCTACAAGCAACAGGGTACCTGTGCACCACTCTAGACCCTGGTGGTCTAGTGGTCCCCACCCCATGACATGCCCATATCTATAAATGTTAATGAAATTATTTACCTGGTGGTCTGGTGGTCCTTTCTCCCTTATCCCTGATTTGGCTCCCTAATATAACTATTTTTGTACCCGTTTCCTGGTGATCTAGTGACCTCCCGTCCCAATCCCCAATTGCATTCTGATTCATATGTAGTTAAATAACCCTTCCTGGTGGTCTAGTGTCCTCCTTTCCCAATGACTGAGTCTGTTCCCAAATATATGTATGCATGACCTCCTTCACTGGAGGTCAATGGACCCCAACCCCCACCAACCCAGCAGGTATTGCCCACCACCAGTATCACCCCATCCTGAAACACAGCTGGCTACTGGCACAGCCCACCTCTCACCTCCATGGCCAGCCCAACTGAACTATCATGGAGTGCATACTGTATAGTTTATGTGCTCATTGATTGACAGTCAGTCAGTGAGTGCGTACACTATACAGTATGTGCTCAGTGGCAGTTCAGTCAGCAGTCATCTGTATAGGTGAGAGGTGGGCTGTGATGGTCACTGACTGTGTTTTGGGATGGAGGAGTGGGAAGGTGGGCAATACCTGCTGGGGTGGGGGTTGTGTGGTTCCACTAGACCACCAGGGTAAGACGCCATGCATAAATATATTAGGAAGCAGAACTGGTGATCGGGGATGGGGCCACTAGACCAGCAGGAAGGGTTATTCAACTACATATGAATCGGGGTGACTTTGGGTATTGGGTATTGGGGGGCACTGTATCACCAGAAAGGGCTGTTTTAATTATTATGACTATGGGCAACATTGGGGCTGGGAATGGGGGACCACAGCACGTTATGATACTTAGAATTTCTCCCTCTGGGAATCCCATTTTTGGGGATATGGCACCTTACATCTGCCACATGCCCCCTAGTGCCATGTTGCAGCCCATTTTTGGGTGCTGGGCAGTGCAAGCCCTGTATTGATCTGACAGCTTTGAGGGTGATGCAGGTTGCCATTGAGAATTGCTCCCAGTGCATCGTTTGGCACAAGGGGCATTTTGTGCCATTCTTTGCAGTGCATAATGTTTGAACAGGAACATTATCAAGCCCATAATGATTGAACAGGAAGAAATATCCAACCACAGGGGATGGCAAGTAACTGATTCATGTGCAGTGTAGCTCTATACAGAACTGTTAATGCTGTTGTGACATAAATGCACAAGAAAATGTTGATACGCTTCAGTCTACAATGAAATGGAGTGCCATAACCTTTTATTAATTGGATTCCTACTAAGTAGACTATCTTTTTTAAGATGGCTATAATAGTAATTATAATGTGTGCTGCACCTTTAAATTTATTGATGCACCTGTGGTCTGAGTACTTTACATTTGAAGTTTCTTTCCACTTCCATATCCCTTAAAAAAGCCAGAGGGTGAAACCAGTCGGGGTCACTAAGAGTCTTTTCCTACCATTGGGAGGTATTTACCCTTCATTGTAAGCCTTTTTTACTGTTTTTCCTATTAAAGAGTTAAGTGAATCCTGAAGCCGGATGCCATTTTTTTCTCTCTGTTCATCGTAGTATTATGGCAATCTCCTACTTGAGGAATAAGGTCTTGGATACCCTTCGGCTTGTGGCAAGATGTTCATCCACCAATGTTATGATTATGAGAAGAGTTGGGCTTCAGCATTAGGTGATGGCTCAAGACTCTAAGACACATTTGTGGCAAATGTCTTTTTCAGAGACTTGTTCAGTGTTGCACTTGTTGGATGAAGTTTTGAGGAAGGTTAAGTTCAACTTGGCCAATGACAACTTCACACACTATAAAGGCAAAAGTCCCTTTCTTCATCAGAACTATGTAGGTAAGCCACTTGGTCCTCCCTCCACTCCTTCACACAGCACTACAGGCTTGACATCCTGAGTTTACCCAATGCAGCATTTGCGTGCAAGTCGCTTTGAGAAGTTATCAAAAGATAATAACATGGAAAACATTTTGCTCTATAGGGACTTATATTGATCAATATTTTCCTCCACCCATTGTCTCCAGATGGGTACTGCATTTTAGGACCCACAAGTAAAGACTACATATTAACAACATGAAGCTAAACAGAAAGAAATAATTCCATCAAACTGACTTAAAGAGCTAATGTAGTGATCCTATTTTGCTCATTATACCAGCTGGAATATTGAGATATGTTGTTTTGCCCTTAACTCATTTCCTCCACAGGAGCTCTCTGAAGTTGCACCACTTATCTCCTGTATACTGTTAATAGTGAATCCTGGGCCTTTCTAAGCAAAATCAAGCTATAATCAGCATACCACAAACAAATCCCAATAGCTCAAGAACTGTAAGTGCTAGACACAAAGTATGAGTGGCAACGTTATTCAGCACAAAATTACCTTTCCAGTGGTGGTATGCAAATAATAATATGTAATTTAGTTTTTTTTTTTCTATGCTGCTTGAAACAACAACAACAAAAAAAAATGTCCACTAAAAAAGGCAGCATAAGCCATACACACCATACCATAAACAAATGCAAATAACTCCTAAAGTATACATGATATATACAAAATATCAGTGACAAAGTTGTTCAGCACAAAATTACCTTTCCAACAGTGTTATGCTGTCCAATATATATTATATTCTGTTACATTATATATTAAAATGTATAAGTGACATCTCCAGACATTTCAGGGGCAGACAGAAAGTCAGTAGCTGACTTCCGTAGGCATCCTCAGGACACACCAGTGTATTTTACTGATGACTACAGGCATCTGCTAGGAGACAATGAGTTAAATGCAAATAGTAAAAGTTTATACTGATTGTTGTCAAGTATTTAAAAATATGCCCGTGAGGGATTTCTGATCTAACAGAGCTTGGATCTGTGCAGCACTCACATTCCCTGCTGTAAAAGGAAGTGACACTGTGGGGTGTGGGGGGGCTGAACTTCTCTGCATGATATTTTTAAATGTGATAGGATTGGTGCTAGTTATATTTGCAAACTCATTACATGGTCGTGCCTTACACTGCTACACCTGGCTGAATTGTGCTGTAGGTCTTTTCCCTTGTAAGCATGGCACAGTTTGCAAATGAACACAATGATAGAGAAGGATCTATGTCATATTGGCAAAAGCCTAAAGGCGATTGCCATTATGCAGAAGTCAAAAGTGCCAAAAATCTATTTTGGTACTCTGACACCCCAGTGCACAGCAAAAGGGCACCAGTGACTTAGTTTTTAATGTTTTCTGTGGGGGCTATGCTCCTCACACACCCCCATGGGGGGCTTTGCCCCCTGAAACCCCCTGCTAAAGGATTCTCAACTCCAGGGGGGTGCATGTCGGGGGGGTGAAAACATTAAAAAACAAAAAGTTCAGGCCAGGCACAACAAAAATGCACCAGTGCCAGGACCTGGACCTGAACCCAGTAATCTGCCGACCAACCCCAGCAACCAAACCACCACACCATGGGGTCTGCAAGGCAACCGACTAAGGCACCATCCCCCACATGCCTCACTGTGCATGCCTGCTCCCAACCCCCCCATGTGCATATGTATTGTGACAGGATGTCATTATAGTCACCCACCCCCCCATCCAGCTGCTGTATCCCCTGTAATCCATTCCTGCAATGTGCTGGGGAGTGGGTTGCTGTTATTGTTGGAGCTCTTTCCCCAGCTCCCTCATCACAGACACCCAGAGAGAAACATTGCACTGTGCTTGCTGCATTCCCCATCAGTGCAGAAATGAGCACATAATATCCTTCTCATCCCAAATGTTTAGTATAATCCCTTTATCTGAACCCCATCTATAAGAAAACCTCAGTTATTTGAAACTGTGAGGTGTCTCCTGCCAACAAAGAGCTCAGATTACAGTGACCTAAATCAATAGTTTTTTTCCTCATTTAGAAAAGTTCAGCAGTTCTTACATACATTAGTCGTTCATTAGAGGTTCTTAGGTAGCTAATATAATGGGTTGTGACAGCAAAACTGCAGAATACTACTATTGTGTTGTTAGCTATTCAAAGTTACAGTAAAAGAAAATGATCCATCCTGGACATCCCTCAGAAGCTGCATATTCTTGAGGCTCTGGAGGCTGGGAAACAATCACTGATGTAGCATGGTGCTTTAACATTGAAGATGCTCCTGTCTGTGGCATCAGGAGAGACCCACAGCACTCTCCACACTCAGATGAACAGAAGACTGAAAATTGTCATAGCACTGCCTCAGCTAGCCAATGGTGTATATCAAAGAGTGGCAGAGAGCAGACAATCACTGTTGTGGAGACAGTATCCGTGTGATACCAAAGGCAGAATAAGAAACTGAGGATTTGGACAAAGATGATGAATCTCATACTATACTTACAACTAATGCTGAAGCAGTACAGAGCTTTAAAAAAATGTATCAGCTGGCATGAAAACACTACTGATGCTAATCCACTCCAGACTGTACTCCACAGGCAGCTCAGTAGAAGGTAGTATGAATGCTAAATGACGTAAAATAAAAAACAGTGATAGGGTCAAGGGACTTCAGAACACATTGGTTGAAAGCAGCACCTAATCTGTACATAGTGCAGACTGTAGACCAATACAGTATTTAATAAATAACACCACAGTATATGTTTAAATAAAGGAACACACAGCGTGGCAATATTCTCTTTGCCACATGTTACTGTTCTTGAGAAGCAGCATGCCAAATATTATTGTGGCAATAGCAACTCTCACTTATTGGAAACACCACTTTTCTGAAAGATTTTAGTTTCCCTCAGAACATTCAGATAAGCAGGGTTCTACTATATTCAGATTACATGCCATTCTCCAGAAAAAATAATGGAGAGCGCTCACCCACATATGGAGCTGCCAAAAATAAAGTTAAAGAACACTTGCTCAATACAGACAATGAAGAATTGGTAAGTTCAGTTGCTACACATAATTTTATTCAGCTAGTATCAAATAAACTGGGAACACAGCCATGAACGCTAATTTATGTGATTTAGCAAGCTGAATAAAATTATATGTACTCCAGTCAGACTTACCAATGCTTCATCGTTTGTGTTGATCAAGAGTTCTTTAACTTGATTTTCGGCAGCACCATATGTTCGTGAGCACTCTACATTATTTTCTATGGAGAATGGCATGTAATATAAATTCGGATCAAGTGGCCATATTCTATGTTTTTACTTTCTCCATTCCCACCCAATAACAGTAATGATGTCTCGTCCCCCTCATTCAGTGCTCACAGCATTGATATTATTTCCCTCTTTGGCAATCCTCCTTAAAAGTAAAATGGTATCTTAGCTGGGAGGAGGTACAACACATTGACACTTTTCTCCCACTGCATCACTGTTGGAGTGAGTGAAGTGAAATGGCTTCAGACAACACAAACAGTCCCACTATTTCATGGAAAGTGAAAAACAAGACTATATGGTTCCTATATTGCCAAAGTGCTCAGCTGCATTAGTATAACAGGTTTTCAACTGGTGATTAAAGGACTTTGTTTCTAGATTTATTTCCGTACACTAGCTCTTTAATTCCTTTTTTTTTTTCTGGGAGCTTGAATGTTGTCAAAGGGAACACACCCAAGAAACATTGCTACTCTCCTGGAAAAAATCTCCTATATATGTTCACATAGGAGTTTTAACCTTTTCTTTTTACAAAATTAGTGTTATAGTACAGTAATTTCAGTTCTGGAATAGTTATTGACTTCCTGCAGGCAAGTGGGAACGTGAGGGAGCCATATGGAAACAAGTGACCACCAAACAGTGTGGTTCACAATAAACACAACCATAGAGTCAAGCCATACAAAAGTGAGGGTACTGGACTTTAGGAGGGCTGAGTTTGTCAAAATGGGACAGTGTCTCAGAAAAGCACTAGCAAACAAGCAAGAAGGAGGGGAGGAGGAAAATTGGGGAAATATCAAAGCTGCCATCACAGCGGTAACAAGCCTTTGTGTGAAAAAAATAAATCAAAATGAAGGAAAAAAACACTATGGTTCTCAAAAGAGGTGGTGGGGAAGGTTAGGGAGAGAGAGATAGCATTCTGTAAGTATAAGGAAACACTGAAGGAGCAGGAAAGAGAACTACACCAGTTAAAGCAGGAGGAAACAGGGAAGGCAGTCAGAATAGCAAATGCCCAAACTGAGAAAAAGATAGTCAGCTTGGTTAAGAAGGGAGATAAAACCTTTTATAGGTCCATTAGGGAGTGAAGAAAGACCAAGGGAGGATAGTGAGGACTAATAAAGAAAGAAATAAAGAAAGACCAAGGGAGGGATAGTGAGGATTAATAAAGGGAGGGTGGGTGGGCAGAGGGTGACAGTGAAAAAGCAGGGATACTGAATGAATACTTCTGCTCTGTATTCACAAAAGAAGAGGAGGGGGAGGTACCTAATCCGATCAATAAAAGCACTCTGGATATTGGGGTTGATACCAGTCCATTCACAGAAGACAGGGTTCTGAAAGAGCTCCTAAAACTGAAGGTGGACAAAGCAATGGGCCTTGATGAGATTCACCCCTAAATTCTAAAAGAACTAAGGGGAGAACTACTGATACCACTGACTACCCTTTTTAACAAATCATGGAAGGATGGTGTGGTACCTAAGGACTGGAGGAGGGCAGATGTGATACCCCTTCACAAAAGTGGGGGAAAGCAGAGGCAGGAAACTGCAGGCCTGTTAGTTTGACCTCAGTGGTAGGGAAAATGATGGAATAACTTCTGAAAGAAAGAATTGTTGAGTACTTAGAGAAGAGTGGGGCACAGTACCCAAGGCAGCATGGATTCACAATGGGAAGGTCATGTCAGATGACTCTAATAGATTTCTTTGACTAGATGACCAAAGTAGTAGACCAGGGAGGGGCTGTGGAGATGGCCTACCTAGACTTTAACAAGGCATTTGACATAGTCCCACACAAAAGATTAATAAACAAATTAGCCAGCCTGAGAATATGTCCCATGGTGGTAGCCTGGGTAAAAAACTGACTGGACAACAGGACACAGAGGGTAATAGTAAACTCCAAAGAAAGGGGGGTTACTAGTGGGGTACCACAGGGTTCAGTACTTGGTCTGGTCCTTTTTAATGTCTTTATAAGTGACATTGTGAAGGGACTAGAAGGAAAAGAATGCCTTTTTTACAGATAACACAAAGATCTGCAACAGGGTTGATATACAAGGGGGATGGAAAGGATGAGAAGGGACTTGACAAGGTTGGAGGAATGGTCAAAAGTATGGCAGCTTAGATTCAGTGCAAAGAAGTGCAAAGTAATGCACCTGAGAAACAAAAACCCAGGTGAAGAGTACACAATGGGGGGGGGGTATTAACAACAACAAAAATGGAATTGGACCTGGGGGTAGTCATATCAGATGACCTAAAAGTAAGCAAGCAATGTGAGAAGGCAGTAATGAGAGCTGGGGAGATACTCAGATGTATAGGAAGAGGCATCTCCAGTAGAAAACAGGCAGTTGTTATCCCTCTGTACAGGCAGTTGGTGAGACCCCATCTGGAGAACTGCATGCAGTTCTGGAGACCCTATTTCTGCAAGGGCATAGACAGAATGGAGGCAGTCCAGAGGAGGGCAACTAAAATGGTGCAGGATCAGCACCAGAAGCCATATGAAGAGAGACTAAAGGAACTTAATACATATACCATTGAGGAAAGGGGGGTGGACATGGTAGAAACTTTCAAGTACCTCAAGGGAATCAGCAAATTCCAGGAGTGCAGCATCTTTCAGAAAAAGAGATGTGCAAGAACAAGGGGGCACAATTTGAAGATAGAGGGGAGAAGGTTCAGGGGCAATGTGAGGAAGTATTTTTTCATGGAGAGGGTGATGGATGCATGGAATGGCCTTCCTGAGGAGGTCGTGGGATCAAAAGCAGTGGGGTAATTCAAGAATGCATGGGACAAGCATTAAACAATTCTGGTGGGGGGTAGGAAGAAGTAGGCTGTTAGTTAACTAGGATCTGCAGCGTATCCAATAGGTAGGGAAATGGGCAGACTGGGTGGGCCATGCAGTCCTTATCTGCCATCAAAATCTGTGTTTCTATGTTTCTAAGTGACAGTAATTTCTCATGGCTTTGCAGAATCAGTTTCTGTTTCCAGTTCATTTCTTAGTGTTGGAGTTCATTGGCAGATGCTAGCAGAGGTGGATTTTCTACTGAGATATTTGACACTGTAGGTCAAGCAGGATGCTAGGACACTTAACCCAAAGTCTTATTTCCCTACAAAGCATGTGAAGGGAATGGGTATCCATTCCAAGCTACAAGGTACAGCTTCTTAAAGCCATAACTGTACTAGTAAGCCACAGTTCAGGGTGATTATAACCCATGTGTAAATATCCATTTACAAAGATACAGCCAACAGAGAATTTTCGGAAGCCTAATAGAATTGTTTCTGTGTTAAATAATAGCAATTGATTTCTGAGAACTACACAGCTTCTGTTGATTAAAGCTGTCATATAGCAACAAAATAAAAGAATGTATCAAAGGTACTCGGTGGTGCAAAGGTTTGAATGCAGTACATCCATAGACACACACACACTCACACAAATACTTTGATGCACATACACACATACATACTTACACACACACGCACACACTTACAAACATGTACATTACAGATTGCAGTTGCAGTGCTTTGCATCAGAATTTGTATATGTTGCAATAGCAGTGGTGTCTCTTGCTCTTTGAGCACTTTCTTGATAATGCCACTGACAGTAACAGCTCTTTGCCACAGAGAGCATTTCACAATGTTGCCACACACTACAGTGACTCCCCTCTTTGACAGTTGCCCCGATTGTCCCCACTCCAATATATGGCATGGTTCCAGCTGTCAGTACATTTTCCTTGTTGGTAAAGCCCCCCACCCACCACCAAAATTTACACTGGCAGCAGGAGTGATGGAGAAATAGAGAGTGAGCAGCATGGGAAGATGCTGAGTGTGAGATGAAGACATTTCTGTCAGGTGCATGTTTGACATGCATGTGTCCTGATGTTTCATCTTTACAGGAAAAAGTTCCAACCAGTTGTAACATTCAGTGACTGGGCAACTACACAGACTGCACAACTGATGTACAGTATGGCTGACTCTTGCAAAAGGTAACTTTGATCTTGACAAAATTAACAAAATGCACCAAAGGTAGTGACAGACCCCAAAATAAATCATTTACAGTGTGTTGTATAAATAACTTATTTTTGACTTGCTGTATAATACAAGTGAATGAGGGTCAGGTGACATCTCTTGGCTAATGAAGAGTGTCTCTTTGTGGCTTCTTTGGGTCTGAGAATTGAGAAACAAAGTTGAATAGTTCTAGAACCCTAAGAAATTGCAGTGGGATACCATTATGTGTGGTTCCTAGCTCAGTGCTTATGTAACATATAGTTGAATGAAGATGGTTGTTGGATACAGAGGCCAGCATTAAGAGGACAATGTTTACTAGATAGTGGTATAGAATGATTTGTGCTTAGGTACTTGGATGCTTGAATTTGAGTCGATTGACAATATTTGATGGTTTTGACTTTTCTCTGTATCTCACCTGTAGGAAGGAGGCTTGGTTTAGAATTATGAAACCCCCCGGTGGGATAAGAGTGCTGCAGAAGAAGGAGGTGTTGGGGAGGATGGTGGGTGAGTGAGACTCGCTCTAAGCAGAGCGGAAGGCATCTGCTGATTTAAGTAGGCTGTGGGGGAGGAGCTCTTTCCCCACATAATTACTGGCAAGCCTTTCAATTATGTGTGGTTCATAGCTCAGTGCTTATGTAACATATAGTTGAATGAAGACGGTTGTTGGATACAGAGGCCAGCATTAAGAGGACAATGTTTACTAGATAGTAGTATAGAATGATTTGTGCTTAGGTACTTGGATGCTCGAATTTGAGTCGATTGACAATATTTGATGGTTTTGGCCTTTCTCTGTATCCCATCTGTAGGAAGGAGGCTTGGTTTAGAATTATGAATCCCCAAAAAGAATAGATGATATCAACGATTGTTCTGTAACTGAATGCTGAAGAAGTCATGCATGACAACACCTAATAATGATAGGAATAGATGATCACCTCCTTCAACTCCAGAGAGTGTGAGCAGTAGCACTCAGGAGAGGAAAACCCTCCTTGGGGGGAAACCTTTGATGACCCATGGCTACTGACCTGCCCATCCTTCTGGGCATACTAAAGGAGAGAGATCCTAAGTAAACTAAATTAAGCAGCTAAATCTGAATTCTAAGTTGTAGAATTTAATCCAGATAATTGGAGCTTAAGCAAGAACTGAATTGTAAATGTCCAGTGAAGCAATTTCCTCCTAATAAACTCTAAGTCTGAGAATCCATGTACAGTTCGGAATGATGGAGAGTGGATACTGAAGGACCGTTTTCCGTACTTCAGTTGATAGAGGGCATTGCCCATGGAATTGAATGATGGTGGAGATGAAGTTGATGACTGACAAACTCGATACAGGAGACAGAAGCAGATAGTTGCATCCAACCTTTGACGTCAACGAGGCAGGACGAATAGAAGTAGTATGATTTCCAGGTTTCTAATAATATAAGGCTTGTATAGTATGAGGAATGAGAGAACGTTTGAAGCCAGGCTATTGAGTGATGAATCCAGCTCTGATAAGTAAAGTATAATCTTTAGGAATTGATATGAAAGCAATGGCTGTAGAGCTGAACTGGAATAATGACAGTCTGTAGAGGATAATCAGAGACTCTGGTGCGAGGTTAGGAAGCTTCCAAGTAGTAGAATATAGCGAGACCAAAGTAAGCACGTCAGTTGGACTGCAAATCCGAAGTGAGAGGTAGTAGGAGCAGGATTGCACCCATGAAGGCAGATGAGAAGGAACAGGACGTGGTAATCAGCCTTTGAAGAAAGCGCAGCTTAACCGATAGCTGGTGAGGTAGGAGAGAGAAGCAGCTGATTCCAGGTATGGGAAGCACAAACAGACCATGGAAGTCTGCTGGAGGAAGAGAGCATGGCAGTTAGTCCCTCGTCGAAAAGCGCACTTGTCCAGCAGCTGGAGAGGAAATGGAGGCGACTAGCTCCAGGTAACAGGAGGATGCAGCCAAACCTATGGAAGTCAGCCAGTAGGAATAGTGTGTGGTATACAGCCTCCAGGAGATGAATCTTGAGTCAGTTGAGAGCAGAGCAGTACTGCGTTTGTAAGGCAGACGTAGAGAATGGAATGGTGCTGAGGACTGATGAATCCATTAGATCAAGGATGGCAGGGATCGCATTGAAGAGACTGTGGCATGAAGACAGCAACTTGATGAGGAATAGCATTCAAAACTGTAGGTATGCAATGTTTGAGGCAGCAATAACGGGATGAGACCCAAATAGTCAAGCATAAGAGTCTTGGATGGAGAGAACTGCAGAGGCTGAGTCAATGGAGTAGTATCGTCCAGGGTCAAAAGTGATAGAGCAATGAGGATAAGGTCTTGATGAGAGCCACCATGAAGTATCCAGGAAAGGGTGAGCAGCAACAATTCCACATGGCTGAAGCAGCAGGGCAAAGCATCCAAGAACAGAGAAGGGATGAAGAAATGGCCAGATGTGGATCCATAGTAAAGGAGCTTCCGGCTAGCTGGCACGGCAGCAGATAAGCATATAGTAGAATGCGGGAATCTCCAGGCCCCGATATGGTGAGGCAGAAGTAGAGCAGAAGTAGGTAAACCTCCCAGCCCAATGGGTAAAAGCAGGTTGCAGAGTTGAATCTCCAGGCCCTGAGCTGAATGAGGCAGGCATAGAGTAGAAGAGGTAAACCTCCCAGCCCAAAGGGCGAAGGCAGGTCAGAGAAGCAGGTGATTAGTAGGTAATCCTCCCAGCCCGATGGGCGAAGGCAGGTCATAGAAGCAGACGAGTAGTAGGAAGCCTCCCAGCTTGGTGGACAAAGGCAGTAGAAGAAGCAGGTGATCAGCAGGTAAACCTCCCAGCTCGATATGCAAAGGCAGGTCATAGAAGCAGGCGAGTATGGTGCAAATATAAGAACAAATGACTTCTGGGCCCATAGGGGCATAAGTCTGGCTAAATGCAATGGCTGACCTCCGGTCCCGCTGGTGAGACAGATTGCAGAGCAGAGGTAGATAATATAAGAAATAGCTGACCACATAACGAGCATCAAGGCAAGCATCCAGGGACAGTGACAGAAAATTCCACCATCTGAGAGGAAATCCAGAACAGAGCACATATGATCCAGGACAAATGGAAAGAACGCATAGACAAGGAGAGCTGCAGCTGTCAGGACTCGAGGAGTATTACTGGAGACGATATCCTGGAGTGTCCAAATTCGAGAGAATCCCAGACAGTCCTCAAGAAAAGACAGAGCTGGCTTTGAGAGCAATGACTAAGTGCATGGTTGAAGTGCAAGAGCTGGAGGCTAGACGGCGAAGGTAAGGAAGGGGCTAAACCCGAATGCAGATATGAATAGTGGAACCCCAAAAGGTCAGCTAGTATGGCAAGTAGAGACAGCTTGCTCCACGGCGGCTAGCGGGCACAGCTGAAACCCAGGAAGGTCAGCTGGTAATATAGTACATTGCAGTCATGGAAGCATGGGAAATGCTCTGGAATAATGGAGGAGAAATGAAGAAGAATTGCAATACGAACATAATGACGAATGCATGTCCAGAAGAGCAGCAGCTTGAATGAGAACAACTAGAATGTGATGCAAAACAGAAGCACACCAAAGTACTGAAGCATAAACTGGGAGAGCAAGGCAGGTAAGGGAAGTAGCTGAGAAGCTGGTCAGGAGCTGAACGAGACAGGCCTTCCAAGATAAAATGGTTGGAAGGTAATATGGGAAACAGATACTAATAATAATAATAGGCAATCGCTGCACACAAAGGTGGTATCCAAAGGTGAAGAACTTCCATCCGAAATTCAGGGCTGAAGCAGCATAGCATTGTGAATCTGGCAAGTAATGCAAGGGAGCTGGAGTTAAAACAAATGTGTACAGGAGCGCAGGCGCCCAAGTCAGACTGAAAGGCTCACAGTAAATAATCCGGGTCCAGCAATGGAATACTGCCAAGCAGTCTGAGGGATATGCTAGGAAAGCGTATAGCCTTGTGAGTCATCCGAAAGTGGGAAGCAATCTGAAAGTTCACCCAGTAGTCCCAAATCGAGATTCCAACGATACATCACAATGAGGTAAGTAGCAGAGAAAAACGAGGCGTCCAGCAACAAAATGATCAAATGAATTGCAAGTACAAATCGGCCACAGGAGCTGTAATGCAACTGACCTCCAGTTCGAGATCTGCGAGGTAGGTGGACAAGGCGAGCAGGCCAGTCAAAGTCCCCAAGGTACAACTTGTAGGAATCGGAGAAGCAGCACGGTGACGAACTGGAAGACGCCAAAGAGGTCGGCGAGTAGCTACAACGTAAGCAGTCAATTGAGGTACCAGGAGCAGTGCTGCCGCTGAAGTAGAAAAGGACAAGCAGGCAAGGAGCGGAGGTAGGAAGCACGGTGGCCGAACTGAAGGCGCGGATGGCGGACCTCCCCCAAAGGAAGGAACACAAACAATACTGGCACAAAGGGGTGACAAGGAGAGGGAGATGCAAAGCAACGGCTAGGGTGGGAAGAGGACAAGGAAACAGAGACAGGGGAGGGGAAGGGGAACCAGCCGCACCAACAAAGTGAGCACAATCTGCTCTGAGTGTGACTCACTCTAAGCAGAGCGGAGGGCATCTGCTGATTTAAATAGGCTGTGGGGGAGGAGCTCTTCCCCCACATAATTACTGGCAAGCCTTTCAGTTAATTAGCCAAGAGAAATCTCTGGAGCCGCATTTAATAGGTGTTTTGTTTTTCCCAAAGGAAATTTGATTTCAAAGACAAATGTGATTGTTTTAGAGTAAGCAACAGAAAAAGAATGCAAAGTTAGATAACTGTTTTAACCTGAACAGCAAGATCATGTTTAGTGATCAACTCAGTATGTGGGTTTCCCACTCTGTTATGTTTTAAGTATTTCAATTAAGTATACCATCTTTTGTATTTGAAAAAAAAAACACAATTTAAATTGTCAGTCACACTACCTGAATACCCAGCCCATAGAAAAAATGCAGTAGAGGTTGAGGCCCCCATATTAAGATACAGCTATTGAAGCTACATGAAATAGCATGCAATCATCGGGGAGGAATATTCATAAGGCAGTAAGAACTGTATAAATAATGGGCTGTGGTGGTACCACACAAAGAACCTGATTCAGTATGCCTATGTGCCACATATCTCGGACGTGTAGGTACCCCTATGTGTGAATGCCATGAAGCGGGGATCCAGCAGACCCCTGGCGGCATTCACTATCAGCGTGCTAGCCAGATGTGCATCCAATCTCCAGGCCACCAGAGCAGATAAGCACCGTAAGCAATCCAGGGGCATGCCAGGGGGTGTGCCTGTACTCCACGCGATTCACAACGGTGCAGAGTGCTGGGTAGTGCAGGATATAGTACACCTCAGGGAACAGCCATAAGTGTCTATGTGCCCCCCACCCAACAGTCACTGTTGGGGCAAGTGGGCAACAGGATCACCCTGCTCACCACCACCCCAGCCCACCGGGCTGCCAGAGTGGGTTGGGGACAGACATTCAGGTGAGTACCCATGGTTGTAAAGGTCCCCGGGCCCACACCATCTCACACTTCCCTGGACCCACGGTGAAAGGAATCCACGTAGGGATCCAGAACAGGCATCTGATTGGATGCCCACCTGCATCCCGCATGCAGACCTGATCCATCTGCATGCTGGGGGAGTGCGGCTATGGACAGGCACCTTGTGGGTACTTGCAGTCATGAATCTGTGCACCATGTGCCTGTCCAGGGCTGTGTAGATGCACTGCCAAGTTATGTATAAATCATGCATGCATTGAACCCTTTCATGAATCACGACCAAAGTGCATAAGGGTGGTGTACACAGCCCCCTGCTGGCAGGAAACACCAGGGAGAAAGTGGAGACAGTTCTCCCAAATGAAGAAGCACCTTTGCTCCTGGTGCAATATTTAGAGGTCCACATGCTAATGACCAAAATTAATGCAGATGTGTTAAGAAGCCTTTTGCATGCCATTATGCAACTTATTCAATTTTGCACAAGGCTTCCATGCATCTGTATGCATGGGGGCATTATGCAGAGCTTTGACCATTGCTCAACCATCAACCAATTTGTGTATGCTAATGTACTGTACAAAGCTATGGCAGTCTAGATCATAAATTCAAACCCCACTACACCCACATACTCCTTTGTGACCCTGAGCTATTTAGTTATCCCCCCAGTGCTCCAACCCACTCATCCATAGAAATGGAAAAAAGCAGGTCACCACTGGAAATGAAATTTTGTGTTTCAACTGTGCTGTCTTAAAACAAACAAACAATAAATAAAATAAAATAAATTGTCAGCAATTAATTGCCATTCATAGCCCCCTTTCCACTCACAGGAAGCAGGGTGGCCCAATTTTTAGAGCACTGTTAGCATCCTGGAAACCTCAGCTACAATCCCTGCTCGCAATAAATATTCATTGAATAACCCTAAGAAAACCTTTTTACAGTACCTTCCAGTGATCCATTCTACCCAGCTGCAAAAATGGGTAGAAGCAGGACCTTAATGGAAATAGAATAATCCATCTCAGCATTGTCTTTGGTAAATACATGGTAAAAATAAATAAAAGCAGGATCCTCCTGGAAACAAATAAACTGTATAAATAAATAAATATATAAATATATAAATAAATAAATAAATATTGCTGGTAGCCACTGGCTTTTATGCCCCCCCCCCCACATGTTTAATGGGTGGAGCACTATTGGGAACCAGGAGATTCTAAGTTTAACCCCTGTTACAGACAAAGACTGTGACACTGAGCAAGTCTCTGAAAACTGAGATATTTTATCTAAGTTGGATTTTAACATATCTATACATTTATTTATTTTTGATCACCAGGTAGAGGCCTACTGTACTACAACTGAAAGTCCTGTTTTCAGGGGTGACCCAGAATTAGTTGCAGAAAAGAGATACTGTACATATGGAAGTCAAACATTCAAGATACATAGTGCATACATACAGTAAAGTAGATTTAGTTGTATAGTACTGTAACATTATATGGAGTAATGCAACAATTTAGAATACAAGCAATGTGAGAAGGCAGTAAGGAAGGCTGGGGGGATACTGGGATGCATAAGAAGAGGCATCAATAGTAGAAAACAGGAAGTTGTTATCCCTCTGTACAGACAGTTGGTGAGACCCCATCTGGAGTACTGTGTGCAGTTCTGGAGACCCCATCTCCACAAAGACATAGACAGAGTGGAGGCTGTCCAGAGAAGGGCAACCAAAATGGTGCAGGGTCTGTACCAGAAGACATACAAAGAAAGACTAAAGGAGCTTAATATATATACCCTTGAGAAAAGAAGGGAGAGAGAGGTTATGATAGAAACTTTCAAGTACCTCAAGGGAATCAACAAAGTCCAAGAGGGTAGCATCTTTCAGAAAAAGAGATGTGCAAGAACAAGGGGGCACAATTTGAAGATAGAGGGACAGCTCAGAGGTAATGTGAGGAAGTATTTTTTCACAGAGAGGGTTGTGGATGCATGGAACAGCCTCCCTGAGGAGGTCGTGGAGTCAAGAACAGTCGGTGAATTCAAGAATGCATGGGACAGACTTGAGGCAGTACTACTTGGGGGTAGGAGGAAATAAGCTATTGGTTAACTAGGATCTGCAGCTTATCTGTTAGGTAGGAAAAGGGGCGTCAAAACGGTCCTTATCTGCCGTCAAATTCTATGTTTCTATGTTACTTAGAGATTATCAATTCCAAATAAATTAGACACCAAACAAAAATCACAGGATGATCAGAGGAGATAATACGTTTCAGCAGATAGCGACTTGTGAGGGCTTTATTTTTAGTTCGAGTGAGGTGTAATAGCCAGGGTTTAGTGGTAATATTTTAGAAGCAGCACTGGAGAGTAGGTGCTCTTTAACAGTCAGTTCAAGTCAGCCCAGTAGCGTAGAGGGCTGATGTAATGGATGCCTTACTGTGCCTCCTTCCTTGCTGGCAACCTGGGTTCAAGAATGGATATGGGTTCCTTGGAGGCTGGCTGTGTGAGGCAGGACTGAGCACCCCAAGGACAATTCTCCTCCTTTAGTGAGGGGAGACTGTGTCTATCCACTTCCCTGCCACTGGCAGTAGACTGGGTGGCAGTGTTGCTGAGGACAACAGGCATTGGGGAGTATGTGCCAATGCAGAATGCATGTGCGCCAACATGCACATGTGTGACAGCATCATACACAGATGCACTGGGAAAAAATGGAGGAAAATGTCCTGGCACATTTGACATCTCTCACAAGGGATCTGGTCAAAACTGAACATCACAAATCGTGCAAGTCATAATAGCGCTGACAATAACAGTGAGGGTTCAAAACAGTGAGGGTGCATAATAGCGCAGAACAAGAACCAGACAACCAAATTAATCCAGGGAACCTGAAAGGTAAGATGTCCACCCCAGTGCATGATCGCAGGAGCATAGATGCCCCTCAGATTTGTAGTGCCTGAGAGGGGAGAAGCAGTTCTCATCAAACTAATGTACTTTAGGAGGGAACACGGCAATAGAGCGGCTACTATGATTCCTGTTGCACTAGTAGAGAGAGTCCTTCCAAGTCTCACTACACAATTCAGTGTGGTTGGCATTCTTGGTCCACATTCCCACCAACTTATCAGGTGTCAGTAGTAGTAAGAGACCTCCTTGTGCAGCTACAGGGTTCGGTAGGAACAGGGCAGGCATCAGCAGAACTAAAGTTAAAACATAGGAACAAATAGGAAAGCACTGCACTCAATAATTTAGGACATGGTGCCTTTACGAAGGTCTGTTACTTGAGGACATTTACCCTGACCCAGGAGGTATTAGGAAGTGAAATGTTCCAGTGTCGATACACTGATAGGGCCAGTGTACTCATCCTCATTTATTTCTTTCATTCTTGTTATTAATAAAGAGAATGAACCTTGCTATGCTGTGTTTCTTTGACACTGGCAAAGGGGACAGGAACTAATGTTCTGGTATGGAAATGTCAGGGAGCATTCCAGTGTGCTATGATGGTAGACATTTAAGGCATTTCAGGTAATTAAACATTCAATTTTAATTTTCATGTTATGCGGCTGACATCAGTGCAGAAGAAATTCTGTCCTGATTAATATCCTGTAATGCAAACATTCCTGCTGCGCTTATTTGACTAGGGCTAATACACACTAACACTAACGCTGTAATGCACTGCTATGTGCACTCTGATATTACCAGTGCTATTATGGTTGTACTATACTGACACTGAACCTCTCCCACAAGCACTGTATGGCCATATATGACTGGACACCTGCCAATATGGGTCTGGGTAAGTGGTGGTTAATGTGTAATCCATAAGATGGGTCAGTGATGAGGCTGGTTGGATACCACTGAGACCTGGGACAGAAGGTGGAGGAATATCTGAATAATATTAAAAAAAAGTGTCTGTGCATGTATTTTAGGTATACTATAAAAACAAGTAAAAGCAAGACCCCACTAGAATGAAGTTACTGCACCTTAGCTGGGCTTTTCATTGACAACAAATTGTAAACAAAAATATATTGTTAAGTTACACAACATTTCCAGCAACAACTACTTTAAATATATTTACCCTCTCACTAAGCATAATAATTTCACTAGTAAACAAGCATTTGTCAATGCTGAATGTTTGCTTGCTGGTATTAGCATTGAAAATGCAGGAGGTAGACAGATGCAGAGTAGGAATGGCAGTGAAGTATTGAACTTCACACCAACCCCACCTTCACCCTGCAGAGGTGGACAGGCATTGGGGTATGTGTTTGCGTTGTCGCCCATAACGTTGGTGCCATTTCACCTCACCCTATCCTGCAGACACTGACAAGTTTTGAGGTGTGACTTGGAGTGTTCAGCTTTACAGTCACCCCACTCCATAAGGACATACGCTGAAATGGGTGCATAAAATGGGGTGAACTCTGGGGCTGAAGAGTCCAAGGCACAGCTTGATGCCTGTTAGTGACTGCAGGGTGGGGGGGGAGTGAGGTTGGAATGGCATGAGCTTTACAGTCGGCATTGGAATGGCATGAGCATTACATTCGGCAGTCCAAAGGCACACCCCTGATACCTGTCCGTCTGTACAGGGTGGGATGTTATGGTTAGGAACCATAATGCACCGGGCATTTATTGGTATTTGCAGTACAAATTTTCAACATGACCATTTTGTGGCTTCCACCTCATGAAAGCATTTAGGACCTCTTCTCATGAACAGTTGCACTGTGATTTTGTCAATGTGTTCCAGAATTTGAATTTCCACAGCGACCATGCCATTGTGCACCAGATGTACAAAAATGCAGATTGGGCAAGACGTGAAGTATGACAGCTGTATCATTCATAGGGAGGTGTGAAGAGATGGCAATGTTAAAAATCTGTAGTGAAAATATTAAAAATGCTCAAACTTCTGAGCGTACGTGGAAACTGCGCAATGCATGTGCGTAACACAGACATTTAGTGGAATTATTTCACCAAATTTTCAACATAGGCATTTTGTGACCTCTGCTCATAAACACTGTCAGTATGATTTTCTGAATCTGTCCCGAACATTGATTTCCCACAGCAACCGTGATATTTTGCACCAGATGTGTAAACACATATTTCAGGCAGGATGTGAAAAATGACAGCTGTACTGTTCATAAGGAGGTCGGAAAAAATGGCAAGGTTGAAAATCTGGAGAGAAAATATTGCAAATTTGCGAAGTTACGAAGGTGTGTGGAAATTGCACATTGCACGCTTGTAACACAGTCATTTTATGGACATTTGTCACCAAATTTTCAACATAGTCATTTTAGGACCTCTGTTCATGAACAGAGTCACTGTGATTTTACATACGAACATACATACGAACATACATACGAACATACGAATCCGCCAGCAGAGCACACCAATCGGTCTATGTAAGTCTGGCTGAGTGTGCAGCTAACACCCTAGATTGCAGCTGCCCCAGCATCCTCCCTCTCAGTTCCTCCCCTGCTTGTCCCAGCCCCTGCCCCCCAACTCTTCCTCTTGCTTTATCCCACTCCTCCTTAAGCTATTGACTGTCCTACATGTTACCACCACTTCTGGCAGTGCATTCCAACTAGACACCACTCTCTCAGAGAAGTAGTGCCTCCTCATTTCCCTCTTGAAATGTCCCTCTTCCAACCTTAGTCTGTGCCCCCTCGTTTGTCTTCCATGCCTCGGTTTAAACACCCCCTCGATGCTAGGTTTATTTACCCCCTCAGATATTTAAATGCTTCAATCATAGCCCCCTATCTTTCCTCTCCTCCAGTGTGTACATGTTCAGCTCCTTCAGCCTAACATCATATTCCTTTCCTTCCATGCCCTTTAACATTTTTGTTGCCCTCCTTTGGACCCCTTGCAGTAACTTTCTACCTCTCCTCAGGTATGGCCTCCAGTATTGCACACAGTATTCTAGGTGTGGTGTGACCAATGATCTGTAGAGAGGTAAGATCACATCCCTATGTCTGGAAGAGAACCCCCTTCCTATGCACCCCATCATCCTGTTTGCCTTTGCTGCTGCTCTCCTGCACTGGGCCGAGTTGTTCATGCTCCCAGTTACCAACACCCCTAGGTCCTCTCCTCCTCTGTGATCCCCAACCAATAGTCCCTTTTCTGGTTCTTAGCCCTGAAATGCATCACCTTACTCTTCTTTGCATTGAATCCTAGCTGCCACTCCACCGACCATGTCTCTAGTTTGGTTAGGACCCCCTTCAGTTTTTCCCATCTGTCCTCTTCTCCACCACCACCACCCCAATTTGGTATAATGAATGAAAAGACTAACCCTGCTCCCCACTCCTTGTGCTATATCGGAGATAAAGAGCCCAAATAGCACCGGGCCCAGCACTGAACCCTGCAGCACCCTGCTTGTCTCTGCTCTGGGTGCCGAGAGCTCCCCCACCACCACCCTGCCCTCCCTGTAACCAGTTCTCTATCCATTTAGTCAGACCACCTTCCACCCATACCCCTTCTTCTCCTCACTGTTCTCCTCCGTGGCCTGTGTCCCTCCTCCCAGTAGTGCACACCCTTTCTCTTCCTTATTCTTACTGGGTGGTGGTGCCTTCTGTATTACACGTAGACCACTCTGCCCGCCCCCTCCCAGGGTTACTATGCCTCCGCCCTTACCTATATCTAGGGGGGTGAGCTCATTAGGGTCCCCTGTCCGGACCTTTCTACCAACCTCAGTCTTTTGGCCACCCCCCCACTAGCTTAACTCCACCTTAGTAGAGATATAACCCTCTAATCCTGCCTTTAATACTCCCCTCCCCTTTCTGCTCAAGTGTACCCTGTCCCATGTGTAGAAGTCACTATTAACCCAGACCCAACCCAAGTTAGTCACTAACCCATAATTTTTGGTGTGTCACCAATCCCTCAGCTACTCATCGAACTCCTCAATCCTACCCTTCCTCGCCATGCTTGCACATGGTGCTGCGAATACCTCTGAGAATGCCACTGACTTCCCAACCCCCCTCACACTGCCTGCCCAACTCCTAGAACCTCCCCTTCTCTACTTCCACAGTCTCCCCTGCCAAGTTGTTTGTACCCACATGCAACACTAAATGAGGTTTCTTCCTCCCCCTCGCTGCACACTAGAGTAGTGCCTGCCCTGCCCCTGCTGCAGTCAACCTGGGGATAGCTTCAACCCAAATATGGCTCTGCCTTCCCCCCCTTCTACCCCATCACACCCCTTTCAATATAGAATTCCCTAGGATGAGTACCCCCTGTCCCTTACCACCTTTCCCTTCTAATGCCCCTTCTACCACCCCAGTAGTCGTTCTTCCCTGCCCCTTACTCCCACCACCTGCACCCTCTGTGACTTCTGTATCTGTATCCCCTACTTCTGCCTCACCCTTTTTCTCTGCCTCATTCCTCTCATCCCCCTTGAACCCCTTCCAAGCCTGACTACATCCTACTGGGCTTCCCATGTCAACCTTCTCTCCTCCCCTGCTGATTTCCAAACCATCTCCTATCCCCGCTGTTGTCGATTTAGAGCCCCCATTCCCTTCGACCCCAATAGTGCTGTCCCTACCATCCTTCCCCCTTCCTGTAGCCTTTTCTCCTTCAGTCATCAACCCCTCCTTTCCTACTAGCCCACCTTCTACCCTTTCGTCCTCGCCATCTCTTCCCCTACCTGTTGCCATCCCTCTCATGCCCCACTTGTCCTCCCCCACTTCAATATGTTCCTGCTCCCCCTCTCTCCCATAGCACAGGCTCGAATCTATTCCTACTCAATACCCCTTCTACATCTCTTCCCCCTATTGGTTCCCTCCTCCTACTTCTTCAAACCATCCATGCCACCCCTGGTCCCACCACTGGTCCCTCCCTACCTGCAGCCATCTGCTCTCTCCCCGGTACTGCTCATGGTCTCTTCCTCCCCCATCAGGAGGTGCCTCACTTCAGGCACCCCATCACTTCTCCTCTCTTTTGTGCTACTGCCTCTGATACTGGGATCGGTTTCAGTCCCTAGTTGTTCTTCTTCCATCCCCCCTTGCCATCCCCTATTCCCACCCAGCCAGGATGCCTACCATACCATCTGCCCTGCCACTTAGACTCCTCCCTAACCTCCACAGTTCCTCCCTCAAACTAGCCTGTTGTCTACAGACCGTACACCCCCCATTCTCCAAGCCCAGTTCTGGATCATGGTGGATCCACACCCTGTACACCGCACCTCACTTCCAAAGGTGTCTGCCCTATTGACATGTAGCACCTGCCCCATTTTTGCTGAATCTTATGTTACGGGCTTACTCCCAGGTTCTGTGGTCTACTACAACTGTTAGGCCCCTATTTACTCAAATTCCTGTCCCCCCCCCCACATACTAGTCCTTCTACTGCCCCCTTGCCAACTGGGTTAATTCAGTCTCAAATCTCATCCATTAGATACTGTCTTACTGTAGCAACCCTAAAGCCTCCTTGTCCATTTTTCACCCCTCAGCTACCATACTTTTTGTTCTCAGCTCTTATATAATTTCACTTAGCCCAGTTAGAAATCCTATTGCACTCCAAGTATTACTTAGCTCAGTTAGAGAAATACACAGAACAAATAAATATGTATTATTACAGCAATCATAACAGTATAGCTCAGTACTTAGGTTAGTTAGACAAATAAATAGAACAACTAAATCTGTATTATTACAGCAATCCTAAAAGCATCCAATAATTGCTTTGTCTCCGCCCCAGAGACCCTGCTGTAATATAGGACCATGGAGAGGACACTGGGTGGGAGGGTGGCAACTCTAAAGATCCTGGCAGAGCTCTGTTGAGCTCACTCACGCCCCCTTTCTCACTCGCTCGTTCTATTTCTCCTGGCACTGCATGCTGCCCTTTTGTACTGGGCTTCTGCCTGTGTTGGCACCTTTTTCTGCCCACAAAGAAATCCTCAGCAGTCCTGACAGAGCTCCGTTGAGCCCGCTAACTCGCCCTTGCTCAGTCGCTCATTCTGTTTCTCCTGGTGCTGCAGGCTGCCCTTTTGTACTGGGCCCCTGCCTTGACACATTTTTCTGCCCACAAAGAAATCTGCAGCAGTCCTGACAGAGTTCCATTGAGCTCGCTCACTCCCCCTCCCTCACTCACTCATTCTGTTTCTCCTGGTGCTGCAGGCTGCACTTTTGTACTGGACTCCTGCCTGCATTGGTGCCTTTTTCTGCCCACATAGAAATCCACAGCAGTCCCAACATAGCTCAGCTGAGCTTGCTCACTTTCCCTCTCTCATTCGCTTGATCTTAATCTGTCCCAAACACTGATTTCCCACAGCGACCGCACTGATCTGCGCCTGAAGTGTGAAAACACATTTCGGCCCGGATGTGAAAAATTACAGCTGTACTGTTCATGAGGAAGTGTGGAAAAATGCCAATGTTGAAAATGTGTAGTGAAAATATTACAAATTTGCAATGTTCCATGTGTGCGTGGAAACTGTGCAATGCACGCTCATAAAACAATCATTTTTTTTGGATTTTTTCCCCCCAATTTGCAACATAGGCTTTTTAAGAGCCCACCTCATGAACAGTGGCACTGTCGTTCCATCAATCAGTCGCGAAAGGTGATTCCACACAGTGACCACGAGATCACCTTTTGGGACCCAATAATGCCATGTCAGTGACTGAATTCATGAGGAGGGGTCCCAATAACCCCATGTTGAAAATTTGGTGCCAAAATTCCCAAACATGCCTGTGATATGCAGCAAAGTTGAAAAAACCTTATTTATGCCATTATACAGCTTACCGGCATTTCATCAGTTTGCGGTCAGCTTTGAAAAGTGCACACGTGTTACTGGTCCACGGAAGATCGTCATGTTGGGCTCCGGAGGTAAGTATAGAATTGAGGGGATGGGGAAGCAGGGGTGTGCAGAGGGTGGGTGTGGGTTGGGGGAGGGGCCATGGACTCAACGAGGGACAGTTTTCTGTGTTACAGGGTTTAAAAAAATATATCATGGGACTGTTTTTTTTTTTTCAGGGACATTTGGTATGCTGGGGTGGGCTCCCAGCATGCCACCTGAGTGTTTTTTTTTGGGGGGGGCTGTAGCCAACAGGGGATTGGACACCTCCCTCAGCAGACAACAAATTCAGGGGGGCACATTATGCCGATGGGGAGTGGGCTCCACCATCAGCAAATTGAACTGGGAAGCGGGGACTGCAGCCGATGGAGACTGGGTGCCCCATCAGCAAAGAAAGACTGTTTTGGGGGGCGCATGATGCCATGGGTGATTGGGCACCCCCTCGGCATACAACACAAACTTGGGGGTGGCAACATTATGCCAATGGGGACTGGGATCCCTGTTGGAAAATGAACTGGGTTAGGGGCATGTGGAAGGCAAGGTACCACCCTGCAATGACGGGTTGCTCCCTCATTGCAGTGGAATGGCTGACACTACAATGATGAGGCGTCCCCTGATTGCAGTGGCAAAAAACGTTTCAAGGTGGTGGCACACTGGCTGAACTAGTGTCAGCAGCAGCGTGCCACCACATTGGGGGAAGTGGGCCAAGCCTCAAAGGTCACTGGGGCCATTGGCCCCCCAGTGCTGCACCTCCAAAACCCCGCTTCTCTCCTAAGCTGTGCCAAAATATTTCTTGCACATGCTCAAGCAAACATAAAAATGATTTGAATTAAATTACAGTACCTTCCTTAACTTATTAAGCATAACAATTTCTCTGAAACAAAAGGCATACAAACATTAAGTCAGTCACCAATGCTTTTTTTTTTTTTTTGCTGTGCCTGAAAAGACTTATTAGATTGCTTCCTGCTCAGGTTGAATTCAAACCTAAGCACAAGACACAATAAGAACTAGTTTGGATTGACTGTTGGCAATGTAAAACTAATACTGTAGTTCTATGGTCAGAAACCCTCTTCCAGTCCTGTCACTTACATCAACAACTGAATAACTCACAGCGAATGTAAAACTAATTTTTAGTAAATGCAGAAAAAAGTACACATGACTGCAAGAGGTGCTACACACTATGCATGTTGGCACGCAAAAATAGTTTTCCAGACTCATAGTCCTCCTTACTCTACCCCTTGAGGTACAACACATTTCTTGAGCTCAGCATGTACTGTATATAGAAAATAGTCCAGGCCACCCCCCATAGTGAAATTTACAAACGTCCATCAAAGGGTACAAAATATGTAACGTGCAGGTGTACAGAAACTGACAACGCTAACATTTGCAGATGAAATCCAGCAATAAAGAATGGAAACAAAGATGGGTCACAGTTTCTTTGATGAAGAAAACCAGGCAAGATGAAGCAATTCTTTGGCACAATGATAGACTGGAGGTGGGTAGGTCAGAGACTTCGGTGGGGAAAAGTCACATTGGAGAGTCACATCCTGTGGAATTTATGAAACTGCTCATATGTATTGGGAAATACTATATATGTAGATAATGGAACACATTGTTGTTGGCAACATTATAATTTTCTGATTTCATATCTTTAATGTCATGTTCTCTGATTTAGCAATAGATAATTTTGGCAAGCATTAGTTTTTTTTCTCTTGTGCATTAATCAAGCGCTAACTTGTGAAGGGCTCAGTGCATAAGTATATTCTAAATGTGGTTCCAAATATGAGGTTACTTAAAATATTATAACATTGTGATTGTATGTGCTGGAAAAGACAAAGTATGATCCAAGAGAGAAAAAATTGACACGAATGGGTAAAACCCATATAACTTCTGCCAGTTCAGAGCCTTAACAGTTAAAATTGAAAATCTAATGTAGAGTACACTACAGGAGTTCTTTTGTGCTCTATGTACTTACTAGCTGTATGTGCAGTAAAACACACTCTTTATACAGTATTGATAATATTTAACATGTACCACCATATTATCCTCTGCTGCCACTGTCTCAGCCACGAGCACACAGAATCTCAACATCCATGGGAAACAACATGATATAAAGATTGTCACAGCACAGTTCTCTTCCCACTCAGTTATGGAAAATTGAACTCTGTCATAAAACATTAATTCTGTAACTATGACTGTTTATCTCATTACTGTTTAACAAGAAACTCTTTATAAAGGACTAGGAGTGGAAATATTTAGAAATAAATGATCACCATAACATTTTCAGGATGTTGTGCCACTTAGAGATCAATTTAGCTTTTTTCAGGATTGAAAGTTTTCCAACAATCACATAAAAAGTAATCATATAGACAAGTTATGAAGACTAAATGGTTTCAAGCATGCTGGGACAGAGTGAAAGGTCTGGTGTTTGTTCAGGTCAGCCGCAGTAGGGAGGTGAGCAGGGGGTTGACCAGGAGGAATAAAATCCCATATGGAAAATAGGACCTGTATCAAATAGGGGACTCTGGTCAGACTAGATGGATATTTGATATTTTGCAGCATCAGTGTCTGTATTTCTGTTTCACAATACATGAAGTTATAGCATTAACATTTTTAAAGTTGAAAAATTGATACAGACATAAGATTTTTATTTCTGTTTGGGATCCTATAGTTTATTGCTTGAAATTGTCAGGTAGTCACTATTGTATGCAGAAATATAATTTGATCTAGATTTATTTTACTCTGCAGCCATAGAGAGCATCCCTTTTCCACCAACATAAACAGTACTATCCACTTTATAAATTATGACTGTGCATTTTACTGTCATTGTGGACAAAAGCCTTTCAGATTGTGCTGCAGGGTCTATGACTTCTTTAGTTATAGGATTCCCCTGCCCTTAACAGTTATGTTTTCAAGGAAGCCATACCCATATACAAAGAATTGAGGATACAAGTTAAAAAGTTAGCTCTACACTGGGTTGGGGACCAAATCTCAGAGTAGATTTACCTTTAAAACATTATTAATTTATGTCAAAATCTACAATCTTCTGTAACAACTTGCCACAGGATATAACAAATTGCAATAAGTTTTCTATTTTTAAAACCAGGCTTAAGACATTTTTGTATGACTGATCTCTTTGTATTTGTCATCACTGATATTGTTTCTATTTTGAATCTGTTCACTGTAATGCTTAACTGTTTTTTTAATGTGATTGGTCAAATGTGAAAGCATGCATTTTTGTTCCCTGCTTATCAGTACAAAAATAAAACATAAAAATAAAACTGCACTATACAATAGTCTAACAGCAATTAGAGATGCAGCGATGTTTTAATTTGTGAGTGAATATGCCACAAAGTCAGCAAATTCTCCCTGTGGAGCACTTAGTGTAATTTTTGGAAATTACCCAAAATTCACCATTCATGACTTTGTCTTGCTTTTGTGATTTTTAAGTGCAAATTGCACTTAAAAAACCCAAAGCAAGTAGAGGTGACAAATTGAAAAAAAAAACAATGCCACCCCTGGTCTATCCCTGGTGTCTAGTGAACCATCCCCAACACAGTTACAACAATCACCCTCCTGCCCCCCCCCCCACATACACAGCGATTGCCAGACAGTTGGCCATATGTAAAAATATTAATATATTTTTTATTGAAATTCCCCATTCCTGGTGTCTAGTGGACTCCCTGCCAGACACAGTTAAAACAATTACCCTACCACACACACCCACCACCACCAATCGCTGGCAAGTCTTCCACAGCCCACATGTAATATATATATATATATATATATATATATATATTTTAAATTTAATTTCCCCAATCCCTGGTGTTGCAGTGCCATTGCCCTCACCATGCCACCCCCCACCCATGCCGTGGACCGGAGCAAATCTTCCCATTCTCTAGCCTCCTCTAAAGCTGCCCAAAAGACTGTGACCTGTCAGTGAATGAGTGCATGCTTGTACAAGCAAAAGCTCATTCATTAGAGCTCAGTTGGGCTGCCGGCCATGGAGGTGACTGGAGGGTTGTGCAGTGGCCCACTTGGAGTGGACTGGGGGGGAGTGGGGTGGTGTGGCAGTGGTCTGGATGGAATGTGGTGGGTGGGGGCCCACTAGACACCAGGGATGGGGGATTTAATTAAGAAAGTATAATCTATATATTTTTACATGTAGGCTGTGGCAGACTGGCCAGCGATCGGTGGGGGTGTTTGGAGGTGGGAGAGTAGTTGTTGCAACTGTGTCTTGCAGGGGTGTCCACTAGACACCAGGGAATGAGGAATTTAATTTAAAAAGATTAATATTTTTACATGTGGTCAACTGGCTGATGATTGGTGTGTGTATGTGGGGGTAGGAGGGTGATAGATGTAACAGTGTCGGCCGGGGGGGGGAATCCCACTAGACACCTTATGGCCAAAGTTTGTGTGGGAAGATTGGAAGTTCAGGGTTAAAATTTCACACTTCACATTTGATCTGGCTTCAGTGAACTTGGTGAATTTCACGTATTGCACTTCGTATATTGAGCACAATACGCAAAATATTCCACCGAGCGAAGTTTGTCGACTTTGCCAACCTCTAATAGCAATATATAATATTTAACAGTTTCAGTTGTTTTCATGGAGTATAGGCATTGACATTTCACCAGGACAACCTGCTTGTGTCTTTCCAGCCTCACTGATGGCATACAGCATGTTACTTCATCATATGAAAGGTACATGCTTTCCTTAATTAGCAGTTGCACTGATAACATAGTTTTCTCATTCAGTTTTTGATTTTTAATGTGGGATTATAGATAGCTATGTGAGTCCCTTTGGGTCTATGAGATCCAGTTGTTCTTAATATCTGTTACCCTCAATTTTAACTATAGGAAGATGGCAGTTCTATGTCATAACAGTGATCATGGAACAGCGATCACCATTTGAGCAAGTGTACATCACCGAAAATGAATTATGACGATGTACACTTGCAGCTACTAGAAAGCCAGTGACTGGTTTTCTATGTTATTTGGGGGACTGCGCCCCCACACACACCCCTACTTAATGATTCTCAATTCCAGAGGGGTGCATGTTGGGGGGTGAATTTGGCTAGCGGCTACTAAAAAAAAGAAGTTCACCAAAACTTTGAATGATCTTTTGGATGAAATCAGACTTCTCGAACAAGATACTTTAGCCAGTGTGCCAGATCAGGTGTGGACCAAGTCAAATGAAAAGAGGGCCCAGTATTTTGCTTTTCTTGCCTAGAAAGCAGAGCTTGCATTACAGTGGACAAAATTCGGATATCTTGAGTCAGGTGACAGAGTGGGCCAGTTGTTGGCTCTACGGTTAAGGCAGATAGAAGCAGCTAAGGGTATATTCCAACTATGTAAGGAGGAGCATGGAGCGATTGAGACCCATACTAGGGAAATTGGCAACATATTCCATGACTACTATGCTGCTGTGTATTCAGCTGATTTGTCCACTGTCACTTTGTCAAAGATCTGGGATTACTTGGATGATCTGTCTTTGCTGGCCCTAGACCCTTTACATCAGAGCTCATTAGATCAACTCATATCTTCTCAGGAAGTTCAGGCTGCCATCCAGCAACTTCCCTTAGATAAGGCTCCAGGTCTGGATGGGTTTAGCAATAATTTCTATGTCAATATTCAGTGGAGCTGGTTCCCTTCCTCACTAGACTGTACAATTTCTGGTTCCAGTCATGTTTTTGGATTCTTCAGCATTAGAAGCCTTGATCACCTTAATTAGAAAACCCAATAGAGATGAGCTGCAACCTGGCAGCTATCACCCAGTTTCTTTAATAAATACCGATATCAAGATTCTGTCTAAGATCTTGGCCTTGCAGCTCTCTAGGGTATTATACTCCCTTATATCTCTGATGCAGGTCAGAGTCATGAAGGGTAGACTCTCTAGTGACCACCTGAGAAAGTTGTATTATCTGATTGTGGTGTCCAGGAAGAGCAGGGTCCTCTCAGTCCTGGTCTCCCTGGACACTGAAAAAGCCTTTGATCGGGTTTTGTGGCCTTTTCTTTTTACCATCCTGTGGAAATCTGGTCTACCTGACAGTTTCATTAAGTGGGTGAAGCTGCTCTATTACTGCTCCTCAGTTCGAGTTTGGTGCAACAACTTACTTTCTGACCCTTTCTCTCTGTCTCGGGGCACTCCCCAGGGCTGCCCCCTCTCTCCTATACTTTTCAATCTTTATCTTAAGCCTCTTTTATGTGGTCTTCTAATTTTACTGGGTCATGTTGGCATTCCAGTGGCTGAAAAGTGATGTCTGTTATAAGTTTATGCTGATGACATTCTGTTTCATCTCAAAAACCCTGTGCAAACCTTTCCTAAGGTTCTGTCTGAGATACATCACTTTTCTGAATTATCAGACTATAAGCTTAACATGGTTGAGATGAAGCTCCTGGCTTTAACTAATCTGATTCTCAAACATGACATTCAAGGGCTTGGAGTGTCATGGGAGCCAGCGTTCTTGCAATATCTGGGTGTATATCTAGCCAGATCTGTCCCACTGATATTCAAGGAAACTTTTCCATATCTAGGGCAGCAGCTCAAGATGGATTTGGATAGATGGTCATTCCCCCCCACCCCGTCACTATGGGGAAAGGGTGCATGTTTTAAAAATGAATGTATTACCATGCTTGCTCTATCTTCTGGGGATGTTGGGACTCTTTTTACCAAAGTCTTGGTTTTCACACCTTAAGTCTAGTTTGTACTCTTTTTTTATGGAAAGGTAAATTGGTTAGTAGATCTTATTTCAAGCTGACTATTCCTTCGATTAATGGTAGGCTATTCCTTCCCAATTTTGTTTTTCTTTATTACTGTGCCTTACATATTCAGAAATGTGTTCTGTGGAGTTTGTCTGTAGCACTTGTCCACGGGAGGGGATATCATACACAATGATTAGAACCCGAAACATTTTTGGTTAAGAAATATGGTCTCATACTCCCCAGCCTTTTATATGTTAGCACTGGTAAGATTCTGGTCAACTTGCATTCAACACCTTTAGGATGATCAATTAAAGTCAAAATGCAGATACAGCAATACTTTCATTGGGACTGGTCAAGAGTGCGGTCTCAGCCTATCCTGGGGAATCTGAACTGCAGAATAGACAGGCAACCTATTCCACTCTCATTTCTTTCACAAATGTAGGGCGTAGTGGTTTTTCAACTATTATGCAGGGATACAATACTTCCATTCCATACTGCTGGACATATTTTCTTTCTCCTCCTGGCATCTACTTTAAGTTCCTACAACTCTCTCAGGCTGCTCACTCCATACTAGGACCTAAGCCATGGCATTAAGGTGGGAGCTCACTCCTTGACAGATTGTCACAGATTGCCCTCCAGTCTCATCCTGTCTCTGCCTTGTACAAAAATCTACAGGAGCTTGGACATCCTTCCTCTGACAGGAGTTTGCTTCTACTGGACTCAGGCACTAGAGATTCCCACAGATCCAGTGATTTGGCAGAGAAGTTTGAGAATCCTATATCAATATGTGAAACAGGATAGACTAAGAGTGGTACAGTTTCAAATTTTGCACACTCTTTATTATTCTCTTTCTAGACTATTTAAAATGGGGAAGTTGACCTCTCTGGTTTGCTCCAGATGTCATCAGGATGAACATAATTTAAAGCACACATTATGGGTTTGCACTAAAGTAGCCCCCTTCTGGGCCTCAATTAAGGACTCATTAGACTGTCTACTCAGGCTGCAAGAGTTATTCCTCCCTGATATCTGACTGGTGGGTCACTTCCCACAGGATCTTTTTCCTATTCAGAAAGCTCATATGGCACTGATATCAGCCGTGACGAAATTAGTCATAGTAAGACACTGGTTGGATGAATCATTTCCAGTGGTTAGGGATGGCATGTGGAGATGAAGACTGCATTAATGCTGGAGAAGCACATCACCAGTCATAGGAAGCACCTTCATCATTTACATGACAATTGGGAGCTGTTCCTTGCACTTTCATCCATCAGTTAATGTTAAATAGGAGTTACCAATGCAGAACCTTTCATACTGGGGTTTTGGTCTTTCCCCCTTTCTCTCTTCCCTTTTGATTTTTCTCTTTATATATATTTTCCTTCCCTCACTCCTGGATTACATGTGGCCTATTGACATTGGATTGATAGGATGGGACTGCTGGGCTGCAGGAGTGCCCTGAGTGGGGGGAGTGGAATTAGTTTTTTCTCCCTCAATGGTATGCCTCCAATCTTGTGGATTGTTGTTTGATTTGAGTTGTTAGATGTTATTTTGATTGATGTATACATTTTTGGTGTTTGTTACTGATTATTACTGTGTTTGGTGATTTATATTTTATTAAAAACATGTTTAATTAAATATATTTAATTAAAAAAAGAAAGAATTTGAAAATTATGTTCATCTCTAGTGATTGCTTTGGTGTAAGTGTCTGCTATTAATACTTTTATTCCATTTTTATCACTGTAGAAAATCATACCTAGGTAATTATATTTTGGATCTTTTCTAGCTTATTATGATAAAGTCTCCAAGAATATCTGGATTTTTCCCACAATACAGAATTTTTGTATTGTTTATATTTAGTGTAAGCCTCATATTTTTATCTAGTCTTTCAAAAACAATTCATACTTTTACCTAGGCTTTCAGAGCAAACTCATTAAATTGCATAGTCTACAGTATCCCAGTGAATGATATCAGTAAAAAGTAATCTGCATACAAAAATAAAAATCAAATTTTTCATCATAATTTGGTGGGAATTGAAGTTTTGTTCCTTCAATACATTAACTAGCCCCTTTACAAATATGTTAAGAAACACAGGGACAAAAAAATGTAATCTTGCCTCAAAACCTGTGTTGGACATATGTTCCATTGTTAATCATAGTTAGGGCTGTAATTTTTTCAAAGTAAAAACTTTCCAATTTCACGGCACTTCACGGTCCAAAAAATAGATATTTATTAAAACTGAAAAAAACTCGCTGAGAAATGCGCCTGATCTTGTACTTACAGCCAAGTGCCAGACTATACTGAAAAAAGCAGAGGGCTTGCACAAACCATCCTCTAAAGATCCTTTCTTAGAATTAAAAGATCCCAAGGCTCAAAATGATTCGGTGCTATATTCCCACCTCAGGTCCCGGCAGACTGACTGGTGCAAAATTGCTGCCATGTTTCAGCCGACCCAACTGGCTCCTCTGATACTCCCATCTCTGGCGGACCACCATCTAACTGCTTCTAGTCAAAAATTTAAAATAAATAAATGTGAAGTCACTCCTATAAGAAAAACTGGGCTGCTGCACTGGAAATGATACTCTGAAAGAGTGTTCCTCTTATTAAAGAATATTGGTGAAGCAGCATATGATATCTGATTTTGTTCAAAACAAAACTGCTTCCATGCTTTCAGCCAACCCAACTAGTTCCTCTGATTCTCCTGTCTCTGGCAGTTCATTGTCTAATTGTTTACCCACTTTCCTCCTATCTAGTAAGGCTACATCGGGAAGGCAATGATGGCATACCTTAATTAAATAAATAAATTAAAAATGCACATAGAGAGGAGGATTAGAGTGCAACCTGCCAAACAACTTGTTGTACCACAAGAACAAGAAGCCAATTAGGCACTACGCCAGATCGCACAGCAAATAAATTGTACATTAGAGGCAGTGCATGAGTGGCTGAAATGTGATGTTGAAGATGACGGCTATGGCAAATTGAGCGATGAAGATATTGTTGCAATTGCTCAGAACAACCTAAATGTCATGGGTGCCACAGCAGAGGAGGAGGAGGACACTGGGGAGCAGGGAAACTCAGCTGTTCAGATACCAACCACATCAGAAGTGGTCGATGCATTTGCAAAATGTATTTTGTGGCTTGAAAACCAAGACAACACTGACTACCTACACACTCTGCTACTGCAAAAACTTAAATTACAAGCTACAGAAAAGTTAAACAAGGCAAAAAAGCAGAGTGCCATAACACAATTTTTTACAGTGATATAGACTGACAACTTTCACAGTGCACTATCATTTATCTGACATTAGCTCTGTATTCTCTGTACTGCGATACTGCAATGCATTTTAATTCTCAGCACTGTTCAGCATGGTATTACTGTATTGCTGCATTACAGTATTTACTGCTTTTTAAATTGTATGTATGTTAACTGTACTGTCTTAAAACATAACTTATACCAAACAGTATGCTCCGTTATTTTTGGAAAAAAAGTGCATTCTTCCGTTTAACCGAACCCCCGATTATCCGAATAAATTTCATGTCTCCCGAGGCATTCAGATAATCGGGGTTGTACTGTAATTAGGAATTTGGGGATTTTCATGGGGGAATGCTGATTTCACAGGAATCTTGAAATCTGTGACCACGTGAAATAATTATAGCTCTAATCATAGTTGATACCATTCTATCTGTCAGCTGTGTGATATCATGATATTGTTTCAGAAGCATGACCAAATATGAGTCAATGCCTAGTTACTTTAGTTTAAGTCACAAAATATGTTTAGGCGTCCTGTCAAATGCAGATTTAAAATCTTCCAGAAATAACGTTTTTTTTTTTTTTAACTCTGATATATGTGCCTGGCAAAGAATGAAGAGCAAATAGATTATTCACTGTACAATACTCAGCTCTGAACTCCAGTACTGTAGGTACTCTTCCAGTAAATTTATTTCCTGAATCTGATATTGAATGCTGTCTAATAAGCTGCAAAAAAATCTTAGCAATAACATGCTGTAGTTCCTTTCCTGTTTTCATCCTATGAGATTTTTTTCCCCTTGTAACAGCATTTAAATTATTAGATGCATTCCCAGAAATCAATGCAAACATACGAATCAACTGAGAGGCTAGAATCTTTGTATTAATGTTTGTCTTATAATTAGCTGATCACTTAGCTGCAATAGTCCAAAATGGCATAGTATTTTGTCAGAAAAGCATTGTTTTTAGGTTTCACAAAAAAATACCATCAGCTAGATTTGTATCTTTTTGTTTTGTTTTTTCCTAATCCTCATCTTTGATAGTTCATATCCTGTATGATAGTATTACTGTTTTTCCCTTTGAGTCCATTAAAGTTTTTATTGTCATGTTCAGCTTATTTTATTATCTTTGCATTCCTCATCAAACCATCTGTTTGATTTTTTAATAACATTATTTCCTTTTCTCAGCCTACTCTTAATATTTCTGTGAATCTCTTCCATATACCTCATCAGTTAAATATGAGTCAGCTATCACTAGTCTTGCTTTAAAGTAAAGTGGTCCATCTTTTAATTTATCTCTCAAGAAATGTCTTTGGATCATATTATGCTTCTGTCATTTATAATGGAAATGAGGTTATTATCTGGGCAGCTTCCAAATATACCTAGGATGATATCTTTTCTATATACTGTATATTATTCTAAAGACAAAAGGAACATGGCCACTATATGATTCAATATTTATTTCACAATCAGCTACAGTATATAACTTCAAGTAAATTGTACACCTAATATATATTATATGACATGATTATGTTCTGAACCAATAATAACACAGGAAAGCTGTCAGTTGTTATCCCATAAAATACTACAATCACATTTTAGACATGCCAACAGTAGGTTATCCACATTCTGATGAAACCCACAGTAGGTTATCCACATTTCAGAAACACATATAATACATTATCCAGTTAGTCCACAGAGAGAAAAATGGGGAACAAAGGCATGTTCCTCTTCAGCTGTTTTCTGGGAGCTTGTATACGGCAGTAGTTACAGTAAGAGTACTGAGCTACAAACCTACAGAACTGGGTCTGAATCCCACAACCACCACTTGCATAATGTGTGACTATGAGCAAATCACTTAAAAATGATATCAGCACTTTTAAAATCCTGGATTAAAAACTTGTTGGCCATACAATAGTAAAAACAGTCAGTCAGTCAGTTAGAGTATACTTGATTAAATGTCTTGGTCTTAGCATTTAATCATCCACTTGAGTCAGTAATTCCTTTGTATACTCCAGAAAACTGGATATTATCACTTACATAACCCAAACCCTTGTTATGTTTTAATGCTTAAGTCAAAAGGAGAGCCTATTCATGTAGATTTGGAAAAGAAGGCATAGCTTACTTCCTTTTTTACTGCTATAAGTTCTTCAATTCAGGCAATGTTGATCAAAATCTAGCATAAAGATAATACAAACATATGAACATATGAAAATTGCCTGCTGAAAAGGCTATTGCGGTCTATCGAGTCTGCTCAAGTTTGCAGCTAGCTCCCCTATTCAGCAGCTGTCCCTCCCTCCCCTTCCTTGACCCTCTCTTTTGTCCTATCCCACCCTTTCTTGAAGCATTCTACAGTGTTACTTGCCATCAAATCTGTTGGTTGTGCATTCCACTCTGTCACCACCCTTTCCATAAAGAAATGCTTCCTCACCTCCCTCCTGAATCCACCTCATTAAATCTCATGTTTTGTCCCCTAGTGTCTCTTCCTTCCCTCCTTCTGAAAAGCCCCTCTCTGTCCATCTTGATAATCCCTTTCATGTATTTGAAGGTCTCAATCATGTTCACCCTGTCCCTCCTTTCCTTCGGTGAGTACATGTTCATCTCCCACAGTCTGCCCTCATACGGTAATTCCCCCAGACCCTGCATCATTTTTGTTGCCCTACACTGCATCACCTCCAGCAGCCTAATGTCCCTCTGTAGATACGGGAGCCAGTATTGCACGTAGTACTCCAGGTGGGGTCTAACCAATGATCTGTATAACAGCAGAATCACCTTCCTTCTTCTCTAGGTGATGCCCCTTGCAATGCACCCCAGCATTCTGTTGACCATTGCTGCTGCTTTCCTGCATTGTGCAGAAATATTCATAGCTTTTGTGATGAGCACCCCAAGATCCTTCTCTTCCTCAGTAACCTCTAGTTACTTCTTCTATGATAGGGTTTTTAGGTATTGGCATAGGTTTTCAGATTTATACAAGATGAGGTTTGATTCCTTGTATTGCACAAGTTTTCTTTTCATTTCTCACTGCAACTTCTATTGTATGACAGAATTTTTTAGATGTCATTGCTAATGTACTGAAGGGTTTCAGCACAGCTAAATGGCAGACTTTGAGATAACTGCATTTAGTTCTACAGTATGGTGTAGACAATTAAATTAGTCCTGGGTGAAGCTTTTCTAGGTTGAATACAATTTGAGTTACCTGATTTGCAGGCTGTGACATAACCTCACCATTATAAAAAGTGCAACTCACTCACCTGTAGATCAGCGGCACTCTGAATGTGTGTTTTCTTAGTAGGTAAAGGGTCAGTGGTTAAAATCTGAGCAGCAACTTAAGCTTTATTTCTAATTTTTAAGATGGAAATTCACTTGAATATTGATTTCTGCTGGTGTACAGTGGACTAGTAAATTATATGTGCTATTTACAGTTATTTGCAGTGTCAGTGGCTCAGTAGGTAGCACACTTGCCTCTGAGGCTGGGAGATTAGAGGGATGTGAGTTCAGTTCCCATATCTGACACTTGGGTTAATATCCCAGTACTGACACTGTAGTGCAGCATGAGAGGAGTGGTGCACTTTTGAGGTGCATTCTTTTGGATGAGACGTAAACTAAGGTCCCATCTGCCTGGATTGGTATTAGTTTAGGTGAATGTTAAAGATCCCATGTCACTTACTGAAAAGAGTAAAGGAGTTTTTATTGAAGAAGGTGGATTGCATTACAACAATAAACAAAATATACAGAAAAGAGAACAATCAAAAGAAAATCAATAATATACACAATCAAAAACAAAGGAAAAACCACGTGAGAAAGAAACAATCAGCCCCCAATGTGCACATGCAGTCCATAAATGTGCAGCTTTTGCAGAATCAAAATTACATACATCAGCTTGCATCAATGTTCTAATAGCAGTTTTAACAGAAACAAGAATCTCAGTCTGAGCCACCCATTTCTGTTGCACTACCAAAAGGTACCTAGCTTGCCAAGTAAAATAACATATGAAAGCCAAAACAACGTATATGGTATCAGAATGATATTTAGCCAACAAGCCTGTACAGGAGCCGTAAACTATCTGGGGATAGGTCAAACGGGCAAATAGAGGTTCAGACCAATCCAATGTCAACATATCTCAGAATTTGTGGACATAAACACAGTCCAAAAATAAATGTTCCTGTGTTTCAAGAATACCAAAACAAGTTTCTCTGGGATAAAATCTGTCTTCCAATTTCTTATGTTTATGGTTCCCCTTCACTCTAAGTCTACCATAATTCCCCAACCAAACAACATCCCAGACATAGTCTGGTAGTCTTGGATTGGACAAATGTTTGAGTACTAATTGCATCTGAGCAGCTGAACAATGAGGAAACAGGATAGTATCATAGGCTTCAGTGAGCAGAATAGTTTTGTACAAACCTTTCTGAGTACAGCATTGCAAAACAGGTGGAGTAATATTCCATTTAATAGCAAATTTAAGACTATGTATACCATATGGAGGTATGACTCCAGAATTCCCCAATAGCCTGGGGTGCCTCTAGCGCCAAGCCAAGATAGTGGTAACCAACCAACTGTTTACCCAAGGCTTCCAGGCCTTATCTCCAGACTTTAGGGCAAAACCAAAATTGTAAATAAAAAAAATACTAAAAAAGAAGGTGACAGGATTAATCATCCTGACCCCACCCTCACAAATGGGTTTGTATGTCAAAGCACGTTTAATAGGGTTAAGTCTGGACCCCCAAAATGCTTTAAAAAACACTCCATAAATACGAGTCAGCAAAATTAATGGGGGGGATAGACATAACCAATTTACAAAAAAATAGGAAACAGTAAAGTTTTAATTAACCAAATCCATTTTTTCTTACCCAACAGTTTATTTTTCCACCCATGAACAATACATTCAGCCCAACAAAGACACAGTTCCCAATTGGAAACATTAGCATTCTGTTCCCCAAAAGTAATCCCTAAAACCTTAAGAGGGTCAGTAGAAATTGTAATACCACCTAAACAACCTAACTGAGGCAGTGAAGTAGGGCCCACGGAGATACCTTGACTTTTGAGTAAATTGATCCGGGATCCTGAAAGGGCTGAAAAAAGAGAAAAAATAGAAGACAAGGCCTGGCCACTAGTGGTATGATTAACACTAAGCACCAAGTCATCTGCATACGCCAGCACCTTTGTCACTGGGATAACAGAATCTATACTAAGACCTACAACAGCCTGACACTGCAAAAGCAGTCTAAGAAGAATATCAATAACAAAGGTAAATAATAAAGGGCTCAAGGGACAACCCTTCCTAACACCCCTACAAATTGGAATTTTAGCCCCATAACAGCCATTAACATTTGGGACAATGGAGGCATTGGTGTACATAAGCTTCACCCAAGTAAGAAACCTATAAGCAACCCCAAAAGCACATAGAGTACACAACAAAAAATCATGAGACAGATTGTCAAATGCTTTTTCCAAATCTACACTAACAACCCACCCCTTAATCTGTCCTAGGCTACCCTTGAAAAGCAATTCTCGAAGCAAAATTAAATTGTCACGTTGTTGCCGACCAGGTACTGCACATGTCTGAGCCAGGCTAATTAAATAAGTAGAGACCTTTGCAAGTCATGCCTACAGGATTTTAGCAAGAAGTTTATAATCAGTATTCAGGAGACTCAGAGGTCACCAGTTCTGAATATCAGCAGTAGGACCCTTCTTATGTATGAGAATCAAAATAACTTCCGTCATAGATGGAGCAAAGCGTATTTCAGACAACATATAATTAAACAAAAATGTCAGCACAGGGACCAATTCAGTTTTATAACGTTTATAAAAGTCTGCACTAAGACCATCTAACCCTGGTGCACAGACAGATTTCAACAAGCCTATCGCATAGCCAACTTCAGTTTCAGAAATGGGTTGTGAAAGAGACAAAAGGTCAGATTGCAAGGCTTGAGGCAATTCCAATTGTTGGAGAACATCAGTGGCTGAGGCACAACAGGGAGCCACACCAAAAAGAGTGCAAAAATGTTGCTCTATTTCCTTCAAAATATTTTGTGAAGAAGAGAAGTGGTCCCTGCAGATGTCAAAAGCTCAGTAAGAATTCTAGACTCTACCCTAGACTTACAGTTCTTAAAGGGGTCAATACACCCTTTACTATTCTGGGTTCCAAATCTTGCTTCCCTATCAAGAGACTGGGCTCTATCATATTGAATTTGGGAGCCAAAGTCCTGAGATGTAGTTGCGGAAAGAGAAATCAAGTGCTGTAACTGCTGACAAAAGCGTAAATATTCCAAGTATGACTTAATACTAAGAAACCGACCTTGTTGTTGAAAGAAATCCTTCCAGAATATCTTAGTGTCTTCCCACCATTCTACTATATCTTGGTAACAATCCAGTACAGATAATCTGGCAGACCCTTGTCGGTGCCATAATTTCTGAATCTTAGGATTGGTCAGAAGTGAATCATTCAATCTCCATTTATTCTTCCGACATCTAGGAACATCCTGCCTGGTAACTCGCACCCTGATGGCTACGTGATCAGTAAACTCTAACGCATGTGTAGAGATACACTGAACATGTAAAGCTTGAGAAAAATCAATATGAGTTTTCAAAGTCCCCCAGAAATAAATAAAACCACTGGTAGGATGAAGACTTCTATAAGCATCTTTGACAGACGCAGGCTGCAAAATCTGAGCAAGGATATTAAAATCATGAAACATTTCGATGTGCGCAAACCTCTGTCAGATTGCGGCAAGCCACAATTAAAATCTCCCACTCAAAAAATGAACTGGGAAGTGTGGCGATAGGGTTGGACAGCTTTAAACAAATCAGAACGAAGGGCTTTAGTCTGAGGGGCATAAGTCACGATGAGCCGAAATCTCTCTAAAAAATAAGAAACATCAAGCAACAATGCCCTGCCTGGGACTATCTCTATCACCTTAGAAATCCGAAGATTAGAATTGGAGAATAAAATTCCCACCCCATCACAGGTATCCACCCCAGTAGACCAATAGGAGGGATCCAATGGCCAGGAATGCGAGGCTTGTAGAAGCTCACTATGTGTTTTTAATCTGGTATCCACCACACAGGTAATGTCTAAGGCATGTGCCTACAAAGTCAATAGTTTACCTGCCAGTTTAGCAGCCCCTTTAATACTATTCACATTAACCATAGTTAGAGTGAGAGAAACAGGAAGAGAGCACTGCATGAGACAGTTTCAAGGAGCTTTCAGTTTCTGCTTTTGCCGAGTACGTTTAGCAATAGAATCCAAACCCCCCCTCCCTCATCAGTATCTGGATTTGAGAGAAGGGAGGAGGTGTCAGTATCCTCACCTTCAGATTCTTCAACCTCCTCTTCAGTGTGTAAAACTGAAAACTTATTTCTCACTTTTCAGGGGTCAGGAACAAGGGGCAACTCCTTCCCTCCCACCTTCCTAGAGACAATATTTCCAGTCCTAGTTCTTTTCCGTTTAACCACAGAAAAGGTAGAATCTACTGTGGGTGGGGAAAGAGGAGGAGAGGGCATATCACTAACAGTATCCCTCCCCCAAATCAGACAAAGAGGGGTCCAAAGGGGTTTCAGAGTCCGGACGTTCAACAGCAAGTAAAGCAGGAGTTGTCCTAGAACCTGCATCCTCTAAAGGTGCATCAGGTACAATAATCTGCTGCAGAGAGTCATGAGCAGCAGACGCGGTCTGGTCCACTGTTCACTTGGCTTGGTGCTGCTCAGCCAGATTTATCAACCCTCATGGGACGGGCAGTCCTCACGATTATACGAAGCCCAGGGACAGTGACCATAAGCATGCCCTGTCTTTTCGCATAGATTACATTTAAAAAGATTAAGGCACTTACTTGCCGGGTGTCCAAACTCCAAACAATGCTTACACTTCACCAAATCACAAGCTGAGCTAAGGTGGGTCCAAGCTCCACATTTAAAGCAGGACCATAGTTGTCCAGCATAAAAAATGGAGCCTCTGTCTTTACTCAAGTAAAACATGCTAGGCAAGTGTACATGCCCTAAATTAGTAGTCAATAATTTAACCCACACCTGCCAACCACCATCCCAAATTTCTTCATTATCTAAAGTGGGCATAGGTTTATTAAGCACCTCACACCTCTGATGTAGCCAGAATAAAATATCCTCAACATTAACCCCCTCATTCTTAAACATGATAGTAATAGTCTTTACAGCTGGCTTCGTCAGAGGTATGGCATGAAAAGGGGACCATAGAGGAGTGTTTTTAAGCTTTAAATACTGAGCCCAAAATCGGTTTAAGACCCGAAACATTCTTAAAGCCAACATCAAAGTTAGCATTTCCCAGGCTAATTAATGTGAAAATTTCAGAGGAAAAAAAACGTAAAGACCCTTTCAATAAAGTTTTAGCTATATAACATCGATCAGGGGGATCTAAAAGGCCACCCTTGTACAATAAATGAATAGCATTCCTGTGGGGGGCAGATTCCCCCCTACTCTGGAACAAATCAGACAATTTAAACCCAGCTTCTAATCCACCCTTTTTCCCAAAATATCATCCTGAGGACCAACATTCAGAGGGCCGTAAGTAATATCAGGAGCCCCTTGCTGTAGAACAACCACAGATTTAACAGTACTATACTGAGTCAAAATATTACCCCGGGGTGAGGTGGAGCTCGATCCGTCATCTACGGAGGTGGCCACTGGTGCTATGGAAGAAGAAACCAATCCCTGGGATACTGAAAGAGATTTATCTGGAATCTATCATCCTGAAGCAGTTTGTAGTCAACCCGCATGTTCCAAGGCATGGGTAGGAGACCAAGTAGGACCACCAACATCCTTAGATACGGGCCCAGCAGTGCCAAGATCAGCCACCTCAGTTTTACTCCAGCCCAGTCGGGAACAATTCTGAGGAAAGGTAAACACCTGGGCAGGCTCCACAATGAGCTCTGTAGAGGCGGCAGGAACCAAAACAGGAAGGGAATGCAGACCAGGATCAGAACGTTTGTCCACAGACAGAGCCATGCCCAAGGTCTTATGTAGTGCAGGCTTTGGGCACACATCAGGATTGATGGAAACACTGCCAGCCTTCAACAAGATAGCACCACAAACCAAGTCAGCTGATGGGACAGCACCGGAAAGAGCCGAGGGTGCCCCGACCTCAGGCGTCCGGCTCACAGTACGTAGCTCATATGAGTCACTAGGCGCAACAACAGCTGATACAGCAGAGACAGGAATAGCAGGAAAAAACAAAAACTGAGAAGATAAACAAGGCTGAAGTTGGTCTATTTGTGGCCCTGAAGTACGGCATTCCAAAGTAAGAGACAACCACTCAGGAAGCAGCTCATTCTGAGGCAAATCCAAAACCATATCATCATCTGAGATAGTCGCAAAACAATCAGCTGCTATCCAAGCTGCTTCAATGGCCTCTTACAAGTCAGTGTCAGGGAAGGAGGCATGCTCCCCTGCACTCACTTCATCCTGCTACTCCGAATGCTCCATCAGACTGGCTATCTGAAACAGAAAGCCAAAGGGTCCCCCTACCGACAAGTAGGGGAATTTCCCCAGTGTCCTGGCCAAATTTCCCTCATTCACTAAAAATACCACCAATAGCTTAATCTGGTTCAAGGTCAGTTGGCATTCATCAGTATCCCCTTCCCCCGGGTTGTGCCTGAAAATAGGCAGGATTTGTCTAGTGCATTTACTCGATCAACAAAAACTAAAAAACTGAAAAAAAAATACGAGAAGTAAATTTAGCTAATAATAACAATTTCTGAAGGTAAATAATCTGGGATTACATCCCCAGTCACCTTTTTAGCAGGTTATGACATAACCTCTTCACCATAGAAAATTCAACTAACTTGCCTGCAGCTCAGTGGCACACAGAATGCGTATTTGTTTGATAGGCAAAGATTCAGTGGTTTAAAATCAGGTAGTCATAGTTTGAATACTGGTAAGGACTTAAAACCTTTTTTCAACTTTTTTTGGTAACATGGAAACTCACTTTAGTAACGATTCATTGTGGTGCGGAGTGAAATTGTAAATTGTATGAGAAGTAAATGTGGCTAATAAAAACAGCTTGTGAAGATACAGTAAATCGTCTGCTGGGATTATAGCCCATGTTGCCTGTTTTGCAGGTGTGACATAACCTCTATGTCATAGGAACTGCAACTCACCCGCAGTTCACTGGCACACAGAATGTGTGTTTACTTATTTATTTATTTATTTTTATTTATTTATTTAGTTTCTGTTGGCCGGGTAAGTGCACTAGACAAATCCAGCCTATTTTCAGGCACGACCCGGGGGAGGGGATACAGATGAATGCCAACTGACCTTGAACCAGATTAAGCTGTTGGTGGTATTTTTTAGTGAATGGGGAAATTTGGCCAGGACATGAGAAATTCCCTACTCTTTTCGATAAGTGTCATGGGATCTTTAACATCCACCTGAACTACCACCAATCCAGGCAGATGGGATCTTGGTTTAACGTCTCATCTGAAAGACGGCACCTCAGAATTGCAGCACCTCTCTCATGCTGCCCTACAGTGTCAGTACTGGGATATTAACCCAAGTGCCAGATGTGGGAATTGAACCCACAGCCCTCTGATCTCCCAGCCTCAGAGGCAAGTGTGGTACCTACTGAGCCACTGACACTTAAAAGGCAGCAGCTCAGTGGCTCAAATTTGAGCAGGGACTCCAGCAGTCTTTCAATTTTGTTAAGATGGAAACTCACTTGAGGTATGATTTGTGGTGGTGTGGAGTTGGAATAGTAAATTATATTAGAAATAAATTTACTAAAAACAGCAAGTTATTAAGGTAAATTTCTGTCTGGGATTAGATCCCTAGTCCCCTGTTTTGCAGCATGTGACATAAACTCTACATCATAGAGACTGCAACTCAATCTCCTGTAGCTCAGTGGCATATTGAATGTGTGTGTTTGCATAGCAGGGAAAGAATCGTAGGTTCAAGTACAAATAGACACAGTACACATCTGGCAAGGGACCTAAACAGTTGTTTCATTTTTTTTAAATGGAAACTCACCTGCGTGGTGATTCATGATGGTGTGGAGTTGTAACGGTAAATATATATCAGAAGTACATTTAGCTAACAACAGCTTGTGAAGGTATATTGCCTTCTGGGATTAGATTCCCAGTCACCTGTTTTGCAGTGTGTGATATACCTCTACACCAAAGGAATTGCAACATACTGACCAGCAGCTCAGCAGCACAATAAATGTGTGTTTGCGTAACAGGCAAAGGATCAGCAATTCAAATCCTGGAAGGGACTTACATTTTTTATCTAATTGTTTTGTAAGATTGAGACTCATTTTAGTGGTGATTTGTGGTAGTGCAGAGCAGAATAAAAATTATATGACTAGCAAATTTAGCTAAGAATAACCATTTGTGAAGGTAAATTGCCTGTGGGATTAAACACCCTTTCACCTGTTTTGCTGCTTTTCACTACACCACAGGAGCTGCAATTCCCTTACCTGCAGCTCAGTGGCACACTGAATGCGGGTTAGTTAATCAGGCAAAACTTCAGAGGTTTGGATCTAGATACACCATATTGTCTTTGGAACTCTTTGTACCACTGGTATTTTGATTACATTTCCAGGGCCTATTGCAAAGGCAGCTTGTCTAGCTTCATCATTTTTTTAAATTGTTTTTTCTGATGAGCTAAAATTTGTTATTCCTATATTTAAAATGCCTGTGATAATAAGAATAATTTTGGTTAACTGTATTGTTATTTATATTACTGTAAATCCTAATTAAGTTATTTCCATTGTTGTTCACTTTTCCTTTTTTTTTTTCATTATGTATTTTATGTGTTTTTCCCTGTTTTTTTCACACAGCCCCATTCCTGGACACACACGTGCATGTGTGGAGGCATGCACGTGCCACATTCTGAGATGCCCTTCTGACTTGCCGCCCTCTTCCACCTGTGCTGCCACTGGACTTCCATCCAGTGGCAGCAGAACTGGGGGAGGGGCAACAACCACCCCAGAAGAAGAGAGCTGCCATTATACATTCAGTCCTGCTTTACCCCTCCCTCCCATGCTGGCACACAAATGACCCAAGGTTGTTCCTGAACCCAGGTCACTGGCGTAGTGAGAGAGATGTGGCATCCAGCACCTCAACCCTCAACACCACTGGACCAGCTGTTCACTTTTCAATGAAGAATCATACAGTGGGATGTGTATATTGTAAATTATATGTCAGGAATGTATCATAAGCCAATCAGAATAGAGGAAAACTGTCATTTAATACCCCACAAGCTGCTATAGTGTAACCACTCCCTTAGTCATTGTCCTTATTTAAAACATGCTCATATTAGATTATTCACATTTAAGATACATCCACAGTAATTCATCCACATTTAAAGAGCACCTTTCCTGGTGAACATGGAATGTGGCAGCAAGGACCTTTACCTCCTTTGGAATTATTTGCTGGCAAAATGAAAATGTATTGCAGGGTTGTGAGGAAGCAGGGGATTGCTTTTGGGCTGTTGCGCCAGGAGCCTGATCCCTCTCACTTCCTGATAGAAAGCTTGACCCCTGTGTATGCACATTTTATGATGTGATAGTCTGAAAACTGCAGAGCTACACTCCATAGACTTCTTCAGGGCCTTTTATAGATATAGTGTTATATATTTTAGATGACCACATACGCAGGAGACTCCTGTTTTTTTAGACTGAACTCCCTCCCTCCCTCCTGGGAAACAAAATCTCCTGCTTAAGTAAATTTCTGTCCAAAATATCCATGTTTTTTGGGCAGATAAAGACACATAAAAATTAAATCAGTGATGAGCAATGTATCTGATAACTTTATATAACTAGTTGTTTATTCTTTTTAGTGCTTATTCTTGACAAAATGAAATACATTAAATTTTTGTAATGACTTTTTTCTTATTTTTTTATGCCATTTAAGGACAAAATAATGACGTAATGGCATCTCCCTACTAGCAGGCCAATCTCCCTCCTAATTTGACCCACGTCTCCCTCTTAAGCAAGTTGGCAGGCCAGTCTCCCTCCTAATTTGACCCAAATCTCCCTCTTAAGCAAGTTGGACATATCACATGTATGTGACCAGTTTGAAAATGTCAATCCCACCTATCAACTAGCAATGGTCTATGGTTGATTCAACACCTCAGCCTCTAGCCTCAGACAGTTAATCATCCACATCAGCTGACTATCCCATTGTATATTCCAGCTATTTGACTGTTATCACTTAGGTGTACAGGTTACATGTTATACATTTAGAGAGAAAATTTAATTGCCAATGATAATTCCATCTGAACTGACCAAATTTTACATCTTCTACTACCCATCTTAGTTTGGATGATATAAGGATTTCAATTCCTCTCATACTGGAGCTCTAAAGAGCAAGATTTCTTAGAAGTAACATTTTAAAAGGAGAACTATAGTCAACATGGGGGGGGCGTGGTCTAGCCACTGGGAAGATGGCAGCTTAACTCCCTAGCTCCATCCAGACCTTGGCCCATCCGCGCTTGGACGCCGTGATCCCATGGAGTCTCCTTTATAAATTGACTGCTTTATGCATGGGTAATACCCTACTTACTGGGCAGCACATTGTTTTAAGTAGATTCCAGAGTAATTAATATTTTTTCGGTGGCGCCATGACCTGAAACCATTCTTGCTTGCCTAGGCTGCACAGGCCACATACTCCTCACTGTACAGGTTGGGCGCCTAGCAGTTCACTCTGTGGTCTCCTATATACCTTGCATACCTTCCCCTGAGTGCTGATACAAAATGTGGGAGACTGTTTACACCTCAACGGCTACTGCTCAGAACCCTCCCCTTCATGTCGTCTTTGCTACTAAATGATTTTCCTGTAAAAATGGAACAACAGGCGGCTGTGGGGGAATCTTTGCAACACATTACTAAACTATTAGAAACTTTAATCACCAGAGTCATCGAAATAAGCTTATCTTTATCTGGTACTACAAAGGATGTTCAGAATCTACAGGACAGAATGAACATTGTAGAACAGAGGGCCAAGGTGTGTGAAGCACAGCTGGCTCAGGTCTGGCAGCATCTTCAGTAGCATGAGGAGTGCCTGGCAGCTCTTTGGGAGAGGGCTGAGGATCATGAGAACCGGAGTCACTGCAACAATTTGTGGCTCATTGGACTCTCGGAGGGGGCTGAAGGTCAGTTAATGGAGCAGTTCCTTAATGAGAACCTTCCCCGTATATTAGGGGATCGATGGAGGGGGCCAATTGAAGTTGAAAGGGCCCATAGGGTCTCAGTTTGATCAAACAAGCACACTAACACACCCAGGCCAATTGTGGCATACCTACTAAGGTACAGTACTAAGGAGAGAGTTCTTCGTGCTGCGAGGGATTTAGAGGAACTTTCCTGGCAAGGTTCTACAACTGCTATATACAGGGACTTTGCCCAAGAAACAGCTGCAAAATGGGGAGCATTTGGACATTTTAAAAGATTTCTTGATCAGCATGACTTTCGATTCAAATTTAAAAACCTTACTAGACTGCATGTCTTCAAGGAAGGTCATGAACTCATGGCTGATCATCCCACAGATATTGAGCACTGGATTGCTAAACTTTGGCAGGGCCTACAGTGTCCTACTACAAATCCCAGAAGGCTTTGGGAGGCCCCCTCCAGCGGCACCTACTAGTAGGAACCTTTTTTCCAGCTATGGTTCCCCTGCATCCTTATTACCAGTAGGACAGTTCTCACACCAAATCAGTCCCCCATCGAATGCTGGTCCCCAATCTGCTCAAGCTGCTCATAGCAATGCCCACATTCCTATCTCTACCTCACAGAACTCCTCCATGCAATCCTCTCTCCCTCAATGTGCATTAATTTCATTGCCTAAATGTAAGCAGAGACCCAGGAGCGGGCCACAACACTCATCTTCTAAATCATCAGCAGCACCATCTGCAAAGATCTCCAGGGACAATTTCTCTTCTATACCAGTTCAGCCTACAAGAGAATATTTACATCTGGATACGGGTCAAATGATGGACTGGGCTAACCTTCTGGAGACATCGCTGGTGGAATTTAAACACCCTTTCTCTGGTGTTACCTGGCCTCATCAGTTACTCAGCTGCAGTGGTGAAGACACCCCTGGATCCTGGCTGTACCCCTCAGGGTCCCCCCGAGCTAGTCAAAGGCCAAACCACTTGAACCACTGAAACATGACTTTATGTTTGCCTCTGTCTTAATATTTGTTGTGTGATGAGGGGGTGCTCATTGTCCCTCCGTCCCTCTGCACCCTCCTCTGCTGTACCTTAAGGGATAATTACAGTTATGGGCTTGAAATAGTGTGCAATAAGTGGTTGTCTACTAATATGCTTATTTGTTTTATCTTAAAGAACAACTAAGTTACATGCACATTATAAAGTACAACAAGCCAATAATTATATGGGTACTTATTGCCCCCCCCTTCCCCCCCCCTTATTCTCCACAAGAATGACTAACTTCAGGTGCACATTGTAATATATGCCAACTAACAGCCATATTTATATATATATAGTTACTAAGGTGGATAAGTAACATCGGAGGCTAATTACCCAGGGGTTATTGGCCTTCTCTTCCTCCCCCTCATCCCTCCATCCTTTATATATGATGGATCCCGGTTCAGTAACTAGGCCCCTGCATTTTTCCCTCTAGGCCTGCCTCTAGGCCTGTTGCTCCACCCCCCACTTTATCGGGAAGGGGTTATTTCTTTGCATGGTAACCAGTAGGTGGGTATGCCCACCCTATTCCCCTCCCCCTCCACTCCCCCTTCTCTCATACCTCCCCTCCTTCCCCCCCTCCACGGGTCGGTTCATCTGGCCCCTGTTTAGGGTCTGTCTAGGATGAGTTGGTTTAATATTTCATCTACATAACACCCCCCCTGAGTTGAGTGCTGGAGATAGCATAGCTGTAGGATATATATACATATATATTGCCCTCATTTGCTTTGACCTCCTGACTCAGAGTGTTGATGTTATAGTGTCTCTCTTTGATGCCTGTGTACTTGAAATTGGGCTGGTTGACCATTTTGATATTGTCTTTTTCTATACTCTAACGTGCTTGTTTGTTTCTTTGCTTCCAGATTTACTGCTACAGCCTTACCTTTAACCTAGGACTCACAGTCCAAATATCATAAGCGATGCTTACATCTTTCTCTATGCTAGTGCAGATACTGATAGCCCTATTCTTTCTCAGATACTTGGTGACCCTAGAACCCAGCATCTCTTCCCTTAATAACTCAACTGGAAATTTTGTAAGTACCTCCTTTTGTCTATTGTGTAAGAATGTGCCTGCTTCCCCCTCTATGCCTTAGGGATATCATTGGATATCCTGAAATGTGAAAGGGCTTAACCACCTGACTAAACATACAAAAGTCCTTCAACACCTAAAGTCTCTGTGGGTGGACATTGCCCTTCTCCAAGAAACTCACCTATTGTTCAAATGTACTACCTGGCTAAAGAAAATGTGATTGGGAGAGGTACTGGCAAGCTCTTCCGGCACTAAATCAAAGGTGGTGGCCATCCTTATCCATTGTGATTCTCCCTGCGTGGTGAAAGATGTCAAAAATGATGCTCATGGTCAGTGGCTCATAGTGAAATGACTTCTCCCACAGAAAATATTTTGTTGGGTAATTTATATGATCCCAACACTGAGCATGTCGACTTCTTTCCTGCTCTAAGTCAGGCTCTGTTGGATCTACAAATGGATGGGCCGTTGCTCCCTGTAATACTAGGAGGAGATTTTAAAATGGACAAATCCCACCCTACCCCACATGCTAACCCCAAAGCCAGACAATCCTTGCAAGTCATGATTGAGGAGTGGTCCCTCACAGACATTTGACTTAGAGACCACCCTACTGGCAGAGATTTATCTTTCTATTCTGCTTCACATAATTCTCATAGCTGCATAGACTTCTGGCTTGCTAATGAATTAGCAGCTAGATGTCTCTCCAACCCTGACATTGACTCTATCCTAATTTCATACCACACCACTGTTTCACTCAGATTTACCCCCTCTGGAATCTCGCCCACCTGGAACCCAATTGTGCTGCAACCCTCTCCTATTTCAGGATCCAGATTTTTGCCCCTACCTATTGCAAGTGGCTAAGGACTACTCCTCCTTGAACACTGACTGTGGTGTAGCTCCAGGCATGGTGTGGGATGCATTTAAGGCAGTGTTAAGGGGTCATATTATTGCCTTTTCTGTAGCTCGGCACCGTAAGTGCAAGGTGACCCTTACCCACCTTCAAGCAGACTTAGCTGCTCTCAAGTGTCTTTTTAAATCTACTCCCCGAGCTACCCCGAATGGTGTCCTACAGTGACAAATAGTTGGGCTCAAATACCAAATAAATGCAATTTTGCATCAAAAGGCAGAGTGGCATCTCTTGAGATCAAAGCAGGCCTTCTGGGCTGGGGGGAAACGTGCAGGGAAACTTCTTGCCTATCACCTTCACAAACAGCAGGCAGCTACATGGATATATGCTGTCCATACCCCGTCTGGCTCTACAGCAACTACTCCCAGGCTGATTAATGCCACTATGCAATGTTTTTACCAATCCCTCTATCAATCCCAGTTTTCTAATACCACTCAGGAATTACAAGCTCTCTTTGCTAAATTCTGTCATCAAACCCCCTTACCGACTCTTACCCCAGAACAAGTGATACACTTGGAATCCCCAGTCTCCTGTGATGAGCTTCAATTGGCACTTGTCCAGATGGCTCAGGGAAAAGTCCCTGGTCCAGACAGCATGTCCGTGGAGCTTTTCGAGACGCTGGGCCCTGATATTATTCGGCCCCTGCAGCGTGTCCTACAATCAGCTCATGCCAAGGGAGCTCTGCCCCCCACTATGAAGGAGGCAATAATCTCCCTTCTACCTAAAAAAATCATCCGACCAACTAGATTGTGCCAATTTCTGGCCAATATCCCTCTTGTCAGTGGATATGAAAATTCTAGCCAAAGCACTAGTGTCCAGGCTATCGTCCATTCTTCCTTAAATTATACACTCCACCCAAATGGGATTCATGTGGGGCAAATCAGGAATGGATAACACTAGGCTCCTACTCAACCTTAAGTGGTTTGCCTCAAAATCATTTCTCCCCTTAGCTGTTTAGTGATCGATTTTTCAAAGGCATTTGACTCTATCGAATGGGACTATCTCTAGGAAGTCCTCACTAGATATGGGTTTGGTAACTCCTTTATGCAATGGATAGATACCCTTTTTTTGCTCCCCCACAGCTTGCATACTTACCAATAGTGAGATCACCCCCCTTTTGTGCTGCATCGCAGCACCAGGCAAGGTTGCTCGCTATCCCCCTTATTATTTTTGGTGGCCTTAGACCCTTTAATCAGGATCCTTATTGCCTCTCCACAAATCCAAGGTATCACTGTAGCTGACCACTAATACTTGGTTGCGGCCTATGCGGATGACCTCCTCTTAACCCTGACAACTCCCAACAAACTATCCCAGTGGTACTTCAAATTCTAACTGACTTTGGGATCATTTCCGGGCTATATATTAACTAGAAAAAAATACCTTGGCTCCTTTAAGTAGCCATTGTATCAAGTTCTGTATCCAAGATGCTAGTCTGACCTGGGTGAATAATGGGTTTAACTACCTTGGTATCTGTATACCAATGTCTTGGTCCATGCTTGAATCTGCTAAGTTTTCTCCGCTATTAGCACAACTAAAGGTAGAAATAAAGAGATGACGTAAGCTGCAACTCTCCTTACCAGGCAGAGTGGCAGCTATTCGCATGCTCTTGCTTCCCCAGTCATGTACCCTCTAAATAACCTCCCGGTTGCTCTTTCAACCAAACTTTTTAATTCATTAGAAAATGTAATGGCTAATTTTCTATGGGACTTTAAACTACCAAGGTGGAGCAAACATAAGATGAGGGATCACTGGTCTCAAAGAGGTCTCAATGTGCCCTGGTTCTATGGCTATCACCTATCCTTTATAGCTGCTCAGACAATTAAATGTTTTGTACCTATTGCTGTGGATCCTCCACTATGGGCTCATTTAGAAGCTAATCTGGCAGGCACAGTACCCATCTACATGTTACTTACCCCCGCAGTCATGCCTGTCGCATTCCCTCTCAGCGACGGTGATTTGCACAGCACATTCACGGAAACATCTCATGGCTAAATCTCACCTGCCTACACAGGCTTGGACCCTCCCCTATACAATATGCTCCTTTATGGTGCAACAACCTAATTCAAATCAATGGGACAGCAGTGTACTGGACCTCCTGGTACAAATCTGCCATCCAGGTTATTCATGATCTCTCTCGATCAGGCACATACCCCTTGCTCCCTTTCATTCAATTACAAAGGCAATTTCATTACCACATAAAGACTTCTGGAGATATTTACAAATCATGAGTGCCCTACAGCCTCTTCTCCCCAAGCTTCAGGACATGTCTTGGTTAGCTGGCTTGCATCACCTCTCCTCTACTAGAGGTGTTATGGGTTGCTTCTACACCTCTTGGAGAGACTCACAACCTAATGCAACCCTGTCTTGTAAAAAGAAATGGGAACTCTATATAGGCACCCCCATATCTGAGGACCAATGGAATTCCTATATTAAAAGTATACATTAAACTTAGAGTGACACTAGCAGTCACTTTTTGCAGTTAAAAGTCCTCTTGCTACAGCACTGTACTCCGGCAGCTCTCTATGCACGGGGCCTGCTTAGCCACAGTAAATGCTGGCACTGCTGCCACACAGAGGCACACATCCTCCATATTCTATGGTCCTGTCCTAACTTGGTCTCTTTTTGGAGAATGGTAGCCTCAGATATCTCCTCAGTGCTTAATCATCCGGTAGTACTTTCTGACCCAAGACTGTTTATGAGGGATACTACCCCCTTGGGCCAGCTACCTAAACCAGTTAAAGATTGGACCATGGTGGCCATTTTAGAGGCTAAACACCTTCTCCTAATGCAGTGACACCAGTCAGTTATCCCTACTGGCTCTGCTTGGCATGTAGCCTTGGTCAAACTTTCTATTTTTGAAAGACTCTTTCACCTCCATAGGGGTAATATGTGCCTTTACTATCAAAGATGGGAGCCATATCTCTATTCCCCTTGTCGTAAACTCCTGGTATCACCTTCCAACCCCCCCCTCCACTTAAAGGGCTGTCTCAAAACTCCTTTATTTAAACCTTAGACTAATACACTCCTAGCCTAGGCATTTGATTCTAGATGTAAGCATTGGTCTTTGTTACCCTCTGGTGCACTTTTGCTGTCCTTCCTAGGAATACTATCATTCAAAGATATCTGTACTATGACTATTATGATGCTACTAATTTTCATGAGCTATTATGTCCAACAGAAGATACTTTTTATCAAGACTGTTCTATTTTGTGATATATGGACTTTGGTAATTCGTTGGCTGTATTGCTCACTTCTTACTGTATAAAAACTCAAAACCTCTCAAAAAATATTATACTATAAAAAAACTATAGTCAACATGTACAAACACATATTTTGTGCAGAAAGTGCTCATTTGTGTGTACTGTAGATCTAGGGTGTTGTTGCCTTTGTTAGTTGTTAGGATTTGTTTATCTTATGATCCCTGGGGAATCTTCCTGTATGCTTATTTTATTACTGTTCCTTTTCCCACAGTGCCTCTTGTCCCATGTGACAATGATATATTGAAGACTATTGATTCAGTGAGTCATGGCTTTATGTCTAGTTACTAAAATAGAACTGTGCAGATCAGTGCCTCTCCTTATCCAGTGAACACTAATAAAGGCAACATTCACAGTTTGGCAAACACATGAGGTATAATTCAGCGGGATAGTTATAAAATAAATAAACAAATAAATAAATATATTCTGTCTTCTCTAATTGTAGCCTCAATGGCCTGTGATGATTTGTGTGCTTTTTATGGCTGTGTTTAGTCTGACTCCAGCAAGTTCCTCCTAAATGCAACAAAACACAGGCTATGCTGTTTGGATCAGCCCCTAGGCTGAAGGGTTGCCCACCTCCTTGCCAGTTTTGTAAAAGGATGAAACCCCTCTTTCCTCTTTCTCAACCTTTATGTACCTCAGTGTCACCCTAGATCCTTCACTGGACATTTTATTACATATTATAGCAATCTGTAAGGCTGTACACTACAGTTGAGGGGCTCATATACAATTTGCAATAGTCTAACCTCCAATACCCTCTACTATTACAGATCAAGCAATGTAACACTCAGAATGGAAATGTGTGTGGCTACCTATCAAGAAATTACTTGTATTATCAAGCCTGATTTCCAGTATATATGTCTGTCTATCTGTCTATCTACAGTATCTGTCTGTCTGTCTGTCTATCTATCTATCTATCTATCTATCTATCTATCTATCTATCTATCTATCTATCTATCTATCTTAGCATGATTTTTTTGGGAAAAAAATAGAAATTTCACCCTTTTTAAATACCTCAGCTGTAATCCAGGATAGTGTGCAGAATTTTAGAGATTTGTGCCATAAGTGAACACTTTCCCTAATTGCTACATGCTAGTTAAACCACAAGAAAGGTGATCTAACTTCACATCACACATGTGCAGAGATTTGACACAAAATAATGCATGCATCAAAATATTAATATATATATATATATATATATATATACATCATTTTGTGCCATAAACTGAAGAAAATTTGGCACATATAATACTATCTTTGAAATTAGAATATAAGCATCTTGGCATATTTGTCACAATGCAGTATGCATCCAAAACAGTGACTTGTTCCTGCATCAGGAGTTTTGAAAATGTAGCCCAGCAGCTTTATCACAATATTATCTTCAGTATCAAATTCCTTTTCTGCTGACTTTATATTATAACTTTCCCAATTTCTTATAAATGTGAATCCTGTTCTTGTGCCATATTTTTGTTTGTAATACTTGGGAGGGGGGTTCAAAGTATCTTATTTTTTCCTTCTCTATACTACTAATCACTGTGCTCTTCCTCCTTTAAAGGAGAACTGTGATAAACCTCCAGGTCATTTTCCAGTAGAAGCTATTTCATAATAATGTTATAATTGCAATCAGTGTTTCTGCTTTATAGTGCACACAGGTGGAAAGGATCACGTTAAAACTTTTGTGATGTAGTTTATGTCCTTAATAAGCTCTATTGATCACAACACATCTGTATTCTATTACAAAACTCAGGGGATGGATGGCACATTAGCTACAGTACATCATATAGTGTAGTTCTAAAAGGGATATAAAAATCACATATATCCCAGTAGTCTAAGGACGCACTGGAAGTATTTGCAAACAACCATGAAATAATTTGTATTGCTTCTGTTTTCTGCAAGAGTGTATGGTACCAAATGGCCTCTCACACAATCTATAAAGTCTAAGAACAGAAGACAGAAAAATACGTTTTTTTTCCTTCTCAGGACTGATCAGTATCCTGAAATTGTGCTAACCTTCAGTGTGAGTTAAAAACACTCACAATGCCACTAGTCAGAAACATCCATACAGCCATTAAATATGGAATAATGCTAGAATAGGTGCCAGCATAACAAAAAAAAAAAACAGCTTCTATGGGAGAAAATGACATGTAAGTTCAATGCTGTTCTCCCTTCTGGGTGAATATTGTATTTTGTATCAGTAGTAAACAATGACATTCCAAACAGTTCCATTCATGTTTTATGATTAGTAAATTCCATAGTTCAATCTGTTTTGGAATTTGAATAATCCATACTTCTGCTTTGAGAACTGTCATATCCCATGGTCCACCACTCCATCAAGAATGAGTGACCTACTGCAGCCCAACCTGGGCATCCTTCCTGTGTTCTACATAGCTCAGTCCACTATGCTTCCCCTTTCCCTAATGATCCACACTTATGAAGAGTAGTAGTCAGGATCTGTGAGTGCCATATGGTACAGATCGGTATTAGGATGTGAAGGCTAGTGGCTGGGATATGCTCAAATTGTGCATGTCATGGGTTGCTTTCTGGATCCCTTCTTCAGGTATAGAACATCATCTCTTCATGAGGATTTGTTTCATTTCTATTATTTTATATAAGAGGTATGTGCCCAGGTCCATCAACATCTCCAGTAGGAATAGATGCCATATTGTTCCCCAAGAATTGCAAAATACTTTATTATAAGCAGAAACTGGGTGCTGACAAAAATGGAGACTCCATTATGGCATCTGTGTTCACAGTTGCCAAGCAAGGGGGGGTGACCTGTTACTGGGGTGGGTGAAAAACCATGATGGGAACTAGTGGGTATAGGCATGTACACGTGCGAGGGGGAGAGGCAGGGGAGGGATGGTATGTGGTAGGGGTGTGTAGGGGCAGCTGCCGAGCTGGTCCACTAGTGTGGTGGGGAGGGCAGTCAGCTGGTAGGTGCAGGGTACAGGATTCAGGCCCGGCGTGGTGCGGGTTTTTGTTGCCGGCAAGTGACATGTATTTTTTTTAAGTTTTTCAGCCCCCAAGATGCACCCCTTGGAGTTGAGAATCCTTAAGTAGGGGGGTGTAGGGGGCACAGCCCCCCTCATTAAAAATGAGACCTGTAGGTCTGGGGTGCTGTTTTTGTTCATGTTGTGAGTGTGCACTGCTGAAATTAATTTTTGGCAATGTACACTCGCTGTAATGGCGATCACATTTCCGTCATCACCATTATGACATGAAACCTCTCTTATGTTATCCTAGTGATAAGTATTTTTGAGAACATTCTAATTTATTCTAATTTTGTAATAATTCAGTCTCTAACATTTTTAAATCATAACAGAAACAAAGTAAATGTGAAATGTAAAACACAAGAAGGCAGCCTATAAAATGTCCTGTTTCTTTAGTCTAGCCAATTACTGTAGTACTTATGTTTTAGATATACTGTATACGGTGTATGAATATCACTGTAAGTTTATATTCAGTAATAAGGATTTATTGGCCTTATGTGTTGACTAAATAGATTCTTTTCATCAGTTCACATATCCGAATGGACCTGTTTTTCACAGTGCACAGGACTTTTTCTATGTGGTAACAGCTTTCCAACATCCTGTTTTGTAAACTTGTATCTCAGCTCCAAGCTTGAGCAAATATTTAGGAAATACATGCTTCCTTACTAGCTGTCTTTCATTGATGGTTTTGTGTTGAAGTTCTTTTCTAGTATTGTCTCTTTAGCATCAGTGATGGCTCCTCATTGTCCATTTCCTTCTGCCAGAAAAGCTTGTTGGCCTTTGTTTCACACTCTGCGATAATTCTTCCCATAGGACTTGTATTGGGATTTCCTTGAGAAAATGAGAAATGGGAGGAAAAGACCTCAGAGACAAAGTCTATGAAAGACGGGTGATTTTATGGATATATAATAATTGAAATTGTACATATAAACAGTTTGGAAAAAATTCTATTGTATGTCACTTTTGGGATCATTGTGTGATATTTGGCAAATCACATAACCTGCCATTACCTCAGTACCCAGTGCTGAAATGGGGAGAAGCAGTACCTCAGGGGAAATTCTTTATTTATTTGAAAATCAGTGGCTGGGAAAGGCACACTGAGCCAAGGCTCATTTCTAGGTGAAAGCCAGTGGAAGGGAATAGGGAAGGCAAATGTATGGTATGGGCACAGTACACTGTTAAATATAATTACATAGCTTTGACACAGTTTAAAGTTACAGTAAAGTGGAACTGAGTACATGATGACGGGAGTAGGTACAATAAGATCAAGTAGCCAAAAAAAGTCTGGCAATTCTGCCACATCTACACCAAGGTATGAGGCAAATGTTGGGAGGAGCAGACAGGTAGGGGAAAATCAGGAGCAGTGGGTGAGGGAAGGAGGTTCAGGTGGTGCCTAAGGGAAATGTGAGAGGTTGTGATATGGAGGGAATATGGGAGTACACTCCAGAATGAAATGAGACAATAGAAAAAATCTGATTTCCCAGCAAAGCAGCAGGGATGAGGAATTGCAAACATGCAAAGATCCATGGAGCAGAGGGAGCAGTAGACAAGGTGAATGGAGGACAGGAGTGAGGAACTATAAAAAGGAAGGGACCCAGACTGATATCTGGATATGAATAAGGCACGGTGGTTCTGGAGATGTGAAGGAAGAGGAAGAATGGATAAAGGGTAAAGAACAGTAGAGTGAGCAGTGATACATACAAGAGGAGGAGTTAGTAGCAAAATGACAGAAGGCATTGCAGAGGGTGTACAGTCTGAGCAGGGAGGAAGAGGGAGCAGTACCCTAGACCACATCTGCATAGTCAAAGACTGGGAGCACCATTGTAGTGACAAGCTCATGGTTTACCAGTGGATACAGACAGTCTTTACTGCAGTACAAGGTAACAAGTTTGGGCTAGAGCTTTGTGTGGATGGCATCAATGTGGCAGAGAAGTTAAGTTTACTGATTAGCCACACACCAAGGTATATGAATGAATGAGCCACTTCAAGAGGGGTGACATCCAAGGTGGAGAAGCTAGGCAGAATTGAGAATCTGGCCAATTTTTGGCTGATACCAAAGGCTAGGGACACAGATCTTTTGTGTGTGTCTGTGTGTGTGTGTGTGTTGACCCTGAGTTGGTTACACTGAAATCAGCATAAGACATTGTGGAAGTCTTGCAACAGCTGGTCTTCCATGGATTACTGGATGTATATGAGGTGTAAATGACAATGTAATCTGCATACATGTGAATATGGAAGTTGGTAGAAACATCATATGGTGCATCACAGCTGGTATATCAGAGTAATTAAACTGGAAGATAAAACATAATTTAATCATCCAATTGTTTGATAGATAGAGCTCAAAGGGATTTAAGTAAAATAGACATTAACAAGGACAGGATAAAAAAACAATAACAACAGTATGGCAATAAAAGCTCTAGTTTGTGTCCTAGAACAGGCCTCATAAAAACAAAACATAAAGTACAAAACTATAATAAATTACTTAGAACAAAATCATAATCTGGCAGTTACAACACATAATAAAAAGCTGGTGGGTTGCTGGCTATAGTGGTGGTGTTCATATTAGCGATGCTTGGATTTCCCCAAACCCGGTCTGATTCAGATTGTTAGGATTTTGGTTTAATCCATTACCAAATCCTATTCTGATCAAACTACATAAATGATATTGGTATTTGGAATCTGAAATCCTAAATCTTAAAATACAAATCCTAAACCTACAATATGTAACATGATACAATAAGTAACTTTATCTCAAAACAAGGCAATATTACATAACATTAACTATTCTGAAGTACACAATGCTGTATTAGCATGTAACACAATAGTATGTATGATTATTTGTTACTAGAATGAAACTGCACTTACCTTATTCAGAGTACATGTGAGACCTACCTGACTGTCATTGTCCAGGGTAGTGTTTGTTACCTTTTTACTGTGATGATGAACCTGCAGCAGAGGTCTTCTTTCCATTATGCATGGAATTTAAATAACAGCTATGAACATTATCATTAAGCACACCCTGGCAGCAGCCAAGGGCACCATTGTGCTGTGCTTTGTATGTTGTTGGTGTTGTCTATGGTTGTTGAAGCTTCTTTGATGTGATGATATCACTGTGGCCATTGCCAATGCCATCCATTCCAATCCTTGTGGTAGGCATCGGTAACTCATCATGCACTGTTGTCCTGTCTTGATTAATCAATTATCTGTCCATAAATATGTCTTAGCTGTTGTAGGAGTTATTGCATGCTGCTTTATTTTAATTGACTCTGGAGTGTAGCCTATTGTGGAGATATGTATGTTCGCTGGTGCTGCACATTGCAGTCATACTCAACAGACTTTTCCATTGTTGATATTAGTAAGATCTTGGTGACTAAGGATGTTTTTCTGCCCTGGTGAAGTTGGTGCCTCATCACGGTTTTGCTTTAGGGGTGGTTGTAGTTTGGTCATGGTGATGGTCATGACTGTGTTGCATGCATAGTTTCCTCTGGAGGTGGCCAGGCTGTTGGCTGATGTGGCTTTCGTGCTGGAATGGTGGCAATTTGATGAAAGCTTTTGTTGTGGATTAGGCAGGCAATTGTCATTGTTGGTTAAAAGTCCTTCTTTGGTGCTGCATGAGTCTTGTCTTGTCTTGTTGCTATAGGAGGAGGCAGTTTGTACTTTGTGTCACAGTAGTAGGCATTATGCCATGCGATGATGTTTGTTGCTGCAAAAGGTGGCTTTCAAGGTGGCATTTGCTGTTTTACTGATGGACGATGATTTGTTCTGTGCTGAATGGTGATAGATGTTGAGGCTTGGTGCTTTAAGAGGAGGTTTTTAGTGCAAAAATCAGAATGCTTCTTTCTGAGCTGATGATGCTTGTGCCTGGTTGCAGTTTTGCTTTAGGAGTAGAGTTACTCTGGTCACAGTGATGATCATCATTGTGTTATATGCTTAGTTTTGTCTGGTTGTGGCCATGCTGCTGGCTGGTGTGGGTTTGGTGGCAGAGTGGTGGCAATTTGCTGAATGCTTTTGTCCTGGATTAGACAGGCAATTGTAATTGTTGGTTGAATGCACTTCTTTGGTGCTGTATGAGTCTTGTCTTGTTGGTGTAGAAGGCAATTTGTACCTTGGTGGCACAGTAGGAGGCATTCTGCTGAGGAAGGATGCTTGTTGCAGCAAGAGGTGGCTTTCAAGGTGTCATTTGCTTCTTTATTGTTTGGTGATGATTTGTTCTGTGCTGGATGGTGATGGATAAAGAGGCTTGGTAATTTCAGAGGAGGTTTTTAGTGTCAGCATCACGATGCTTCTTTCTGCACTGCAGATGTACTCTTTGGTGATGTCATAGGAGGCTTTGTGCAGTAATAGAATGTAGAACCCTTTGCGCTAGAGAAGGATGATTGGTGCTCCATGAGGAGTCATGTTTTTGGTAGGAAAGACTAGTGGATGTATGAGGCAGCTTACCTTGATGATGACAAAGGAGGCTTTGTGCTCTATGGTGTGACTGAATTGTCAGGGGATGCTACTACGCTGCCACAACAGTCCAGGTCATGGGCTGAACTGAAACTGAGTGACTGGGCAAAACAGTGCTTGTTTTTCAGAAAGAGTACCGCTTGAATGCTGAAAATTTGTTATTGCATCTTTGGATGGTGTGCTTGTGCACTGAGAGGGGTAATGTCGTTTGCCATTTAATGCGTTGGAATGTTTTCATATTGCCTGAAGGTGAATACATTTAAAGAACAATGTAAAAGCAATGTTATGTGTGGAAAGGTAGAACTGTGTATATACTTAAAGTATTCATGGTATTATGTGCATACATACCTTGATGATAACATCTACGCTTTGTTTGTCCAAAGTTACCAATAGAGTAAACTGGTAGTGTGGGAGACAAAAAGACTTGCAAACTTCTGATGTGGAATTATATCTTTTATTTATTTTTTTATTTATTCAATCTCAGATTACAAATACCTATGAGCAAAGGAGCTCTTTTACAAAGGTTCCAGGTCAGAAGGAGGGGTAACAAACAAACTGGAGAGATAAAATACATAGTTTCAAATGGAACAGACACCCATAGTAATATACTGTAAAAAATACAATAAAATAATAGGTTAGATTTGAGAGGACAGAGAGTAGAATAGAGAGGTGGGAAGGGATTAATGAAGGGAGCTACCAGGGTTCTTGTCACTAGAATAAAAGGGGGGAGTGAAGGGATATGGTGATGAAGGGGCAGCCAGTAACCATTTCATATAGGATAAGATGGGAAAATGGGGTGGAAAAAATGAATGTGGTGAGGGAACACAGATGGGATATTGCTCGTGGATGGAGGAGTCTTAGATAAAGCAGTCATAGGAACTGTTATTGGTGAGATATTGATGCAGCAGAAGCATAAATTGGCCAAGTCTAGGTATGGTTGATATGTCTCTGTGAAGTGTGTTGAATCAGTAGGGAGCTCTGTAGACAAATGATCATTACCCCTGTGTTGTCTGCAGGGCTTTGGATAAGTCTATTTTAGACATATTTTACGTCCAAAAATTAGCTGAAAGCATCCACAAATTGACTCTTTGGAGTCATTGACATCTATTTAAATTCCCTTGTTTAATGGCTGATGTCCGTTTTTCCTGGTGTGGGCATAATTTGTCATGATTGCTTGCTGCTATCGTCTGTTTTTAGCCGTGGGGAGTAGTTTATTTTTTTGTGGGTTTGGTTTCAATTTCCAATCCCCCCACCCAATTAGACAGCCATATTCAATTTGCGCATGTACACTGGTACTTGGCACCATTCTTCACTTCCTGATGGTGCCAGTGCCACACATCGTGAGAGCTAAGGAGGTGTGGTGGTAACTAGCAGGCTAGCTGGCACTGCAATTTTGTAAACTGCATGCAAAGTAAGATGGACAGTCAGTGAGAAGTAACTAGCCATGGGGGAGTTGCTGCCGACTTGCTTGAATTTGTGAGGAGCTGTCTGATTGAAGGAAGCAACAAGCAAATCGAGGGGACCCAGGCTAGAGCAGAAGGCTGTGGACATGGGGTGCAGTCGCCAGTCAGTCGGAGGTGTAGTGGAGGTTACAGCCTGCCCAGAACTTTACAGTTCTATGTGTGAGCTAGGGCAACCTTAAGGAGGTGGGAGCATGAGCAGACTGCCCAGGCAGCAAGGGTCATTGTTGGCATCTTAGTAGCCACTGCCCACTGGCCTGTGTTGTCTGAGCTGCCTGGCAGTGGCACACAGCAAGTAGTCATCAGCACACAACAGATCGGGAGTGGAGGCTGGAGTGTGTGGCAGGTGAACAGAGCAGGTTGGTTGAGCAGCCCAGCCCAAATCAAGAAAGAGTTGCGTAGATCAGTGGCATTCTGGCAGCAGAAGAATGAGGAGGAGGACCAGACACAGACACAGAGCAGCAGCCAGCAGGTGAGTGGTGACTTATCTCACTTTTGAACTGGAACAATACAGAAAGGTATTTTTTTCTATCTAAATCAATACAGAAGAATGTATTTTTTCTATGTAAATCAGAGACTGTGTGTCTGATACTACTTCTACAGTCTGCTGTTTATGTAACACTTTCGGATTGGCTAATACCAATGTAAAAATGCAATTGCAAATTCATTTTTGATACTGAATCAAAGTTTTCTCAAAGAATGCACTAGTTGGTAATGGTAACTTGTTACATTATTCGGAGGCTGAGCTTTTATCCCTATGAGTTGATATGAGCCTGTCAAACTCAGTTCCACATATTTCAGTGAGGGACCAGGTTGACAATGAGATATGGTGTGTGGGTGGCTGTTTTAGTAGTAAAGGGAGTAAGGCAGAAAAACTTGCTCATTGGCAATTGCAAATATACCTCTCTCAACAACTTCTGACTTATCAGGGAGTTGGTCCCTGATTTTGCCTCAAAACATTTTATCAGCCCACCAGATTTTCAGTGCTGCCTTAAATTACTGTAATAAAGAAAATCTATGTAGAAAAAGGGCAATTATTTCCACTAGAAGACAAAAGGGAAATCTACGCCTAATGCTATACAAAATATTAAGGGAAATAAAATACATAACTCAAGATTTAGGATTTATAGCCCAGTAAACTTGTAAATTATATGGTTGTATTATATAACTCTTAAGTCTTCCATTATGTCATATTTCCCTAATATTTTGTATAGCATTACATTTCACTTCTGCATTGAAATGTGTCTGGCTACTGAGAAGTAAGAACTCATGACTGTTACCTGGTGGTGCTGCCTCTCTCACAGGCTGGCAGCCCTGTAATTAAATGCTGCCAGTGCCACCTGAAGTCCATGATACAGGTTGTGTGTCACTCTTCCACAATACCTTACAGTGGTTATGTTAAATCCTTCCACAGGGATCCCATCTGTGGTTGCCCAGTTCTGCCTTGAACCCCATGCCAAAATTTAAATGTGACCACTGGGTGCTCATCTCTGGTGGCCTAGAGGTGGCGTGTCATGACTCCCCCTTCCCCAAACATTAATGAATCCTAGAAGGCCATCCTGGTTGTGTACATACGCCACATGACACCCCACCTCAAAGTTAAGTCCTGGATAGTGAGCCCATCCCTAGTGGCCTGGTTTTGCTGGGCCCCCTCAGGACATAAATACCCACTAGGAACTTGTCTACAGAGTCCGGCTGATGGCATGGGTATCCCAATGCCACATACTAGTAGTATCCACCCACAGGAGCCCATCCAGATTGTGTACATTACATGGTATTGGTAGTACATCTGCTAGGTGAATGTAGAGGACACAGTTCTGTGGGCTGCTGCTTTGTGAACATCATTTGCCAGTGGCTGTGTTGGTCTGACTCGGAGTTAGAATCCTAGAGACCGGGGTGTGTGGGGGCAGAGCCCCCCACATGGGGGGTGGGAAGCTTAGCCCCTTGATGGATACATCGAGGCATCCACAACACTGCAATGCCGACAGCTGGAACTGCGGCTGGTGCTATCAAGGATGTCTCTGTGACCTGTCGCTGCAGCATGGGTAAACCCTTTTTTAGGCTAGCAGGTAGGTTTGGTATTTGATCCTGCTACTAAGTTGAAGCCAGCCCAATTGAACATACAGCTAACAAGGATGAGTGAGACATGCCACCCCAGTGAGTAGTCTGCATGCTTTGTTCAGAGCTACAGAGATCCTGCAAAGGGATGTCAGAGAGGCTGCCACATAGATTACCAGACCGTAGTCTAGAATGGATATGACAAAGCTATATATAGCAAGTTTGAGGGTATCCTGTTTTAGGCACTGTTTGTGCTGGTAAAGTAATCCAATCTTAATGTCGGCCACTCTAACAATGTAATGAATATGTTAGTTGTAGGAAAGACAGCTGTCTAAGATAACCCCAGATATTTAAAGTGTTGTACTTGGTCAAGTGGAACTCTGAGACAGTTTATGATGGTGAGAGCATGTGATTTATACTTATTACAAGTGCTGTTGATATCATGACTTTGGTTTTCTTGTAGTTCAGGATCAGTTTGTGTTTCTTAAACCAGGCCTCTACTTCCTCAAAACCACGCTGAAGGTGCTGTTCCACTTGCTCTGGGTTGGGGTGACTAGAGAAGATGAGAGCATCATCCGTGTAGAGAAGGATCCTTTGTTGACAAGAGTGAGGGAGGTTGTTGAGAAAAATACTGAACAATAGTGGTCCCAAAAATAGAGCCGTGAGGGATGTCTGCATGAACAGGCTGTTGGTCAGAGATGACATTGGCTATCTGCACCCATTGAGAGTGGTCTGTCAAGTAGCTTTTGAACCACAGAGTCATGTCCAAAGAGAGGCTAACAGAACACAGTTACTGGAGAAGCAGAGGGTGATGAACGGTATTGAAGGCCTTTGTCAGGTCTATGAAAGCTACTCTTACCAGAGTGCCTTGATCCAGGGACTGATGCATAAAGCCAGTGAATTCCAGGAGAGCTGTAGTAGTGCTATGTCCTTTATGGAATCCATGTAGCTGAAGGCATTGGATGGAGTATTTTATGAGGTAGTTTACAAGCTGATCAGCATCAATGTGTTCTAGAGCCTTGGATTGTGAAGGGATGATAGATATGGGTCTATGATTTCCATGTAGGCCCCTGTCACCATTTTTGTGAACTGGGGTGACTAGGCCAGATTTCCAAGCTTGCAGGAATTGCAAGAGCCATAGAGAAAGGTTGATAATCCTAGTTAGGGGCAGTAGCACCTCCTCTAGGATGAGGGCCACAAGCTTGAGGTCCAGTGAATCACCACTAGTCATGTTTTTCCAAGCATTTTGTTAAGACATTTCCTAGCCAACGATAGAGAGACCCTTTTGAAGTAGAAAGGAAGAGGAGATTGGAGATATCTGCCTCGTAACAGAAGGTAGTTTATTTTCACCATTTCTTGATTGCAGATATAATTAAGAGTGTTGGATTTTCTGTTAAAGTAGTGCACAACTGTACATGCACACACTCACAGTGTGGCACATCTAGTTCAATGTTCATATGCTGCTATTTGCATCAGGTAATAAAAATTTTGATTCATGTTGTTCAGTAAAAGGAATGAGTATACTCCAAAAATGCCAGGGTACATCAGGCATATGCATAATGCATTGAACAATGTCAACAGAAGCATACATGGTACAGCAGCATGTTGCTGCACCAAACTGATTTGACACTGATTTTCAGTGCAGTATCATACCAAAATGTTGGCCATGTTATTGTCTGCTCTTGTTATATCCACCAGCAGCCACCAAAATAAACAATGAAAAGAAATCTGTGTAATAGCATTACCAGTATCACAAAATGACTGCATATATATGAGGGCACACTGCACAGTGCATACTTGCTTCGACTAAAGAATAAACTTTTGATGTACATTTATGATCACTTGCAATGTATGACTGATGCGATACACAGTACCACTGTCGTACTGCTATTAGCATACTGAAAAGAGAGGAGTGTGCATTTTTGGATTTATTTCTATACCATGGAAGTGAAAACAACTTCACTCGTCATTGTCACTGGTAGTCTGGGCACTCCCTCCCTCACTCCAGCCCACACTCATCCAGTCCATCCCACACAGGTCACCTGAAGATGTCCAATGTACATTCAAATCTCAGCAATTGCATGAGAACATCAATCATGTGCACTCTGGGGAAAATCGTACATTCAGGTGTGAGTCATTATTGTACCTACAAAATCCCAAATGGAGTGTGATTGTGTGAATAATACGTATGCTAACTTGTGAGTGACTTGAGTCAAGATGGCTATTGGATAATAATGACACTGACCAAACATATCAACATTACACAGTATAAGTTTTGGGTAAGGAAGTTCAGTGAGCTTGTACTAACTAGGTTCACATCAAAATCAAGATTGATGCTGAGAATCACAGGAAAAGCATGAAAGAAAGGAATTCATCCTGCTGGTGTATGTAGCACTGACATGACCACAGATGGGGATGGAGTGATATAATTATGTTACTGTAGAGAAACTGCAAGAAGAAGGAATTCAACATTAGTCTCAGTCACCTGCAGATGATGTGAACTCTTTGCAATTCTATCTTCTCACATGCAATTGAAAGTATGCACAATGCATATGTCAATTGCCAGTACCACACAGTGCATATGAAAGAATGGTACACTACATACAAGAGTTAAGAGCACTTGCTCAGAGCCAGGAGAGAAATGGAACACTGCATGGGATTCAGTCATATAAGCACAGAAGATACAATAATGCTTGTGGTCCTGCACAACAATATCATCATTACCACAGCCTGACACATTGAACAGAAGAAGATGGCAAAAAATGCCCACAAAACAACAGTATTGAAGATCGGATGGAATACAAGTCATACCACTATGCCATTGTGTTGCATAAGTAAGGAGAAGAAGAGTCTGAGATGACCTTCCCATTACTTCAGCAAACAACATAACAGACATTAAGCAAATGCAGAAAAGAAAGTACTGGGTCTGGTTGCAGTTGATGAGGAGTCAATTACAGTAACAATCAGCTAGCAGACATTATACCAAAAGGATATCATAAAAATCGGCATTCAGCATGTCCCTGCCCACCACACAGAACAGCTGGTTATTACACTGACAATATTGTAATGTGAGATTCATTGTTCACTCCACAGTCAGGCAGTTCTCCTTTATTTAATCATTACTGTGATTACAGTTTCCACCAGAAAGCAGTGTGCAAGTGAAACTGAAAGGCTCAACATCTTACAGGATCGATTTGCACATTCATCACGAGTGCAGTATTCGTTAAAGAAAGCCACAACATCAACATGTGCAGTGTACTGCAGTAGATACAGAGAACTATAAGCAATAAAGTATGTCTAAGAGTTATGTTAAGGTTCTGTTAATCACCCCATGGGGTGTAATGTGGCATGAGGCATAGCTGAGTGTCACATGCCCTTGAGGAGTGATTAACAGGACATTAACATAACCCTTATACATACCTTATTGCTATTATATAAGGAGAACCAATTTATTGATGAGTTCTTACATGTTTTGTTGCTGTTTTTTGTTTTGTTGGTCTGCAGCTCATTTAAATAGTTCCTCCACTGCTCAGTCCTGGTCAGGTCGACATGTGCATCAAGTGGTTACTGAGGAAATGGTAACTTGATGATGATGTGATTGGTAGTCTGTTCTGACACCATTGATTGGTACATGTCTGAGTGGGTGTGAGTTGAATGGGTCTTTTTTTAGCCAAGGGATGTTGCTTCCAGTTTAGGATCTTGTTTAAATGACTTTCTAGTTGTGCACTGAGGTCCTGGTTCACAGGCTTGTCATTAGGAGCTGAAGTAAGATGCAGCTGCCATTGCTTATCAGTGAGGCAGTGCTGTGTGTGAAACTTTTGAAGGGGCTGTTATGCGATAGTTGAGTTCCTGCAGTGAAACGTGGAGCTGTTTTGGGGGTATTTTTTTGGCCTGGATATTGTGGCAGCCACAGAAACATGGTACACAGAGAACCATGACTGTGATGTCAACATACCAGGATACACAATCTACAGAGGGACTGGGAGGGTAAAAGAGGAGGAGGAGTAGCTCTCTATGTAAAAGAAGGGATCAATGCAACAGAACTAAAGAGTAAACAGGGAGCAGATGAGACACTCTGGGTCACCATGGAGACAGGAAATGGCACCACAATCCGCATGGGGGTTGTATACAGACCCCCATCTCAGGGGGAGGGACTGGATAAGGAAATTATAGAAGGCTTCCTTAGAATGGCAGAAAAAGGGGAGATACTGTTGATGGAGGACCTGAATATGTCAGATGTTAACTGGAGCACCTTTGCTGCAGGCACATCCAAGAGCAGGGTCATTCTTGATGCCCTACATGGGGCATGCCTCAGACAGCTAGTATTGGAACCCACTGGGAGGGAGTAATCTTAGACCTGGTACTCTCAAATGGGGACGGAGAAAGAATCTCAGATTTAGAAGTGGGTAGCCATCTGGGAACAAGTGACCACCAAACAGTGTGGTTCACGATAAACACAGCCATACAATCAAGCCATACAAAAGCAAGAGTATTGGACTTTAGGAGGGCTGACTTTGGGAAAATGAGAGAGTGCCTCAGAAAAGCACTAGCAAACAGGCAAGAAAGAGGGGTGGAGGAACAATGAGGAGTAATCAAAACAGACATCACAGAGGCAACAAGCTTTTATGTAAAGCAAATCAATAAAACACAACGAAGGAAAAAAACACTATGGTTCTCAAAAGAGGTGGCAGGGAAGTTTAAGGAGAAAAGGGTAGCATTCAGGAAATATAAGGAAACACAGAAGGAGCTGGACAGAGAACTTTATCAGTTAAAGCAGAAAGCGGCTGGGAAGGCAGTCAGAATAGCAAAGGCCCAAACCAAGGAAAGGATAGCCAATTCTGTTAAGAAGAGGGATAAGACCTTTTATTGGTACATTAGGGAGCAAAGAAAGACCAAAGGAGGGATACTGAGGCTTAATAAAGGGGAGGGAATGTGGGTAGAGGGTGACAGTGATAAAGCAGGGATACTGAATGAATATTTCTGCTCAGTGTTCACAAAGGAAGAGGAGGGGGAGGTACCTAAACCACACAAGAGAAACACTCTGAAGATGGGGGTCGATACCAGTCCATTTACAGAAGAAAGGGTTCTGAAAGAACTAATAAAATTGAAGGTGGACAAAGCAATGGGGCCTGATGGGATTCACCCAAGAATTCTAAAAGAACTAAGGGTAGAACTAGTGACACCACTGACTACTCTCTTTAACAAATCATGGGAGGATGGGGTGGTACCTGAGGACTGGAGGAGGGTGGATGTGATTCCTCTTCACAAAAGTGGGAGCAGGAAAGAGGCAGGAAACTATAGACCAGTTAGTTTGACCTCAGTGGTAGGGAAAATGATGGAATCACTTCTGAATGAAAGAATTGTGGAGTACCTAGAGGCCAGTGGGGCACAGGACCCAAGGCAGCATGGATTCACGATGGCAAGGTTGCGTTAGACGAATCTAATAGATTTCTTTGCCTGGGTGACCAAAGTAGTAGACCAGGAGGGGCTGTGGACATGGCCTACCTAGATTTTAGCAAGGCATTTGATACAGTCCCACAGAAAGGATTAATATACAAGTTAGCCGGCTTTGGAGTGGATCCCAAGGTGGTAGCCTGGATAAAAAATTGGCTAGACAACAGGACACAAAGGGTAGTAGTAAATGGAGTCCACAGTGAAGAAAGGAGGCTTACTAGTGGGGTACCGCAGGGTTCAGTAGTGGGACCGGTCCTTTTTAATGTCTGTATAAGTGACATTGCAGAGGAACTGGAAGGAAAAGTATGTCTCTTTGCAGACGACACAAAGATCTACAACAGGGTTGATACACAAAATGGAGTGGAAAGTATGAGAAGGGACTTGGCAAGGTTGGAGGAATGGTCAAATGTATGGCAGCTCAGATTCAATGCAAAGAAGTGCAAGGTAATGCACCTAGGAAACAAAAACCCAGGGGAAGAGTACACAATGGTGGGTGAGATACTGACAACAGTAAAAATGGAAAGAGATCTGGGGGTAATTATATCAGATGACCTTAATGTGGGCAAGCAATGTGAGAAGGCAGTAAGGAAGGCTGGGGGGATATTGGGATATAAAGGGAGAGGCATCAATAGTAGAAAACAGGAAGTTGTTATCCCTCTGTACAGACAGTTGGTGAGACTCCATCTAGAGTACTGTGTGCAGTTCTGGAGATCCCATCTGCGCAAAGACATAGACAGAGTTGAGGCTGTCCAGAGAAGGGCAACCAAAATGGTGCAGGGTCTGCACCAGAAGACACACGAAGAAAGTCTAAAGGAGCTTAATACATATACCCTTGAGGAAAGGAGGGAGAGAGGGGACATGATAGAAACTTTTAGGTACCTCAAGGGAACTAACAAAGTCCAAGAGGGTGGCATCTTTCAGAAAAAAGGATGTGTAAGAACAAGGGGGCACAATTTGAAGATAGAGGGGGGGAAGGCTCAGAGGTAATATGAGGAAGTATGTTTTCACAGAGAGGGTTGTGGATGCATGGACCAGCCTCCCTGAGGAGGTCATGGAGTCAAGAACAGTGGGGGAATTCAAGAATGCATGGGACTAGCCGGCCCTGCGGGCGCAGCGGTCGGATTTCCGCCATGACGGCCAGCGACCCGGTTCGGAAGCAGGCCCAGGAGCTGGAGGCGGCTGGGAGGAGAGGACTTGAGCGTCCCAGGGACTGCTCATCCTCTCCGGGGGGGGAGGGGGGATACTTGAGCTCGGTGCTTGTCTGACCCGGGTGGAGACCCGAGGTACAGCAAGCCCGATGCTCCAAACAGATGAGGGAGTGACGTACCAGACGTCGGCACTTCGGCGCCTTGATGTCACTGGACATGGCACATCGAGGAACACCAGGAAAAAACCCTTGCAGCCACCTAGTAGACAGAGCACCAGGGCCCCGACCTTCAATGCCCCTACCTGTCCGGGGACAGCATGCCGACGAAGACTAGAGGAACGTCGGGGAGGTTGGGGGACCCACCCCGTACCCACCTGGGGGGTATAGCCATGGCTCAATGGGGCATGGACTGCACAGGCTCCAGGTAGGTGAGCGAAGGCTGATAAGGCCATAGGTGTCTCCCGAAGAAGAGGTGGTTGCAAGGAGGGAGGAGGATAAAGAGAAAATATAAAAAAAAAAAAGAAAAGAATGCATAGGACAGACATAAAGCAGTCCTAGTGGGGGGGTAGGAGAAAGTAAACTGTTGGTTAACTAGGATCTGCAGCTTATCTGTTAGGTAGGAAAATGGGCAGACTAGGTGGGCCAAGCGGTCCTTATCTGCCATCAAATTCTATGTTTCTATGGGGGTTCTGCTTAATGCAAAATAAATTTGCCTTGCACACTGTAAATGTGCGTGTGGTCACGGTTTGACCAACACAGTGCTGAACTGAGGATTTTCATCTGTGTTGGTCATAGAGGTCATGGTTGTTCGGCCAGCATCACTTTCAGATGTCACATCTTGTTTTTGGTCTTTGGTATCTACTGGCAATTGAGTTAGAGCATTTGCTTGCTCTATCAGTGATGTCACTACATCGGGTAACCAACTGACAAAATCAGTTGAGTCACAGCTGTCACTTGTGGTGATACTGTCTACAAAAGTATTTATACCGAGTGTCAGCATTGTAAATGACAGCTCCATTGTCACCAACATTGTTAACAGACCATAAATCCTTTTTTAACCCCTGCTTTGAACTCCAGTGATCTTAACTTTGTTTTTAGAAAACTTAACTTTGTTTTTAGAAAAAAAAAGTCAATTTCAGGACTAAGCGCAGGCAATATAGTCATGAGTGTGGTGTTTTCATGGCAGACAGCTGGACAGTTTTGGAATTCTGTTTCTTAATTCAATTTAAAAATCTGATTTTTTTTTATATCACTCCTCTGATTAAGGAGCTGAGGAAGCATATTAATGAAAGAATAATGTAGGGCTGGTGGGGTGTCACTTGCCAATCAAAACACAGAGGATTAAACTACCCTTACTATAAATCTGGTTAACTTAAGACAAGTACAACTGACACCAAGATTAACTGAAACAGGGTGACTGTTGAGTGGGGAGGAACTAGACTACCAGTAACTGATCTGATACAGTGCAAAGTTTGCTCCTCAAAGTTGCTTCCATCATATGGACATTTTATTAACGCTTGATGACAGTGGCCTTCGTAAGTTGAAAAAACAATGTTGTAATAAGGCACATAATGGACAGACATCCATCAATATAGCTTAACAAAACAACATATGAATTGTGTAAAGAAAAAAATTCATGCAGATTTCTTTTCATTGGTGGCTAAAGTATTTTGGTTTGATGGCTATGCAAGTAACTGAGTAATTGCTGCTGTTGTGGTGTACACTGCCGTCATGATTATATTACGTAATACATTGTTACATATACCTTAAGTATACACTATGAACACTACAGTACACAGATTGATAATCCGTAAACAGTTTCACAAAGTTACCATTCTCTGTATTTTGACATCATGCATCAGTAACTACAGTATATAAATGAAGAGGAATACTTTGGCTGAGTATTACCATTATACTCCAAATCTGAAAAAATATTAAGATCACAAATTTTGACAATGCACTTGCAGCAGAACAATTGTAGGCATGCAGCTTGCACAGTCAGTATAAATCATGTCACCACTGAATTCTGTGTGACAGATTTACAAAATGAACATAGGTGCAGTTCTTTCGTAACACCAAGAACATCCAGGTTTCGCAAGCACATTGTCCAGTTCATGCAAGCCACCTAATGTGGGACTAGTGGCCATGGGAGCTGACTGACACATTGTGACATTGATGGTATTTAACAGCAGAATTCAGTGGTACTACATCATTGAAGATAACAGTGTTAGCTGTACCTACCTACCACACTGTCGTATCTTCTTGATCATCCCATCCTGTGTCAAAAGTCTGTTTCTCCAGTGCTGAACTGTCACACACCAGGTTGATAGGTGCTGGTCGATTATGAAAGTCATACATATTAATTTTCAAAAATGTGAGTATTTCAACATTCCCTACACTGAAACTTGTCCTACTGTCACTCAACAATTGCTTCAGCAGCACTGAAAACAATCTTAGATTGCTCACTTGAGCATGGACATGATAGGATTCCCCCCTATTCCCTCACAAAAAGACAGAGACCATTGTTTGTTGTTGGGCTCAGATTGGCAATTAATTCATTTATATATCATAATTCCATGTTCCATTTTATCAGCTTTTTATTCTTATATCTCTCACAATTTCATTTATTTTCATCCATATATCAATCTCTGATCATCCCTCTTTCTTCCTCTTTTTGCTCCCCCCAGGTGAAAACCTGGGTGCCTTCTTCCTCTCCTTTCTGTTAGGTAACGGTGAAAACCGAGTCCGCTTTTCTCCTTCAGCTTCTTCCTCTTTTCGTCTTATTCCTTTTTCTTTCCCCACTTTTTCCCCACTAGCCAGTCTCCAGCTTGCGTTGGATGACTGGCTTTCCCCTCACTTAGGGTATTGTTCCCCCATACCTCGGGGAACCCACTTTCCAATCCTTCTCTTCCCCCCTTTTTTTATCTGTTTTTTGCATGCCTTCTCCATGCTTCTATAAAACCCATCATTTCTGTATTGAACATATCTATGGCTAGATCTGACAGGTGCACACCATCTGACCCGTAGAAATCTTTTACCCACTCTTCCACACCCCACAGTATTACTTGTCCTCCCATTATTCTTATCAGTGTCCCTACCCTTCTGTTTATCTTTCTCCTGGCCCTATCCACAGCTCTATGGCTGTGCTCATGTCTCCCAAACCCTCCTTGGTATTATATCCGACCAGGCAATGCATACATCAGGCCACCACTGCTGTATTGTCTATAAGTCCCTTTTTATCTGCATGTATGTGTCCACCCATGGCTTTCCCCCAAGGTCATTACCCCCCAAATGTATAATAATTAAGTCTCTTTCAAGGTGGGGAGCAGTTGTGCCCATCTCATCCCTCGGATGCCATGCCATGCCAATTTACATTGTTTCACATCCTGGTAAAGTTGATTTCCCCCAGCCTTTTTCTCAGCTCTCCTTTCTGCCCAATAAATATGAGTGGCCGCAGACCCAGACTTCCATGCTCCTCCCTCTTCCTATAGGGTTTAAACAGAATAAATATCTTATATATGGTCTTAGTTTCTTACCATCATATCACCTCTCCCTACCCCCCCCCCCGGAGCTCCATATCTGTAACAAAACATAGGTGATCCATTAGTCTCCACACTGCAGTGTTCGAATGTATCTTTTATAACTGGCTGACTGCCAGCACCGCTTCTCCAAAATATTATTCGCCGTCTCACCTGCCACTGCCCACTGTGAGGCAGCCCCTATCCATAAGGAGTGGGAAGAATAATTAATCGGATCCTCCCCCAGGAATTGCATGCCTTTCTTGAGCAATGCTATGACTTGATAACTTGTGACTCTACTTCCATCACCATGCAGAAATAATCTCCCTGTCCTTTTCTCACATTCTGCGGCAAAAGCCGACAAAGCCTGCACTGGGCACACTGCATCTTCTACATGTTTCTTTAATGTTACCTTGCAACCTTGTCCCCTTTGATCCGTTTTTGACCTCTTTTTTTTTTTTTTTTTGGGTGTTTATTTCTCCTCGGAGCTCCGGCTACAACCCCCCCCCGCACTGCGTTGTTCCCCCGGCGCCATCCCCAGACATGAGACCCCCTCTCTTCTGCACCCCGCAACTTACCCCTTCACGGCAGGGTGGTGAGAGCGACTCGACCCACCACAAGCGGATCCATGCCAGGGGAAGCGTCCTCCATAGAATGGCACCAGGGAATGACGCAGTGCTGCAGCTTCAATTACCATTTCTTGTTTTCTCGACGGGGTCATTGCGTGCAATGACGCCAGTGACTGAGTGCACACACGCTCCCGTGCATGCACTAGTCAAGCGTCTGCCAAGTCCCGCCCTCCCCTTGTCTTACGGCTACGTGCTGTTGATCCCCAGCCTCTGCTAGGGGTCAGACAAGCACCGGTCAACCAAATCCGCCCACCCCGGAGATGGAGAGCAGTCCTCCGGACGCTCGATCCATCTCTGCCCTGCTGACCTCTGACAACCCGTGCCTGTTCCCAAACATGGGTCGCCAGCATGGGCGAGGTGTGGCATCCAGCGCCTCAACCCGCAGCACCACCGGGCCGGCCCATTTTTGACCTCTTAATCAAGAGCTGTATCTCCTTCATCCCCCAGCATATATCTTCCCATTCTAATCCCTCCTCCCTGTCTTGTTTGCCATGGCCTACCACCTCACTCACTCTCAATGCCCCTGCAAACATTACCACATAAATTGTGTGAAATAACTGGGCCTTGGCCTTTGATCTGCATATTGTCATAACACACACTTCAGTTTCTCCAGCCACTGTTCTCCTATTGGTCTTCTATTATCCACCATCCCTCGTTTTAACTTACCCCATCCCTGCATCATTCTTCTAATGAACATTGATTTTGTTGGGTCCTTCCATCCTTTTAGACTGCAGATAACACTAATCCCTGCCAAGTAGACCCCATTGTGGCATGGGCTGTTCCTTTTTGCCATTGCTGTATGGTGAACTTCCCCAATTGTTCTTCTGTGAGTTGCCTACTTACCTCCATGTGGCGTGTTGCCTTGAATGTTTGAAACACTCGCCAGGCCCCATCGTAGGCCCTCAGAGTCCGTTGTGCCCATGAACTGCAGAACAACACTTCTGCTCCTTCCTGCCAATGTCCCATATGTTCTTTGGTATGGGAGTTTTTTGCTCCTCCGCTGTTGATGCCAGCTTCCGGAAACGTTCCAGCTGCAGATGGGAAAGGCTGTCAACCAGGGTATTGTGTACCCCTTCTATGTATTTCACTCTGAATGACATGTTCAACTGCAATGCCCTTAGCACTAGAAGTCACAAAACTTGCATGACCATCTCTGACCTGGCTTCCCTGTTGTTCAGGACCTCTACCACTGCTCTATTGTCACACCAAAATGTCACTTTTTGATCCTGTAATTCTTCCCCCCACACCAGGGTGCATGCCTAGATGGGCATGATCTCTAACAATGTTATATCTTTTACCTTACCATCCCTTACCCAGTCTAATGGCCATGGTTCTGCAAACCATCTGCCCCTCAGGTAGCCCCCCATGCCTAGGCCCCCGGCTGCATCTGTGTAAAGATCGAGGTCTGTGTTATACACCCATTCCTCGTGCCAGAAAGAGCAGCCATTATATCACCTCAGGAATTCCTCCCATACTTTAAATCCTCCTTGACTCCTTTTGTCATGTCTACTCAGTGGTGTGGTCTGGTCACTCTGGCTGTAACCATAGCTAACCTTTTGGTGAAAGCCCTCCCTTGCCCAATAGCACTGCAAGTGAAGTTCAGATGTCCCAATACCTGTTCTACCAGTTTCAGTTGTACTCTTCTTCTATTGGTATGTATCTGAATCAGTTCCTTCAATTTTTTCACTTTTTTGTGTGGCAGCCGAAATATTTCCCCCGGGGCATCTATCTCAATACCCAGAAACTCTAAGACCTTACTGGGCCCTTCCTTTTTTTCAGGTGCCAATGGAACCCCTAGTTCTTTACACAGCTCTTGGAAGCTGGCCGACATTTTTTCTGTCTCTCTTCTTCCACTGCCTACATAAAGAAAATCATCCAAATAGTGAATCACTGTTTTATAACCAGTTCTTTCTTGAAATATCCACTGCAAACATGTGCTGAATGCTTTGAATGTCACACATGCTATAGAGCAGCCCATGGGCATGGCTTTGTCAAAATAGTACTGTCCCCCAATTTTAAACCCTAACAGGTCCCAGTCCTCTCTTCTAACCAGAAGTAATCTGAAAGCTGACTCTATGTCTGTCTTTGCCATTCATGCATCCGCAGTTGCCTGGATAATCTGGACTGCATCTTCCAGAGCGGAATATGTTACTTTACTATATTCCTTGCTGATAAAATCATTCACTGAATCACCTTCTGGAAAGGATAGGTGATGAATCACCCTATATTCCCCTTCCTGTTTTTTGGGGATGAAACCCAATGGAGAAATCCTCATATTCTGCAATGTGGGGGGGGGTCTCATATGGTCCTTCTATTCTCCTTGCTGCCTTTTCCTTCTCTATTTTTTGTCTTAACATTTCTTCCCTCCCCTTCACTGAACCCAGATTGTTTGCTTCTCTGGCTCGCCCTGGGCCCTCACACTGCAACGAAAAACCTGTGTAAAAACCTTTTTTAATAATTTCTGCTGTTTTCGTATCTAGGTACCTGTCTAACCACTGTTTCCATGCCTCTATCCTGATGGGGGCTCTAGCTCCTTTAAATTGCTCCTTTGTCCTCATTTCTTTTCCTCCTCCAAGGTCTCCCCCTCTGGTTGATGTCTGGCCTTGCTGGTCAGTGGTTCTGACTCCCTCTATTTGCATGTACCCTCATTTCCACATCTGCCCTTTATATCCCTGCACTTCCCAAAAAAGCTGCTGACCTGACCCTTGCCCCCAAGATCCTTGGGCTCCCTGGACCTATGTCATCCTGCATCTGCTCGCCGGATGTGATCCCCCACATTTCGAACAGGCATGCCGGAAACGGCATTGTGGCCAGGAGCAAAAGGCCCTATTGTAGGCCCAGCAACATCTCTGTGGCATGGCACCTTTCTTCCCAAACTCCCCCTCTGGCGTGGACTGATCAGTTACATAGTCTGTCCACAAGTCTAGTTGTTTCATGTCCCATCTTACATCCCCATATGTCCCATCCTCTGCCGAAAGAATTCATCAGAGTATATCCACCCACACCCCTTTTGCTTTTGCTCTCCTTATTATCAAGGAGTATGTGATGAGTGGAATGCCCAACTCCAGCCTCCTTTCCAATACTATGGCTGAGAATGTGGCAAAACCTATGAACCATCCTTCCCAGGTCTTCCCTTTTGTGAATTTGTCCTCCTCCTCCTCCTTTTCTAACAAAACTACCGCTGCTGCCATCTCACTCTTCCCTATGTTTTCTGTCTCCTCATATTTTGCTACCACTTCCCGGCTTACTAAGGTGAAGATATCCACATACACTCCCTTCCATATTTTCTCTTTCATGGTCAACAGTATGTGTTCGCCTACCCTCATGCCAGGAGCCCCTATCTCCCTCATTCCTTTTCCTTCTTTCTCCACCCCTCCCTCTTTTTTCTTTCAGCACTTCCTTTTCTGACCTAATCTCTGCTAGTGCCAACTCCATCTGCCCCAGACCCCCTGTCCCTAGTGCCGAAACAATTTAATTTATATACTCTTTGATGCTGTCCCCCACGGAGCCGGGTGCGTTACCTGTGGCCTTGTCTGCTCCGGGTTGCCTGCAATCCTCCTGATGCCCGAGTATGGTGCCTTGTGGTCGGAGGGGTGGTTGCTCTACTATTGGCTGTGGAGGAACCACTGTGAGTTGGGGATCTGGTCTGGGTTCCCCTCTGGGAAAACCAAACTGGTCATGGGGGAGGTACTGGCGGCACCGGGTTAACAGGGTGCAGGGATGCTGGACTAGCCACCTTGTTGGGTCCTTCTATTGGTGGCTCTGTCCTGGCTGGGCTGCTTGGTCCCTCAGCTGTTCACTTCCCTCTGCCCCCTTTTCCCTTTTCCGCTTTCCTTTTCTCCCCAGGCCTCCCCCGTTCTTTCCCTTCAACCAGCTCCCTCATTTTATTGGGTTTTTCTGCCAGCTCCACTATAGCCTGTAGACATCCTCCTTTGAAGGGCTGTTCTTTTTTGGAGCCATGTTCCTTGCTGTCAGCCAACTGTGGAAACACTGAAGAAAGAAAAGAGAATCTCATTAAACCTCTTAGCCCATAATACTCCCCCATGACCCAGCCCCATTTTCCAAGATAAACAGTCGACCCTTGGTGCCACAAAGTGACTCCCCTTCTTTTTCTTTTTTTTAGTGCTCCCCAGGCCTCGAAAATGCTTTAACCATTGCTGCCTATGGCTGTCCAAGCCTAACTCTGCTCCCCTTGCATGCCTTCACATTGCTATGGCTGCTAAGACTTCACAGGCCTCCCCATTCCCCTTCCCTTGCTCTGCCCCCAGTCATATATGTCAATTATATATATGTGATGTCACGCTGCATGGCCTGGCCCTTTTTCTCCAGTCCTCTGGCTTGTTCCTGCTCGTCATTGCCTTGTAGCTCCCCGGTGCTTTCTTTCCCAAAGGCCACCTGTCTTGCATCCCACCTAAAGAAACTTTATCCCTTTGCCATTAGGCGACCTTCCCCTGACCCAGAAGAATGCCAGCTGCTCGTTTTCGGCCTGCTTCCTTGACATGTGACGTTACGCAACATTGCCGCTTGTCATCACCAATTGCTAGGCCTTTTGGTAGGCCTCTCTCTGCCATGCTAGCTTCGAATGCCCCCCCAAAGCGTAAGGCCTTGTGCCATTCCTTCCAGGCCAAATTGGCCATCTCCTCACTCTCGGTCTGTTTCCTTGGCATGTGACGTCACACCACGTGGCTTGCTTGTCATTCCCATCCAATTGGCCTTTCCATAGGCCTCTCCTTGCCCTCTTAGTTTTGCAAAGTGTGAGTGCCCCCCAAAGCGCTAGTTCCCTGTACCATTTGCTAGGCAAAATTGCCAGCTGCTCATTTTTTGGCCTGCCCCTTTGGCGTGTGATGTCACGCCAACTGGCGGTTTTGTCACCCCCAACTTTCCAGGCATTTTAGTAGGCATCTCCTTGACCTACTAGCTTGCAGCAAGCGAATGTCCCCCAGATCCTCTCCCAACTTGAAGGGTTAGTCCCTATACCCCCTCCGCCTGGCCAAAAGCGTAGGCCTCTGCGGCTGCATGGTTCCTGCCATGTTGCCACATGGGACAGCGAGACTGATGCTGTCCATCCAATCAGCCTCTTCATTGTGACAAGCCCAGAGGTACCCCCCATGGAAGGGGGATGCAATCTCCACCTGGGGATGCGAGGAGGTAGCAGGGAGGTGGGGGGAGGGAGTTCATTTCAGGGCCACATGGTAAAGCTGGAGTGCAGCTCCTCCCCTCGAACAATTCCATGTAGAGCTGCTCAGCGCAGCTAAACTGGAAGCATCAAGGGAGAGTTTTGCCAAATTTGCCACTTGGGTCCTTGTAGGGAAAAAACAAGCACAAAGGATTTGTGTAGGGGGCGAGTGATTCTCTGCTGTCCCCGCGGCACCATTGAAAAAAACCCTTGGTGCCCAAACAGCTGAAGATCCCCCAACGCTTCCAGTATGGGACTACCACACCCTGTAGGCCTCAGAAACCTGTTCCCATTGAATCGCATGATTCCCTTTAACCAGCAATGTCAAAGTCCAGTGGAGGCCCCAGTCAATCCAGCTTCTTCACTCTCAGGCTTTCTCTCTAAAGCCAGCCTCAGCTTTCTAACTGAATGACCCTTCTCTGGGCCAAAAGCGCTTTTCCAACAAACCTCATTTTTGTGCGCCTATTTGCCTCGCGATTTTAAAACCAAGGCATACAATCTCAGTGCAGCTGCTAAATTTATTCCAACCACCAAAACACATTCACTCGAACCAGCAATGCTAAAACTTCCCTCAAACAAAACCTAATGAACCAGTCACATACAAAACAAGGCGTACAACCTCAGTGCAGCTGCAAATTTTTTTTAGCTACTAAAAGCACATTTACTCAAATCAGCAATGCTAAACTTCCTTCAAAGAAGCCTAATGAGCCAGACACATACAATTCACCCTAAAACGATTTTTTTAATTTTTTTTGCTTTGAGTAAAGTAATATAACTATCATTATACATTATTATTAAATTATTTGTTTATTTTATTTTATTTTTTTTTAAACTTCATTCTTGGAAGCTATCTTACCTGCTGTATCCTAGTGCACAAACCTCTCCAGTTATTCAGCCAATCTGATGTGCTGCAGTTTCAATTAGATCAAAACTCCAGCAAAAGTGGCCAAACTACTTCTGTGCTGTCCCTTATGTACCTCCACTTGCCCCTCCCCTTCCTGTTGCTTACCCATTGTTCTATCCCCTGGCCCACCCCTTCCTTCCCCCCTCCCCTTCTGAGTACACCATCTTGATGAAAAGGGAAGGGGTGCACCAGGACAACCTGGTCTGCCCCTTAAAGGGCAAACCCATTATCAGGGAAACCCCACCTGCAATGTGCTTTTACTTCCAATTAGTCTTTTTTCTGCAAAACAAATGTTTTCTCCTGCTGGAACATCCTTTATTTAAGTTTGCAGAAGTCCACAATCTGAAAACATGGCGGTCACTTGCTGGGTCCATTTGCTATGAAAGTACGGTGCCACACCACTCGGCTCAGTGCAAATGTATTGAGCCAAGTGGTGCAGCAGGCTGCACTTTCATAGCAAATGGAGCTATGCAGAGACCACCATATTTGCAGTTTGCAGACTTCTGAAAACTTAAATAAAGTAAGTTCGGACAGAAGAAGAATTTTTATTTTGTAGGAAAAGCCTAATCGGGGGTCATAAAACTTTGGGGGGGCGTTCTTGATAAAGTACAGCTTTCCTTTAATGTAAAGTCTAAATTTAGAATGATACTGATTATATAAATGTTCTGTATCTTGCTAAAACTCTTAGGTGTCAGTGTGGCTCAGTTGGTAGCACATCCGCCTCTGGACCAGAAGGTCGTGGGTTCTTGTCCCACACCAGGATTGGATTTGCACATAAAAATCACTGGCATTCAAGTGCAGTATTGGAGTGTGCTCTACTGCTGGGGTGTGCCGTCCTTCGGATGAGACGTTAAACCGAGGTCCCTTCTGCCCATCCTGGTGGGTGTCCAGGTGGAAGTAAAAGAACCCTGGGCACTCTTCACAAAGAACAGGGAACATTCCTGATGTCTTGGCCAACATTCCCCTTCCCATAAACCAGTTCATGCAATTATCCAGTCTGTGTGTGGGTGATGATGTGCGATATGGCTCCCACCACACATTCAGTCACTTCACTACCAGTCTAGCATTGCTTGTAAAGCACTTTGGGATACTGTGTATGAAAAGCACTATATAAATGTTGATTCTTCTTCATCATAATGTGTCACATGCCATCAGAAATAGTTCACACACTGCTCATCTTTAGGCCAACACCAATAAGCTAACCACCCCGTCAAACTCAATTGTATCTATTTGCTGATGCAGAACGAGTTTCAATCTCAGATTTACTGTAGCAAACATGACATGCTGACTGTAGAATTAAAGGATGCCATAATCAAAATCCATTTTTGTATGATTATAGCTTCAGTGCCTCTCAGTTCTCTGCTACCAGACAATGATCCAGTCATCTTCAGTCAATCACCTATGTCCGTGCATGATCTCTCAGGAATCAAGTGACTCTTGGGTTTAGGTCTTAGATCAAATAACAAAAGCTGCTTGAGATACCAAGGAAGAAGCAGCAGTAAAAAGAACATTTACTCTTTCCTTTCCCTTGACTTTCTCCTTCCCTAACCCCCCCCTTCAACCAAGGCCATTTAGCATAGTTTCCTACCCAAAATGGTACGGAATTCTTTATTGAAGTCTCTCATGATTATCTATTTTTATAAAATGGGCTTAAAAATTCTAAGTCACTGATTGGCTACAACACCATCTGAGCCATGTCCTTACCAAATGGTATTGTAGCCAACCAGGACTACCAGCCACCACAATGCCCCATGACAACAACAAGTCAGTGAGCTTTGCCTACTGAAAACAAGAGCAGTCACTGGCAGAGCTCACTGATCACATAGCAGGAAATATCTCCTCACAGCGGTCAGCCTCTAACAGCAATCGCGGTTTCCTCTCACAAAAGTCACCCTCTTCATCACAGAACAATGTTTCTAAACAAAAAACACATACTGATAAAAGGAAAAATTGGATAAAAAAAGAAAACCTGCCATTCATGGGAAACTGTGCTGTTTAAAGCTCTTCATCTGAGTCTCTGTGCATGGCAAATAGAAGAAAAACAAGCATTCACAGAGTCTGTAAAGTAATGGACAACACAAATCCAACAATGTTTAACATTGGTGTAGAAGGACTACTTACAAATTTTGAACAATCAGAAGAAGCAGACATTCCTGTCAATATAGTGCCACAGAGGCCTCCAGTCCAGCCATCCACCTTGACGAGTGCTACAGCTGCAGACTCTGTCATCCCCACAGCAGAGATTGCCTGCACAGAAACCGCAGCCACTAGGGAAACTCCACAGGACTAAAATCAGGACTCCCAGACCATTGACACCATGACCTCCACACCACAGGCTGCAAAAAGAAAAAAGAAAAGAAAAGAGAAACACTTGAATCAGTATGCAGAAATGACAGATGAACAACTGGAGCAGCTTGAGAAACAGAAAGACGAACAAAACACATAAAAAAACTACACAATGGGAAGTGATAATATTCAAACCTGGGCTCAAGCAAAAGGTATACCAATGAATTTCCAGACAATAACACCTACTGAACTTTCCAAAATACTTCACAAATGTTATGCAGAGATACATCAGGGTGATGGTACAGAATGCAGTTTAACAAGTCTCATACAGCTCCATGCAGGTCTTAACAGACACCTTAACAATCCACCTCTAAGCAGAAACATTAACTTGCATAGCCACCCTGACACACTCCCTGCAAACAACATTTTTTCTGCAATTGTGAAGAAAGAGAGGGGAAAGATCGGGCAGAGCACCACCCTGCCATCACAGAGCAAGATCTACAAGTGCTAAAAACCTCACATGCTCTGTCCCCAAATACACCTAGGGAACTACTCTATAAAGTGTAGCTAGATATACAACTTTGCATGCCTCAGAGATGCAGAGAGGGGCTAAGACAACTGAAGCTGGAGCACTGCAACATAAAAGCAGATGAAAATGGAGCAGAGTACGTAACTTTAAGCTTTAATGAATATACAAAAAAAACCACAAGAAAAACGATTCCTCAAAGCAGCAGTATCGGGGGTATATATTCAGCTTGCCTGATAATCCTCTCTGCCCTGTGGAATCTTTCAAAAATGCCTTATAAAACTGCCTCTCAACCCTCCAGCTTTTTGTAGCCACCCGAGAAGAATTCCAGACAGCCATGTACAAACTGCAGACACATGGTACACTTGAGAGCCTTTAGGCATGAATTACTTGTTCAACTTAATGCCTATAATCAGCGAGCAAGCTGGGCTGTCACGCAGATACACAAGCCATTCAGTGTGAGCCACAGCTGTGCAGCTACTTGCAGTGGCAGGCCTAGATGCCTGAGAGATCATGGCTGTCACTGGCCATAAAGCTGAATCTAGCCTCACAGTCCAAAATTACTGTACATGGTGCACAACATCAAGTTCATAACCCTATCCAAATAACAACTCAGCACCATGTAACATGAAGCAGGAACATCTCAACAAAATGACCATCGCATCACTTCACGAACTGTAGTTTGCAATGTTCACGGTATTATATTTATTTTTTAAATGTTTAAATGTTTTCTGTAGTTAAAACCACTGCAAAGGACCACATATTCATCACCAAACTGAAGTCTTCATCAACTAAAAAACAAACTTCTGTGCAGCAGTTACATTAAGACAATCTTTACCATTAAAAAAATGTTTCCTTCACTAAAAAAATAGTTCAAATGTTTAAAATTGCATCTTAAAACATACCATATTGAAAAAGTAAAGACAAAATGTATTTCAAAGAACTAAACAAGTTATTCTCAATAACTAAACAAGTTACATAGCTAATGATTTCCAAAGGCAAAAACTGACAATTTTTTGTCCCTAAAAAGTAAAAGTGTTATTATATTTAAATGTTTCAACTTTCAATAAAAAAAATGTTATAATTATAAATGCCTATTTACTTTACTGTTGCCCATTTTATAAGCGTAATAACACACTCGAGGTGTGGGTTGCAGTACTGATAAGAGCACGCCAAGGGGCATAAGGCACTCGGCGCAAGCACCTCGTGCTTTAGTACACCCCTGGGCATGCTCTTATCAGCATGTAACACATACCTCATTGTGTGCTATTGCTTGCTCATTGCTATATTCAATGTTGTTAATATATTTGGCCACTTCATTTGTTGTTCCAACTGTATTTGTTACCTTTGTACCTTCACTATGTTATATAAGTTGTTCCTTCTGTCCTCCACCCGAGTCACACCTGGAAATGAGCCTCGGCTCAGTGTACCTTTCCAAGTTAAGAACGTTTAATTAAATAAACAAATAAATAAATAATTAAATATGATAAAAAATCGTTTTATAAAATGAAATTTGTGTTACTAGTACATATTACAAGCGCATACTAAAAACATACATTTCAGGTTTCCAATGATCTTTAAAATTCAAAACATACTATTCACTTTCTATCAATAGAAGACAAATATGAATACATTAGCATAGACCAATGTAACACTTTTCCTTCATATTGTGACTTCAGTTCATCTTTACCAGAGGGTGTTGCATAGCTAAAGTTGTGTTGATTTATAATGGATAAGGTAATGTTTATTTTAAATAAAGAAAAGTTTAGGGGTCAAACAAGCAACACACATTTGTTTCTGATATTCTTTATTGTGTAATTATTTATATCAACATTTATCTAAGCAAAGTTTTTGCAGGTTTCTCCTCAATACAAATTGTCAGTCTTCATTTTTATGTTGTCTTGTGCATGCGCAAGCAACATTTTGTTGTAGTAGGAGAAATGCAGAGGTGTGTCAGTGTTGGAGAATGCAGGGCATGCTTTAGAAGGTGCGTTCCTCATTCTCCAATGAACCAGCATGCTAGTGCTGACACAAGTTTGAAAAGTGCCACCAACTTGAAAGAAATGTGCTGCTGCTATCCAAGACACGCACGTCATGCAGCAGCACAGAAAACACACCTCTCCTACGTGCCTTGCCTGGTGAAATATTTCAAATAAACATGGAGGCGGCTATTACTGTCTGCTACACAATACCAAAACAAAGCCGACTTCGGGGGTGCCCATTCTCCCTGTTGGCATGCCCCCCCCCACATAAGCACACAGATTGTGTGGCACACTGGCAGCCCACCCCAGTGTACCTCCATTTAACAGAAAGCCGACTGCATCGGCATGTTCCTGTCCCCACTCCCATTGTGTGGCTCAACATCACCCCCTCAAAAATCATGGGGTACACTGGGAGCCAACCCCAGTGTGCCCAACGTTTGTTTTATTTAACCTCTAAAGAGAGAAAACCATCCCATGGGGCAGTGTCCTTTTTTGTTTGCTTGTTTGTTTGTTTTTTTGTTCCTGAATAAAAGAAAATAGGCTGGTGTAGGCAGCACTCTCCTTCCCCCAACCAGCACCCATCTGCTGTGCATCTCACATGCCCACACCACCTGTCACTCCCTACTTGCCTCCAGAGGGCTGGCACTGCGATCTTCAGTGGAGTGTGAAAATGTCTGCATTCTTCAAATCCGAATGCAAACTGAAGAAATACCGGTAAGCTGTATAATGGCATAAATGGGAGGGGGTCAACTTAGGTGGATATCTCAGCCATTTTTTTGAATTTGGCTCCAAATGTTCAACATGGGGTTCTTGGGACCCTGCCTCATAAACACATGCACTGTCATCTCGTTATTCAGTCCAGAAAGGTCATTTTGCAGTCACTGTGCAGAATCACCTTTTGGGACTGATTAATGAAATGACAGTGCCACTGTTCATGAGATATGGTCCCAAAAAGCATATGTTGCAAATTTGGTGAAAAATGCAAAAAAATAGCTGTGTTAAGAGCATGTGTTGCGCAGTTTCCACGTAGCAGCTGGCAATTTTTAATATTTTCATTCCAGATTTTTAGCATTGCCATTTTTTCACACCTTCTTATGAACAGTACAGCTGTCATGTTTTACATCCTGCCTGAAATGTGTTTTCGCACATGTGATATACAATGGCACAGTCACTGTGGGAAATCAGTGTTCAGGACAGATAAACAAAGTCACAAGATATTGTTCATGAACAGAGGTCCCAACATGCCTATGTTTAAAATTTGGTTAAAATAATCCCCATTATAACTGTGTTACTGGCATGCATTGCTCAGTTTCTACGCAAGCTCATGGCTTTACCAATTTTTCATATTTTCACTCCAGATTTTCAATATTGCCATATTTTACACCTCCTTATGAAGAATACAGCTGTCATTTTTCACATCCTGCCTGAAATGTGTCTAAACACCTGTGGCGTCAAATGGCAGGAGTCACTGTGCAAAATCATCTTTCGGCTAATGAACTGATAGTGCCACTATTCATGAGGTAGGGTCACAGAAAACCCATGTTGAAAATTTGGAGTGAAAATACCAACAAACATCTGGGGCATTAGGGTTTCCAACAGTAATGTCCTACCCTGTAGAGATTGACAGGCATCAGGGGTGTGACTTGGGATTGTCAGCTGTAATGCTCATGCCATTCCACCCCACCCCCACCCTGCAACCAGTGACAGGCATTGAGGTGTGCCTTGGAGTCTTCAGCCCCCAAAGCTCTCCCCATTCTGCTATACTGCACCCATCTCTGCATATTTCCTTATGAAATGGGGTGAGTGTATGGCCCGCAGACCCCAAGGCACATCGCAACACTTGTTGGTGTCTGCAGGGTAGGGTGAAATAGCATGAACATTATGGTCATTGACCCAAAGGCACACCCCGAATGCCTGTCAGTCTCTGCAGGGTGGAGGTGGGGATGGTGTCAGTTCACTACTTCACTGCCATTCCTACAGTATTATGCATCTCTTGAACTCCTGCACTGCTAATGCCAATGCCAGTAAAACAACATGTGGCATTGACAAATGCTTGTTCAATATGGTTCTATGACCTTAAAATTTGCTTTGGCATATATGTGTGCTGTTGGTGACCAAACATGTACAGCTAACCATCTCTCACATTTTCTAAAAGATTCAGCGATGGATTATTGCCATTCTTTCACATAGACTGAAGAGGATAATATATGTTTTGCTAGGCGTTTCTCCAATTTACTTGACAGATATTTATATTAAAAATATGTAACTTGTATTACTGTTTTTAACAAGAAAAAAATTTTCCTATTAATTTACTGCAGCTGACAAGTATTAAATACATTTGTAGATCAGCAGGACATGTTCTGGTAGTTACCGCATTGATGTGCCAAATACTTTCATTTGAAATAAGAACAATTTCAGATTTGTTGCCTAGATAACAAGGAAACATGTCATTATCTAGCTACTTGCATTTCAAAGTATTCATTGTTCATAATTCCACTAGGAAAATTGCTTTCTGCTAGTTTCAGACTAGCAAAAAAGATAGATTCTTTTATATATACAGTATGCATATAATATACATATATATATATATATATATATATATATATATATATATATATATGTGTGTGTGTGTGTTGGCAAACTGATATGAAAACCTTAAAGAGATTTTTTTTAATATATTACATATAGAATACTGCATGGGGAATTGTGTATAATGAGGATTTTATGCACACCCTTGATGTGTGATGCTCCATAAACCATGAGACAAAGGCTGAAGGGGTTATCAAGGCATCGCACACCTAGGGCGTGCATAAAATCCAATTTTAACACTTCCCCATGTTTTTTTTTTTTTTATGTTTACTGGTTCTTTGAATCATGCATTTTTATTTCTGTTGCATGAAAGAGTTAGTGAGTCAGCAGTATTGAACTGTAATCTAAGTTTCTTGCAATACGAGGAACAGAATGATAATTTTTTCTGTACGGTAATGTTTAATTACACTAAAAAAAAAACATTTCTTAACATTTTGTAACAGATTTTGAACAAATTAAAATATTGTCAGATACTCCTACATTGCCATCCTCAGTCTGAGGTAGTGCTCCTGTAAATCAGTATTCTACTCATCAGTCAATCATCACTGTAGCTAACGGTTTCTCTCTCTCTCTCTCTCTCTCTTGCTCTCTGTTGTCTTTCAGAGCTGCAGCACATTTGTCATCCAAGATTTGTTCTGGTTGATGAGAAGTCAGTTCGTCGTGCTGGTGGGTTTCTGTCATAGCATGAGCTAGCTGACAGAGTGAGGAAAGGCACTTGTGAAGTTGTTTCCCTGGCATAGAAGCTCTTTTCAGAATTTTTCTGAAAAGTGATTATCCAAACTCCATAATTTACAGTTCGTTATTCACACGTGTGAATAATGGACTTTGTGGGCTTCTGCCAGTGGTTGATAATTGATAGTAACCTCTAACTATGCACACACTAAGACTTGTAGTCTAAACTATTATTAAAGACTAAGGGCAGGATTTTTAATCCTATCATACTGTATTCTGTACTCCTACTTTGAATTGCAGACTTATAATTGTGTGCATCTTAACATTCTAGATGATTACTTATATAGTCTAAATTTTCCATGCATCTATCCCATTTATGGTTAAACTTTTGCCACAACATAAGGGATATACAAGGGGTGACTGTGTGATAACTCATTTAGCTTCTATAGTTGCCAATGACCTCAAGTAAACTCACAAGTGGCAAAGCCATGAGTGATAGTTATGAGAGGTCACTGGCAATTGTACCAAATAAATTATTCATCAAACAGTCAACACCCACATATTTTGTTTATTTAGTGGGCCTTTTGGTGTGTAAGTAGGTGTTTTTTTTACATTTATGTGTATTTTTGTGTGTTTTTGGTGTTTTGCTGTGGTACTGTTTGATACGACATTTGAATCTTCTGCAGTTCTCTCAGTGTTGTAAATGGGATTCTGTTTACCACTTCCTATCTGATGTGAGACTCCTCTTTCTTGTTTTCTATTGGTCAGTTGTGTGTAAGAGGTGTGGTTTGTGTTCTCTTTGATTGACAGTTTTTGTTTGGGGTGGCTGTGATGTGATTGGTTGTTGGGCATGGCTTTAGTTAGCTGACTTTTTTTTTAATTTAAGAAACTTTATTAAACTTGGTTGGAACAAAAAACATAACATATGAAGAATACATGCATACATACATATTCGTCCGTATAGCTGAAATTTTTTATTGGATGGTGGGCATTGTTGGAGGTTGTGGCACAGTTTTGGGAAGGTTGGCAGCAGTGGCATGCTAGTTGAGTTGAGGAGATCATGGAACAGAGTGGGACGGACTGCCAAGGACATCACATGGACTTTAGAGAAAGATTTAATAGATGGGTGGGGACTTCTGTGGCCTCTGGAGGAATGCAGCAGATCAACAGCAAGTTTTCCATTCGACGAGGACTGGATCGGTGGCAACTGGGCTGTGTTTCAAGTAGTGTTTCTGGCTCTGATCAGGACTTGGAGTTATTTGTCTTTGCTAGGAAGGTCAAACTGGATCAAGGAGACTTCTTTGGAGGTACCAGAGGAGTTTGCAGGTGTCAGGGAGTAGTTCCATGGATTCAGGATCTATGTATACTGATGGATTCCTTTGGTGATTTGGATGGATGCCTTCCTGGATTTCTTTCTCTTGTCTCTGTGTGGAATTTTCTGTTTTGTTTTTTTTACAGTTTTTTTTTAAATTGTGAAAAGTGGATTAGGATATAAAGAATCACAACATTTTCAATCTTCTAAGATTTATTTTTTGTAGTTTGGATTTTGATTACATTCAATACTTGCAAAACTGTTTTGCTACTGTTGTGGATTTGTGGAGACAAGAAACACAAGGTATGAAACATTTGAACCATTTATTGAAAGTTATTTTGTATAACAATGAACCATTGTATAATGGCAATAATGTATGCCAGAGTGTGGGTTGTGCTGGCATAAACTCACTTCTGGGACACTGGATGCACTTGGCCTACGGCCTCATGCCCAACCACCCAGGCATGAGGTTATCCCAGCACAATCCACATCCTCTCATGCATTATTGCTTAAGTGAAATAGTACTGAAAAGTGTGAACTTGTCAGGTCTTATTTTGTTTGCAGCAAAGGTGTCTTTTTTTAAATGTTTAAAGTTTTGGAAACTGGTTAGATAAAGACAGTGGGAAGATGGGGTGCTTTTATTAATAGGAGCATACAGGCAGAGAATCATAGTGAAAAACAAGGATAAAAGTTGAATTAATAAGTAAACCGTGAAATATTTTGAGTATTTCAGCAACACTAATGTAGTAGCTATGCTCCAATGTATATGCAACAGTCAAGAATCAATCTTTACAGTAGATTAAATTTTTAATTGGGTGTCAGAAACAGAAAAAATGTCAAAGTTCACTTTTTGTACAGTTACATATCCATTTATCTGCTGGAAGTTGTACATCTTTTAGGGATTTTATGTTGTGCTTTTTGGTTCTTGCTGATCTTGGTGTTCTTCTGCTAATCTGAGTCTTTGTCAGACTGCTAATTTGAGTCACTGTCAGATTAGATTACCAGTGGTCTTTTCTGTGTAAAGGAATCATACTTGTTAGCTAGTATTGAGATAAATAAAATCACTAATTGCTAATCTGTTTGCTTGTTTGTTTGTTTGTTTATTGCACTTAACTTGCAATGAAAAGGGTTACTGAGAATTGCATTTATTCATTTTCATATAATGTAGTGTTGAACAGTGGGGAAGGGGGTAGAAGTGGGTGAGATTGAATGGGTGAACATCACTTTATTTAGAATTGGAATCGTACCTTGGATGATGGTGAAGTTTATATTTTCAGCCTTTATTGAGGGTTTGTGGAAGCAGGTTCCTAAAATATCAGAATAGTTGTTAGGAATGGTTGAGATGTGTTTCTTTTACATGCTGTGTCATCTTCTGACTGCGAGAATCACATCTTAGGATGTTTAATATTTTTTGCTGCTGTTCATTTATTTTAGAGTAATCATTAAGACTCTGCAAATGTTTCTGTCTGGAAATTTGAATTATTTCAGACAAAGGTATCTCAGAGTCAGTCAGTTTTTGTATTTGATGCTTTTACACCAAGTGGTTAGTTAGACTCTTGTCTGTTTTGATAGATGAGTTTGCTATGATTGTTTTAACCATTACTCCTAGCTTGTGTATGCCCACTGGTTGATTTTTGAACCTTGTGCTGAGTGGGTAATGTTTTGTGTGATAGTAGCTAGGAAGAAGGGGGAGCCATAAGAGAGACATCGTGCTGGTCTTTTATCTTTGTAGGTCAGATAGTTTTTTACTGTTCATTTGTGTGGGTTGCTTGACAGCTGGTAAGCTTGGAGCTTTAGTTTTCTGTAGTCTTTTGGATTGGCCCTCGTTCTGGTTTTCGTTTGCATCTTTTGATTATACTGAAGGTTCTGTTGCCCATTCTCATCCATTTTTAGTGTGATTTCTCCACACTTCAGGCTATGCATTTAAGTGTTCCCTCTGATGCTTAAGTACATGCTTATAATAATCCACATGGTGTTCAGTAAGGATTCTGGATTATAAGGCCCTAAAAGTTGCTCTTGATATAATTTGTCAATGACAGAGTCAGGTAATTTGTCCACTACATAGGGTTTCAAACCTTTGCCCTCGCTTTTTAAATTGTTTTGTCTGGACTGAATTACCTGCCAGGCCTTTTCAAATAGCCATGAACTGGATAATGGATGAATGTAGCCTTTGTTTTTTTAAATATCATTCTATGCTTTGGAAGGTGGCCCATAGCGTTAGTGGCTCATACTCTGTCCCATCACTTTTTTACAGTGCATAAAGTAGTGACAGAGGTAGTGATTGAGTTGTTCTGGTGCTCTTTCTTGAAGGGGTGTTCCTCTGATAAATGTTCTGTGAAGTAGTTCTTGTACATGGTGACATCAATGTGGGTCTTTCTGGCTGTGTTCATATTTTTTGCTTTGTCTGTAAAGTTCTGTATGGCTTCTTCATCTGTTACTGTAGTGTACTGTTCTATCATCACTGTAGTTTCTTCGGTGCAGGCACTTGTGGATGGTATGGCATTTGTCTATTGGTCAGTGTCCATTGAGGATATTGAAGCAGCCATGGTACTGCTGTTAAGCTCCGTGAGATCCTGCAGAGGTTCATTATTTTCCATCTGTGTCATTATTTCCTGCATTTCAATATGGAAGCTGCTGTTTGGGCTTACTTCTCTGAACATTTTTTTTTTTTTTTTTTACTTTCAGAAATCCTGTCCTATGGTGTTCTTTCAATCTGTGGCACTCATAGATCTGATCCATGGTGAATTCAGTTGGTGTCTGTGTCAGCACAGACATTCGAGGTGCTTCTGTGGTTTAGCTGCATGAGTTGGCATGTGCACAGCTGTTTGTATAGGATGAAGGAAAGTGGGGCACAGGACCCAAGGCAGCATGGTTTCACAGCAGGAAGGTCATGTCATACAAACCTAATAGATTTCTTTGACTGGGTGACCAAAGTAGTAGACCAGGGAGGGGCTGTGTATATGGCCTACCTAGATTTTTGCAAGGCATTTGGCACAGTCTCACACAAAAGATTAATCTACAAATTAGCCAGCCTTGAAGTAGGTCTCAAGGTGATAGCCTGTATAAAAAACTGGCTGGACAACAGGACGCAAAGGGTAATAATAAATGGAGTCCACAGTGAAGAAGGGAGGATAACTAACGGGGTACAGCAGGGTTCGGTACTGGGACCGGTCCTCTTTAATGTCTTTATAGGTGACATAGGAGAGCACCTGGAAGGGAAAGTATGTCTCTTTGCAGATGACACAAAGATCTGCAACACTGTTGATACACAAGGTGGGGTGGAAAGGATGAAAAGGGACGTGGCAAGGTTGGAGGAATGGTTAAATATATGGCAGCTCAGATTCAATGCAAAGAAGTGCAAGATAATGGAGTTTGCCCTTTAAGGGGCAGACCATGTTGTCCTGGTGCACCCCATCCCTCTGTCATGGAATGGTTGTGCTCAGGATGGGAGGGGGGAGGAAGGGGTGGGGCTAAGGGCCAGAACAATGGTCAGGTAACAGAAAAGGAAGGGGCAAAGGGAGGTACATAAGGGACAGCACAAGGGGGCCTCAGCCACTGTTTGCTGGAGTTTTTGATTCCTCCCACCCACCCTACTAAGCAGAACAAGAGGGGAAGACAGTCAAGATGGGACTGTATGTTGAGTCTGTCAAGGTGGATGACAGACGTGTCCGGTTGGACAGTTTGTACTGCCAAAGGTGGATGGCAGGTGATAATAAGGTTATGGATATGGTCATGGAATGCCAAAGGTGGATGGCAGGGGGAAAAAGGGGGTGGAGGATGGGAAGGGGAAGAAAAATGAATAACACAACAAGAGGAAGAAGACGAAGAAGAAAGTGGTCTCGGTTTTCACTGTTACCTAGTGGGAAAGGAGAAGAAGAAGGCATCCAGGTTTTCACCTGGGGGAGGGATAATCAGAGATTGATATATGGATGGAAAAAAATGAAACTTATAAAAATAGGATAATAAAGAAATGGAAAATGGAATATGGAATATGGAATATGGATATAAATAAATTAGTTGCCAAATCTGAGCACAACAACAAACAATGGTCTCTGTCTTTTTGTGAGGAAAAGGGGGAATCCGGGACAATGCTTCTGGGAAACAAAAACCCAGAGGAAGAGTACACAATGGGGGGTGAGATAATAACAACAACAAAAATCAAAAAAGACCTAGGAGTAATTATATCAGATGACCTAAAGGTGGGCAAGCAATGTGAAAAGGCAGTAAGGAGGGCTGGGGGGATATTGGTATGCATAGAGAGACGCATCAACAGTAGAAAGCAAGAAGTTGTTATCCCTCTGTACAGACAGTTGGTGAGACCCCATCTAGAGTACAGTGTGCAATTCTGGAGACCTCATCTCCACGAAGACATAGACAGAGTGAAGGCTGTTCAGAGGAGAGTAACCAAAATAGTGCCGGGTCTGCACCAGAAGACATATGAGAAGAGACAAAAGCAGCTTAATATATATACCCTTGAGGAAAGGAGGGAGAGGGAGGACATGATATAAACTTTTACATATCTCAAGGGAATTAACAAAGTACAAGAGGGCAGTATCTTTCAGAAAAAGAGACGTGCAAGAACAAGGGGGCACAATTTGAAGATAGAGGGGTGACAGCTCAGAGGTAATGTTAGAAAGTATTTTTTCACAGAAAGGGTTGTGGATACTTGGAACAGCCTTCCTGAGGAGCTTGTGGAGTCAGGAACAGTGGGAGAATTCAAGAATGCATGGGACAGATATAAGGCAATTCTAGTGGGGGGGTAGGAGGAAGTAAGCTGCTGATTAACTAGAATCTGCAGCTTATCCATCAGGTAGGGAAATGGGCAGACTGGGTGGGCCAAGCGGTTCTTATCTACAAATTCTATTTTTCTATGATGGCATCATTGAGGTTCTTTATTGTGTTCAGAAAATAGGTGTTTGGTGATGAATGACATAAGAACTATGTACATAAATTTGGTGTGACGTAGTAACTGTGTACATAAATGGATACCACATTCCTTTCTTGAAAGTCTGTTCTACTGGTATTACTAATGAAGTCTGTGAATTCTGTGACCTCTATACTCTCCAAAAATCAGAATGATACTCCATCTCAGTGTCCTTAATTTTTTTTTATGCAGCATTTGTAGTAGCTTGAAATTAAGCAATAAGGCATGACAGGGTGTGCATTATTGCGGGGGTAACAGCACACCTCGGGAAGCATAGAAACAATGTTGTTGGCAGATAAGGACCTTTTGGCCCACCTAGTCTTCTCAGTTTTCTCTGCCTACTGTACCACTGCAGACTCTACTCGATCTCTGGTCATCTCCTCCCCTTGCCTTACTACCAAGGTTCCCTTGTATCTGTCCCATGCATGCTTGCATCCTGTCACCATATTGGCACTCACTACCTCCACTGGAAGGCTGTTCTAGACATCCACCTCCCATTCCTTGAAGAAGTATTTCCTCACATTTCCTCAGAGCTCCCCCCAACTTCACAGCATGACCCCTAATCCTCGAGCTTCTTTTTCTATGGAAAATGTGTTTATTTATTTATTTATTGAAGATATCGGATTTACAACCTTTGAGTCATAGACTCATTTACAAAGGCTTCGCATCTGAAAACAATACAGAACAATAGGCACCAGTCAGTAAACAATAAGACAAATACAGTGTATGAATAGTACAATCAATGAGGAAAATGAGGCCTATGCAATTAGGTAGCTATATAGGTCCATCTAAGGAGCTTGTAATTGTCAAGGTGCAAGCAGTCAAGATTCAGACATTGTCAATAACATGGTCAATATTGTGCAAAGACAGTATACACTTAGCAGTTGGGGAAAAAAAGTTTAACACAAACTGTACGTAGTACTCGTAGTACTGGTAGTACTGTCTATTTATAAACTCCAGTTGGTATCTCCACCTTGCTTCACCACAGATGCAAGGACCGGGCTGGTCAGGCTGAGGCCCAGAAGCTGTGTACTGGCGGGGCTACAGCAGGCCATGACTAGCTGATGCACTGACAGCAATGGGTGGAGAGTAAGTAAAACTTTATTTTTAAGCACTTTTCAGAAACCAAAGTGCTGTACAAGTAGATAAAAACAAAATGTTAAATAACGACAAACAATTAATAAGCAATCATAAGTGTTTTTGAAATCATTCACAATAAGCTTTAGAAAACAGATAAGGTTTGAGCTCAGTTTTAAAACTTTCGATGGTCAGGCAGTCTCTTATCCGACAAGGTAGAGAGTTCCACAGGGAAGGGCAGCATAAGAAAATGCATGCGCCCCAGATATCTTTAACCGAACCATGGGAATCTCTAGCAATCCCTCATCGGTGGATCAGAGTGAACGGAAGAGCAGTAGGGAGTAAGAAGATCTTGCAAATATTGGGGTCCCTGACTGTGTAGGGCTTTATAGGTCAGTAATCCAACCTTAAAGGTGATCCACCACTGAACAGGCAGCCAGTGCGGTCCTCACAGCACAGGCATAATATGACTAGTTCTAGATGTACCAGTCAAAACCCTGGCTGCCTGCGTTCTGCACTAGCTGCAAGCGGCGGATATCAACTCCTGGTAGCCCTAGTAACCAAGGCGGGTGGTCACGAAGGCATGGCCAATGTAGGAAGGTCAGCCAGAGGAACCAGGTGTTTCACCCAGGTGATATTCCTAAGATGATAAAAGGAAGATTTGACAATGGCAGATACCTGTGATTTCAGAGTCAACCCGTCATCAATTATAATGCCCAAGTTACACAACTGGTCTGAGGTCAACAGCTGGACACCATCAAGCCATAGGCCTGATGGAAGCCCAGTCCTGTGACCCACCTTGAGGCAACCCGGGTCCACAACCAGCACCTCGGTCTTATCCGGATTTAACCTCAGCCAGCTGGCACTCATCCAGTCTCTGATTTTGGCTAGACAGCCGTTAAGTACGGAGATGGCATCATCCTGTCTGGGAATAAAGGATAAATACAGTTGGGTATTATCTGCATAGCAGTGAAAACCCAAACTGTATTGCCTAATGATATCTCCTAATGGCAGCATATAAACTGCAAACAACATGGGCGCCAAAATGGAGCCCTGCGGCACCCTACAGGACAGGGGGATGGTGTCAGAGGAATAAATTCCGGTGACAACCATCTGTGTCCTGCCTGTGAGCAAAGATTGAAACCAATGCAGAACTGTACCAGACAGCCCACAGAGAAGCCGCAGGCACTCCAAAAGCACACCGAGGTCCACAGTATCAAATGCTGCAGAGAAATCAAGAAGGACTAGAATAGTACAAGCCTTTCAGTCTCTCGCAATTAGGAGATCATTTAGAACCCAGATATGGGTGGTCTCGGAGCTATGTCTTTTCCTAAACCCAGACTGGAGAGTATCATAGATATTATGACTCATAAAATGGTCATCCAGCTGTATCACAACCACCCTTTTAATAACCTTACCCACAAAGGACAGGTTAGAGATAGGTCTGAAGCTGGCTACACAGTCTGGGTCCAAGGAGGGTTTTTTAAGGAGTGGTCAAATGACCACTTCCTTGAGAGGATCAGGAAAGACCCCCTGCTCCAAGGACTTCCAGACAATTTCAGCAAGGATCAGGCAGATAATATCTACGCAACCTAGTAATAGTGGCGTAAGGCCCGGATTCAAACTACAGCTTGTTGGTCATATGGTCTGGACAATCCTCACAATACCTAAGAACTCCAGCCTGCTAAAGTCAAACCAGGTAGCACAGGCACTCATCTCCTCCCACCGATCTCTGCAATCCCTTAAAGAGGGAGCTGGGCTGATACCCAGCCTGATGCCGGCAATCTTATCTGCGAAGAACCGAGCAAGCTCATCACACTTTATTTGTGAAAAATCTCTTCCAGACTGCAGACAGAGTGGATTGCACAGTCTGTCGACAGTCCGAAAGAGTTGAGTTGGTTGATTCCGTGCAGCAGCAGTCTCCCCGGACAGGAACTCTGCCTTCTTAAGGGTGGTTGCTGATTGATAGACTTCATAATGGTCCATCAATCTAAGCTTGTCAGCATCCAGGCGGGATTTCCACCAATCCCTTTCTAGCCTTTGCCCCACTCTTCTCAGCTCCTTCAAAGACCCATCAAACCAAGGGGACCTCAGGTGCTGAGTGAGTGGGTGAATGCAAACAAGAACAATTGAGTCCATGGCATCACCCACCACCTTATTATAGGCAAGTACGAGATCTCCTGGATTCATTCACTCACTTGATAAATCCGATAGGTCCAGCACCGCCGATAGGCCCTCTGGGGTAACCCCACTCAAAGGGTGATACTGGACCATCTCTATAGGGGCAGACCTATTTGGGGGTGCCCTGAAGCTGAATCTTATGGTGTGATGGTAGGTCCAGGCATTTGGTTCCACCCCCAATTGCATGATCTCCATCTCCAGGAGAAACACAAGGTCAAATGAGTGACCCCCCTATATGGGTAGCAGAGGTAACCATCTGTGTAAGGCCCAACAAAGTCATAAATTGGAGGAGGTTATTTCCAAAATGCGAGAGTTCATTGTTGACCCAGGCACTGAAGACACCCAGTATTAGCCACCTGGGTGACTCCAGTGCCACATCGACAATGAAGTCTACAAACTCCTTCAGGAAGTCTCCGCCATCGCTGGATGGACGGTAGATGAGGAGAATCCTGAACCCTACACCTGGTCCCAGGATACACTCAAAAGATTAAGTGCAACCCACTGGTACATCCACAAGACCCAGCTCCATTTTAAAGAAAATGGCTACACCCCCGCCCATATGATCCAACCTCGGGCGATGTATCACTGAGAATCCAGCTGGAGTAGCAGATGCCAAAATAGGGCCTGCATTCTCATCCAGCCAGGTCTCAGTGATGCATGCCAGGTCAGATGTTGCAACAAGATCAGCTATAATAGCGGTCCTGTTCCTAACTGACCTGGCATTACACAACACTGCCTGGGTTGGATGGGTTTACAAGGAGGATCCCAAGATCAGCCCACAATTTGTGGAGCCCTTGGGTATGGGAATCAGGCAGGGAGCACCCCTTTCCTGACCCTATTTCACCCCAGGGCATCTCCTAGTCCCCACTACCTCTATCTGCCCACACCTCTCCATACTCCCACTGTGCCCAGCCCATACAACCCTCGAACGTCTCCTCATTATCCCCAATGCGTGACATCTCCTATATACATCACCTAGTAGTAGAGGACAGTGAAAAGGGCATAGATTCTGGAGCACAGTGGGAGAATAATGCCTGACCATTATTGCATCCTCCCAGCACATCTTAACCAAATTAATAAAAATATACAAAAATTATAATGAGTATGTGGTTTTTAGGGTGATTTTGAAGGGGCCTAGTCTGGAGACAGCAGTAACGGCAGTGAGGAGTTCATTGTACCATAACAGAGCTCTATAGGTAAAAGACCTTTGGGCCAGAGAGGTTCTGACCCTAGGAACAGACCACAACAGTTTGTGTGCAGCACGGGTGTTTGCTGAGGCATGAGAAGTACAGAGGGAGGCAGCAACCATTGGGGGAAGCCCTAGTTGAATTTTTGAGAAGACACATTTGATAATGTACTCGTTAATCTAGGGTGAGTATATTTGTTAGGGCATACAGGGTGTAGCTGTGGGTATGCCTATCTACATCAGTCACCAGTGAGAGTCTATATGCCTTGTTGATAGCAAGGTGGATTTTATTGAGAGCTCTGTGGTCAGTGGCGAGTAGACTGTAAGCCCATAATCTACCAGAGAAGACAGAGGAGGTAACAACAAGGTTAAGGGCCTCCAGCGGTAGGCAGTCTCTATGCTGATCCAGTAGTCCTATGCAGATATTTATGGCAGAGGAAAGATTACTGATATGGGGGTGGAATGAGAGGCATGACTCAAATGTTAAGCCCAAGTATTTATAGGTGTAGACCTGTTCCAGTGGGAGGAGGGCTTTAGAGAAGATTGTTAATTGGACATCATTGCCTTTGTTCTGCTGGTGGGCAAAGAGCATTGACTTAGTCTTTTTACACTGACCACCAGTCTGCGGTCAGTGAACCAGTTCTCCATCTGGTTGAAGGCAAGTTGTAGGGAGGATTGCAGGATTGTGGGATCAGAGTGGGAGGCAAACAGAACAGCATCATCTGCGTAGAGCAGCAGATTACTAGGGCAGGAGTTAGGCAGTGTATTCAGCTAAATGCTGAATAATAAGAGACCGAGGATGGACCCCTAGGGGACCCCAGAGTGGACATACAGAGTAGATGAGATAGTGCTGTTTATCTTGACACATTGGAATCTATTTGAGAGATAACTTGTAAACCAAGTGATGGGTCCAGGGGACAGACCAGTGAGGCAGAGAGTACTTAGGAGCTAGTTGTTTCTTATCTAGGGCATTGTGCAAGAAGCTAGAGAACTCCGTGAGGATGGTTGTTGTGCTGTGTCCAGCTCTAAAGCCATGTTGCTCCCTACATAAAATGTTGTGTGCTAGCAGGTAGTCGGTTAGTTGAGTGGCAATGATTTTTTCAAAGACTTTTGAGAGGGGAGGAAGAATGGAGATGGGTCAGCAATTATTGGGGGAGGTGGAGTCCCCACTCTTCAGTATTGGGGTGATAGTGGCCATCTTCCAGGCTGTTGGAACCTGTCTTAGACATAGGGAGCAGTTAAAGAGATTAGTCAGGGGGGAGAAAGCACAGAGTCAAATACCAAATTAAGGATTTTCATATCAAAAGAGTCTTTACAGTAGCTTGAGCCCCCGAGGGCATTTGTGAGGATTGGCCTTGCTTCACCCATTGTAATGACACTGAGGTGGAAGGAGGGTATGCATTGTTTGACGCAGGGGTCTCAGGGACAGGATCAAAGAAGTTGTTTGGCAGAATTGCTCTTATGTCAGAGAATGCAGCGTTAAGACAGTTGGCAATAATGAGCAGGTCCGAGGTAGTATCATTGTCAACAGTAAGCTGGGAGGATGGTGGCATCTGTGGTTTTCCATTCAGCTCCTTCAAGTTGTCCCAGAATAACTTTGCATTCCCCAGGAGGCGAGGTAGTTTTATAGTAGTCAGACATGGCCATCCTAATGGCCCAGGTGCACCCTATTGCATGCCACCTTGTAGGCTTGCCTGTCCCGCTTGCACACCAGAGGCAACTGCTTTCTGCCAATCACGATTCCCAAGTTGCTGGAGCAGTGCTGGTGAGACCCATGGGGCATTGTGTTTTGGACTGGACTTCATAGAGAGAAGCAAAGCTATCACATGCTTTGTTGAATGTGCAGTGAAGTAGTCAAGGGCTTCATCTATAGTAGGGGCATTGTTGATGGAGAACCAATCACACTGGACCAGATACTGCTTTAAGCTAGTGATGCCCCACATTGAAATCATCGTCGAGGTAAAACTGTTGCATTGGGGGTATTTGCCGTTGACATGACCAAGTGAAGAGGATGGGAAGTGATTGTTCAGTGCATCTGGGAGTATAGCAGGGTCCAAAATTCTGTTTGGACAATTGGTGAGTAGCAGGTCAAGCAGGGTGCTTGATCCATTTCTTGGATTTACCCTGGTTGGCTGAGTAACTAACTGGGCCAGGTCTAGAGCAGATAGGGTATATTTTATTGGGGAGTCCTAGCTGGATAGCCAGTTCACATTAAGGTCCCCTAATATGATGTGCTCAGTTTTGGGTGGGAAGCTGGAGATAAAGCAGACTAGGGATTGAATTGCTGGGACTTGATTTCTTGGGGGGATGTAGGTCATAGTAATAGTTACAGGGGCTCTGGAGGGGTTTGGTGTGATTTTTATTGTCAGGGCTTGAGCTCTGTGATCCAGAGAGGGTGCCAGTAGGGCTTGGCATAACAGGGAATCCCGGATGTAAAAAGCACATCCCTCCCCTCCTCGTTTGCCAATTCTGTCAGCTCTATAGACGATGAGGCCTGGGAGTGTGACAAAGGAGTCAGGGGTCTTTTTAGCTAGCCAGGTTTCTGTGAGGGATAGAGCATCTGGCTGATGTTGCAGCATCAAGGCTTGTAGGCTCGACATATTTTTGGGCAAGCTGCAGGTATTCCATGAAGCCATTCTTAGTCCAATGAGTGAGGAGCTAGGGTTGTGTGAGATGGGATCCAGATTGGCATGCACATTGCCTGAAATTAAAAGCAGCAGAGCAAAGATTCTGAGGAGGGCCAGAACTTGCTGCTTGTTGGCTTTGGCATGGTGCTTCAATTGCAAAAGGTGGAGATCCTACAGATCCCACAAATTATCATCCAGTTGCTTCGTTATCGACAGTTTCAAAGGTTGTTGAGAGAATAGTGCACAGTCAGCTGATAGAATACTTGCAAAAGTATGAAAAGTTAACTTATCAGTCTGGCTTTAGGAGAGGCAGGTCCACGGCCACCGCGCTAGTGGATTTTTTGGATACAGTGGCTACCCCTTTGGAGCTGGCGAGGTCTGCTGATGCCGTGTACGTGTACCTGTCAAAAGCATTCAATCTGGTGGATCATAATATTTTAATGGAAAAATTAAAAAATATAGGTTTCACAAATGAATCTTGCCAGTGGATTAGCTCATATCTAAATGGAAGAACACAGGTAGTAGCATTAAATGGATTTGAGTCGAACATTTTACCGGTTACCCATGGTATGCTCCAGGGTTCAATCTTGGGGCCACTACTGTTTATTATTTATATAAATGAACTCCTGTATCCGCTTTTATGCAGATGACACTGTACTGGTGACTGAGGGGTGCAGTCCTAGTGAAGAGGAATTTAAACTGCAGCAGGATTTTTTGGCAGTGCAGGAGTGCTTCACATCTCTGGGTTGGATCACAAATCATAAAAAAACATAAACAATGTTATTTGGATCTAAACAATCTATATCAAAAAATTTCTGTTTGCATATAATGACCCTGGAAGGAAAATGTCTGACTCAAACTGCAACTTACAAATATCTAAGGGTTCACATCGATCAGCAATTAAGTTTTGACTGTCATATTTCAGATTTCATTAGAAAAGTAAATGGTCGTATAGGGGTGGGTAGAAGGTTTTCATCAAGTACAACTAAATCTGTACGCTTAATAATTGCCAACCAGCTAATTTTGTTGATAATTGATTATGGGAATCACATTTATAAATATTCCAGTAAGCAGCAGTTGGAAAAACATAACCATCTCAATAACAGATTGGTAAGATTTGTTTTGAGGTGTAGCTACAACACCCATCATTGTACAATGTACAATATGTTGGGTTGGGAATCACTTGTGTTGAAACATAGGAATACTTGGGCCAATCTCGTTTGGAGTATGCTTAGAAATAAAACTCCCCAGCATCTGGTAGAGAAAATACAAAGACCCAAACATAGTGTAAACTTAAGGAAAAACACAGCTAGGGACTTGATAGAGCCTAGGATAATAAATAATTTTGGTAAAATGACTTATGAAAACAGTGTAGCCAGTACATGGAATGCATTGCCCCCGGATTTAAGAAATTTAGATCTCCTAAAACTTTATTTCAAAATAAAGACTAGACAGCACTTTGGCCTCATATGTGTGTGTAATTGACAGTGTTTTAGCATTCAAATGTTATTGTAGTTTGCTCTTCAACATTTAGTATAGTCCTCATTGATTATTGTTGTAATAACTTATTAAATTTTTGTCATATCTGTGTGTTTTGATTATTGATTGAATGATTTAAACATGGTGTGTATGTAAGTTTATTATTATGTGTGAAACTTAAAACTTGCATAAATGTTTACTGTACAGGTACACCTTGCAATTAGGCGTACATTGCCTAAAGGTGATATACTGTATAAATAAATGTTATTACTACTACTACTTCTTAATTGAGATGCCACCTGAGCAAGAGATGGCCAGGGTGACAAGGGTAGGAAAGGAGAGGAGCGTAATGTGGCAGGGAGGAAGGTGGTGATGGGTGACAGCCAGGAGATGTGTAAGGGGGGGGACAGGTGAGCTACTGTAAAAAGGAGTGTGGGTGGGCATTGCATTGATTGGCTAATACCCCTACCAAAACTGTGCAAGGAGGAGGCAGCTTATTACCTCTTGATGCCTCTCCAGTCATGAATTTGGCTGTCCATGAGCTGCTTCAGGCAGCAGAGTTGAGTACTGGGAGGGAGGACCTGGGAGTCCTCTTGGTGCCTCTCTAGTCATGAATATGGCTATCTGTATGCTGCTTCAGGCAGCAGAGTTGAGTACAGGGAAGGGGGGATCCCAGGAGGCCTCTTGGTGCCTCTCCAGTCATGAATCTGGCTGTCAGTGAGCTGCTTCAGGCAGCAGAGTTGAGTACTGAGGAGGGGGGATCCCAGGAGGCCTCTTGGCATCTCTCCGGTCATGAATTTGGCCATCCATGAGCTGCTTCAGGCAGCAGAGTTGAGTACTGGGGTGGAGGGATCCCGGGAGGCCTCTTGGCACCTCTCCGATCATAGATCTGGCTGTCTGTGAGCTGCTTCAGGCAGCAGCATTGAATCCTGGGGAAGGGGGATCCTGGAAGGCCTCTTGGCACCTCTCCAGTCATGAATCTGGCTGTCCGTGAGCTGTTTCAGGCAGCAGAGTTGAGTACTGGGAAGGGGGGATCCTGGGAGGCCTCTTGGTGCCTCTCCGGTCATGAATCCGGCCATCTGTGAGCTGCTTCATGCAGCAGAGTTGAGTACTGGGCAGGGAGGATCCTGGGAGGCCTCTTGGCGCCTCTCCGGTTGTGAATCCAGCTGATGGTGAGCTGCTTCAGGCAGCAGAGTTGAGTACAATGGAAGGAGGATCCGGGGAGGCCTCTTGGCACCTCTCTGGTCATTCATTTATTTTATTTTATTTGGTTTTTGTTTAAGGGGTAGGTGAGCTAGCCATAAAATGACTATTTTCAGTCATGACCCAGGAGGATTACAACATGAGAAAGGAAAAACACATCACCATTTCAAGCACTGAGTGGATGGTATAGGAAAAATACAAGAAAACAAAAGGAAAACAATTACAAATTGTCAGCGAAAGTGTACATGGTGAAGATAAGAGAAACATACATATATAAACCACGAATAAGCTATCTAACATTTAAGGGGAGCTAGGAACAGTTATAGTAAGTAAGTAATGTACATAGCAGGTGCAAAGCTAAGCCAAATACAGTTTTAGTTACAGTAGAGATGAGGCAGAAAAAGCAGTCATTCTTTTGAAGCATATTGTAGTGGAATCACCACAATCCTGTAAGAGAAAGGATAAGGCATTTAAACTGGATGTGGCAATAGGGAGTGATGTGGGTAGGGGGCAGTAGAAGAACAGCGACAGGTTAATCATTAAGAGTGCAGCAGACATGGGAGGTAAGTCATAAATCTGGCCAACCGTGAGCTGCTTCAGACAGCAGAGTTGAGTAAAGGGAAGGGGGGATCCCGGGAGGCCTCTTGGCACCTCTCTGGTGGTGAATCCATACATCCTTGAGCTGCTTCAGGCAGCAGAGTTGAGTACTGGGAAGGAGGGAATCCTGGGAGGCCTCTTGGCACCTCTCTGGTCATGAATCCAGCCATCCATGAGCTGCTTCAGGCAGCAGCAGAGCTATCTTCCTGTACCTTATTAATACCTGTTAGGTAGAAGACATCAGGAGAAAGGACTGCTGTGTGACTGAACTTCTCTGCTGGGACTACAGTAGAAGAACTTTTGTACTTGGACCTTTAATTTAGGGTAAAAAAAAACTAACATACAAAACAAAAAAAAGTGTGTGTTTGTCTGGGTTAACTGAACTGAAAGGGTATCTGAACAGTTATTTAGGTGTAAATCTCAGGTGATTGAAAGGACTTAACTGTTGTGAGGTTTAAATTACTTGTAGAAAGATCTAGTAAGTGGGGGAGTGGTTTAACTAGAAGGAAGCTACATTTAAAGACTGCCTTAGAAAGATTCTGCTAATAGCTTGGCAGAAGACACCAGGAGAAAGGACTGCTGTGTGACTTAATTTCTCTGCTGGGACTATATTGCCTTCCTTCCCTCCCCTTCACCCCCCCCCACCCAAAGCTAGTTCTATTTTTATAGGCACAGGATTTGACTGACAACAGGAACTTCCTGTTTGGGAGCAGGAAGTGAGTGATCACAGAACCACCAAAGACCCACCATCCTAGAAGGGCAAGAGTAGCTCTCCAGTCCCCTCTAGCTACTGGAGGTCTGCCTCTGAGCAAGTAACTGGTCTACTGAGAAATATAGGATATTCTTGTCTCAGAACAGGACAATCAGGAGCTTAAAGGGCACACAAGCAAAAAGTAAGGAGAGAGAGAGAAAAAAAAACAGAGGAAAGAGTAAGGATTGCAAACAGTTAAGGGGCCAGAAATAAGACATGATTGGAGTGGTGCAGTGCAGTGGCTGTGGGGCAGCAGTCTTTCGGGAGATGTTCTAGAGGATGCGGTGTTGTCCCATCTGCAGGCACCTCTCTGGGCTGAGGAGGAGGTTGCTCATCTACAGGCTGAGTTGGCCAGGATTTGTGGGACCTCCTTCTCCATCCAGGGACCACCAGTGCCTCTGCCGTTGCCTCAGAGGTTGCCAAGAAAGAGGAGCGGTTGGACCACAGTGGGCTCAGGGAGGGTGAGGGTGGTGGAACAGAGGTGCATCCCTCCAGTTGTACTGCTCCACAATTCCTATGCCATTCTGGCAAAGTGTGGTTCCTCTATGGAGGCACCCGCAGTGGAGACCAAGGAGGATGCTGGGAACCTCCACAAAGGAGACCCACAGGAGGGTGGCAGGGGACCCTGCAGGGGAAGGAAACAACTCCTGGTGGGGGACTCCATTGTTACTAAGGTAGAACTGGGGGAGGAAGGGGAGAGGGAGGTGAGGTGCCTGCCTGTCGCCATGGCTTGGAGGGACAGGGAGCAAATCCTCAGGATTGCCGGAGCAGCTGCACAGGGGAGGGAGCTGGATGTCATTGTCCACCTAGGGACAAATGACCTGGCTAAGAGAGGGATTAGAGAAGTGCAGGAAGAGTTTATGGAATTGGGGAGGGGCCTTAGTCAAGTAGCATGCACGGTAACCTTCTCGGAGGTGCTGCCCATCTATGGCATAGGAGAGGCTATGGTGTTCCGCACCATGGGATTCAATCAGTGGTTGAAAAACTGGTGTGGAGCTCAGGGATTTGGCTTCATTGGGAACTGGGGATCCACCTGGAGTGATGCAAGCCTATATTGGCATGATGGGCTGCATCTGTCCAGGAGGTGAACCAGGATCCTAGGTGATAGGTTTAAATGCTTCATTGGCAAGATTTTAAACTAGCCAAGGGGGGAGGCACTGGAAAGGAGCAGGGAAATCCTAGCCCCCCCAAATAATCACAGTAGTAAGTGTGGAAAACACCAACATAGAGGTGTCGATAGGGAGAAGGGCAGGGGTAAATGGAGAAAGTGACAAAGGCAAGAAGGACAGGGATGGGACAAAAGGGAGTAAGGCCATCAGGAAGTGGAGGGTAATGAGTACCAATGCCCGTAGTCTGGGCAACAAGCTCCCTGAGCTGGTGGCCTTGATGGAAGAGGGATGCCTGGATATCGTAGCAGTCACAGAAACATGGTACACAGAGAACCATGACTGGGATGTTAACATACCAGGGTACATAACCTACAGAAGAGACAGGCAGGGGAGGAGAAGAAGGAGAGGAGTAGCTCTCTATGTAAAGGAAGGGATAAAAGCAATTGAACAAAAGAGTAAACGGGAGGAGAGGAGGCACTGTGGGTCACCTTGGAGACTGGAAAGGGCACCACAATCCGCACAGGGGTTGTGTACAGACCCCCATGTCAGGGGAAGGGAATGGACAAGGATATGATAGAAGGCATTCTTAGAATGGCAGAGAAAGGGGAGATAGTGTTGATGGGAGACCTGAATATGCCAGATGTTAACTGGAGCACATTTGCTGCAGCCACATCCAAGAGCAGGGCCATTCTTGATGCTCTACAGGTGGCAGTCATTAGACAGCTAGTTTCAGAACCCACTCGTGAGGCAGCAATCTTAGACCTCGTACTCTCAAACGGGGGCAGTGAGAGGATCTCTGATCTAGAAGTAGGTTGCCATCTGGGGACAAGTGACCATCAAACAGTGTGGTTCACATTAAACTCAGCTACAGAGTCAAGCCATACAAAAGTGAGGGTACTGGACTTTAGGATGGCTGACTTTGGCAAGATGGGAGAGTGCCTCAGAAAAGCACTAGCAAACAGGCTAGAAAGAGGTGTGGAGCAACAATGGGGAATCATCAAAACTGTCATCACAGAGGCAACAAGCCTTTGTGTGAAGCAAATAAACAAATCAAAATGAAAGAAAAAGCCACTATGGTTCTCAAAAGAGGTGGCTGTGAAAGTCAGGAAGAAAAAGATAGCATTCCGGAAGTATACGGAAACACAGAAGGAGCAGGACAGAGAGCTGTACCAGTTAAGGCAGAAGGAAGCAGGGAGGGAAGTCAGAATAGCAAAGGCCCACACTGAGGAAAAGATAGCCAACTCAGTTAAGAAGGGGATAAAACCTTTTATCGGGCATCAGTGAGCATAGAAAGACAAAGAGAGAGGATAGTGAGGCTGAATAGAATGAGCGGTGGGTGGGCAGAGGGGACAGTGAAAAGCAGGGATACTGAATGAATACTTCTGCTCAGTATTCACAAAAGAGCAGGGAAGTGCCTAATCCAATTAACAGAAGCATTCTTGATAGGGGTCGATCCCAGTCCTTTCACAGAAGAAAGGTTCTGCAAGAACTCCTAAAACTGAAGGTGGACAAAGCAATGGGGCCTGATGGAATTCACCCCAGAATTCTAAAAGAATTAAGGGAGAAACTAGTGAAACCACTGGCTACTCTTTTTAATAAATCATGGGAGGATTGTGTGGTACCCGAGGACTGGAGGAAGGTGGATGTGATTCACCTTCACAAAAGTGGGACCAAGACAGAGGCAGGAAACTACAGACCTGTCAGTCTGACCTCTGTGGTAGGGAAAGTGATGGAGTCACTTCTGAAGGAAAGAATAGTTGAGTACCTAGAGGCCAGTGGAGCACAGGACCCAAGGCAGCATGGGTTCACAGCGGGAAGGTCATGTCAGACAAATCTAATAGATTTCTTTGACTGGGTGACCAAAGTAGTAGACCAGAAAGGGGCTGTGGACATGGCCTACCTAGACTTTAGCAAGGCATTTGACACAGTCCCACACAAAAGATTAATAGTCAAATTAACCAGCCTGGGAGTGGGTCCCAGGGTGGTAGCCTGGGTAAAACATTGGCTGCACAACAGGACACAGAAGGTAATTGTAAATGGAGTCCACTCTGAAGAAAGAGGGGTTACTAGTGGGGTACCGCAGGGTTCAGTATTGGGTCCAGTCCTTTTTAATGTCTTCATCAGTGACATTGCAGAGGGACTGGAAGGAAAAGTATACCTTTTTGCAGATGACACAAAGATCTGCAACAGGGTTGATACACAAGGAGGCGTGGAAAGGATTGAAAGGGACTTGGCAAGGTTGGAGGAATGGTCAGAAGTATCGCAGCTAGGATTCAATGCAAAGAAGTGCAAAATAATGCACCTGGGAAACAAGAACCCAGGGGAAGAATACACAATGGGTGGGGAAGTAGTAACAACAACAAAAAAGGAAAGGGACCTGGGGGTAATCATATCAGATGACCTTAAGGTTAGCAATCAATGTGAGAAGGCAGTAGGTAGGGCTGGGGGTATACTGGGATGTATAGGGAGAGGTATCAGCAGCAGAAAACAGGAAGTTGTTATCCCGCTGTACAGATAGTTGGTGAGACCCCATCTGGAGTACTGTGTCCAGTTCTGGAGACCTCATCTCCGCAAGGACATAGACAGGATAGAGGTAGTCCAGAGGAGGGCAACTAAAATGGTGCAGGGTCTGCAAGAGAAGCCGTATGAGGAGAGACTAAAGGAGCTTAATATATATACCCTTGAGGAAGGAAGGGAGAGGGGGGACATGATAGAAACTTTTAAGTACCTCAGTGGAATCAACAAAGTCCAAGAGGGTAGCATCTTTCAGAAAAAGAGACTTACAAGAACAAGGGACACAATTTAAAGATAGAAGGAGGGCGGTTCAGGGGCAATGTGAGGAAGTATTATTTCACAGAGAGGGTTGTGGATGCATGGAACAGCCTTCCTGAGGAGGTTGTGGAGTCTAAAACTGTGGGAGATTTCAAGAATGCATGGGACAGACATAAGGCAATTCTTGTGGGGGGTAGGAAGAAATGGGCTGTTGGTTAACTAGGATCTGCGGCCTATACTGTAGGTAGGGAAATGGGCAGACTAGATGGGCCTAGCGGTCCTTATCTGCCATCAAAGTCTATGTTTCTATGTTTCTATGTTTCTGTATCCACCTTTCCCTCCTCTCCTCCAGAGTACATATTCAGTTCCTGGAGTCTCTCTCCTCTAGGGCTGTGATAAGGCCCTGCACCATTTTGTTATCCCTCTTTTGTACTGTCTCCACCTTATCAATGTCATTCCAGAGGTGGGGCCCCCAGAACTGGACACAGCACCCAAGGTGGGGTCTTACCAGTGATCTGTAAAGTATAGCATTACCTCTTTCTTCCTACTTGTGAAACCCCTCCCTATGCACCCGAGTATCCTGCTAGCTTCCCCACTACCTTATCACACTTCTTGACTACCTTCTGGTCATCAGAAATGATTATCCCTTTCCTGTTTGGTGGTTGCCAGAAATTCCCCTACTAATTGTTATGTAGCCCCCAGGTTTCTGTGCCCCAAGTGCATTATTTTGCACTTTTTTGCACTGAAACCCAGCTGTCACACTTTCAACCATTCTTACAACTTTTTCAAATCATCCCTCATCCCCCTACCCCCTGTGTGTCTACACTGTTGCAGATTTTTGTGTCATCCGCAAACAGGCATACTTTTCCTTCTAGCCTTCGACAATGTCACTAATAAAGACATTGAAGAGGACAGGGCATAATACTGAGCCCTGAGGCACCCAGCTGGTCACCGTGCCTTCTCAGAGTGGACACTATTTACCACCACTTTATGACTCCTGTAGCTTAACTCAACTTCTTACCCAGTTTACAGAATTTTGACTCACTCCCAGACAGACCAGCTTGTTCACCAGTCTTCCATGTGGAATGATATCAAAAGCCTTACAGAAATCCAGAAGGGCCACATCTACTGCTTCTCCCTGATCCACTACCCGTGACCCAGTAGAAGAACTCAATTAGGTTTGTCTGGCAAGTCCTCATCCCTGTGAAGCTATGTTGCCTTGAATCCTGTAATCCACTGGTTACAAGGTATTCCACTATCCTTTCCATCAGTAGTGTTTCCATTACTTTGCCTGCTACCGAAGTCAGGCTGACAGGTCTGTAATTTTCTGCCCCCTCCCAGTTCACACTTTTGTGAAGTGGGACCACATCTGCCCTCCTCCAGTCCCTCGGAACCTCCCCTGTTTCTAATGATAAGTTGAACAGAGTTGTCAGAGGTGCAGACAGAACCACTCTGAGTGCCCTCAGTATCCTGGGTGCACCACTACCTTGTGTAATTTTAATTGTACTAGTATCTTGACAACTTTCTCCTCTGTAAAAAGACTGTGTCCACCTACTTACCATTTATGCCCTTGCCCCTTTTCTTTGGCCTGTCACCTACCCCTTCTTCTGTAAATACTGAACAGAAGTATTTGTTCAATCTGTTTGCTTCTTTTGGTGCTTCTCCTTGTAAACCCTTTCTTCCCTTTTTATCCTTACTATTCCATTTGTCTTCCTCTTCTCACTTACATATCTAAAGGAAATGTCATCACTTTCTTTTACTGATTGGGCAATATTATTCTCTGTTTGTGCCTTTGCACATGTAATAGCCTTCCCTGCCTCCCTTTGTTTCTCCTGGTAGTTTTTCCTATCCTCCTCCTCCTCCTTCCATGTCTTTTTGTACTTTCAAATGCTAGTTTTTTTTGCTTCTACTTTTTCTGCTATGTCTTTAGAGAACCATAGTGGTGTCTTTTTTCTCTTGCCCTTGTTAACTTGCCTGACAAAGAGATGTATTACTTTTTCAATGCCTCCCTTTTTTTTTGCAAATAGTTCCTCAGTTCACCCCAGATCCTCTATCAGTCCCAGGGAGTCAATGAGCCATTCTCCAATTTTCCTGAAATCAGCCCTCCTGAAGTCCATGACTCTCATCTTAGTGTGGCTCAGTTCTGGCCCAGTCCTTATATTGAACCACACTGTACAGTGATTGTTGCACCCCAGGTTGTCACCCATCGTGATGTTAGCAACACTGTCCCCATTTGTCAGTACCAGGTCCAGTATCTCTCTCTCGTGAGTGGGCTTCATAACTAGTAGCCTGAGAAACACTCATTGCAGGGAGTCCAGGATGGCCCTACTTCTGACTGTTGCTGTAGCTGGTAGGCTCCAATCTATGTCTGGTAGAGTGAAGTCCCCCACCAGTAACACCTCTCTCTTGTATGCCATTATTTGGATGGCTTCTATCATGTCCTTATCCACCTCTCCATTTGTGTTGGAGGTCTGTAGATCACTCTTAAGAGAATAGTGGCCCCATTACATCTTTCCAGGGTGAGCCATAGTACCTCAGCTCCTCCCTGCTCTCCTTGTATTTTCATGGCTTTTATTTTGTCCCTGACATAAAGAGCCACTTATCAGCCTTTTTCACCTACCTGTCTTTTCTGAACAGATTATACCCTGGTATGGCCACATCCCAATCCTGGTTTTCATTTCACCAGGACTTGGTAATTGCAACCATATCCAGGTCTACTTTTGCTATGGTGGCCTCTAGGTCTACAATCTTGTTGCCAAGACTTCAAGCATTTGCACACATGGCTCTCCAGATTGTGCTGCAACCACTTCTTGTTTCCCATTTGCCCCTTTCTGTTTCCTTCACTATCTATCTCAATATCATTCTTGCCTTCTATCCCCCAGATTTCTTTTTTATATGGCTCATTTTGGGGTTTCATCCCCTCAGGATTCCTCCTGCTGACCTCTTTTGCCTGTGGCAGGGAGCAGTTTATGTCTCCCTTCGTCTTTCTGCCTCCCCCTTGGCTAGTTTAAATGCTGGCCAATGCAGCATTTAAACCTTTCACTGAGGACCATGGTTCCCCTCCTGGTTTGATGCAGGCCATAACCCCTGTAACATAGAAACATAGAATTTGATGGCAGATTGGCCCACCCAGTCTGCCCATTTCCCTACCTAATGGATAAGCTGCAGATCCTAGTTAACCAACAGCCTACTTCTTCCTACCCCCACCCCCTAGAATTGCCTTATGACTGTCCCATGCATGCCTGAATTCCAGCACTGTTTTTGACTCCACAACCTCCTCCGGAAGGCCGTTCCATGCATCCACAACCCTCTCTGTGAAAAAATACTTCCTTAAATTACCTCTGAGCCGCCCCCCCATCTTCAAATTGTGCCCCCTTTTTCTTGCACACCTCTTTTTTTGAAAGATGCTACCCTCTTGGACTTTGTTGATTCCCTTGAGGTACTTGAAAGTTTCTATCATGTCCCCCCTCCTCCTTTCCTCGAGGCTATACATATTAAGCTCCTTAAGTTTCTCTTCATATGTCTTCCGGTGCAGACCCTGCACCATTTTAGTTGCCCTCCTCTGGACAGCTTCCATTCTGTCTATGTCTTTTTGAGATTGGGTCTCCAGAACTGCACGCAGTACTCCAGATGGGGTCTCACCAGCTGTCTGTACAGAGGGATAATAACTTCCTGTTTTCTACTGGTGATGCCTCTCCCTATGCATCCCAGTATCCCCCCAGCCCTCTTTGCTGCCCTCTCACATTGCTTGCCCACCTTTAGGTCATCTGATATGACTACCCCAGGTCCCTTTCCATTTTTGTTGTTGTTAGTATCTCACCCCCCATTGTGTACTCTTCCCCTGGGTTTTTGTTTCCCAGGTGCATTACCTTGCACTTCTTAGCATTGAATCTAGAATCTTGAAGCCTGAGGAACACTCCTTGCAGGGAGTCCAGGATGGCCCTACTTCTGACTGTTGCTGTAGCTGGTAGGCTCCAATCTATGTCTGGTAGAGTGAAGTCCCCCATCAGTAACACCTCTCTCTTGTATGCCATTATTTGGATGGCTTCTATCATGTCCTTATCCACCTCTCCATTTGTGCAGGAGGTCTGTAGATCACTTTTAAGAGAATAGTGGCCCCTTTACATCTTTCCAAGGTAAGCCATAGTACCTCAGCTCCTCCCTGCTCTCCTCTGTATAGGCCCTTATCCCTCCAGGTGGGGCCCCAGTACCAAACAAAGTTGAAACCTTCTCTCTGCACCATTCCTTCAACCATGCACTGAATTTTCTGTTGCAGAGAATCCTGTTCTCCCCCTTTTTGTAGACAGGTAGCACTTCTGAAAAGATCATGCCACCTGCCTAAGATCCCTCCACAATTCCCTGAACTCCTGCTGAGCTATTCCTGGTTTATCCCTAGCCAGGTCATCAGTCCTCAGATGGACAATTACATCTAGCTCTCACTCCCTTCCTGCTGCTCCAGCGATCCTTTGAATTTTCTTTCCATCCCTGTAAGCCGTGGAGCTGAGAAGGCACCAAACCTCCCTCTCCTCATCCTTACCTAACCCCAGCTCTGTCCCCTTCACTATGGAGTCTCCACCAGGATTCACTTCCTCCTTCTCTGTGGTCCTCTGCCACGCCCTTTGGGGTGTCCACTATGGAGGACCCCACATCCACCCAAGTCACTATTTTGGGTGCCTCTGTGGGATGTTTCTGCTCTGCTAGTGTGGTGTAGGAGTTTTGCAGTGGAACTGGGTGTGGTATGGGCCAATGTTCCACCACCCTAACCGCCCCTGAGCTTATTGTTGTCCAGCCATCCCTCCTTCTGGACAACCTCTGAGGTAGTGGTAGTGAACCAGGTGGTCCCTGTGTGGGGGAGAAAGTCCTCCAAACTCAAGCCAACTCAGCCTTGAGTCTAGCAACCTATTCCCTCAGCCCAGAGAGGTGCAAGCAGATGCAACAGCAACACAGCCTCCAGAAAGTCTCCCTGTAGACTGCTACCCCACAACCACTGCACTGCACCACTCCCATCATCCTATCCTACCTGCTTTCTCTGTTATTTTAACCCATTTAAATCCCTTTATTACCCTAGCCTATATAGGGAGTTTCAATGACCCATAGGATTTTGTAAGTTTTGAACTTCTAGTGTAGCTTAGCCCTGTATAGGATGCTGCACCTTTTTCCCTTCCTGATGCCTTCTGTCTTTAGACACCTGCTTACCCCTTTTACCTACTCATGGTTTATGGGGCAGAGTGTATGGCCGCTGGCTACCCCCCGGCTGACTCCCTCCTGGCAAACTCTCCTGTGTTATCCCTTGTGCTGCAGTCCTTTGCACTGTGGTCCTTCAAGCAGAGGTCTGCTTATTGGATACTCCCTTATATACAGTAGAACAGATTAAGTTTGTGCCTGAAAATGTTCACTTCTCCAGACCTGGTCAATATATCGAGACCAGTAATGTTTGCACCAGCCCACCAGAGGTGCTAATCGTACATTATTATGAGAAGTATGCGATAACAACAGCTGCTCAGGATGCTCTTTATTTCACTATCGGCTGCTGTTAATCACTTTCAGATACTGTAATTGCATGAACCAGTCTTGACTGACCTGCCTGTAGCTATTGCTATTTCTATTGCTGCCATGTACCTTACTGTATCTTGCAGTTATTCATTTCGGCTTGTATCGCAGTCCATCATGTCCATCCTCTGCTGGATTACCAATAGTCAATCAAAAAAGAGAGAGTATCCACTAGATCTTAGTGATATCTCCTCTAAGCAGCTGGCAACAAGAACTGGTCTGGACATCGACACCACCAGTGCTGTTGCATCCAAGCTAAGTGCTTGCCTTTCCCCACCTCACAAAAAGATCCACCAATCTACCTACACATCGTACACTGGTGAAGTCCGATTTGAAATTGGACATTATGCTTTGGAGAATGTGGTGATGTCTGCAGTCTGGTACTATACCAGCAAGTGCGGTCACAACATCAACAAATCTACAGTCAGGAAGTTCAAGATGGACTATAAAGCTAGATTAGAGCTGATGCCTGACCCCACACTTTTGAAACCCACAATGCCAACAAAACCCCATGGTAGACCGACTTAGCTAATTGAAGAGGTGGAGAAAACAAACAGCCGACATATCCTTGTTGAAAATTGTGGTAGTGTTAACATCACCACTAAATGGGCATGGGGGTTCCTAAACAGGATGGAGTACAGTCACTGTAAGGCTACCAAGCTGCTCACAAAACCCCACTAGATTTTATACAGCTGAAAGAGGGGTTTTTGGCTTGAATTTCTAAAGCTGTGGCACATGAATTGAGCCCCCCTGAACTGGTGGTGAACCTCGATGAGAATGGGGTTAATCTTTTCCCACTTTCCCAGTGGACAATGGTGGCCACAGGGTCAAGACAAGTGACACTGGCAGTACTTGGTGACAAACAGCAGGTGTCCCTTCTACTCAGGTACACACTAGCAGGAGATTTGTTGCCACCTCAGGTTATCTATGGTGGCAAAACGAATGCTTGTCACCCAGTCCATAAATTTCCTAATGAGTGATGAATAACATACTTGCCCAATCACTGGGCTAATGAAGTGACAACCCAGCACTACATAGAAGCTGTACTGGTTCCACATCTGTCTGCCATGAAGAATGCTCTGGGGCTGCCAAGTGAGCAGAAAGGTCTGCTCATTCAGGACCTTTTCAGGGTTCACATGACTACTGCAGTACTCAAGCAGTTAGAGGAGGCAGGATTCATCCCGGAGGGTTTCTGGTTGCAGCTGATCTATCTGGTGTGGGTAATGCATGCACTGGAGGCGTTGGTGCCATGGTGGGGTCTTACAATAGGGTGTTATCCAGCGCCATTGACTCCCTGGCACCTGTCCGTGTATGACCCAAATCTTCCTACCGAGGTCACCATGGTTTGATGGGGACCTCAGGAGATGAAGAAAGGGTCAGAGACTGGAGTGCTGCTGGAGAAGGCCCGTCCTGGAGGAGAACAAACTGGCCCTGCGTATGCATTATAATGCATACCAGGGGGCAATCAACCATAAGAAGGCAATGTTCCTGTCCAGGGAGATTGCTGCTGGGAAGAACCGACCAACTGTACTTTTTCATACTGTAGACAGGCTACTTCATCCTGCTTGTCTACAGCTGAAGAAGGTTTTTTTGAATGCTGAATGCAAAGAGTTTGCTTGGTTCTTCTGGGACAGAGTGTCCAGTATCCAGCAGGGACTTTCTCCAATCAGCAATGCCATAGCTAGCAGTGGTCACCAGAGGTGTTCTGAGTGCACTCCGCCTGGTTGGGGGGAGTTTAGACCAGTGGAGGTAACTGAGGTCATTGGGGTGGTGACCAATCTGAAGCACACTTTTTGCGAACTGGATCTGGTGTCAACGCGTTTCTTGATGAAATTTATCAACACCGTTGGCCTGGTATTTGCTCTGATTGTCCGGTGTCCTTATCTGATGGGGTCTTCCCTGATGCCTTGAAGGAGGCATTGGTGAGACCACTTCTAAAGAAACCATCATTGGATCCAGAGGTCAGGGTAAATTACTGACCTATCTCCAATCTCCCCTTTTTGCAAAAGGTTGTGGAGAAGGCAGTTGCACTTCAGTTGGAGGAGCACCCATGAGTTGTATGAACATTTCCAGTCAGGGTTTTGGGTATAGCATAGCAAAGAAACCATGATTGTTCAGGTGAAGAATGATGTCCTCAGGGCTAGAGATCAAGGAGAAAAGACAATTCTTGTTCTTCTTGATCTCTCTTCAGCATTTGACACTGTGGACCATTGTGTGTTGCTTGACCACCTTTGGGAACTCTGTGGACTCACTGGCACTGTCATCTGCTGGTTTGAGTCCTATTTAACCAATAGGAGGCAACAGGTTGTGATGGGAAATTTGTCTTCCACCTCTAGTCCCTTATCCTGCAGAGTACCCAAGGGATCAGTGTTGGCCCCAATGTTGTTCGCAGTGTACCTGCTACCCATGGGTGGGATCATTAGGAAGTATGGCTTGGGTTTTCATTGCTATGCTCTATAGGGGCAGACCTATTTGGGGGTGCCCTGAAGCTGAATCTTATGGTGTGATGGTAGGTCCAGGCATTTGGTTCCACCCCCAATTGCATGATCTCCATCTCCAGGAGAAACACAAGGTCAAATGAGTGACCCCCTATATGGGTAGCAGAGGTAACCATCTGTGTAAGGCCCAACAAAGTCATAAATTGGAGGAGGTTATTTCCAAAATGCGAGAGTTCATTGTTGACCCAGGCACTGAAGACACCCAGTATTAGCCACCTGGGTGACTCCAGTGCCACATCGCTAATGAAGTCTACAAACTCCTTCAGGAAGTCTCCGCCATCGCTGGATGGACGGTAGATGAGGAGAATCCTGAACCCTACACCTGGTCCAGGATACACTCAAAAGATTAAGTGCAACCCACTGGTACATCCACAAGACCCAGCTCCATTTTAAAGAAAATGGCTACACCCCCGCCCATATGATCCAACCTCGGGCGATGTATCACTGAGAATCCAGCTGGAGTAGCAGATGCCAAAATAGGGCCTGCATTCTCATCCAGCCAGGTCTCAGTGATGCATGCCAGGTCAGATGTTGCAACAAGATCAGCTATAATAGCGGTCCTGTTCCTAACTGACCTGGCATTACACAACACTGCCTGGGTTGGATGGGTTTACAAGGAGGATCCCAAGATCAGCCCACAATTTGTGGAGCCCTTGGGTATGGGAATCAGGCAGGGAGCACCCCTTTCCTGACCCTATTTCACCCCAGGGCATCTCCTAGTCCCCACTACTCTATCTGCCCACACCTCTCCATACTCCCACTGTGCCCAGCCCATACAACCCTCGAACGCCTCCTCATTATCCCCAATCGTGACATCTCCTATATACATCACCTAGTAGTAGAGGACAGTGAAAAGGGCATAGATTCTGGAGCACAGTGGGAGAATAATTCTGACCATTATTGCATCCTCCCAGCACATCTTAACCAAATTAATAAAATATACAAAAATTATAATGAGTATGTGGTTTTTAGGGTGATTTTGAAGGGGCCTAGTCTGGAGACAGCAGTAACGGCAGTGAGGAGTTCATTGTACCATAACAGAGCTCTATAGGTAAAAGACCTTTGGGCCAGAGAGGTTCTGACCCTAGGAACAGACCACAACAGTTTGTGTGCAGCACGGGTGTTTGCTGAGGCATGAGAAGTACAGAGGGAGGCAGCAACCATTAGGGGGGTAAGCCCTAGTTGAATTTTTTGAGAAGACACATTTGATAATGTACTCGTTAATCTAGGGTGAGTATATTTGTTAGGGCATACAGGGTGTAGCTGTGGGTATGCCTATCTACATCAGTCACCAGTGAGGAGTCTATATGCCTTGTTGATAGCAAGGTGGATTTTATTGAGAGCTCTGTGGTCAGTGGCCGAGTAGACTGTAAGCCCATAATCTACCAGAGAGAAGACAGAGGAGGTAACAACAAGGTTAAGGGCCTCCAGCGGTAGGCAGTCTCTATGCTGATCCAGTAGTCCTATGCAGATATTTATGGCAGAGGAAAGATTACTGATATGGGGGTGGAATGAGAGGCATGACTCAAATGTTAAGCCCAAGTATTTATAGGTGTAGACCTGTTCCAGTGGGAGGAGGGCTTTAGAGAAGATTGTTAATTGGACATCATTGCCTTTGTTCTGCTGGTGGGCAAAGAGCATTGACTTAGTCTTTTTACACTGACCACCAGTCTGCGGTCAGTGAACCAGTTCTCCATCTGGTTGAAGGCAAGTTGTAGGGAGGATTGCAGGATTGTGGGATCAGAGTGGGAGGCAAACAGAACAGCATCATCTGCGTAGAGCAGCAGATTACTAGGGCAGGAGTTAGGCAGTGTATTCAGCTAAATGCTGAATAATAAGAGACCGAGGATGGACCCCTAGGGGACCCCAGAGTGGACATACAGAGTAGATGAGATAGTGCTGTTTATCTTGACACATTGGAATCTATTTGAGGAGATAACTTGTAAACCAAGTGATGGGTCAGGGACAGACCAGTGAGGCAGAAGTACTTAGGAGCTAGTTGTTTCTTATCTAGGGCATTGTGCAAGAAGCTAGAGAACTCCGTGAGGATGGTTGTTGTGCTGTGTCCAGCTCTAAACCATGTTGCTCCCTACATAAAATGTTGTGTGCTAGCAGGTAGTCAGTTAGTTAGTGCAATGATTTTTCAAAGACTTTTGAGAGGGGAGGAAGAATGGAGATGGGTCAGCAATTATTGGGGAGGTGGAGTCCCCACTCTTCAGTATTGGGGTGATAGTGGCCATCTTCCAGGCTGTTGGAACCTGTCTTAGACATAGGGAGCAGTTAAAGAGATTAGTCAGGGGGGAGAAAGCACAGAGTCAAATACCAAATTAAGGATTTTCATATCAAAAGAGTCTTTACAGTAGCTTGAGCCCCCGAGGGCATTTGTGAGGATTGGCCTTGCTTCACCCATTGTAATGACACTGAGGTGGAAGGAGGGTATGCATTGTTTGACGCAGGGGTCTCAGGGACAGGATCAAAGAAGTTGTTTGGCAGAATTGCTCTTATGTCAGAGAATGCAGCGTTAAGACAGTTGGCAATAATGAGCAGGTCCGAGGTAGTATCATTGTCAACAGTAAGCTGGGAGGGATGGTGGCATCTGTGGTTTTCCATTCAGCTCCTTCAAGTTGTCCCAGAATAACTTTGCATTCCCCCAGGAGGAGGCGAGGGTAGTTTTATAGTAGTCAGACATGGCCATCCTAATGGCCCAGGTGCACCTATTGCATGCCACCTTGTAGGCTTGCCTGTCCGCTTGCACACCAGAGGCAACTGCTTTCTGCCAATCACGATTCCTAAGTTGCTGGAGCAGTGCTGGTGAGACCCATGGGGCATTGTGTTTTTTGGACTGGACTTCATAGAGAGAAGCAAAGCTATCACATGCTTTGTTGAATGTGCGGGTGAAGTAGTCAAGGGCTTCATCTATAGTAGGGGCATTGTTGATGGAGAACCAATCACACTGGACCAGATACTGCTTTAGCTTAGTGATGCCCCCACATTGAAATCATCGTCGGGTAAAACTGTTGCATTGGGGTATTTGCCGTTGACATGACCAAGTGAAGAGGATGGGAAGTGATTGTTCAGTGCATCTGGGAGTATAGCAGGGTCCAAAATTCTGTTTGGACAATTGGTGAGTAGCAGGTCAAGCAGGGTGCTTGATCCATTTCTTGGATTTACCCTGGTTGGCTGAGTAACTAACTGGGCCAGGTCTAGAGCAGATAGGGTATATTTTATTGGGGAGTCCTAGCTGGATAGCCAGTTCACATTAAGGTCCCCTAATATGATGTGCTCAGTTTTGGGTGGGAAGCTGGAGATAAAGCAGACTAGGGATTGAATTGCTGGGACTTGATTTCTTGGGGATGTAGGTCATAGTAATGTTACAGGGGCTCTGGAGGGTTTGGTGTGATTTTATTGTCAGGGCTTGAGCTCTGTGATCCAGAGAGGGTGCCAGTAGGGCTTGGCATAACAGGGAATCCCGGATGTAAAAAGCACATCCCTCCCCTCCTCGTTTGCCAATTCTGTCAGCTCTATAGACGATGAGGCCTGGGAGTGTGACAAAGGAGTCAGGGGTCTTTTTAGCTAGCCAGGTTTCTGTGAGGGATAGAGCATCTGGCTGATGTTGCAGCATCAAGGCTTGTAGGCTCGACATATTTTTGGGCAAGCTGCAGGTATTCCATGAAGCCATTCTTAGTCCAATGAGTGAGGAGCTAGGGTTGTGTGAGATGGGATCCAGATTGGCATGCACATTGCCTGAAATTAAAAGCAGCAGAGCAAAGATTCTGAGGAGGGCCAGAACTTGCTGCTTGTTGGCTTTGGCATGGTGCTTCAATTGCAAAAGGTGGAGATCCTACAGATCCCACAAATTATCATCCAGTTGCTTCGTTATCGACAGTTTCAAAGGTTGTTGAGAGAATAGTGCACAGTCAGCTGATAGAATACTTGCAAAAGTATGAAAAGTTAACTTATCAGTCTGGCTTTAGGAGAAGCAGGTCCACGGCCACCGCGCTAGTGGATTTTTGGATACAGTGGCTCACCCTTTGGAGCTGGCGAGGTCTGCTGATGCCGTGTACGTGTACCTGTCAAAAGCATTCAATCTGGTGGATCATAATATTTTAATGGAAAAATTAAAAAATATAGGTTTCACAAATGAATCTTGCCAGTGGATTAGCTCATATCTAAATGGAAGAACACAGGTAGTAGCATTAAATGGATTTGAGTCGAACATTTTACCGGTTACCCATGGTATGCTCCAGGGTTCAATCTTGGGGCCACTACTGTTTATTATTTATATAAATGAACTCCTGTATCCGCTTTTATGCAGATGACACTGTACTGGTGACTGAGGGGTGCAGTCCTAGTGAAGAGGAATTTAAACTGCAGCAGGATTTTTTGGCAGTGCAGGAGTGCTTCACATCTCTGGGTTGGATCACAAATCATAAAAAAACATAAACAATGTTATTTGGATCTAAACAATCTATATCAAAAATTTCTGTTTGCATATAATGACCCTGGAAGGAAAATGTCTGACTCAAACTGCAACTTACAAATATCTAAGGGTTCACATCGATCAGCAATTAAGTTTTGACTGTCATATTTCAGATTTCATTAGAAAAGTAAATGGTCGTATAGGGGTGGGTAGAAGGTTTTCATCAAGTACAACTAAATCTGTACGCTTAATAATTGCCAACCAGCTAATTTTGTTGATAATTGATTATGGGAATCACATTTATAAATATTCCAGTAAGCAGCAGTTGGAAAAACATAACCATCTCAATAACAGATTGGTAAGATTTGTTTTGAGGTGTAGCTACAACACCCATCATTGTACAATGTACAATATGTTGGGTTGGGAATCACTTGTGTTGAAACATAGGAATACTTGGGCCAATCTCGTTTGGAGTATGCTTAGAAATAAAACTCCCCAGCATCTGGTAGAGAAAATACAAAGACCCAAACATAGTGTAAACTTAAGGAAAAACACAGCTAGGGACTTGATAGAGCCTAGGATAATAAATAATTTTGGTAAAATGACTTATGAAAACAGTGTAGCCAGTACATGGAATGCATTGCCCCCGGATTTAAGAAATTTAGATCTCCTAAAACTTTATTTCAAAATAAAGACTAGACAGCACTTTGGCCTCATATGTGTGTGTAATTGACAGTGTTTTAGCATTCAAATGTTATTGTAGTTTGCTCTTCAACATTTAGTATAGTCCTCATTGATTATTGTTGTAATAACTTATTAAATTTTTGTCATATCTGTGTGTTTTGATTATTGATTGAATGATTTAAACATGGTGTGTATGTAAGTTTATTATTATGTGTGGAAACTTAAAACTTGCATAAAATGTTTACTGTACAGGTACACCTTGCAATTAGGACGTACATTGCCCTAAAGGTGATATACTGTATAAATAAATGTTATTACTACTACTACTTCTTAATTGAGATGCCACCTGAGCAAGAGATGGCCAGGGTGACAAGGGTAGGAAAGGAGAGGAACGTAATGTGGCAGGGAGGAAGGTGGTGATGGGTGACAGCCAGGAGATGTGTAAGGGGGGGGACAGGTGAGCTACTGTAAAAAGGAGTGTGGGTGGGCATTGCATTGATTGGCTAATACCCCTACCAAAACTGTGCAAGGAGGAGGCAGCTTATTACCTCTTGATGCCTCTCCAGTCATGAATTTGGCTGTCCATGAGCTGCTTCAGGCAGCAGAGTTGAGTACTGGGAAGGGGAGGACCTGGGAGTCCTCTTGGTGCCTCTCTAGTCATGAATATGGCCATCTGTATGCTGCTTCAGGCAGCAGAGTTGAGTACAGGGAAGGGGGGATCCCAGGAGGCCTCTTGGTGCCTCTCCAGTCATGAATCTGGCTGTCAGTGAGCTGCTTCAGGCAGCAGAGTTGAGTACTGAGGAGGGGGGATCCCAGGAGGCCTCTTGGCATCTCTCCGGTCATGAATTTGGCCATCCATGAGCTGCTTCAGGCAGCAGAGTTGAGTACTGGGGTGGAGGATCCGGAGGCCTCTTGGCACCTCCGATCATAGATCTGGCTGTCTGTGAGCTGCTTCAGGCAGCAGCATTGAATCCTGGGGAAGGGGATCCTGGAAGGCCTCTTGGCACCTCTCCAGTCATGAATCTGGCTGTCCGTGAGCTGTTTCAGGCAGCAGAGTTGTGTACTGGGAGGGGATCCTGGGAGGCCTCTTGGTGCCTCTCGGTCATGAATCCGGCCATCTGTGAGCTGCTTCATGCAGCAGAGTTGAGTACTGGGCAGGGAGGATCCTGGGAGGCCTCTTGGCGCCTCTCCGGTTGTGAATCCAGCTGATGGTGAGCTGCTTCAGGCAGCAGAGTTGAGTACAATGGAAGGAGGATCCGGGGAGGCCTCTTGGCACCTCTCTGGTCATTCATTTATTTTATTTTATTTGGTTTTTGTTTACGGGGTAGGTGAGCTAGCCGTAAAATGACTATTTTCAGTCATGACCCAGGAGGATTACAACATGAGAAAGGAAAAACACATCACCATTTCAAGCACTGAGTGGATGGTATAGGAAAAATACAAGAAAACAAAAGGAAAACAATTACAAATTGTCAGCAAAAGTGTACATGGTGAAGATAAGAGAAACATACATATATAAACCACGAATAAGCTATCTAACATTTAAGGGGAGCTAGGAACAGTTATAGTAAGTAAGTAATGTACATAGCAGGTGCAAAGCTAAGCCAAATACAGTTTTAGTTACAGTAGAGATGAGGCAGAAAAAGCAGTCATTCTTTTGAAGCATATTGTAGTGGAATCACCACAATCCTGTAAGAGAAAGGATAAGGCATTTAAACTGGATGTGGCAATAGGGAGTGATGTGGGTAGGGGGCAGTAGAAGAACAGCGACAGGTTAATCACTAAGAGTGCAGCAGACATGGGAGGTAAGTCATAAATCTGGCCAACCGTGAGCTGCTTCAGACAGCAGAGTTGAGTAAAGGGAAGGGGGGATCCCGGGAGGCCTCTTGGCACCTCTCTGGTGGTGAATCCATACATCCTTGAGCTGCTTCAGGCAGCAGAGTTGAGTACTGGGAAGGAGGGAATCCTGGGAGGCCTCTTGGCACCTCTCTGGTCATGAATCCAGCCATCCATGAGTGCTTCAGGCAGCAGCAGAGCTATCTTCCTGTACCTTATTAATACCTGTTAGGTAGAAGACATCAGGAGAAAGGACTGCTGTGTGACTGAACTTCTGCTGGGACTACAGTAGAAGAACTTTTGTACTTGGACCTTAATTTAGGGTAAAAAAACTAACATACAAAACAAAAAAGTGTGTGTTTGTCTGTTAACTGAACTGAAAGGGTATCTGAACAGTTATTTAGGTGTAAATCTCAGGTGATTGAAAGGACTTAACTGTTGTGAGGTTTAAATTACTTGTAGAAAGATCTAGTAAGTGGGGTGGTTTAACTAGAAGGAAGCTACATTTAAAGACTGCCTTAGAAAGATTCTGCTAATAGCTTGGCAGAGACACCAGGAGAAAGGACTGCTGTGTGACTTAATTTCTCTGCTGGGACTATATTGCCTTCCTTCCTCCCCTTCACCCCCACCCAAAGCTAGTTCTATTTTTATAGGCACAGGATTTGACTGACAACAGGAACTTCCTGTTTGGGAGCAGGAAGTGAGTGATCACAGAACCACCAAAGACCCACCATCCTAGAAGGGCAAGAGTAGCTCTCCAGTCCCCTAGCTACTGGAGGTCTGCCTCTGAGCAAGTAACTGGTCTACTAGAAATATAGGATATTCTTGTCTCAGAACAGGACAATCAGGAGCTTAAAGGGCACACAAGCAAAAAGTAAGGAGAGAGAGAGAAAAAAAAACAGAGGAAAGAGTAAGGATTGCAAACAGTTAAGGGGCCAGAAATAAGACATGATTGGAGTGGTGCAGTGCAGTGGCTGTGGGGCAGCAGTCTTTCGGGAGATGTTCTAGAGGATGCGGTGTTGTCCCATCTGCAGGCACCTCTCTGGGCTGAGGGAGGAGGTTGCTCATCTACAGGCTGAGTTGGCCAGGATTTGTGGGACCTCCTTCTCCATCCAGGGACCACCAGTGCCTCTGCCGTTGCCTCAGAGGTTGCCAAGAAAGAGGAGCGGTTGGACCACAGTGGGCTCAGGGAGGGTGAGGGTGGTGGAACAGAGGTGCATCCCTCCAGTTGTACTGCTCCACAATTCCTATGCCATTCTGGCAAAGTGTGGTTCCTCTATGGAGGCACCCGCAGTGGAGACCAAGGAGGATGCTGGGAACCTCCACAAAGGAGACCCACAGGAGGGTGGCAGGGGACCCTGCAGGGGAAGGAAACAACTCCTGGTGGGGGACTCCATTGTTACTAAGGTAGAACTGGGGGAGGAAGGGGAGAGGGAGGTGAGGTGCCTGCCTGTCGCCATGGCTTGGAGGGACAGGGAGCAAATCCTCAGGATTGCCGGAGCAGCTGCACAGGGGAGGGAGCTGGATGTCATTGTCCACCTAGGGACAAATGACCTGGCTAAGAGAGGGATTAGAGAAGTGCAGGAAGAGTTTATGGAATTGGGGAGGGGCCTTAGTCAAGTAGCACTCACGGTAACCTTCTCGGAGGTGCTGCCCATCTATGGCATAGGAGAGGCTATGGTGTTCCGCACCATGGGATTCAATCAGTGGTTGAAAAACTGGTGTGGAGCTCAGGGATTTGGCTTCATTGGGAACTGGGGATCCACCTGGAGTGATGCAAGCCTATATTGGCATGATGGGCTGCATCTGTCCAGGAGGTGAACCAGGATCCTAGGTGATAGGTTTAAATGCTTCATTGGCAAGATTTTAAACTAGCCAAGGGGGGAGGCACTGGAAAGGAGCAGGGAAATCCTAGCCCCCCCAAATAATCACAGTAGTAAGTGTGGAAAACACCAACATAGAGGTGTCGATAGGGAGAAGGGCAGGGGTAAATGGAGAAAGTGACAAAGGCAAGAAGGACAGGGATGGGACAAAAGGGAGTAAGGCCATCAGGAAGTGGAGGGTAATGAGTACCAATGCCCGTAGTCTGGGCAACAAGCCCCTGAGCTGGTGGCCTTGATGGAAGAGGGATGCCTGGATATCAGTAACAGTCACAGAAACATGGTACACAGAGAACCATGACTGGGATGTTAACATACCAGGGTACATAACCTACAGAAGAGACAGGCAGGGGAGGGAAGAAGGAGGTAGCTCTTATGTAAAGGAAGGGATAAAAGCAACTGAACAAAAGAGTAAACAGGGAGGAGAGGAGGCACTGTGGGTCACCTTGGAGACTGGAAAGGGCACCACAATCCGCACAGGGGTTGTGTACAGACCCCCATGTCAGGGGAAGGGAATGGACAAGGATATGATAGAAGGCATTCTTAGAATGGCAGAGAAAGGGGAGATAGTGTTGATGGGAGACCTGAATATGCCAGATGTTAACTGGAGCACATTTGCTGCAGCCACATCCAAGAGCAGGGCCATTCTTGATGCTCTACAGGTGGCAGTCATTAGACAGCTAGTTTCAGAACCCACTCGTGAGGCAGCAATCTTAGACCTCGTACTCTCAAACGGGGGCAGTGAGAGGATCTCTGATCTAGAAGTAGGTTGCCATCTGGGGACAAGTGACCATCAAACAGTGTGGTTCACATTAAACTCAGCTACAGAGTCAAGCCATACAAAAGTGAGGGTACTGGACTTTAGGATGGCTGACTTTGGCAAGATGGGAGAGTGCCTCAGAAAAGCACTAGCAAACAGGCTAGAAAGAGGTGTGGAGCAACAATGGGAATCATCAAACTGTCATCACAGAGGCAACAAGCCTTTGTGTAAGCAAATAAACAAATCAAAATGAAAGAAAAAGCCACTATGGTTCTCAAAAGGGTGGCTGTGAAAGTCAGGAAGAAAAGATAGCATTCCGGAAGTATACGGAAACACAGAAGGAGCAGGACAGAGAGCTGTACCAGTTAAGGCAGAAGGAAGCAGGGAGGGAAGTCAGAATAGCAAAGGCCCACACTGAGGAAAAGATAGCCAACTCAGTTAAGAAGGGGGATAAAACCTTTTATCGGTGCATCAGTGAGCATAGAAAGACAAAGAGAGGGATAGTGAGGCTGAATAGAATGAACGGTGGGTGGGCAGAGGGGGACAGTGAAAAAGCAGGGATACTGAATGAATACTTCTGCTCAGTATTCACAAAAAAGCAGGGGGAAGTGCCTAATCCAATTAACAGAAGCATTCTTGATAGGGGGGTCGATCCCAGTCCTTTCACAGAAGAAAGGGTTCTGCAAGAACTCCTAAAACTGAAGGTGGACAAAGCAATGGGTCCTGATGGAATTCACCCCAGAATTCTAAAAGAATTAAGGGAGAAACTAGTGAAACCACTGGCTACTCTTTTTAATAAATCATGGGAGGATTGTGTGGTACCCGAGGACTGGAGGAAGGTGGATGTGATTCCCCTTCACAAAAGTGGGACCAAGACAGAGGCAGGAAACTACAGACCTGTCAGTCTGACCTCTGTGGTAGGGAAAGTGATGGAGTCACTTCTGAAGGAAAGAATAGTTGAGTACCTAGAGGCCAGTGGAGCACAGGACCCAAGGCAGCATGGGTTCACAGCGGGAAGGTCATGTCAGACGAATCTAATAGATTTCTTTGACTGGGTGACCAAAGTAGTAGACCAGAAGGGGCTGTGGACATGGCCTACCTAGACTTTAGCAAGGCATTTGACACAGTCCCACAAAGATTAATAGTCAAATTAACCAGCCTGGGAGTGGGTCCCAGGGTGGTAGCCTGGTAAAACATTGGCTGCACAACAGGACACAGAAGGTAATTGTAAATGAGTCCTCTGAAGAAAGAGGGGTTACTAGTGGGGTACCGGAGGGTTCAGTATTGGGTCCAGTCCTTTTAATGTCTTCATCAGTGACATTGCAGAGGACTGGAAGGAAAAGTATACCTTTTGCAGATGACACAAAGATCTGCAACAGGGTTGATAACATGAGGCGTGAAAGGATTGAAAGGGCCCTACAAGGTTGGAGGAATGGTCAGAAGTATCGCAGCTAGATTCAATGCAAAGAGTGCAAAATAATGCACCTGGGAAACAAGAACCCAGGGAAGAATACACAATGGGTGGGAAGTAAACAAAACAAAAAGGAAAGGGACCTGGGGTAATCATATCAGATGACCTTAAGGTTAGCAATCAATGTGAGAAGGCAGTAGGTAGGGCTGGGGTATACTGGGATGTATAGGGAGAGGTATCAGCAGCAGAAAACAGGAAGTTGTTATCCCGCTGTACAGATAGTTGGTGAGACCCCATCTGGAGTACTGTGTCCAGTTCTGGAGACCTCATCTCCGCAAGGACATAGACAGGATAGAGGTAGTCCAGAGGAGGGCAACTAAAATGGTGCAGGGTCTGCAAGAGAAGCCGTATGAGGAGAGACTAAAGGAGCTTAATATATACCCTTGAGGAAGGAAGGAGAGGGGGACATGATAGAAACTTTAAGTACCTCAGTGGAATCAACAAAGTCCAAGAGGGTAGCATCTTTCAGAAAAAGAGACTTACAAGAACAAGGGACACAATTTAAAGATAGAAGGAGGGCGGTTCAGGGGCAATGTGAGAAGTATTATTTCACAGAGAGGTTGTGGATGCATGGAACAGCCTTCCTGAGGAGGTTGTGGAGTCTAAAACTGTGGGAGATTTCAAGAATGCATGGGACAGACATAAGGCAATTCTTGTGGGGGGTAGGAAGAAATGGGCTGTTGGTTAACTAGGATCTGCGGCCTATACTGTAGGTAGGGAAATGGGCAGACTAGATGGGCCTAGCGGTCCTTATCTGCCATCAAAGTCTATGTTTCTATGTTTCTATGTTTCTGTATCCACCCTTTCCCCTCCTCTCCTCCAGAGAGTACATATTCAGTTCCTGGAGTCTCTCCTCATAGGGCTTGTGATAAAGGCCCTGCACCATTTTGTTATCCCTCTTTTGTACTGTCTCCACCTTATCAATGTCATTCCAGAGGTGGGGCCCCCAGAACTGGACACAGCACCCAAGGTGGGGTCTTACCAGTGATCTGTAAAGTATAGCATTACCTCTTTCTTCCTACTTGTGAAACCCCTCCCTATGCACCCGAGTATCCTGCTAGCTTCCCCACTACCTTATCACACTTCTTGACTACCTTCTGGTCATCAGAAATGATTATCCCTTTCCTGTTTGGTGGTTGCCAGAAATTCCCCTACTAATTGTTATAGTTCTAGGTTTCAGCCCAAGTGCATTATTTTGCACTTTTTTGCACTGAAACCCAGCTGTCACACTTTCAACCATTCTTACAACTTTTTCAAATCATCCCTCATCCCCCTACCCCCTGTGTGTCTACACTGTTGCAGATTTTTGTGTCATCCGCAAACAGGCATACTTTTCCTTCTAGCCCTTCGGCAATGTCACTAATAAAGACATTGAAGAGGACAGGGCATAGTACTGAGCCCTGAGGCACCCAGCTGGTCACCGTGCCTTCTCCAGAGTGGACACTATTTACCACCACTTTATGACTCCTGTAGCTTAACCAACTTCTTACCCAGTTTACAGAATTTTGACTCACTCCCAGACAGACCAGCTTGTTCACCAGTCTTCCATGTGGAATGATATCAAAAGCCTTACAGAAATCCAGAAGGGCCACATCTACTGCTTCTCCCTGATCCACTACCCCGGTGACCCAGTAGAAGAACTCAATTAGGTTTGTCTGGCAAGTCCTCATCCCTGTGAAGCTATGTTGCCTTGAATCCTGTAATCCACTGGTTACAAGGTATTCCACTATCCTTTCCATCAGTAGTGTTTCCATTACTTTGCCTGCTACCGAAGTCAGGCTGACAGGTCTGTAATTTTCTGCCCCCTCCCAGTTCACACTTTTGTGAAGTGGGACCACATCTGCCCTCCTCCAGTCCCTCGGAACCTCCCCTGTTTCTAATGATAAGTTGAACAGAGTTGTCAGAGGTGCAGACAGAACCACTCTGAGTGCCCTCAGTATCCTGGGGTGCACCACTACCTTGTGTAATTTTAATTGTACTAGTATCTTGACAACTTTCTCCTCTGTAAAAAGACTGTGTCCACCTACTTACCATTTATGCCCTTGCCCCTTTTCTTTGGCCTGTCACCTACCCCTTCTTCTGTAAATACTGAACAGAAGTATTTGTTCAATCTGTTTGCTTCTTTTGGTGCTTCTCCTTGTAAACCCTTTCTTCCCTTTTATCCTTACTATTCCATTGTCTTCCTCTTCTCACTTACATATCTAAAGGAATATCATCACTTTCTTTTACTGATTGGGCAATATTATTCTCTGTTTGTGCCTTTGCACATGTAATAGCCTTCCTGCCTCCCTTTGTTTCTCCTGGTAGTTTTCCTATCCTCCTCCTCCTTCCATGTCTTTTGTACTTTCAAATGCTAGTTTTTTTTGCTTCTACTTTTTCTGCTATGTCTTTAGAGAACCATAGTGGTGTCTTTTTTCTCTTGCCCTTGTTAACTTGCCTGACAAAGAGATGTATTACTTTTTCAATGCCTCCCTTTTTTTTTGCAAATAGTTCCTCAGTTCACCCCAGATCCTCTATCAGTCCCAGGGAGTCAATGAGCCATTCTCCAATTTTCCTGAAATCAGCCCTCCTGAAGTCCATGACTCTCATCTTAGTGTGGCTCAGTTCTGGCCCAGTCCTTATATTGAACCACACTGTACAGTGATTGTTGCACCCAGGTTGTCACCATCGTGATGTTAGCAACACTGTCCCCATTTGTCAGTACCAGGTCCAGTATCTCTCTCTCGTGAGTGGGCTTCATAACTAGTAGCCTGAGAAACACTCCTTGCAGGGAGTCCAGGATGGCCCTACTTCTGACTGTTGCTGTAGCTGGTAGGCTCCAATCTATGTCTGGTAGAGTGAAGTCCCCCACCAGTAACACCTCTCTCTTGTATGCCATTATTTGGATGGCTTCTATCATGTCCTTATCCACCTCTCCATTTGTGTTGGAGGTCTGTAGATCACTCTTAAGAGAATAGTGGCCCCATTACATCTTTCCAGGGTGAGCCATAGTACCTCAGCTCCTCCCTGCTCTCCTTGTATTTTCATGGCTTTTATTTTGTCCCTGACATAAAGAGCCACTTATCAGCCTTTTTCACCTACCTGTCTTTTCTGAACAGATTATACCCTGGTATGGCCACATCCCAATCCTGGTTTTCATTTCACCAGGACTTGGTAATTGCAACCATATCCAGGTCTACTTTTGCTATGGTGGCCTCTAGGTCTACAATCTTGTTGCCAAGACTTCAAGCATTTGCACACATGGCTCTCCAGATTGTGCTGCAACCACTTCTTGTTTCCCATTTGCCCCTTTCTGTTTCCTTCACTATCTATCTCAATATCATTCTTGCCTTCTATCCCCCAGATTTCTTTTTTATATGGCTCATTTTGGGGTTTCATCCCCTCAGGATTCCTCCTGCTGACCTCTTTTGCCTGTGGCAGGGAGCAGTTTATGTCTCCCTTCGTCTTTCTGCCTCCCCCTTGGCTAGTTTAAATGCTGGCCAATGCAGCATTTAAACCTTTCACTGAGGACCATGGTTCCCCTCCTGGTTTGATGCAGGCCATAACCCCTGTAACATAGAAACATAGAATTTGATGGCAGATTGGCCCACCCAGTCTGCCCATTTCCCTACCTAATGGATAAGCTGCAGATCCTAGTTAACCAACAGCCTACTTCTTCCTACCCCCACCCCCTAGAATTGCCTTATGACTGTCCCATGCATGCCTGAATTCCAGCACTGTTTTGACTCCACAACCTCCTCCGAAGGCCGCTCCATGCATCCACAACCCTCTCAGAAAAAATACCCTAAATTACCTCTGAGCTTCCATCTTCAAATTGTGCCCCTTTTTTTGCACACACTTTTTTGAAAGATGCTACCCTCTTGACTTTGTTGATTCCCTTGAGGTACTTGAAAGTTTCTATCATGTCCCCCCTCTCCCTCCTTTCCTCGAGGCTATACATATTAAGCTCCTTAAGTTTCTCTTCATATGTCTTCCGGTGCAGACCCTGCACCATTTTAGTTGCCCTCCTCTGGACAGCTTCCATTCTGTCTATGTCTTTTCGGAGATTGGGTCTCCAGAACTGCACGCAGTACTCCAGATGGGGTCTCACCAGCTGTCTGTACAGAGGGATAATAACTTCCTGTTTTCTACTGGTGATGCCTCTCCCTATGCATCCCAGTATCCCCCAGCCCTCTTTGCTGCCTCTCACATTGCTTGCCCACCTTTAGGTCATCTGATATGACTACCCCAGGTCCCTTTCCATTTTGTTGTTGTTAGTATCTCACCCCCATTGTGTACTCTTCCCTGGGTTTTGTTTCCCAGGTGCATTACCTTGCACTCTTAGCATTGAATCTAGAATCTTGAAGCCTGAGGAACACTCCTTGCAGGGAGTCCAGGATGGCCCTACTTCTGACTGTTGCTGTAGCTGGTAGGCTCCAATCTATGTCTGGTAGAGTGAAGTCCCCATCAGTAACACCTCTCTCTTGTATGCCATTATTTGGATGGCTTCTATCATGTCCTATCCACCTCTCCATTTGTGCAGGAGGTCTGTAGATCACTTTTAAGAGAATAGTGGCCCCTTACATCTTTCCAAGGTAAGCCATAGTACCTCAGCTCCTCCCTGCTCTCCTCTGTATAGGCCCTTATCCTCCAGGTGGGGCCCCAGTACCAAACAAAGTTGAAACTTCTCTCTGCACCATTCCTTCAACCATGCACTGAATTTTCTGTTGCAGAGAATCCTGTTCTCCCCTTTTGTAGACAGGTAGCACTTCTGAAAAGATCATGCCACCTGCCTAGATCCCTCCACAATTCCCTGAACTCCTGCTGAGCTATTCCTGGTTTATCCCTAGCCAGGTCATCAGTCCTCAGATGGACAATTACATCTAGCTCTCACTCCCTTCCTGCTGCTCCAGCGATCCTTTGAATTTTCTTTCCATCCCTGTAAGCCGTGGAGCTGAGAAGGCACCAAACCTCCCTCTCCTCATCCTTACCTAACCCCAGCTCTGTCCCCTTCACTATGGAGTCTCCACCAGGATTCACTTCCTCCTTCTCTGTGGTCCTCTGCCACGCCCTTTGGGGTGTCCACTATGGAGGACCCCACATCCACCCAAGTCACTATTTTGGGTGCCTCTGTGGGATGTTTCTGCTCTGCTAGTGTGGTGTAGGAGTTTTGCAGTGGAACTGGGTGTGGTATGGGCCAATGTTCCACCACTAACAGCCCCTGGGCTTATTGTTGTCCAGCCATCCCTCCTTCTGGACAACCTCTGAGGTAGTGGTAGTGAACCAGGTGGTCCCTGTGTGGGGGAGAAAGTCCTCCAAACTCAAGCCAACTCAGCCTTGAGTCTAGCAACCTATTCCCTCAGCCCAGAGAGGTGCAAGCAGATGCAACAGCAACACAGCCTCCAGAAAGTCTCCCTGTAGACTGCTACCCCACAACCACTGCACTGCACCACTCCCATCATCCTATCCTACCTGCTTTCTCTGTTATTTTAACCCATTTAAATCCCTTTATTACCCTAGCCTATATAGGGAGTTTCAATGACCCATAGGATTTTGTAAGTTTTGAACTTCTAGTGTAGCTTAGCCCTGTATGGATGCTACACCTTTTCCCTTCCTGATGCCTTCTGTCTTTAGACACCTGCTTACCCTTTTACCTACTCATGGTTTATGGGGCAGAGTGTATGGCCGCTGTACCCCCGGCTGACCTCCTCCTGGCAAACTCTCCTGTGTTATCCCTTGTGCTGCAGTCCTTTGCACTGTGGTCCTTCAAGCAGAGGTCTGCTTATTGGATACTCCCTTATATACAGTAGAACAGATTAAGTTTGTGCCTGAAATGTTCACTTCTCCAGACCTGGTCAATATATCGAGACCAGTAATGTTTGCACCAGCCACCAGAGGTGCTAATCGTACATTATTATGAGAAGTATGCGATAACAACAGCTGCTCAGGATGCTCTTTATTTCACTATCGGCTGCTGTTAATCACTTTCAGATACTGTAATTGCATGAACCAGTCTTGACTGACCTGCCTGTAGCTATTGCTATTTCTATTGCTGCCATGTACCTTACTGTATCTTGCAGTTATTCATTTAGACTGTATCATGATCCATCATGTCCATCCTCTGCTGGATTACCAATAGTCAATCAAAAGAGAGTATCCACTAGATCTTAGTGATATCTCCTCTAAGCAGCTGGCAACAAGAACTGGTCTGGACATCGACACCACCAGTGCTGTTGCATCCAAGCTAAGTGCTTGCCTTTCCCCACCTCACAAAAAGATCCACCAATCTACCTACACATCGTACACTGGTGAAGTCCGATTTGAAATTGGACATTATGCTTTGGAGAATGTGGTGATGTCTGCAGTCTGGTACTATACCAGCAAGTGCGGTCACAACATCAACAAATCTACAGTCAGGAAGTTCAAGATGGACTATAAAGCTAGATTAGAGCTGATGCCTGACCCCACACTTTTGAAACCCACAATGCCAACAAAACCCCATGGTAGACCGACTTAGCTAATTGAAGAGGTGGAGAAACAAACAGCCGACATATCCTTGTTGAAAATTGTGGTAGTGTTAACATCACCACTAAATGGGCATGGGGTTCCTAAACAGGATGGAGTACAGTCACTGTAAGGCTACCAAGCTGCTCACAAAACCCCACTAGATTTTATACAGCTGAAAGAGGGTTTTGGCTTGAATTTCTAAAGCTGTGGCACATGAATTGAGCCCCCTGAACTGGTGGTGAACCTCGATGAGAATGGGGTTAATCTTTTCCCACTTTCCCAGTGGACAATGGTGGCCACAGGGTCAAGACAAGTGACACTGGCAGTACTTGGTGACAAACAGCAGGTGTCCCTTCTACTCAGGTACACACTAGCAGGAGATTTGTTGCCACCCAGGTTATCTATGGTGGCAAACGTAATGCTTGTCACCCAGTCCATAAATTTCCTAATGAGTGATGAATAACATACTTGCCCAATCACTGGGCTAATGAAGTGACAACCCAGCACTACATAGAAGCTGTACTGGTTCCACATCTGTCTGCCATGAAGAATGCTCTGGGGCTGCCAAGTGAGCAGAAAGGTCTGCTCATTCAGGACCTTTTCAGGGTTCACATGACTACTGCAGTACTCAAGCAGTTAGAGGAGGCAGGATTCATCCCGGAGGGTTTTCTGGTTGCAGCTGATCTATCTGGTGTGGGTAATGCATGCACTGGAGGCGTTGGTGCCATGGTGGGGTCTTACAATAGGGTGTTATCCAACGCCATTGACTCCCTGGCACCTGTCCGTGTATGACCCAAATCTTCCTACCCGAGGTCACCATGGTTTGATGGGGACCTCAGGGAGATGAAGAGAAAGGGTCAGAGACTGGAGTGCTGCTGGAGAAGGCCCGTCCTGGAGGAGAACAAACTGGCCCTGCGTATGCATTATAATGCATACCAGGGGGCAATCAACCATAAGAAGGCAATGTTCCTGTCCAGGGAGATTGCTGCTGGGAAGAACCGACCAACTGTACTTTTTCATACTGTAGACAGGCTACTTCATCCTGCTTGTCTACAGCTGAAGAAGGTTTTTTTGAATGCTGAATGCAAAGAGTTTGCTTGGTTCTTCTGGGACAGAGTGTCCAGTATCCAGCAGGGACTTTCTCCAATCAGCAATGCCATAGCTAGCAGTGGTCACCAGAGGTGTTCTGAGTGCACTCCGCCTGGTTGGGGGGAGTTTAGACCAGTGGAGGTAACTGAGGTCATTGGGGTGGTGACCAATCTGAAGCACACTTTTTGCGAACTGGATCTGGTGTCAACGCGTTTCTTGATGAAATTTATCAACACCGTTGGCCTGGTATTTGCTCTGATTGTCCGGTGTCCTTATCTGATGGGGTCTTCCCTGATGCCTTGAAGGAGGCATTGGTGAGACCACTTCTAAAGAAACCATCATTGGATCCAGAGGTCAGGGTAAATTACTGACCTATCTCCAATCTCCCCTTTTTGCAAAAGGTTGTGGAGAAGGCAGTTGCACTTCAGTTGGAGGAGCACCCATGAGTTGTATGAACATTTCCAGTCAGGGTTTTGGGTATAGCATAGCAAAGAAACCATGATTGTTCAGGTGAAGAATGATGTCCTCAGGGCTAGAGATCAAGGAGAAAAGACAATTCTTGTTCTTCTTGATCTCTCTTCAACATTGACACTGTGGACCATTGTGTGTTGACCACCTTTGGGAACTCTGTGGACTCACTGGCACTGTCATCTGCTGGTTTGAGTCCTATTTAACCAATAGGAGGCAACAGGTTGTGATGGGAAATTTGTCTTCCACCTCTAGTCCCTTATCCTGCAGAGTACCCAAGGGATCAGTGTTGGCCCCAATGTTGTTCGCAGTGTACCTGCTACCCATGGGTGGGATCATTAGGAAGTATGGCTTGGGTTTTCATTGCTATGCTGATGATACCCAGCTATACTTATCCTTTGCCCCAGGAACATACAATGCGGTAGATGTGCTAAAGTGCTGCCTTGCTGAGATCAATGACTGGATGGCCTCTAGCTGGTTGTGACTGAATCCTGATAAGATGGAGGTATTGTTGGTGGAGTCAAACAGAGTGCATGATAGGATGGACTCTGAATCAGAGACTGGACTCGTTCTGGGATCTGTTTCATTGAAGGTCTCCTTTAGGGTGTGAAATCTTGGCATTGTTCTGGACAGGAGTTTGACTATAGAGGTGCAGATATCTTCCACTGTCCGCTCCTGTTTTTTCCACCTCAGAATGTCGCCAGGTTAAAGACCCTTGTTCTGCCTCTGGAACTCCCCACTTTGATGCATGTCTTCGTTATATCTAGGTTTGACTACTTTAATGCACTCTATCTCAGGGTTGCAGGAGGATCTTTCCATAGACTTCAGCTGGTGCAGAAAGCAGCAGTCCAGTTACGTACTTACTGGGCAGCCGAAATTCTTCCATATTACACCGGTGTTGCGTGAACTGCACTGGCTACCAATCAGGTGGAGGATCCTTTTTAAGATGGATCTTCTCACCTATAAGGCCCTACATGGTCAGGGCCCTGGTTATTTGTCAGACCTTCTGGTACCTGTTCTCTCGGTTCGCTCCCTCCATTCCTCCTGTGGACGCCCCATAGCAATTCCCAGGATGAGGTTGAAATCGGTTGGTGACAGGGCTTTTAGTATCGCCACTCCCATCCTGTGGAATTGGCTCCCCTCTGGTGTTAAGGAGGCCCCTACTTTGGAGGTATTCAAGGCCTGCCTAAAGGCCCTCCTATTCGCGCAGACATTTCTGGATTGAGCTATTTATTTATAGATCTGTTCTGATTTTAGCTGCTGAAAACGTATTGCTTAGTTTACTGTTTATGGGTAATATTTATTTGAAGTGTTAGTATTTATATACTTACAGAATTATTTTCTTTTATTTTTTCTTTTATTGATTTATTTTGTTGAATGTGTATTTATCTAGTTATACAGCACCCAAAGCCTCCAAGATTGGGCGTGTTTTAAATAAATTTTGCCTTGCCTTGCCATCCCTGTTTTTGTGCCGGCATCCTGCACTGACCTACTGCAGTCCCTAGACATCTCACTAAACAAACTGTTTAAGGATGACATGAAGCAATGCTTCACATCCTGGTATGCAGGACTAATATCAGACAAGCACTCCAGCAGATCCGAAAGAGTAAAAATTTACTTAAAAATGTCAACTTTAAAGGAGAAACACTCTATGTGGCTGGAGACCAGTTTCAACAAATTGCAACTGAAAAGAGAAGATTGTGTCAGGGGATTTATGGAGGCAGGGATCTCTGGAACACACGGGAGATGTTTGTATACAAGAACTAGTGAGTACAACACTTATACTGTACTAACAGTCATTTATTTTTTTCTGACTGCTACTACAGTGATTTTCTCTTTTTTTATTACAGAGCACTTCTGATTTGGAGAGTGTTACAGCTGCTGACTACTGACATTTGAGGCTGTCTTTATTTATCTACAGCATAGAAACATAGAAACATAGAATCTGATGGCAGATAAGGACTGCTTGGCCCACCTAGTGTGCCCACTTCCCTACCTAATGGATAAGCTGCAGATCCTAGTTAACCAACAGCCTACTTCCTTCTACCCCGCACTAGAATTGCCTTATGTCTGTCCCATGCATTCTTGAATTCCCCCACTGTTTTTGACTCTATGACCTCCTCAGGAAGGCTGTTCCATGTGTTCACAACCCTCTCTGTGAAGAAATACTCCCTCACATTACCACTGAGCTATCCCCCCTCTATCTTCAAATTGTGCCCCCTTGTTTTTGCACCTCTTTTTCTGAAAGATGTTACTCTCTTGGACTTTGTTGATTCCCTTGAGGTATTTGAAAGTTTCTATCATGTCCCCCTTCCCCCTCCTTTCCTCGAAGCTATACATCTTTACTTCCTTTAGTCTTTCTTCATATGTCTTCTGATGCAGACCCTGCATCATTCTGGTTGCCCTCTTCTGGACAGCCTGCACCCTGTCTATGTCTTTGTGAAGAAGGGGTCTCCAGAACTGTACACAGTACTCCAGATGTGGTCTTACCAACTGTCTGTACAGAGGGCCAACAACTTCCTGTTTTCTACTGGTGATGCCTCTCCCTATGCAACCCAGTATCTCTACAGCCCTCCTTACTGTCTTCTCACATTGCTGGTCCACTTTTAGGTCATCTGATATGACTACCCCAGGTCCCTTTCCATTTTTGTTGTTGTCATTATCTCACCCCCCATTGTGTACTCTTCCCCTAGGTTTTTGTTTCCCAGGTGCATTACTTTGCACTTCTTTACATTTAATCTAAGCTGCAATACATTTGACCATTCCTCCAACCCTTCCAAATCCCTTTTCATCCTTTTCACCCCACCTGGCATGTCAACCCTGTTGCAGATTTTTGTGTCATCTGCAAAGAGACATACTTTCCCTTCTAGTCCCTCTGCAATGTCACTTATAAAGACATTAAAAAGGACCAGCCCCAGTACTGAACCCCACTAGTAACCCTCTTTTCATCACTGTGGACTCCATTTACTATTACCTGCTGTGTTCTTCTGTCCAACCAGTGTTTTACCCAGACCACCACCCTGGGACCCACTCCCAGGCTGGCTAATGTGTTTATTAATCTTTTGGGACTGTGTCAAATGCCTTGCTAAAGTTTAGCTAGGCATTGTCCACAGCCCTTCCCTGGTCTACTACTTTAGTCACCCAGTCAAAGAAATCAATTAGATTTGTCTGACCTGACCTTCCTGCTGTGAATCCATGCTGCCGTGGGCCCTGTGCCCCACTGGCCTCTAGGTACTCAACAATTCTTTCCTTCAGAAGTGATTCCATCATTTTCCCTACCACTGAGGTAAAACTGATAGGTCTGTAGTTTCCTGCCTCTGTCTTGCTCCCACCTTTGTGGAGGGGAATCACATCTGCCTTACTCCAGTCCTCAGGTACCACACCATCCTCCCATGATTTAATAAAAAGCACTTGCTTAATGCTTATTGTTCCTCACTCATCAGAGTATTATTTTAAAATGGTTTAAAAAAATGAAATAAAGTTAAGTTTTAAAGTTCACTGTACATTGATGTTGCATGTTATTTGGTATATCGTTCCTCCAGATGTTGCATAGTAAGCAATGATCCAGATATATTTGTGTGTTATTAATGTTCTCACTTTTTTCATTTCCATGAAGAACGCAATAATAAAAAGAAAGTGAAGGTTTCCTAGACTACAGTATGTATCAGGCAATGGCTGATTGGCTCACGTGAGAGGAGAGCTCCCATTGGCTGTTGTGAGTGAATCTTTATATAGCAATTTAAAACCAACCTGCAATCAGAAAATGTGACACATTCAGACCCTCCTCCAGTTATCACCTATCTGAGGCTCCAGACCAAGCAATTCTCACCCAACCCTAGAACTATACGGCAAGACACAGCTTTTCACTATGGCCCTTAAATGTGGACTACTTTGGCTGGTTTAAATTTACCTTACAGACAATAATAAAAACACTATTTGAACAAGTTTCCCCAAAACTTACCCAACTTATGTTGTCAGAAAAAGCGTCTTCAATTTCTGTCTGAGAGAAAAAGACAGGCACTGCTCTGGGAAGTGAAGCCTGAGGTGACACTGAGAGCTTTATACACCCGAGAAGTGCTGTAATATCTCAATTACATACATCCTGGAATGCCTTATTGCAATTGTAAAATGGCTTCCCTGTTTCTTTTTTTGTGTTATTTTAGGACCAAGTAGTGAGATTCATAAAGTTAAGCATTTCTGACCTTTGTTGTTGTGCTAGGATAACAGCATGGTCATGTGACTGGACTCCATCGATCACAGTACAGTATTTCTGTTAACCATTTTATAATGCTGAATAACAAATTGATCGACACTGAGATGGAGTCTCTTTCTTATTTTTGGAGAGTACACCTTGACATGAGCCTTAGCTCATCATGCTTCCTCATGTTATCAATTTCTAAATAAATACATTGCAAAATACAAATTTCTGTTGAAAAGAGAGTTCATTTTTATCTTCCATAGCTATAAAAAAAGTCCAAGAAGGTAAGGAAGATTAGTATGGACTGGAAATGTGTGCTCATTATGCTTCATGTAACATTTGCCATGAAGAAATACAACTACTGTATGCATTTGTCCATAGACTTTCCTATGAAACAAAGGTAGTTGGAACTTCATATGGTAAAGCAATGATGAAACTTTGTACATGCAGTCCATCATACTTCACAAGTGTGTCTCAGAAAACAATTCTCAGCACTGATTTCTTGTCCAAATGGACAATTACGGACAGTTGCATGGTAAATGCTACAGCAGAAAGTCCTACAAATGGACCATGCACAGTGTTCAGTTCTACAGTATTGGAAGAAGCAGCAAAAACTGTTCAATGTATGCTGAACTAAATCCCTTTTATTTTTGGTTTTTAATTCAAAATTTATTGAGGTTTTTCATATAGAGAAAGGTTCCATAACATACATACATTTGAAATAAATCTCCAGCAATTTAACAGTAATGGTACCCCTCTCCCCCCTTCCCCAACCCTCCCTTTCCACCCACACCACCCTTCCGGCACAAAGTAGGCTAATATGACATGTTTCTTATAGAACCATCCACATCATTATAGAGAGTAAAAAGTGTAAAAAAGGCCCCATATCTTGGCAAATCTCTTGGATCTACTGTGCAAACTAGCTATTGTCTTCTCTGTTCTGAGATTTGATAGTAATTAATTTAACCATTCTGTATATGTGATGTCATCCTAATCATTCCAATGTTTCAGCACTAGTTTCTTAACTGACATTGAGATTAATGCCATATAATATTTATGATTAAGCACTGTAATCCTCAAAAAATTGCCTAGAAGGCAGATCTCTGTTGTGAATAGGTCATTTAAACCCAGTAAAGGATCCACCTTTTATTGAATTAAAGACCACAAAGGGGCAACCACATGGCATGAACAGAAAATATGAAATAAGGAACCTTCCTCTGGTGTACATCTTCTACAAAGTGGAGATGACAATAAACCAAATTTGGCTAGCTTTTGTGGAGAGTAATTTAAATTATGCAGGATAAGAAATTGCATTAACAGTAACCTATCTTGGAGCATAAGTTTGTAACAACCATGCCATAAAGTTGACCAGTTTATAGCCAAGTCTGGAAAATAAGATGACCAAAAATCAGTGGGACCAAAACTATCTGGATACAACCAGTCATATAATTACGTATATAACTTGGACACTACATGTGGGGATCCTACTACCGAGCCCAGTTCTCTATATGTGAAGACTTTCATTAGTGGTGGTGGGGTTTTACCTAAAACTTTCAAGGGGAGATGTCTCACTTGAAACACCTTGAAATCATGGAATTTGGGATATTAAATTTAGCCAGAAGTTCTACAGAAGAGAGCAAAGTTCAGTCTTCTTTGACAATATAAGATATTGTGCCATCACCCAGATTAGGTAACCAGCTAGGAAGGATCATTGTATTGTCTATCTTAAAGTTAGTATTATTGTATATTGTTTGGGATAGGTCCAGAATATGTCATATTTGAGAAAAGAACATAACTGCGAATGTACCCTAAGAGATATAGCTATCTGGGAGGTTTTGATAATTGAAGGAAGCGATTTTAACTTTGCATCTAAGAGATTAGATGGGGAAAGACCAAATGCCTTTATTTGTGCAGTTTCAATTTTGAGCCAAAGTGAGGTATGAGTTATGGGATCCTTGAGGTTCTCATCAGAGAGCATGACTGGCCCAGTAAAACAGTCTGAGATGTGGGAGGTGAAGGCCTCCTCTAACTTTTTGGGAAGCTAGTTTAAAGTAAGCTATTCTGGGTCATTTTCCGGACCATATGAATTCTGTAATAAGACCATGAACTTTCCAAAACCAGGTGAGAGGTAACCAGATATTCAATAAATTGAGGGGGTAGAAAAGCCAAGGAAAAACATTCATTTTAATCAAATTGATTTTACCCCACAGGGATAATGGAAGGTGGGACTATTGATTTAAATCTTGGGTAATAGTATTTATGACAGAATCCAAATTTAACTGCTGAAGATGTTGAGGGGTTGTTGCCAATTCAATTCCTAAATATCTGAGGGAGTCTGCTTTCCAGGAAAACCCAAAACCTGAGATACTATTCTTAAAAAGGATATAATTGAGGGGAAACACTACCGTCTTATTTGTGTTCAATTTATAATTAGACATGGTACAAAATTGCTCGATTATGTCTAACAAGGGTAGAATAGAGGTCTTTGGGTGGGCTAATTGTAGAAGGAGATCATCTGCATAGGTGGAGACCTTGACTTCATATCCTTGGATTAGTATACCCTGAATCCTTTGATATACCACAATCCTGAAGATCAGAGGCTCTAAATAAAGATTAAAGAGCGGGGGAGACAGGGGACATCCCTGTATTGTACCTGACAATAAAGAGAAAAGCTCTGAAGTTGCCCCATTTCCTGAGAATTTGGCAGATAGGAATTTGTACAGGGTAGCTATCCAGTTCTGAAATAAGGTAGGGAACTTAAAAGCAGCAAGAGTACAAAACAAAAAATTCAAATTAACCCTATTGAAAGCATTCTCGGCATCCAGAGGTACCAATACAGTGGGATATTCAGCATCCCTGGATGCCGAGAAGACGTGGGAGATGGTTTGTAAATGATCTGTGGAACTGCTGCCTTTCATAAATCCTGCTTGATCAGAACCTATTAATTTGGGAAGGACATGGCTAATATGATCTGCTAAAAGCTTAGTCAGGATTTTGATGTCCTGATTTAGCAGTGAAATTGGTCGATAACTAATGACTTGCTCTGGAACTTTATCCTGTTTTGGCAAAAGAACAATCAGTGCTTTAAATAAGGTTTTATTTAATGTGTTCCCAGCTAAGATATGTTGATATAACGGTAACAGTTGGGGGAATAAGCAGGTTAGCAAAATGCTTGTAGAAGTTAGGAGAGAAACCGTCTGGTCCTGGGGTCTTGTCAGATGGAAGGTCCTTAATAACTTTCATAAGTTCTTCCTCTGAAAGTGGACCAACCAGAGATCGCTGCTGAGTTTCTGACAGAGAGTGAAGATGAGAATTTCGAAGGTTTTCGTTAAGTTCAGCGCTCTGATGGTGGGTTTGGCATTGGGCCATAAAGGCATCTGTAGAACTGACTAAATTCAGAGACAATGTCTTCAGGGGAAGTTTTAAGGGAACTGTCAGTCCGTGACCTAATGCAGTTATGAATCTAGAAGATTCTTGCTGCTTGATACGTAATGCAAGTAGGCGCCCAGATTTTTCACCCTGATCCATGTAGGATGCTTTGGCTTTCAAAATTGCATATTCAGCATGTTCCCTAAGAAGATCTAAATATCTGTTTCTTAATTTAGCCAGGTCATGTCTAGTTTGTACAGGTGTATGGGGAGAGAGCTTATGTTCTACAGTACGTATTTGAGAAAGAAGAGAGAGCAGCTGTTGTTCCTTTTGTTTTTTTTTTTATGAGAGGCTAGACCAATCAGAAGACCTCTAATATATGCCTTTAAAGCACATCACTCTATGTCAGGTCTCATAGTGGAGTTTTGGTTTACATTAATAAAGTGGCGTATTTGATCAGAAATATAATAGGACACTTCAGGGTCTTTCAGCAGTTGATTATTGAGTTTCCATCTACCCCCAATTTTTGGAAGGGATACAAAGGTGATCTGACATGTAACTATGGAATGATCAGAGGGATGGCCTGGGTGAATAGATGTACCAAGTATCCCTGGAAGAAGGGTCTGGGAAATTAATAGATGGTCGATCCTTGATGCCGTTCCAGTACCTGAAAAGTAAAGGTGTAACTTCTCTCAGAGGGATGCAAAACATGCCAAGTATCACATAGACTGAGTTGGTCTATTAATTCTCAAAGTGCTCTTTGAACAGGGAGAGCCCTTTAAGAGATGGCCCAGACCGATCCATAGATGGATCAATAGTCAAGTTGAAATCACCTCCAATAATTATCAGGAGGGAGAGGTGAGGGGTTAATATATTTAACAACTGCATAAAAAAAGTGACAGTCCAAATTAGGACCATAAACGCTACCCAATAAAACCTCAGTTGTGTGCAAAGTACCCCTAACAAATAAATATCTGCCTTGTGGGTCCGTTATCATCTGACCAGGGAGGAATGGAACTGACCTATTTAGTAATATCATAACCCCTTGACTTTGAGTATTACCTTCTGTGGAGAAAACCTAACCAATCTGAAGTCTTCTCATTTGAGTGGCTTCAAATTCTAACAGGTGATTTTCCTGTAAAAAAATGATTTCAGCCTTCAATAGCCCAACATGTTTCAAAATTTTATACTGCTTAGTTTTTTTGTCTAGCCCCTTTAATGTTCCACTAAGCCAAGCAGAGATCCCTAGCCATGATCCCAGCTGACATCGGATGTAAAGTCGATGACTCTCACACTCTGTGAAAAAAACAGTGTTGTTCTAAGCAATTCGATCTCTGTGCCTTTAACCCACCCCAGCACTGCCCTTACTAATAATTCTACCCCATATTCCTAAAACATCAGAAGAAAACAACTAAAGTTCCCACTGAAAAGGAAGAAACCCACCCCCACCCTTAAATCCCTTACTGTTACAGACTGCATTATGCAGCACTTGCTTTCACTGCTCCCACCCTCTAGCCACACTATATTGAGACCAGACCACTCCCTTGGTTGGAAAACTAATCCAGTCACCCGGTCAAAAACCATGGAAAGAAAATATAGTGAGAGACTCAGAATATGGGATCCATACTAAATCCCGACACAGTAAATCCCGACACTCCAAATCCTGTCACCAAAAGACTAATGTATCACAATCCTGAATTCACAATTTACCGACATTCAACATCCCGGCACATGACTGCTTTAATCATAGCATTTTAAGTGCATAAAGGAAAGCTTTTACTTGTGACTTGCCATACTGTGACAAACAGCAGTCCGACAGCTGAAATCTAAGCCTCACGGGAGCAAACAATGAGTATTCTAGCAATTATATGTTTCATATTCTCTACTTTGCATTTTAAAAGCCAGCATCCCAACTTCTTCACAGCTGGCAACAGACATAGAGCTGCGGGATCCAAACTCAGAAGTTCTTCGGTGAGCTGGAGCCCCAACTTGGTTGTTGACAGATTCTGGACACTACATCACCAACCTAGTCGGGTTATAATTCACAAAAAGGGAAATGAAACAGTGCAGTGTGTAATATTTGAATTTGTATATTTGAATACATTGCATTTTGAAAGCTGACATCCTGACTACTGCGAAGAAGGGGGACATTACACATCACCAACGAAGGGGGGTTATAATTCACAAAACATTTAAATACTATGGGCAGTGCTGTGTATGAAAATAGAATTAACTTTACTTGCGACTTACCATAATGTGAAATTCTTTATGCACTTAGCCATGCCCGTAAAGCTGTTAACAATGCCCGTAAATATTTCGGCTGTCAAACTGCTGCCCGACACAGCATGGTACTGTAAGTCACTAGTAGAATGAATAAACTGTGCAATTAACCATGCCAGTAAAGCAAGCCATGAGTCAGGAATTCTGAATACACTGCACAAAGCTATCATTTATGTCAATGCACACAATATTAAAATTTTAAAATGTTGCTGTTAACCATGCCCGTGCCCGTCGTTTGCTCCCGTAAGGACTACAAGTCAGGATTTTGGCTGTCAGTATTGTCTGCAGTCGGGCTTTACCAAAGTCGGGAACTCGGTGCCGGGATTTTGAATGACGGACATTCTTGAGTCGGGGTTTCATGCCTAACCCTCAGAATGCATCCCTTAGTGCTCTGATACTACTACCATTTACCTTTACCCGTAACGAAAGGATGTTTAACATAAACTTTGATCTGTAGACCACTGTAATTGGGAAAAAAAAAATTATTAAATTCTACCTTTTTAGAATACAGGTTAACACGAGGAGATTTATAACTCAAAAATATCTGTTGAGTGATAATTCTCACCCAAACTAGCAGCAGGAACTGTCTAGAATTAGATAACAATTGAAATGAGACTTACTTTACTCTACAGCCCAATTGAGCTTACCAAGCTATTTTGTAAAAGAGAAAGAAAAGAAAAAGAGGAAACCTTCTCCCCTTCTCCACCTTTTCCCCAATAATGAACAAATACAGATCCAACAGGGGAGAGACTCATATTGACAGCGAGCCCTTCTAAGTTACTGTTGCACCCAAATGCATGGTTACGCTGCTCCATCTAGTGGCAATCACAACATAAGGCTTATGAGAAATCTTGTGTACTGGCTGCACAAACGTGCGCATTAGTAAGGGGCCAAACAAACAGTGGAGATCTATTTTTGAAAGGAGATAGGGTCAATAAACCAGCCTACAAATTGTACAATATGATCATCAGTCTCAGGGGGCAGTTAACTTTGGTCAGAGTCTTTAAACACTGAACTCCACTGTGAGACACTCTCAAAAAATGGCTAAACTTAACAGGTCTATACTGACAAAGCTCTTGCCAGAACCTGTGTTCAAATGATGCATACTGGATCAAGTGTCCCAAAAAAGTTTTGGAAGAGAAGATTTCAAACCTTTCAGCGCTGCATCAGGATCCTTATAAGATTGCCGGGAGCTGGCTATTTGAACTTGAAGTTTCGCCGGATAGACCATAAGAAATTTAATTCCCGCAGTGAGGATTTTGGAAACTAGAGGAAGGAACACTTTTCTCCATGCTCTGACTGAAGCAGGAAGGTCTTGGGCTACCCTTATCTTTATCCCCTCCCAGTGGACTTCTTGTAGCTCCTTAACCTTTAAAAGGAAGTGCTGCCGCTCCAAGTAATTAAAAAATTGGAAGATCAGCGGTCTTGGCAGGGCTCCTGGTGGAGGAATCAGGTGGAGAGCTCGGTATGCTTGCTCTATAGCATATCTGGGTCCAAAAGGAGAGGGACCCATGATTCTTTCTACCAATTTCTGGATGAACAGGACAGTATCCAGACCTTCCTCATTTTCCAGTAAGCCTATGAGGACCGCATTGTTCCTCCGACTGTGGCCCTCAAGATCTTCCATTTTAAGTTCCATCCTAGTGAGTTTTTGTCTTGATGCAATAAGTTCTGGATTGATCCTGTCAGTTCTTTTCTCCACCGAGGTTAGACATGCTTCTTCATCCGAGGTGTGGGTAGTGAGGTCTTCCATAGCTTGTGTCAGGGATTTTAAATCAGCAGATATTGAGAGCATTTAGTCTCGGAATGGTTGGAATTCTTCCAAAAACTGACAGAGTAAGTGGTTCTTGCTCCGATGTTTTAGTGTTCGAGCTCCATAGATCAGATGTAGGTGAGGGCCTAGGTTTTTTCGGGACCTTCTCCGGCGTGACTGGTGGGATATGTCGAGGAAAAGCATTGCGCATTTCTGCCTCCATAGACCAGATATCGAGTAATGGAAATAGGCAGAAGTGAAGATGATTCCTTGTAGTCCCTCTGATAAAGTTTGCTGGTACTTTTAGCTGCTGAAAATAAGAAATTTACTGGTTGGGTGGCTGGAGTGGTGAAAGGGAGCTGTTACCAGCTGCACTGCATCATGTGGTCTCACTAAATCCCTTTTATATTGTTTGAAAATATCACAGCACAGAAAGCTTTGCTAAATGTGCTGTGACTTTCTAGAATGGATTTTAAAACTTTAATTTAGTGAGAAAACATTTTAGCACATATCTTGGTAGGTTTAACTATGCAGATTCTTTGAGTACAACAATGCATCTGAGCAGAATCTACTCAGAATGTAGGCAGCAAGGAACAGACATCTCCTGGATTTAGTGTTGTTTTGCTCAATGGGGTCAATTTTCAAAATGATATGTTTGACGTAAGGTGCCTGCACCAAATAGGTATGACAGAAGTGGCACCTTCTATCAAACTTTGGGGCAATCCTAATTTTCAAACACAGGCTGCATCAAAATTTGGATGCCTTGCACCCAAGCTACCCTGCACCACCATTGCAGTATAAGGCCCATGCACCAGGTCGCAAGGGGGCTTGCACAATGGCATGGCTGCAATATCCCCTTTTTGCTATTTTAGAAGACCTGCCATGAACACAAAAGGGTGCTCAAGTTAGACCAGCCAGGAGGTGGTCCAAGGGACTTGCACCACTGCCAGACAGTGTGGCAAATGAGAAGGACCAAAAAGTAGGGGACAGGGGCAGGAGCACTGGAGGTGCTCTAAGGGCATTGGGGAGACAGCAGGAATGACAGGGCATGATGTGGTACAAGGCAGTCATGCCATTTGCAGAGTCATACAGCCAATCAGATGGGGCTGCTTCATGGGGGTTGCAGGGATGGACCGTGACATGGCCCCAGGTGGCCACAGCCCTGGCAGCTGCCCCATAGGTGACAACCACTCAGGACCCTGTAGGCTGGAAGCTGGTGCTGCAGGTTGAGGGCTTTCAGTGAGGGGATGTTCTCTGAGCACCACAACAGTCCCCTAGTACCCACCCTCCCACATCATGGAAGGCTGCCTCCCTCCTACAGGTTCTGAGTTGTTGCACCTATGAGACAGCTGCCAGGGTTGTGCCCACCTGGGGCCATGTCACTGTCCATCCCTGGAAACCCCCTATGAAGAGGTTGCATCTGACTTGCTGTATGGCTCAGCAAATGGCACCCCAGCCAATTTCCACCACTGGAATGCACCCTTCGGGGACATGCCCAGTCATCAGGGTGCCAAGTCCTGATTTCATCATCCCATCTTTTTGCAGGGAGCTGTGCCACCCCCCCATGTGGTGGGCTATGCACCCCACCTCCCCTTTCTAATAATTCTAACCCCGGGGAGGTGGACCTTGGGGAGGGGACTCTGAATTTCCCCTTGTGGCACCCTAATAGCTGGCGTGTTCTGACGGGCACCCTGATAGCTGGAAGGGCCCCTGATAGAGGCCACCTCACACCTTGTTATTAATGTTGTCTCTTTGATGCCCCCAGGTCACTCTCATGTTCCTACTGCCCCAGGCAACCTCCTGGCATTCAGATTCAACCCCAATCCTTGTGGCACCTCTATTGTTGCAACCAGTTGGGGGGGGGACCAGATCCCTGCAGTAATTAGTAAGTAGGGGTAAGGGGCAACAGACTTCCTGGAAAACATAAACTGAACTTACAAACTTAAATGGGCAGACTGGGTGGGCCATAGGCCCTTATCTGCCGACACTGTCTATGTATCTATGTATCTATGTATGTAATACCCACAAGCATGCCAAATGTTTGGTGCAAGTCTGTGGCTGCAGCAACTCCTGGGTCTTTGGCGCAGGGATCCCCCCTTTTATAAAATTGGGTGCAGGATCCCTGATGCACCCTGAGCATAGCCCTACAGCACCGCAACTTGCATCGCTCTAAGGGTGCTTTGAAAATCGAGACCAATGATTTAAATTTCTTTTTTAACAGTGCACATTTTTTGTTTAAATGGTCTCTGAGCTGAACATGGATTATGTGTAGACATATCTGCAATTATGAAAGTGAATAGATTTTTTTTTCAAATAGAAATCAGCAATAATATAGAAAAATATTTTCTGTCTATCTGCAACAATTGCAAGTTATTTAAGGCTGTGATTCAATTGTCCTTTTGTCCCACTCATTGCTCACTTAGGTAGTGCAGCACATGCTTTACCACGTAAAAAATAAAAAAAATATTACAGGAAAAAATTATATTTTTGCTTTGTGAGACAAAAGTAGATTATTTATGTAGGTCATAGAAGTAGAACTTCATGTATTTAGTGTAGATGGTGGTATTTGATTTAAGCACTCAGTAAATGTCTAAATGTCCTAAAAATGTGTACGATTATGCTGATGTCAATATGGTAAGCAAGCACAGTCAGTCCCAGTTATCAAACAATAAGGCAAAAGCCACAAAGCCAGAGGAGGTAGAAGACCTGCAACCACCCATGACAGAGTGCATGTCTTTCATGTACCTTTCTCTCGTAAACAGCTAAACAACCCTGCAATACCGGCAACACAGGTTTTAATTGGGGCTGTGGTGGGATTTGTACCAAACCCCTTTTTCTTTAAAGCTGGCCCTTTATGACCTCAAAGCACTGGATGTTCAACTTGTTGGCTATCTCTCAGGGGGAGTGGGAGTGTTAAAAAGCAACACATGAGCCCAATAAAGGGGGAAGGGTGAACAAGCAAAAGGAGGATTTCTGTTTCAGTTGGATGGAGCCAGAGACTGATCTGCAAAAGTTTTTGTTATGCTGAATACAAGCTGTTTATTTTTCTGTTGCTGGAAAAGTAAAGCAGATTTCATTTGATTTAAATCAGTGCCCAAATTGTTCCTTCTGAGAGAGTTTCCCAGAGAATCTGCCTGGTTCACTACCATGTCACACATCATACTCCGACCAAGGTGAGTTACTGCTACAAATCCACATTTTGTATGGAACTATGTTATTACTGATTCATCTGCAAAGTAGCTCACATGTTTTTAATTAATTAATAAATATAAGACTTACAGTAATAATATAGTAAATCATGAACAACGCAATCCAAATTTTTCATATTCTGATATCCCATTTTTCCTGTTTTCTGTGCTGATACAGAGTGTTGTTGCAATAGACCTGCCACAAAAGATAATGTAATCTGATATACTATTATATATAGGAGAGGATAGTATAATTTAATTTAAAATGATATCAAATATTATAGCTATATCATCCCCATAGTGGCAGGGCTTGAGAGTGTGAGTCTCATTCTGCATATATCATCCTCCACTGCATTGATCATTACCTAGGAACCAGGACTGGGACAGTTCTTTTCTGCAGGTCTCTCCATTAAAGCCACTCCTTCAGCTCACTTTTCCTCCAGTCAAGTGGCTGCTGGCTGAAAGGGGCATTGCCTAGAAAAGCACACCAGCCCTTTGAATTCACTCACAAAGGATGCTATTCATTCACACAGTCCAAGATCATCAATTAGTCTGCGGGGGTAAAAAGGGTGAGTCACTTTCTATATTTAATGTCCTCCTTTCCACTGATCACTGCTTCCAAACCAGCACAGTTCTTGACCACATACCCCTCCACTGAAGGTTAACCACCTCACACACCTTCCAATCAGGCAGCTCTCTGCTGAAGGAGATTTGACTTAGAAAAGTGCAGCAGCCTTTGAATTTGGCTACAAAGGACACCACCCAACCACACAGTCCAACATTGCTCCTGGTGGAGCAAGATCAAAAGGGTCAGTCTATTTCTAAATTCAACATCCTACCCAGTTGCCACCTATGAGCAAAGACAGGACAGATCTTGACTGGTGGTCCCTCCACTGAAGCTACTCCTTCTTGTCACCCTCCCACTAATCGGATGGATGCGTACTAATATGGATGGGGCTCTCCTCCCTTCCAAAGGTTTTTGTTATATACTGTAGCTGGCCAGAGTACTGCAGGCCAGGATGCAAGGGCAGGGATAGGGGTACAAGGCCATCAGCATCTACTGACCCATTGATCTATCTGTTTAGTGAAAACCAACTATTCTCCTATGTTGGTCTTGTGTGTCTGGATGATGGGGAGCTCAAAAAATAAAACCTCCAAAAAAAGCTAAGGACAAAGAATCCCAGTGCAGACGCATTGAAGCAAGGGTTACCCCAAAAGACATTGACAATAAAGCCAAGTTTCAAAGAAATACAAACTCACACATAACCCCATAATGCAAAGCATCATGAGATATATATGCAAATCACCATGACCTTTTAGGCTGGTTCAGCTTAAAGCAGGAATGCATGGTGCAAAAGGGCCTCTCAAACAAATTGTAATTTACATGCATTTTAAAGTGGGTCTATGGTAAAATGTTCTGACGTCAGTAAATTCAGAATTTTGATCAGCATAGACCCAATCAGCCTCATGCCAAAAATGATATCTCTAAGTTATGTTGTTTAAAAGTTACAAGTCATTTTACAACCCTAAATGCACTGCCTGTTCAAAAAAGTTAGTTTAAGTGAAGAGCTGCTGATGATGTCATCTCCTGAATTCACAGTCAAGTCCTCCCTGTCAGTAGGCTTATAGGACCTGTTTCTCCAAAGTTTAAAGTGATTTATGGAAGTTCCCCAAATGCCTTTTTCACATAGTTAGAGATGAAGAAAATCTGCAAATCTCTTTCCTCGAAATATTTTGTGACTGCGAAATGCGACATTCCGCCAGTGAAATTATGAATTTTGCCCATGAAATGCAGGATTTTGCCTGTGAATGGTGGAATTTCACCACTGTTGGGTGAAATTCCACCACTCTAGGGCAAAATTCCACATTTCACTGATGAAATTCTCAATTTTGTCTGCTCACTTTCACATTTTGGACCTGCAAAATTCATCAGTGAAATGAATGAGTGCATTCTTGTAGTAACATGCTCATTCTTTGACAGCTCATAGGGCTGGCTGATCATGGCCTAGAGAGAAGGGCTGTGCCAGTCACCCGCTGGAGTTTGGGATGGAGGTGGGAGCGAGGTGCTGGGCCACCTGCTTGGGTGGGGGGCACTAGACCACCAGGGAATAAACTATTAATTCAGAGACTGGGGAATGGGGATGGGAAGGGGGGGTGAAAATCACTATCACTAGACCACCATGGAAAAACAGTTTGCTTTTTAAATACTACTATACAGGACTGAGATAGGGATGGGGGTTGTTACTGACTACTGGACATGTCAGGCAGGTGACCGGGTGGTGGGGAAAGACCACTAGCCTTCAGAACATTTGTCAGGCAGGTGATGTGGTGGGGGAAGGGACTGCTCACCACAGGGATATTTTTATTACAGGTCAGGTGGGTGACCAGGTGGGAGGTGAGACCACTAACCACCAAGGCTTTTCTCAGGCAGGTGATTGGGTGGGGGTAGGGACCACAAGCCAGCAGGACTTTGTCAATTAGGTCCTGGGCAGGTGATTGGGTGTGGGGAAGAACTGCTGGTCACTAGGGCAGGTACCATTTTTTTTTTTTATGACAACATTAAGTGGGTGGTGGGGGAAGGACTGCCACCCACCAGGGCTTTTTTTATCAATTGGATCGGGTGGCAATCGCAGACGGAATTTCCACAAAAGTTCAGATATAGATTTTTGAACTTTCCTGAAAGTGAATGTCAGACCTTCACTTAAATTCCACCTGCAGAAGTTTATTTTCACACACCTCTACTTCAGGTCATCAGCCTAATGCTTACCCCATTCCAAGAGTAAATAAGCTAAAATGGGTACAGAATAAGAGAATGGGGTGAGTGTTAGGGTTTGCAACCACAAAGCACACCCCTCACACCTGTTTCTGCATACAGGGCAGGGGTGGGATGTTAGGATTAGAAATGCAGGGTGAGGGTAGGGTCTTAGGATTGGTAACCCTAAAATGTAATTTCCCTACTTTTGACACTGGAAACTGAATGGTCCAGTAATGAAGTTTTCTGCAAAAAATGTTCCTGCTTTTTGAGAAAGTATAATCATAATGAACCTAATGATGCATTGACAATGTTTCTGCACTGAATTTCCTCACTTTTTGAGAAAATATAATCAAAAGCTTATATGCTTGTGGCTCCCAACCCTCCATGTTTTTTTAAAGAAATTGTAATTGTATCCTTATTTTTCTGTGGGAGCTCAGGGCCCTTTGGGCCATGCGCTCCCATCATGCCATACTCCTATGCATATTTGTGTGTGGGAGTGCTATCTATGCATCAGTCCCTTGTAGTATTCATATTTTTCTTTGGGAGCACAGGGCTCTCCAGGCCCTGTGCTGCCATCCATGCATCAGTCCTTAGTAGTATGTGTACCCAAAATCACAAATGTCATTATAACACTAACCAAAAACAGCTATTTCTAATCCTAACTCCAGAAAAAGTAATATTTAATGAGGAGCACATGTGACAGAAAGTATATCTCTGCACCCTGAACAATATCAGATATGTGCTCCACATTAACTCAGATAGACACATAACCTAATCCTAACCTAGTTCCCTAACAAGTAATATTTAATGGGGCACACATGACAGATGGTGTACCTTGGCACCCTGAACAATATCAGATATGTTTCCTCCTCTTAACTCCAACAGACATATAACTTAACCTGCACTTGAACCCGAACCCTAATGCTAACTCCAGAACAAGTAATAATTATTGGGGGACACACAAAACAGAAAGTGTACCTCAGCACCCTGAACAATATCACATACAGTATGTGCCCACAATTATCTCCAACAGATATATAACCTAACCCTAACCTAACTCTGCAACAAGTTATATTTTATGATGGGCACACACAACAGAAGGTGTACCTCAGCACCCTGAACAATATCAGATATGTGCCTCCCATTAATTCCAACAGATATATAAAACCGAACCCAAACCCGAACCTGTGTGAACACAAACAATTCCTATAGAATAACATAAGAACTTTCACAAGCCATACCTTGCTCAATATTTGGAGTTAACTGTAATACTGTATATAAAATAAAAGATCTCACTGAGTACTACAACATTAATGCATCATATTAAAGACAGTCATCTCAGTGTACCCACAGCACCCCAATATTTCTGTAAAAATTTAACATGGTGCCAAATGCAGAATTCAAGGCCATTCTTCAGCAATCTTCATGCACATGTGTGTCTGCCCTTGGGCAATAGACTCACTAAGTTACACACAACTAACTTGAAAATTGACAGCTATGCCCTAAAAAACACAAATCTGATTTTTACCCATAATTCCTAAACCACTGGGAGTTGAGTGTAAACCTAAATTGATGTTACTCTTTGGGGCATGCCCCATAGACTGGAGGGGTCAAAGGCCCCCTCCAACACTTTCCTGAATGTACGCATTTACCCTAACTATAACCATAACCATAACCATAGCACTTATACTAATTCCTACACTACCATGAGTTAAGTGTTAGTCAACATATACATTACTCTGTGCATCAAGCCAGGCAAGTTCCCCTCCTTAAGTTTTTCTGAATGTTCACATTTCCCTTAACCGTCCATAATTTTTTAAGATATTGTAATTGTATCCTTATTTCCCTGTGGAAGTGCAGGGCCCTGTGCTCCCATCACTCCAGACTCCTCTGCTTATTTGTATGTGGAAGTGCAGGGCCCTCTGGGCCCTGTGCTGCTATCCATCCATCAGTCCCTAGTAGTATCCGTATTTCTCTTTGGGAGTGTAAGGCCTTCCAGTCCCTGCATTGCCAACCATGCATTACTCCTTAACATTATCCGTATTTGTGTGTGGAAGCACAGGGTCCTCTGGGTCCTCCACTCTCATCCATGTATCACTCCAGGCCCTGTGCTCCTATGCATGAAGTGACAAAGAAGCGCTTGCATACACCTCACATTACAATATTATCCTATGGAAAATTAAGCAAAATGTAAAGCCACAAAACTCCAGAGCAAAGTACAGTAATATATTTTTATCAAACCAGCAAAAGGCAATCTGTGAGGCAAGCCCACAGTACCCTGAAAATATCAGAGCAAAATTGCAAGCCATTTCTTAACACCATAGTGAAAAAGAAATGGCTGTGCAAACCTCCTAGTACAATGTTATCCTATGGAAAATCAACAAAAATTCTAATCCGCAGAACTCCAAGACAAAGTAATATAGTTTCACCAACCCAGCAAAAGGCACATCTGGACAGCAGGCCCTTGTACCCTGAAAATTTCAGTCCAAAACTCCAGTTTCTTTGCTATGTGATGACAAAGAAACAATTATATAAAATTTGTTTTTTTTGCAAATTGTGATCAAAAACCTGTTTCGCAATCAAGAATCCTGTTTCAAGCCTCACATCTAAATTTTCCCTTAAGAAATAATGAGAAACTTTGAAATTTAAAAACTTTTGAATGGATTAATATTTTTTTTTCACCAAACCTTCAAAAGGCACATCTGTAACCCAAGACCTATATACTCTGAAAACTTCAGATGAAAATCCTAAGCCATTTTTGCACAGCAGTGTGACAAAGAATTTGTCAAAAATTGACATTTTCACATTTTATGCCACTCAGTATCTCCGCACCTTCATATCTGTCCAGAATGAAACTTGCCACATGAAGAGATTTTTCATCCCCAAAAGCGCATAAAATTTCATGTGAATTGGTCAAAGGAATGTGACGTTGTTAAAGTTCAAACTTTTGGGTTTAACATAGAAGTCACCATTGAACCCTAATATACAGGCACAACCATGCCTGTATAATAATGTAGGCAAGTAAAAAAGGTCTTGATGTAATGTTTGTTGTTTTTGTTGCCCCTCTGTAACTTTGCCCCCCAAACCGATTGCCATAAAATCATTAGGAGCCAGAGATCCTGACACCATCTGTCCGCTTTCCAAATTTCAAGTGAACTGGTTGAATGGGGACAAACATATTAAGGTACAAATTCTGGGGTTTAACATAAAGTGTTTACTCAGCCCTAACATTCAGGTCTACCATATCTGAATAATATATTTAAAATGCATTTTTACCTTATATGAAAAATACAGTATATGATTTTCATTTGTGGGCATCCAAGAATATTTGGGACCTGCTGTGATTGAAGCACAGTATGGCCAGATGTGTATGCTGAGAACTCCCTCACTACTGTCTATGTGATCAGTGACTTGAATGCCATGCCATCATTACTATCCAAGCCAGAGAAGAACATCACAGAAATACACTATCAGTGTTTGTAGCAGACAGTGGTGGATAGGATGAGTTAAAAAGAATGGGTAACATTTTTATTAGAAAGAAATGGTTTCCAGCACTCAGCTCCTAAATGTAGGCTGCTGGTTTGATGCTAGTTTCTGGAAATAGGATCAGTGAAACAGATGCTCTGCTCTGATGGCATTTATAACTACACAGATTTAAAACAAGCTGGTAATGCAATTTCATCTCCACCTTACCTTTCAGTAGGTTTAAATTTGTTCAATTGCTAAAGGTTGTTCAACTTTAAACAGATAACAGTTATTGACAGAAAAAGTTATAGTATATGGTTACGGCTTATTGTGTATGGAATTTGGTGGCTTTCAAAAAGTTGTTGTGCACGCCTAAAAGTTGTTGTGCATGTTCTATCATCAAAGTGCACCTGTGTCCCTACATATGCTGACTCTTGCATGACACCTGCTTTCACTTTCAAGACTTCAGCAGGCCATAGCCTACCTTCACAACTGTACTAGCAGTTTGCGATGCCCACACTGAGTGTGCTTCAGCCTGGCATTCCCCTGAGCATGGTAGCACTCAGAAGGCACAGCTACTCCTCCTCGCCTCACAAACACACTTGCTCTCTCTATACCAACATAACTGTTAAACTGCTACAAGAAAGTGAGAACCTGGTACTGCTTGGATTTTATCTTTTTAATACATGCAGTAAATTACAGCATCTACAGGCAGCCTTTACTCAGCACCATGAATCCTCTGCTTTCACTCCATCTCCCTCATTACTTACCTCTACAGAATCATACACTATAAAAATTAAAACATGGGTGACCATACACAACTTGCATTGTGTTTCCATCTTAGGGATGAAATAACAGCATGAACCTCTAGAGCCTCTTCTTGAGGTCCATGTGCTGTTATTTCTACCCCTCGATGGAAACACAGGCTTGTTGTGTATGGTCACCGGTACATGATGTTTTGTTAAGTAGCTGTGACAATGCAGAAATGGAACTGCTGCATATGGTGTGTGCACGTACTCTATATGATATTCTACACTGGGACTAAGCACTATGGAGTGCTAAAAAGTAATTGTGCAGCATCACGTTTTTGTCATAAACTGTATTCTGTTTGGAGTTGAAGAACAACCAGATTCTGGATTAATTTGAACCTACTGGAAAGCTATCGGTAGGACCGAAAATACAAAAACAGTTTGTTTCAATTCTGAGCAGTTACAAACACCATTGGAGAACAGCACTTTGCTTCACTGACATTTTCAGTACATAGATATTAGATCTGCAGCCACAAAATTCCAATATGACATTATTTCCTATCATCTATATCATAAGATATGAATTAATTTGCTGTTAAGTATGGAACGTTTATTTTTGGAAGTGAGTTCATGACATGTTCCTTGATTCCAGTTCAACACTGTAATAGCCACTGCCAACTTGATCTATCCTTCTAATACTGAAACTTTTTTTATAACATTTATCACTTTTATTTGATTGCTAAACTCTTACAGCATGTTGTATAAATTAATCTAGCATTACTCAGTCTGCATAGAAGATTCATCAGCTAAAACAGGCTAAACAGGTGCTAATCCCCGTACCTTTGTCAGATATATAACATAAAATAATGTCTGAAAGAGCTGCTCAAACTGTCATTTTCACAAGCATGTGCTTGTTCAAAGAAATTGACTATTTTTTTAAGAAGTAGTTTGTTTTAAACAAATGATATGTGAACTGCCATAACAAAAGGTGTGGAGCTTTCAACTAGTGCTGTCTTATCTAAATAGCAGATTCTGAATTAGATTATTTCAAAATTTATTAGGTATGGACTGATACCAACTGCAAAGTGTGATGGTCTTAGTGACTGTAGGGAAAGTGATGCAGTTTAAAATCATACTACTGGCGATATACTGTACCTTTGCCTTTTCAGCTGGGTTTTGTGTCATATTCAGTGCACTCCTGAACTAAACACATTTTTGGGGGGAAGTTAGTTTGTTAGCTCTCAGTACTGGTCTGAGCAATTGCACTAACACTTTAGAGTGTTTATATTAATAATAGATCCTGTGTAATTTTCTTCTCAAATACTTTACAGAACCCTATAAATGTAGTATCACAAGCAGTGTACTTGTTATATGTGATGCAAGCATTCTTTAGAGCCCTGACAAACTAGTAGCACAGGATCTTTGGCTTAGACTATTGTTATGTTCACTATTGTGCTTCCACAGAGTGAACATATTCATATAATAGTGGGTTTTGAGAGATGTGTCACTCTTGGTCCAATGCAGGGCAGTCTGCAAGGGTCTCAAAAGTGTCAGACCAATCATCAGCCCAGGCTGGTCATGACATTCTTCTTCTCTTGCTGGGTGTAAACTTAGTGTAGTTTGTAGGGCAATTCTTTCCTCTGATCTGCATAAAGTTGCCCAGCAAGCAAAGCTGATCAGTGTCATGATCAGCCTGTTGTGGTCCTCTCCCTCCAACTGAAAATACAATTCCTCCCACCCTCAGCCAAGAATCCCTCCCACCTCTCATTACTTCCCTCTTGCTTCTTAATTTTCTGACACCAGTGTGTCCAATCCCTGGTACCTGCTAGTATCTCACACTCTGCCTATTTTCACTGTGTGACACTGGGGAACCCATCCCCAGTGCCACCAAACATGACACCAACACTAGTGTGCCCAATTCCCAGTGTTAGCACCAGAAATAAATAAACTGTCCCTTGTAGTGTTTTTTTATTTTTTTTTAACTTTCTGTAACATACTGTCTGCCAAGAAACCTTCCCACCTCCCCATTGACCCTCCCAGCCCTGTCACCCAAGCATCCACTGGTACTCACCTTTGGCTTGAGGTGCCAGTTGGCAGTGTGTGGCACTTGTGGAGGGCCAGGATCATCCTGCCAGTCCATGGTGTTTTCTGCCTCCAGTTCCTCCCTATCCCCGAGTGCAATGATGCCAATGGCTGAGCTGCACACACTTCCACATGTGGCACATTGGGTGTCTACTTGGTCTCCACCCCCGACTTTTGGGATTGGTGTGCTAGGCTCCAGCTGCCACTAGGGGCCAGGCATGCACCGATCTCCAGTTCCACCCCTCCCCAGAAGAGGAGAGTTGTCCTCCAGATGCTCAATCCTCTCCCACCCTAGCCAACCCCCAGTGACCCACTCGCACCATGGACACAGGTCGTTGGTGTGGCAGGAGTTAAGGCATGATGCCTCAGCCCTCCACACCACTGGGCCAAAATTTACATCAGTTCTGATTTTCTAACATTGCTTTCTTCAAAAGCAGGACTGCCTGTGACAAAGTGGCTTGCGTCAGGACTGTATCAAAAAAATAGGTGCACCATGTTGCAATGGGGCCTGGATTAACAAAATGATGCACCATCCCCTTTTTTTGATTTTCAAAGGTGGAAGCTGTTGACACTGAGCCAAAGATGCATACCACAATTTGACCAGTCAGAGCTAGTCTAACTGACATTGAGCAAATAAAGGAGAGGGTGGATTATGTAGCAGGGTCATTATAGATTGGGAGGGCTTCAAGCCCAAGATTCAATGGGTGGAGTAACAACGTCACTCCCCCGTCGAGCTTAAAAGGTCACAACATCCTAGGCCTAGCCAGGATTGATTTTCGTTGTGGCCAGAGGTGCTGCTCCTTCTTGTTCTTCCTGCTCTGCTATTGTTTAAGGGTGCCTCCAGCTGCTAGATCCATCCTCCTCTCATGAGCTCTCCTTGCTGCTTTTCTCAGCTCCTCAGGTGATCCTTGTTCCCTCGCTTCTCCTCCTCTCCTTCTCCACATGCTTTCTGTCTACCTCCTCTGTTCCACACCACCCCGACCTGTTGCTCAGGCCGCTTGCTTCCTGGTGGCACTGCTCCGCTGTCCTCAGCTTTTTTCTGGCTCGCCTTAGTGGCTGTCTCACTCCTGCTTCCTCCCTCAATTCTGCAGCTCCTCCCTCACTCCAGATTTACCCGCTCACTTTCCTAAACCACCCCTCACTCTCCTTCCACTAGTATTTCCCTGTTTTCTCTGTTGTTGGCTCCTGTGTCCCTCCTTCTTTACGGGACCCCTGCCTCCTTTGCCAGCACTTCCGAGTCTCACACTTCTCCTGCCTGCTCATTCCCCCAACCTCTCTGTGCTCTTCAGGTGTTTCCCCGCCCACTTCGTCACATAATCTTCAGCTTCTGTGCCTCATGGGGGACGTCCTGTTTGGCTGTCTGCTGCCCTGCCTTCATTTGACCATGTTTGGACCATTTTTCACAGCTTCAGGATATGCAGCTGTAGTTGCTCCGTTTTGTTTTCCTTGCACTTTATTTGCAGTGTCTAGCCGTGCTGCCACTGTCTGCTGCCTCAACTATTGGATGGCATTTCTCCTGGTATTCATGACTTACAAACTGTTGCAGTTGTGTGGTCCAATGTCAGATCAGCTTTTCTATTGCAGTATGTGTCTGCTTCCTGGTAAGGATGAAGTCATTGCCTGTTATAGTTAAATCTGACTTGTTCTTCCTTTTACCAATTGAGTTTTCATTCTTGTTGTTTTCTCACTGTTAAGCTAGCCTTATATATTCAAGTGCAGAACCTCTTTGGGAACCCGGGAGGGGGCTTTCATCTTATGCTGCCTGTAAACCCAGCTCCCCATTTCATCAGTAACTTACGGTGTTATATCCTGAGCCACTCATGGCCTGCATTCCATATTTCAAACAGACTGGGAGTGCACCATTATTACATCACTCCAATTTTTCTCCTGCACACCCTCTGTGTCTCAGCCCTCCCTCATGGGTGCTAATTCCATGCCTCCTATACCATCTCATGGTCCATCTTGAATGAGGCTACCCTTTCTTTTCCCACCTTGTGAGGTATGTCTGATTGGTGCTGCCTCTTACCTTGCAGGGTGCACTGCCCCTGGATTGCTGGCCTCGGCCTGCTCACTGTCAGTGTTTTCATTTTGGGGTTTCTGCCTTACCAATACTCCTTCATCTCATAGCCTCCTGGGGTTCCTGCCTATATCTTCCGGCCCTCTAGGCTTTGATTAATTTGTGCTGTCATGTCTCATATTCACTACTTCCAGTGTTCACTATTATTACTCAAGCATACCTTCCCTGGTCCTTGGTCCCTCGACTCAACCTGCTCCTCCAACCATCCTATAGGTCTATTTCACCACATTGACTCCTCATGCTTCCACATGCCCTCATTCTGCTCCCCTCTCCTCAGCTCTCTTGACAAACTCCTGTGCTACCTCATCAACCTCAACATCAGGGTCTAATTCCCATCATGGCCTGCATTCAATATTTCTTTTGGACATAACTATCATTACTCGTGTGCCTGCATCATCAATCCACGGCCCTCATGCCACATGTATCAGGTTCCCAAATCCATCCATCATCAGCCATCAAGGATTCACTTCAGTCATGACTTCTATATCTCATCATGCCACAGTTTTACTATTAGCTTGCTCTATCATTCACTTCATTGGGCCATCTATGGCTGACTCCATCTGGCCTTCCATCGAACCTGGTATGCATGCCACCTCATCCAGTTCGCCCTTCTGTTGTTCTCATTCTGTATCACCTGGGTCCTATGCTACCCCATTGACCTCCCTCCGTCCTCTGTCCTTTCATACCTCACTTTCCTGTACCAGCCTCCAGGGCTTCAATCCATCATTGTACCTCATCCATTTCCTTATTTTACCTTCCTTGTCCTAGTGCTTTTTCTAGTAACAGCCATCATGGCTTAACTCCTCTCTTAGGTTCACTCCTCATCATACATCATCCAATTTTGCTCACTCTTTATCATACCTCATCCAGTTTTGCTCCTCAATCACTCAACCTGAGTTGCCTTTGGTTCCAGATCTACCTTCTTGGCCTCGGAGTCTACCTCATTTTGAGAAGCCTACTGCCTTTTACTTCCTTTGTACAAGTTTATTTTCAAGTTCATTAATGTCTCCTCCTCTTCCAATTCTGTATCAGCCATCCAGGATGCATTCCACTTGTGGCCTGCTATCAATATTTCTTTTTGGGCATACCTATCATGACTCCTATGCCACCTTATCAACATGCGGCCATCCTGCTGCACGAATCGAGTTCATAACTCCAGCCATTATTCACTCAGCCTTATCTCAAGGTTCATCTATTTACATTGCTTACTCAAGCATTCTTATCATTGACTCCTATGCTACCTCTTCAACTACACCCTCATAGTCTAATCGTTCAAAGTCTAATCGGTTACATCGCATAATCAAGCATGCCTCTTCAACCTCAGTATCTGCTCACTCGCATCGCTCAAACAAGCCGGTCTGAATTGACATAGGTCTTCTCATCAGCACATCTGGAATCTTCTTGTGCACACATCTGGATACCCCTTGCTTCTCTGACTTCTTCATGGATTTACTCCCTCCCATTGACAAAGAAAGTATTCATTGTTGCCTCATATTCCTTCTTTGATCTGCGTGCAGCCTCTTGTTCCTTTTTCGATCTGTGCTCTCTTTTGGGGATTTTCCCTATTCCATCATCATCCTCCCTACTCGTATTCCTCTCATTACTTAACCCTTCTTTTTAACAACATACATCCTCAAATCAAACGTCATCAGTCTGGAGGAAAGGCAACCTAGGCTTGGATCCCCAGAGGTTTCCTCCTCAAAGGGCGTTTTTCCTCTCCTCTGTGCCAATTGTCATAATATTAGTCAGAGTTAGTGCTTTCTTCACATTAGTTAGTTAGGTTCCACTGTTGGATGGAGGTGGATGGTAGCCTCAGCTTTCCCCTCTCTCCTTAGGAAGTTAGCCCTCTTCTTCATAGAATTCATTCATCATCCTCGCCTCTTTGAAGCTTGACATCTTTGGGTATTCTTTTTGGGCTTCTTCCTAACCTACCTTTAGCTGACGCATTCATTCCTGACACTTGTAGGGGTGGAATCCTCCTCTAGGGCTCCAAGCGTCATGCCCCTACAGGGTGGTATATCCCACAGATAGAGAGGTGGAAAATCACAAACCAAATCAAGTTACACAAGCATCATCTCATATTATCTCATCCAGTTGCATAAGCACACCAAACCAATATTCTTCAGCAAGACTAGTATAGAGTGCTTTGGGGCTTAAGATACCATTATCTTGGCCATTTTTTCTGCCACATTTTTTTACTCCACTTGAGTCATTCTCGCCAGATGCATCATTTTTTGATGCAATCTCACCTCATTCCTCATCTTTTGATGCAGCTTTCATCATGCTTGCTCCATGCATCACTTGTCTTTTTGACTCAGACTGAGCCATTCTCACCCCCTGCATCATCTTTTTTCTTAGCTTTAGTTATTGTCGCCCCATGGATTTGTGACTTAGTTTGTGTCATTCTCTCCTAATGCATTATATTTTTGACTCAGTAGACCTCTTGCATCATTTTGGTAGACTTTGCCCCCAGAGAACATTATTCTTGCAAAATACATCACACAGTATTTGGAGCACCTAGATTTGATGCAAGATAGTTGTTTAACACACCTTGCTTTGGTCTAAGGGCCTTTTGGAAATCTGGTCCCCATTGCTTGTACCTGCAATAAAGAAAACTATCCCTCATAGTTTTTTTATACACACTTTAAAAACGAAAAACATCTATTGATGTCTTTTGCTGCTGTCCAGGGTCAAACACTCCCACCACCCTTAGATTACTTCTGACCTCATTGCATTGTGCAAATTCCAGGACCAAGACAGGGCACGTTACAAGTCCTTCCTATCCTTGTCAGACCTCTTAACCCACAGACCACTCAGAAATTCCTGCACAAAGGCACCGCAAAGGTCCAATATTTCAAGTAAAACCTACAGTCTAACCAAAACTTCCCCTCAAATGTTTGGACGGTTGTAAGGTAATGCATATGGAGCACAGAAACTCAGGGGTAGTTTACCACCTGGGGGGGAGGAAACTGCAAACTCAAAGCAGGAACAGGACCTGGTGGTTGACATCTCGGATTATCTAAAAGATATAAAAATAATGTGACAAGACATCAGGGAAGGCAGGCAGGATGCTGAGCTGCATAGGTAGGGGAATCACCAGCAGAAGAAATGAGGTAATAATCCAACTGTATAAATCATTAGTGAGGCCTCAACATGTGTACTGGACCCAGTTTTGGAGATCCCATCTTCAAAAGGACATAAACAGGGTAGATGTGGTAAAGAGTAGGGAAACCAAAATTGTGAGAGGCCTGCATGATAAATCTTATGAGGAAAAGGTGAGGGAGTTAAATATGTATTCACTGGAGGACAGGAGGGCGATGGGGGACATGACTGAAATTTTTAAATACATCATGGGGAAAAACAGAGTACAGGATGATACCATCTTACAAACAAAAAAATGCTCATGGACTAGGGGGCACAATATGAAGATGGAGGGATGGAGGTTCAGAGGTAATATGAGGAAGTACTTTTTCACAGAAAGGGTAGTGGACAAATGCAGCAGTCTGCTGGCAAATGTGGTGGAGGCATACATGGTTACAGGTTTCAAGAAAGCTTGTGACAGGCACAAAAGGAGCTTTAAAAAACAAGGGGAGGGAATGGAGAGCTGATTAAGATTTGCTCACTCCAAACCAGGGAAACAGGATGGACACGGTGGGCCTATGAGCCCTTATCTGACAACCACTTCTATGTTTCTATGTTTCTAGCCACTCTCTGTTCAATCCCCCAGCCCAGTCCACCACCCCATCCTCCTGGTGAAAGGTGCACTGGTCTCTGGCCTCCCTCCCATTGCTGCTTATTTCAACAGTTTCTTTATCACTTGGGCACTGCCCTCAACTCCTTCTCCTGATTGATCCCCCCTGCTGACCTGTTACCATTTCCCCCATTTCCACCCAGGATATCTGTTGACCTTATGTCTCTCAACCCTTCTAGGTCCATCTGGCCTGTTAGCATAGTGGTAGCACTACCACTTGCGGCATTGATGACCCTTGTTCAGAAATGAGCATGGAGCGTCAGATGGTCAGCCAAGGGGAGGTAGAATGAGCATCCCAAAGACAGTTTTTATTCTGTGGGGGGGTTGTAGCATTCCAGTGACACCCCATTGATCACCAAGTTGTGGGTGGAGGCAACTGCAGATATCTCTGGGTCAGGTGTGGGAGCATGCATGACCCATGCTGACATCATTGCACGTCCACATCTCCTGGGGGAACTGAAGGGTAAAATAATCATAGGCCAGCAGCACAATGTAGCCCCTGTGTCTCTATGTGAATGATGCCACAAGGGTAAGCCTCAGCTGGGGCCTCAGGAGAATCTTGGTCTTTTCCCCTCTGGACAGCCCTGTCACAAGGGGCAAGCTGACGGCCTCCGAAACTGCAGCCTGGATGGGATGCTGGGTGGGGGGATCCAGGCACCAATAAAGGGGTTATATCCCTGCCCATAGCCTGAGAGGCATAAAGAAAGTTGAAAACCAAAACCCTTCTATGTCCAACCCATCTTCTATGTATCTTGGTGCCAGCCAGTGCCTCCCAGCTCGCTCACCTCTGAAACCTTTCCTTCTCCTTCAGTGCTGTCCCTCAGGCCTGAAAAACTGCTAAGTTTCTGCATCTGCACAAAGGGGGTGTCACCTCTTCCCCTGGCATCTTTCAGCAACTTTCACTCCTCCCCTCTCTTTCAAAGGTCCAGGAGAGTATTGTAGATTCCAGGATTGCTGATTTCCTCTACTCCTCTAATTTCCTCTCCCCTTTCCAGTCTGTCTTTAGGAAAAAAAACACTCTACTGTCTCCTTCCTGCTGTATGTAATTGACTTTAACCTCACCGGGATGGATAAGGGACATATTACCACTGCTGTATTCATTGAGCTGGCCAAAGCTTTTGACATGGTGTCCACCTGCTCCTCCTGAACAAGCTGAACTCTGCTGGCCTATCAGCATCGACTGTGGAGTGGTTCCATTCATACTTCAAGGGCCATCAATAAACTGTTCAAGTTAGTGGCATCCAGTCCCCCCTTCCTTCCTATCAGGGGATCCTCAGGGCTACATCCTGGGTCCAATCCTATTCTCTATCTTTCTAAACATCCTCACTTCAGTCTGTGCTTCTTTGCATATCCACATATATGTGTATGATTCAGACATCTACACCTTTGGCCCATTGGAAGTTAAAGAAACACAGAAACATGGAAATTGATGGCATTTAAGGACTGCAAGGCCCATCCAGACTGCCCATTTTCTCTACTGCAAAAGCTGCAAACCATACTTGACCTCTGGCTTTACCTTCATGTTCCTATCGCTAGGGTTCACCAATGCCTGTCCCATGCATTTTTTAATTCTCCCACTGTGTTTTCCCCCACCACCTCCAGTAGGAGTCTATTCCATGCATCCACCACCCTTTCCATGAAGAAATACTTCCTCACTTTACCCCTTAGTCTACCTACTTCCAACCTCATATCATACCCCTCGTTCCTGAACATCTGCTTTTCTGAAAGATACTACCCTCCGGTACCCTATTTATGCCATTTAGATATTTGTAGATTTCTATCATATCTCCACTTTCTCTCCTCTCCTCCAGCATATACATACTAAGGTCTCTCAGTTTCTCCTCATATGACTTTTGGTGCAGGCCCTGCATCATCTTTGTTGCCTTTCTTTGAACTGCCTCCACACTGTCTATGTCTTTACCAAGATACGGCCTACAGAACTGGACACAGTACTCCAAATGAGGCTTCACCAATGATCTGTACAGTGGCATCACTATCTTTTTTCTTCTGCTGGAGATACCTCTCCCTATGCACCCCAGCATCCAAATGGCTCTCCCCACAGTCTTGGCACATTGTTTGACCGTCTTTAGATCATCAGATATGATTACCCCCAAATCCCTTTCCTGTTTAATGACCGCCAGTATCTTTGCCCCATCATGTAATGCTCCCCTGCGTTCTTGCACCCCAAATGCATGATTTTGCACTTTTTCTAATTGAATCTCAGCTGCCACACTCTAAACCATTCCTTCAGTTTACCTAGATCACTCCTCATTTTTCCACATTTCCAGGACTGCCCACCCTGTTGCAAAGAGGCACACCTTGACTTCCAGCCCCTCCACAAAGTCACTTATGAAGACATTAAAAAGGATTGGCCCCAGAACTGATCCCTGTGGCACCCTGATGGTCACCCTCCTTTCCTCAGATTGAGCTCTATTTACCACCACTCTCTGTCTTCCATTACTCAATTCCAAACCCAGTTTACCACCTTGTGACCCACTCCCAGGCTGCCCAGCTTGTTCATAAGTCTTCTATGTGGAAAAGTATTGAAGGCCTTACTGAAATCCAGGTAGGGACACATCCACTGCTCCCCTCTGATCCAATTCCCTATTCACCCAGTCAAAGAAATCAATTAGATTTGTTTGGCATGACCTTCCTGCTGTGAATCCATGCTGTCTCAGATCCAGTGCTCTGCTGGGTTCAAGGTGTTCCACAATCTTTTCTTTACGTAGTGATTCCATAATTTTCCTCACTATTTAGGTGAGGCTGACTTGTCTATAGTTTCCAGAGGGACTAAATCTGCCATTCTCTAGTCCTCTGTAACCAATCCTGTATCGAGTGATTCATTGAACAGGGCTGCCAGTGGTGCTTCCAGCATCTCCCATAGTTCCCTTAATATTCTATAATGTATCTATCCAGTCCAATTGCCTTGTCCACTTTCAGTTTTCTGAGTTCTTTATGGACTCGTTCTTCTGTAAATAGACTGGTGTCTATCTCCTTCCCATACTTGCTCATGTTGCCTAACTGTGGTCCCTCACTTTCTTCATCTTCTGTCAATACAGCACAAAATATTTGTTTAGTATTGATGCTTTTTCCAGGACCCCTTAAACACACTCCCCTTCCCCACTTTAAGCCTTATAATCCCACTCCTGTTTTTTCTCCTTTCTCTAATGTACCTACAAAAGTCTTGTCCCTTGTTTTACCTCCTGTGCTATTTTGTCCTCCATTTGCTCCTTTGTGCTCCTGACTGATTTCCCTGCCTCCTCTCTGTTTATACAGATACACTACCTTATCCTCCTCTTCCTTCTGTGTCTCCATGTATTTCCTGAAAGCCATCTTTTTCACCCTTATCTTCCCAGACACTTCCTTTGAGAACCATAGTGGTTTTCTCTTTCTCTTTCCCTTTACTTGCCTAATGTAAAGGTATGCTGCCTGCACTATGGCTCCTCTTAGATGGGCCCACTATTTCTCAACTCCCCCTATTTGTTCTTCCATGCCAAGGCATTCTTGAGACATATCTCCATTTAGTAAATTCCACCCTTATGAAATCCAGGACCCTCGCCTTTGTGTGGCTTGACTCTGCCACTGTACTCATACTGAACCAGATGGTACAATGATCACTGGACTCCAGGTGTCCCTGCCACCCCTCCACCACTTACGCCCCAATTCTGCCCCGTTGGTGAGTACCGGGTGTACAATTACCCTCCCTGGTGGGCTCTAGCACTAGCTGACTGAGGCCTGCCCCTTGTATGGAGTACAGGATATCCCTGCTCCTGACAGAAGCGGCAGCTGGGATGCTCCATTCCACATCTGGCAGATTGAAATCACCTACCAGCAGCACCTCCCCTTTAGCTGCCATCATGTGGATGAATTCCACTAGAACCCTGTCCACCTCCTCCACCTGTGCTATAGGTCTGTGTATCACGCTTGTGAATAGCTGTGCCATTGCCTGTCTCAAGGGTGAGCCACAGTACCTCCACCCCATCCTGCTTTTCCTGTATCTCAGTTGCTTTAATACCCTCCCTGACTTAAAGCACCAACCCCTTCCCTTTTTACCCTTCCTGTCTTTTCTAAACAGAGTATAACCTGGTATTGCTACACCCAGTCATGGTTTCCAGTATACTACATCTCAGTAATAGCTACAATGTCCAGGTCAGCCTCCATCATCTAGGCCACCAGGTCTGTGATTTAATTTCCTTGGCTGTGGGCATTAGTATACAGTACATGGCCTTCCATGTTTTATCATTTCTCCTTTTATCATCCCCCCTTTTTCCTTTTTGCCTACTCCATTTGTCCTTCCTGTTTTTATTTATTTATTTATTTAAGCGTTTTACCAGGAAAGCATGCTGAGTGGTGTAGTGCTCAATTCCAGATGTGTTTTTAACCCTTTTCCTCCTGTCTTCCACTGTCCTTCCCTTTATTACTTTAGTTACCTCTGGCGATAGCATAACTTTATGGTCCTCCATGCTGACTGCACCATCCTGTGGGGATGGGCAGTTTGATTCACCCTGATTCCTTCCACCTTCCCCCAGCCAGTTTAAATGCTTGCCAATGAAGCATGTAAACCATTCACTGAAAACAACGGTCCCCTCCCTGGACGGATGTAGGCCATTGCCCTTGTACAAGTCCACATTCTTCTAGGTGGGTCCCCAGTCCTGAAAGAAGCCAAAACCATTCTCTCTGCACCAGTTCTCCAGCCAATCATTGATGTCCCTGGTGTATCAGTTCCTAGCCTCCCCCTTGCCATGGACAGGCAGCACCTCTGAGAATGTCACATACCTTGCTACCTGCCCAAGGCCCCCTCCCCAAATCCCTGAACTCCTCCTGCACCCTTTCTATCCCTGCCTCATTCCTAGCCAGGTCATTTGCCCCCAGATGGACAAGGTCATCAAGTTCCCCCCTCCTTGCTACTGCCCTATAGCAATTCTCTGGATCCTCCTGAGTGTATTCCCCCTCATACATGACACCAACGAGAATATGCTCCTGTAGGCAAAATTGACACTTCTGTCGACAGGTCACTGTGATGGTGTGCCCAAGACAGGGGCATGCTGTCTCCCTGTCCTGCACCCACACCCCAAGTTAACACCAACTGGAGTTAATCCTTTAGTCGGGGGTGCGGTGGGCAAGGCCCCCCACCATGGAGGGTTCAGGAGGCGAAGGCCATCCAATAGAAAAACAGGACTGGAAGTCTGCAAGGAATCATGCTGACTGTGATTTGTGGTTGACATGATTCCTGTCACTGTAACACCGGTTGACATTAGAGATGGCGAACCGGTGTAGTAGAGCCTTCTCCCCATCCCTCCATATTGTGCTTCCCAGTAGATACTTTACCTCCCTTTCCTCCACTGAACCTGTCCCCAAATCCAATTCAGGTGACTATGTAGTCCCCCAATAGGAGACGCTTCCTCATCATTTGGGATCCTCTACCACCCACCTGTGAGGCTGTCTTGTGGACAACCCACTCATCCCCCTTGGTTGCACCTTTGGGTGACACTGTGGGATCCTCCCGCTCCTCCAAAACTGCATAGCAGTTCTTCAGTTGTACCGGGTGGGGGATGAGCTTTTGATTCACTCACCTCACCCTCCCAGAGCCCACTGTAGTCCACCTATTCCTTTTGCTGGTCCACCTTTGAGGTAGTGGGTGTAGACTTGATGGCCCATGGGTGGGGAAAGAGATTCTCTGAAAACTAGTCAACTCGGCCTGGAGGCTGGCAAACTCTGTCCTCAGCCCAGAGAAGTGCCTGCAGATGGGGCAGCACTGCAGTTCAGAGAAAGTCCTTCTGAAGTCTGCTGCTCCACATCCATTGCACTGCACCACTCCCAATATGATCCCTTTCTGCTCTGTTTCTGTCTTCCCTGATTGTTGCTAGAGAATCTCCCATCTCCTTAATAGCGTAACCCTTTTCCATGTAACTATTTAGCAGGAATCACTAATGTACCTAATGTTGTGCTTCAAAAAGAATTGCACAACATGTTATGCTGTTTCTAAGTCAACCAGCATAGGGTCAACACCAAGAAAACTGTGTCTATGAGCAGAAAACGGTATCTATGACCTTTGGCAGCAGCTAGAAATTAGCTAGGCTCTCGCCATGCCCTGTTTTCTCTACCCTAGATGGCACTCCCCTGCAGGCTGTCCCTGCATTTAAGTAACTAGGTGCGTGCCTGAATAGCATGCTCAACTTCTATACCCACATTGATGCCATTAATGCCAAACTTCACCATAGACTCAGTGCCTTGTACTGCAACTTGGACTACCTCTCCTCCAAGGTTAGATGGAAGCTGGTTACCAAAATTGTTCTCCTTGTCTTCGATTATGCAGATGTGGTCTGTGACATTGTCCCCTCCTCTTCCCCTGCCAGATTGAACACCCTCTGTCATGCCTTCTGTCACTTCACCACCAAGTCTCCTCTTCATACTCATCACTGCTCCCTCTACTCCTCCCTTTCAATCTTTCATCTAGCTTCACATCTCCGGTTCCACTCTGCCACCTTTATCACTAAATTCTGATTTGTGTCCCTCGTCTCCTACGATTCATCAGTCCTTTCCCCTATCCTATCCTCTATTACTCACTGTGCTCTAGGGATTCCTATACCTTCTCCATTCCCCACCTCATTCCTGGGCTGGGCAAAAAGCTTTATCTTACCATGTCCCATCACTTTGGAACCTGCTGCCCTCCTGCCTCTGACTCTCCCTCTCACAGCCTGCCTTTAGACACCTGGTAAGGCTTACTCCTTCTCCCCTTGCATCTGTCACTCCCCCTCTTGACCCCTCCTGCCTTCTTTCTTCTACTTCTGCTCCCCCGCTCCACACACTTAGGTCTCCCTATACTGGGGATAACGATGATCTCATTCTTGGCCTCTTCTTCATATCCAAAGCACTGTTGATCCCTCCTAACATGCATTTGCAGCATTCATGCACATTTTTATGTTATTCTTTTGTGGATCTCAGTTTGTCTCATCACATCCTGTACCCTTTTTACTGATTTGTTTATTGTAGTTAGCATATTTGGTTGTCTGTAATTTTTAGTTTTCTGTATCTATTCCATATGCCCCTCCCCCCAGGTGGTACCTGGAAACAAGCCTCAGCTCAGTGTGCCTTTCCCAGTTACCAATTTTAAAATAAATAAATAAATAAATAAATAAAAATAAATGTGGGATCCCATTAAAAATTAGATGTTGTCTCCCAACTGGCCTATCTTGGGAAAACACAATCTAAAAATGTATAAAAACAGGACACCACTTAGAATTAAATACTGCATCTCATCTGATCTGTCCCGGGCAAATTAATAGTAAAAACATGTACAAGAAAGGCCTGGTACAACAGGAATGCAAGTGGCAAACATTCAGCATTGAAAAATGAGTGTTCCTGTTAGTTACAATATAGTACAGAGACCTTGTTACCTAGGATACAGAAACATGCAAACATAGAAACATAAAAAATGTTGGCAGATGAGGACCTGCCCAGTCTGCCTATTTCTCCCTACCTACAGTATCACCGCAGACCCTACTTGATCCCTAGCTCTTTCTCCCTCCCCCTAATCCTTTCTATTAAGATTCCCTAATGCTTATCCCATGTGTTCTTGAACCCCACCACTGTTTTTGCCCCCACTACCTTGGCTGGTAGGCTGTTCCAGGAATCTTCCACTCCTTCTGTGAAGATATACTTCCTCACATCTCTCTCTTGAATATACCCCCATCCAGATTTGGAAAATAGTCCCTTGTTCTTGAGGACCTTCTTTCTGAAAATACTTTCCTCCTGTACCTTATTTACCCCAGTAAGGTATTTAAAGGTCTCTATCATATCCCCCTTCATCTCTTCCAAGGAGTACATATGGAGTTCCAGTAGTCTCACCTCATAGGGCTTTTGATGCAGACCCCTCACAATTTTCATTGCTCTCTGTTGGACCGCTTCCACTCTGTATATGTCCTTCCAAAGATACTGTATGGCCTCTAGAACTGTACACAATATTCTAGGTGAGGTCTTACCATGGTAACCTATACAGAGGCAACACCACCTCCCTCCTTCAGTTGGTTATAACTTTTTTATACAGCCAAGCATCCCATTAGCCCTCCCTACTGCCTTGCTGTCCTGTCTGACCACCTTAATGTCATCATATGATTACCCCCAAGGTCTCTCTCCTGCTTATTGGTCACCAATAACACTACACCCCTTTTGTATTCTGCTTCTGGGTTTCGGTGCTCCAAGTGCATTATTTTGCATTTTTCACATTGAAACCCAGCCGCCATACCATTGACCAGTGCTCAAGTTTTCTCACATCTCTTCTCATTCCTTTCCACCCCATTGCATATGTTGGTGGCATCTGCAAAGAGGTAGACCTCTCCTCCAGCTGCTCTGCAATGTCACTTATAATGACCTTTCAAATAAGGTGTCAAAAATTCAATAGCTGTAGAAGAAAATGTTACTTCTTACAAAGGGTAGTAAATCCCTAGAACTCCCTCATTACTGAAGTAATTGTTAGCAAAAGCAAACCCATTTTTAAAAAAAAACTGGATAATTGGATCCTGGCAAATACCAGCATACATTATTATGAGTAATGAGATAGGAGCTCTATATGGGCCTTTGCCTAATAATCCTGTTTTCACCTCGGTATGAACCCCAGTATGAAGACATTAAAGAAGACTGTGCCAGCACTGATTCCTGAGGCATCCCAGTGGTCACACTCCCCTCCTCCGAGTGAACTCCATTCACCACCACCCACTGCTGCCTTCCTCCTAACCAATTTCTTACCCAGTTTACCACCTTTGAACCTGCCCCAAGCTTCCCATTTCACTTACTAGTCTTCTGTATGGAATGGTGTTGAAAGCCTTTCTGGAATCTAGGTAGACTACATCCTCAGCTCCTCCCTCATCAAATTCCTTTGTTAATCAATCAAAGAAATCTATTGGATTGGTTTTACAAGATCTCTCCTCATGAATCCATGCTGCCTCAGGTCTTGTAACCCACTGGATCCAAGATATTCCACTATCTTCTCCTTCTGCAGTGATTCCATTAACTTTCCCACTACCAATGCCAGGCTGACTGGCCTACAATTGTCATCCTTCTCCCAGCTACCACTTTTCTGAAATGGGACTACATTTGCCCTCCTCCAGTGCTCCTGAACCACTTATGTTTCCAGTGAGCTGTTAAATAGGAGTGTAAGAAGCACAGCAAGTACCTCCCTGAGATCCCACAATACTCTAGGATGTACCCTGTGTGGTCCTATTGCTTTGTCCTCTTTCATATTAGCATGTCCATTTAAGGCGCTCTCCTCTGAAAATGGACTAGTGCTGACCTCCCTCCCTTTAGACCTTGTGTTACTCTTTTGTGGCCCTTCCCCTTCTCCTTCAACTGTTAACAGTAAACAAAAGTATTTGTTCAGGATGTCTGCCTTTTCCTTGTGACCCTCTCCACATCCTCTCTCCCTACCTTTTGAACCTTACAATCCCTCTTCAGTTTATGCCTTCAAGCTCCTTACTGTTTTATTGTTTTACTTGCTTCTCTCTGTTTCTCCTGATACATCTCCCTATCCTCCTCCCTCTGCATCTCCTTATATCTTCTGAATGCAACCCTTTCAGCCTTTATTTTTTCAGCCTCCTCTTTTGAGAACCATAGTGGTCTCTTTTACCTCTTACTCATTTGCTTGATGCAGAGGTTTGTAACCTTCACTATGCCCCCTTTTAGCTTCACTCACTGTTCCCCCACTGCACTCAGGTCATCACCCCCAGCCAGGTCATCCCTAAGATAGTAAACCAGTTTTTTGAAAACAAATCTGCCCTCCTGAAGACCAGGACTAGAGATGCAGTGATGTTTTACTACTAATGTAAAGTTCAGGCGAAGTCAGCAACTTCGAATCTGCAGATAAGTACACAAAGTTTTTAGTAAAAGGTTGAAATTCACCTTTAATTAACTTCATGTTGCTAACTTTGCCTTAATTTTAGGTTGCATTTCAGGAAGGCGAAGTTTGCGAAAAACAGCACACAGACCACATGTCTGACAGTCTGCAGTTCATATGGTGCATGCTGTCTAATGACATGAAGGTTGCTACCACCACAGTATGACTTATTACCAGGGGCACTGGGAATTTGCGGGCGTGAAATTTGCGCTATTTCCGCGATTTGAGGCTTGCTCCGCGACCCACCCGTGACTTTAGCCATTCGGACAATTCCCCCTGCAACCCATGTTCGGATGGCTCCAATAATTCCCCCAAATGACTTAATTCAATGTTTTCGGCGTTCGTTTCAAACAAAGGACAGTCACTTCCGCATCTGTGACATGTGACTGATGATGATGATGACGTTAACAGGGGGCAGGACACTTGTTCTCTTTCCTGCTAAGTTAAATTGGCGCTTTTTTTATTAATCCTGCTTCCACTCAGGTCCTTCTCCTTGCGATATAGTGTGCAAATGCATCTAGAGGAGACGCGAGATTAGAGGAGGAGGAAAAAAAACGAACTGTGCTGCCCGACCAACCAACCGACCGACCAACCGACCGAACGCCCGCCCGCCTGCCTGCCTGCCTGCCTGCCTGTTCGTTCGCTGGCTGGCCCGGCTGCCCACTGCTGGAATTTTCATTTCGATCCTGAAACAGTAGCCAGCACCAAACGGAGCAAACACAGCAAGCAGCAGAGCTGTAAATCACTTCAGTGGAGAGCCTACTGCTAGTTCCTGCTTCTGTCCTTCCTTGTAAGTACAATAATTAAATGATTATTTATTGTGGGGTGCAAGAAACATACAACTAAATGCATAGAGGGAAGGAGAGAAGATGGGGCAGATAGAAGGCAGTTGCAACTGGGGCTGTGGGGTTCAAACTGAAGTCTTCTGGTCTGTATTGTTTGTATCATTTGTGTGTGTGTGTGTGTGTGTGTGTGTGTGTGTGTGTGTATATAACAAGATGAACATATTTGAGGTTTACTTTGAAGGACAGGGGAAGGCACAGGTTCAGTGTGTGTGTGTGTGTGTGTGTAACATTTTTCTTTCTAACTGTATAACATGTATTGTTTTGGTATCTTTTCAATGTTGGGCAGAAGGGCAGATGGCAGACTGGCCCACATGCTGAAAAAAAAAACTGTTCTGGCCTCGGGTGATGGTGGGCATGGGACGGACGTGCAGGCTGGCCGAGAACAATTTTTTTCTGCATGTGTACCCATCCGCCAGGTCCGTGCCAAGCTCCAGTTGCTCGTTGTTGATGGTCGGTGGAGGGTCGGGCCGGGCGGACTGGCCCACATGCTGAAAAAAAACTGTTCTGGCCTCGGGTGATGGTGGGCATGGGGGACGGACGTGCAGAGCTGGCCCAGGCAATTTTTCTGCATGTGCCGGTCTGCCAGGTCGTGCCACGCTCAATCGCTTGTTGTTGATGGTCGGTGGAGGGTCGGGCCTGGCGGACTGGCCCACATGCTGAAAAAAAAAAATGTTCTGGCCTCGGGTGATGGTGGGCATGGGACGGACGTGCAGGCTGGCCCAGAACAATTTTTTTCTGCATGTGTACCAGTCCGCCAGGTCCATGCCAAGCTCCAGTCACTTGTTGTTGATGGTCGGTGGAGGGTCGGGCCTGGCGGACTGGCCCACATGCTGAAAAAGAAAAATGTTCTGGCCTCGGGTGATGGTGGGCATGGGACAGACCTGCAGGCTGGCCCAGAGCAATTTTTTTCTGCTGTTTCATGTAGTCCATCATTGATAGGCGGGACGGACCCCACAGACTGGTACACATGTTGGAAAACAAACTGTTCTGTGCCTCTTGTCTTGCCTCTACTTCCTTCCCTTCCCTTCCTCTATCTATCCATCAGCAGTGGCCAGAAGAATTTGTTTTCCAACATGTATACCAGTCTGTGGGGACAGTCCTGACCATCAACGACAGATTTCTTGGTGTAGGATAGAAGGTATGTACCTATTGTGGAAGTGTTAAATAAAACAACATACTAAGCTTTCGTGTGTGTGTGTATATATTTTTATTTAATTTGAATACAAAGGGAGAGCAATACACTAATTATTACACAATTTCATAGATAGATATATACATAAAAATGTAGTAGTATTCAAACATTAAAAATTCGTCCTAAAAAAAATCATCATTGTACATTTCAGTCGAGTTCATAAGCATGTCTCTACAAGCAAAGCATCCACGGTTCTCAGGAAGAAGCCAAAGCACGCCATGTTTCATATTGTATCCAGGCCAAGGATCGTGTAAAGATGTATCCAGAAGATCTTTATGAGGATGGAGGCCACTTGTTCTGCCAATTTTGCTGCCACACGATCGACTTTCTCCGAAGCATACCATTGACATCCATATGAAGTCACAGAGACACCTGGACCGGAAGCAGAAATAAAGAAAGAAACAAAGGTAAAAGCACTGTTCTATTCCTTTATTAATTTTGTGTTTATTGCTTTTCCTGTTTTCCCAGCCCACTCACTCATACTTGGTGGAGGATGAACTGCGGGACACCCTCTACTAAGCTGTCCCTATACCCAGAGTCTTGTCCATTCTCACCCCCAAGCTCAGGCTTACCCCCTGGCTGGGGGGCTGCAGGGGCTCCCACTCCCCTAACAGACAATGTAGACAAGACCTAGATTACCCCCAGGTCAGGGCCACCATGAGAGTGGGACCTCCCATGAGGCATTGGTGGTAGAGGCGGAGGAGACGAATCGAGCCATCATGTTGGGGCTGGTATTTTCTTTTCCTGGGGCATGGATGTTCATTGATGTCCAGCATCCGCCCTGCCCCCTGAACATTCAGGCGTCTGTCACTGCAGTACTACCAGCCTCCACCAGGGTCCATCAAGCACCGGACACTCTCCCCTCCCTCCCTTGGAGAAGGACAGCATTCCTCTGAACACCCCATCCTTCTCCCTCTGGCGGCCCTCCACCCGGGTCTGTTCTGAATCTGGGTCGCTGGTGGCATAAGCAGAAATCCAAGCTGCACCAGTGGGCTGGCCAGGATGTGCAATCCTGCTTACCGATATCAGGGCTTCCTGAACCTGGGCTGCTGGAATGCCTGAGGTAGATGAGATGCCTCGGACCTCTGTGCCACCAGGCTGGCTCAAACTGCTCTGTTCCACCGACTTAATATTTTGTTTTCCTTTACATGCTGGTTGTGGAATGTTTGACTAGTGACTATGCGCAAACTGCATAAAAATGTTATCTAAATTGTTTTTTGTGTTTTCCAGGTGCTGCCAGTTGTCAGCGACAACAAGCTCTCACAACATGTCTTGCCAGAGCAACGGCGTCCTCATTGGAACGAAAGGAGTTTGTGCTGGACTTTATTCAATGTCTGACACGAGCAGATATTCCTCTGGAAAAGGCTCCAGCTTTACAAGAGTTTCTTCAGAAATACACCAAACAAGGAGGAACACTTCCTGGACCAGCACAACTGCGCAGCACGTATCTGCAAGAACTACGCCCACAACATGAAGCTAACATAAAGAAAGAAGTGGAGGATGCCAACGTTTTTATCTTTCTGGATGAAACCACAGACTCTTGTGGACACAGCGTGTTAGCAGTTTTGGCTCAGCCTTTGAATAAAGTTGGAAAACAGCCCATTCTGATTGGTGTGGAGTTCCTGCAGCGTGTTAACCATGCAACAATATCACAGGCTCTGCTGAGAGTTTTAAATGCCAACTCTGTGAACTTTGACAAAGTACTTGCAGTTGTTTCAGACAGTGCAAGCTACATGCACAAAGCATTTGGTTCAGTTCTCTCTGGAGTACTACCAAGCGCTGTGCATGTGACCTAATAATGACACATCTTCTCAATCTTATTCTGGAAATCTGGGCAGACACCTTACAAGATCTGAACAGCGTGGTAGCGCTTGTTAAGAAGGTGTTTTGTCAGAGCCCAATGCGCCGCCACCAGTTCCTGTCTTTTATGGAGTCGAAAGATAACGTGACTCCAAAGATGCCGGTATATTAGGTCTTGACAAGATGGTGCTCGTGGGTCAGTGCTGTGGATTATTTAGCTGAATACATGCCCATCATTGCTGAATTTCTACAAAGTGAAACATCTGGTGCAGCAACCCTCAAAAGGCTGAAGGACAAATTAACAGAGTTGATGACGCAAGCAACATTTGTGAAAGAACATTCAGTAGAGTTGGTTAGGCTCATCAAAGAGCTACAGTCCAACTCCAAGCCACATGGGCACAACATTTATTCAAAATTGCAAACTGTTCATTTCTTTTTAGACTTTTGCACAACAGCTGGTGCTCAGGAGTACAGGCCCCAGACTGTGGAATGGTTATCCAGATGCCAAGTACAGGAACGTGAGGCTTGTACCACTCTTTTTCAGACTCTGATGCTGCAGAGCAGTGAGAAAATGACAAACATTGTAAGCCACCACCCCTCCTTGAACATTTTTGAAGCAGCAAGAGTCTTCTGATCCCCAGCAGCTACCAACAGTGGAGAAGAATAAAACTGATTACACTGAACTGATCCCTGGACTGCTCAAGGTCTCAAACATGGAATGGCATGCATACATGGCTGTAGCCAGACAATTCCATCTGACTTCAACCTGTCAGAATGGTGGGAGGCACAGCATGTTGCACTGCCAAGACTCACTGCCATTGCTAAACAATACATCTGGCTTCCAGTGAGCACAGCCGATGTAGAACGAACATTTTCAGTGTACTCAGACCTGCTGAAGGACAACCGACGGACTTTAACAAAGGACAATGTAAAACTGCTTTTAATGTTGAAGTACAATAAAACTATATAGAGATTTTTAGAGTGGTTTCTGAGTGGTACTGAAAGAGTGCGTATGAGTGTACGTAAGGAATAAAATTGCAGTATCTGCAATTTGTAGGAAATTGATATTTAAAATGTTTTCATTATATATATTGCTGGCCTTTATAGTCTAGATATATTGTTAAATTTTGAGCATTGTTAGAAAATTGGTATTCTGATTTTATTTTCAATTATGTAATTGATTGCCATATATAGCTTTCATTAAAGTTTGGTTATTTTGCATTATGTCTTATTTTTTTTGGTGTTGTACTAAATATTATATATCTGGAAACTACGCAACTACGAAGTCAAGGGCCCCGCAATTTCCCCTCAATAAATCTGAAAAATCCCCGCAATTTGGCCATGATTTTTCCGCAATTTTCCAGTGCCCCTGCTTATTACACTGCTTTCCAATCCCACCATCGCAGTTGACCTCTGGTACCTGCACCTAGTGTGCAGTAATACAGATAGGAACTGCCCACCATCTTGCCACTTGTCCACATATCCATGCTTAAATGAATGTAAGGTGACAAGGAATGTAGAAGAGTATGTCTTATAGACTCTCTCAAAGTCTGATATAACTCCGGGACAGCATGGGTGGAGAAGTAGGGTTTGGACAGGATTTTCCATTTGGGACTTGCACGTGCTACAAAGTGCCAGAATTCAGCATTCACCACAAAAGAAAAGGGCAAAAGGTCAATTGTCAGTATTTCTGCTATGGCAGGATTCAGTTCACGTGCAACTGCATGATTTAGTTGGTATTTCATGTGATGTGAAAAAAGGCTGGGCAACGTGGGCTGGATTGTTACCCGTTTTGCATGTGGTGTGCAAAATGGCTCTGCTCTGTGAACTGCCATGGGTGGGTTGCTTTTAAAATGTGATGGGGGTGCACAGGTGACAAGCCAACAAATGAGGTTATTTTACCTGTTTTAAGCACAGGAATTATTGTACTAGAATGACTACATGCAGCACCACTGCTGCTGTGACCACTACTTGACAATTCAAAATTATCATCCTCCTCCTCATGCCTGTAGTAATCATCCGGTATTATTTCAACACTTCTAAAGACATGGCTAGTTTGGCTAGTATCAGTCAAGGAAGAGGGTGCCATGCTTACTAAGGTGGATTAGGGTGAATGCCCCACTATGGCATTAGCTCCCCTGTGGTGCTGAGTCCACAGTGCCATGTGCCTGCTCTTCAGATGTGTATACTGGCCCCCAGTGCCAAGATGGCTACCCTTTTTACCACACCTCACATATGCTTAGCAAAGGTGGAAAACTGCTACTGTTTCATCACTTTCATCTGTAATCCCCCCCCACCACGGCCACCCTTGTCTAACTAGCAGGACCTGGTGCCAAAGACACAGATGGGGTCATCAATAAAGTTCAGATTACTAGTACATCCTCCTTCTGAGCTTGCCATGCACAGACAGGCCAACCAAGTGAGGCAGCTACCTGGCAGACACCTGGTGGGACCATTTACCATGGCCATCAACCTGGGTTCCTGGGAGAAAACATTTGCTCATAATTATGCTAGGTTTGTACTTCTGGTCAGGGGCACCCAAGAAAATCCAGACACAGTGGAAGCAATAGCAGTACTGTCCAAACCAGGTTGAGATTCCAGATTGTGGCTTTTATTCACATACACAGAGAATATTCACAAAGTGAAGATGAACCCCCACAGGGCTACTCCTACTAGTAATGCAGATTACTGAGATACAGAGAACATACACAGTGAACCCTTAGGTTCTGACTTGAACAGTGAACACTGTGGCTCTGAATTACACTTCTCTTGACTAGACACACACAGAGAGTACTAGGAGACTTTCCCATATTTCATGAGGATATAATGGTGACACCCTTGAGCACCAAAGGGCACATACAGGCTCACAGAGAATCCGACCCACATCTGGGTAAACTATTTTCTTCAGGCACTGGCCAAATGCGCTGAGAGAAAAGACAGGTGCCCAAACTGAACCCGGAGAGGTAAACTGGTTGCTCCAGATGGGGGGGGTCTCCCACCTTTTGCTTCCAAATTTATACTTGGCCATTCATCTGGTTAATAACACCCTCACAGAAAACTTGTAGATGCTATCTTGAAATGTCTTTCACACTTAACATACTACATTACACACCTCTGAGGTGTCAGAAAGTTAAAAGTTCTGTAATTGGCACTGTCTCTCCACTAGACCCCAACTTTAGCAGACACTTTTAAACAGAAAACAGTCTAGGTGACAGGATCCCTTTGACAGAGAAAATTCACCACAAGGAATGCAGGTGTCCCAGGGCTTTTCCAAACAAAAGTCACAGGTACTCACAGAGCAGTTGAATCTTAGGCAGCTTCAACACAGTGCAGCCTGAACCAGGGCCTTGCCCCTACATCCTGGAGATCACCCCCATCCCTCCTGGGATGGGGCACTGTGAAAACCACTAGGCATAGTTTCTACCATTTCACCACTAGGCTGTACTGGCTCACACTAGGGTGAGAAACAAACAAAAACACTACTGGTAGCTCTCTGACAGCGCTAAAGAGAGAGGCTGCACTATCTGCAACCTCCTTCCACTGACTCCAACTGCAGACTCACTACACTCTAACTCAACATTCTAAAGCTAACTCCCTGCAGCCAGCTTCCAATGTGGCTTATGCTGCTGCTACAGTTCCAAAGTGAAATCATCATTCCAGCTCAGCTGAGACTGAAAAACAGAGTGTGACACTAAAATCTATTTAACTGGCATTTCACTAGCTGTCTGTCCCTGCCTGCCACTGATTCTAATTGGATTCTAGTAACCCCTGAGAACAAGGGGGTTACACATCTTTTATGAAAAAATACCAAACTAGGGGTTTTGATGCCCTACTTTCCACATGTCACTGATGCTGCATTTTGGACTCCAGTTTTTGTGGCACTGAAATGTGTGGTGTACTGCATGACTTATGTTGTTGGGCACACTTGGACTCTGCCTAAACATCACAATCTATGACTATTACTGGTTCATTATCATCAACAGATACAGCTACATCAGAACTTTGAGGAGGGGGTGATTTAGATACAGACTGTTTACAAGCAATCACCTTCAGTTTCTTTTTCTCCGGTTCCCAACTGGGGTCACTAGTATCATCATCACCATAACCATCATTCACATCCACAAATTCATTTTAGATGCTGTCCTGTGGCAAACATGTTCCAACCATAGATGCAGTATGATCGTCCACAATTGTTTCATCAACATTTGAATATTTGGATGGCCTAGGCATAACTTCAACATAGCTGGAAACATGAGATTGTGTGTCATCGTCAAGATTAGAATCATGTTCAACTAATGTGGGGACGGGGAGTGTGACATCAACTACAGTCTTCAGATTCCACAACATTTTGGCACCCAGATACGTTTTCATGGGTTGAACTAGGAGCAATACTGATGTTGGGCCCATCACTAACTTCACTACCACCACCTCCAGCAAGGACAACAGCATATCCAACCATCATTGAAGCTACTGTTTGTGCTGTGAAAAACATAGTCAGAGAAATCCCTTTTTTTGCATCAATTATTCACTTCTGCTGCATACTACCATACCTATGGCCACTCTTGGCACTGCCTTCAGTGCCATGGCCAGAAACATCTTTGCATGCACGTCTCTTCACAGGCATTTTTGGGGATTACAAAGACAATTAACAGCAAATTTAGATTTAGACACTTTTGGAAGGATGGGAAGCCAAAAAACAAGTGTGACTTACAGATGGAGATTGGGCCTTAAAGAGATGCAGCGGCACAGACAGATGGAGATTGCACACTAAAGAGATGCAGCCACACAGGCACAACAACACCTTAGCCAGTGTTCAGCAATCCAAAACTGGAAAATAATACCTTCTTTTGCGGGGGTGGGTTGGGGGTATAGCAGTGCCTAAATAGAAGCAGTAAAAACTAACGCAAACAAGCTAAGAAATTAAGAGTACTGCAATTACGGTGCCACAATAAAATGCATTTGACTTGACAGCATGTGCACATGAAGTAAAGGTAATGGGCAGAAAATTTAACAAATCAGTACACTAGAGACAGTTTTTCAAACAGATTGAAAATTGCGAAGCACCACTGGAAACAGCAACAAATGATCAAAACTTACTAGAATTATTACTTTTTTTTTACTTTATTTTGTGGTCCACTTCCTGGGGAACTCATTCCAGCATCCTCGGGGACTCCCAGTCTCTACCTCCCACCATGACTTCTGGATCCTCTCCTTTTGTATCACACAGCACAACCTCCGGATCTGAACCCCCCCAGAGGAAGAGCTGCCCTATCCACCCAGGACCCTCTATCTCATAGTCTAGAGTGCCGGGTATACGAGTCAGTCCATGGAGATAAAGTCAGTCCGGTGTTGGTGGTGTGGGCTTAGGAGGCTGAGGTGCTATCACCTATCCCCAGGAGCGGGGTTTTTCATCTTTATTTCTGTGGTTCCTGCCCCCATGGAGTGCGGCTGTCAAGACAATGTTATGCCGCAGCTCAGCCCCCTGCATACATAGCGTCACTACTTTGGGCACCTCCAACCACTTCCAGAGGCTGCTCCAGGAGTGATCACTCTCCTGAACCCTTCCCAAGAAGAGAGAGCAGTCCTCTGGATGCTCATTCTCTTACCTCTTCTGCCAACCCCCGACAGCCCAGGCTCATTCCTGAACCCAGGTCACTGGCATGGGGCAAGGTATGCATCCAGTGCCTAAACCCTCAGTGCCACTATGCTGGCTACTAGAAGTATTACTGTGTGTACATGAACACACAAATACTAAAACAGTACCCATCAACAGTTAAAAAGACTGCATTTCTCACTGTGAATCTCCCTTCACCACTGATCCACCCCTCCCCCAAAGCACACTTCTACAGTGACAGTCTGAATGTACTAAATTTACATTCAATAGTCACACAAAATCAATAAATGCTCGATGTTGTAAACAATGTTGTACTAAATTGTGACACAAAATGTTGTCGCAAAAATGCTATTTTAAAGGTGTTTTGATGGTTTGATTCTCAGAGCTCTGAGAGCAAACTGTCTCCAGCTTTCTACTACACACACTATGCTGAACTGAGGCTGTGCAAGACAGTTTAGATCTCATGTGACCTGCCATCCCATGAATCACTGCAAACTATTGGATATTATCAAATAAGCCTATTAATGTGACAAAATGTAGCTTGATTTCTGATACTTTAAGTGATCATGACCCAATATTTTGTATATGGAATCATGGTGGATTAAAGAAGCCTAAGCAAATTATAAAGATTTCAAGATCTTTTACTAAATTTGATGTGCACACATTTTGTTCACAGTTGGGTAAAATAGATTGGTCTTATTTACGTTATATTCCTGATGTTAATTTTGCTTTAGATTTCTTTATTACTGAGTTTACACGTGCTCTGGATCAGTTTGCTCCCTTTGTTAAAAGAAGGGTTCAAGGGAAAATTCATGGTTGGTTAACACCTTCTTTGATTAAACTTATGAACCAACGAGATAAGGCGTGGAAAATGTACAAAACTAAAAATTCTGCTTCTAGTTATCATATTTCTAGGACATTAAGGAATCAATATGAAGGTTTGTCTAATACTACAACATTTTGGAAAACAATTAATACCTTGATAAAACCTAATGCTTGTCAATTAGGTCTGATGAAACTGAATGGTGATTTGTTAAATTGTACAACAAAAATAGCTAATGAGTTCAATTTAAAATTTGTTGCACCATTTAATTCTTATAGTGACCAGCCTGATGTGATTCATCTAGGAAATACTGATGGTCTTACAGATAGTCGTATATTTTATTTAAGGACTACTACCCCAAAAGAGGTTGAGAGGCTGCTACGGCATATTAAAAGGGATAGTTCAGCTGGCTCTGATGGTTTATGTCCCCATTTATTGGCAGATGCTGCTTCAGTCTTAACGTATCCAATTAGTGTTATTTTTAATTTGTCTTTTTCGACAGATATTATACCTGATATGTGGAAACATTCTTTGGTGACTCCCATTTTTAAGTCTGGTTCACATCAGGAATTTGGTAATTATAGATCGATTTCAATTTTGTCTGCCCTGGCTAAAGTCCGGGATAGGATAGTTTATAATCAGTTGATTGAATATGTGGATTCTCTGGGATTACTGTCTCAGAATCAACATGGCTTCCGAAAAGGAAGAAGTACTGAGACTGTCTTGGTCGAGTTCACGAACACGCTACTGGATGGTATGGATAAAGGGTGTCTGACCGGTGCCGTGTTCATGGATTTGACCAAGGCATTCGATTTAGTAGATCATCAGTTGTTAGTTTCTAGATTAGAGTTTTTGGGAGCTGGAAAGTCTTTCTTAGATTGGATGAGGGATTACCTAACTAATAGATTTCAAAGGGTTAGGTATGGAGGTGTTGTATCTGATTCTGTATTGGTAAAGTGTGGGGTCCCACAAGGCTCCATACTAGGACTGCTTTTGTTTTCTTTATTTTTTGACCAACAATGTGAATGTAATTAATAATGCTTTTCTAACTCTTTATGCAGATGATGCATTAATATACATGCAGGGCTTTTCTGTTGGGGACTTAGGTGTTTCCTTAACAGAGGAAATCTGTAATTTTCAATCATCACTCATGGCTTGTAAAATGGTTTTAAATAAATCAAAAACAAAGGTGATGGTCTTTGGAACATCGGCTAGATTAAGATCTGAGGGACATTGTCTGGAAGTTAAATCTCTTGATGTATTAATGTTTGATCAAATAGATGCATTTCAGTATCTTGGGGTATTATTAGACTCAAATTTAAGTTAGAAACCTCATTTTATGAGGGTAACCTCAAGAATTCATTGTAGAATGGCTCCTTTGTATAGAATTTGTTCATTTCTTATTCCGGAGTCTAGGTTAGATATCTCTAAACATTGTTTAGTTCCCATTGTGAACTATGCTGTCATCATAACTGATACTGCTTCTGCGACATTAATCTCAAGGAAATCCACTTTACTTCAGATGATTGCTAAATTTTCTTGAAACTACCCTAAATTATCTCATCATTGTGAGATTTTGAAAGAAATGGGTTGGCTACCAGTTTCATTAAACTTTCACTATTATGTAGCTAAATTTACACATAGAATTATTAATTCTGGAGTTCAACATAATCTAAGTAATTTGCTGAGACCGTATAATGATGGCTATTTTTCTAGGCATAGGTCAGATGGCATGTTTTTTTAAGATTCCATTTATGAAAACTAAAAGTGGACAGACAGCTTTTGCTTATATTGTTCCATTTATTTGGAATTAAATTCCTTATGATATTAGACAGTTATGTTCTGCCAAAATGTTTGCTGATGAACTGAGGATGTTTTTTGAATCTCAATTTGATTGTAAATGTTTTATATGAACATTTTTTGTAACAAAGACATTTTATGTATGCTATGTTGGTATTGTATATGTATGTTTTGTAGTGAATGTATGTAATTTTGTGTGGGTCGCACCTGTAAAAGGAATTAGTTTTCCAGTGTGCTTACCCGTTAAGCGAATAAACAAACAAACAAAATTTGCCTTAAAGAGCAACAAAAAAGGTGAATTTAATGTGAAGTCCACTGAAATTAATGGAACTTCACGTTAAATTAAAGGTGAACTTACTTGCTTTGCATTGTGGAGTATTTTGCAAAATTCAAGTTATACATGAAATACTCAGTGAGTGAAGTTTAAGAACTTTGCCCACCACTAACTAGGATGCTCACCCCTGTGTGGTTCAGTTCTGCATCCAGCCATATATTGAAACACACTGTACAGTCATCACTGATCCCCAGGTGGCCTCCTCCACTGACATCTGCAACACTGTGCCTAACAGAGAGTACCAGATCCAGTACTGCCCCATCAAAAGTGGGTTTACAGACTAGTTGCCTGAGGATCGCCCCCTGTAGGGAGTCCCAGATGTCCCTGCTTCTAGCTGAAGCCACTGCTGGGAAGCTCCAATCTATATCTGGCAAACTAAAGTCCCCCACTTGCAGCACCTCCCCCTCTTCTGCCATCTTGCCAGTGTCTTCCAGCAGTACCTTATCTAATTCCTCCCCCTCTGTTGAAGGTTTGTATATCACACCAGTGCAAACAGTGGCACCATTCCCTTTTTTCATGGTGTCCCACAGTACCTCTGCTCCCCCTTATTCCCTGTATCTCTGTCACTTTTATGTTTTCCCTCACACAGGCGCTATGCACAATTGCAGGCCAGGTATGCACAATTCAGGTGTATCCAGACTGAATAGCTATGCACCTGTGGACAGGCACAGGGTGCATGGTATGCTCAACTCTGCACCCCCCAGGGTTCCTGTTGCACCCCAGAGAACATAATCATAGGGGGCAGTTTGGTAGACAAAGGCATCCAATTGGATGTCCATCATGGGTCTCATAGTGGATCCCTTGCTCCATGTGATCAAGGGATTCTGGGTAGGCATTGGTCCTGTTTTTGTTACCTGTACTGCAAGAACTTGACTGGAAACCCCAACCCTCCCAGTTAGCCCAGTTGGCTGGGGCATAATGGTAAGAGGATTTCCTCTCCTGCCATGACCGGAGGATGTCATGGGTGACACACCAAAGATACCATGGGGTTCCTGCTGCAGTATCCTGTGCCTCCTTTGTCTGGCACTCTGTGGCTTCTTGTAATACACAGAGTGTTGGCACACCCTCCAGACATTAATTTATTTTATTTATTTAGTTTTCGTTGACCAGGTAAATGCACTAGACAAATCCTGCCTATTTTCAGGCATGACCCTGGCAGGGGGATATAGATGAATGCCGACTGACCTTGAACCAGATTAAGCCGTTGTTGGTATTTTTAGTGAATGAGGGAAATTTGGCCAGGACACTGGGGAAATTCCCCTACTCTTTTCCATAAGTGCCATGGGATCTTTAACATCCACCTGAACTACCACCAATCTAGGCAGATGGGACCTCGGTTTAACGTCTTATCCGAAAGATGGCACCTCAGAAGTGCAGCACCCCTCTCATGCTGCACTACAGTGTCAGTACTGGGATATTAATCCAAGTGCCAGATGTGGGAACTGAACCCACAGTCCTCTGATCTCCTGGCCTCAGAGGCGAGTGTGCTACCTACTGAGCCACTGACACTGACATGCCGTCAGACCACCTGTGGCATATACAGTAAAAATCACATTAAACTGTTCCATCAATAGTTGTTTTAGCATTTCTGATTGAGTTGCATAAATGTTGCTTAATTCAGTACAAAACCTTGCAGAAACGGTTTGTTAAGAGTTACAACTCAGTTTTGTATTGTATTGTGATTGGGCTTAATGTGTATGTCAACTGTGAGGCAGAAACATTTTATAAACATTGCTTTCGAGCTGATTAAGTGGTGGAAAACAATGCAGTATGAGATGCCAGTGCATTGCCAACTGTAAAAAAACAATACTAAACCAGCTCACTGGCGGGATAGTTTAATGTGACTTGTACTGTAGCTGCACGATTGATCAGTACAGCATGTGTGCAAGGGTAAGCATCCCTTCCGTGAATGCTGCCAGGGTCTGCTGGACTCCTGGTTTGCAGCAGTCTGACTTAGGTTTGCCTACATGCTGCAGATACATGGCACATAGGCCATCCACTACTTAATGAATAGACCCAATAAAGCATCACACCTGCCTCCATTTCTTCCCACCCTGTCCCTCCTGAACAGAGTACAGTACCACATGGTGTTCATTGTAAACTACAGTATACTACAGTAGTAATGATATTTGTTACGTGGTACAAACCAGTTTCATTAGATTTCTGTGGATTCTGCTTTATGTGTTAATTTGGTAAGAGAAGAAACTGTACACATCTTTATTGTTAGAATACCAAACTGTAACTTCAAAAAATCTTTACTGGATCTGAAAAAATCAGATCTGAAAGTATTAGTTGCTATGTCAAAAGTAAAGACGCATGCAAAACTGCTGTATACATTATTTCATTTATTGCCAGTACAACCACACTGCTAATTTAATCTGAAAAATTCCCCCTTTTATATATTGCCTTGGACGGTGCATATTATCTGCTTAAATGTTCTTTGCATGTTGCTTGTAACTTCCTACTGCATGAAGAGTACTGTAGATGCCACTTGGTTGTTCATTCTGCCAGTACAATGTTATTGTCTATATTTGTTATATTTTTTCTCTGGTTGTGCTGACTTACTGTACTCCCTTAGTCACACCTGCAAACAAGCCTTAGCTCAGTGTGCTAGTCCCAGTTAGCACTTTTCAATAATTAAAATAATCAGTACTGTAATGCATACTGTGGCTGCCCACCACACATGCAGTTACACTGTTTTCATTATATTGATGAAAGGTGGATCACATTTGTCATATTCAAAAGCATTTGTTCAGGTAACATGGGAAACTCTCTAATTATTTTCACAAGCAGATAGAATTGAGCAATATAACTGTAGCCAATTCTGCTTTCATGGAACTTTTGCAAAATTCCATGAATTTCATTAAATTTTCATGAGCCTTCATATGAGTTTTCAAATTTCTTTAATTGGTCACAGCTCAGTCATTATTATAGTTAGAGACTTTAAATGTGGCATTCTTACATGTTGTTTAGTGTCCAAAAGAATGCCAAGTTTCAAAACATTAAGATAAGGAGAGGGGAATGTATAGAGCCAAAAATCTGGTAATTTATTATTATTGTGAAAATGTCTGACAGTATTTATCTTCTTACAACTTTGTCAGCTTTAGAGACAGATAACTGAAATTCATTTGCATACTTTCTCGGAAGAGTCTTAGAAGCTGCTAAATAAGGAAGTAGTTGGTTAAGTAAATTGTAAGCTAAAGAAATTCATAATTTCATGATTTATTTATTTGCTAAACTGTGTGAAAATGTTCAAAATATTTTGATGCTTTTAGCTCTGCAGCTACTGGAGGAATACAGCAAAACGTTGGCATGCAAACCCAGTATAAATAGGTTCTGGAATCCAATAAGGCTGGATAAATGTCATCACAAGTTGATCAAATATTCATTGATGCATAATATGTTCTGCCACTAGAAGTCCATGGGCCTGATTCATGAAAGTTGATGCAGGGCTTGTGCCAAGCCATGCACCATCCATAGTGTTTGGCACAGCTGCACCAAAGACCTTTAGTGCAATGCAACCCGATTCAAGAAGGGCTGCTGCAGTTGCAGCAGTTTCCCCATTTTAAGGCAGTTTGCACCAACCTTTGATGCATGCACCATAATATAAGGTCCCCTAATGAAACAAAGCTAGATCGGGGGGTGCTGGTCTAAATTTTGCATTCAGTGAAAGGTACTTGCCGCAACGGTTTGTGGCAGGCATTGTTCCTGAATCACACTAGCCGCAAAGTTTGATGCAAGTCACCCCTCACGTCAAATCCTCTACCACAATTCCATTGCACTGATCCAAAATGCTTCATGAATTGGGCCCATGTGTGCGATTTTAGCATTCACAAAGCACTTACTGTATCAGGACTGACTCCATTTACTGTAGCTGTGCTGAGCTGTTAGCAGTCCTGTTGTTCCTTTCTTTGTGACTAGCTTGTCCCCCCCTTTTTTTCTCTGAGCTTGACTGGATGAACTCTGGATTTTATTTTCACACTGATTGCCTTCTTATTTTTCACTGATACGCTAATTTCAAAGGAGAACCACCTACTCATTATAATCAGAATTTTTTCTTCTTCGTTCCATCCCTATTCATTTGCTTTCCCCACTAGATCTCTGTGAGTTTCTCTACGTTCTAGACTTCCAAGTGTACAGTATTTGGTGGTCAGACCTGTCAGTTTTGCAGTGCTGATGTTGTCATACAGTATGTAGTGCTGTAAATTTGTAAATTTTCCCTGTATGTTTTTTTGCTTCAACTGGTGGACTGCTATTCTTTTGCTGCTTAGCTCAGATCCCATTCTCTTGTTGAACCAGTGCATTAAATTCCTGTTGCTGGTGACCCCAGCATTGTCTACCTCCCCATCCTATAGATCAAATCCCCCCTTAACTTCCCTTTCAATTGACATGACCATACTCCTTTGTCTTTGCAGAACTTCTTCCCTTTTGGGCTGGATATTGATCACATTCATTTGACTTGTACTGCAGGTAGGAAAATCACCTCACCTTTCCTAGAATCATGGCCCTGCTGTCCCCCTCGAACACTCCTACTACAGTGATGCCCAGCATCATTCTCCATCATGACTAAAGAAATCCCGATACTTGTGTCACAATGGTCTCAGTCACAACTAGTTGTAATGCTTGGTGTCACTTGGTGCCACTGTTTTCAAAAGTTAAAAATATACTTTTTTTTTTTGTTGGGTTATTAAAGAGTCAGAAGCTATACAGAAACAATGCAGTGCATGCATGTGTTTCCATGAGCCATTTCATCAGTGAGCCTTCATGGATAGCTGGCATACTGCAAGAAGACAGGCTAGTGCACAGTGATGTCTATGACTGTTCATCGCAGTTCTTCACTCAGGATACTGACCTGATGTTTGGCACCATTGTACTTTTAGTAAGGAGCCTTCATTGAGTACTATCTTGCTGCTACTTTACTCAGACTTTTCCTTCTTCCAAAAATGGCAGCTCAATTGCATGTCTGGGCAATATGTGCAGATATGTCTTCAAGAAAGGTATTAGAAAATTCCACAATTTTCACACAAGCTCCTGAAATTCAACTTTTAATTACTGGAGCCTGATATTCAAAGAGGTGCAAAGTGCAGCACAAAAATTTGCACAGTGTCTTACTCTTGCCCCGGTACCAAAGATACTATATTCAGTGGCATAGAGCACCAGTGTGCTATTCAACTGAATATAGGACCATGTTGGCCCATGGCTAAATCCCTTTGCACTAGGCAGACATGGCTTCCAAAATAGGGCACCACAATGGCTTGAGCCTGCGCTAAATTTCTGATATTCAGATAAACACATGCAAATGAGCCAATTGGTCATCCAAGGTGCTAAGGGGCCATTTGCATGTCTGTTATGAGCTCATCTGCTTGGGATATGATGTTGGATTGTGCAGCCCCATCTCCCAATTGTCCGGCCCCTGAGAGCTATCCCTGTTTTTAGTGTTCCACCCCTGCTGACCACCTGCCTGATGGTAAACATAAATCTTTCCCTGGTGTCTAGTGGTCTCTACCCCCACCTGCACCCATGCCTAATCATTAAATAATTATTCCCTGATGTCCACTGGTACCTCCCCCTGTCCGCACCCGTGCCTGATGTTCATGGTATTACTACCTGGTGTCCAGTGGTCATCCCATCCAGATCCCCAGTATAATAAAATAGCACCATTCCATGGTTATGTTTCCCTGATCCTGATTCCCAGTAAAATAAATTAAAACCATTCCTTGGTGTCTATTTGACCCCCTTCCCTATCCCCAATACCCTCTAAAATAGACTGAAACCATTCCCTGGTGTCTAGCAGACCTTCTGCTCTGGCAGGTAATGCCCCATCACCCCACTCTCCCCACCACCCTGCTCTGCCCACCCTGATCCTGAGCTACCAATCAACACAGCACTTCACTCTCTACCATAACCAGCCACTGACTGAGCCATCAATGAATGCATACTGTAACAGCTGATTGTATAGTACATGCTCATTTACAGCTTAGTTGGTGGCCAGCTGTGGTGGACAGCAGAGGGCTGTTGCGGTCACTGGATTGGGGTCAGGATGGGGGGAGTGGGATGGTTGGGCACTACCTGACAGGATGGGGGGGTTGATGGTTCACTGATCACCATGGAATGGGTTCACGCTATTTTACTGGGGATTGGAGATAGGGAGGTGGGTCTGCACGACACCAAGGAATGGGTTCATTCTATTTTACAGGGGATTGGGGATGGGGGATCTGCTAGACACCAGGGAATTGTTTCAATTTATTTTACAGGGGATTGGGATGGAGAGAAACATTGGACACCAGGGAATGGTGTTATTTTGTAATATAGGGGATCAGGATGAGGGGACTACTGGACACCAGGAAATACTACTTTGAAGTTTGGGCATGGGTGCGGGTGGGGGAGGGACCACTGGACACCAGTAAATGATTACTGAAACATCGGTCATGAGTGTGGGTGGGGAGGGATCAGTGGACACCAAAGAATGATTACTGAAACATCAGGGCATGGGTGCAGGTGAGGGAAGGGACCACTGGACACAGGGAATAATTATTGGAACTTCAGGCATGGATGTGGGTGGGGGAAGACCAGTAGCATCAGGGATAGTTTACATTTTAACATCGGGCTGGCGATCAGCAGGGGAGGGACCACTAGTACTAGGGAAAGTTTAATATTTAACATTGGGCCATGGATCGGCAAGGGGGGACCACTATCACCAGGGAAAGTTTAATATGTAACATCAGGCCAGTGATTGGGGGGGTACAACTAGACACCAGGCACTGCAATGTTGGGGGTCTGGGGGGCCAATGCACTTCATCCACCAACTGCTAGGGTTGTGTGGGAGTAAGTCATGTTTTGGGTGGGAGGTACCTGTGCCACACAAGGGGATGGTACAAAATACCATTGTGTTGCTCAAATACTCTGAAAATTGGACTGCTTTAATATTCAGGTCCACATCCTTCATTTACATTGTGCCCCCTCTGAATATTGCCCAGGCACAAACCCTGTTTTCCCATGCTAACTGAGCCTTTGAATGTGAGACTTCTGCATAAAGCTGGGTTGTGTGCACAAACAAGGCTTTGCACCTGAGCAAACTGATTATCTGGCCCCTGATGTTATTTTGCAATCTTTGGCTGTTTATAACTTGGCCAACATTTGAACAAGTAATTACAGAGCTGACACACCAAACATATCTTAATTTTCAGTGTCAGTGAACAAAAAAATTGGCAATATTCTGTTTGCTAGTTTTAAAATTATAGGAGCTTAATTTTCTGCAGTTTACATACTTGTGAAATGTAATTTTAAAACTTCCAAATGTTTAGAGGCTGATAAACTTTAAAGACAGAGGTCTGAAGCTTAGTACACATCTACATGGCAAGTCGTAAATGCACCATACCACATGTGGTGCAGTCTGGATGCACACCATTTCAAAATTAGATGGAAATAAGTGAAATTTCAATTTTGGTGAAATTTCACAAAATGTTCATGGAAAGTTTGTGAAATTTAGCTGGATCAAACTTTTAATTTTCTAGATGTGTTCATGCAAAGCTCTCAATTTTCAGAAAGACAATGGACCAAATTTAGATGTCACATGTCTCCCATTGATTGTAATAAGCCAAATCTTAAATTGTTATCTATGGGGATTATGAGCAAGAGCACTAGCGTTTTAAGCCCAGGGCCTTCTTTCAATGGTTTATAATCAGGTAATGGACTATGTCCCATCTTGAACTCAGCAGTACAGCAAAGAAAGCCTTATACTGGCAATCTGCAGAGAAACTGCTATTTTTACAGTTTCTTCACAAAGGCACTACTTTCCCATAGCTGTACACATGCTGCACATTGTCAGCAAAACACGTTTGCAGCAAAATGACCACAACCTGTCTTGAAGCAGGGAAGAGGGTTTCAATATGCCTTCTTTAAAATTCACAAACACGAAGCAGGAGATGTTGAAGTGCAGCAGGACCCGACCCTCCCCCTCTCAACACACACACTGTTCTTACCTCTTGCATGGGATTTTTTATGTTTTGAAAATTGGACACCATATATCATTCTTTAAAGAGATTTATTATTGTAATACAAAGGTTAAGATGCATAAGTCACTGAAAATTTTTTAAGAGTTTGCCAATAAAAGACTCAATGACTAGTGCTGTGCAGAATGCGGAATTCCACCAGTGGAATTAGTGTTGAATGACCATTCTGCCAGTGGAATTTCTACCAGAATTTCACTGGTTCTTTTGCAGCATTCTGCCTACTATGATCTACAGAACAATATTCCATGGAACAGCATTTTTTTCCTGTGGAAAATCATTCTGCAACTATTTTCTGCCACTGAATTACACAACTCCGTTTCTGGAGGAATATCAGCAGAATTTAATTGGAATTTTGAATATTTCGCAGAATTTCATTTTTCCAGAATTTTAAAATTCCATGCAACACTATCAATGACCTTTATTTTCAGAACTGTGATGGGCACAAAAGCAAGCTGGATTAATTTTGCATCACCAAAGTTAGCTGCATGTTCATCAGAAAGGTACTCTACTATCAGAAGATGGTTGCACCACAATCTGCGATACCCAAGCTTGTTTCTAGATTAATGATGCATAAGTGATGCAAAAGTGATGCAGTTATGATGCCTCCAGCAAATATATCACAAACATGACACAATTGTGATGAAAGCATGAGTGCTGGATTTGATGCAGCTATGAACATATGGGGCAATTACATGTCACATACTATATGTGTGATATAAATTCCTGTCTTGACACAACTGCATCATTTTTGAGCACTTTTTAGAATACCACCCTATAGAGCAACAACTCAGTTACGCTCAGTTTTTCTTTGTAAACATAGAAATTCAGGAATGAAAAGCTTGGCTTGCCCCCAGATAGTGGAGCCCAGATGATCAGCATGCACAATCTGACTGCCATGGTATATCCAAAGAAGTTGGTGCTAGTGGAGGGGGGGGGGATGCAGAGTATTTGAAAGCATTCAAGGTAGTACTTTCAGTCACCATCATGTAATCTGAAGTGGGCATTTTTCTGCCTCTTAAAGCATCCCATCTCATCCAACTTGCTGTCCTATTTGTGGAGAATAGCTGATGGAATATAGTCATCTGCACCTTCAGTGGTATTCTGGAACCCACTAAACTGTAAATGGTGCTCAGAGAGAGAGAGAGAGAGAGAATGGACCATTTTCTTCCCTCCCTCTAGAGTCTAAACAAGTGGCTTTATGTTTAGGCTCCTCCATCTCAGGGCAGAGGAGTCAAGAATGAGAAATGATCTTAGGTCTCCCACATACTGGTGCAGCACACCTCTACACTGCACAACCAAGCCTATGACTTCTTAAAATAATAATATTTTTTTTATTATTAAAAAATATATTTATATTTATTTGTTTCATTACAATGAGGAAAGACAAGATTTGGAGTAACTGAAGCTATGTACACTGGAATAGACCCCTGAGTAGGAGGGAGATGATGTTCTGTAGCAGAGGCAGCCAGGGGTACCCTATTTAGTGACTACAGTGGAGTTTGACAATGTACTTGACACAGCAATCTGCAGTACAGTGGACAATGTGAATCAGGAGAGTGTAAGGGCAATGAGAGAGGATCTGGAGAAGCTAGAAAAATGTACCATATTCTGGTAGTTGAAATTTAACGCAAAAAAAGTGCAAGGTCATGTACATTGGAGTTAGATACATGGGAATGGAATAATGGATAGGGAATGTAAAACTGGAAGTGAAAAATGAGGTTAGGGACCTTGAGTGGATAATTACAGAATACAACCTGAAACAATCAGCAGTGTAACAGAGCAACGGGGAAGACAAATAGAATGCTTGGGAACTTGGGCTAGGGCATCACTTGCAGAAGAAGAGAGGTGATTGTGTCCTTGTACAGATCCCTAGTGAGGCCACCCTTAGAATACTGCATGTAATTCTGGAGGCTGCACTTGAAAAACAGGAATAAAGGTAGAGACAGCACAGTGGAGGGTCACCAAGATGATTCAGGAGAAGTGATCTAAGCTCTGTTAGAGAAGGCTTGAGTGCCTCAACCTCCACGTGCTGCAGAACAAGAGAGATATGGATGACATACAAGTTTTTACATGGAGTAATCAGAGTGGATAGCAGGAAATTGTTCACAGTTAGTGTGAACATGGAAACGAGGGGGAACTCAATGAAACTTGTGTCAAAAGATTTAAAAAATGTATCCCAAAGTATTTCTTTATCAAAATGGTAATGGGAATATGCAATACGTCGCTGAGATAGGTGGTACATAATAAACCAGTAGTGGCCTTTAAGCACTGGTGGGAAAGGCATATGAAGCTGTTAGAGGTGCATGAGAAGGAAGGTGTGAGTAGTAAGTAGTAGTAGTAGTAAATCATTTTTTATTCACAGTGAATAAAAGGATACATTCAATTGAGCAAAGCTCATTTTCAATGAAGTTCCATGTCACAAATAAGCTAAAATAAGTTTCCACATCAAAATAAAACATAACATCTAATCACCAAGACCGCTAAATAATTAACAACAATCACAGTGCACCAATAAATAAAGAATTGATGTAAAAAAAAAAAATTACACAATAGCATACATAAAACACTAACAATTAATACACCTAGTATTATTATGTAATCAGGAATACACCAATTCCTCAGTTCACTTTTATTATATCTAGTTCTATTTTTTCTCAATTCAAGGGGAGAATTATTCCATAATCTTATTCCTCTAGAAAGTACGGAAGATCTTCCAATACTCAGGTTATATTTAGTTGAAACAAATTGGATTCCATTAGAGGCTCTCAGACATTCCTTTGTTTTCCTAACTTCAAAGAGGTCAGTTACATATTTAGGTACTTCCCCATACCAAACCTTAATAAACTGTAACAAAGTGTAAATCTCTTCTCACTTCTGGTTTATACCAATTTAATTCCTTAAAAATGTGCACCTATGGGTTCTATAAAGGGGCATCCAGTATAAAACGAGCCAGCCTACAAAAGACTAAGTCCACTTTATCTATATACTTTCCAATAGCCCCTCCGTAAAGCAGATCACCATAATCAATCACTGGGAGTAAAAGAGAATTTACCACATTCAAATGAATCTCTCTAGTCATAAACTTTTTATACTTATAAAGGGCACCCAATCTCCTATTTATATTTTTTATAAGGGAGTCAATATGAACATCCCAACTCAAACATGGATCTAACCAAACTCCCAAGTACTTATATGTGTCCACCTGCTTAATAGCTATACCTTCCTTGGTATTAATTTCTAAAAATAAATTTTGTTTTTTATTATTATTTTTAAACAAGAGTGACTGTGTTTTATTAGCATTTAAAATAAGATGATTCAGCTTTAAGAATTCCTGTATTTCATCAAAAGCCAATTGTAGCCTCATATTAATCAATTCTAAAGTATCTCCCTCTACATATAATATGGTGTCATCTGCGTACATATGGCACAGGCGTCCGTGATGTAATTTTAAGTTCATTCATATAAATGTTAAATAACAGAGGCCTAATATCGAACCTGTGGTACACCACTTTTGACCTCTAATACCCTAGATTTATAAAGACCCACTTCTACAAATTGGCTACGGCCTGTCAAGTAGGAAGAGAACCACCTCACAGTTTGAGGGGATAAGCCAATCCCGCTGAGTCTGGACAGGAGGACCCGATGGTTAAGGGTATCAAATGCCTTTGAAAGATCTATAAATAAGGCTCCAATCATTAACCTCCTGTCCAGACTCAGCTGGATATCACTTACAACCCTCGTCAAGGCTGTTTGTGTACTATGGCAAGTCCTAAAACCTGATTGAAAAGATGTCAATTTATTATTATCTTCAAGAAAGCTTCTCAATTGTCTAGACACTATCTTCTCAAATATTTTAGAAATTTGGGACAAAGCGATATAGGCCGGTAATTGCCTAACTCGCTTTTTTTACCAGATTTAAATATAGGTCTGACCTTTGCAATCTTCCAACCATCGGAAATTCCCCACTTTGAATAGATAGATTAAAAATATAGGCCAAGGGATACGCCACACAAGGAGCTGCATATTTCAACAGTCTTGGTGGGATTTCATCTGATCCCTTTGCTTTACATGTATCTAACTTCAAAAGTTCAGAACATACCTCTTCCGGAGAAATATGGGAAAAATCAAAACCACCTATATCTCTATCTTCTATATTAATATCTGTGAGATTAAGCTTCAAAGTCTCATTTTGTTCCCAATAAGTCCCATCTAAGGGACTTGATGAAGCCACTCTAGAGAAATAATCATTAAAAGCATCAACCATTCCTTTTCCTGGTGGTAACACAATATCATCCTTCACTATTTTATTTATACAAATTTGTTTATTTTTCCCCATTAAATTTGAGATAATTCCCCAAAATCTCCTTGAGTCTTTTTTTTGGTTAGCCTCCAATTTAGAACGGATGAACTGTTGCTTTGCTACCTTAATTTTAGTAGTGTATAAATTTCGAGCCTGCCTATAGGAAACCCAATCTTGGTTTAACATTGCCTTTTTTGCTTTCATCCATTTTTTATTCCTGTCCTTTCTAATTGTATGTAGCTCAGGAGTAAACCAAGCATTTCCTTCCTTTTTTAACAATCTTGATTTCAAAGGTGCATGTTTATTACAAATGTGCAAAAATTCACTTAAAAAGAATTCCCAAGCAAGTGATGTTGTAGGAATCAAATCCAATCTGTTCCAGTTAATACTTTCTACATCAATCATGACATTAACGTAGTCAAACCTCCTAAAACACCTCCAAAATATTCTGGACTCAGCAACAGGTTTGACCACGCTATTTCTGATTGAATAAATAACTTGATAGTCGGAAAAAGATTCTGGAAGGACACCTGCTTTAGAAAACAAAAGGGGAGAATTTGTAAACATCATATCCAGAATTGTAGATCTCTTGGGGTCTCTATGATTAATTCTGGTTGGTTGCATAATTAATTGGGTCAATCCCAGACCAGTCTGGAAATCAACCAATTCATGGTTCACATCAACATTCAACCAATCCACATTAAAATCTCCAGTTATAAATAGTTCATGAGAATCCCTGAAACCAAACAGAAATTCATGCAAATCCTGAAAACTTGTACAGGTAATCTTAGGTGGTTTATATAGCCCTATTAACAATAAAGATTTATGAAAAGGTATTTCTATTTCCAAAATCAACAATTCAGTCCATTATTGGAGAAAGGATAAATAACCTCATGGACAGTTAAATTATGATCTATGTAAATAATAATTCCTCCCCCTTTTCTTGTCCTATCTCTTCTAAACATTTGGAAGCTTTCTAGATCAATAGATGAATTCTGAATCCTATTATCAAGCCAAGTTTCTGTTAATACCAGAACCCCTGGCTTGACTTCTTTTACCCAGTCTCTAACGGCATCAAACTTGTTTCTCAAACTCCTAACATTCAGATGGGTAATAATCATAAATCCTTGTTTCATATTAATTACATTTTCATCATATAACATGTTTAAGGGGCCTGGATTTGGGTGTACATCACCACAATTTAACAAACAACACACCACAAGTTTAACACACACATCTAGTCCTGCACCCAGTCCCTTCCAACTACGCGAGACAACTTATAAAGAAGTAGAAGATTCTCTTCTTAACTTAGACACCAAAAAAAGTGCAGGGGACGATGGCTTGGAACCCTTTTTCCTAAGGTCAGGCTATGCCCATCTCACTGCCCAATTCTCCACATCTTCAATCTTTCCATTACATCTGCTGCTGTGCCGTCCTGCTGGAAATCAGCACATATCCTCCCTCTGTTTAAATCTGGTGACCCATCGATGTAAACAACTATAGGCCTATCTCCATATTGCCTATCCTTTCTAAAGTTCTCGAAAAACTGATCCATATTCAGTTAAAATCTCACTTGGAAACCTTCTCTTTCATTAACCCAGCTCAATCTGGCTTCCGGGCTAATCATAGCACAATCACTGCACTAGCAAAAGTAACCAATGATTGGATCTCTGCTATAGATGCTAAGAAGGTAACTGGTGCAGTCTTTTTGGACCTCAGCAAAGCTTTTGATACTGTTGATCACAAACTATTAGTCAATTGCCTTGCAAAGTTGGGTGCCACATACCATACCACCCAGTGGTTCTCTAGCTACCTAACTGGAAGATTCCAAAAGTAAAGGCAGAAGGCTTTTTCTGCTGCCTTGCCAGTTGCAAGAGGAGTCCCCAAGGATCCATCTTAGGCCCTATCTTGTTTCTCTGTACATCAATGACTTAGAATGCTAACATATCTACGTCCAATCTGCACTTTTTGCAGATGATACTGTGTTGATATACTTCTGGCTCATCGTTATCTGAAGTCAAGGGAGTGCTTCAAGCGGACTTCGCACAACTTGAGCATAATTTAATAAAGGCAATGCTTCTGCTCAATGCCAAGAAGACTAAAGCAATGATATTCTCCCACAGTGCTGTCTCAGGCTCCCCCAATACTCTTGCCCAAGACTTCATTGTCACCACGCTAAACGAGCCTCTGGAAGTTGTAACCAAATTTAAATATCTAGGTATCTGGATCGACAATAAATTATCTTTCAGTGACCACATAGAAGATGTCTCTAGAAGGTTAAAAGCAAGGTTAGGTTTCTTCTACAGAAATAGGCCCCTTTTCCCCCCTTGAAACTCGAAACAAGCTTGTACAGGCCACTTTTCTCCCCCTACTCGACTATGGAGATGTAAACTATTCCTCCACCACTCTTGCAAATCTAAGTAAACTGGACATCCTTTATCACCGTGCTTTACGGTTCATTACCAACTCCCCTTACCGTTCGCACCACTGTGACTTATATGCAGCTGTTGGTTGGACATCCCTTACTACTAGACACCTGCTCCATGCTGGGCTATGGACTCTTGAACTGCTTCTGCAGAAATTGCCAAGCTATCTCTCTTCCCTTATTAGTATCTCACATAGTGCATACTCGTTAAGAAAATCTGACTTTATTATGCTTGGCAGCATACCAAGGTTGTGGACTTCCTTTGGTAAGCGTGCTGCATATGCCCTTCCCTCCATTTGGAACCAATTACAAACCCATTTGAAACTAACTAGCACAGTTTCAATAAACTTCTACAAATCGCTAAGTTCAACCAAAATAAAAGACACCTGTAACTGTCATTAAGTCTCTTCCTTCCCCATGTGTGCCATATATTTATCCACTGGTAAGGTGTAATTGATTTGTCATATTAACTGCTTTCCCTTCCCCTTCTACTCCTGGCTTTATCTTTGCTTACACTCCACTGCTACTCTATCAAATCTCTCCTCCCTCCCATATCAGTTGTAGACTGTTGTTTGTTCTAGCTGCCAAAATACTGTATATTTGATTTGATTTGATTTGATTAAATCAAATCACACCAGTCATCATGTTTCATTTATCGGTATGCGACCTTTAAGTCGCTTCCCTGTCTCATATCAATGTTTACCACCTGCAGTCACCCTGTGTGGTACCCTTGTAAGTATATCCAGCCTGTATCATGTAACGTGTATTTCATGTATATACTGTTATTACCTATCTGTGTTTGTACTTTAAGTGTTTATGTCACAGGACCTCCTTGTGAATGAGCTTGCTCAATGGAGTTTTCCTGCAATAAACTTGAACTTGAACTTGAACTTAATAAAAACATCCCCTAAGTTTGTTTTTCGTATTCCTTTGTGGTACAGTCCCTTATAAGGTCTATACCCCAAAAGAAACAAAGACTGTGAAGTAGTTTTCGCCAGATACATTCTAAATAGTGAATTAAAGCATCCATTAGATAAGATTTCAGATTAAATAAAAATATTCTGAGAAGTATTCAAAACCCCTATTTCAATAGGAGGATGATACTGAAAGTCAGTCAGTGTTCCTGTATAACTGTGTGCAAATTAAAACACACTAAACACATTTATAACAAACAAACATAATAAAATATATAAAACAATCATTTTAGGGAGCCCTTTCATTTTAATTATTATTATTTTCAAATTACAAAGCCTTGCAATAACTAATGAGCAAACAGCAACCAGGAAAACAGTCAGCAATACTTGCAGTTTTTCCAGAGAGCTTCAATGCCCAGATAATTAAGCAAGGCACAATTATAATACCCCTTTCTACATATAGCACCTAAAAACAACACAACCCCTATATATGCTACACTACTAAACCAGGATCAGTAACCCTTCTCAGCTTTCTCTCGAGTGGCTCACACCACTCACGCTAGCTACAAGGCCGTGTTTATGTTTATACAGAATTTAAAGATAGCGCCAACTCGCCCTTCAGAAGTGACGTGCAGCAGCTAGCCCACCTCCAAGCCCTCGTGCCAGCTGATTTATTTTAGCCCAAATTATTAAAGTGCAGACACAGAGGCAGCAATTAAAGTCATAAGATACAATGTCAATGCAGGCAGGTAGGCAGTGATGAAAAGACAAACAGTACTTGTAGATGCAGCTCTGCCACAGTGATTCAAACAAATGCCCAGCCGTCTGCTCACCTTTCCGACTGATGTAGTAATTGGGATGGAAATCTGCTGGTGCTTGTAAGCGATACAGAATTTAAAGTTAGCGCCAACTCCTCCTTCAGAAGTGACGTGCAGCAGCTAGCCCACCTCCAAGCCCTTGTGCTAGCTGATTTATTTTAGCCCAAATTATTAAAGTGCAGACACAGAGGCAGCAATTAAAGTCATAAGATGCAATGTCAATGCAGGCAGGTAGGCAGTGATGAAAAGACAAACAGTACTTGTAGATGCAGCTCTGCCACAGTGATTCAAACAAACGCCCAGCCGTCTGCTCACCTTTCCGACTGATGTAGTAATCGGGATGGAAATCTGCTCACGCTTGTAAGCGATACAGAATTTAAAGTTAGCGCCAACTCTTCCTTCAGAAGTGACGTGCAGCAGCTAGTCCACCTCCAAGCCCTCGCGCCAGCTGATTTATTTTAGCCCAAATTATTAAAGTGCAGACACAGAGACAGCAATTAAAGTCATAAGATGCAATGTCAATGCAGGCAGATAGGCAGTGATGAAAAGACAAACAGTACTTGTAGATGCAGCTCTGCCACAGTGATTCAAACAAACGCCCAGCCGTCTGCTCACCTTTCCGACTGATGTAGTAATCAGGATGGAAATGGGAAATGGGAAAAGTGAGGGAAGTGGGACTGAGTAATTACTTGGGTAGTAGCAGCATACCATAGATAGGGGTGGCAGTCTGGAAGAGTCATGAAGACTTTTTCTGCCATTATCATCTATGTTTCTGCATGAAAGTGTGGAAAAGTATTCCTGAGCTCAGCCCAGCCTAGGTCAATTAATTATGTGACATAATGGGACAAGCAGTGAGTTACCAGTTGAGCACCCAAAAGCAAACAATGGTGTGGCAAATATTGAGTGTGATGCTGCCTGTGGGTATCCCATCAAAACCACAATAATATTTGTATAATATTATTATTAAAAAATCAAACAAGCATGGTGAAAAAAATGCTGTCTTATTCACAGAAGAAGAAACAGTAAAGGATGTAAAATAGCACATGCATGTAATCATGAAAAAGTGAGTTCATTTAGCTGTGCACTGTCAGAATCCCATAACAAAAATGTAGAGAAGGAAAAAGTAAAAAAAGTAGTGAGCTGTAGCAAATAGAAGAGTTTCTTTAGTTACTTGTGGAATTCTGCTATATTGTTTCCTTGATATGGTTTTTGCTCTTCTCTATTTTGCACAGGGTTTTTCCAATTGAGTTATTAATGGCACTGTTACTGACTGCACTGTCTTTGTTTTCGCGGTTTTGACGTGGAACCCTGAATGTGCAAGAAACAGAGCATGGGACAGTATAAGAGACTAAGTACAGCATAGGTCATGAATTATGAAGATAAAACTGTTAGCCATGAAAATATGAAGAGAAAACTATATCCTTTGAAATGACAAAGCAAAGAGTTCATATTTTGCATGATATTTTATGTAATGTAAAACTATTATGTTTATTGAACTTATATTAATAAATATTAAAAAATTTGAATGTGAGTAATCTGTGAAAGGGAACAAAGTGACTGTCTGGCATAAACAGATTAATTCATAGAAACATAGAAAGTGATGGCAGAAGGGGGCCATGCGGCCCATCTAGTCTGCCCATAAGCCTACCCCTTCCCTTAACTGCTTTTCAGTGTTATGATGCCCTTGTATCTATCCCATGCTTTCATGAAAGTCCCCACCATTTTTGCCTCCACTTCCTCCTGTGAAAGGCATTTCCATGGATCAACCACTCTCTCTCTCAGGGTGAAGAAGAACTTGTGTGTGTTGCCTCTGAATCTGCTCCCCTCTAGCGTCATGCTGTGCCCTCTGGTTCTTGAGGGATTTTTGATATGGAACAAGTCCTGGACCTGCACCTTGTTTATTCCTTTTAGGAGTCTGAAAGTCTTGATCATGTCTCCCCTCTCCCTCCACTGCTCCAGGGAGTACTTGTTTAATTTGCGCAGCTGCTCCTTGTATGATTTGTTGTGCAGTCCATGAATCATTTTTGTAGCTCTCCTCTGCACTGTTTCCAGTCTGGTATTATCCTTTTTAAGGTGTGGTCTCCAGAACTGTACAATGTACTCCAGGTGTGGCCTCACCAGCGATCTATGGAGTGGCAGGATGATCTCCTTTTTTCTGCTGGTAATCCCCCTGCTAATGCATTCCAACATACCATTTGCTCGCAGTGCTGTTTCTCACATCGCTTGGACATTTTTAGGTCATCTAGGTAGTAATCCACTCCTCAGTTAGTCCTTCCAAGGTGCGTGATTTTGCAATTTTTAGTACTGAAGTTTAGTTGCCACGTTCTTGACCACTTTTCTAGAGACTCAGGGTCAGCCTTCATCTTCTCATCTCCTCTCCTCCTGGGGTGTCCACCCTATTTTCTGTTTTAGTGTCATCTGTGAACAAACTCACCTTGCCCTCCAGTCCATCAGAAATGTTACTAATGAAGATATTGGATAGGACTGGTCCAAACACTGAACCCTGTCGTACTCCACTAGCTATGTCTCTTTCCTCTGAGAATGAACTGTTCACTAATACCGTTTGGGTCCTTCAAGTAAGCCAATTCCTTACCCAGTTTACCACCTGATGCCCTACTCCCATACTGTCTAATTTGTTTAGCAGCCTTCTCTGTGTGACCGAGTCGAAGGCTTTGCTGAAATCCAGCTGCACTATGTCTACCGTTCCTCCCTAGTCTACTATTTTCATTATCTAGTTAAAGTCAAGAAACTTGGTTTGGCATGACTTCCCTGTGGTAAAGCCTTGCTGCTTAATGTGTAATTTGTTGTTGTCCTTGAGAAAGGATATAATCCTCTCCTTGAGAAGGGTTTCCATTGTTTTACCTAAAATTGATGTAAGGCTTACCAGTCTATAGTTGCCTGCACTCACTCTGCTCCCGCTTTTGTGTAGAGGGATAACTGTGGCCATTTTCCAATCTTGTGGGACCTCACCCGGTTTAAATGATAAGTTAAAAATATCGGCCAGTGGAGACACCAGTTCTTCTCATAGTTTTCTCAGTAGTCTAGGGTGCATTTCAACTGGTCCCAAGGCTTTGTTTGTGTTGAGCTTCTCCAGCTTCTTTAGGACTGCTTCCTTTGTAGAGGGTCCTGAGTATACTCCGTCTCCATCTTCCTTCATGAGTCTGACAATACCACCCTGTTGTCTTTCTTTTTTCACTAATATATCTATAGACGGTTTTGTCTCCCTTTTTAATTTCTCTGGCTATCCTTTGCTCCGTTGTTGCCTTTGCTGTTCTGATTTCCTTGCTTTCTACCCTTTGTTTTTCTTTGTAGCCTTCCTGGTCCTTTTTGTACCCTGTTTTTTTGTATTTCCTGAAAGCAGCCCTTTTCTCCCTAACCCTGGTGGCTACTTTCTTAGAAAACCACAGTGTTTTTTTTTCTTTTTTTCTTTGCTCAACCTCTTTATGCAATGGTTTGCAATCTGTAGTATAGCTGCCTTGAGATGTGCTCAGTACTCTTCAACATCTCTCCCCCAAACTATATTTGCAAATTTCCCTTTAAGACCTTCCTTCATTGCCACAAAATCTGCTCGTCTACAGTCCATGATGTTAGTTTTAGAGTGCTTTGTTTCTGTTTTTATCCTGACATGAAACTGCACCATGCAGTGATTGCTGGACCCTAGCTGGCTTCCCACCTCTACCTCCATAATATTATCCCCGTTTATTAGTAGCAAGTCAAGGACAGCATCCCCCCTTGTTGGGTCCTTTACAAGTTGTTTCAGGCCCAATAAGCGTAGAACCTCCAGAAAGTCTTTGCTTCTGGTTGCTCTTGCTGTATGAGTACCCCAGTTTATGTCTGATAAATTGAAGTCCCCCAGCACTATTACCTCCCCTTTACCACTCATGTTTTGAATGGTTTTCAATAATTCTTTGTCTCCCTCCAACCCTGTTGTCGGTGGACAGTAATATACTCCTACCTGAGTTATTGTTCAATTTCCAGCTTCTAGAGTGACCCAAAGTAACTCAGTTTCTGTGTTGTCATTTTGGGTTATAGTCTCTTTGATGCCTTCCTTTATGTACATAGCCCCTTCCCCCCCTGCCTAGTTCTCTCCTTCCAGAAAAGACAGTATCCTGGGATAGTCATTTCCCAGTTGTGGTTATTGTTAAACCAGGTTTCGGTGATGGCGACCCAGTCCAGATCAACTTCAGCAATGACGGCTCTGAGGTCAGCTATTTTATTTGATAGGCTCCAAGTGTTAGTGAACATAGCTTTCCAAACTTTTTCCCTACTTTTTCTTGTGTCCTACCTTATTTGTGACTGATTTTTTTCTGTTATCAGTCCCTTCACCCAATTGGTGAATCCTCTTATTATTTATATCAGTTCCCTCACCCATTTGATGAGTTGTTTTGTTATTGCTTGTAACCATGTTTTGGTGGTGTTTTGGGGGAGAGGTTGCAGATCCTTTTGTCACTGCTGTCCCCTCCCCACTGTCTAGTTTAAACATTCTACATATAAGTCCAGTTTCTGCCCTAGAGCTTGCACACCTTCCTTAGTCAGGTGTAGACCATCATTTTTGAATAGATTATTGTCCCAGAAGTCCTGCCAGTTCCCTATGAAGAGGTGCCTCCTGTCTTGGCACCAGCCCTGGAGCCAAGTGTTAAGTTCCTCTATTTGATCCTTGCATATCCTTTGCTTACTGCCTCCTTTCCCCCATACTGGGAGGATTTTGGTGAAGGTAATAGTGAGGAATGAGAGGTTAATGTCTCACCTAAGTGAGATGTGTGCTGTTTGGTCTCCTCGAGTGTCTGGTTTGCAGATTGTTTGTACCTATATGGATGAAAACACTTGTGCATTTATCTTGCTTTTTAGTAACCTGTGAATGCATTCTGTATCCCTTTGTGCAGAGGCCCCGGGTAGGCATTTGACTACCACCTGTGTTCCAGGACCCTGATTTATGTGTGGCTCCACTCCTTAGATCATGGAATCTCCTAAAATAAATATTTTCTTTTGTTCCCTTTTGTTTGAGTCCTTTGTAGTTCCTTCCTGGTTTGACCTTGTTGTGTGTCCAAACTGGCAGTGACGGGCATTATGTCTATGGTCCTCCTCCTTGGCGAGAGGGGTGCATCTATTTGCTGTTACAATTGGTGCCTTCTGCTGTGCTACCTGTTTTTGGTACCTGCATGACTTTCTTCTGCCCCCCCTTTACTACCTGCCATTCTCCAGAACCAGGGGTGGTGAGGGACTGAGGGATGCTCCCCTGATGGAACTGGTGAGGTGTCGAAGGGTGAGCAAGTTTGTGGTTGGCAATCAGATTGTGTAGATGTTTGATTTACTCCCATGCCTCTCTGAGTTGTGCTCTCAGATTTGTTATTGTTGAGCATGTGGGGCAGTGCCCTATTGCCTGAATGCGTGTTCTCTGAAAGGATGCCCCTCACCACTGCCATGTAATGTTCACCATGTTGCTTGAGGATCCTAATGTGGATGAAAGAGAAGCAGATTGAAGAAAGAAATGGGAAAACACCAGAAAAATATATATTTTTTTATGTTGCTCAGTTTTGTCTCCACACCTTCCTGTATGGAGGCAGGAAGTTTGGGTGTATGTCGGTGGCTATAAATGAACAGTAGTTGGGGGAGGGTGGAATTAGGGGGAAGGGAAGGGAAGGTGGGTAGTCCTTCTCTCCCCTGCTAGGATGAAAAACAATCAGTCACTGCTGGGCTGTTTGTGAGTAGCCTGCCTGCATGTCCCTTTTCCATTTTGTGGGAAGATGCTAGCGTGTACCTTCCTAGAGACAAGGTAAACTAGTCAACCACTAAGGAAAAAAAGATGAAAATCAGTGAAGCTCAGCAGACAGTAAGGTTAGGGGCTGGACTGCACTTGGCACATGCCTACTGGGGTTGCCCTTTGTGTCTGAGCTGTTGCTTCAATAATTCAATTAATATATTTTTATTATTATTGTTTCTATTGTATTTTATATATTGTTACTATTATAATAATAAATATGTTTGTGTTTGGAAAAATTCCAAGCTGCTCCAGTTGTGAAATATGACTGTTGCTCTTAGAGCAGCAGCACTTTTTGTCAGCATCAGCACAGAAATGGGAACATGTGACGCTCGATTCTCAAAGCAAATGGAGTGGCACAAGGGGCTTGCACCACAAAGAGTGGCACAAAGTGCTGCTTGCACCAAAAGATACGCCGTGAGTGATTCACAAAGACAGCCTGCTTCAATTGCAGGCTGTGTGCACAAAAGGGTACTTGCACCATCCATGTGCCACAAAATGGACTGTGGAATGACACAAGGGGGCATGTGTCAGATGTAAGCTGCCACATCCTCTAAATCAGCATTCTCAAATCCCTCAAAGAGAGAAAAATTCTAGGTAACCTTAAACCAACCAGAGCATGTCTAAGGGTACATACAGTATCACCCTCTGGGTGGGTTTAACCACTTGTGCCACTGTTGGAGCCCCCCTCACCATGTGCTGTGGACCCCCCCAGCCCCGATATGCCCCAAAATTAAACTATTAAAAAAAACATTCCTTGTTGATCTAGTGGACCCCACCCCAGACCCAATCTGCCCCAAAATGAAAATACTAACAATATCATTCCCTGGTGATCTAGTAGATTCCCACCCCTTGACCCAGTCAGGTAGTGACCACCATACTGCTCCCCCATCATGAACCCTGAGCTGGTGACTGGAACAGACCTCCTCTCACCACCACTGCCAGCCACCTAGTGAACTCTTACTGTGCATGTACACAGTACAAGCTCAGTCTCAGCTGTCAATCAGTGAGCGAGTGCTGAATACACTATGCATTCAGTGACAGCTCAGTTGGTGGTGAGAGGGGGGCTGTGCCAGTCACCAGATCGGGGTTCGGGAAGGGGAGCAGGGTAGTGGGCATCCCATGCCAGGGTGGGGAGGTTGGGTCCTCTAGATCACCAGGGAATGTATTGTTAACATTTTCAGGCAGATTGGGACTGGGAGGAGGGGTCCACTAGATCAATAGGGAATGATTTTCTTTTTTAATGCTTCATGTTTCTGGCAGATTGGGGTGGGGGTTCCACTAGCCACCATGAATGTGCTAGATTGGCACACAGTCACCCCACAGCTTGTGCCAAATCCTCTGGCACATGGCCATGGTTGCTGCAAGCCAAGGGACTTTGCTGCCAGGACCCTGCCAAATAGAGAATCGAGCATAGGGTCCCTGGCACACCGGGCTTTGACACAAGCTGCTTTTTTCCACAACTTGCATCAGTCTAAGAGCCCTTTGAGAATTGAGCCTATGCTGTTATGCAACATGTTTCTGACTAATCAGAATTTTTTCTGGATAAAACTATTGATGATGTCATTTGCTTTCTTTTAGGACTGTGGCTCTATTTTGTAATTTATTTGAACTAGGGCCATGATTAAGCTATATGGCCAGGGGCGTTAATATTGTGCTGGTAGAGATGCAATTCCTGGACCTGCACAAGATGAAGAAAATCTAAAACATGAAGAATATTTTCATTATTCAAGATTCAAAACTTTTATTTAAAACAGGAAAAGGTAGATCAAACCATTTGAGCTTGCTGTCATTTACAATGGCTTCCTGGTAAAGGTTGGCACAAGAACTATAAATGTTTATATTACAAATGTATACATAAGAAACAGCATAAATAAATACATTTATAAAACAAGAAAAGCATATATGGTCATAAATAAACATCAACAGCAGTAAACACTGAGCTGCATTACAACATTGAAATGACAATTGACAAGAGTCACAGCAGACCAAATAACTCTCATTAAACCATTTTTTTAATACTTTGCAATGAGAGTAATGGCCCCTCAATAGGGTACATATGCATGGGCAGAGAATTATTTATTTTAATATATATATATATATATATATATATGTATTTCTTTAAAATTGGTAACCAGGAAAGGCATGCTGACCCGAGGTGCATTTCCAGGTGTGACCTGTTGAGAAAGTTACAGGAGTGGACAGTGTAACAGTACAGTACTTTATGTGAAGCCAATAAAGTACAAACATTTAGCAGCAAAAACAAAATTGGTACAAACATGGAATGGAATACAATGCAAAATAAGTTGCACAAGCACAAGTGCAAGTAGAAAATTATGATTGGCATCAAGCAGTGTAGAGTTAGTCAAAGTAAGTGCAAGAGGGTGGAATAAGGAGTTTCAGCTGGTGCCTTTGGGAGCCTACTGAGGAGGAATGTTGAATGGAATGATTGAGCAGGTTTCAGAGTAAAGGCAAATGATAGGAGAAAGCAGATTGTCCTGCAGAGGACCAGGGCTGAGGAGTGGAGAAGTTTCAATGATCTCTTGAGTGGAGGAAGCATGCAGCAGGAGGAACTGGAGAGAGGAGACAGAAACATATAATTTGGCAGCAGATAAGGACTGCTTGGACCATCTAGTCTGCCCATTTTCCCTACCTGCTGTAATACCGCAGATCCCACATGTATTGACGTCCTTCAGTCTCTCCTCATAAGGCCTCTGGTGCAGACCCTGCACCATTTTACTAGCCGTCCTCTGGGCTGCCTCCACTCAGTTTAGTTTCAGAGATGTGGTCTCCAGCCCTGGACACAGTACTCTAGGTGAAGTCTCACCAGTGACTGATACAGCGATATCACCACCTCCCTCTTTCTGCTGTGATACCCTTCCCTATGCACCCCAGCTTTTCACTGGTTCATCCCACAACCTTGTCACATTGTATGGCCACCAGATATGATTACACCTAGGTTTCTTTCCTGTTTGGTGGTCATTAGTACCACTCCCCCAATCTGGTACTCTGCCCCTGGGTTTCTGTGCCCTAAGTGCATGATTTTGCACTTATTCACATTGAATCTTAGTTGTTATGCTCTTCACCACTTCTCAGGCTTTCTTAGATCTCTGTTATATTTCTTTATCCCCCTGAAGTGTCAACCATATTGCAGATTTTAGTGTCATCTGCAATGAGGCATACCTTCCATCCTAGATCCTCTGCAATGTTGCTAATAAAGACATTAAAGAGGACCAGTCACAGTACTGATCTTTGTGGCACCCTGCTGGTCACCCTCTCTTCCTCAGAGTGAACTCTTTTTACCACAACCCTCTGTCACCTTTCTCCCAACCAATTCCTTACCCAGTTTACCACTTTTGGACCTACTCCCAGGATGCACAGCTTGTTTATGAGTCTTCTGTGTGGAATGGTGTAGAAGGCCTTATTGAAATCTAAGTAGGCCACATCCACTGATCCACCTGATCTACATCCCTGGTCACCCAGTGAAAGAAATGTACAAGAATTTTTTGACATGACCTCCCCTAGTGAAACCATGCTGGCTTTGATGCTGTAAGCCACTTGTTTCAAGATATTTCACCATCCTTTCCTTCAGCAGTGATTCCATTAATTTCCCCACTCCTGAAGTCAATCTGACTGGCCTGTAATTGTCAGCTTCCTCCCTGCTACCGCTTTTGTGAAGTATGACTACGTCTATTCTCCTCCAGCTCTCTGGGACCATTCCCATTCCCAGTGAGTGGTTGAACAGGGCTGTCAGAGGTGCAGCTAGCACTTCTCTTAGCTGCTTCAATATTCTTGGATGTATCTTGTATGGGCCCCATTGCCTTGTCCAGCTTCAAATTTGTAAGTTCCTCCAGGACTCTCTCCTCTGCAAATCGACTAGTGTCCACCTTCCTTCCTTCTACGTCCCTGTCACTTATCTGTATTCCCTCCCCTTTCCCCTTCCCCTTCCTCCATGAACACTGAACAAAAATATTTGTTCAGGATGTCTGCGTTTTCCTTGTCCCCCTTCAAACACTCTTCCTTAGCCTTACTATCCCTCCCCTGGTTTTTCTCTTTTCTCTAAGATACCTGAAAAATATATTGTCCAATTTCTTTACTGCCTGTGCTATATTCTCCTGTTTGTGCCTTCTGACTGCTTTCCCTGCCTCCCTATGCTTCTTGTGATACACCTCCTTATCCCCCTCTCTCTGTGTTTCCTTGGTCCTACTGAATGCTAACTTTTTTGTCATTACCTTCCCAGACACTTATTTTGAGAACCTCAGTGGTCTTTTTTTCCTCTTGCTTTTGCTTACTTGCCTGACACACAGGTTTGTTGCCTTCAGTATGGCCCCTTTTAGTTTTACCCTTGTCACTCCACTCCACTCCACCCATGCCCCTTCCCCCCCCACTAGGGCATCACTGAAGTATTTCCCTGTCTTTGTAAAGTCTGCTCTCCTGAAGTCCAGGACCCTCGCCCTTGTGCGGTTTGATTCTGGCACTATACCTATACTGCACAGTGATCATTGGTCACTAGGTAGCCAACCACTGTGATGTCTGCAACACTGTCCCCATTGGTGAGTACAAGGTCCAACATTGCTCCCTCATGAGTGGGTTCTCTTACTGGTTGATTAACACCCCCTGCAGGGAGTCCAGGATGTCCCTGCTCCTAGCTGAAGCTGCAGCTGGGATGCACCGACATCTGGCACATTGAATTCCCCCTCTAGCAGTACCCCCCCCCCGGTCATCATCTTTTGGATGGCTTCCATCAGTACCTGATCTGTCTCCTTCCTTGCATGCAGGAGGTTTGCAGATCACACCTGTACCAATAATGGTTCTGTTCCCTATCTCTAGGGTGACACACAATGACCACCCTCCATATCCCATGCGTTTCTGTAGCTTTTATACTGTCCCTTATGTAAAGAACCACTCCTCCCCTTTCTTACCCACCTTGTCCTTCCCAAACAGATTATTGCCTTGTATAACCACATACCAGTCATGGTTCTCATTGAACCATGACTTGGTAATGGCAACAATGTCCAGGTCAGCCTCTATCATAATGTCCACAAGATCTGGGATTTTATTTCCCTGACTTTGAGCATTTGTGCACATGGACTTCTAAACTCTTTTACCACCTTTTCTGTCAGCTCCCCTTTTTCTCTTTTGCCTACTCTCCTTGTCCCCTTTGCCTTCATTCCCATCCCTCTTCCTTTCTTCTGTTATTAGGAACTCTTGGGAATGTCCCTCACTTAGAAATTTCCTTACTGACTACTTCAGTTTGCATGGGTGGACAGTTTGGTAGCCAGCTAGAATAGTGCTAGCAGAATAGTGCAAGAAAACAGGGCACTAGTCTGAACAGTGTTGCCATGGACAGTGAGAAGGGATTGACAGCACTTGCAGTAAGTGCTCCCCAGGTCGCTGTCCATGGTGCTGCCACAGGACAAGGGCAGGAGAATTCGGGAGGCTGGCCAAGCCACTCCCAGGGTGTGGAGGGCTGAGTTATGGAGCAGTTTGGTCAGGGAGCAGTGGAGATCAGGGTTCTACTCCGGATCTCCTTTGCTTTGCTGATCGGGATTTTTATTTTTTTTACAAGGGGCCATGGAAATAAGTATTCCACAGCCCCACAAATTCTTTCTTTCCTTGTGATCTGCTCCCTCCAAAGCCGGGGTCATTTAGTACAGGGGATGCAAGGGCAGAGCTCCCAGCAAAAAGGAAACCAGTGGCATTTTTACAGGTGTGATTGTTGCCTGTGCTGTTCTTGCTGATTCTATTCTGATCTAGTGTCGACAGTTAATGTGTCCCTGATTCGTTCAGCCACACCTGTTGGCTAGTTTAAATAATTGCTAATGTAGCATTTAAATGGTTCACCAATGACTGCGGTTCCCCTCCCTAATGGATGCAGCCCATCTCTACTGTATAGTCCTTTAGCCGCCAAGGTGGAACCCCAGTCCCCGATGTAGCCAAACCCCTCCTCACTGCAGCAATCCTTCGAACCATTGTTTGAAGCTCTTGGTACAGAGTACTGTATTCTCCCCCCATCATAGAAAGGCAACCCCTCTGAAAAGGCCACTGAGCATCCTACCTGCCTAAGACCCCTTCCCCAATTCCCTGAACTCCTCCTGCATGGTCCTAGCCATGTCCCTAACCAGATCATTCATCCTTAGGTGGACAATGACATCTAGCTCTCCCTTCCCATCCTGCTACCCAAGCGATCCACAGGATCTGCTTCCCATCCCTTTGAGCCATGGCACCAGGTAGGTACCTAACCTTGGTAGAATCCAAAAGGAGGGGACTGTGAGCACTCAGGCTAGTAGGTACAGAACAGGGCAGCTAGCTCAGATGAACAAACAAAGCCAAAAGGTTAGTGCACTCTGGAACCCAAAAGAACACACTTCCACATGAAATAGCATTCAAAGGCTTTATTGGCAGTAAAGCAAGTGTGCTTGGATGCTCACACACATCAGTCTGCCCTGGCTCTTCAGGTTCTAACCCATCATCAGGACACCCCCTGATGCAGGGTTATGACCCGAAGTGCCGGGGCAGAGTGATGTGTGGTGAGCGATCCAAGCACACTTGTTTTACAGCAATAGAGCGCTTGAATCTACAATGAGTGTGTTCTTCAGTTCTGGAATGCAGTAATCTTTTGGCTTTAGATGCACCTAAATCCCTACTCCCCTCCTCCCTCCCTCCCTCTCTTTCCCCAAATCTATCCTGCTAACAATGGGTCCCCGTCAGGGTTACTTCCTCTTCCTCTGGAGTCCTTTGCCACCTGTCTTGAGGCCTTCCTTATGGAGGACCCCCACATTCTCCCTTGTCCTACTGTGGGTGCCTTCATGGGACAGTCCTGCCCTGCCAGATTGCCATATGAATTGCGTTGTGGTACCATCTGGTGGATATGCCTCTAACCCACCACCCTCACCCTTCCCGAGCCCACCATAGTCCAGCTGCCCTCCTCGCTGGCAACCTTTGAGGCAGCAGTGGTGTACGTGGTGGTCACTGGATGGGGAGGAGGCCTTCTGAATCCTAGTGAACTCATCCTAGAGTTGAGCAATCTACTCCCTCAACCCAGAGATATGCATACAGATGGAGAAGCACTGCCATCTCCAGAAAGTCTCCCTGAAGACTGCCATCCCACAGCCACTGCACTGCCTTTTTTTGTTTTACTTAATGTAATCATTTTTGTACCCCTACCCTAGATGAGGTGTTTCACCTAATCCCATCTTTTTGCAAAATATAAAGCCTTTTTGACCCTTACCCTAGATAGTGTGTTACACCTATTCACAAATGCGTTGCATGGCTCTAATATTGCTCTCTCTCTTGTGGTGTGTGAGTTATGACTAGTGCTACACTGGAATATTATCTCAGTTGTCAGGTAAATTTCCTGATTCCCTGCTTTGTTCTGCTAAGTCCTGTTACCCAATTTATCCCTTTATGGCTTTCACTGCCTACCAACTGAGTAGCAGAGTGTCCAGCTGCTGGCTGTATCATCAGGCTGACTACAGTGGGCAAACTCTGATGTCCATAGTGCATTTGTCCTTCATGTGGAGGGCCGCAGCATGGGGGGGACTTGGTAACCTATTCCTTTTATACCAGCATAGGATTGGTGGGAACTCCCAAGGAGACCCAGTTTGGTGGATCAGTGGACAGTGGGACCTAGCCACATTGCCTGTTAGCCCCTGCTCAAACACCCCTTGAGTTGCCAATCTCCTGTTTTCCTTAACGATCAGTAGTTGTTCAGGAGGGAGGGTTCTTGTACAAAGTACAGCCCCTTCCTCTTTGTTGTCAAAGCTGCTGAGTGTGGAGTCACTGGTGTCCAAGGGGTTTTAAATCCCTTGGATCTCTTTCTTCTTTTCCATCATTGATGGATCAGTGGACATGGGGCACAATCACATTGCCTGTTGGCTTGCGCTCAAACACCCCTTGCTTTGCTGATCTCTTGTTTTTCTCTGCGATCAGGAGTTGTTCAGGATGGAGGGCTCCTGTGCAAAGTAGAGCCCCCTCCTCTTTGTTCTCTGACTGATGAGATAGACTAAATAGGATGGCAGGGAGCCAAACCAGTACTTGGAGATAAAGTGAGTGCTGTGTAACTGCCAACATGAGGGTAGGGGGAGGATAGAAGGGGAGGAGTTGGCAGAACAGTGACGCATGGCATGCATAGAGGGGAATTAATCACAAAGTGACAAAAGGCACTGCAAAGAGTGTCCAGTCTGGCTAGGGACGAGGAGGGGGCAGTACCACAGACTATTTCAGCAAAATCAAATTATTTTATTATAACTGATATTTGTATTAATCGTAAGTATGATGTGAGCCTGATATTATTGATTGTATAATTCCAAGAAAGATAGTGGTAAAAAGAGAAGGTGGCTAACCCTTGATATGAACTTGCATACTTCAAGAAGGAATAATGAAACAAAATAGGACCCCATTTCTGTTTTGTTGGTTGTCAGAACTGGGACAATGATTAAAATAACTGTTGTGATTCCTTAGAGTCATGTGTTTGATGAAACAATCTGGGGCCAGCATAAAATCCCCTAACCTCTCAGCTGCACCCCAGGACTGTTGCTTCGTGGCTGTTCATAAATTTCATTCAAGCAATTCTTCACCTTCTGGAATGCAACTGCCCTAATAAGTGCTAGGAGGCTCCATTGGTACCATGGATAGGCTTGTGTGGATGTCACTAATAAAGTTGCTTGCTGCTGTTTTCCCCATGTGTCTATCAGAGGTATGCAATGAGAATGATTGCCCAGCAACTTGGCATATGTTTCAATTTTCAGCAGTAATAGCACTCAGAATCAGCAGAGAACATTTTAAAATGAAATATATGGCAATGTGAACAAATTAGCCTGCAATCCTTTTATAAATGAATAATTTTTTAAAGAAAATGGGGCCTGATTCCAAGACAGCTACGCCAGGCGTAAATGCAGTTCCGATGGTTCAAATCACAAGTTATGCCAGCGATGTGCAAGACACGCGATTCCAAAAGAACACTTAGGCTGCAACCCACAACCTCTATGACAAATGCAAGTTACAATGCTGGTACTCCAAAGAAAGTCTGTGCCACAGCGTAATGTGGCTTGTGACATAATAACACACCAGTACCATGAAGCTGTTATTCCAGAACAGGTGACATAAGTAAATACACCAGAGAAAGCCCACGTAAGTTAGAACAAGGAATGACTGTCCTAACCAGAGCACAAGCCATAGAACCCCCTTCCCCACATAGCCAGACAGCAGACAAAAGTGCAGTGAGACACACAGCAACATCAGGAAGAGGAGCCCCACTGGGAAAAATGAAAGCAGAGCACCGTGAGAGCAGGCAAGCTGGGTGCAGAGGCAGGACCCAGGGGGCCGAGCCACAACATCCAACAATGGTACCAAGGCCACCGATGCAGAGAGCAAGATGCCCCCACACAACCAGTGAGGACCTGACTGAGCAGCAGTGTCAAGCACACCAGAGGCACAGCATGTGCTGCAACAGGAACAATGCCAGGACCTCAGCGGTAACTGATGCAGCATCAGCAACAGGGGCCACCCACCAACACTACTGGTGGTGCGCATGAGTGCAGCGCTGTGCAAACCTGCCACCAGCACCATCCAAATGCTCACAGGAGACACAGTGGGGATCACCCAGCCAGTGGAGACCAAACACCCAAGGATGTCTCCTGTGGCCACCAGACAGCACAACATGAAACACAGCAATGGAGGACCACAGCACACATTGACCACAGACAGGCAGACGAGGGTGGATATGGACATACATGGGGTGGAGGCACCCAGCGCTGATGATGGCACTGCCAAGCACAATGCACCCACCATGGCCACTGATGCATGTTAACAGTGCAACCACAATGGGGACACAGCACCAGGCGGTACAGGCCTCCAGCTATATGGCAGTATGGCACACCACTGCGCCATGGCTCCGGTTTCACTCACAGGGTCAGCCATGCCTCTGGGTGGAAAGGTGCCATGCTGGAACAGGGCCTCCACACAGGCATGTCACACACGGTGTGATGGTATGTGAACAGGAAAAGGAAATGGCGCCACTGCCCACACAGACTGCCATGCGGGCATGCCTACCTGTGTGTGCCCCATGCCATGCGATGGGCGGCTGGCACACATAAATGATATGCTGTGTGGGGACGTGCCTGGTACAGGGCTGCACTGCAACAGGTGGGCCCACGCAAGCACAGTGAACCACACACACAGGCACATGCAGCCAAGGATGGAGACGCTAAGCCAGGGAAGTGCAAAAACAGTTTAATAACACAACAGATGTGCAGTAAAAACAGAAAATGGGTACAACAGCAAACATGCAACAGCACACTACACAGCCCTCCACCCAAGGACCACCCCTATAGACAAACCCACCCCATCCCCTGCCATGACCCCCCCACAGTCCACAGCAGCACAGTCCTAACAGTCCTGCAGTGCAGCCAGAAGCATGCTGAGGGACCCATGCAGCTGGCCAATGTCTTCCATCACGGCTGTGACCAGCCAAACCAGCTCCCTATCCCTGTCTGCTAGCTGCCCTGGGAACTGCGACATCACCCCCCACTGCCCTGTGGTGTCATGTGGCCTCTGCTGGCCTGCAAGTGGGTGTTCCATGGATGCAGGCCTGCCCTGGCCTTGTGGGGGCACAGCAATGTTATTGACCCTTGTGTCAGGCCCCTCCGCTAGTGGCATGTCCACCACTGCCGGCCCCGCTGGTGACAGTTCCTCCTCTGCCGGCACCTCTGGTGGCATGTCCACCTCTGCCTGCCCCACTAGTGGCATGTCCACAGCTGCCTGCCCATCCTGTGGTATGGCCGCCGACAGCCCTTGCTGGCACCCATGTCCTGGTGTCTCCTCTGCCAAGGGGCCCTCTGCGGTTGGCAATGCTGCACCGGTTGCTGCATCTGCTGTGTCACTGGCATGCCCAACAGCATCCACCTCCACCACCTCTGCGTCTATCATGGCTGCATCATCTTCATCCTCCTCCTCAGATGTGGCCTCTGGCAATGGCCGTGCCACACATTGGCCTCGGTGGGTGTGGCGATGGTACTACTCTGCGTCATGGGTCTTCTGCTCCACCATTGCCCTCAACAAGGCACGGTGCCTTGGGGCAAGGTGGCTTCACCCACCTGCAAGGCAAAACAGGCATTGAACACTGCTAGACTGGGACATGCCACATGGGGTGCCAGATGGACACACATACACTCACACACACACATGGTGCATACCCAGAGTTTACTGTGACAGGCACACTGGTGGCATGCAGTGGCCACAGGTGCTGCAGATGCACATGGCTATACCTGGGCTACAGGGCTGGGCATGCCAATATGCTGCTGCACACATGCGCATGGCCAGGTGACACATACCACCCCAATAGTGGCGTGGCGAGCACACCACGTGGACCACGCATGCACCTACCTGATGCCTGGTGGCCCTATGATTGATACTGTGGGTGGCCATGGCTGTGAACCACCGCCGGCTGACTCTGCTGCCCAGCTCTGCTAGGCCCTGCACCTGTAGGGAATGGGGGCACGGTTAATCCTGCACATCACCTCTGGCCATGGCGCATGATGCTTGTATGACTGGGTACATGCACCATGTAGTGGGACCCACCTGCATGTCTGGTGCGCAACTCCCTGTCACATCTCTCCACCATGTCCAGCAGGCAGTGTAGGATGTCAGGGTAACTGCACATGAGGTCCTTCCACCTGTGCTGGATCTGCCTGGTTGTGTGGGCCACCCCACTCAGCTCACTGAGTCAATCTCCGATGGACAGCCATGCCCTCTCCTGTCCAGCAGGGATGTGGTTCCTGCAGGACGGAGCAGCAGTGTGGTGCACCACTGCTGCACCAGGTTTATCATCTGTGCCATTTTGGCAGCCATGAAGTTGGGTGCATGGCTACTGAGCTATGACAGGTCCCTGTGTGTCATGGGCTGTGTTGCGTGCACCACTGTCCTGCGGCCCATAGTCCTGTCCTGCATTGTGTGGCCATGACCTGCAAACATAAATGAACAACATGTCATGACCTTTCAGTGCTCTACTCCCTGCATGGTCTGTGTCGTTGCTACATCACATGGGCATGACCAGACACACATACCGTGGGCACTGGGACCATGTGTCAGACACCGGGAGCACATGGCCCCAGCCACCGCCCAACCCACCCAGGCATGGGTGAAGATGGGACACTTGCATCACCCACAGGACACCAAGATGACAGCCCATGGCCCCAAAGGCCAAACATCCCATGGGTGTGCATAGCCATGCTCTGTGGCAAACCCTCCCACACGTACCTATGGTGCTCTGGTACAGGGGCCGGATGTCGCAGCCCTACCATTATGGTGGCATGGACAAAGGCTGTGGTTCAGGAACCCTCTGCCACCCCAATCCCTGTGTCCCCATGGGCCATGCTGTCCATGGGGTATGCCCCTGCTACATGCTGTGGCTACCTATGGTGCCCTGGCAATGCCACCCTACAAGGCATGATGGCTGTTGGGACACCTCTCTAGGTGCATCATGCAGCACTGCCCTGGGTGTTCTGGGGTACAAACTGGTGGTATGTCTCATGTGCTTTGTCACTGTCAGGTGGTGCAGCCACATGTGCAGCATTATGGTGCAGGCGGAGCACGTCCCTGACTGTCGCCACCTGCTGTAGACTGTGTGGCCCTCCTGCCCCATGGGCACTGCACTACAGTACCACAGGCCTGTTGCACAGCTGGAGGCATTGCCCAGCACACACTATACTACCATACCCCTTGACCACTAAACAGTATGGTCATAGCAGTGGCCTACAACCATCACAGTGGATGACCAGGTTATGCAGCTCCGATCACATGACACTCAACAATGGCTACACACAGTGGTACCCAAATAGGTATTGTGCTGGCATGTTACTGTTACCTAAGGTCACTGCCCCAGGTGTTTGTGGGTCCAGTTGTAGCTGTTGCATTTGTAGGCATACCTGTACACATGTGCAGAGCTGGTATCATGTAGTGTGCAAACAATAGCATGTGTATGTGTCAGCAGGTGTAGGCTCTACTCACCCCTGTCCTGCCTTAGTTGCTGTGTGGTGGCCCTCCTGCTTGGTTGATTGCCCCCTGTAGCCATCTGCTAGTGCCTCCAGGCCTTCTCTGTGGTTTCTGCCTGTGTTGTGTGAGCCATGTGGTCAGAGGCACACCCTGCACATGGCACATGTCTGTGCGACATCTGCGGGCCACATGTACAGTGTGCATAAGCGGCCTGCGTTTCCACAGCTGCATATGTGTACAACGCTGATGCGTGCAGCATGTGTGGTCCACATGCATGCAGGTGTGTCAATGGCAGTCGCATGACCAGTGTAGCCCCATTACTGCGTCAACAGTATGGATGTGCCTGTGCGCCATCAGCCTGCACCCATCACAGGTACCAGGCAATGCTACATGTTGTCCACACAGCAGTAGAAATGAGTGAGGCCACACAGATGTATAGTGCAAGGTGTGTATATTCAGTTAAGTCATGACATGGTACAGTGCTACATAACAATAATGTCAACAACCCGATTACACATACCCACACCCTGTAACAGTTCACAGCATACACACCCAACACCTGATGATCACTGTTGCCCCCACCTGCACACACACACACACACACCCACCTACCCACACACAGTCGCACTCTCGCACACCCCATGCACACCACACATCCTCACACAGTGTCCTCCCAGCATGCCACCCTGCACATTGCCCGCCACCCATTGCAGCACTGTGGCATAGTGTCATGGACAGTCCCCTGCCATGTGCTGCTGCCCAGGTCTCCTGCACTTGGGGGGCAGGCATTCCCTGCTCAGCATCATCCGTTGCATGCCCAGCAACCCCTGTGTCACTACTGGGGCCTACCTAGCCCTGTGGCATGCCTGCTGGTCCACCAATGTCCAACAGCACGGTCTGCACCACCGTCTGCCGATGTCTTACATGCCTCACAGGGTCTGTTGGTGTGTGTGCTGGCATGGTCCCTAGGTCCATGTTGTGTGGCCCACTGGCCCCCATGGCCTGCGATTGCACCATCACCTGGGCTGTGCCCTGTCCTGACATTCCATCTGGTGCTAGTCCACCCCGTCTGGCACTTATCCTGCACCCTGTGCCCACCACCACACACCCCATGGCCATGGTGGCAGGTGTTGCTGTGGCCCTCTGCCTTGGTACTCTGGCTGCCTGTGGTGCCACCAGTGTTGTTGTTGGAGGCAGTGTTGGTTGCAGTTGCACCAGCGCTGCATGTGTTGTCAGTGATGGGGGCTGTGGTGCCTGTGGTGCAGGTAATGATGGTGGTGCAGGTGGTGGCAGTGGTGGTGTCACTTTCACAGGCACTGATGGGGGTGTTGGTGGTGGTGATGCTGCTCTAGGGTTGCCAGTGGTGGTGGTGATAGGGAGGGTGCTGCTGCTGGCCCCACTGCCCCTGGCGGTGTTGGTGTTGTCACCGCAGCTTTTGGTGGCTGTTGTGGTGGTGTTGGTGGTGGTTGCACCACCTGTGGTGCCTGTTTGGTGGCATCCCTCAATGCTGTGCCTTGCAGTGGTTGGCCTGTGTGTGTACCCTGTAGCACTGTGGACAGTATATCCACCTGCCTGGTCTGCTGGGCCACAGACCCCTCCACAGCCATGGCCAGATGGGTGATGGCTCTTGTCTGTACCCGCACCCATGCCTGGGAGGTGACCATGGCATCCACGAGGTGATCTATGGCTGCCTCGGTGGTGCATGACCCTGTCTCCAGACAACCTATCTGGGTGCCCATGTGCTCCTCCATCGACACATGGTTTGCATCCATGCTGAGCCGTACACAGTCCTGCATCTTGGCCTGTTCCTCGTGTGCTCTCACAAGTGTCCGGCAGAACCCTGCATAGTCCGTGGGTGCATCTGAGTGGTCATCCTGTGAGGATGGCATGGTTCCATCCAGGGCCTCCTTCAGCCTGCAATATGACATGGGGTTTAGGTACTGTGCTCTGTCATCTGCAATGCTACCACAGCTGAACAGATCGCTCAGGTTCAGTCCCTCCTCCTCTTCCTGCTGTTGCTCCTCCGCTGCCTCATGCTCCCAGACCACTGGAGTCAGGGCTGTGTCTGGCTGTGCCGCAACAGCACCAACAGGGGTGTGCATCGTGGTGGCCTGTTGCATTGTCAGCTGCATGGAATCCAGCTCTGTGCCTGTGTCACCACTGTCCACTGCCTCTGTATCCACTGCTGCTGCACCTGAGGGGGAATGACAGTGCATCAGTGCTACCACACCATGTCATGCCTGCCTCCCTGTATTGCTGTCCCATGCACTGGGGGCAGCGCTGGCCATTGGCTTACCTACCCCTGTGTCTGCTGATGCTGCACCTGTGGGGGAACAACAGTGCATCAGTGCTACCACACCATGTCATGTCTACCATGCCTACCATGCATGCCTCCATTCCCGCCCTTGCATCCTGTCCCATGCACTGGGGGCAGTGCTGGCCATTGGCTTACCTACCCCTGTGTCTGCTGATGCTGCACCTGTGGGGGATCAACAGTGCATCAGTGCTACCACACCATGTCATGCCTACCATGCCTGCCTCCATTCCCACCCCTGCATCGCTATCCCACACACTGTGGGCAGTGCCGGCAATCCATTTACCTGTCCCTGCATCCATCAGCATCGTATCTAGGTCAGTGTCCCCATGCACACTGTGCTGGCAAAGGAATGCCAGCACCCTCACCTCATATCCACTGAGGGGTCTCACCTCCTGTGGTCACTGCCTGCCACCTGTTCTGGGCCTCCTTGGCCTTGGCATGGCACTTGACATCACTGACCCACTTTTGAATGTCACGCATAGTGCGCTTCACACTGGCCACAGCATTCACTCTCTTGGTCACCTCCTCCTATGCCTCCTTCTACTTGCGACGCTGCTCCCGTTCCCCTCCCTTGTCCATTAGCAGTTCTGGCTGGGCCTCTAGTTTGTCGAGCAGTACATCTGTTTCCTCGTGTGTGTATTTGCGCTTCCTGTGTTTTCTTGCACTTGTCGCCTCTGTGCTGCTACCTGCCATCTTTCCCGTTGCTCCTACGCCATGTCTGCAATGTACGCACTTTTATAAGGTCTTTGGATTGCAACATGCACAAGTGCTACGCCTGCTATTGCAGGTTACACCATGTCTCATGGGCGTAACTTGTGACATTCGTAATTCAGCATTCTACGTCGTATCTGGTAATTCTCTTGGAATGTGGTACAGCTCACATGTTGCAGGGGTTTTGGCATAACTTTAAGGGCTGTCATGCTTTTCGCCATGCTCTCCCCACTGTCTTGGAATCGAGCCCATGGTTCAGAGAGAATTGTTAAAATCCAGTCACTTTATTGGTCTAATTTTATCCCATCCCCACAAATGAACAATCATGAACTGTGATTTAAAATATTTAGTGCATAATCCAGGTAGTGCAACTGAGTTTTGAAAAATATAAGTATGATCATAGGTTAAGCGATTGCATTTTAACCACAGTTAAACACGTTCTTGAACTACATTCACCAAAGCAGACCTGAAGCCATCAAAAATTCCCCAAAACAACTGATTCACAACAAATAACACAGTATTAAAACTAAAAATGAAAATATAGCTACAGCAGAATCAAAAAGGCAAGCAGGGTCTCACTCAAATAGGCATGAGCGCATTGTCTGAGATAGCTGCCTAAAACTGCTGCTCTACCAAGCCTTTTTCTTAATCTGTAGCTTTTTGGCTATTGCTGCAGAGATCTCCTGATTCAAGTGGATAGCCGTAGTTGTGAAAACCCTCTGCAATTAATCTGACAGCGTTTTGGAAGGATTTTACTTACTAGGAGGGTTTTACAGTGAGTTGCATCATTCACTGGAGAAGGGTTGCTTCGGACATCAGACATGGTGGCATCGGGGACCCATGTTGCGTTGGGCTTGGAAGATCTATCAGATGTCCATGTAATGTTGCAAGTGTTGATGCAAGACATACCCAACATTAAAACATCTGTTTCTCAGTTAAATGACTGCATGGAAGCAGTGGAACAATGCATTGCAGAAAATGAGCTGTTTGCATTAAGAGCAGAATCAGACAATGTCCGTTATGCTGACCATATTGCCTGATTTGAGCAGCAGTTACAATAAGCATGGGACAAAATTGAAGACTTGGAGGATAGAGGGCGTTTAAACAGTTTACATATTGTTGGAGTTACTGAGGGGTCCTAGAGTCCCAACATGCCTGAATTTCTCCAACAATTACTACCTCAGGCCCTGGATTATTATTGGGACTCACCCTTAGAGATAGAATGGGCCCATAGATCATTGGGCCCTCGCCCTGCAATGTGAATGCCCCCTTATCCCATACTAGCCTATTTTCTCCAGTTCTCTATTAAGGAGCAAATTCTAAAATTGGCTTGGGAAAAGAGTCCACTCAAATGGAATGAACACTCCATTCACGTATTTCAAGACTTCTCAAAAGACTTGGCAGCCTGTCACAAAGTGTTCACACCTGTGTGGAAAGAATTGGCCCTCTGCAATCTGCAGTATTCTCTCAAATATTCTGCTATCCTCTCAGTACTTTGAGATTGTCACTAGCTCCATTTTAATACCCCTCAAGAAGCCCAAAGGTTCCTTGCAGAGACTGCCAGACCCACTAATGTAGCCACTTACAGTAAGTGATCACAAGAAAGAGTGCTTTGGGGAATGGTACATGGCGCATTGGCAAAAATGAGCATAAGGAAGATTGGTCTGCTGGCCCTATAGGGGAATCAAGCCATGCTGCTAAGCCTGCTCTGATCAAGTCCTTCTCTACTTCAGCCTCTGGTGATAGCCATCCTGCTCAGAAACTGAAACGGCAGAGAGAGCTGCATCATAATACTGACACCCAGTGGTCTGTTCAGTGGCAAGGAGTTGAAGTGAATTCTGCCCCGATGAAGACTATCCCTTCTGCCACTTCAGTATCGGACACTTCTCAAGGATAGTTGGTGGACCCCAGCCCCAAGCACCTGAGGCTGTCACTGATGCTGGAATCGGAGAAGTCCTCAAAGAAGATCATCAGGAGAGCATGTTATTAAGTCCCATTCTGAACACCCCTTCAGGTGATTCTTCCAATATTGTTACCCCAACTGTTTGCACGTGAGCGGATCGGGCTTAGTAATAGAGATGCATATTAATGGATGGAATGACTTGGCTTTTGTCAAAAGATCCTATTGACTGTTCATTATGGGACTTGGTTATGGTAGGGGTGGTGGGTTCTTTGTTTGATGTCTAAACAAAGGTAGCTGTGTACTATAGGACTTTGTTATTAATAACTGGATTAGAACCATGGTTTTCTGTTACTCCCACCTCTGCCCTTTTTCTTCTAATTGTTTTCTGAGTCCCCCTTTTCTGATCGATCTCTATGGGCTACTTGCATTTGATGGTTCCTGCTGTTTATTTGGATATTTTTCCATGCAGGCTGTATCTTTTCTTCATTTTGTTTTTACAATGGCCTGTATTGTATATTGGGTTCCAGGCTCAGATGTTAGGAGTTTTGGTGCAACCAATTAGTGGGTTAGTGTTTGACAGGTTTGGTATGTCCAATAAAATGCCTGCTGGGGAGTGGGAGGGCCTGGGCAGGGTTATGCCATCTGCTCCTGATACCCCACTTACTAAGCTTATTGGTTTTTATTTTCAGTGGGTTTTGGTATCCCTTTGGTCAGTCTGCTTGTTTCTATGACATATTTCTTATACTGGGGTACCTGATAGTGTTCTATGGTTTTCTCTGGGGTTCATTTTTATTGTTCTACTGTTCCTCTTTACATTTATAATGTTAATGCTGGAGGGTGTAGTTGTATTATCATACATGTTGCACAGTTCAGGTTAATTTTGGGATTGAAATTTCTTATTTCTGAGTATCTTTTCTGTATTTACCAGATTAGGGTAGTTACTAATGTATTGTGGACTCTTGTTCATGTTTAGGATACAGATAATCAACATGTGGGTTTGTGTGTTGATGTAAATGTAGCACCATCTAATTATTAGTGCTTTTCAAATATTTATTCTTTGAGCATGCTCTATATCTTTTCTGTTGTGTACCTTTCTTTTCTTATAGGATGGCTGACATGAGAATAGTTACTTGGAATGTCCGGGGCATGAATCACCCCATAAAGTAGAAAAAAGTATTGTCATATTTAAGGTAAAATCTCTGTGACATTGCTTTCCTCCAGGAAACCCATCTCATGAAGGTTGAAGCCTCAAAATTGGTTAGAGGGTGGGCAGACATGGCATTCTTGAGTATATATTCCTTTAAAAAGTGTGAGGGGTATCAATTCTTATTAAAAAAAGGTGTCCCTTTAAAGTTGAACGTGCTGTTACGGATGGGGAAGGACATAGTATTATTTTGTGGGGAACCCTGTTTGGTGTCCGTGTAATACTAGTTAATATTGATGCACCTAATTTAGTTTCCATGAATTTTTTCACCCATCTTGCTCAACAGATTGTGGACAAATATCAGTCTCAGATGAAGGTTCTAATAGGAGAGGATTTTAATTTTGTATTAGACCCCTTGGTGGATAGAATACCACAAGTAAAGGGTACCCCCTCTCACCAATGTTCTACAGCTTAGATATTTCAAATATGTATTGAGATTACTTCGGTAGATTTTTGGAGATTATTTTATCACATAGACCAAGGTTATACTTTCCATTCAAACAGATTTCGTACATTAAATGTGGATATTCTCCCTATTATAATTTTGGATCATGCTTCTGTTTGTTTAGTTTGGGTCTCCAAAGGGAGTGTCCCTAAGTCCCCTCGGTGGCACTTTAACCCTGCTCTTTTATGCTCTGGAGCTTTCCAAACTTGGTTGAAGGCTGAGATTTGTTTTTATTTTCAAGCCAATGAAGATCCTGACATATCCTGTTTTACCCTGTGGGATGCATTTAAAGCATTTATTAGAGGTCAGATTATTGCTTACGTCACCAAGGAAAATAAAGTGTGAAAACAGGCATTTCTGTATTAACAGCCAGTATTAAAACTTTGGAGGATTCCATTTATCAACAGCCCTTGGAAATCTTGAATCAGAATCAGGTTCAGGAGCTTTTGGAGCTTAAATTCAGGCTGAATACCATTTATCAACAACAAGCCTTGTAGGCTTTCTTCTTTATGCAGTAATCCTACCGGGAATCAGGGGATAAGGCCTGGAAATTATTGGCCCATCAGCTGAAGACAGAATCTATGGAAACACAAATTCCTTATTTACAGAAAGATGGGGATTCCTTGGTGGTTGAGACACAACAGATTTCCACCTTATTTGTAGAATATTATTAGGCCCTTTATACCTCCACAGTTTCCCCTTCTTGTAATGATTTTGAATCCTGTTTTGCAATGTTCAAGTTGCCATTTTTACCACCACAGATTGCTTGGGTTTTGGACGAAGATATATCTCTAGCCGAGATACTGTTGGCTGTAAATCAGTTGGCTGCGGGAAAGGCTGCAGGCCAGGACAGCCTGAGTGTCAATTTTTATCAGGCTTTTCAAGAGGTTCTAGCACCCTGCCTTCTTGCACTTTTCCAGTATATAAAAGAGGTTGGTGTGGTTTCCCCTTCCGTGCAGGAGGCTACCATCACTGTCTTGCCCAAGCCCAAAAAAGATTCGACTGCATGTGCTAATTATAGGCCTTTATCCTTACTTAATGTTGATTGTATAGTCATAGCTAAAATACTAGTGTTGTGGCTAGAAATGGCTCTTCCATATTTAATACATAGATCACACACCAGTTTTATAAAGGGCAGGCAGGGCAGTGACAATCTCTCTGTGGTGGGAGACCTTGTTCAAATTGCCTCCAGAGTTTCAGAGTCTGTGGCTATAATAGCAATCAATGCTGAGAAGGCTTTCTATTCTACTGAATGGAATTATTTATTTTACACTCTTTCGATGCAGGGTATTGGCCCCGGCTTTCCGGTACGGGTCCACTGTCTCTAAGCTTCTCCCAAAGCCAGAGTAATAGCAAATGGGGTATTATTAGATCATTTTAATTTATTTTGTGGCAGTAGGCAGGGGTGCACATTAAGTACTTTGTTATTCTTATTGGTGATGGAGCCCCTAATGTGGTCATATGGCAGCACCTGGCCATACATGGCATTAAGGTGGGTGATCAATCCTTTTCCACACTACTGTACACAGATTATTTACTTTTATTATTATCTAGGGTGGAAACTTCCCTTCCTACTACATGGGAATTACCTGCTCCTTTAGTGCCAGTTCAGACCTTAAGGTTAATTGAAATAAAACTGAAATGTTATCTCTTTTCCGTGATGACCCTAGTTGGGCATCTATACATACACCCTCATTAAAATGGCCACCCGGTGGTTTTAGATATCTAGGTATGCTAATTTCTAGGGATGTACAAGAAATAGGCACTAAAATATTTTAGAGGTGTTGGCAACTATGTCTGTAAATTTTGATAGATGGTCAAAACTCTGTCTGACTCTCCCAGGTAGGGTGGTGGCTATTAAATTAATGGCATTTCCTAAATTGTTTTATTGTTTTGAGTAATCTGCCATTACCGACATCCTCTGGACTGTGGGAAAAAGATAGACAGGCTGTTTTCCAATTTTATTTGGGAGGAGAAAACACCATGATTTACTAGGAAAACCTTATGAGCACTTGGAGTGAATATGCAGGGGTGGAATTTAACCTGGCCATGGGCATACCATATAGGTCTGAAACATGCAATTACATGGATAGCCTCTTGCTGTCAAAGTGTTCCATTATAGGTAGATATCAAATAGGCTTTAGTGGGGGGATGTATTGCTTTCTGTCATACTTCATGGCCTGCATTTAGCCCTTAACAAGTTTACCCTCTCCATAATATTTACACAACAGAGTTGGAAAAAGTTGTTGAAATTATTTAAATGGAGCTCTGACTATGTAGGTCCTTTTGATCCCCTCTGGAATAACCTTAGAATTCAGATAGGAGGCTTTCAGATCCATTGGAAGGCTTAGGTGTCCAAAGGGATTCAAGTTGTGCAGAATCTTTGATCAGCAAGCAGTGGTATGTAAAGAGATTAACCAGTTACAAAAGGATTACTTGCTGTCCCCTCAGGATTCATGGAGGTATTTGCAGTTGTGACATGCAGTCAGACTATGGCTGAAACAAGATTATTCTTTCAATCAAACAGATATGGTTAAGCAATTACTCAAATTGGTCAAGCTAACTAAAGGTCAGACAAGTCATATATAAACACATGTTAGACTCATATTTGCCTAACTGGGAACTTTATGGATTCAAGTGGTCAGAGGAATCACAAATTCCCATTACAAAAGACAGTTGGGATCATTGTTGGGTTGATGCTCATCTGGCGTCTCCTGATCCATGCTTACAACTGATACAAAAAAAGGTTCTAAGTCATTGGTATAGGACCACAGATTAGTTATTCTCGATGGGTATCTACTCCTCTAATATTTCCTGGAGGTGTGCAGAAGAACCAGGGACTCTTTTTCATGGTATACCGATGCTACCACAACAATTTTACATCACCCGACACTACAGCAACAACAACGCCAGGTCACTTTAGTGTTGGCATGGGACCCCACACTACATTCTGGGGGTATTGCACCACCTCCCAGAAACAACTCTGACTCAGAGTTGATTATTTTAGTAGTGGGGGTTTGGGGGCAGAGCCCCCACATGGGGGGCGTTCAGATGTGAAGCTCTCAGAAGAAAACAATGTTTCTTGTGACTCTCTTTATGCTGACTGCAAATGCTAAACTAAATTGTCCACCAACTGTCATGGATCCATTTTTTATATCCTATGGCAATGTACAGTACTTGGAGATTAGTGGGATAAAATTATGTATTACATGGAGTCTATTCTGCACATGCCTTTACCCCAATCCACAGATTTCTGGATCTTTAGGGATCCATGTTTGCTCTCACAATTGGCCTTGAAGCATAAGTTGCTACTCTATTCAGCTGCATTAGAAGCCAAGAGGCTGTTGGTTCAGAATTGGATTTCAGCTGCTCTCTCTAATTCTGTGAACTGCAAAAAACCATGACAAAAACTGTATCCTTTCAATAAGTGTTCTTTTGGAGAAAATGGAAAACTACAGTTTTTCATTCAGCATGAGGACCCTGGCTTGAATCTGTTGGGTTGTCTCAACTTAAACTCTAACTGGCTTTCAGGGGTGAATAGGTACTGATCCTGTCCTCATTAGTAGTTCTTTTAGCCTTAGTTGTTTCCCAGTTTTGCGACAGTGCAGGCTCTTCTTGAAACTCCTGAATGGTGTATATTGTGTTCTCTTCTTGCTTCTCCTATAAGATAACAAATGCTGACCAGATGGTGCCATGGAATGTCCATATTTTCTTTGTCACTTACACCAGCACTTGTGAGTTTCTTTACTTTGAGGGTTAGTGTAATGCAGAATGTTTGTCCTTGTTTTTGTATGGGGTTGAGTTTAATCCTTACTCAACCACTTGCATTTCTGTTGGAACTTTTGCTTACTATCTATGTGATATTGTATTTGGATGTTTACTTCATGGGTGTACTGTTGAATATTCCATTCTCATGTGTCCTTTTTTCTTGTATGATTTTAAAATGTAATAAAACATTTATATACAGAAAAAGAAAGGCAAGCAGCAGGGGGCTCTACCTGACTGATGGAAGGGGAGGTACTCCTAAACACTGAATACACTTATGGGTACAGCAGCATAGGTACAGTAATTGCAGGTGGTGGAGTAGAGGGTAATTGCTGGGAGAAAAGGAGACCAGTGACAACTGTAGCTACAAGAAGTTAGTGACAGCTAAATAATGAAAAATTCTACAAGAAATTAAATTCAGATCCAACACTGAACTTTAAATATTCCATTGATGAAACACTGACAGGGGCTCTTGAAAGTGCTTACATTGATATTAAAACAAAAGGATTTTGTAAGAATAATACACCAATCAGAGCCACCTTTTATGTCTTCCCAAAAATACATACAACAGTGTAGAAACCTCTGGGCTGTCCCATTGTCAGTGGGATCAACTCACTGACTGAACCACTTTCAGAGTTCATTGACTTGTTTCTGCAACCCAATGTCAAAAAATTGCTCTGATATTTGCAAGATACCAGACATGTTTCATGCCTTTTTAAAGACTTAAATTGGGAGATAATGCACTGTTTGTGACTATGGACATAGAAACATTGTATACCAACATTTCCCATGAGGGTGCTTTTGATGAGGCTGCCCATTTCTTGAACCAGAAGGAACAGGACTCCACCTCCCCCCCAACCAAGTTTTTGTTAGAGTAGTTAGACTTTGTACTTAAAAACAATGTTTTTGTGTTTGACAAAGAAATGTATATGCAGATAATGGGGACAGCCACTGGGGCCATGTGTGCCCCCTCCATAGGAAACCTTTATGTAGGGTAGTGGGATAACTGGGTGATATTTAACCCAGACCAGAATACATTTTATCAGAAAATAAATTTGTGGTGTCGCTGTATAGATAACGTTATTATGATTTGGGAAAATAGTCAAAAAGAATTACAGAATTTTGTACAATATTTACACAGTCCAAATCCAAATCTAAAGTTTACATTCACAATAGATGCTGAAAAAGTTAACTTTTTGATTTAATTGTGTAAACAGAAGACTGGATCAGCGCTTTTTGATATATGTAGGAAAAATACAGATGGAAATATTCTGCTACTCACTTCTAGTTGCTATCTGAAATATGTTACAAAAAATATGCTAAGAGGGCAATTTTTGTGAATGAAACAAAATGTTAGTACACAGAAGCATTTTCAGAACAGTGCTGCAGAACTGACAAACAGATTTTATGAAAAGAGTTTTAATAGAGATACAATATTGAAAGCTAGGGATTTTGCCTATGCCCAAGATCGTGATATGTTATTACAAAGCACAGAGAATAATAGAAATATTGAACTATGTTTTAACTTTATAACCACTTTTTCAGCTCAAGCCACATATTTACAGAATATTATAAATAACCATTGCCAGGTCTTCTTGAGTGTTAGAGGTCTTAGTGAATTAGTATGTTATCCCCCTAGAATGGTATACAGGAGAGCCACCACACAAAGGGACACATTGGTACATAGCCACTATACAGAAAGCAGTAACATGACATGGCTTAATAAAAATAGGAATGACTGTTACCAATGTAAGAGATGCGTGAATTGTAGATACATTGTGAGAGGAAAAACTTTTAAAGGGTATCAAATACAGAACAACTATGAGATACACCAGTTAACAACATGTAATACTCCTGAAGTTATTTATCTGGCAGAATGCATTTGTGATGCTTTTTATTTCAGAAAAAAATACCTGCAATTTCAAAACCCGTGTGGGTGAGCACATCGGAGCAATAGAGAAGGGAGACCGTACCTACACCACTGCAGTAAACATGCTGGACACCGCAGATGGACAAGAACACTGCTTCAGCTTCAGAGCAATAGAAAAAGTCAATCCTAAACTGGGGGGGGGGCAGTTACAATGACCTTGTGCTCAAAAAGGGAAGCTTTTTTGATTGTGAATTTGGGGTCTACAAAAAGACCCAGTCTGAACACCAACTTTGATATAAAACCTTTTCTAGGGAATAGAAAGTAGATGGAACAAGATGACCGCAAAATAATATTTTGTATATAACATCTATATTTTATAAACTTTTAGGCCTTGATTTTGATTTGATTTGATTTTTATTTGTATATGGGTAAGCACACTGGGATGCAATCCCTTTTACAGGTATGACCCATGGTCAATCAAGTAAATACAAAAACTACATCAAACAGATTATTCTTAATGCAAAACATAATTAATAGGAATACAAATTCCACGTTGGAGTAAAATCTAAAATAAGTGTAAGTTTAAAAACTATAATACAATTTAAACTGTTATACAGAGCAGTGTCACAAGGGCCGTGGCTCCATAGCTAATACTGTATATACATTCAAAAAGTATCAATCTAGAAAACAGCTACACTTAGACAAATTCATAAAGTGTGTTTTCAAGGCTGCTGTAAATTACCCATAGCTACCCATACTTCTAATATGTACTGGAATATTGTTCCATATTGTAGGTGCATAGTATGCAAATGATCACTGTCTCTTGAAGTGTGCATAAATGGAATTCTTAACATAGTTGGGTCCCCTGATATCTAATATGTAATTTAGAACTAGAAATCTCAAGTTGTTTTTTAGTTTTAGATGTACTCCTGTTTGTTGTGTTTTATAAACAAATTTAGACATTACATACTTATGATAATATTCGACTGATAACCATGTTTTACCTTTTAAATATTTACCTTGTAAATATTGATTTTCTTGGTAGATTTAGTGGCTACATGTTATTTATACATTGTTGAAGTGTTGATACATCTCTTTCTCCCCTTTTATGTTTATTTTCCCATCATCCCCTCCGTGTTTCCAACCCCCTACCTCTCTCTTCTGAATATCTATGCTTTTAACCAATGATTTTAAATGTTTGTATTTCACATCATTGGTATGTCCTTTTAATGTGACTATTTATTGAGTGTGTATATGCATAAGCCCCAGCCTCTGATAAAGGATCAGATGTGATCCAAAACACATCAGGCAGTCAACTGTGCCACTGTCTTGTGTGATAGTCAATAAAAGAAAACAGAGCTATTTATATTCCTGGTGTTTGATGTCCACTTTATTAGGTGGTGAGTGCTTGACTTCTTTGTTTCTAACAACTGCAGATGGCAAAACAGGAGACACCCTATCTGGCAGTTCAGGACAGGCAAAAGGGGATAATTTGTTACAAGGAAAGAGTAAAGAGTCAGGGGGTACAGGGAGAGCTATAAGTAGCATTAACTACTGTTAACAGGGAAAAACAGGTACATTAACACCCTATCTAGGGTAAGCTGTTCAAGAAAGTCCAGATATAGAGTGTAAGTGGAGAAGGAGTAAAGGTGAGGGACAGTAGGGGCACGCTACATTATGAAGCAGAAGGGAGTGAATTCAGATTAGTAGTTATGGGAGGGGTGCAGTGCAATGGTTGCAGAGCCACAATATTCCAGGACACATTCTGAAGACTGCAGCACTGCCCCATCTGCAAGCACCTCTCTGGATTGAGGGCAGAGGTTGCTGGTCTCCCTACTGAGCAGGCTAGGATCCAGAGGACCTCATGCCCTACCCAGGGACATTGAGTCATCTGCCATTACTTCAGAGGTTGCCTAGGCAGAGAAGGGCCAGTTTGACCTTGGTGAGCTCTTGGGGGGTGGGGGTGTCAAGTGAGGTGTACAGTCCTCAGCCAGTGCCACTACAGAATTCTTTTCCCATTCTGGTGGGACAGGAGTGATGAGAGGAGACACATGAAGTGGTGGCATGAGAGGATGTGGAGATCCTCTGAAGAGGAGGCCCCAAGGTGGAACAAAGAGGACCTCAGCAGACAAGGACGCAGCTTCTGGTGGGAGATTCAGTTGTGAGGAGGATAGATTTGGGAGGAGGAAGGGGCAGTGAGAGGAAGGTTAAATGCCTACCAGGTGTCTCGGCTCAGAGGGGTGGACAGCAGATCCTAAGGATCCCTAGGGCAGGAAGGGATGGGAGAGCTGGATGTCATTGTCCACCTTGGGACTAATGACTTGGTGAGGAAGGGGGCTGGGGTAGTACAGGAAGAGTTCAGGTAACTGTGGAGGAGCCTAAGGCAGCTACTGTAGCACAACTGGGGGCATTCACCAAGATGCTACCTGTCTACAGCCAAAGGGAGCACAGGGTAATCTGCACCAGGGGCTTCAACAGTTGGTGGAAGGAATGGTGCAGGGAGGATGGGGCTCAGCTTCATTGGAAACTGGGGCCCAATCTGAAAGAATAAGGGTCTATACAGAGGTGATTGATGGCCTGCATCATTCTAAGAAGGGAACCACAGTCCTCAGTGGGAGTTTTTAATGTTACTTTGATGAAGATATAAACTAGCTATGGGGAAGAGACAGTATAACCGAGGAAGGCAAAACTCCCAATCCCCACAGATTGAAGAAACAGAAAGGGAGAGCCAGAGTGGGGGGAATCCCCCAGACACAGGTGGAAAGAAGCATAGGTATAGTAGGGGACAAGGGGACAAGAACAGAAGATGTGGAAAGAGAGATGTTGAGGTGGCAAGGCACAGAGATGGTACATATGAACATACAAAATTGCCAGCAGATACAGGCCATTTGGTCTACCTAGTCTGCTCGAGTGTGTGGCACACTGTTTAGTTAAACTGCTACTGCCCCCCTCCCCTTGCTCCCACTTCTACTGTAACTTAGTGCCTCTCACTACCAACTCCTCTTTCCCCACCCTCCACTCAGTTTTGACCCACTCTTTAGCCCTATCCCACCCTCTCTTGAAACTGGCCACTGTCCGCAGTGCTACTACTTTCTATGGCACTGAATTCTAACCAGTCACCACCATTTCTGTGAAATAGTGCCTCCTCATCTCTCTCCTGAACCTTCCCCCCTTCAATTTCAGGTTGTGTCCGCGAGTGTCCTTCCCCCCTTTTAACTTTAGCAAGCCATCTGAATTAGCTCGGTGTTTGCCCTTCAGGAACTTGAACATCTCAATTATGTCCCCTCTCTCCCTTCTATACTCTAGGGTATACATATTAAGCTCACTTAATCTCTCCTGGTATGTCTTGTCCCCCATCCCCAGAATCATCTTAGTCACCCTATGCTGGACCCCCTTTAATACTTTCATGTCCTTTTTATGTTTGTTTGCGCGCATGCACAATAAACATTATGTGACAGCTTAGGAGAGAAGCGGGTTGTGGAGGCACGGCACTGTTACAGCCAAGGGAGGCACTTCATTTGGTGGCTTGGCAGCAGTGGACCAATGGAGGCACAGTGTGCCAATGACACTGGTCTCCAAAAGTGCACCAAGTACAAATGTTTTCACCGCAGCAATCAGGGGCCACCTTGTCATTGCAGAGTCAGTCATTGTGCTGCAATGAGGGAGTGACCCGTCATTGCAGGGTGGAATGTTAGGTAGCCTAATACTGTTTGTGAACATAGCGGGCAGCTTGCTGCCACATTCATAAACAGTATTATGCAGCCCCCGTGCCGAGGGGGTTCCCAATCCCCCTCGGCAGCATGTGCCCCCCAAACAGTCTTTGTTTGCCAATGGGGGCCCCAATCCCTGCTGTCTTCAGTCTCTCCAACTTTGTGGATGTGCCGATGGGGGTGCCACTTCCTGTTGACATAATTTCTCCCCCACACACAAAAGCTATGTTTGTGCCTAGGGGGTGCCCAATCCCCCTAGGCTATTGCATCCCCCCTATATGCCGACAGGGGTGCCCAATCCCCAGTCGGCTGCAGTCGGCCCCCCAGCAAAACAGTAGGTTGGCACGCTGGGAGCCCACCCCACTATGCCAAAAGTCCAGTGAAATATCCCTGTAAAATAAAAACCATCCTGCAATGTTGTGGTTTTTTCCTGTAAAGAAGGAAACGGTCCCTCAGCGGTCTTCCTGGCCCCCCACACCCGCACCCACCCGCTGTGCACCTTGCCTCCCTACACCCCCCTCACCCCATACTTACCTCCAGAGTCTGGTGCGACAATCTGCGGTGGACCGGGAACACGTCTGCACTCTTTAAAGCCAACCACGAACTGAGAAAATGCCGGTAAGCTGCATAATGGGATGAATGTTTTTTTTTTCAACTTTGATGCATATCTTGGGCCTTTTTTGGAATTTTGGCACCAAATTTTCAACATGGGGTTTTTGGGACCCCTTCTCATAAATTCTTTCACTGTCATGGCGTTAATCGGCCCCAAAAGGTGAGTTTGTGGTCACTGCATGGAATCACCTTTCGGGATCGAGTAACAAAATAACAGTGCCACTGTTCATGAGGTGGGTTCTCAAAGCATCTATGTTGCACATTTGGTGGGCAAAATCCAAAAAATGACTGTTTTATGAGCATGTGTTGCGCAGTTGCTACGCACGCTTGTAACTTCGCAAATTTGCAATATTTTCACTCCAGATTTTCAACATTGGTATTTTTATGCATCTCCTTATGAACATTGCAACTGTCATTTTCGCAACCTGCCCGAAATGTGTTTTTACAGTTCCGTACAGAATAGAATGGTTGCTGTGGGAAATCCATGTTCAGGACAGATTACAAAAATCACAGTGACATTGTTCATTAGCAGAGGTCCTAAAATGCCTATATTGAAAATTTGGTGAGAAAAGTCCATAAAGTAATTGTGTTATGAGCGTGCATTGCACAGTTTCCACACACGCTCGTAACTTCACACATTCGTAAAAAATTTTCACTCCAGATTGTCAACACTGCCATTTTTCCACATCTCCTTATGAACAGTACAGCTGTCATTTTTCACATCCCGGATGAAATGTGTTTTTGCACTTGCGGCGCAGAACAGCACGCTCGCTGTGAGAAATCCATGTTCAGAACACATTAGGAAAATCACACTGATGGAGTTCATTAGCAGAGGTCCTAAAATGCCTATGTTGAAAATTTGGTGACAAAAGTCCATAAAATGAATGTGTTATGAGCGTGCATTGCGCAGTTTCCACGCATGCTCGTTACTTCACACATTTGCAATATTTTTACTCCATATTTTCATCATTGCCATTTTTCCACACCTCCTTATGAACAGTACAGCTGTCACTTTTCACATCCTGGCCGAAATGTGTTCTCGCACTTCCGGTGCAGAATAGCACAGTTGCTGTGGGAAATCACTGTTCAGGACACATAACAAAAATCACACTGACACTGTTCATTAGCAGAGGTCCTAAGATGCCTATGTTGAAAATTTGGTGATGAAAGTCCATAAAATGACTGTGTTACGAGCATGTGTTGCACAGTTTCCACGCATGCTCATAACTTTGCACATTTGTAATATTTGAACTACAGATTTTCACCATTGCCATTTTTCCACACCTCCTTATGAACAGTACAGCTGTCATTTTTCACATCCTGTTCGAAATGTGTTTTTGCAGTTCTGGTGCAGAATACCGTGGTTGCTGTGGGAAATTAGTGTTCGGGGCACATTAAGAAAAGCACAGTGACACTGTTCATGAGCACAGGTCGTAAAATGCCTATGTTGAAAATTTGATGACAAAACTCCATAAAGTGACTGTGTTACACGCATGTGTTGCACAGTTTCCACGTATGCTCGGAAGTACGAGCATTTTTAATATTCCCACTACAGATTTTCAACATTGCCATCTCTTCATACCTCCATATGGATGATACAGCTGTCATTCTTCACATCCTGCCTGATCTGTGTTTTCGTACATGTGGTGCAGAATGGCACTGTCATTGTTGGAAGTCAGTTTTCAGGACACACTGATAAAATCATATTGCCACTCTTCATAAGAAGAGGTCCCAAATGCTTTTCTGAGGTAGGGTCACAAAAAGGCCATGTTGAAAATTTGTACTATAAATACCAACAAACACCCAAGGCATTAGGGTTTCTAACCATAACGTCCTACCCTGTACAGACAAACAGGCATTGGGGTGTGCCTTTGGATTGCTGACTCTACTGCTCATGCCATCCTACCCCCACCCCCCCAGCCACTGACAGGCATCAAAGTGTACCTTGGACTCTTCGGCCCAACATTTCACCCCACTCTCCTATGCTGCTCCCATTTCACCGCATGTCCTTTTGGAATGGAGTGACTGTAAAGCCAAAAACCCTAAGGCACACCTCAACACATGTCGATGTCTGCAGAATAGGGTGAGGTGACATGGCTTGACCGTCATGGGTGACAACCCAAACACTTACCCCAAATCCTGTCCGTCTTTACAGGATGGAGGTGGGGTTCACGTGAAGTTCAATACTTCACTGCCATTCCTATTCTGCATCTGTCTAACTCCTGCATTTCCAATGCTAATACCAGCAAGCAAACATTCAGCATTGACAAATGCTTGTTCTGTTAGCGGGACCAAAACTGCACACTGTACTCCAAGTGCGGGTAGTGAGGGGGAAGGAGGTGAGGGAAGTTTGGAGAGGCAGTAAAGGCAGGAAACCTGTAGGGGGTTGTAGACAGGGTGAAAGCAAGGTTTGGAGAACCATGTGTGCCTGCACAGGGAGTCTAGGAAATAAAATTCTGGACCTTAAGGCCATCATAGTAGAGGCAGACCTGGATCTTATGGCCATAACTGAGTCATGGTGCACTGAGAACTACAAGTGGGATATGGCCATACTAGGCTGCTGTCAGTTCAGAAGAGACAGGGAGAGAAAAAGGGTGCAGGGGTTCTGCTTCACGTGAAGGAGAGTATCAGAGTGGTGGAGGTACAAAGGAATCTATGGGTAAACAATGGGTTGGAGGTGTTGAGGGTCGCCCTGGAGACATCAGCCAGAGCCACTATTTGCACTGGATCAGATATAGACCTCCAACACAGGGAGAGGAATTGGATAAGGCACTAGGGGAAGCCATTTGCACAATTCCCCCAAAGACTTCCCCTCATTTTTACATACATTTATGACTTCCTGATTCGACTTCTGCAATATTCTGCATCTCAGGGTGAGTGGAGGTGTATTACATCACCTGCAGCTAGTGCAAAATGCTGTGGCCAGGTTATTAAGAGGCCTTTTCAGGTACTAAAACAAAAAAGAGTGCATTGGGTTGGTGGTGCCCATGAAGTAAACAGTAGACATAACAAACCTGAATTTGGGCACTCACCACCTTTTAGGATTAAGACACCAACAGCTAAAATTGATATGCTCCATTGTCAATTTATTTCATGACAATCCATAAAAGACAAACACCCACTGGTGCCTGTCTGATGCATTTTGGATTTTTCAATCCTTATTAATAGGCTGAGGCAGTTATAACAGGACACACTTTAAATGGCACAATTAAAATGACGTCAAGATGATAAAGACACGTTAATTTAAAATCACAGGAACATGCTCTGCTTGCACCTTAGGTATTGGCCGGTGCATTAAAATGCAACATTGAGCTGGTGAAAGGGTTAAAAGGGGAAGGGACAAAGACAGTACAACACAAGAAAAAAAAGTGCCAGACAAACAAATATTGGAGACGGGGGGAGGGGTGAAGGAAAGGGAAAAATGCACCAGGTGGCAACAAATAAACTCGCCCAAAAGGTGGTAACATTTTGTTGTTTCTAACAAAATTATTAATCTCTAATACAGACATGTAGAAAAACATTAAATATATACATTATAAGGCAGGATAATTATAAAACAAAATGAGGATTCCACCAGTCACTTGGATATTTCCTACAAAGAAACAGCCCAAACCATGCAAATATATGATGGTATTAAATATTATCTTTTCTTAAGAAATGGTTTGCGGTCAAAGCCCATATTAAGACCTATTTTTTTGTTGCTTGTAACTGCAATATCCAGAAGTCTTCTCTTTTTAATATAAGATCATTGAAACTCTCCCTTGTTGGGTTCTGACTCACTTTGTCAATAGCCCTGAAGGTGAGCATGTGTTCGGAGATATTTTCTGACTCTGCTACTGTATATGCATAGATGTGACATACGTAAGGTCATTTTTTTTTCAATTGCCTTTAAGCATTCTTCTAATTGAGTCTTAAAAGACGATTGTTTTTCCAGTGTAAGAAGCCTGGCAAGTACATTCTGCCATGTATATAACACCCACACTGTTGCATGTTTTTAAAGGGACACTGTTAACCCCCTTTGGTCCCAAATCATCCCTAGTTAAAAAAAAACACACATTTTATGATCATTTACATTCTGTACAGAATGAAACTGCAGCTGGTTGGTTGATTCTGTTTTTGTTTTTCTTTTTAAAATTGAAAAACAGATTGCTAACCATACTGGTGTTACCATACACAAACATGTTTGTTTACATTCCTTGATTAACTCCCACTGCAGCTTCTCTGAACTTGGGAATGCCCCCAACATAGCTTAGCCACTCATGAGATATTGAGTGTAGAGGAGATTATTGTATCATGTGTGGCTGCACTGTTTTGGGGTTTTCCTAATGTTCAAGAAGTATGCAGTAAGAGATGGTCAAAGATTTGAAGCAAAACAATGTAGGGTATAATTACACCACTACCATGCATTTCAGTACTTCTAAGAAAAGAAGCAGATAAAAAACCAGCAACATCAATGAATTTTAGTGAAAAAAAAATCATAACATGTGGATCATTAACTAGAAATAATGTGACGCAAAAAAGGGTTAACAGTGTCCCTTTAACTGGTGGATTTTGAAACTGCATCCTGAATTCAAGATGGAAAAATCCTTACTTGGTGTTACAAATTTGCAGTATACACAATTTTTACATTGGTAGCACCTTTACTATTATTAAGCCATGTTGTGTCACCATTGTCTATAAGATGGCTATGTACTAGTTTATTTTTAACAGTGAGTGCTTTTCTATAGGCCATTCTGGTGAGCTCTTCCATTAAATTTATTAAGACCCATGTCTTCTGACAAAACATGCCAGTGCTGTTTGATAAAATGTAGTTATGTAGTTAAATCAAGAGTTGGAGACCTCAGTTTTTTCTTCATCCAGCAAGAGCTCTGATCAGTTGTGTACCTGTGGAAAGTGTTGTGCTTTCATAATGTTTTCTGACCATAAGTTTTCTCCTATAACCTATTTGAAAGCAGTCCATACCAGTCTAAAACCCTTCATCAGTACTGCAATTGCATCTCACTCTTAAGAACTGTCTCTTTGGTATATTCGTAATCATGTGTTGTGGATGGTTACTAGACACTAAAAGAAGAGTGTTGCCATTCATCTATTTTCTATATAAGTCTGCTGTTATATGACAACAATTTTTTTTAAGGTTAGATCAAGGTAAGAAATAGAGATGCAGTGAATTTAAATTCTGCCAGCGAAGTGAACACGAAGTGGGCACTTCACGTTGCCAGTCCGCTACATGGAGTGGGTAATGCAAAGTGCTCACTCCGCCTTGTCATTACCACTTCACGTTAAGGTGGAATGGCAATGCGAAGTAAGGCGAAGTCATTGTTTTTAATGGACTTCGCATTCCTCATTATGATTCTAAGTGATCCACTTGGTGTTTTAGGTTTGGCAGCCCCCCCACACATCACATGGCTTACAGTACTGTAAGACACATGCTCTTTAGCTAGGCAGGAAGAAAGTGAGTCATACAAGCAGACACTTTTACTTTCTCCTGTGCAGACTGAGAGAGTGTAGTGTGTTTTGTGACTGCTGATACTTTGAGAGTTTAGAGCGAGGAGGAGATTTTAAACTTTGATTTAGACACAACAGCTTTTTTTAAAAGCTACATTTTTTTGCCTTTTCTGTACTCTTTTTTACTTAATTTGTTCTTTCTGTCAATTTTATTTTTCCTTACGTTTATAAGTAGTTAGTTGTTTGTCTGTGTCTGTGTGACAGTGTGAGTAGTGACTGCTCGGACTGAGGGAGCTCAGTAGGAGAGATGGACCTGAGTGAGGGACTGTCTGGGGTGAGGGCAGCTCTGGGAGAGCATGGTACTGGTAGGTATTGTACCATGTGGATGTGTGGTGAGCATGGCCACTGGTTCCTGTTGGACTGATCAAAAATTCTGAGTGCCCCCAAAACCAGGACCAGCGCCACCTCCTGACTCTGAGGCAGTTGAACCACCACCACCGCCACGTCCAGTTCCAGCTCCAGCACCAGATCCTCTGGAGCAGGATGTGTATGTGCCCCAGGGCCCAGGTATGGATCCCTACCCTGCCGAGCACCATGACCAGCCAGCTGCCAATTCATCTGGCCCTCCCCTGCCTGTGCCTGGTCCTCCCCACACCTCCATTGTTTGGCAGTTTTTTGACTGTGTCGTGGAGGACAGTAATGTGGTCAGGTGCCCACCTATGTGAGGTGGAGGTGCACTCTGGCCCCTGGGGGATTCACCTGGGGACTGTGGGACAGTGCACCCTGACCCATATGCTCAATCACCACCAGTTGGAGTGGCAGGCTGCCACAGAACAGGCCATACCTGCACCTGCTGGCCCTTCTGTGGCAGAAGGTGCAGCTGTTCATGGCAGCGGCCCTAAGAAGAGGAGGGCAAGAACAGCACCTGCTGCTCCACCAGCACCCAAACAACCACCACCACCAGCACCAGCACCAGCAGGTCAGCCTGTAGAACGTGTGGACCCTAGAAACCTGCGTGTAACACAGGCTGACTTGGCAGTTCTCTGGAGTACTGTTGAGGAGAACAATGAGAGGGTGAATGCTGTCGAGCAGCAGTTGGATCGCAAAGAGGAACATCAGTTGCAAATTATGACCATGCTGGAACTGCTGCTGGATCACCATGGAATCCCACATTAGTTTTTTTCTCTCTCACCATGATGTGCCGCCCCCACACCTTCCTTGCTGTGTTATAAAATGCATTACTCCACCATCCCCAACCTTTGTATGTAATAATGCCCTTTTTTTGTTGTCTTCCATATGCTTGACACTTTGTATTCTGAGCAGTGCAAGTATACTGTGTACTAAACTGCATGTGTGCAGTCAGTCTTCTTTCCAGTCTGTGTATGTACTGCAGACACTGTCCAACTCCCTGACTTGAAAACACTCATTAATGAGTACAATGGTGGGGTGGTGAAGCATGGAGAGATGCTATAAAACAGGCTTTCAAAATTTACAATACATCCAAGTAAGCAGTAGAAAAAATAATTTTGTGATTTGTGATGCGATGGTAAATCATGATTTGTGACTGCAGCATTTGTAACTGTGATGATGAAGAAATGCGAATGCCTATGGCTGTACTTCCCCGGGCCCTGATGAGGTGTGGCACAAAACTCCCCGACTTGAAAACACTCATTAATCAGTACAATGGTGGGGTAGTGAAGCATGGAGAGATACTACAAGACAGGCTTACAAAAGTTACAATACATCCAAGCAACCAGTAAAAAAAAATAATGTTGTGATTCGTGACGAGATCGTAAATCGTGATTTGTGACTGCAGCATTTGTAACCATGATGATGAAGAAATGCGAATGCCTGCGGCTGTACTTCCCTGGGCCCCGATGAGGTGTGGCACAAAACTCCCTGACTTGAAAATACTCATTAATGAGTACAATGGTGGAGTGGTTAAGCATGGGATACTACAAAACAGGCTTACAAAAGTTATAGTACATCCAAGTAACCAGTAAAAAAAAATAATGTTGTGATTCGTGATGCGATCGTAAATCATGATGATTTGTGACAGCATTTGTGACCGTGATGATGAAGAATGTGATTTGTATCATTCACGAGTGACTCTTGAAAGTGATGATTGTCCTGACTTAAAAATGCATATTAATGAGTGCAATGTTTATGCAGAATTATGCACCACACCAGTCCAGTTCTCTGAAGGGAAGCCAAAGAAACAACTGTAACTTAAGTTACAGATAGAGATTGGGCCCTAAAGAGATGCAAATGCACAGACAGATTAAGATTGCGCTGTGCACTGAAGAGATGCAGATGCAAAGGCACAACACCTAACCTGTGCTCACCATCAGAAATTCTAATCTGGTAAGAATACCTTTGCCAGTTGGGGCGAGCTGCAGCCCGGGGCAGTGTACTGCACTGCTGCAGTAACAGTCACTAGTACTAGTACCAGTACCAGTAAAGATACCACAAAGAAGTACAAAAATCACACAGCTGCAGTGGATAGCAAGTTCACATTGCTGAAATTACTATGTGGCACAATAAAAAGTGTCTGATTTGATGACACGCATCACAGTCATACTCACAAACACACTAAGTAATGCGTAGCAAATTGAAAACTTCAGTAATATAACCACATATTTTAAACACACTAAAATTATGCACTGCTGCTCCACAACAATCAGCAAAGAAATGGCAAGAATTATTGAAAATATTACTGTGTGTACATTAACACACTTATTATACAAGAAAAATATCACCAAAAATGAAAGCACTGTCATTTTCTCCAGGTTAATCTATCTACACCACAGTCAGATACATCTTGGCCCCAAAGCACATTTTCACTGTCTCCTACACTACACAGAACCAATATTGTAAATTAACATTCAAAATCCACACACAAACAATAAACGCTTGATGATATGAGCACAGGAGGGTTTCCTACAATCGATGAACTAAATTTGAGCAAAAAAAATTACTCAAAAGGCTTTTTCAACAGCTTTTAGACAGTTTGAATCCCAGAGATCTCTCAGCACACTGTTTCCTACAGCTTCCTACACACACTACCCTGAACTGTGGCTGTGCAGAACAATCCAGAGCCTATGTGACCTGAAATCCCATGAATCACAGCAAAATTCACCTTTAGAGCTTAAAAACAAGGCAGAATGAGGTGAAGTACATTGCATTCAATGTACTTCACCTCAAGAATTGGTGGAATAGTGGTTTAGGAAGGTGGAGTAACACGAAGTCATTGTTTTCAACGGACTTTGCGTTACCCCATATAACGCGAAGTACTCCGCTTCGTGTTGCAGAGCACTCTGCGAATTAGCTTTCACTCTGATTTCCACTTCATGGAGCGACTTGGGGTCACTTTGTCCATCTCTAGTAAGAAATAGAATTCAGATCTCCAATTTTTGAGAAATTTTTATTGCTGTTGGTTTCATGTAGAAATCTGAAAAATTGCTCGAAGTCAGACAGGTCACTCTGCCTTAGGAGGATGTTGTCATCAATAAATCTTTTCCAGGACACTATCTGATGAAAAGAAGGATTATTGATTAAATTTAAAGCATACTGATTTTCCCAAGCCCCCACATAAAAGTTTCCCATGAAGGACACACATGTAGCCCACATGGCAGTTCTGTTAATCTGTTAAATAACCTCTTTGTTAGAAGTGAAAAATGTGTTTTTTAAAATATGTTCCAACAGTTTCAGAAAAGATAAGGAGGGGAAGAAAGATGTAGGGGTTGCACTGTATGTGAGGGAGGGGTAAAGTGAGTAGGCAAGTAAATTTTTATTTCTGGACAGCCCAATCCCTGAGGCTCTGGGTGATTTATAAAGAGGTATGAATAGAAACACATAAAACAAAATTACATACAGGGCCAACACAACAAAATAAACAATCCATTTCACTGATAAATTAATAAAATCTGACTGTAGCTAACTAAAAAATGTTTCTTTAAAAAGATGAGCCTTCAGACTCCACTTGAAGGCCTCCACCGATGGAGTCTTCCTCAGAGATCTGGGAAGTGAGTTGCAGAAGGCCAGGCTGGCCACCTCAAATGCATTATTACCCAAGGTGTCCAACCTAGCTGTTGGAACCATTAGGAGGCCCTCAGTGGAGGAGTGGAGTGAGAGCACTGGAAGGGCAGGTGTCAAGAGGTCACTCAGGTATCCATGGCCTGATCTACATAGGGCCTTATAGGTGAGCAAGCCCACCTTGAAGATGATCCTACATCTGTCAGACAGCCAGTGCAGGCCATGAAGGACCAGGGTCACATGACAGGACCTAGGAAGGCTCGTCAGCAACTTGGTTGCTGCATTCTGCACCAGCTACATTTGATGGACGTTCCTTCTACTGACTCTGAAGTAGAGAGTATTACAGTAATCTAGCCCTGATGTGACAAAGGCATGTACAAGTGTGGACTGATCACCAGGTGGAATAAGAGATTTAATATGGGCAGCATTCCTTAAGTGGTAAAAAACACTCTGGATAACAGAAGACACCTGGGCTTCAAACGTCAATCCATTGTCAAGGATGATGCCCAGGTTTCTTACCTTAGTGGATGCCACCAGTGGGGTAAGACCCCAAAATAACCTTATTCCTGGCCCGGTAGCAACCACATCATGCTGGCAACCAAGCTCATTCAAAAGAACCTCTGTCTTGTCAGGGGTAAACCTCAGCCAGTTAGAGGACATCCAATCTTGGATCCTGGATAGGCATTTATTTAGCACTATCAAGTTGTTACTTGTCCCGGGGGCAAAGGACATATATTATCTGCATAATAATGAAAACTTAGACTGAAGTACCTAATGATCTCACCCAGAGGTTGCATGTATACCACGAACAGCATCAGTGACAAGTTCGAGCGTTGAGGGACTGCACAGGGCAGTAGCTTCGAGTAGGAGCAGGAGAAAGTTCCCATCACTACCCACTGCATCCTGCCCATGAGAAAAGACTCAGACCAGTTGATAACAGTACCGGTGAGTCCACAATACCCTTTAAGGTGATCCAGAAGCACAGTGTCGTCCACAGTGTCAAACGCTGAGGAGAGATCAAGGAGAATGAGAACTGACTGATCTCCTCTATCCCTCACCCTGAGGAAATAATTTTGCACCCAGACCAATGCTGTTTCAGTGCGTTGCCTCATCCTAAGCCCAGAGTGGAATGGCTTGTAGATGTCAAAGGCCATGAGGTGTGCTTCAAACTGAAAGGCCACCATTTTCTCAACAACCTTCCCCAGAAATGGGAGGCTGGAGATATGTTGATAAGCCACCAAAATGTCAGGGTCAAAAGATGGTTTCTTCAGAACGGGCTTTACCAGCACCTCCTTCAAGACAGCCCCTTCAAGAGTGAGCACTGAATGATCTCCGTGAACACTGGACCAAACTACTTGACACATCCCACTAGGAGACAAGTAGGACCCAGGTATAGCTCACAAAAAGTGGGCTGCAGCTTCGAGATTACATCATTGACATCAGACACCACCACCAGCCAAAACTCACCCCACACAATAGGACTGTCTCTGCTTAGACAAGGCCAGCCACTGCAGGGCTGCCTTGCCCCACTGGGGAGATTCTTTTCTGAATGGAGGACACCCTGTCAGACAACAACTGAGTGAACTCCTTGCACAAAGTGACTGAAAGTGCTCTTTTCAGCTGCAGGCAGGCAAGATAAAGTAGTTTATCTACAGTTTGAAAGAGCAGAGCTGGTCTGTTCCTCCCTGTGGCAATCTCCCTGGACAGGAACTCTGCCTTCCTATGGTTGATTGCCCTTTGATATTCCAGTAGTGAACTCTCAAAGCCAGTTTGTCTCCTCAGAGCAAGTACTCCTCATCAACAATCCAACTTCTGACCCTTGGTCTTCATCTCCTGGAGACCCCCATCAAACAACAGGATTCTCAAGTGAGAAGACCTGGGTCATATACAGATTGGTGTGATGGTGTAGAGCATGTTAGAGATGGCACTATTATAGGCCGTCACCGTTTCACTCATGCTATTCACACATGCAGCACTTATACTAGAAAAGTCTGCCACTGCCATAAGTCCCACTGGGGACAGTCCCCTTAAAGAATGTGTTGGAGGTGCTGTAGGTAGCCTTGGAGACAGGTGCTGGATCCACTATCCACACTGGGTAAGATACAGATCTCCAGGAAGAAGAATTAGATAAGACACTAGGGGAACTCATTAACACAATTCCCCCCAAAGACATTCCCTAATTGGTATATGTTTTCGTGACATCCCGACTCGACTTCTGCAATGTTCTGCATCTCAGGGTGAGTGGAGGTATCTTATGTCTCCTGCAGCTATTTCAGAATGCTGCAGCCAGGTTATTGAGAGGACTTCCCAGGTGTTGCCATATAACTGCTATCCTGCATGAACTGCACTGGTTGCCAGTGAGATGATGATTCCCTTTCAAGGTCAGTTTGCTGAACTACAATGTCCTATACAGACCAGTCCTGGTCTACCTGAGAAGTCTGCTGACTCCCAGGCCCTAGCAGACTTCCTGTTACCTCCCCTCTTCTGAAGAGGGTGACCTGTCTGTTCCCATGGCCAGGCAGTAATCCTTGTGACTGTGCCTTTACACTAGCTGCAGTTCAAGCAATAAGCCAGATTCACAGCAGAACAAAGTGGGTCCACAGTGTATAACTCAAATATTCTCAGGCAGTAAGCTGGTCTCTTCACTCTACTTCTTGAAGGCAGCAAGAAAGTTGAATAGTTGCTACAATTATTAAACTTTATTCATAGATTGATAAATAGGTAAAATCATCCCCGCATGTACACACATGTACTTCTCCAAGGTTTCAAGCTCATTGACCAAGAGCCAGAGCAGCTTGAAATGTTGGAGGAGTACATGGATGTACAGTATGTGTAGTGTTGTTTTAGTTAGTTATCAGTCAATCAATTTACCAAGTTATCTGTGCACAACAAAACAGTAGTAGAGTATAGATTTTTTGAATATAAATGTATCTGTAAATTAAATGTCTTAGTACAAAACAATGTTGTACCATAGAACGATTTTTCCTGAAGCCATTCTGAACTTCAGTTAACAAATTGTTGTCATTGACCCAGTTCATTAGTTCCTTTAAGATTTGTATTTGTATTTACAGTATTTATGTTATCAGGGAAAAGCTCCATTGAGCAATGCTCATTTATATGCAGGTCCTGATTATGACAACAGACAAATCAAATTCAAAGAATGCTTCAGGTACATGCAGGATACATGATAATCTGATTGTCTGATAGATACAATAATGCAACCTAAACTTACATAACAGAAACTAAAGGCATGGAACTTTACATAAGGTACATGAGGAATGATAAAAATACTGTACATATGGGTCCGCCCTGTGGTGCTGAGGGTTGATGCGCTTCTATGCCACACCTCGCACCATGCTAGTGACCTGGGTTTTGGAATGGACTCAGGTTGCCGGGAATTGGAGGGGGTAGGAGGATTGAGCATCCCAACAGATTCTCTCCTCCTCCGGGTTGGGATTCTGCAGTGTCTCGTTATCTGGCACGCACTGCGCCAGTGGAAGCACCGCACTGTTGCATAGGGCTGCTCTTCAAGAGTCGGGGGGGGGAGGATGTTGTGGGCATTTGTCAGTGATGTACAACAGCATGCCGTAAGACTGGACGTCAGTCCTACATGCTGACGTCTTCAGAGGGTAGGAGGGACTAAGGTGAGAAAAATTGAAAAAAAAACCTCGGGCCAAGATGACAACCGATCCACCTCAGGATCGCCAACCTGAAGGACAGACCCCATTGTGCAGGCACTCCAAGGAGTAGGAGAAGGTAGGAGGGATAAAGGAGCATGCCTGGCACTCTAGGGGCAGATTCTGTGGGACAGACCTGTAGGAACGATCAGAGGTCTGAAAGAGTGAATCAAGAGGGTAGTAAGGTGGGATAAAAAGGAAAGTGAAAAAAAAATACTCTACATACAGTGAGAAGACAAAGTAATATAATAGCATTTACATTGTATGCAGTGCAAAAAACTTACAGTAGTAGAGCATAGAAGGGTAGAGACATAAGAGTAGAGATGGGTGAAGTTGCCAAAATACACTTCACACCAAGATATTAGAATTTCAGCAACTTCTCTTCACCAACAACTACAGTTTCCATGGTTATTTGCCTGAAGAAATGGCTAAATTCACATAGATTGCTGTGCGAATTTGGTCAATTTGATAGTGAAAAACGATGCAAATTGCATCATTGCTGATGTTTATGCAGCTACACTCTATCCAACTTCCGCAAAACATTAGATTTATCATCATTCATATGCCCCTTCCCATCACATATCGGCACCCTGCTCCCTTTTCCACCCTGTGCTGGAGAATTGTAGAAAAGTAAAAACACATTTAAGTAGGCCTCAGACGACTCCAACACAGTTTGAAAGTTAATTTATTTTTTATTTATTTGTACATCAGTTTACAACCTTTGAGCCAGAGGCTCATTTCCAAAGGTACTTCGTTACATTGAGGACAAACAGAACAATTTTGAGGTTACAGCATAAGAGTCACATACTTAGCATAGCACATACTGGTTTCATACATGTATACAATTCAGTAGCAATTACAATGATACAGCTGAGCACATGCTGGTAATAACAGAGGCAATATGCAAAGGGGAGAGGTTGGGGGGGTGAGGTGGAGTGCCACCCAGTGGACATTGTCAAGTGTGGAGAGATCTAGCCTACCCTTCCTTCCACCAACATGCCAAACACACTACCCCAACCTCCCCCACCCAATCCAACTCAACTCTGGTCCCCACCACTCTTCTCCAACCAGCACCCAGAAAAAAAAAACTATAATAAAGATAATGGTTTCCTGTGCAGAGCATTTGCTCTGTTCAGTGTCCATCTTAGTAATGGCACAAATGAATGAATGGTGATGTATTTGTTACTAGCAAAACCTAACTGTCTGAATTTCTAGCCAATCAGATATTACCAGGAGCCATAGTGTCAGACATTGTTGATCCCATATAAAATATTTGATGATCATTATCTGCAAGGCTAAGTCCTGCTGAGTTTCAACAATATCTGTGTTGTTTAAGTAGCATTTGGAATTTATAATCATCTTTATCAGTTGTGCCAATTTGCATTTTTCAGCAATCAGGTTAATCTACCATTTTGTAGCATGGTTCTCTTATTAAGCATACCCAGGTCCCTCTGCATTTCATGTACCTCCTGCTGAGAAACAACTATCCTTCCTTCTTTGCTGTAATTAGGAAACTTGGCAACCCACTTCAAGACTTCAGCAATCACTTGTTTCCATGTGGATTATCATTTAACCCTTTGCTTCCTTGTCTGCAATCAGTTTCCTATTAATTGCATTGTGTGACCAGTAATACCCAGTTTATTCTTTTTATGACACAATCTCTCATGTTGTACAGTGTCGGAGACTTTACCAAAATGCAGGTACACAATAGCTACAGTTTTCCTCTCTTCAAGCTCATTTGTAACAACATCAAAAAAATTAAGTAAGATTGGTCTGCTGTGATTCCACTTTGCAGAATATACATTAGATTGGACCACTAAGTACTGGTTATTTTTCTGACAGTGTTCAACAATTCTATTTCTTCTGAGTGTCTCAAGCAGTTTCCATTGTATTGATTTAAGGCTTACTGGCATATATTTCTCAAGTTCAGCCCTGGGACTTTTTGAATATTAGTATCACATGGACCATCCTCTTGTCATCAGACACATACTGTACACATCAATGGCTCATTGACTTTCATTGCTTATGAGACTGACAGTTCCTTATTTTGTTCCCTCCAGATGTTTTCTTTTTAAATAATGTATTAAACCTTTTTAAACAGTGTGCAGAGTACAGCTGGCACTGTTTCAGATACAGTCTGAACACATACAGTATACATTACAGACTAATACAAAGACTGGTATCCCAAAAGCAGGGTCTAAAGCAGGAGTTATTACAATACATTTAAAGTGGTAGCAGTCAGTTCAGAAAGTCATCTCCTGAATTGAGATTCTCAGGAGATACATTTTGGAAAACAACTTACCAAATCAAATGCTACTACTGTAATAGTAACCGGCACAGCTCCTCCACTCACTACAATAGCCAGTCACCATCAGAGTGACAGGGAGCAAGTGTTCATCCTACTGTAGAAATAGCAGTTTATACAATAGGTGCATGCTTACTTCATTCATTCACAAAAATGTGGATATTACACTATGCACTGAAAGCCCATTGGTACACAGTGTGGACCAATGAGCTTGCAGCCACTACTATAAGCTGTCATTCTGAGGGCAGCCGTGGTGGTATGCAGGCGGGTATGCTGCCCATCGATGATGAGGGGAGCGGATGGGCTGGTTGTCCTGTGTGGATGGGGTGGGGTTGGGGGATTACCACTGGACCACCGAGAGGGCATTGTGTCAGTTTCTGATGGTGATTGGGGACTCAGCTGGGAAGGGGGGAACCCCTGGACCACCAGAGATCATTATAACATTACAGCGCTGTAATCAGAGGGTCAGGATGGGGAGGGGGGTGCCACTAGACTATCAGAGACTTTGCCATGTATTCTGTCATGGTGATTGCCACTACAGGAGGGGTGGGGGTTACACTAGCTACTGGGGACATGGCCAGTACTGCCTACATGATGATCACCACTACAGGCTGGGGGTACTTCTGGATGTCCACTGCCAGCATTGCATGGTGTGCAGGATGGCAGGTGCATTTCACCGGCTAGCCCTGCCCAACTCATGCAAATGGAGCAATAATGACATGCAAATGGCCACAGTTGCACATTGCATGCACAATTTACCTATTTGCATATCAGTGTCTGAATATCAGGAACATGCACATGACATATCTCTGATGCACTGGCGCATTGCCCATTCCTGGTCTTCAGAGTCGCCGGGATGCACCGGTGCATTGTATTTGCACATGGCGTATTCGGTGCTATATTCAGAAGGAATGTGCCATAGTGCATCTCTTTTGAATATCTCCCTTAATTGATCCAGCGCAATTCAGTTGGGCTGCACACCCACTTGTGCCATTGCTGGCTGCTTGTTTGAATATCAGGCCCTTTGTGTGGAATTTTTCTTGTTTTCTTGCTGTTTACTGTAGTATAGTAAACATATTTTATCAGACTGATTCTGCTGCTTTTGAAACTGACATTTGCTGTAACCAGAAATCCCCAAATCCCCAGCAGCCAACATCATAGCAGGGCTGCAGCAGTGGGAGATTCAATAGCTTGCAGTGCATGTTAGAAATTTTATCAACTGTGATCTTTTGTTTGCTGTCCTCCTGGGGCTAACTGCTGTCACATAGAACTGTACTTAACCCTGGGAGAACAGTGGGACAAGAAAATATCTGATCTGAGCTTATAAGAGCTCTAACATGCATGGCAGGCTATTGAACCTCCTACTGCTACAGCCCTACTCTGATGGACCCTGGATGCTAAGTGCCTTTCTTGTTCCCCCTCCATCAGTTTAAATTCAAGTTTCTGCTAACATTCATTTCCCAGTTCATTCCCTGATTACTCTGGATCCCCTCTGACATAGATGCAGCTTATCAGGTGAGTAGAGGGTTTTGTGACAGGGAGCTCCTGCCACTCTTGAGGACTGACCTTTTTTTTAAATCTGTTGCAACAGTTCTTCTATTTCTTAGCCTAATCTACTCTTTACAATTTCTAGTCCATAAGGTTGGCCACCTATGGGCACACCATCCCCTTTCTTGACTATGCTATAGTGTCCTCTTTAAAATTGACCTTTTCCCTCTCAGGTCCTCGTACAGGGAGGTTATAGTTGTGACCTCTGAGCTGATATAAAACAACAGGCTGTGTGCCTCATTGTTGAATTTAGTATGCAATGGCACTATGTCATAAAATACTTTAATGTATATATTTTATTTGTATAAAACCTGTGAATGTTGAAAATACCATGGGACTATGTGTTTTTCGTAAAGGTAAAAAGTAATTAGGGGACTGTATGATAAAAATTAAGTTAGTTGTGCTATTTAAAATGCATGTAAATTGCTGTAAACTGAAAGAGTCTGAAATGGCATTGTACTTTGCATATATCCCCTGATGCTTTGCATTATGGAAATATGTGTGAGGTTGTGTTTCTTTGAAACTTGGCTTATTGTCAATGCCCTTTGGAGTAACCCTTGTTTCAGTGCTTCTGCACTAAGGTTCTTTGTCAATATTTTTTTTTTATTTGAGCCCCACCACCCAAGCAAACAAGGTCCCCATAGGGGAGGCTGAAATTTCAACTGATAAGTTAGATCAGAGATCAGTGAGTCATATGTGCTGGCTAAGTTTAGAGGAAATACTTGCATTGTCTGTTGGTACAAACTGATGTACTAAAGAAGGAATATGCCATTGCTGAAGGTTATCTCTGCATTTTGAATAAACATCACACAGAGATTGTCTATTGCAAATGAAGTTCTGTGCCTGGTCCATCTGTTATCCCTCAAGCCCTCCACAGACTTGGTGTCAGGATGGGATAACTTGCTGAAAGCATCCTGACTGGCCGAAAAGGGACATTTTCTGGTGAATATTGCCCAGATTTCCCAACTAGACCGATACACTATGAGTTGCCAGAGGAGAACCAGGAGAAGACAGTCTATGGAGTTCTGACCAGAACCATGGTTGATAGACTGGGAGAGAAGCTGCTGCCTGGACTGGGCCTGGGAGCTCAGAGGATGGCCTAGCCTGAAGACAACAAAGAGATGTAAAGGGGACAAGGAACTACTGTGGGTTTGAGGCAGACTGGAGGTGTGAGACAACACCCAGAAGGTGGAGACTCTGATGAGGATGATCCACTGGATGACTGGACAATGGCTGGAGGCAGACTGACTACGCAGAGAGGTGGAAATCCAGTGCCAGGTGTTCAAGAGCACCCAGCTGGAGAGTTTGGATAAAGAATCAGAGGATGATTTTTCATGGGCTCAGCTGGAGGAGGACTGAGAGGAATATTCCTTTGTTGCCTGTGTTCCCAGGATGTTACCTGTTGGAGGTCAGAGATGCAAGTATGGAACTTGAATGTGAGACCGCAGGTAAGACTGTGCCTAGTGATATTGTGCTAGGGTTAAAGATTCCAAGGAAGCAAGAAGAACCCCATGATGAAGGGACTTTTTCTTGTATTGATGCAGCTAAATCTATTAACAATATTGACCGGGGTATACTGCAGCCTAAATATGCTAATGTTGCCAAACTGTTACAGTATGTTATAGTCAAGGAGGGCATGCAGATTAATGGTGGTGTGGGGGCAAAACAATGTTGGTGGTACGAACTAAAGAAGGGTGTTCTGTGCCACATGATGCCCAACCTCCATAGAAAAAGAATGGATGCTCAGGTAGTGGTGCCTGAGGCCTACAGACAACAGCTGATGGAGGCTGCTGACTCCAGTCCCTGTGGGCATCTGAGCCATAGTGGTGTCTTGGCTCAGCTAACTCCTTATTACTGGCCTGGTATGTACAGATGGGTAGTGGCCCACATTAGGACCTGTCCAGTGTGCAACCAGATAGAGGTACCTGCTGGGGACAGAAAAGAACTAGTATCTGGGGTATGGAAAGAGTGTCCCAAAGGGTAGAGATCATTAATGAAAAATAAATGGCACCCTTGGTAAAAGGGAAAACACTCACACAGATCACAAGGTACTAGATGGTAACAGATGGCTGAAAATAGCACAGTGATTAAAAAGATGTTTATTAAGACACGCTAGAGTTAAAAGGTTTAGGAACCTGCTGTTTAAAATTGCAGGGTATTCAGCATGGCAGGTGCCTTGGCTTTCTGTAGGTTTCTGTAGAGACCTGTCTGGGGATAAGATGACCAAGGATTTGGGGTCATAGGTTATAAAATGTTGAAATAGGAGAGTAGAAACTACTGTTGCTCCTTCCATATTCCCGCAGACATTTTGTGTAAGACAGAAGGGTGAAGGTAGCTGCAGGCACAAGGCCAGATGTGGCTCTGCAATGGCCCCTTTCTGTAGGCAAAAGTGTAGCATGTTTGGTCAGGGGGTGGGCCTGATGTCAAAGAAACAAGTACCCAAGGGCAGACAAGGAGTCTGAGGTGGTACATGTGTTTTATTCTTTTCTGAGGGAAAATGTACCAAGGATGAGGTGGTTGGAAAATGGATTGGAACCTGTGTTGGGGTAACACCAAAAGAGTGTCTACCCTCAAGTGTCTGTATCAGTAACAAGTGAAATGAATGAATGAATGAAGAGACATAGTGGGATTATATAGAGGGGTTGAACCTAGTACTGGACACCTGCTTAAAACCAACATGCCTTGTAGGATTGGAGCAGGTAATTACCACAGAAAAAGTCTTTCTATGGTACTGTACTTTACAGCCATCTAGATTTTCAGTCAATAAAATATGATGGACTTTCCCTAAAAGGAGATGGGAATGTAGCGTTAGTCTCTATTGAAAAATGTGTTAATGCCTCAGGGTAAATAATGATGATATCCACTATGCTCATGATGGAATGTTTATTGCTAATAGGGACCCTGAGATTGAGCTTCTAAAGATGGATGGATTGGTGGAAGCTCCATCCCTTTCTGGGACAGGAAAGTGTAAAGCAATCTGCAATAACTGCTTTCCTCTTAAGGTGGGGATATGTGACAGGGGGCTTCTGCCACTCTTGAGGACCGACCTTTCCTTAAATCTGTTGCAATGGTTCTTCTATTTCTTAGCCTAATCTATTCTTTACAATTTCTAGTCCATAAGGTTGGCCACCTGTAGGCAACCCCTCCCTTTTCTTGACTATGCTATAGTGTCCTCTTTAAAATTTTCCTTTTCCCTCTCAAGTCCTCATACAGGGAGATTATTGTTGTGACCTCTGAGCTGATATAAAACAACCGTCTGTTTTCCTCGTTGTTGGATTTAGTATGCAATGGCACTGTTTCATAAAATACTTTAATCTATATATCTTATGTATATAAAACCTGAAAATACCATAATACTAGGTGTTTTTGATAAAGGTAAAAAGTTACTAGGGGACTGTATAATAAAAATTAAGTTAGTTGTGCTATTTAAAATGCATGTAAATTGCTGTAAACTGAAAACATCTGAAAAGCCATGGTGATTTGCATATATCCCTTGATGCTTTGCATAATGAAAGTATGTGTGATGTTGTATTTCTTTGAAACTTGGCTTATTGTCAATGCCCGTTGGGGTAATCCTTGTTTCAGTGTTTCTGCACTAAGGTTCTTTGCCTTTAGTTTTTTTTTTATTATTATGTGAGCCCCCACCACACAAGCAAACAAGGCCTGCATAGGGGAGGCTGAATCTTAACTGATAAGTTAGATCACAGATCAGTGAGTCAGTAGGTGCTGGATAAGCATAGGGGAAAGACTTGCATTGTCTGTTGCTACAAACTGATGTACTGAAGGTGGGATATGCCATTGCTGAAGGTTATCGCCTGCATTCTGAATAAACATCATGCAGAGATTGTTTGTTGAACTTAAAGTTCAGTGTCTGGTCCATCTGTTGTCCCACAACCCCTCCACAGGTTTCATCATCCCATGTTCCCTCCCATATCCCTACGTACCCAAATCCTTCTTCACTGCACCATTCTCTTAGTCAGCTATTACAATCCTCTTATCTGTATTTCATAGCTATGCTGGCCCTAAACACTAGTAGCACTTTTGAGAAAGCCACTGACCTTGCCTCACCAACATGCTCTCCCCACTGCCCTGAACCCCTCCTGCCCATCAATGCTACTTACTGTAGATGACTTATCATATGGGGCTTCCCCATCCTCTGTGTAAGTGGGCTTACCATCAAGCATATGCGTTCTGCTGTCATACCCGGGAGACACACTACTCTCCTATCTTGCTGTACACACCATCTCTTAACCCATCCAATCCCTTTCAATATTGAAACACCCCATACTATGATCCCACTGTCACCATTCTCTTCCCAAACCCCCTTACTTGTTGGAACTACTGTTTGTTGTTCCACCTGCTCTACTGTCCCCTTTTGCAGCCATTCCCCCTATTTCTCCTCCAATGTTACAATCTCTGCCTGCCTAACATCCCCTCCTCTCCTCTTCTCCATTACAACACTTGCTTCCCCAGCCACAGTTGGTCTATGCCCTTTCTGTCTCTCCACTTAATCCTCCTCCCTACCCAAGGGATACCCCCTCCTACTTTACCTTACCTTGCCCCTTCCCCTCTCGGCATCCATTGCAACCTCCCTTGACCCCCTCCACAAACAATCTGCTCCTCCTTCAGCAGTGTCCCACCTAGATCACTCCATCTTCTATTGCACTCAGTGGCTGGAAATTAATCCTTACTCATAGCACTATGGGTGCACCCATTCCCCCTGCTCCCTTTTGAACTATTCAACTCTCCCCACAGTCCTCCATCTTACTTTCTGAGGCTTCCTCTCCCTCTAGGGAGGAGGGTCACATTGCATCTGGACTCCCATCTCCCCAGCAATCTCACTAGTCCTTATTCCTCCCAATCACCCAGTCCAGCTACCCTGCTTCCCTGTCAATATTCCATCCTCCTTCCTTAGTATCTATACTTCAGCCACCAGTCAACATGTCTCCCTGATCAATGGGCAACCCCCATCTCCCACAGTGTCCCAAGGAACATTGCTGCCCCACACCCCCTTCAGCACTCCACCCTGTCCCTTCCTGCCTCCTGCATGAGAATTCTTTTTTCTTTTCTTCCAACCCTAGCTGGCCTGTAAGTCTACCCCTCCTAATGGATAGCACTTACACATATGCTACTCTTTTGACCTCCCCTAGATAGGGATAAATCCTGAGAACTTCTACTACCTACCTCCCCAGACAAGGTGTAGTAACAGTCACTTACTGAACTCCCACTACAGGCCTACCCCAGAGTGATTGCACTCTCCTACTTTACCTGCATCACAGGCCTACTCCAAATAGGGAGTAGATGTAACCCCTTAGTTAACCTGCTCCACAGGCATATCCTAAATAGGGAGTAGTTGCAGTTCCTAACCTGTTTCTGCAGGCCTACCATAGATAGGGAGTACTGTACTTGCAATACCCTAGAAAACCTGCTTCTGCAGGCCTTCCCCCAGATAAGGAATAGTTGCAATTGCCCAGTAGACCTGACTCTTCAAGCCTTAACCTGTAATGTAACCTATACCACCCTCAACCCCTACACTTCTGTATGACTACCCCAATCAGTCTTTCAATCTTACCTCACTACCTCACCTGTATCCTCCTAGGAAGAGTCCTCTGCAAGCCTGTGGTCCACCCTGCAGAGCACTACAGGCAGCCTAAGGAAGATGTCAAACTCCTGCTTCTGCAGATGTCCTGAGTAAAACACCACACTCCTGCTTTGGGGCACTCATGCTTCAAATTCACTCATGCTCTGAGGTCACTTTGAACTCTAGGACTTTTAAATATGCTTTAGTAGCCTTATTGGCATGCTGCAATCACTTGGTCAGTGTGGAAAGCAAAGGTGCTGCTTGGCTGCTGAAATCCACCTCACTTATCCCACACTCTGTCCCCACCTCCCCCCCTTCCCCCTCCATTCCACACAATTAGCCCCACATCCCATTCAATTACAATAAAAAAAAATGCAAGTACCAATAACTGTTGAAATAAATGGTACATGGCCAGCCCAAGCATGGTGGTTGGATTTCCAGCCTGCGGCGCCAGCGACCCAGGTTCGGGAACAAGCTTGGGGCACTGGAGGGCCAGCCGGGGGGGGCAGCTTGAGCATCCCACAACTGCTCTCTGTCTCCAGGGAGGGTAGGGGTCATGACCCGGTGCTGAAGCGACCACTGGCGGAGGCCAGTGGTAGAGCAGCACGTCGGGGCTATTAGGAGTGGTGCGTGACAGACCTCGGCTCTTGCCTTGATGTCTGGACGTCATGCACCTCAAGAAAAAAAAAAGCCAGGAAAATCGCTCGCTGGCATCCAGATGATGGCTCTCTGTTCCTGAGGGCCTCCAGTGCCTTCCCGATGCCTCCTGTTCCCCAGCAGCATCCCTGGGCCCTAGAAGTATGCGCTGGGGCTATCCTCCCCCGGTGCCTTCCACCACGGAGGAGAGGAACCGGCCTGGTGAAGGGATACACCGGGATATCCCGGGAGTTGGCTGCAATCTGGGAAATCAGAGGAGGGCCAGGCTAGGACAGGGAGAACTTGGCAAGAGCCTGAAGGAGTGGAGGACCAGCGAGCACAGGGCAGAAAAAATAGATCATACAAAAAAAAAAGAAATAAAGGGTACTGTTAGCACTTATTTATCTCCCTGAGCCTTTTTTACCTGATTTGTGTCCCTAGCTTCTGCCCCAGTGGGTCAGCTTCAATGCCAATGTGTAGTTTTAAACCCTAGCTGCAAACAAAGGGCTACAGCCATCTTATTGGCATGCTGCTGTCATGTGGTCAAGGTCAACCACAAATGGAGGCCCTTGGCTGCCAAAATCCACCTCTCTTGTACTGCCTTATGTCCCTCTCTTGCCTCTTCCTCCCTTTCCACACAATCAGCCCCACATCCTGCTCCACTGCAATAAAAAGCAGAAAAGCAAGCACCAGTAACTATTAGAAATATAGCATGCTGCTAGCTTTTACATAAATCTCCAAGCCCTGCCTGTTCAGGACAGCTACCATATCAGTTTGTACATTATTTAAAAACCCTAGCTGCAAACAAAATACTACAAATGCCCTATTGATGTGCTGCTGTCACTTGGTCATAGTTGAGCACCATTGGCACTGCTTGGCTGCCAAAATCCACCCTTGGCTGCAGAAATCCACCTCCCTTATCCTGCTCTGTATGCCTCCCCCTTCCTTTTATAAATCAGCCTCATATCATGCTCAGTTGAAATAAAACACACACATTTGTTAATATCAGATGTTTTCAGCTGGTATAGAAGCCCAGGAGTACTCGATGCATTGAGGTGCACTGTGTGGATTATGTATTACCAAAGTTAGAAATCTGTGATTGTATATTTCAATGTAGGCTCATACCTTGGCTTAGGTACTAAAGCCCGACAGCCGAAATCCTGACAGATGCATGCCCGACACCGTAATCCCAAATATTGAAATGCTGACAATGATTTAAGGCCAATTTGATGAAATCCCGGCTATCTTGTTAGCTCCTGTTGAAAAAAGGATTGCTCACCTGATTCATCCAATTCAGCACAGTACAACCGGACACTCTGTTTTTTGTAGCAAATAGTTTCTTTTGTCTTTTGTATTACTGCACTAGCCCATTTCCCTACTGCAGCATACAATTAGTTATTAAGTTGGCTCCTGTTAAAAAAAGTGTTCACCCGATTCACCTGATTCATCCGTATCAGCACAGCACAGCACATCTGGACACTCTGTTGTTTGTGGCCAATAGTTACTTTTGTCTCTAGTAGTACTGCACTAGCCCACTACCATACTGCAGCAGACAATTAGTTATTAAGTTAGCTCCTGTTGAAAAAGCGATCACTCACCTGATTCATCTGATTCAGCACAGCACAAGTTCTTGTTACTAGATCTGTTACCCGATTGCTTGCCTTTGCTTGAAAAAAAAGTGATGCGATAGCAGTTATTACAGAGATGTGAGTATGTAATGTGAGAAAAAGACAAGAGAGAGAGAGAGAGAGAGAGAGAGAGTTGTTAACAGATCTGTTACCCAAAATGCCTGAAGTGCTTCCGTTTAAAGGTAAAACCAGTGGTGCAATGTTTTATATCATTCGGGTAGTGCAGTGATGAGAGATCTAGCTTTCTCAGCCATAACTTGAAAAATGTAAAGTGCAGACTTATGTTTAAAAGTGAAACCAGTGGTGCACAACCGACTATTATTATGCAAAGGGCCCTTCAATGTTTTGTTTTGCTGATTGTCAGGATTTAATCAGATGGTCATTCATTTGTCAGGATTTGGTCAGATGGCCATTTGTTTAGTAGGATTGCAACCTTGTCAGGATTGCAGTGTTGGGCTTTTTGTTGTTGGGATTCCAGATTGTGGTATTTCATATGGATCCCCATAACTTTGTCATGTGTTCCTATTATTGTCCCAGATTGTCAACATAGCATTATTATGACCCCACCTCATGACAAAGAAATGGCCGTGTTGAAAATATGGAGTGAAAATATTGAAAATTACCAAAGTTATGAGCCTGCAGTCACAAAATTCAATATAGGTGGGGGTCACGTGATGTGCTTCAGCGGGTGAGCACTTGCTCCAGCTTGTTCTGCTCCTCCAAACCAATATTTTTAGATTTAAAATTATTTAAACATAGTTCTTCTGAACTACTACTTATTTCTCTACTTCACTAAGTCCTCTGAGAGACATGCAAACTTTGGCTGTAAAAAATGTAAGCAGAAATGAAAAATGTACCTATGTGCCATACCCATCCATCCACACCAGACAAACAGAACAAGCGAACCAAGTCCCCAGGGCCCTCCAGCTTCTTGATCGCCTCAGGCACCACAGGCTCTCACTGAAGACTGCTTCCTTCATGAGATTCCCCCCAAAGAATCTCTACAATTTATTACTGAAGAGCTACAGAAAATGCAGATGGAGAATGAAGCTACAGTATATCAAAATGGGTCTACAATGCTGAGACCCAAATCAGCTCCCTAGATGATTGGTTGGACCACTGGGAACCTGAGGTGGTAGCTGTGAGAAGGAAGACTGGATGATTGGAGGAAAAGCTTAAAGATTTAGAAGCCTGTAACAGGCACAATAATTAAATAATATTGGGCTTACCAGAGGGCACTGAGGGGCCCAATACCGTAATGTTTATTTAGAAGCTGTGTGAAAAACTAGTTGACCCGTCACCAAATGGGTCATCCTATCTTTTGGAATGTGCTCACCGGGCCCTTTGCTCTATGACTCCAGCTGCCTCCCCTCCAAGTCTGATTATTTTTAAGTGTCTTAACTACATAGACTGTCAGCATATCTTGGAGAAGTTAAGTGGATTAAAATAAGTTACTTGGGAGGGATACAAGCTGCAGATAGCGCAAGATCTTCCTCTGGCAGTGTGTCAAAATTGGTCGCCTACAGCCCCATGGTATCCAAGTTAATAGCTTTGCACATTAGTTTCAAAATGATCTACCCGGCTCATCTGCAGATCTTACATCAAGGGTTCCAGAAGCACTTTGAATCCACTGAGGAAGCCAAGGCTGAAATGGCCCATCTGTACCCTGATCTATTTGAACCAACTACATTAATTGTTCCCCGGTACAGTTGCTTGGGTGTTCACCCTTACATCAGCATGGGTAAGCCAACCTTTATTTTCCTTGGATTTCTATAATGATTGTACTGCCCAATTTTTGTATCTCACTATCTTGCTGGTGTTATTTTTTGATCGTACTGCCAGCCCACATCTTTCTTTCTAATGGAGTGACCTTTGGTTCGATAATGTCTTCTATTCCTGCTGAAATACTTTACGTGTGTCTACAGATCTCTTGTTTCTTGAACTGAAATCTCCATGGTTGAACACTCCCACTTCTGAGGGACTGTATGGAGCCCCCTGCTATGTCATGTGCGATGTTGGCAGTTTGCGACCAAACTGTTTTAATTACATCGACATGGTCAGAAGGGACTGTAAGTTGCTTTAGTGAAACCTGTTATTTGGACAGCTTGTTTGCTGAATCACGTTACAAATACTGAACTTTCTTTTACCAGTCACCACCAGATGTGATAGATTCCTCTTTTAGTCCATTTTTTAGATCCCCATGCTGCCTTGTTGTTGGATCTACCTCTGCCCTGGCGGCTTTCTACATCAAAGGTTATTGTGAATACACATTCTTTTTTCCTCACATGCATTTAGAAGTTGGCATTAATTATCCCATGTCTTTTTTTACAAGAGAGCTCTAAGATCTCCATTGGAGGATAACATGGCATAATGGACTTTCCTATTCTGAGTATAGTTATTGTTGTTAATGTAACATCTCGTTATGAGCCAGAGTCTCTATTATTTACTGAAGCTCAAATGCTCTTTTCCTCTGTTATTGGTGGGTTCTGCTGGTGATATTTTGGGAGTGCAGCCCCCAGTCTTTTATTTGGACTCCTTATAATTACATTGCACAATTTTTTTCTGGACTATTGCATGTTACTGCTGTCCTGTTTATGAACAGTTGATGGTCTTCTCATGGCCAACACTTCATATGATAACCTTTCTTGTTGGGTCTTCACCTGCTTGTATTTTGTCTTACAATATCATTATATTGATATTTTTCATTAGTTAGTTCTTTTTAGTACATTTTGCTCTGTATGAGTGAAGATCCATCTAGCTATCATGAATGAAGGTGGGGTTTACCTGTTTTATGTTATATAGTTCCACTTACTTTGGTTTGCTACCTTTTGCTGCCTGTATGATCTACCTGCATTTTCCTATTATCCAATATCACCTTTATTAGAGATTAGGGTTACTAGGTTTAATAGTTTTCTAGGATTATTTCATGCAACTTACAATTTGTATGTTTAGCTACTTTGTGGGGGGGCTAGTTCAGTGTAGGCTATTATGTCATGGACCTAATTATTGTTTGTGGAGCTGTGGTCACTTGAACTGGGTGTTTTTGGTGTTTGTTGATTTCATGGGGGGGCTGTATTTCATTGTTGGGGTTATGACTTTTTGTTCTCTATGGGTTGGTACTTTTAGCAGTCAGGCTCAGCTATCTATCTGGGTCTTCTATAATAACAGTGAGTTTGCTTGGGACTCCTTTAGCCTCCTCAGGAAGGTTCTGATTTTTTTTCTCCCATGTTCAGTCATACATTTATTACATTAAATATAAGGGAAGCCCAGGAGAAGCCTAAGTGCCATATGGTGCTTCACCATCTCCAGAAACTGAAGGCTGGGATTGTATATTTACAGGAAACACATACTAAGAGGGAGGACATTCACTTATATAGATGTGTATGGGTAAACTAGGCTTACAGGGCGGGTTGTAGTATCAAGAGAGGGGGGTCATAATTTTGATTAGCCGGTATGTCCCCTTTATTTTGCTTTTCAGAGATCTGGGACCCTGAGGGGCATTTCATTTTTCTGCATGGGAAACTAGGGTTGGTGGGAGTAGAATTGGGATTGGTGTACGGACCATGTGCAGACTCTCCCACTTCCTTTACTAAATTAATCCCTATATTGACTTCTTTTGCCCATTTGCCAATTCTGATTGGAGGGACTGGATTCTTGTCTGCCAACCAGAGGCTGACAAGTCGGGGTTACATAGACATTTGCTTTCTCTGGGTCAGTGTGGTCTACATGATTTCAATGATGGATTGGGCCTTGTGGATCCTTGGCGAGTCCTCCATCCCTCTACTAGACAATATACTTTTTATTCGTCCCCTCACAGATCATATTCTCCAATGGATTACTTTCTTACCAATCAGTAATCAGTCTCAGGAGTTTCCTCTTCAGAGATTCTCTTGACAGTGTTATCTGATCATGCACCTGAAAATTTACTTCACACAGTTAGAGGGATGGAGGACCGTGATCTCAAATGGCATCTCAATACCCAACTTTTACAGGATCCTGACTCACTCCAGTCCATTTGATCTTATTTACAGAATTGTCTACTTCAGAATGAGGGATCTGTTGCTGTGACTGACTTAGTATGGGGTGTGCTGAAATGATCAATAAGGGACGAATGTATTACCCTTGCGTCTAAATGTGCGAAGTCTAGACAAGTTCATTTGGATAGTCAGTTGTGAGATATCAGATCTCTGGAGTTTGCCCTCTCATCACATTGCACTCTGGCTGTCTGGTTCCAACTTCATGATCTTAGAGCACAATATACTGATTTACATGCTCAAAAGGTAGAAGTATCATTGCTCAGGACCAAAATAAAATACCTGGAATCAGTTGAAAACACTGGCAAATTGTTGGTTCTCATGCTTTGAAATATACAATCTATTAATTATATTCCTGGAATATGGCCTTTTGCTCAAGAGAAGGTGCTCTCAAAGCCTCGTCGTATAGCAGACATTTTTTGTTTATTCTATGCCAATCTGTATGCGGAAGTCCCCCCTGATTCTCAGAAATTAACCTACATTGCAACCTATTAAGACCCCCTCCTTCTTTCCACCTTGGAGCTCTCACAGCAAGAGTTATTAAAAGCCCCTATTACATTCACTGAGGTCATGCAGGTCATAAAGTCACTTGCCCCCGATAAAGCCCCAGGACCAGATAGGTTTGTCAATAATTTCTACTCAATTTTTGCAGGAAAAACTTGCTCCCCTTCTGGTTCAGGTTTACAATTTTTGGTATAACTTGGAGTTTTCTGATTCTTCTTTTTCAGAAGCTTAGATAGCGCTAATTAAAAAGACAAGTAGAGATGAGGCCTCCACAGACAGCTACCATCTGATATCATTATGTAACACAGATAAATTGTTAGCAAAAATTGTAGCTACCAGGCTGACACAGGTGTGGGAGGGGTTGATTAGTCCATCACAAGTCGGCTTTATGACAGGTCATCTATCTAGTGACCATATACAAAAACTGCATTATTTGATTTTGGCATTTGGGGAAGGCAGGTCCCCTGTGGTCCTGGTCTCCCTGGATGCTAAAAAGAATTTTGACTGTGTTATGTGGCCCTAAATTTTTGCAGTTTTAAGTAAGTTTGGTTTCGTGCAAGAGTTCCTAAATTGGATTCAATAATTATATAGTAACCCGACAGCCGGAATACATTGTAACAGAGTACTGGCTGATTCTTTTCCTTCACAATGTGGTACTAGATAGGGCTACTCCCTTTCCCTCTTCCTTTGTAATCTTTATTTAGAACCATTCATTTGTTATCATCACAATAATCCTAATATCAAGGGCATCCAAGCAGGAGGGAACAAGTTCATTCTTACAGCTTATGCTGATGACCTATAATTACACATAGTCCTCCCTGCTTACAGTAGTAGCCACAGAGGCACAGGGTCATTATGTCGTATGACATAACAATGCAGCAATGTACCACACTGCAAATGCAACGGATACATTGCTGCCCCTCAGAAAAACTGCCAGAACACATTTTGGCTAAAGAAGCTAGTGGCTTCTTTGTTTTCTATGGGGGGATCCACCCCCCACACCCCCATTATGGGGACTGTGCCCCCAAATACACCCCATTAATTTAATCAACTCTGGGGGGAGTCAACACGGGGATGGGGAGAAACACCACCAGGGGAGAAAAAAATGCACAATACAGTTTCTCAAAAGTCTGGTACTGGGATTTGAGCCCTGGTCCACAGACTCAAAGTGCCTCTGCATTGCCGCTGCTAATCTCACTGAGCCACAGCAGCTCAGTGGACCACCTCCCCAACAGAGGTCTTGACCTACGTGTCACTCCTCCTCCCCACCCATGCGTGACAGGGTACAAAACTGCATACAACATATGTGCCTTGTGGGGTTTTGTACCCTGTCGTTCTAGTATGCCATGCTATATGTTTCATGCAGTATTCCATATGTGGTTCTGTCCATGACATATTGACCCCGTAGGGCCACAGACATGGTCAGATATTTCCAGATATTTCATGACATGTCTAAAGAATTTCTGCTGCCCCTACTGTGGAAATGCAGAAAGCAGGAGATTTCTTCAGAAATATCAAAGAAATTTCAGGAAATATCTGACCATGACTTTGGTTGTGACTGTACCTCATCCAGCTACCTCATGCCCTTCCCCTCCTACCGCTACTTCCACTTCCTCACCCCTCCCACCCACCCCTCCTTCACTTCCCTTGCATCAACTCCCCTACAGTTTTTTACTCTTTGTTTAGCTCTTACTTTGACAAAGTCTGCTATATTTTAGACTGCATCTTGTTTCTGACATAATACTATTATCATTGTCTAGCTGTTTCCTACTGGAAAATTTCTGTATCACCAGATTCTCCAATTGTAACATTTCAGTAATTATTCACTTGTCAATTCTCTACTCTGTTATTTATTCATAATGTTATTTTTTTTTTCACCTATGTTATGCATTGTTTCTCCCCTTGACATGGAACCTTTGTAAAAGAACCCCTAGTTCAAAGGTATTTGTGATCCTAGTTATGAATACAATAAATAAAAAAAATAAAATAAAAATAGGGGACTCATCCTTCTCTTTACAGACCAGACCGTCTTCTAGGAAGTTGACCATTTTTCCACTCTTTTTGGGTATAAATTAAATATAAACAAAACAAATGTTCTTCTGTTAAACTATATTGTGCACAAGCAGGACATTGTTAACATGGGCCTATTGTGGGAGCCGAAGGTTATTACCTACTTGGGCATTAAAATTAGCTGGTCCACAAGAGTGGTGGCAGGGAGGAGGCAGGGAACTACAGAACAGTCAGTCTTACCTCAGTAGTGGGCAGGATTATGGAGGCACACCTTAAGGAAAGGATAGTGCAACACTTGGAATCCATAGGAGCACAGGATCCAAGACAGCATGGGTTTACAACAGGAAGGTTCTGTCAAACTAATCTCATAGATTTCTTTGACTGGGTAACCAGAGTGGTGGACCAAAGAGGAGCAGTTGATGTAGCTTACCTTGACTTCAGCAAAGCTTTCGATACTGTTCCACATAGAAGATTGATTAATAAGCTGGGTAGGTTCGGGTTGGGTCAGACATTGGTCAACTGGGTGGCAAACTGGTTGGCAGACAGAAAACAGAGAGTGGTGGTAAATGGTATACAGTCAGAAGAGATGCAAGTCACAAGTGGGGTACCTCAGGGATCAGGCCTGGGGCTTGTCCTCTTCAATATCTTCATCAGTGACATTGCAGATGGACTGGAGGGCAAGGTTTGTCTCTTTGCAGATGACACCAAGATCTGTAACAGAGTAGATGATCCAGATGGGATGGGCAGAATGAAGAGAGATCTAGATAAACTGGCAAAATGGTCAGAAGAGTGGCAACTGGGGTTTATCACTAAGAAGTGCAAGATCATGCACATAGGGAAGAGAAACTCTGAAGCCACCTATAGTTTGGGAGGGGAGTTGCTGGCAATCAGAAGGGAAGAAAGAGACTTGGGCATCATCATCACAGGTGACTTGAAATCATCCAAGCAGACCGCTAAAGCAGTAGGTAAGGCTAGGGGGATGTTGGGGTGTATTAGTAGGGGTATCACATGTCATAAGAGGGAGGTAATAATCCCTCTTTACAAGACACTAGTTAGGCCCCATCTGGAGTACTGTGTGCAGTAATGGAGGCTGCACCTTCACAAGGACATTAACAAAATGGAGGCAGTCCAGAGAAGGGCAACCAAAATGGTGTCGGGACTGCATCATAAAACATATGAGGACAGATTAATGGAGCTCAATATGTATACCCTTGAGCAAAGGAGAGAGAGAGGTGATACGATTGAAACATTCAAACACCTTAAGGGCATTAACAAGGTGAAAGCGTCTAATGTTTCAATATAAGAAAAATAGCAGGACAAGAGGACACAGCATGAGATCAGAGGGAGGCTGATTAAGCGGTAATGTGAGGAAGTTCTTTTTCACAGAAAGGGTGGTGGATGCATGGAATGGCCTACCTCAGGAAGTGGTGGATATGAATACAGTGCAGAGCTTCAAACAGGCATGGGATAGGCATAAAGGAGCATTACAGATGAGTATGAATAGATGTGCCATTGACAGAGTAAAGGCCTATGGCACATCCATAAGGTAGAAAAAAATAGGCAGACTGGATGGGCCTTGCAGTCCTTATCTGCCGTCAACACCTATGTTTCTATGTCTTCTGCCTGCCTTGTTAAAGATTATCTGGCTTCCTTGCTTGTTACCATCCAACAAGATCTGCACAGATGGGTCGACCTCCCACTTTCTCTATGGGGAAGGGTTAATATCATCAAAATGAACATTTTATCCTGAATCTTATACCCCATGGGTATGTTGAATGTGTTTTTACCAAAAGCCTTGTTTACCAGATTACAAACAATACTAAATGACTTTCGTTGGAACAGAGGAGCTGTCCGTCGTGCTTATTCTAAATGAACAGCAACCAAGTCTCATGGCGGCCTCCGATTTCCTAACTTCTTTTTTTATTACAGCGCTCTTCATAGCATTAAGACCTTGTTGAGTCATGCTGCTGAGGATGCCTTCTTGCCCGGTAATTATATTCCCCTCATGCTTGACTTAGAGAGGTCCCTATAGAAAGCGCATGGCTTTAGACTTAATAGTTTACTTTTTTGTAAATCGTCCTTGCTTCTGAAATCTTTGCATTTTTTTCCCATTGTTCTGATCCTTGAAAGCCCATCAAATTAGTGCACATTTTGGTTTTCTTTGGGCTGGGGCTGGATCCCAACCTCTCCTAGGCAATCCCAACATCCAGGCTGCTGGACAACCTATTCCGCCCATTTTTTCTCCTTCATTTTGTAATTTAGCTATTAACCCTACTGGATGCTGATATTTTTCTCCCATTTCACATCCTTAAGGAACGTTATGTCCTCCCTGCCTCTGCCAGCTTTAAGCACTTCCAGTTGACCCATGCCATTTCGCACTTTTTAGGCCCTAGGTACTGGAATTGGTGGGATCCTGCAGTCCCTAACTCTCTCTTATCTTCATCCTTCAACCTCACCCAGTATCCCAGCTTTACTGGCTTTTCCAAACTTTTGATCTCTCCGGCCCCACCGGAGCCTGTTTTTATTGGTCACAGTCATTGGAATTACAGTGTGCTCCTGACTTCTGGCAACCAATTTAGCATACTCTCTATAAATACATAAAACAAGATAGATACCGCTTCACACAATTCCGTATACTCCATAACCATTATTATACACCTGCTAAATTACATATTATGGGGAAACTCTCTTCTCTACTTTGTACTAGATGTGGTCTGGTAGAGGGTACGCTGAAGCATGTGATTTGGGACTGTGATTATAGATGCAGCAAAATTTTATTTCTCCAGTGAAATTCTGGGGAAATTGAGAATTTCGCCATGCAAAATATTTCATGAAATTCGTGCATTTCACCAGAATGTTATTTGTGCGAAATGTGGAATTTCATATGGGTACTGTAAAAAAATGAAATGTCTTTTCCCCTCCACATCTGTGCCGTCTTGTGGTCCCATCCCCCTTGGCTGATTGCTGTTCCAAATAGAAAGATCCCCCACCGAGATTAAGCCTGTCCCCATCCACACACAATTTGAAATTGTAATATACTTTCTCAGGCCTGTGGTTCACCCCCGGCCGATTGCTAGACAAATAAAGAATGCCCTCCACCATTCCACCCAGGCCCCTCCTTCCATTGTTTGTAACAGACTTTCAGTCCAATTCATGTCATTAAAAAAAAACACAACCTTTCCCTGGTGTCTAGTGGACCTCTTACCCTGTCTGATAGTAGTACCCCCCACCCTGCACCTCCATCAAGTACCCTCCCATGGGCCACAGGCATAGCCCTCCACTCACCTCCTGGCCGGCAGCCCAACTGAGCACTTTTGCCAAAAGAGCCGGAGTGAGCCCTTTTTGATAAATGAGCACATGCAGGGCTGTGCCTGTGGCCCATTGGGGGGGTACATGATGGGACGGTGCAGGTTGGGGAGATACTACTACGATTGCCGGACAGGGTGGGGGGTCCAATAGAGACTAGGGAAAGGTTGTGGGTTTTTTTAATGACATGAATCAGGCAGCAAGCCCATTACTGACAATAGAAGGGGGGTTGGGAGGATGGGTGTGAATCTTGGAATGTGGGTGTCATTCTTTATTTTGCCAGTGATCGCCCAGGGAGGTGGGGCCACTTGACAACAGGGAAATTATTTTAATTTGAAATTATGTGGATGGGGTGGATGGGACTTAATCTCAGTGGGAGGAGGGATCTTTCTAGTTGGGTCTGTAATTGGCCAAGGGGGCTGGGACCACTAGACACCAGTGATGTGGAGAGGAAAAGACACCATCTGGGGGTCACTTTTCGGGAGTGTGGAAACCACTTCTTTTTTTTTTATAGCAAGTTGTTCTCCCCTGGTTCTGAAATGTGGAATTTTGCCAGCGGATGGCCAAATTAGCATTTTGCAGGCAAAATTCCTCATTTTGCCAAGGGGGGGGGGTCGCCCCCGTGAAATATTTTGCGTAATATGGGGATTATGCAAAATATTTCACTTAGCGAAATGTTTTAATTTTGCACAGCACTAACTGTGATAAAGTTATCCCCTTCTGGATCTCCATTAAGACTCCTTGGATCCCCTCCTAGGTCTGCATGACCTTTCTTTACCTGAGATTTATTTAGCATGATATTTTCCCATCGATCTTTCCAGCACCCAGAAAGCCCATATGCTATCATTTCTATAACAGCAAAACTTATTATTCTAAGGCACTGGAAAGACTCCACGATTCCGTCCTACTGAGAGGAGCACCAAGAAATACTACTGGTTTTGATAGTAGAGAAACACATTGCCTCCCTTTCTAAGTGTCTATATCAGTTCTGAGCTAGGTGGGAATCTCTGTACACTCTACTGTCTATATCCTCCACGAAACTGTAAGTGTTGCCCTCTTCAATTACTTTTATTTGCAGGCTGTCCACGTCCACTTATTTCTATATGTAGCCCTCTTTTAGTTGATTCTCTACTACCATGGAGTCCCATGCTTTGCAGGACTTCCTCTTTACCCTTTTTTAAATAACTAATTTATTTTATCAGCTGAGCCGGGGGGGGGGGTTGTTGGGGTGCTTGGGAGGGAATGGGGAAGGGGAAGGTTTTTGTTGATGGTTTTGATATTATATTGTTGGGTTTTTCTTTACTTTTTGTGTTTTGAGTTTCTTGTTCTCTGTATTAAGATTTGTATGTAATGTTTCTTGTTCCTCGAAGAAATAATAAAGTTTACTCAATTAAAAAACAAAATCAACATAGGCTCATAACTTTGTTGTTTTTTAATATTTTTACACCAAATTTTTAACAAAATATTATAGTGACCCTGCCAAATGAACAAGGGCACAGAAGATTTTGAACTCCTGCCTGAAACATGATTTGATTTCATGCAGGGACTGCAAAATCACCTTTCAGGATGTTAAAACACAATTAGGCCAGGAGTAACAGGCTTCCTGTTGCAACGCTGCTGTGCTGCTTGTCAGTATCTTCTAGTGCTGTTCGGTGTTTTTCATCTACCAACTGTAAGGAGTCTGATTGGGGTCAAGACCCATTTGGAAGATACCTGAATTGGTTGCTGGAGGCGCTGTCTGTGAGAAATGTCTGCAAAGAGATTCACAGAGGGGTGGTTGTGAGATGGGTGGAATCTGTGCGGAGGCTGAGCAGGTCCTGCTGAGGAAGAGTTTTGAGTTCTGATTTCAGCATGTAGCGACAGAGAATTATCGGACTGCACACCCTGACTGAGGACTGGTGAAGCCAAAGCCATTTTGTTTGTTTGGAGGACTAAATCTCAGCACAGATCAATACTGGAGGCCCAGTGGGTGCTAACCCCGGTCTGAAGATGATGTCGGTTGGTCGGTGATGGCAGGTCTATGACTGACTTGGGGCTTGGCAGTTGTCTTGATTGCCAAGCCCAGAGTTCAGTAGCTGTTCTACAGCAGTTGCTGACTCTTGGGAGTGATTCCTACTGATTGTGGAGGCAGATGGTGACTGTTCAGGTGACTGTGACTTACAGCCACACTAGATTGCATTTTCCTTCTCCCCCTCCTCCCAGCCTCTGGACGTATCCATGAGTATTTTGTACTGAAGTATGTGGTAGTGAGAGTGCCACTCACAAAAACTTTTCAGACTTGGATTATTATTGGACTGGGAGAACTGTCCAAAAGCCTGAACTGCATTACACCTTCTCTATGGCAGTGGTGAGAGCACTGTCAGGCTTTGGTGAATGTCCCCCTTTTTGTTGGACTAACTTACAGAACTTCTCCTGGAAACAGTTTTGTACATCTGAAACTCAAACTAATACAGGATTCTCTTTTAAATTTCTTTATAACATTGTTTGAAGTTTTGGTTGTATCATAGGTATCATATGTTATTCAGAGCTTTTTTAAACCGAAGTCCATTATAGCTCACCTACTCATCTACTATAACCCAAAATATTGTTAGATGCCAGGTGTGCATCAAGACGGGATTTAAAGCTAAGCATACTACTACTGGTTACTACTTCCAATGGGAGCTCATTCCAGATTTTTACCACTCTGATGAAAAATCAGTGCATCCTTCTAGCAGTATTGAACCTACCAGATTCAATTTGCAAAGGGTGTGATCTAGTACTAAAAGTTTATGTTTAAACTCTAAGCCCAGGATCTCGCTTAATTGCACTTCCATTGTTGCTTTGTATACTAAACACATATCTCCTCTCAGTCTCCTGTATTCCAAGGAATATAGTCCTAGGGTATCGAGTCTAGTTTCTTAATCTAGCCCCTTTACCTCCTTAATCCTACGTGTTGCCCTGCGCTGTATCCTCTCTACAGCATGACTTTCCCCTTTACCACCAGGAGACCAGAACTGAGCACAATACTCCACATGCAGCCTAACCAAGGATGTGTAAAGAGTGATGAGAACATCCTTACTCCTACTCTTAATGTGTTTATTTATGGAGTATGATATTCTACTAGTTTTATTAATAAACTGATTGCATTGGGACTTGAAGCTGGGATTGTTACTAATTCTAATACCCAGGTCTCTCTCATCATGAACTTTATTTAGAACCTGTCCACATAGTGTATAATTTACCTGTACATTTCTCTTCCCAAAGTGCATTACATTACACTTATCAGTATAAAGGTTAGTTTTTTTCTCCTCTGCCCAAGTCTCCAGATCTAATAATGCCTGCTGTAAGACAACTACATCATCACTAGTGTCCACAATGTGTCCTATCCTTGTGTCATCAGCAAACTTTGATATCAAGACATCTAAGGTAGTACTCATGGATGAGATATAGATATTAAACAGACAGGGACCAGGTACGGAGCCCTGTGGTACCCCACTAGTCACCTCTGCCCAATCAGAATACAGTATGCCCCTCTTATGCCGATTCTTTGTTTTTGGCTTGAAAGCCACGCTGCAATCCATTGGGTTAACTCACCAGTGATTTTGTGTGTTATCAGGGTGTCTGTAAATTCCCCATGTGGGACTTTATCAAATGCTTTGGAGAAGTCCAGAAAGAGGACATCTACAGAATGCCTGTCATCCAGAGCTTTGCTGACCCTACCATAAAACTCCAACAGGTTGATCTGGCATGACCTGCCCTGTGCAAATCCATGCTGATTAATGTCTACTGCAACTGTTGACCTCTGATGATTTATAATATGATCTTTAAAGATACCTTCCAAAGTTTTACCTAAGATTGCCATCAGGCTAATGGGCCTGTAGTTTTCAACCTTGTGTTTATTACTCTTTTTATGGATTGGCACCACGATGGCCTGTGTACAGGAGTCTATAACCTTTCCTTCCTATAATGATTTTGAATAAATAGCTATAATAGGGTCAACCAATAATTCCGCCAGTTTTTTAATAACTCTAGGATGTAACCCATCCGGACCTTGCGATTTGTTTTGGTCAGTGCTCAAAAGTCTTTTGAGCACATCGTCCCCTGTGAAGAGAGGCACTGCAGAAGTAGGTTGGTGGCAATGATTTAACCTAGGGGATATATTTTTATTGAAAACAGAATCAAAAAAGTTGTTATAGTGCTCGGCCATCTCAATATTATCAATGATCATTTACCAGATTAATCCCTCAAAAGTCCAGTAGTTTTACTTATACCCCTCCTGTTATTAATGTAGGTGTAAAAGGATTTGTAATTATCCTGAGCCCTGTTGACAAGCCTGATTTCATGTTCTTCTTTTGCCCTTTTGATGTTGATTTTAGACTTTTTTAGGAGCCTTTTATAAATGTCCCAGCATTCCTTACTTCCACTATTTTTGCTTTACTATATGCTTTATTCTTCTTTTTTATAGATTTCCTCACACTAGGTGTAATCCATTCTGGCCATATTTTATTAACCCCTGCATATTTGTGAACCACTGGTGTATATGCTCGTATAATGGAAACAATTTTGTTAGTCATTAGTTCCCACATGTGTTCCAAGGTTAGGTTTTCAAAATCTTTCTCCCAATTCCATGAAGCCAATTCTGATCTTACACTGGAAAAGTCTGCTTTATAATATTTGTAGACTAGTGTACTAGTGTTCCATCCAGTGATATGCTCATAATGGTCCATGCCTTTGTGACCTTGTGCCTTGATTATTGCAACTCCCTTTACTTAGGGCTTCCTGGGGGTAATATCTACCGCTTGCAGCTAGTGCAGAAAGATACTGCTCACTTAATGACTGGGGTATCTAGGAGGTCTCATATTACCCCAGTGCTGTGCGGTCTGCACTGGCTGCCGATTCAGTGGTGGATCACCTTTAAGGTAGGTTTGTTAACCTACAAAGCCCTACATGGACTTGGTCCTGACTACTTGAAAGAGCTTCTGATTCCTTATACCCCTGTGCGTGATCTCCACTCAGCTGATGAGAGTTTGCTGGAGATTCCGAAGGTTACCTTGAATTCTTCTGGGGCTCACGCTTTAATATTTGCTGCCCTGACCCTCTGGAATTATCTACCCCATCAGCTTTGGGAATGCAGGACTGTGGGGAGCTTTAAGCAAAGCACTGAAAATGTTTTTATGGTCTAAAGCATTTCCTGTTATATTGTGCTTTTTTGAATTATCTAAGACTGTTGTGAAGCACCTTGATAATTTGAAAGGTGCTCAATTAAATAAAGATACTATTATTAGTATTTATTATTATTATTATTACTCCCCTGGCTGTTTCCCAACCTTCCCTTATAACTAAAACTAACCATAGCATGGTCACTAAAGCCTAAATGGGATATGACTTTACAATCATGGATATTATCCATATGATTGCTTAGGACTAAATTCAATATATGAACTCCCCTGGTATTTGTAGTAATGTGCTGAGTCATGCCTGCCAATAAAATAGTTTCAAGAAAACGTGATTCCTCTGCACTACTTGCTTGGAAGGAGTCCCAGTTAATCCCAGGGAAATTAAAGTCACCAACTAGTATACAATTCTCAGTCATAGTAATATTACTTATAAATTCCAACAATTGTGCTAAATCCTGTGGTAAAATGGATGGGGGTTTGTAAACCAGCCCTAAGTTGATATTAGCGGAATGTGGTGGAGAAATTTTAAACCACAGGGTCTCTAACCTATCCCACTGAGGTGTAATCATAGATTCTGTGACTATACTATCCCTAATATAGAGGGCCACCCCACCACCCCCTTTGGTATGTTTCCTGTCCTTGTGGTACCGGGTGTATCTGGGTATGTTCTTATCCCAGGGGTCCTCCTATTTTCACCTGGTTTCCATGATTGCACAAATATGAATGTTGGAATTATGCAATGTATAGAGGAGTTCATTTGTTTTATTATTCAAACTCCTAGCATTTATTACCAGTAAATTCCATATTAATGGTGCAACATTCTTGCTGCCATTATAGACTGGTCTGGGAGTCCTCTTGCCCCCCCCCCCACCTGAAGTTTAAACCCATATCGATAGCGTGGCGTAGTTTATGTGCTAAGATGCACTTTCCTTGCAAATTGAGGTGCAATCCATTCCTGGCAAACAGCATCTGGTTGTTAAATATTTCCCCATGCTCTAGGTATGTATACCTTTCCTTATAGCAGCATCTTTTTACCCAGCCATTTAAGGTTTGAATGTCTCTGTTCTTAGTATAAGATGCTCTAGGTACTGGTAATAACCCAGATATGATAAGATCACTTCCATTTTTTGTTAAGTTTTTCCCGACTTGTTCAAAATCCTTCTGAATGTCTGTTAGACTGCGTCTTCCTACATCATTTACACCTGCATGAATTAAAGCCATGGGTTTAGTAGTGTGCTCTTGTAAACCTGGTAGCAGTTGTTTTATGTCGTTGATTCCTGCTCCTGATAACACACTTACTGTGTTTTGCAAATTTCTATGTCTGCATAATATGTGATCTGTGTAACACAGCACTGAGTCTCCTATAACAAGGACATCCTGAGGTACAGTTGCACTATCTAGTGGCATCTTATGGTTGTTGTTACTGGCTTGGTCATCTAGGGCGGGATCTAGCTCATTTCTATGATTAATTACATGAAATGTTGATGCCCCCTGGGTTAACTGACCACTTACATCATTCAAATTCTCATCTGGATTTAGAGCACTATATCTATTTGGGTTTAACACATTTGATGAACCCCCTATGTTTCTTCTTCTTTTTTTATTTTTAGTATTAGTTACTTTACACCAAGAATCATTTACTACTTCCTCATCATTAATGGATGAAGACCTTGGATCCAGCTCAACAGTTTTTACTGCCATATTATTAATAACAGTTTCCAGTCTGCTTATATCCGCTATTGTGGGAAGGTTGTGTGAAGGAGGGGATTAGACAGTGTATGATTGGGTAGTAGTGAATGTTTAGTTGGATTAAATTGTATTTCTAATATGGATGGTGTATGGATGATTAGGTAGGATTTTATTATTGTTGTTGAGAATTGTGTTATTGTGTCATTTTGGTTTAGGTTATTTTAGCTGGTTTTAGATATGAGTAGGAGTCTTGGGCCCCTCCGAATTAGTTACCCAGCAGCCCTGCTGTGTGAACTCTGCCCCTTTTGTAATCTCCATCTCCCAGCTGCTGCTATAAAACATTGCAGGGAGGTGGGCATTGGTAGAGGGCATGGGAGTCTGTGGTGGGGCACCGGTGGCTTAACAGAAGCGAGAGGGATAGGAGTGGTGTGGTAAGGAGCAGGAGGTGCCCTAGGAGAAAATGGAGCCTTGAGAGAGGCCCAATGTGTTTGGTCTCCATTTCTAGGATTCCCACTAGACCGTGTGGTCTGGCAGCTAGAAGGCCTATATCTTTCACTGACCCCCACCCTGCAATGCCAGGCTGATGTGAAACAAGACCACAATCATGTCGGACTGGATTTCTTTGGCTGACCTGGCATGCATCATGGAGACCTGGCTGGGGGATGATGCAGGTCTGATTTTGAAGGCATCGGTCCCGGCTGGGTACTCTGTGGTACACTGTCAGAGGAGGGATCACAGGGGCAGGGGTGTGACCATCTATTTTAGATCCAGCCTGAATTTCTCTGTACACCCAGTGGGTTCTTCCTCATCATTTTAATGTGTGGCAGTGGATGGGGGTCCAGGTGCGGGTTGCAGAATTCTCCTGGTTTACCGCCCTCCAGGGTTGGGCGGAGAATTTCTGCAGGAGGCTGTAGACTTCATCACCAGCAGGGTGTTGGTGTCCCCAAGATGGCTTGTTCTGGGGACTTCAATGCCTGGATCAATGATGAATCCTTGCAACTTGGTTCTGACCTCCTCCAGCTGATGACATCACTGGGGCTAGCACAGGTATTGCCTCTGCAATCCAACATAACAGACACACCTTGGACTTGGTATTCTCATTGGGTCTTGAGGTCACTGATCTCAGGACTGACCAGGTTGCATGGTCCAATCACTGTACAGTGAAATTCTCATTAGCCCCCCCCCATTGAGATGATCAGCTATCGCCCTTTAAGGGTATTACCCCCAGAGGGACTGATGGCAGTATTCAATTTTTTCAGTGTTAGTGCTGTTTGTGTGACTGGCTTGGGTGAAGTGCTGGCAGCCTACAACAAGGCTTTCTCCAGGGAATGCTATGCTATTGCACCAGTCTGTATACAACCCAGGTCCTCTCACCTGAGACCTCTATGGTACGATGGGGCTTTCAAGATAATGAAGACCAAGGGTTGGATGCTGGAGAGCTGCTGGTGTAGGACTCAGTCAGTGGAGGATAGACTGGCTTTGAGGAATCGCTATGCTGATTATCAAAGTGCAATCGACTATAAGAAAGCAGAGTTCCTGTTCAGAAAGATTGCCACAGGGATGAACAGACCAGCTCAGCTCTTTCAGACTCTATACGGGCTTCTTCATCCAGTCTGTCTACAGCTGAAAAGTGCCTTTTCAGTAGCACTTTGGGAAGAGTTTGCTCGGTTCTTCTCTGACAGGGTATCATCTATTCAGGCTGAGATCCCGCCAGTGGGCCTAGATCAGTCCCACAGGGTAGGGTTTGGGTGGAGCAAGAGTTCTCCCATCATCTGGGTGGAGTTTAGGCCAGTGGAGGTGGCTGAGATCTCCAAGGTAATTTCAAAGCTATGGCCCACTTGTTGTGAACTGCACCCTGGCCTGATACATCTGCTAGTGGGCTGCATCAAGGCTATTGGCCCAGTGTTCACCAGGATAGATGGGTGTTTGCTTTTGGAAGGGATCTTCCCTGACACTTTAAAGAAGGCGTTGGTGAAGCCTCTTCTGAAAAAAACATTTCTTGACTCCGAAGTCCTGACGAATTATAAACTTGCCTCCAACCTCCCATTTTTAGGGAAGGTTGTTGAGAAGCTAGTGGCTCTGCAGCTTGAGGAACACCTGAAGACCTTCAACATCTGTCAGCCGTTGCAGTCCAGTTTTAGGATGAGGCACAGCACAGAGACGGCACAAGTCCGGATGCATAATGACCTCCACAGGGCAAGAGATTGAGAGGAGCAGTCAATTCTCATTCTCCCTGATCCGTCATCAGTATTTGATACCGTGGACCACATTGTGTTGTTGGATCACCATAGAGAGTATTGTGTACTCACCAGTACTGTATTCAACTGGTTTGAGTCCTTTCTGTTAGGCAGGAGACAGAGGGTAGTGATGTGAATTTCTCCTCCTCCATGATGCCCCTGACCTGTGGAGTTTCTCAAGGCTTGATCCTATCACTGATGTTGTTTGCAGTATACAAGCTGCCATAGGGAGGCTCATCAGACAGTACAGTATGGGTTTTTACTATTATGCAGATAATACTCAGCTGTACATGTCTTTTGCACCAGGAACAAATGGTGCTTTCGAAGTGCTGAATAAATGCCTTGTCGAGATTCAGGATTGGATGAATTCTAACTGGCTGAGACTTAACCCAGACAAGACGTAGGTACTGGTGATTGAGCTGGATTGTGGACATGATGGGGATGCCTCCGGGATGATAACAAGCTTAGTCTTCAATGGGTCAACCCCATTGATGCCTTCCTCTAGGGTGAGAAATCTGGGAGTTGTCCTCGACGACAAACTGACATTTGAAGTCCAGGTGTCGGCTATTGTCAAAAGTGGTTTTTGCCATCCGAGGAACATTGCCTGGATTAAATAACTAATTCCTACCGAAGACTTGCTGTCACTGGTTCATGCCCTTGTAACATCCAGACTTGACTACTGAAAATGATCTTTATGTCTGGGTCAGTGGAGGGACCCTCCACTGGCTGCAGCTAGTGCAGAATTCAGTTGCCAGGCTGCTGACCGGGCTGTCAAGGTCTTGTCATGTGGCCTTGGTCCTGCTGGGACTGCACTGGCTGCCAGTCAGGTGGAGCATTCTCTTCAAGGTAGGCTTGCTCGCCAACAAGGCCCAATATGGATTGGGCCCTGGCTACCTGTCAGACCTCCTTACCCCTGCCATTCTGGATCACTCCATTCGTTCCTTCACCAAGGGCCTCCTGGCGTTCTGAGGACCAGGCTGAAAACCTCAGGTGATCGTTCAGTCAGGGTGGTCAGCCCTGTCCTCTGGAACCCGCTGCCAAGACCTTTGAAGAAGGTCAGTATGGTGGAGACATTCAGGAGGGGTCTAAAGATTCATCTTTTTAACCTAGCTTTTCCAGTTTTATAATTTAAATGTCTGTACCACTCTGTGAAATCCTTCTATTGTATGGCGCCCAGAGTGTCAGGGATTGGGCACCACACAAACAATAAATTACTGACTTACTTACTAATTGAAAAATGATAGCTGTCAGAATCATGAGGTGCTGTAAAGAAATGGCCATGTTGTAAATCTGGAGTAAAAATATAAAAAAATGTACAAAACTTACAAACATGCATTTGCAAAATTCAATGTATGCTCATAACCTTGTTGTTTTTTATATATATGTTTCCACCAAATTTTAAACATAACCTCATGAGCTTGTGGGTGTGTGTGTGTGTGCTGAATTGGAGGGTTGGGTGGGGGAACAGTAATGGCTGCAACAGACATCGATGGACATTTTCCTTTTTAAAGGGCTTATTACAAAAAAAAACTATGAGGGAAAGTTTTCTTTATTTCAGGTTGTGACAGTGGGGGATTGGGTACCCCTGTGTCAGTGTTAAGTTTGTAGGGGGGTGGGTGCTGAGAAGGAGTCAGGTGGGTGGGACAGTTACGGGGGCAGCAACAACAGAGAATGACAGTGACACTGGAGGATTAGGCGCACCCCTCAGTGTCTGTATAAAAAAAAATGGAGGGTTTTCTTTATTTCAGGTCACTGCACTGGCTGATTGGGCAGCCCCAGTGTCAGTGTTATGTTTGAGGGGGTGGGGATCGGATGGTGGGTGCTAAGAAGGAGGGTCGGTTGGGTTGGACAGTTACAGCATGTGACTGCATATTGGGAGCAGCGTGGTAGTGAACTGGGGTTTCACTTATGAGGTGGCAACACTGAGGGATTGGGCACCTCTACTGTCAGTGTTGTGTTTGAGGAGGGAGGTGCTGGAAGGGAGGGTTGGGTGCAGGGGGCAGTCACGGGGAGCAGCATCATCAGTAACAGATGTCGATGGATAGTTTCCTGTTACAGCTACCATGAGCCCTTTCATGTTTCACATTCCAGCCATTCCAGGCTGGCAGATGACAGATCAGCTTGCTTACTGGGTGGTGTAGATGAAAGTGAAGAGCCGACCCATGATTGGGTTGGCTGTTTCTTTTCAAGTTCATGCCATCTCTGCCCAGCAGGCTAAAACTCCATCATGTTCTGCCCGCCTGTTGATTGGTCATGTACTGTCGCACCCCTACAAAACTGCTCTGTATTGGACCACAGTGTCGCACCTCTCAACACCCAATTACCATGTCAAAATCAATGTCAGTGGCTCGGCAGGTAGCACACTCACCTCTGAGGCTGGGAAATCAGAAGGTTGTGTGTTCTATCCCCACACCAGGCACTTGAGTTAATATCTCAATACTGACACTGTAGTGCAGCATGACGGGGGTGCTGCACTCCTGAGGTGCAGTCTTTCAGATGAGGTATTAAACCGAGGTCCCATCTGCCTGTTCTGGTGGTAGTTCAGGTGGATATTAAAGATCCCATGCCACTTCTCGAAAGGAGTAGGGAAGTTTTCCCTGATGCCCAGGCCAAATCTCACCTCATTCACTAAAAATACCAACAACAGCTTAATCTGGTTCAAAGTCAGTTGGCATTCATCTGTATCCCCCTCCCCTGGGTCGTGCCTGAAAATAGGCAGGATTTGTCTAGTGCACTTACCCAGTCAACAAAAACTAAATAAATAAAATAAATAAATTAATAAAATGTTCACTGCATGTGCACATGCATGGCGAATATACGAAACTGAGAAGCAAGTTCAAGTAACTGTTCGAAAGAAAGTGCCCCCAAGCCCTCTTCACTCTACCTGTGTCCCTAACTTCTGCCTCCTTATATTTGCTTACATCAATATAGTAATATCCATTTTTATTATATCAACATTGTAAAAGTGAACCTTTCATATATCTATACATTGAAAGTGCATCTTCATCGTTATTCTGATGTGACTCCAAGCTTCCATTAAAAAAAAAATATGATTCTAGACATTACTTTTCAGAGTTTAACCATTTTAAAGACATTGACCTGGATTTTGAAAAGCCTTGACACAGGACATGTGGCAGTATTTTTGCCACTGCTGCATTTCTACTAATCAGGGGTGTAGTCCAGCTGGGTCGCGCAGGAGCACCAATCCTTTACTTAATATTTAAAGGGAGCTCCACTCCCTCACTTCTAAAATTTTATTTCAATTTTATTTTGTTGAACTATGCAGTTCTCTTCAGTGAACTCGTAGTAGGGGCATGCGCATTTAACACCAACTCCAGTCTTACTCTAGACTCCTGTCAGCAGCGGGGGGCAGCACCTACAACCAACTCGACAGTCCCACTTTGCATTCTCTTCTGATCTCATCTGTCATACACTGTGATGAGCTCCTATGCACACATGCTCCCTGATAAGCACTTCCCAGTACTTTTCTCAGGCAGGAATACAAATAACTGAGGAAGTGTTTTTTGTGGATGTACCGATTGCTGCCTCTGTCTGTACTCTCCTGAAAGTTGCAGATGTTAACATCACCCTATGGCCTAATAATTACAGTGATCCATCAGCTATGTGTTTTGGGATATGTGGCTTCAGAGAGCTTAAGCTAATGTCTTTGTTTACTGTTACAGTATCTTCTATTTGTGAATAATCTGCTGAGGTCAGTCTTCTCTCATGCTTACTTAACATTTGGTAGACCTGTGTCATGGCCCCATGAGTATTCTCTTTTCTGAAGAAAGCATCACCAGGTTCTCTAACCACTCATGAGGTTACCCAAGGTCAGACTGCCCTTGTGCAGATAAATGATATATCACACAGTTCCCCATCCCATATCCCTAATTTATGTTATGCTTATGAGGATACATTTTGTTGAATATTTTTGATACCTACAAGGGGGGTCAGACCTAGAGTGAGAATAACATGTTTATCATCACTCTAGATCATCATGGCCAAATTTATCTACACTGTTGGTTGTGATTGGCTGGGCTGGCAGTGTGAGCTGTCAGCTCCAGCACTTAAATGCATTTCATTTAAAAACCCTGTCCACAGTGCAATCAGATTCAAAACCCCCACTCATTTGCATGCCAACTCCACCTAACAGTTTCACTTCTGTGTTACAGCTGCAACATCACTTCTGCTCAGAAAAGTGTCACATTTTTGATGTTCAGGAATTTTATAACTCCTTTCTTTTATTCCTCATCTGCCATTCACATATCTGTGGCAGCTCTTACCTGAGATTATTTTCCCAGACTCTGATCTGACTGTCACTCACATTCTTCATCATCCACAGGTTCCCACATCCCAACCACACATTCCTACAAACTTGAAGCCACTGCCTCCCGGCTGAATGTCTAAAAAGGCTCTGCTGTCTCCTATGGCTGTATCCTCAGCAGCTCATTTCCTGGAGGAAGTGATGTGCTGATGCACAGAGTCATACACAAAAAAATACTACTCAGTTTCAGTGCTCAGTCATCTGAAAAAGATTTGAAAACAAAGCAATTAAAAACCTTGGTCATCAAAACAATCTCAAGTCAAGTCAAGTTTATCGTTCTTCCAAGACATAAAAGTTTTGGACATTACAACAATTAAAAATCATTAAAATGCATTAAAATAGAAAACAGAATATACATTCCATAAATATGCACAGTAATACAAACCACTCTAATAAATACATTGGATCACAGTGTGGTGTTAGTTGAGTTGAGAACTTGTCTCACAAACTTTTCCTAAAGCAAAAACTCTCTTTCTTTTAAATCTAATCACTGAGAATATAAATTTTGCAATCCTTTCAGTGTCTTCCTTATCCATAAGGTGCAGCAAAATGAATATTACATCATAGTCTGTATTTAAGTACTTACTCAAGTATCCTTTAATTTCCTGTCCCTATAACTATTATAGAGTGGGCACTGAGTGATGATATGAGATAAAGTTTCCCAGAAACATCTGTTACAATCTTTAGAAGAAGTGAAAGAAATGTGTTGATGAAAGTATATGTATTTAGAGGTTAAGATGTTAAATCTGGCATAGGTAATTGACTTACATAAATTCGGAGATATTGGTACCATCAAATAATCAGCAATGACTGAATTAATTTTGTTTTGTCCAAACCAAGGATCCTGTTTTTAAAGTCTGGCTTGATTCATCTGCTTTTCCTGAGCTAATGGGAATACTTTTGCCCTTGAGTCATGTTCTATAAGCCACAGAAATTGATAATACCAAGCTGATAATTGTTCCAAAGGTGTATGCAGGCTATACTTTTCAGGATCGAAACAAGCACTTTTAACCATGAGGAGTGAAATCCATTAATATACCATTGGCTTTTTTCAGATAAGCAAATTAAAGGAAGTATATTAAATTTGTTATTTATTACTTTCAACAAATAAGAAACTAGGCGCAGATTTGTTAAATATAAAATCAGAATTCTGCCAAGTTATGATCTAACGATAGAATCAGACATACAACAGGGTAGTTGTAATATAGATTTATAATAATATGATAAAGGACGTTCCAGATTAGGGATATTTTTGGCTCCTCATGCTTCGGCTCCAAATAAAAGGATAGGGGTAATTATAGCCTCCCCTGCTATAATAGCCAGTATCACTGTAAAACCTCCATATTTAAAGTTGAAACATTGAAAAGCTTTGGCAACATGTTTTGCTTTACATGCTTTTTCTCTAATATATGAAATCCAGTGGCCATTTGGGGTAAACTTGATTCCCAAGTAAACATAGGAAGATACTATGTCAATGTGATTTTTGTCCAAAACAAATTTGGTGGCTGTAATTGAGAAACAAAAATCATCACTTTAGTTTTTTTTTAAGATTAATCTTTAAATTAAGCGGTTCACATTTGATTTTAATTTGGTCTATTTTCCATTGTAACCCAACTGGAGAGAGTGAAAAAAGGCTTAAATCATCAGCATAAGCAAGTATACGTGTATACATACTGTTAATTTGAGGAGAATCCAGAGGTAGGGAGGTATCAAAAAAAAGAAGCCAATCAATGTAGATATTAAAAAGCAAGGGGGCCAGAAGGCATCCCTGCTTTACTCCCTTGTTAGACATAAAATATTCAGTCAGGCTGTCTTTATTATCATATCTAACAGCCGTATGTGTGTAAAGGTGGAGAAGAAAAATGGGTATTACTATATTTAAAGACAGGCCACAAGTGTATAGTATATTCCAATGAATCTATCTAACCACCAAATCAAACGTGGCAGAGAAATCTATCAATAAAGGAAAGTTTCATATCTCTAAAGAGCCTATATTATTCACAAATGAGCTACCGTAAAAATATTATCTATTGTGGAAAAACCATGATAGAATCCTGCTTGAAATGTAGAAAGCAGAGTAAAGTTATCTCTCCAAAATTACAATTTTTTTCAGAAGAATTCTAGAGAATATTTTGCAGCTGATATCTAATAAGCTAATAGGACGGTCATTCGAAGGGGTTTGATATGCATCTTTTTTATGTAATTGGACTATTATATTTTTGGTCCAAGACTGATGAATGAACCATTCAGTAAGGCAAACATTTCGAAAGTTTGTCGGAAAAGATACCCAGTAATTCATATGCTCTTTATATATTTCACCTGGGATAGTATCAGATCCTGGGGCTTTGTTGGTTGCTAATTGTAATATTGCTTGTTCAACATCGTCAAACATAAAAATAAGAGGACAATATGTATTAGAGTATATCCAGTCAGGAGTGTTGCTGGCCATTGAGGTGATTGGTGAACATTTTTTTTTTTAAAAAATGAAACACTTGTTTCCTAAGGAATATAAACAGCAAGAGTAGGCAAGCATGAATTGACCCCGTTAGTGACCATTAGCCAAAAAGATTTAGAGTCTCGAGGCCCTTTTCCAAGAATGGGTAAACCAGCATAAGCCGAGATATGCCAAACCCCTTGGCATATCTCGGGACTTACACCAAGTGGTTCGCCAGCCCTGATTCCAAGAGGTGCTGTGCGCTGTGTCAGCTGTGGGCTATGACAACCAGGGGATATGCCACCCCCTACATGCAGCCAGCAGCAACATGGTGCAAGGGCAGCTTATGGCAGCAACTGCACCATATTCTAAGAGGGTGGCTGCTTTAACCTGCTAGTGCAATTCTAAGAGCTGCACTGTCATAGCTAAGTTACAGCAGCCCTGAACTGCTCTAAGGGGTATCAAACAGTGGCATCCATTGGATACCAGCTCCACAGCACCATGGTAATGGCTCTTATGTGCCCCCATGTCCCCACAAGCATACCCCTGCCCCATCCCTCAGATGTCGGGGACTCCTGGGGGTCCATTCTCTGGTGCACTCCCCAGATTTCTGTGCCATGTGTCTTTCCCCCCATGCCCCCTGGTGTGTGCCATGGTGTTCCAGGGTGGGGGGACTTTGGGGGGGTGCCAGTAGTGGGCCACGACTTGCGACATGTGTGACTCCTACACTATGCCCATGGTGGTAGCCTCCACATGGCGTAAATGACATGTCGCAAGTTCCAAGACCCTGCCACTCTTGGAATACTGTGCAGGGTCCCTGGCATAGTGGTGAATGTCACATCTCGCATACGCCAATGAGCTGTGACATTCAACTTGGAATTGGCCCCCTTAACTTTTATGGTTTGATGCATGAGGTGTCATTGTTTTTTAGTAAATTTGAACTTCTTTAGTGTTCGAAATTTTTTATGTTTTCCTTGCTGAATTTAATATTGTGAAATTAACCTTAATGTTTGTTTTGACAAGCCTGACTAGTCTTCCCAATTTACATTTTTTCCTGGCTACATTGTGTATCAAACCAAGTAGAAGGTAATTTTTTTGTTGTCAGTAGAATAAATGTTTGTGCTAATAAATTGTAAACAAAGCTCTAAATATTCATACAAATATTTGGCTGAAGTAGGACCCTGTACTAATGAGAATAACTGGGACATAGAGGGGGAATAAATAACCTCATTAACCTTTGCTTTGTTTTTTATATTAAGGACTAAATTAGAACTGCTTCATGAGGCCAGTGGTACTGAAAGTATATTCTTGTCCACAAGGGATTGATTCTTAACTGGTGATTCAATTGTCAATATGAGAGCTGCATGATCGCTTTCAGACCTCATGTGGATATGACAGTTTTTGAAATATTCATAATCTTCAGGGGAGACAAGTTTGTAGTCTATAACACTCTGGCCATTGGCAGAAAAGAAGGTGCAAAAGCACTCCTGATCACCATCCACTCTACCATTTAGGATCAATAGGTTATTATTGGTATTGAAATCAATAAGGTTTTTACCTGCTTCATTGATAGTTTTATCAGATGAGTTTCTTACACTGAGCTTCCCCAAATACATACGTAGTACTGTAAGGTTGTCAAAATTAGCTATATGAGAATTGAAGTCTCCTACAAGTAGAACAATATCTACCTGATATTTAAGTAGCAGCATATCAATTTCTGCAGTTAATTTAGACCAGACGTCATATGACAAAGTTGAGTAATGTTTAGTGGGGACATATAGGTTCACCATAAGAAAATAGCTATTGTCCCACTTAATAACACTCAATGCAAGCTCCATGATTGTCTGACATGTTCTATAAGTTGTATTCCTTTCCTTATTTTAACAAAAGTGGTTAGTACCCCTTTATATCCACCATAATGATTGTTTTTCACAGCAGGAGTACAATATGATTCGAAACCATTTTTATAAAAATTTGTTCAGCTGCCCCGGACTCTTGGAGCAATAATATGTCAAAATGTTGTGCAAAATTAATCAAGTTAGAATCTACAAGTTTGTTTCTAAGACCTGCTATATTCTATGAGAGAAGGTTAGCATTCCTTGTCTCTACATGTTGGTCCACAGGAATGGATGATAAAGAATTTGACACAGGAGTTAGTCACAAACTATTGCGATACTCCCCCATTTGTAAGGGGAGAGCATTTAATCTCTGAGAACATCATCAAAAATATGTTAACCCTATCCAGCTTATATGCGCTTGAGAGTAAATAATCAAATAGTTTGTGAGATTTCACTGTAATGTCAGTTTGGGTCTCATTGTCCCCACTGTGTACCATTCTCACAGACTCCACATCGCAAGGGCTAATTTCAGTTTGCAAAATAGTGGTCGGTAACGTCTGAACTAGGGATGCCAATGTATCCCTATTTTTCCCCTTAAACCGATTAATTCCAAAAAATAGACAAAATCTTCACTGGTTCTTCTGCATCAAAATTCAAGTTAATCAAGGAGATAGTATCACAAATAATTTTTACCTGTGACAGGGTAGAATAGGACCCTGTCCCAGTTGTTATGGTGAAAGTGGTAAAATGCAAGGATCTTTCCTCTGTCTTCTCTGTCTTGTTGCACAACCACATTTTCCTCTGACACTTTAGACTTCATCAACTCGAACAATCTTGTAATTCTCTGCCTCTCACTGTTTCTCAGTTTTCTCTTGCTGTCTGTTTTTCTCCCTTGAACAATCTTGCAATTCTCTGCCTCTCACTGTTTCTCAGTTTTCTCTTGCTGTCTGTTTTTCTCCCTTGCATATCTAGATCTGCTGATATAAAAATATGTGCAAATCATTGTATGGAAATTAATTGACATTGGGATTCCTTGTGTTTAGAAAATATATGGTGTTACTGTTGAAATGTATATATTTATAATTTGAGATGACTGCAAAAAGCTGTTAGAAACTATAGGTTACCTTAGTGCAAATATTTGAGCCTTTAGCAAAAGCTGTGCAAAGAGGGCCTCAGCAAGTACATTGTATTCTAGCAGCTCCTGTCTGATATTTACAAAAACAGGATGCTTGCTAAGAATGGGGGTTCAATTGACTTATAAAGAAGCCAAGCTGCAACTGCTGAAGAAGAAAAAGGGACACAAAGAATCAAGGAAAACTACTGTTTTTTTCTCCTTTGTGCTTAGTTATTCTGAACAAGTTTATTTTTTATGTTATTGTTATTGTAAATTTATACTTTTGGTGGATTCTACAACTGCTCCAGTTTTTCCCTATGCTTCCTGACCTGTGCATTGATGACAGATGGTCTCAGAATTGGGATTTAAGCCATGCATACCCTAAGACAGGAGTTTAGTGCATGGGTACTGGACCTAGTACCAGTGAAGCACTGAGGAAGGTATGGATTCTGCAGCAGCAAGTACAAGAGTGGTTACAAGGAGAATGGCAGCCAAACTAGCAGAGACAGAAGTCCAGTCTGAGATTGTACAGCCAGCACAAGTTATGGAAAAAGAACAGGCAATAGCAGAACCTGAAAGCCTTTGGACTTTTTCAAATGGTAGGCTATACAACAAAAAGAGACTGAGAAGCGGAGAGAAAAAGAGATTAAATGTTTAGAAGCACAGAGGAGAGAAGAGATGCAGCAACAGGAGCAGCAGATGACAGAAGAGATGCAGCGATGGGAGCAGCAATGGCTGGATGCCTTGAAAGCTATCAAAGGCAGAGGATCTGGCACAGATCCAGATGAGCAACAAAATGTAAGGAACTTAAAAATTGTGTCCTTCTGATGTTGAGGCATAAATGACAACTTTTGAAAGAGTTGCCACAGCCTGCCAATGGCCAAAGCAAAAATGGACAATCAGATTGGTACCCTGCCTGACAGGAAAAGCCCAACTTGCCTACAGAAGTATGGACACTGCACAGTCAGAAAACTAGACCTGGTAAAAAATGAAATCCTGAAAAGGTATGACATCCCTGGAGACATCTATAGGCAGAGATTTTGATCTCTGAGGTACAACTTGGTCGACAATCCTCAAGAAACCTTCACCCAGCTCATAGAACTCCTGATAAAATGGATCCAACCAGAGAGCAAAACAGTCCCACAGATCATCGACACATTTGCCATGGAGCAATTCAGCAACATCTTGCCTACAGATGTGCAGCTCTAGGTAAAGGAACACTGACCAGAGAGTGGGAAAAAGGCTGTTTCTTTGGCTGAGGACTGCCAAATGGCCAGACAGATGCCACAGCAGTGAGGTAACATACAAGCACCAGTAAAACACTCTGTTACCTATTTAAACTCTACTCATGATACGAACTCTGGTGGGGGTAACAAATCTGTGCCCAAAGATGTTATCTGCTATAACTGTAATAAGCCATGTCATTTTGCAAGAAACTGCTGTAGTAAGGAGAGTGGCACTGGAGCAGATTTGTCCTCAGCAAATTGGGGCAATTACTTAACAGATGTGAAGGTGAGGGATAAGACTGTGAAGGGACTCATTGATTTGGGAAGCAGACAGACCCTAGTGCATGTTGAAGTACTGAGAAAATACAGTGCAAAGGGACCAGGTACTGGTGTCATCTGCATCCACAGGGACACTCAATATTATCACACCACCCAAGTAACTCTGGCCGTTAAGGGTTTGCTGCACCAAATGAAAGTGGGGATAGTACCTAAGTTACCTGTACCTGTGATTATTGGAAATGTCTTTCCACAGTTTACTGAGTTAATCAAAGAGGGAGTAAATCCTGATGTTTCAGCAGCTGTGGTGACAAGAGCTCAGGCAAAGAAAATTTCAGATGGTGGGGACACTTTTCCTTTCAAAGATTTTAATTCAGACTTGTTTGAACACAGCTCCAAGATCCAGAAATCAAAGAAAGAAAGACAAAGCCTGAAGAAACTGTGGCAACAAATGATTGATGAACATGAAGGGTTAACATATGAAAATGCTGAAACTAAATTGATAACTGATTGTGATTTTCTTTCAGAACAAGCTAACAATGTTTCTCTCCAGGGTTATTTTAAGCAGCTGGGGGTAAAACCAAAACAGGGTGGACCAGTGTTTAAAAAATCTAACAGGTTACTGTACAGAGTTTGGGTTAAACTTCAGAGACAGGAACAGACAGAGCAATTGGGTATACCACAGAAGTATAGAATAGAATTGTTACAGATAGCACATGATAGTTCTATGGCTGGTCACTCAGGGAGGGATCGCACCCTTGCCAGATTGCTGTATAGATTTTACTGGCCAGGAATTCATGAAGATGTTGCTACCTATTGTAATTCCTGTGCAGAGTGTCAGAAAGTAGCCCAGTCAATGGAAAAGACAAGGTGTCTCTGGTACCCCTACCCTTGATAGATGTGCCTTTAGACAAAAGTAAAAAAGGTAATATATTTATCTTGGTAGTATGCGACTATGCTACTCGATACCCAGAAGCAGTTCCAATGCATACTGTTCAGCTCCAAAAGTTGCAGCAGACCTTGCCAAAATTTTCAGCAGAGTGTGCACACCTAAAGAAATTATTACTGCTCAGGGTAGTAATTTTGGTGCTGCATTGCTTAAGGAGCTATACACATTTCTAGGTATCACTGCCATAAGAACCTCCCCCTATCACCCTTAGACAGATGGTCTTGTTAAACATTTTAACCAAACCTTAAAATGCATGTTAAAAAGGTTTGTAAAAGGGGAAGGGAAATATTGGGACCAATACTTACCTTACCTAATTTTTGCTTACAGAGAAGTGCCACAGGCATCAACAGGGTTTCACCATTGAAATGCTGTATGGTAGGCAGCCAAGAGGGCCACTGGATGTGATAAAAGGAATGTGGGCAGATAATGCCACCCAGAAACAATCCATACCTTCTTATATGTGTGCCCTAAGAAAGAAGCTGGTAAAATATATTGAAATTGCCCATAGTAATCAGGAAGAGTCTCAAAACCAGCAGAAGGTATGACCATGGGGTAAACGAAAAAGTTTTCAGGCCAGGTGAAAAGGTTTTGCTACTGTTACCCACAACAGAAAATAAGCTGTTAATGAAGTGGCAAGGGCCTTTTAAAGTACTTACATGTACTGGCACTATTAACTATGAGATTGGGATCACGATAGGAAAAATTCTAAGATATACCATGCTAACCTCCTGAAGAAATGGGTTGTAAAAATGCCAAAAGCTGCTTTGCTGGTTTTACCAGAAACTGGTAAGGAAGATATTGATGTAACATGTGATAGACTGGAACAAACTAAATACTGATGCTGTAAAGGTGAATGTTTCCTTAACCTCAGAACAAACTGCAGTCATTCGTAATGTGCTAAAGACATTTAACACTAACATTAAACATTTACTTGAGTCTGCAAACTGTGACTGTGGCTAACTCTGCCCACCTCGTGCGCTCCCAAACCCCCCTTATAACTGACTCAGGGTCTACCTAGACCCTATGAATCTGCATCCTACACATCTCTAACAAATGATATCCTAAAAGCTGCCTACTACTGGCTCTGGTAAACTAAGTTAAAGCCTGGACTGCACTGCCAGTACTGATTGTGAATTCTGACTGTTAATGTATGTTTCCCGGAATACTGCTTGATTATGTATGTATCCTTGTATTTTGTTCTCCCTCCACCCCCTGTAACCGATGTGGAGCCTTTGCAAAAAAGTCTGTGACTCAAAGGATTGTAATTCCGATCTTATGCAAAACATAACTAAATAAACAGTACTTTTACCATGGTACCAGGCCGAGCAAAAGGGGATGAGCACGTAATAGAGGCAAGGAATGCTTTTCCTATTAGACAAAAAACATATATGTTGCCAGATCGGTTAAGAGCTGATGTGGTTAAGGAAGTACAAAAAATGAAAGAATTGGGTATTATAGAGGAGTCAAGGAGTGCTTGGTCATCTTCAATGGTAACTGTAAACAAAAAAGAAGGAGGTGTTAGAATCTGCCATGATTTTAGGAAACTTAATCAAGTGTCAGAACTTGACAGTTATCCTATGCCCAGAACAGATGATTTGGTGGGCAGACTGGGGAGTGCAAAGTATATCAGCACCCTCGATCTGGCCAAGGGTTACTGGCAAATACCTTTAGCTAAAGAATCCAGAGCTAAAACTACATTTGTCACCCCTCTAGGATTCTTTTTTTGCCATTCACTTTTTATTAGCAATTAAGGATGAACAGAGGTGAAACTCTAGATATACAATGTCTCACAAGGTGCATGACACAGCATACCCCTCTAGGATTCTATCAGTTTACCACCATGCCCTTTGGTTTACATGGTGCACCAGCTACATTCCAAAAGTACATGGATGTAATTTTATCCCCTCATATGGGTTATTGTGCTGCGTACCTGCATGATGTTCTGGTGTGCAGTCCAAACTGGAACAGCCACCTGGAGCACCTATGAGCAGTTATCTAAGCTATCAAAAATGCAGGTCTGACTATTAATTCTACCAAATGTGCATTGTGCATGCAGGAAACCAGATATTTGGGCTATGTGTAGGGAAATGGAGAAGTTAAGCAAGAGATTTCTAAAATAGAAGCTGCAGCTAACAGTCCTATCCCTAAAAGAAAGAAACATATCAGGTCATTTTAGTGCTGGCTGGTTTTTATTGGAGATTTGTTCCCAACTTTGCTGAATTAGCTACTCCCATCACTGAACTCATGAAAAATAGTACCCAAATAATCTGAAATGGACCCCAGAGTGTGACAAAGCTTTTCAAGCCATAAAGGCTGCATAATATTCAGCACCTGTTTCAAGAAGTCCAGACTTTAAGAAACAATTTTTGCTACAAACAGATGCATCCAAGGCAGTCCTAGGTGTTGCCCTAAGTCAAAATGCAGATGGGATAGAACATCCTATTCTGTACATGAGTAGGAAGTTGCATGACAGAGAGAAAAGGTACTCCACTATAGAAAAGGAATATTTAGCAGTAAAGTGGGCCATGGAGTCCCTGAAGTTTTATTTGCTAAGAAATTATTTTGTTCTTGTAACAGAACACAGTCCTCTCTGTTGGCTTAACCAAATGAAAGATAAAAATTTCAGAATCACAAGGTGGAACATGGTACTACAGCACTTTAAATTCACAGTGACACACACATTTGGTAAAAAGAATAGCAATGCTGATTTTCTGTCAAGATATGGATCAGGAACAGGATTCTGAAGGTTGAAAAACAAATGAGTTTAAACTGTACTGTTTGCTGTACTATTGTAAAAAAAAAGAAATGGATGATGTACATGTGCTTAATATCTGAAAGCAGCGAATGTTATTAGAGAATAGAAAGTTTTGGAAACCTGTTTAATAAAACAGGTTCCCTCTTAAGGAGGGGATGTATGTGACATGATAGAATAGGACTCTGTCCCAGCTGTTAATGGAAAAAGTGTTTAAATGCGAGGATCTTTTCTTTTCTGTCTCTTCTCTGTTTGGTTGCACAACCAAATTTTCCTGTGAGACTTCGGACTTGATCAACTCAAACAGTCTTGCAATTCTTTGCCTCTCTCTGTCTCTCAGTATTCTCTTACTGTCTGTTTTTCTCCCATGCATATCTAGATCTGCTGATTTAAAAATATGTGCAAATCATTGTATGGAAATGTAACTGATATTGGGATCCCTTGTGTTTAGAAAATATGTAGTGTTACTGTTGAAAAGTATATATTTATAATTTGAGATGACTGCAAAAAGCTGTTGGAAACAAGAGGTTACCTTAGAGCAAATCCTTGCCCCTTTTGCAAAAGCTGTGCAAAAAGGACCACAGCAAGCACAATGTCTTCTAGCAGCTCCTGCCTAATATTTACAAAAATGGGATGCTTGCTAAGAATGGGGGTTGAAATTAATTATAAAGGAGCTAAGCTGCAACTGCTAAAGAAGAAACAGGGACACAGAGACTCAAGGAAAACTACTGTTTTTTTCTCCTTTGTAGATACAGTAGTTATTCCGAACAAGTTTATTTTTTTGTGTTACTGCTACTGTAAATAAATATTTTTGGTGAATTCTACAACTGCTCCTGGCTTTTCCTAAGCTTCCTGACCTGTGCCTCAACAACACTACCGAAAAGCAAACATTTAATTTATTAGTGTTGTATGTATGTATGTTTCCAAATGGTAGACCAAGTAACAGGAGAGGATATCAAAATTCCTAGGGTATTCAACCTTTGCTGTTTTGCTCAGATTTTTTTTTGTAGTCTCCATGTTGGGTAATAAAATATATACTGGATTAGAAAGGGCTGATTTATCTCCAAAAAAAAATGAGACTGACTTAGCCACCAGGGGGAGTTCCAATTCAGCTCCAATTAAATATGTTATTAACTCCTGCAATGTCTCCTTTGGTTCATAGTATTTATTGAAAACATTTTCCAATTTAAATACTACTTCTTTGCCTGTGACAATGGTTTGATTAATTGGATGTAGGGATTGCTCCTTTGCATGCAGTATCTGTTCCCTAATACCTTTTACCAATGTTTTAACAGGTTTATCCTCAGACATCTGGTTGACTTTGTGGAAAATAGGTACTGCATTAATAGAAGTTCCTTCAGTTTTAACAGAAATGCATGGATTGTTTGATTTGCTATTTTCTTTTAGCACAGATGCTAGCCAAACAGTATTTACCTGTTCACCAGCACCTGGGTTTGTAGAAGTAAAACTAGGAAGATTGGAACTTTCTTTACTATGATTAACAAGCGGTTCATTGATAGTTTTCCCCTTATTTTTCCTCATTTTCTATTTAGTTTTGTTAGGAGGATTACTCTTCTTTTTAGTTTTTTTATTCTTTTTTGGAGTAGGTGGGATGATTATAGAAGAGAATGAAAGGTTTCTGGCTCTTCCCTTCATTTTGTCCTTGTCAATACAGTCAATCTTTTCTGAGAGCTCATTCAACTTTTGTGTAAACAAGGCAGACAAGCTTCCTATGTGATATATAAGTTCATTATAGGCTTCCAGCAGGGCAATATTGGCCATGCTACGGTAAGACACAGCTTTAATAGTATAATTTGACATGTTATCAGGGCACTGAGCTAAGAAATCAGGGGCAAGTTTGATTTTTACTTATTTCTGCATCTAGTCTCTCAAAGACTTTATTAGGAGAGCCTGCTAGAATAGAGGAGGGACCCTAATTGAGGGGAAGTAGAGTTATCAGAGTCAGATAGTTTTAGTGAACTAAATAAAGTCAGTCCAACCAGATGGAAAAGAGGAAGGTTTCTGCTCCATGATCCAAATTCCCCATTGTTGCAGCCGGAAGGGTGGCATCAGGACCCTCCATATCATCAAGTGTCCCTAACTGCGAGTGAGGACATAAGCAGGTGGCTAATCTATGCTTAACTGGAACAAAATAATCTGTAATTTTCCCTTGCTGTATCTTCCCTGTTGTGGGTGTGGGGGGGGGGGTTTCCTTTTCTTTTATGTGACTATTTTGTATAATAATTTTAATGAGGGAAGAGTCATGACATTTGGGGGTCATGAGGTCAATAATTTCTGAAGGATTCCATAAGTAACTATAGACGGGATTCCCAATACCAACCTCACCCCCTGGCAATACTCTACAGAGCAGTGGAAACTGGAGAAGCATCCATTGAATCAAGGTCTTCCCTAAGATCAAGAGTAACTTCCTCCTTTATGTAACGGGACAAGAGGCGACGTTTAACTGATATGTTTGAGGGATAAAAGATGAAACTGATGATATTCTGAGCTCTTGTGAAAATACACAATTCTTTTTTTTCTTGCCAGTTGCAATCTTATTGGGGCCTTTACCAACTTCTTTGCCACTTCTTGTATACGTCATATAATTTAATTAGAACTGATGAAGTAGGAAATACAAATTGTTACAATGGTATTTCTGGAACAACTTATTACCTAGTTGCAGGTCAAAGATTTAGAAGTCAAGATGGCCTGACTACCGACGCTACCTGACCTAATCCATACAGAATGGAAAGTGTGATAAAATGTGTTTATAACTAGTAAAACACCAAGGGTTCAACAAAATCAAAGACAGGGAATTTATGAAAAATAGACCTAGATCTTTAAATAGCATCACAATATCACAATATCATAGTATCACAGGGTATCTCAGAATCGCAATATGTATGGAGAGCAGTTCACTAAATACATAAATAAATAAGAATATAGATAAAATATAGACAGTAGCTTTATATTGTCTTTATTGGATAAATAAGGTGCTAAATGCTGAATGGTTAACAGCAAATGTCAATAGATATTAAAAGGTTCTGAAGTAAGTGTGAACACCAACTCTAGCAGTGTTTTTTTCTTGATTTTGGCTCAGTAAAGTTCCAATTCCAAATGTAATTCCAAAAGTCACCTGCAAATACAGACTTTCTTGAGTCAATGCCAATGGGTGAAAAAAGGTGGTACGGTCTATCTAAAAATATTGGGGTCCCTAAAGGAGCTGAAGGGAAGAATGTCTCTGAATATGTTCAGCATTTCTCACTGGACTACTGGGGGTCCAAAGTTGGAATCTGCAGATATAAAGGACCATCACACCCTGGCTCCTCTGCCCCATCCCGGTGAAAAACCATGGCCCATCCTGGCACTGTTCTTAAAATTTTCCTACCTGGGTACCCAGAGTGTGTGACTGTGTAAGAACTCTGAACTGCATGCATAACTGTCTGATTAATATAACTTTTAAGCAAATCAACTTGATTATGCCCTTCCCTTGTTCAAGTCCCCTGAATAAATCAGATTTAAATTTGTTTGCATTTAACCTGACTGTGGTTCCAGTTTGTGCCAAGAGTATTGTACTGTTGTTATTTGCTGTGCTTAACCTTGTTTTATAGGGGGTCCCCAGGGTCAAGCTAGAGGAACCAACCCTGGGGGTAAGTACAAATAGTGTGAGTAATTGCTTGGTGAATAATTGTCATTGTGAACATGATTATTATGTACTGTTCAGGCCACTAGAAGAAAAAAAGGGGGGTTACAGTGTCCCCGATGGCTGTGCCCAGGTCAGCTTGACCACTACCAACCCTGACCTCTGGGTGGAGGCACCCATATCAAAACCTAGGCCACTTTACCTGCAACTAGCCAAGCAGGCAGGGGTAGTAGCCCTTGGGGTAGCGCCACCTTGGAGTTACATCTTGGAGGTTCACCGCTGGGATTTTGTGCCTTCTTTTTTGTAATTGAACAAGTTTTTTTAGTTTAACAATAAGAGACACATCTCCAGTTGTACAGTAAAGAACAATGAGCAGGACATAATTACATAAACAACCTCCCACCCTCCCTCCACCTTCTCCCCCCCATCCCATGACTACACACATTACCAAGTCTCCATCCATCCATCTTAAGGTAGACTAGGGATCGCACGGCTTCCACACTGCTATGAGTGCCTCAAGAACACCCATAGTGATGTGTATGCCCTAGTCCCACCTCGCATATATGCTATCTGACGTTCCAATTGTAAAGCCAAGGTGCACTCCCTGTACCATTCCATCAAGGTGGGAGCCTGGTCACTCACTCAATGTCTCATAATTACTAACTTAGTTGTTGCAGCTATAAGTGACATATGTGCCCTTTTGGCCTTAGACGAATCGGTTGGAAAGAGACTAGTCAAGCATACCCTAGGGGTGAACAAGGTTTCCAAGCCAAGGATAGGATCTAGAGTATTCTTAATAGACTGCCAAAAGGCCTGAATCTGAGGACATGCCCAGATCATATGATATAAAGTACCAGTGTCCCCCTTTACACTTCCCACAAAGGGATGTGGTCGCCGTTCCGTATTTATAGAGCTGGGAGAGGGTTAGATATATATTATGCAGTATATTAAATTGTACTGCCCTCAACCTATCTTGTTTTATAAATTTATACATTGAAAGCCAAATTTTCTTCCAGAGGTTGGGCTCCTCTGGAATTCCCAGTTCCTTGGTCCAGTAATAGCAAACCCCTACCGGCAATCCAGCATCCCATTCCTGCAGGGTTTTATACACATTTGAAACTGAACGTGGCTGGGAGGCTATATGTAAAAGCGTAGCTAAGTCCCTATCCCCCGGCACTACCGGCATAGCCTGAGAGAAAAAGGAGATTAGGGCATTAATGACTTGCAGATACTTAAATGTTTCCTTGGGTGAGACATTTAAGGGTACTTGCAACTGGCTAGGAGGAAGCCACTTTCCACTCAACCACACATCTGATACCCTAAAGCGAGTTAACTGAGGCCAGAACATGGGAGACAGCGGTGCTCCCCCGATCTTGAAATTCGGATTACCAACAATGGGCTGGCTGGTTGAGTGGTACCACCTGATTGCAAGGTGCCTTTGTATCTGATGAAAGGCCTTTAATGACCATCCCATGGGGTTAATTCTAAGCAACTTAGGAACAACTAATGGGGAGGCGTATAAGAGGGCCAACAGTGAGTATTTAGCTCGTGCTGATAGACACTTCTCTATGTCTAACCATAATGGTGCGTATCCTTTGTGGTTACTCCCTCTATCCCAATAGGCCAGTTTGCTAATGTGTTGCGCAGCATAATATAGGAAAAAGGAAGGGGCAGCCAATCCACCTCTTGATTTTGGGGCTGTTAATATTTTGTGCCTTCTAGTGGCCAAAAATTATGAATTATTATTAAAGATTAATGGCTACCCCAGTAGAAATGGCTGTACACTAGTTGGAGGGGTGGTGTACTGGGCAGGAGATGGACTCCCAAAATGCTCTGCTTATACTGGATATTCCCTTGGGTACCAATAAGGACACTATAGAGGGCGCACACTCCAAAGTTGAATGTTAAAAAAAATCCTGTGGTGGTGGGTCGACAGGCTGATTTGATCGCCCAGACTTTCATAGCCTTGGTGGAGTGTAGTGACCTCATGGACATCTCTAAAGTGCCACAGACTATTGCTTCGGAAGGGGTCCTAGCCACCTGGAGAGTGATAACAAAAGACAGTAAAGACCGTGGGAAGGATGTGCTCCCACCATTATCTGAGACTTTTGACGAGAAATTTGCTAAGTTGTTGCTGGAGGAAGGAAAACCTGTAGAGGACTTTAAGAAACTGTTTCTGCCACCTGAGGGTGTTCCTTCATCAACACTCCCTCCTACTCCAGCACCTGTTACTGCCCCACCTTCTGTGCCCATGCTAGTTCTGGCCCCTATATCTGTACCCATCATTAATCATGACTCCTACTGAAGGCTGAGAACCTTCTCAGGCATGCTCCCCATCCTCCAGGGGAAGGATGACTGGGAGAACTGGATCGGCTATGTTGCCCCCTTGGTACCCGAGTGGCAGTGTGCGGAGCCTGAGAAGTGGAAGAGAATCATAGAAAGTTTGAGGGGCGCTGCCCTTGAAACCATTACATTTCTGAGGTCCATGAACCCTGATGCATATTCTCAGAAGTGCCTATCTGTACTTGATGGCAATTTTGGGAGCATTGAGTCAGGGAAGACTTTGCTGTAGAAATTCCAAGGTACCAAACAATGGAAGGGGGAAAGTTTGTCTGTTATGTTACTCACCTAGAAAGAGCTCTGAAGAAAGCTTACCAGAAAGGTGGGGTAGCTGCCAGTAATTTCAACCGTGTGAGATTGGGGCACATACTGCAACATGCCAAGAATTCTAAACTGCAGATCATCCAGTTAAGGCTCCAGGATAGGAGAGGTAACCCACCTGACTACTGTGACTTGATAAAAGAACTCCATAAGGTAAAAGGTGAAGAGGGAGATTTTAATTATTGGTTGAGTGCAGCCCAAGTGATCATGGCATTGGAAGGCCTTTCTGAAATGGAAACCACTATGAGTGTCCCGCAGTGGGCTAAACGGTGGGGAGAGGAGTTGCTGAAGGAAGTCAGAAAAGTACAACTGGGTGCATTCACTGAGGTATCCCCTGCTGACAGAGACCCTGGCTCCTGTCAGGACATGACTGTTATGGGAGTTTGGATGCACCCTCAGGCATCCTCTACCAAGGGTGGCTTCAAGGCTGAGCTGAAGGAATTGACTGCCACCCCAAAGGAACTTTTGAGACATGGTACACTACCAGCAGAAGTCAGATCACAATCTCCCATCGATGCTATGTTCTCCCCAAGGATGCCCTGAGAGCCTGTCATTTGTCACAGTTGCAACAAGAATGGCCATATGAAGGGGGAATACCAGTCTCAGAAGGATTTAGAGAAAGTGGTGATCCAGCTTCAAGGAGAGCTTCAGAAAATCAGTCAGTGGTCAAGGGGTGCACGAAATGACCGCAGTGAAGGCTTCGGCCATCCTAACTCAAACCCCTCTGTGGCTAAATCATCTGTCCAGGCCCCTGCTGTTGTTCCTCCAGACTGGTCCAAAATAGTGGGCCCTTCAATGAAGACTACTGTGGCTGTGAATGGTATTCTACTCAGTCTGTGTTTGACAGTGGGTCACAAGTGACCATTGTATTTCAGGACTGGTATGACAAAAACTTATCTGATGTGCCACTATAATCCCTGGAAGGCCTACATGTGCGGAGGCTGAGCGACAAGTCTTATCCCTGCCTAGGATATGTCCACCTGTAGTTGTCTTTTCCTGCAACAGTAACTGGCGTAGATGAGCAAGTAGAGACACTGGCCCTAGTGTGTCCCCCCACCAGACTGTATGATGGGGTTCCCCTGTTAATCGGAACAAACGCCCACATGTTTGAGAGACTAGCACAACTCTACCATGAGGAAAAAAGGGCAACTGACTGGATGGGCCCTAAGAATTCCAGTCTTAGTAAAAAGGGCATATGACTTACAACAGAAACCCAAAGGAGAGGACCCAGATGAGCCAGTGGGGATAGCTTGGAAAAAGGAACCTGACTCCTTGTTATTGGCCCCCATCACCCAGTGCACAATCCATGGAGAAGTCCACCTAAAGAGAAACGTAAAGAACAAAATATTAATGTTGGATGCACCAGGTGATGGAAAGTTGCCAAAAGGATTATTGGTTAAACCCAGCATCTTGCCTGCCCGTGCCCATGCACGATGAGTGATGGTCCAGATTCTAAATGTGTCAGATTGGGAGGTCCGGGTGAACAGACGGTGCACTCTAGCTACAGGACACTGTGCAGACACTGCAGTATTACCCAATAACAACTACTCTGGCCAAAAGGAGAGAGTGTCCCCGGACTTATTTGACTTTGGTGATTCCCTGCTGCCTTCTGAATGGAAGGCTAGGATTAGCAAGAAACTCACCCATAGAGACCAAGTGTTTTTGTTAAAAGAATGGGACGTGGGGTGTGTCCAGGGTGCAGAGCATCATATACGCCTGCATGATGACCAGCCATTTCAAGAGAGATCCTGACGTCTCGCCCCAGCAGACATTGATGATGTGAGGAGACACCTGCAGGAAACGCTCGCTGCTAGCATGATACAGGAATCAAGGAGCCCATATGCCTCTCCCATAGTGGTTGTGTGTAAGAAGAATGGGTAGGTGACAACGTGTATTATCAAACCCTGAACCGGCAGACCATCCTAGATCAATACACCAGGCCCTGTATACAAGATGCCCTGGATTGCTTGAATGGGAGCAAATGGTTCTCAGTATTGGATCTTCGCAGCTGATATTACCAGATTCCGATGGCCATGGAGGACCGTGAGAAAACCACCTTCATCTGTCCTTTGGGGTTCTATGAATTCCTAAGAATGCCACAGGGGATTTTGGGTGCCCTGGCCACCTTTCAGTGACTGATGGAACATGCGGTGGGAGATATGAACTTGCTGGAAAGCCTAGTGTACCTAGATGATGTAATTGTGTTTGGACGCACATTAGAGGAGCATGAGACCAGACTGTTTAAAGTTCTAGACCGATTGGAAAACTTCGGCCTCAAGCTGTCCATTGACAAGTGCCATTTTTTTTCAAATCTCTGTGATGTATGTGGGGCACATAGTATCTGCAAAAGGGATAAAGACCAATCTCAGTAAGGTCGAGTCACTGACTACTTGGCCCCAGCCCCATAACTTGAAAGAACTATAATGTTTCCTGGGGTTCTGTGGCTACTACCTCAGGTTCATAAAAGACTATTCCAGGGTGATTTGTCCGCTCCTGAATCTCAGCCAGGGTTACCCCCTACCAACCGTAAACACAAGAAAGGGGCTGTCAAAGAATCCGAGAAAGTATACTTCTGAACAGTTGAACCTTTTGGGCCCTGCTGGACACCCAAATGTGAAGCAGCCTTCCACGAAGTTATATACCAGCTCAACCATGCCTCCATCCTTGCCTACCTGACCCTACCAAGCCCTATGTGCTGCAATAGGATGCTAGTCTGCAGGGCCTAGGAGCTGTGCTGTATCAAGACCATGAGGGTGGTTTGAGACCAGTGGCTTTTGCCAGCAGGAGCTTGACCATGTCAGAATGAAACTATCCTGTGCACAAGCTGTAGTTCCTTGACCTAAAATGGGCCATTGTTGACCAGTTTCATGAGTACCTCTTTGGGGCAAAGATATTGGTGAAGACCGACAATAACCCAGTAACCTATGTACAGACTTCAGCTAAGTTGGACACCACTGGGCACCGATGGCTCTCTGCTTTATCAACCTATGATTATGCTGTCAAATACAGGCCAGGACTGAACCATGTTGCTGCTGATGCCCCGTCATGAAGGCCAGTCTCCAAGAGTGTTTGGGTCACATTGTCTGAACCTGACATCTGAGCATTGTGCCAAAAATTTGACAGAGATGAACAGATGTCTGTGGACACAGTGGACTGTCTAGTATATTGCTTGAGCCCTCCTGATACCTGTATACTGGCTGCCCATTGCCATTTCTGTGCTCTAGATATTAGTGCACTACCTCAGCTTGACAATGACAGTATTCAGTGGGCACAATCCTATGATTCAACCCACACTTCTTGCCCTGCGTGCGGGGAAAGATGTGTCTAAATTGCATTCCCCTGACTTGCAAACTGCCCTATTGTTTAAAGAAGGCCCCAGGTTGAAGTTACTCAATCAGTTATTATACAGAGAGACAGTGGATCATAGTGGTCAAGTAGACAAGCAACAATTGGTCCTGCCCACTGCCTTTAAACACTTGGTACTGAGGTCCCTCCACTATCATATGGGGCACCTCAGTATTGACAGGACTCTCGACCTGGTACAATCTCAATTCTACTGGCCCAAGATGGGGACCGATGTTGAACACCATGTAAAGACCTGTAGTCATTGCCTCCAAAGAAAAGCCATGCCTCAGGGGGCTGCCCCCCTTGTCAATATCACTACCAGTGTCCCCATGGAACTGGTCTGCATAGATGTTTTGCATTTAGAACCTGATCAATGGAATATTGGCAATGTGTTAGTGGTTACGGATCATTTCACATGGTATGCACAAGCTTTTCCAACTAAAGATCAAAAAGCCTCTACCATGGCCAAGGTGCTAGTGGAAAAATTCTTCATCCACTATGGTGCCCCCCAGTGGATCCACTCTGACCAAGGCAGAGACTTTGAAAATAGGCTAATCAAAGAAATGCTCTCTGTGGGGGGGGAGTGCAGAAGTCAAGAACCACCCCTATCAACTGCAGGGGGACCCTCAACCAGAACATTTTAACCGCAACCTTCTAGACATGCTGGGCACCCTCCACCCAAAAGTCAACAATCTTTGTAGATTTGACCAAAGCGTTTGACACCATCAGTCATGCACTAATTATCCACTCTCTCCCCCCTCCCTCCATCTCGCCCCTGAAGCAATCTCCTGGTTCAAAAACTATCTTACCAATCGAACTCAACAAATCAAAATCAACACTACCCTCTCTGCTAAGCTACCTGTACATTCAGGTGTCCCCCAAGGGTCAATCTTAGTTCCCCTACTATTCACTCTCTTTCTAAACTCCCTCCCTCAGGCCTGCAGTGGCAAACTATTACTCTATGCAGACGATACCATAGTATACTGGAAACACTCCAATCCAAAATCTCTTCAAAATTCCCTGAAAGGCTGCTTTAGTGAACTAGAATCCTGGTTCACCAATCATAGATTACTACTTAATTACAATAAGACTAAATCTATGATCTTTGCTCACCGCCAAAACCCCAACAGTAATGCCCTGCTATCTATCTCAAATCCACAGGGCATCCAAATTGAACAGGTCCCTAACTTTAAGTATCTGGGCATCACTCTGAACACATCTCTCACCTACCACCAACATATTAAACACCTCTCCACCTCTGAAAACACACGGCTTGGGATTCTATATAGACACAAACATTGCCTCCCCCCACAGGCACTTGGACTGGCTGTAACCTGCTCAGTCCTATCTGTGGTCGATTATGGGATTACAATTTATGGCACGGCTGATAACTTAGCCCTAAACAAAATCAAACTAGCTCTCAACAAAGCCTGCTGATTGATCACAAGCAGTGATAGATTTACCCATACATGTGAGCTCTATAAGACTGGCTGATCTTTGAAGGGAGACTAAGGTACTACACCTGCCTCCAAGCAAAAAAGATCCTGATGCAGCTTTCACCCATGGGACTTCTCCCACTCATCCAACCAACCCCTCACAGAAGCACCCTTAGACATCTGGCTAACACCACACTCCTGGTCCCCACTGTTGGACAACACTGGGGCAAAGGTCTTTCAGATATCGAGCTCCACTCTGGCTAAATCAACTTCCTTCTTCCATCTCCCAGGCCCCCAGCCTTAGCCTATTTAAAAAAGGCATCAAGAGACTTCTCCTTGACTCAGAGACTTGTGGCTACTACAACCACTCCTCCCCTACTCGGTAGGAGATAGTAACCCAATGTCTCCCTTAACTCCAAACATGGTCAACATAGCCATCGGTACCTAAAACACATTCTCTCGGCTAGGTGCTGGCCTTTTAATTTGGTAACCAATCCCACTTCACAGCAATGACCCAGGGTGCTTAAACAACCCTAGAGAAACCTAGAAGAAACTAACCTAGCAAAGTAAAATATTCTGTAAGGAGTAACCATGTAATATTTGTCTTAATGTAATGTTTGCCTAGTATGCTATGTACAATTTGTCTTTAAGTATTGTTCTGTTTGTATTGACGAGGAGCCTTTGCAAAGGAGTCTTCAACTCAAAGGACTGTAATTCTGAAATTTCAATAAAATAAAAAATAAAAAAAAATAAGTGGAGCCAGCAGATTAGCACCTTGGTACACGCGTACAATTGTACCAAAAATGACGCTACTGGGTTCTCCCCCTACAGCCTCATGTTTGGGAGGGAGGGTTGCCTGCCAGTTGATGTCTGTTTTGGGATCTCTCCAGATGGGGTCTGAGCTAAAAACTACCTGCAGTACATAAAGAAACTGAAATCTTAATTGAACCATGCATATCAACTGGCCCAGACAATGGCCACTAAAAGAAATCTCGCCAACAAAGAGAGGCACGACAAGAAAGTAAAGGCTCAAGAGCTATGGCTCGGAGACCGTGTGTTGTTATGCAATTTTGGACTACTTGGCAAGCACAAAATTGCTGATAGGTGGCACCATCTTCCTCATGTAGTAGTTGGAAAGTTGGATGATCTACCAGTATACAAGGTATGCCCAGAGAATAACTCCAAAGCTGTCAAGACCAAGCACTGTAACAACTTGCTGCCTATCGCCCAAGTTATTATTGAAGCTGGGCCATCAGACATTTCTTACCCTGGGTGGGCTGGTGACTCATGCTGCTGCAAAAAAGAGAAAGCGTTAACCTACCCCAGTAGTTACAGAGTTAAGGTTTCCTCCGCAGCAGGCCCAGAATGATAGTGACTGTCAATCCACCTCTGACGATAGCGAGTGTGAATATGCCTATTACTCCTCTTATGAACTGAGTCAGCTGTTTCGAAGTAACCCTATGACTAATTGTGGGGATGAAGCTGGGCCTTCTGGACAGCCTAACCCCCCAGCTTCATCCTTGGAGCCAATGTTCCCTGAAAGTGAGGTGAAAGTATCACATCTGAGGTTGCGGACTCTCTTTATCTTGTGGAATCGTGTGAATTGCCAGAAGAAGAGGCTGATGGTCTGAGTCTCTCTGGTGACACACCAGAACTTGAAGAACAGTATGAGAGTGCTGACAGCCCTATTCCAATGCCACAAAGCCTAACTGTGCCTAAACCTTCTCAAAATGAGCAAGCTGGACCCTCATCAGAAGATAGTAATGAGCAAAGTATTGTGGAACCAGAGTCTAGAGAGCAAGGAGCTGACAGTGCTCCCACTTTGGACATTCACATCCATGCAGAGGTACCCCTCACAAGTGACAAAAGCTCCAAAGTTAGTCCTGAAATTACAGAGACTGTGGCTGCTCCCCCCTGAAAGACTGGCCGAGCTGTCAAGCCAGTACTATGCTTTAGTTATGATTCCCCTGGGAGGCCAGTCGATTTGCCTCTTAATTTGGTTCACAAAGAGGTTTAAGTCTCACCAAGCTCACTGCTCAAACTGAGCTTGATGGCCAGTTCCAGGTTACTTGTTTTTCCCTCTCACTATGGTGCCCCTGCCCCATCCAGCCCCAAGCTGACTGATAGGGAAGAGCCCCCTCTTATATTGTTTAATGTGCAAGACATTATTATCTGAAGCAATATTGTGATGTTGCTAATGTGTTAATCATAGTGGAATCAGCATTACCTGTATGAAACATGCATAAGTATGGTCAATATGGAAGAAGTAATGCAAAGTATATTGAAAGGTATTGTGACATAACAAAATAATGATATGTATGTCTCATTTATGTTGCATTTTTGATATTGTAATGGTACAGACTTGACGATGATGCCAAGTTTTCTCCAGGAAGGGAAGGGTGTAACACCCCCTACAAATGGGCGTTTCCGAAAAGTCTTTCTTGAATTTGCCTAAATGCTCACTGCCAGGTTGGTGTCCTGCATTTTATGAGTTTAAATATGATTGTCAGAGAGTGCCTGTATAGCCTCTGTGTACTGTCTCTTTAAGAGCTGCCTGTATTGCAGTTATAATTAATCTGAGACAGTGCTCTGTTAGAAGATGTACTTGTTTGCTGATAATTTGTTAGAGTAGTAATAATATTGAAGTTTTTCTAACCTGCCTTCTTTGCAGCATGGATAGTTCTGTTTGTTTCCATCATCTTGGTCCTGGACTGCAGAATGGGTCAATGAGTACATTTGGGGACTCTAAAATGGAGCCAGCCTACAGGGTCTTGGTGGGGTCAAAACTTTTAGGAATTGTAGTTTTAGGCTTTTGGCACCTAAAATAACCTAGAGGGGGAGCATTTGTTGTGACTGACAGACAGATCATCCAACCGAACCTTTTGGATCTTGGGGAAAGTCCCACATTGCTTGCATTTTCAGTTAGATCTGAGTTGGGAAGTGAAGAAGTAACAGTTCGAGATAGTTCAAGCAGCAATCCATAGTGGAGTCACATGGGAGAACTGTGGAAAGGCCTGAGTTTGGCCTGCATGCCTGCCAGCTGTTCCTGAGAGGGAACCTGTGCTTTTTCTTCGGACTGAATCCGAACTTGGAGAGTGAATTAAGCCACTGAATTGTGACCAGGCTTTAACATGAAGAAGACTGAAGATTTGCTGAATGTGATTGGCCTGTCAGGACTTCCAGCTACCTCTGAACTCCCGGATTGTGCAGAGATTCTGTAATTTCAACCGGAGAGTCATTTGCCTTGTACAGTGGAATTTCCTTACATGTGAATGTGCTGTGTGCTTATAGTGGGTCATAATTTGGTTCCCCACTGTGTGTCTGAACTGAGTTCTGCTTGCTTGAGGCTGTATCCAGCTCCACGGACTGAATCCATATCCATTTCCATTTGCCTGGGCCCTGCTTCATTGGCCCTGCCAGAATACCTGCTACGCAGAGAAAGTCATTGACAAGAGACTGAAGTTGAAGTTTAAAGTTTATTGTTCTAGGAATTAATACCTTTGATCCAAGGCTCTTTTACAAAGGTTCCACATCATTAAGTACAAAAACATAGCAGACAGTGTTACAAACAATCAGTAAGCCATATAACAAGGCCACAACTTAAACAGTAACATTTATGTACAGAAAAGAAAAAGGAACTCAGAGGCAGTGTCAAGGGCAAGGAATAAGGATTGGAGAGCTTGAGAGGGAAGAGAGGGAGAAATAAGAAGTTTAGGAGCAGACAAAACCAGGTTAGTGGTACTCAGGTTGTCTTTGTCAAAGGAGAGACCATGGTGGTTGAGTGAAACAAATGTAAGTGTACTCAGTGGGATGAGACTTTAGTCAAAGCAGTCACACGAGCTGGAGGCTGTGAGGTGAGCATAAAGTATGGATTTGAAAGCTCCCAATGTCATGGAGGATAGGGAGGCCAGGTTAAGGGCCTTGTACCAGGTAGGGGCATGGTATGTAAAAGATCTTTGTCCCTGAGCAGTCCGGCATCTAGGGACAAGGAAAGGTTGGTGGTCAGATCTTCTGGTGGTATGAGTGCCATTGTTCAGGCAGAGCAGGTCCCGGATACATGGAGGAGTGAGTCCCAAGATTGATTTTTTTGCCATCACGCAGGTGAGATACATGAGGCGATTAGAAAGATGCAACCAACTGGTTTCCGTGTAGAGGTCACAAGTGTGGGTCCGTCTCTGCTCCAGTGAGAGTCACAGGTTTTGTTTAGTGCTGTTGAGATGCGCTAGTGCAGCGGTAGTAGCTTGAGCCATAGACAATTAGACCATAGTCTATGATTGAGATGATGGAGCCTTGAACAGCAATCCTCAAGGTAGCTTGGTTGAAAAATTGACGGTTCCGGTACAAAATTCCAATGCGTTGGTGCACTGTTTTTGCAGTGTTATCGATATGGGCCGCAAAAGTAAGACATTCGTCAAAAGTGATACCAAGGTATTTGAAGGTGTTCACTTGTTCTAGTGTATTTTCCAAGAGAAGTTTTTATGACGAGTGGAGTATGCCTATTTCTGTTTTGGTGACTGGCGAAAAACATGACTTTTGTTTTTTTTTTTGATTTAGGACCAGTTTGTGCTCAAGGAACCATTTTTCAACACATGAGAAAGCAAGCTGCAAGCTCTGTCATAGTGGATTTGGATCCTTATGGGAGGAGAGAATTACAGCGTCATCAGCATAGAGTATTAATTTTTCAGGGCAGGATTTGGGAAGCAAGTTTAGAAATAGGCTGAAGAGGAAAGGACCTAAAATTGAGCCCTGGGGGACACCAGAGAAGACCGGTTTGGAGTCAGAGAGAACCTCAGAGATTTTTACTGTTTGAGAACGTTGTGCCAGGTAACTTTTTACCCAGGCTCCAGGTCCCTCGGCTAGACCAATGTTGAGCAAAAGAGAGATTAGAAGGCTATGGTCAAAGGCCTTTCTGAGGTCTATGAAAACAGCTCTGGTTAAATAACCCTTATCCAAGGCTTTGTGAGTTTCACTAGAGAAATCAAGTAGGACCGTCGACGTACTGTGTCTTTTCCTAAATCCGTGTTGTTGAATGCAGAGTAGATCCTACTTTTTCAGGTAGTCTGATAGTTGATCTGCCACGATCTGTTCAAGAGCTTTGGAGAAGGGTGCAAGTATAGATATGGGCCGATAGTTCCCTGGTGTGGATTTGTCGCCCCCTTTATGCACTGGTGTGACTATAGCGGCCTTCCATGTGTTGGGGAATTGACTTTGGCACAGGGAGAGGTTGAGAATTTTGGTGAGGGTGGATCACTTCTTCCAAGGTGAGGGACAGAAGTTTTAGATCAATGGTGTCACTGCTATTTCTAGATTTAGAGCAGGCCTTTTTATGTATCTGTTGGCTTCATATGTCTTGACTATTTTAAAGTGAAATAGCGGTTTGTCTGGCAGGTGGTTTGGGATACGAGTTTTGGAACTGACAAGTCCTGGAAGAAGTCTGGTGAGAGGACACCACTGAGGTCAGTGAAGGTTTTATTTAGGGCATCGGCCATAGTCTTAGGGTCACGGGTAGTGGAGCCATCAATGTTCATTGCTGTGGGAGAGGATTTAGACTGTTTGACCATAATATTACGTATATTGTCCCAGAAGAATCTCCCATCACCCCAGGTGGTATCTAGAGCATTCTTGAAATAGGAGCTCTTCATTTGCCTGATTTGTGAAGTGCATAGGTTGCGCGACTGTTTATAGTTAAGTGAGTCTGTTATGGAGCCTGTGGCCCTGGCTATAGCCCAAAGATGGTCATGTGCTTTAAGCTGAGCCAGTAGTTTGGCTGTTAGCCAGGGATTAGAGAGGGCTTTGATTTTATATTTTTTGAAAGGTGCGTAGGTGTCACAGGCAGTGTTGAAAGTTTTAATGAAGAAGTCTAGGGCAGCGTCCACATCCAGCGTATTGTAGATAGGGGACCAGTCTTGTTGTAGGAGGCAGGTCTTTAGCTTAGCAAGGTTTCCGTGCAGTAGCATTCGACTTAGGATGGTTTTAGGAGGTGGTTTGTGGAATTTATTTGTCCAGATACAGATCACAGGGGAGTGGTCACTGAGGGAGTCGGAGAGAACAGTGGTGTTTTTTATCCAGTCTGGGCAATTAGTAAGAATTCAGTCAATGAGAGTGCTGGTTCCAGTCTTGTACTTTTTTCTAGTAGGGGAGTTGACCATCTGTGTTAGGTTGGTTGCTAGGATAGTATCCCTGCTGGGTCCGATATCTGAGGCAAGCTAGTTTATATTGAAATCACCGAGAAGGAGGAGCACAGAGTCAGGAGGTTGTAATCTTGCAAATTCAAGGATAGCCTGGAGCCCGGCTCATGGGTCTTTAGGGGGGATATAGACTGCAGCCACAGTAAGCACTTTGTTATGGGCACCAAGGAGAAGCCTGACAGGGAGAAGTTGTACTAGGGTGTTTTCTGGGGAGAAACTGAAAGGTGGCATGAGAGGTAGTCCTTTATATAGATAACACATCGGCCCCCCTTTCTTTTTACCAGTCAAGTCTGAAGAGGTTGTAGCCTTGAGCGAGATTGCATGATCTGGAGTGCTAGGTGTTAGCCAGGTCTCAACAATTACAAGTATGTCAGGATTATGTTGTCCAATAAAGGCTTGAAGAGATGCCAGCTTAGGAAGGAGGCTTCAGATATTTAGGGTAACAATGGATAGCCCGTTTTAATTTTTGCAGGCTTTATCTTAATGTTTGAGCCAGAGCCAGGGTTTGGGTGGATCCCACCAGACATGAGAAGTAGGAGGAGCAGCAGTTTAAGGGATATCTCCCGTAGCTCATACCATGTAACGTCTTTCCTCTGCATGCTGCAGATTTGGATGCAGTGCAGTCGCCTAGGGTCCCAACAAAGGAGGGTTGCTAACGACAGGTGCTCGAATATGATTTTTCCAGCCAGGGCAGTCGTTTGCACCCAGTCCTTAGTAATGGGGTGCTTCAGATAGAAATAAAGGGTATTTGCCATGGTTCCATAATGAAGGTAGGATGTCAAGATGCTTACAGTGGGGGGTTGCGTGGGGTAGGCCTGGGGATCAGCCCCCTGCTCAACAGCTTGAACAGGAATCATGCCTTGGTGATTCATGTGGGCCAAGCTTCTCCTGGCACTCCAGCTCAACAGACTGCAGTCTCAATTTTGTCCTGCCTGTGTCCAGTATTGGGTGTCATGAGTGAACAACAGGGTAGCTCCCTGCAACAACAACTAAATCTAAAAGTGTTGTCATCTGATTGTCTTGCTGCCTTTTCTTTCACGAACTGAGTCCTTCAGCTCCGGATTACAAATAGTGTGTGTTGTGCATGTTGTTTTCTTCCATCACAGGGCCCCAACCAGATGCAACGTTTCTGGCTAGCCCACCTTTTCCTTCCTGGGTACCCAGAGTGACTGGTGACTGCGACTGTGTAGGGACTCTGAACTGCATGCATAACTGTCTGATTAATTCAAGGCCACAGGTGCTCAAACGGCTCAGCAACACTACCCGTCACTAAGAAATGACTGTACAAGACTCGTACGTCAGGCCAAATCAAATTACTTTAAAACTGCGCTCAACAATAACTTCGATCACCCGGCTCAATTCTGGAAGCAAATAAAATCCCTTCTTTCCCCACCAGCCCAACCCCCCACACCTACTCTCAACCTCGAAGGAAGAATCATCGTGGATCCTTGCTCAGTTGCCACTGAGCTTAATTCTTATTTCTCCACCAATGCTTCTTCTCTACTCTCCTCCCACCCCCATCCCCCACCCTTTGTGCCCCTTAAAATTTCCTCCTCGGCCTCCTTCTCGCTCTGCCCAGTTTCACCTGGCCAGGTGCTAAGAATACTGCAGTCACTCACCCATCTAAAGGTAAATGTCCATCGGGCCTGGATTCCATAATGCTCCTACTCTCAGCACTGGCCATAGCCTACCCTCTAACCCTGCTCTTTAACCTGTCTTTCAAACTCGGGGCAGTCCCCAGTATATGGAAACAAGCCACAGTCATTCCCCTACCCAAAGGAGGGGACCTCTCCTCCCCATCCAACTACCGGCCCATATCTCTGCTCTCCATCCTAGCCAAAATTCAAGAGCCTCTAGTTCTGTCCCAGCTCCACCACTATCTAGATACCATATCATTTTTCACCCCCTACCAAGCCGGCTTCAGAAAAAATCACTCTACCATCACCTCCCTCCTTCGCCTCACTGACTCCATCCTTACGGGGATGGACACAGGGGAATTAACAGCAGCCATATTTATCGACCTGGCGAAAGCCTTTGACACAGTATCTCATCCCCTGTTGTTGGCCAAACTTGCCCAAGCTGGACTGTCTGAGAACGCAAATAATTGGTTCCATTCGTACCTGTCTGGCAGGTCCCAATCAGTCCGTATTGGCTCGGCGAGATCCACCTTACTTCCTGTCACCTGTGGAGTCCCCCAAGGGTCTGTACTTGGCCCACTGCTGTTCTCTATCTTTCTCAATGATCTGCCTGCTGCCTGCCCACAAACGGCTATCCATATGTACACAGATAATACGGTGCTGTTTGCCTCTGGCCCATCCGCAAGCGCCATGACAGCCTGTCTACAGAAGGACTTCTACTCCATCCAACGTTAGTTCCTCTCTAACCAACTATTCTTAAACACAAAAAAAACAGTCTTCCTCACCTTCGGCTCTCGGGCCAAACTAACCCGGCTTAGCCCACCACCCACATTCTACACTCTGGACAGTTCCCCACTTGAGGCCTGCACCTCATATCATTATCTCTGCGTCTGGCTTGATCAGTACCTTGACTTCTCAGTGCATATAGATGCTCTACACAAAAAATTGCATCCCATGCAGGGAGCCCTCTACCGGAACAAGAATTGCATTCCTCTACCAACCAGACTAGCTATAGTCCAAAAAATGATCCTCCCGATTATGGATTAAGGGGATGTTGTCAACTGTGCCGCCACCCAAACGTCCTTAGCTAGGCTTAATCCCATCTACAACTCCTTCTGCCGGTTCTCCTTGGACCATCCTCCCAATACCCATCACTGCGACCTCCACCAGTCCATGGACCTCCCCTCACTCCACAACTGACGATTGCTTCACTGTGCTAGAACCACTGCCAAGTTCTGGTCACAGATGCTCCCGGCCCCACCTGTCTTCCTCCCTAACTGCCCTCTCCCCACCTGCCTACGCTCTCAGAAATATAGACTCTAGGCTCCTGCACATTCCACACAGATCCACCCGGTCAGGCCAGGCTGCTTTCAGCTTCAGGTTGCCCAAATTATGGAACTCCCTGGCAGCTGATATCAGACTCACCACAAGTACTCCTCAATGGAATGCCCTTCTTAAAATGCATTTCTCTACCACCTGCTCCTGTCCCCCCCTCCATTGAACCCCATCTCCTACCTACCAGTGGTTATTCACCTGTCTGGTTTTCTATTTTTTCGGTCTGCACCTAATGTTTTAAAATGCAAACGAATATGTACCTGCTCTATTTGTATACTGCTTGTCTCATCCATTGTTGTACCAAACACTTGTATGCACATTTTTTGTTTGTTCTGTACTACTATACCATTGTAACTCCCTACCCCAAGGGCGCATCTGGAATCGAGCGGTATGCTGCTCAGCATGCCTTCCTGGTAAATCTCTTAAATAAATAAATAAATTAATTAATGTAGCTTTTAAGCAAATCAACCTGATTACACCCCTCCCTTGTTCAAGTCCCCTGAATAAATCAGATTTAACTTTGTTTGCATTTAACCTGACTGTGGTTCCAGTTTGTGCCAAGAGTATTGTACTGTTGTTATTTACTGTGCTTAACCTTGTTTTACAGGGGGTCCCCAGGGTCAAGCTAGAGGAACCAGCCCTGTTGGTAAGTGCAAAAAGTGTAGGTAATTGCCTGGTGAATAAGGATAATTGTTAAAGTGATTATTGTGTACTGTTCAGGCCACTAGAAGGAAAAAAAGGGTGGTTACAGTGTCCTGGAAGGATGTGCCCAGGTCAGCTTGACCACTACCAACCGTGACCTCTGGGTGGAGGTACCCATATCAGAACCTAGGCCCCTTAACCTGCAACTAGCCAAGTAGGCAGGGGTAGTAGCCCTTGGGATAGTGCCACCTTGGGGTTACATCTTGAAGGCTCACCGCTGGGATTCTGTGTCTTCTAGTTGCCAAAAATTACGAATTATTGTTAAAGATTAATGGCTACCCCAGTAGAAATGGCTGTATGCCAGTTGGTGGGGTGGTGTACTGGGCAGGAGATCAACCCCAAAGTGCTCTGATTATACTGGATATTCTCCTGGGTATCAGTAAGGACACTGTAGAGGGAGCACTCTCCAAAGCTGAATGTTTAAAAAACCCCGTGGTGGTGGTCGACAGGCTGATTTGATCGCCCAAACTTTCATAGCCTTGGTGGAGTGTAGTGACCTCGTGGACATCTCTAAAGTGCCACAGACTATTGCCTCAAAAGGGGTCCTAGCCACCTGGAGAGTGATAACAAAAGACAGTAAAGACCCTGGTGAGGATGAGTTCCCACCATTATCTGAGACTTTTGAGGAGAAATTTGCTAAGTTGTTGCTGGAGGAAGGGAAACCGTAGAGGACTTTAAGAAACTATTCCTGCCACCTGGGGGTGTTCCTTCACCAACACTCCCTCTCACTCCAGCACCTGTTACTGCCCCATCTTTTGTGCCCATGCCAATGCTGGCCCCTGTATCTGTACCCGCTATTAGTCATGACTCCTACCGAAGGCTGAGATTTGGTCCCCACTGTGTGTCAGAACTGTGTTTTGCTTGCTGGAGGCTGTATCCAGCTCCATGGACTGAGTCCATATCCATTTCCATTTGCCTGGGCCCTGCTATACTGGCTCAGCCAGAATACCTGCTGCACAGAGAAAGTCATCAATGAGAGGCTGGCCTAGGGATCAGCCCCCTGCTCAACACCTTGAACAGGAACAACGCCTCGTGATTTGTGTGGGCCCTGCTTCTCCGGGCACTCCAACTCAACAGCATGCAGTCTCGATTTTGTCCTGCCTGTGTTCAGTATTGGGTATCATGAGTAAACATCAGGGTAGTTCCCTGCAACAACAGCTAAATAGAAAAGTGTTGTCATCTGATTGTCTTGTTGCCTTTTCTTTCACGAACTGAGCCCTTCGGCTCTGAATTACAAATAGTGTGTGTTGTGCATGTTGCTTTCTTCCATCACAGGGCCCCAGCCAGCTGCAACGTTCCTGACTAGCCCACCATTTTACTACCTGGGTACCCAGAGTGTGTGACTGTGTAGGGACTCTCAACTGCATGCATAACTGTCTGATTAAAATAGCTTTTAAGCAAATCAACCTGATTACGCCCCTCCCTTGTTCAAGTCCCCTGAATAGATCAGATTTAATTTTGTTTGTATTTAACCTGACTCAAGTTCCAGTTTGTGCCAAGACTATTGTACTATTGTTATTTGCTGTGCTTAACCTTGTTTTACAGGGGGGGTCCCCAGGGTCAAGCTAGAGGAACCAGCCTTGGTGGTAAGTGCAAACAGTGCGGGTAATTGTCTGGTGAATAATTGTCATTGTGAAAGTGATTATTGTTGTTCTGTTCAGGCCAGTAGAAGGAAAAAAAGGGGGGTTACAGTGTCCCTGAGGGCTCTGCCCAGGTCAGCTTGACCACTACCAACCCTGACCTCCAGGTGGAGGCACCCGTATCAGAACCTAGGCTCTTTTACCTGCAACTAGCCAAGCAGGCAAGGGTAGTAGCCCTTGAGATAGCGCCACCTTGGGCTTACACTTGGTTCTTAAATACTTCTTCAACCCACTCTGATCCAGGCAATTCATTTAATCAGGGTTCAGCAGCAGGCAGTGTTTCTGTGTCTACATGCATTTATCTATTTTTCTCTGGCCTGTGCTGCTGCAGAGCCCTGTCACATGGAACATCTGTAACCTGGACTGTTGCTTGAACTGCGTGCTACTTTTGCTGATTGCCAAATCATTCAGGTGCTTACTTTTTTTAGCCTTCGAGCGGCATCTTTGAGTGAATTGCTGACCCCCCCATTCCATGCTCTTTTACAGGGCTATCTTGTTTAAGGTGGGAAACAGGGAAGCAATGCTATTACATGTAAACTCTTACCTGAATTGTATATCTTCTTCATCTTCCCTGATAATGGCCTATCATGCTCGCTGGTTGTGCAAAATGTGACAGTAGCCACCTACTCTCTATGCCCTTGCCCTACTTCCTCAATCTATCCACATGGTAATCCTCTCCACAGGACTTTAGCAATGCTGCAGCAACAGTCTGTCACATGTTGCCTTAATGTACATCTTTGATTCAGGCAAGTTGTCCTATTCTCCTTGCCTGACATAGTAGGAGGTCTGTAGTACCAGACGTCTTCCCTGGACAGTGGTCCTCAGTGCTGTAGTGCAGCCAGACTTAGGCACTTCTTCTCTCCTTCAATTCCCCATCGTAAGGCAGCCATCCCATTACCACCTACAGTACCTTTCCTCAGCTTTACTTATTTCTCAAAGCAACCTGGAGGATGTGACCTGTACTTCCCATAGCTTCACTATGTGGTACTTCTAAACTGCTCCTCACTTCACTGCTCCTTCTGCAGCAACAAATTACAACTTTGGGTTGGCCCCAGCCTATGAGTCACTCATTACATATAGCGATCAAACTTCAGCTTTGATCTCAGCTGCACAACACAAGGTTGTAGCAAGGCTGCCTGCATATGTAGGAAGGTATAATTGGTTGTGCAAGGGTGCTTCCCTGCTTAATGCTCTCACACAACCCAGACAAGGCTCTTTGCAGTCATGGCCCTCTTTGGGCATACCGAGATGTTTCTTGGTGATGGTCCAGCAAATACCAGTGTCACACACACAGTAGCATTAATAGCAACAGTGCTGGAAAAGGAACTGGTTCCTATTATAAAACACAAACCACAAATGAAAGAGAAGCTAATTGGTCAAATAAGTAGCCAGGAGAACAGTCCCAGGTTGGGGACCTCTGTCATACAGAGGTAGCCAACCTTGACATCTCTCTATTTGCTATGCCTATGTCATGTCTAGACAGTAAACCTCACCTTAGCTGACTTGATTATTCCTGCTGTGTTGCTTCACGCTTTCGTGTTGGTGGCATCCATAATGGTTGGGGGTGTATGTAAACAGCATTAACCTGTCTACTCGTTTCACTATTCCTGACTCCTCTACTTTTATTTCTCCTCTCTTATTCCTGGCACCTCCCTTCCCCACCCAATCTGCTCCCATCTTCATTCTTGGTACCCAAGGGAAACTGGGACCCCTCAGTGACTTACACCTTAGGACCATCCTGTCAGGTGCTGGACTGTCAACCCTTGCTTTACCCCAAAGGCTGAGATGCTATACCTCCCCTGTAACTTGCTGAGATATGGCTGAAACTTTAATACCGGTAAATGGTAAAACTACATCCCACCTCTGCCTGAAGGGTAATGTGTTAGACAATTAGCTAGCCACTGAAATCTCTACTAAAATGACAGATATAAGCAAGGCCTTCCATAATTTCTATATGGTCTTATACCAGTCCCATAGGGCACCATCTGCCCCGCACATGTAGAACTTCCTTAGGGGTACCACCCTCCCCCACCTTATGGGCCTGCCCTTACCAAATTCATCACAATGGCAATACAATGGTATAGCAATGGCAATACTGTGGTAAGCTAAAAAAAATCCACAATGGTACTACCCAGTGGTACTTTGATATCAAAGTGGTAGGCAATATATCAGTTTTCCTCAGTGCACTGGCACAATGGTATCCCTATGGCATGTTTTAGCATTTTCTCACACACACACACACACACACACACTAATAATACAGTGATATCACACAATTTTTAGATTTTTGTCAGCTCCCCAAAACACTGGCACAATGCTAGCACTACGGTACTGTATTATTTTGACATTTCAGTGTTTGATACCTCTCATAGCAACCCTGGACTCACATGATAGCACAGTGGTATCAATATTAATCTTATTATACTCTGTACTGTAATGCATTGTTAAGAAAAATTACATTATTAACTTCATGGAGGACAGATCTCAATTCCATATTTGTATTTGTTCACTTGTCTTTGCCTTACTGGTAATGGACTGCTATTCTTCACATAGACCAGAACATTCCAAGGGCATTTGCAATCGCTAAATAGGTTAGTGACTCTCAAACAACACTTTACAAACCCCAAAACAGGGTAGGATCACAAAATGATATCTTGGCTAGCATGATTAGTGAGTCTCTGACCAGTTGGCGAATGGCTCTAAAAGATGTCATCTCCCTAAACCAGGTATTATCACCTCCACCTCCTACCCCTGCCCCTTTTGAGCTCTCACCATGAGTAATATGACACTTCTACTGGTGTTCAGTGGTTCTGCTGCCCACCCCATACATCAGAACCTGCCAATACCTACCTGCCCACCCAGCCTCCACCGCTCCCACTATTCATGGCCCTCACCTTATGTTTATGCACTCTCTCCCCAAAGGCAGTTGGCAGAAACTCTGCTAACTTCTGTGACTAACTGAGGACAGAATATCAGTACACGTGCCTACTGTATAAACAGCTGTGTACAGTTAGCACATGATTGTGAACTATCATCCATTCTGTGGCTGATCATAGTTGCTGAGAGGAGGGTCTGTGCCAAATGTGGTGGGGTGGCAAATACATAGTATGCCTGGGGTCCAGGGGGTAGTGTTGGCTATGAGAACTAATTGGGTCATGGTGGCAGGGCTTTTGATATACAGGGGGAAAGGGCCCTCACTCAACAGACCACTGTTTGCTCTATCAGGCCCTGGGCTGGTTCCCCCCATTAACCTAACGGACCTAGCTCCTGGCCAGCACAGTCAATAAGGCCATCCAAAACTGAGCTACCTCTCTGCTCTCCCACCTCCTCTGGCCAAAAGTGTTTGTTCGAGAGCTCCGCTTTGCTGCTGGTTCCATGCTTGAGTGCTCCCCAGTCTCCACCTGTATGGGTAAAGGTGCATTCTTGTCTGCAGCCCCTTCCCTCTGGAACACCCTGCCCACCCTGGTTAGAACCATTGACTCTCCAGGACTCTTCCTCTATCTCCTTAGATCTCACCTTCTGTCCTCCACCAATTGCTCCTACCCTTCCGACTGATTATCATGCCTCTACTCTTCTCTCCTCCTTTCCCTTCTTGGTCTGTAACTGCACTGCTGTGATGCACTTTTTCCTTTACTCATCTCCGACCATGCCTAATGTGCATTACAACTTGGTCACTACCTGCTATTGTCATAAACTGTATTTATCCGTTGTGCTGCAACTTTATACTGTATATATCTTAATGTAAATATCCTGTATGTTGTCCTGTATATTTTTATCACTGTCTATTGTAAGCCTTGCCCCATCCTCCTTTGTACTTGTTTATATTCCTGTGCCATCCTCAATGGCCTGGGCCTTGCCAGAAAATGTTTCTCAGACCAGTGCACCTACTTGGTAAACAAATGAATGAATGAATGAATGAATGAATAAATAAATAAATAAATAAATAAATAAATAAATAAATAAATAAATAAATAAATAAATAAATGGGAACCACTGGAGGTCAGGGATAGTAACAATCTACTGTATACCTGCGGGTTGATTGGAGGATGTGGTAGGACTTGACTGCAGGTTAATTAAGATACTGTACAGGTGGAATAATTAGGGGTGGGGGACCCACTGGATACTGACTGTTTCCTGGGAGGGCGCTTTGGTTCTGTAGCTCCTGGGAGACATTATGCCTGGCACTGCAATGCCTGGTGGCATGTTACCTGCGCTGTAATCGGTGTCAGCAGCATGGTTGTCACACCAGCATGGGTGAACCCTTTCTCCACACCATCTTGAGTGTCTACCCTATAACAGGTTTTGGTGCCATCTGCAAAAAGACATACCTTTCTGTCCAGTTCTTCTAAAATTTCACTAATGAAGACATTGAAGAGGCCACGCCCAGTACTGAGCCCTGTGACACCCCGCACCATGCCTTCAACCAACTGTTGAAAGCTGATGCTAAGAGTCCTGTCTTCTCCCCAGATGTATATAGGTAACCTTTTGGCAAAAGCCACCATGCATGCAGTCTGCTTGAGGACCCTCTCCCAATCCCTGAAATTTCTCTGCACTACTGTATCCCTACCCTTTCCCTTGCTAGGTCATTTGTCCCAAGGTGGACAATGACATCTAGCTCTCTCTCATCTCCTGCTGCCTAATGATCCACTGGATCTAGTGTCATCCCTCCAAGTCAATGCGCCTGGCAGGTATTTCACCTCCCACTCCTTTACCCCACCCTACTTGCAAGTCTGTTCCCCTAATTAAGTCCCCCACCAGCAGTTGCTTCCTCCTCTGCTGGGGGGCTCTTCTTCACTGTTTGTAACTGTGGAATGGTCCATGGAAAATGCTTTCCTTGGGGAAGGTTTGTCCAGGGGCTGAAAGGGTGGTTCAGCTTCAGAGAGAGTGGTTGTCTGGGCAGGGGATGGGCAGGGGCTGTTTCAGATGCAGAAGAGTTGTTGGTATGAGTAGGCAGCTACTCTGTGGGTGGGAAGTATGATCTGGGGAGGAAGACAGCTACAGGGAGGGCTGTTGTCAGGAGAGAAGCTTGTCCTGGGACTGTTTGTCAGAAGAGAGGGCCTGGAAGGGTGGTTAAGCTGCAGGGAGGGTTGCTGGCTAGGGGAGAAGAGGGTGGTCTGGGGGGGGAGGGCTCCAGCTGCACAGATATTTGTTGGAGGGAGAGGCTGGTCTGTGGGTGATAAGGGTGGTTTGGGGGATTTTGGTTGCAGGGAAAGCAGTTAGCTGGGGTAAGAGGCAGTTTTGGGGGCTGTGAAATGGTCCAGGGATTGTGCTCAGCTTTGGGGAGGCTTGTTTGGGGGCTGAAAGAATGGTGTAGCTGCTTACAGAGTGGTTGACCAACAGGGCAGGGTGTTCTATGTGCAAGGAGTGTGGTCAGTGGTGGGATGGGTGACTGGTCTGTGGGCAAGATGTGTAGCCTGGGTGGATCCAGATGCAGGAAGAGTTGTCATCTAGGAGGTGCTGGTCAGCTCCAAGGATGGTGTTTTGTTTCGTGAGGCTGGGAGGTTGGTCCAACAGCAGGGCTGGAAGATTGGTCCAGCTGCAGGGAAGGTGGCCCACTGAAGTGGGGAGGCAGATGGGGGGGGAATTTCCATCTGCAGGGGGATCTTTTCTGAGGGTAGGAAGAGTGATCTGGAGTAGCCAGGTGCAGAGAGGGTGATAGTCAGTGGGGAGAGGCTGGTTTGGGGCCTGTAGGGTGGTCCATCTGCAGACAGGGTGCACAGCTTGGGAGAGGTTAATTGGGATGCTGATATGGTGGTCCAGCTGGGTGGTCATCTGGACAGGGTTTGTTCCAGCTGTGAGTGGTCGTGGGGAGTGCAGGTCCAAAGTACTATACTGTGGGAACCCTTACCAAAGTCAAAAACTAAATTTAGCATTAAAGCAGTCATTACGTATCTTCAAAGACTAATTGAAGTAATTTTTAATCATCTTTAATCATCGCTAAAAAAATGCAACCTCTAAGAATACTAAATTCTAAGAAGTATTTCAGCAGACTACTTGGTCAAGAGTAAGTTATTACTAACTGAGGATTAGAAACAGATCTGCAATGCTTTTTAAAGTACAATTTTTTTTTAATACTACTGCATTATAAATGAAGATTACAGTCAGCAGAGTGGTTCAGAGATTTGAAGCCATAAGGCAGGGTACATTATCTTTCATTTCAGTTCCACAAAGCAAGGATGCAGGTAAAACAATCAGCAACACCAATGAGTTTTAGAGAAGGTAAGCAATCATAAAATGTGGGGTTTTACCTAGAAATAATATGATACAGAAAAGATTGGCAGTGTCCCTTTAAACGTTTACTGAACTGTATTTGCCAGAAGTCTACCCAATCATTGAACTACATTTCCCAGAACGCCTCACTTCCTTTTCCTCTCCAAACTGTTAATCTCCATTTTGATCATCATCAGCCTGGTTTTGCAGTTAAGAAGAAGGGTTGAGCTTTGTTTTATTAGAAAAGAGCATCATTTTAACTCCCTAAAATGTTTAACACAATAATGGAATTATTACTCTAGACTTATCATTTTGTAATTCAAATGCTGTGCAGTTTTCCTTGGTGAATATTTTGTTATGAAGAAAGTTATCTGCTCTTATCTCTCATGTGGCCCAAAACCTTTGAAAAGTCTTTAAAATAAAGTTTTTTTTTTTTTTTAACCAAATCACTCCTTAAAGTGTCTAGTGTGCTTTGTGCCTCTAGATTACCTATAATTTGTGGTATTTTTAATGATTTAGTTACTTTAAAGTTGTAGTTTCATGTTTGTGTGTGTGTGTGGGGGGCTGGAGCTAGTGCCCAGCAGCAGGAAAATCATATGAATAAGCAAATTAAGAATGCATTTTCTGTGTGTACATCCATTCAGTATTTTACTTAACTTCTGTGCTGTAATGCAATTAAACTCTGTTTTTTTATTGTCATCACGCAAATTTGATTAGAATGTGGTGTTTGCTTTTCAAACCAAATGAATTTATTCAGCTTTGCTAGCATAGTATTATTCCAGTTATTACTAGGTTAGTCCTCCTACATCAGTTTTCTAAAGCATCAACTTTTTCTAATAGCAGCTAATTTAGTTTCTCTGTTCATAGTTATTTCAGCTTAGAAACAACCTCTTCTTTGTAGTTTACTCTGCTTTCAACTGCATAAACTTTGTCATTTGTATGTTGGACATTTATTTCTAAATGAGCCATTGCTATTTTTATGCTTTTAATTTCTTTTAGGTCCTCTGAGAAGAACATTTCCCTCAGTTCACTAGGGAGGAGGGACATAGCATTCATAACAGTTGATTTCAAAACTGTTTAAAACTGTGGTGGTTTCTACTGTTTTATCTTTACCTTTTCTGATATCAAAATCTCACAATATAGGACTCAATTTGTAGCCCCTGTCTGTTCTGTTTGGATGTGAAGTTAGTTTTTAAAAAAATATGTTGTTTGGGTCGTGGATGGGGAAGGATTGTCTGCAGCATTTATTACAGTTCATTCAGCATTGTATAAATCACGGTAGGGTCTAATGTTTTATTTTTACCTTTCCTGATTGTCAAAACCTCACAATATAGGACTCAATGTGTGACCTAGGGTCTGTTCTGTTAGGATGTGAAGTTATTTTTTCAAAAATATGTTGTCTGGCTCATGGATGGCAAAGGATTGTTTGCTACAGAATTCATTACAGTACATTCAGCACTGTTTAAAATTGTGGTAGGTTCTAATGTATTATTTTACATTTCCTGATGTCAAAACCTCACAACATAGGAGTCAATATGTAGCTTAGGGTGTTTTCTTGTTAAGGTGGAAAGTTATTTCAAATAATGTGTTGTTTGGATTGCGGATGGCATTGGATTGTTTGCTACCCATGCTCAGTTCTTTCAGGCGGCCATCTCTGTAGCTCACGAGCATGGAATCACAGCCAGCTCTTTCCATCCACGGTCCACCTTATACACGTTCAGAGAAGATATTCCTCCTATCAGTTCATTGCAGTGTGCACATCTGCTCAAAATGCCAGCTGGCTCACATAGTGTAATATATTAAAGAGAATGTCCATCTGTAATCAGGCCCCACCTCAGTGTGAGGAAGGACCAAAGTAGCATTTTTATAAACAGTTTTTTACTTAGTGAGTTTAGTGATTAAGATTTTATTGATCCTGCTATCCCTTCCATCAGCATTTTGAAACGAAGTTCCCCTAGCGTTGCACCCACAACCTCCCACAGCTGTCCTGCGAGAATGACGTATGAGCTGGGGAGCATGCATAACTATGGGTCCTGTATAGTTGGAGCTATCAATAGCTCCACTTTGCAATTTACATGCCTCAATGCTATACCAAGATCAGGTATAAATTGGAAGTTGACTGCCAGTCCATACTCTCAGCATAGCACAGAGACATGTAAATTACAAATCAAAGATACTAATAGCTCCAACTATACAGGACCTCTGTGCATGCTCCCGCAGCTGCTTCCCGGGATCATACATTATTCTTGGGACAGCCGGTGGAGGTTATGAGCTGCTGGGGGTGCTTCATTTTAAAATGCCAGTGGAAGGGATGGCAGGATCAACCAGATAAAATAGTAATTACTATATTCACTGTAAATAAACAAAAAAAAAACAAGCAAATTAAAATTGTTTGCAAAAATGCTCATCAGACCTGAAGCCTCATACTGAGGAACGGAGGCCCAATTACAGGTGGATAGTTCCCTTTAATACTTGCTGTGATTTAAGGTTTCTGCATCCCTTAATTCACTTCATATTATACCCCAAAGTACAGTTTTCTTTGTCACTATGGGACGGGACAATTTACATGTTCTATAATTGAGGAACCATTTGCTTTTATACATATTGCATTCCTAAGATTAAAGATGGAGTATCAGTTTGTCTTTAATTCTAATAGTTTTAAGGACTGGATTGGTGCCATAAAGAGCAAGGCAAATGTAAAAAAAAAAAGGCAAAATCAGAGAGATTTCCTGAAAATAGGAAGACTTGAGGATTGTTTCTTTTCTTTTATAACCCTCCAAAGTCCCGCCGAACCCTATTTTACCTCTGACCTGCTTCACATTCCCTTCCTGGAATTTGGTAAGGAGGTAAGATCGAAGATTCCCATGTTGCAGAGGAAAGAAATCCCAGAAACTATGTGCAAATTGATATGTCTGGTCTGAGGCCGAGTCACTTCTGACATGTGTGTGAGCACCAACCCTACTACGGTAACTGCCGTGTGGTGGCTAGCTTGCAAGCCCTTAAAAATGCTGAGCCAATAGGAAAGGTGAGTGGCAAAATCAGAAACGGTGGCTGTGCACTGCAGTCAGGTGGTGACTATTAAATCTGACACCATTCTGACAGTCCGAGCCAAGAACGACTAAATTGCATCTGTGTGTGAGACATCCAGGACTGGGAGGTGTGGTATGGTCAGAGGAGCACTTATGCAGAGCTGAAGCGTCACTGTTGGATCAAGCAGTTGGGCAAATGTCTTTATGCATTTACATAATCAGACAGTTAGGCTGGCAGCTGGATGAAGTCAGAGTTCTATAAAGTATTGTAAATTTTAAACTGTTGAGCTGTAGGCTGCAATGGCACCAAGCTTTGAGTGCCTGGTCTGAAGGCCGAAGACAGCGTGTGTGCACTGGGAGGGTGGCAAGCTGCAACTGGCAATACAGCATGGTATGGGCAGAGGGGTTGGAGCAAGTGGGAGTCAACTGGGAGGACTAGTCTGGAGCAAGAGATGGATGGAGGGACAACAGCGGATCAGAGGAGGAGGAAGACATAAGGCCTCCAGGTAGAAGGTTATTACTGCTATACTGTTAATTAGATACATATCAAAATCAACATCAGCCATTGGGTCACTAGGTGGCCTTGAGAAAATCATCTTCCTGTGCTCAGTACTCTTGAAACTGTGTAGAAGCATGCTATCCCACTGTTTTTTTATACAAAAGGCTTCAGGAACAGTCTGGGAAGGAAAACCTTCTTAATGTGCATATCCTCCCAATGGCTGTTTAGATGATTGGAAATGGAGCATTGTGATGATTTTACTGCCTAGTCTGATTTACATTTTGTGGATTAAACAGGAATGGGCCTAATTTATTTCTCTTAGTGCTGGCTGACTTAAACTGACAACCATGCCATGATATTTAGAGGCTAACCTGGCAGCAACTACCTCTGGGCCAGACAGTCATGGGTTCTAATCCCACACAAAGATGGTCTCAGTAACCCCAAATGCTGGCAAGCCGGTGTAGTACAGGGCAGTTGCTATACTGACAAAGTGTGCTGTCCTTCAATAAGGATTGGGGGGTGCTGCTGAGCCACTTTTGGGGGGTCAGGTGATACCAGAAGGGAGCCCATGAATACTGCTGTGCATAGGGTACATGACAATGTACTGTAAATCCATCCCTGGGAAGGCTGGATTTGCTATTATGCAAACTATGCTAGTGCATTAGGGCCTGTGATATTGTGGGGTCCTTCTGTGTTTGAGCTATATACTTCATATACCGGTTCCTCCATTTAGTGTTTTACATGTTGGGATTTAAGCACCAAGTTTCAAAGTTTTTTTTTTCTCCACTGACAGGCAGGCAACACAGATTTAAATCTGTGCCTGTGCCTCCACATCTACCACCCTCCATACTTCTGATTGGCTTCTATCCCTCCAACCAGACTGGCTCCTTCTCCAACAAGGCTGCCACAGTATTTGCCACAAGTCAATGGCACGTCATTTTGGTGAGTTCTTAAAACAGCTGAAGAGAAGAGAGAGAAGCAGCCCTAATCGTGGCTCAGCTCAGAGTGCACCATAAGGACTTGGAGCAGAAGCCAGGGCAAGGAGATGAGGACCAAGGAGAAGGGATGGACAAGGTCAGTCAAAAGAACATTTAAAAAAAATTATTTTGAGATGGGCACGAGGGCAGAATAGTGAGGGGCCAGTGGGCTCCAAGCTACAGGCAGACTGAGGTGGGAGTAAGGTCAGGGTGGGGCATGGAGGGTATAGAGCCGAGCTGGCCTGACTGGAGGCCCGAGTGATGAGTTAGAACTGCATTACTGAGTGAGCTTATCAAACACAGTCAAACACCCATAGAGTACTAGAATAGTCAGATAACCCAATTTGCCATCCCAGGCACAGCCAGTGAGTTAGTGTGGTGGGGGTGTGGGCAAGCTGAAGAAGGACAGGAGCAGATAGAACAGTGGCTGTACCAGAAAGCAAGTGGAAGTCATCACAGTAGGTGGGGGGAGTGCTGCAAGAAAAGGTGATTTTTTTTTTCTTTTTGTTAATTCCCTGTCCCTCCCTTTCTCTCTGTTTGCCATAATTATTGGGCAGTCTAATGTTTACTTGAGGATGGTTATGTGGTTGATGGGAATCAGGATGCACGCTGTGCTTGCAAAACATCTCTGTTGTGCGTGTGTTTGTGTGTGTGTGTGTGTGTGTGTGGGTTTGTTTGTCCATTCTTTAACACAAAGTCTCTATGCAGTTTATCAGCCAGTCTTTAATGGAAAAAGACTATTAAGGCTAAGGTTAATGAGTTAAATAAGGCAAGGCTTGACTTAAGCGGCTGCCTTGCCTAGTTGAGCCCTGGTATGTGGCTGATTCTTCCAGCACTGCCTGCTTGGGGGAGGGGTCTGGTTGCAAAGGCAGGGAGCAAATTTTAGACAAGAAGCTCTGCTATGGATTGAGCAGATTTCTGAGTGTTCTGGCTGCAGGGTCCATTAACTAGGGAAGCTGGTGGGTGGTGGGGAGTTACTGTGGGTGTGACTGGTTGCCATTTACTTTGTGCGGCCATGCTACAGGAGTGCAGACATGGTTCAGTGTGCAGGCTGCAGCATGTACACTTCATACATATATGTCCCCTAAGGGGTCCCCAGGCACCTACTGGGCTCATGCACTAAGCCCCCAGTGGTTCCTGAACTTTATTTTTGTGTGAACCCCACTTTAGAGCACTCTATTTAACATAAAACTCTGCACTAATAAGGTGCTTTTTTTGTTATCTCCATCAGCAGTGCAGCCCTGGTGCCTTGTACCAAGAGGCTACTACCCCTGCCTTGCAAGCCTGACCAAGGTTGAGGGGTCTGCGTTCCTATTTTGAATATTACAAGGGGTTCTTTCCCAAGACAGAAATAAAACTGTATGGAGCCTCCAGCCAGAGTAAAATTACAAGTGGGTTTGGTATTTAGCAGTACAACCCCTTGGGATGCTGTACTTACCCACTACCCCACCTAGTCACCCCACACATGGATTATGATAAAGCAGAAATCACATTTTCAATACCTTGGAAATAATGACTTGCAATAATATGCTCACTAATAATATGCTCACAGGGCAAACTTTTACAAAACGGTTAAACCACCATTTATTTACATGTGGAGGGTTAGGAATGTGTAATTGGAAGCAGAGGTTAAGCAACAATCACATTTGGCAATTGACATTTAGTACGTAGCGTCAGAAAACAATTGTTTGCAGTTTTTTAATTCAACAACATTCTTGAGGCAAGACACTCACCAACCTTTGGATAGAAACATAGAAACATAGAATTTGACGGCAGATAAGGACCGCTTGGCCCACCCAGTCTGCCCATTTCCCTACCTAATGGATAAGCTGCAGATCCTGGTTAACCAGCAGCCTACTTCTTCCTACCCCCACCCCCTAGAATTGCCTTATAACTGTCCCATGCATGCTTGAATTCCACCACTGTTTTTGACTCCACAACCTCCTCCGGAAGGCATTTCCATGCATCCACAACCCTCTCTGTGAAAAAATACTTCCTTAAATTACCTCTGAGCCACCCCTCTATCTTCAAATTGTGCTCCTTGATCTTGCACACCTCTTTTTGAAAGATGCTACCCTCTTGGACTTTGTTGATTCCCTTGAGGCACTTGAAAGTTTCTATCATGTCCTCCTCTCCCTCCTTTCCTCGAGGCTATACATATTAAGCTCCTTAAGCCTCTCTTCATATCTTCTGGTGCAGACCCTGCACCATTTTAGTGCCCTCCTCTGGACAGCTTCCACCCTGTCTATGTCTTTGCAGAGATTGGGACTCTCAGAACTGCACGCAGTACCCAGATGGGATCTGACCAGCTGTCTGTACAGGGGATAATAACTTTCTGTTTTCTACTGGTGATGCCTCTCCCTATGCATCCCAGTATCCCCCAGCCCTCCTTGCTGCCTCTCCACATTGCTTGTCCACCTTTAGGTCATCTGATATGACTACCCCCAGGTCCCTTTCCATTTTGTTGTTGTTAGTATCTCACTCCCACTGTGTACTCTTCCCTGGGTTTTGTTTCCCAGGTGCATTACCTTGCACTTCTTAGCATTGAATCTAAGCTGCCATACATTTGACCATTCCTCTAACCTTGCCAAGTCCTTTCTCATCCTTTCCACCCACCTTGTGCATCAACTCTGTTGCAGATCTTTGTGTCATCTGCAAAGAGACATACTTTTCCTTCCAGTCCCTCTGCAATGTCGCTTATAAAGACATTGAAGAGGACCGGTCCTAATACTGAACCCTGCAGTACCCCACTAGTAACCCCCCTTTCTTCAGAGTGGACTCCATTTACTATTACTCTCAGTGTCCTATTCTCTAGCCAATTCTTTACCGAGGCTATCATCTTGGGACCCACTCCCAGGCTAGCTAACTTGTATATTAATCTTTTGTGTGGGACTGTGTCAAATGCCTTGCTAAAGTCTAGGTAGGCCATGTCCATAGCCACTCCCTGATCTACTACTTTGGTCACCCAGTCAAAGAAATCTATCAGATTCATCTGGCATGACCCTCCTGCTGTGAATCCATGCTGCCTTGAGTCCTGTGTCCCTCTGGCCTCTAGATACTCAAACAATTCTTTCCTTCAGAAGTGATTCCATCATTTTCCCTATCACTGAGGTTAAACTAACAGGTATGTAGTTTTCTGCTTCTGCTTTGCTCCCACTTTTGTGAAGGGGAATCACATCTGCCCTCCTCCAGTCCTCGGGTACCACCCCATCCTCCCATGATTTGTTAAAGAGGGTAGTCAGTGGTGTCAGTAGTTCTACCCTTAGTTATTTTAGAATTCTGGGATGAATCCCATCAGGCCCCATTGCTTTGTCCACCTTCAGTTTTAAGAGTTCCTTCAGAACCGTTTCTTCTGTAAATGGACTGGTATCAACTTCTGTATCCAGAGTGTTTCTACTGTTTGTTTTAGGTACCTCCCCCTCTTCATTTGTAAATACTGAGCAAAAATATTTGTTTAGTATCTCTGCCTTTTCACAGTCACCCTCTGCCACCCTTCCTCCCCTTTATTAAGCCTCACTATCCCTCCCTTGGTCTTCCTTCTCTCCCTGATGTACCTATAAAAGGTTTTATCCCCCTTCTTAACTGAGTTGGCTATTTTTTCCTTGGTTTTGGCCTTCGCTGTTCTGACTGCTTTCCCAGCTTCCTTTTGCTTTATCTGATACAGTTCTCTGTCCTGCTCCTTCTGTGATTCCTGATACTTCCTGAATGCTTTCTTTTTCTCTTGAACCTTCACTGCCACTTCCTTTGAGAACCATAGTGGTTTCTTACATCGTTTTGTTTTGTTTATTTGCTTCACACAAAGGCTTGTTACCTCTGTGATGGCTGTTTTTATTATTCCCCATTGTTTTTCCACCCCTCCTTCCTGCCCATTTGCTAGTGCATTCCTTAGGCACTCACCCATTTTGGCAAAGTCAGCCCTCCTAAAGTCCAGTACGTTTGCCTTTGTATGGCTTGACTCTATTGCTGTGTTTATTGTGAACCATACTGTTCGATGGTCGCTAGTTCCCAGATGGCTACCCACTTCTACATCTGTGATCCTCTCTCCATCTCAATTTGAGAGAACCAGGTCTAAGATTGCTCCCTCTCGAGTGGGCTCCAATACTAGTTGTCTAAGGCATGCCCCCTATAGAGCATCTAGAATAACCCCACTCTTCGAAGTGGCTGCTGCAACCGCACTCCAGTTAACATCTGGCATATTCAGATCACCCATCAGCAATATCTCTCCTTTTTCTGCCATTCTAAGTATACGTTCTATCATTTCCTTGTCCATTTCCTCCCCCTGAGAAGGGGTTCTGTATACAACCCTTGTGCGGATTGTGGTGCCATTGCCTGTCTCCAAATTTACCCACAGTGCTTCTTCTCCTCCCTGTTTACCCTTTTGTTCTGTTGCGTTGATTCCTTCCCTTATGTAAAGAGCTACTCCTCCTCCTCTTTTACCCTCCCTGTCCCTCCTGTAGATAGTGTATCCTGGTATGTTTACGTCCCAGTCATGGTTTTGTGTATACCATGTTTCTGTGACTGACACGATATCCAGATGTTCCTCCTCCATCAAGGCCACTAATTCAGGAAGCTTGTTACTCAGACTATGGGCATTGGTACTCATTGCTCTCCATTTTTTTATGGCTTTACCTTCTGTTGCAGCATCCCCCACTGACCTTTCTACCTCGGTCTTTTTCTCATTTAGTACCCTGTTTTGTAGGAGAGGCTGGGATTTTCCTGCTGCTTATCAGTGCCTCCCCTTGACTAGTTTAAAAGCTTGCCAATGAAGCATTTAAACCGATTGCTCAAAGACTTGTTCCTTCCTGGACAGATGCAGACCATTCTGCCAGTATAGGCTGGTGTCCCTCAGGTGAAACCCCAGTCCCCAATGAAGCCACACCCCTGTGCTCCACACCATTTTTTCAACCATTCATTAAACTGCATGGTGCAAAGTACCCTCGCCTCACCCATGCCATTGACAGGCAGCACCTCTGAGAAGGATACTGTGTGTGCTACTTGCCTTAGGCCCCTCCCCAACTCTACAAAGTCCTCCTCCTGCACTGCTCTAATCCCATGATGAGCCAAGTCATTTGTCCCTAGGTGGACAATGACGTCCAGCTCAGACTCCCGTGCAGCTGTTCTCATGATCCTGAGGATGCACTTCCTGTCCCTCCAAGCCATGGCACCAGGCAGGCACCTTACTTCAGTTTTCCCTGCTCTCCCCAGTTCTATCCCCCTAATAATTGAGTCCCCCACCAGGAGCTGCTTCCTTTCCCTGTGGTGTCCTCTGCCTCCTTCCAGTGGGCCTCCCTTGTGACAGTTGTCCCCAGACTCCTTAGTCTCCTCTGCAGGTGCATCCATAGGGGAGCTATGCTCCCCCAGAATGGTGTATGGATTGTGGAGTGGAACAACTGACTAGGTGTGCCTCTGTTCCACCATCCTCACCCTCCCTAAGCCCACTGTGGTCCAACTGCTGTGCTTTCTTCGCAACCTCTGAGGTAGTGGTGGTGGTGGCTCTGGTGCTCCCTGTATGGGTGTGGTTCCCTTCCTCCTGTCCAGTGTGGCCTGAAGATGGGCAACTTCCTCCCTCAGGGCAGAGAGTTGTCTGCAAATAGGGCAGCATCTCAGCCTCCAGAAAGACTCCCGGAAGACTGCTGCCCCACAGCCATTACATTGCACTACTCCCCACATGTTTATCTACTTTTGTGTGTGTGTGTGTGTGTGTGTGTGTGTGATTGGTTTGTTATATAGAAATATAGATATATTATACAATGTGCATGCTTATATTGTCAGTGCAGTGTGCTAGAGAGGATATGACAGTGATATGCACATTGCACTCTTGAGAAATGATGTCAGAACCCCAGGTATAAAGGAACTATATCCAGGGGTGGGTGGGAGTGTGGTGGGCAGGGTTGGGCCTAAACTCTGCCTTCACAAAACAATCAGCTAAAAGCTCTGACCCACCACTGCGATGAGTGCCTTCCTGTCAGCAAGATGCCCTACACAACAATTTGACAGAGAAAGTACCCTGCTAATCAAACAGAGAAAAATCCAGACATCCAAGTCAGACACAGGTAAACCTCCCCAGCCCCAATACAGCCTGGTGGTTTGTGATCTGAAAGCAGTCAGCCCCAAAATAAGTCAGCTGTGCTTTAAACTCTTCCTGCTGAAAATCTTAGAATTGTAACAAAATAAAGCTAGATCCACCTCCTCTGTTGCTTGAAAGACTGTCTTTTCCTGATAATTCTAAGTTCCTTATTTCACCTTTCAGTTAGAAGTAGCCTCCACCTGCAGAATATCTGCTACAAACCAAAGAAAATTGTAAGGTTCACCTCCCTCTGTTGTGAGCACAACTCGCTTTCTTGCAAATCCTATGTTCTGTATTGCAGCTTCCAGCCAGAGGTAGCTTCACCTGAAGAATATTAGCTGTTCTGATGAGTTTGCTATAAAACACTTGCTTATAATACTATTGTTCTCAGGTCTGTAAGACTCTTCCAAAGCTATTGGCTGATAAGTAGCTATGATGTAAGCACTTCCTGACACAGTCTGGTCTGGCCTTTTAAGGCACACACAGATAAACACAAAAAACAGTTTCCACCCCCTAGGGCACTGTTTGGGTCAAATACCCTGCCTGTACCTGCACTTACTTCAGGACTTATGACAAATTCTTAGCCCTGGGTTTAAACTCTTCCTGCACTGAAAATCTTAAGAATTGGAACAAAAGTAAAGCTAGATCCACCTCCCTCTGTAGCTTGAAAGACTGCCTTTTCCTGATAATTCTAAGTTCCTTATTTCACCTTTCAGTTAGAAGTAGCCTCCACCTGCAGAATATCTGCTACAAACCAAAGACAATTGTACGGTTCACCTCCCTCTGTTGTGAGCACAACTCACTTTCTTGCAAATCCTATGTTCAGTATTGCAGCTTCCAGCCAGAGGTAGCTTCACCTGAAGAATATTAGCTGATGGATTAAATGCCTTCTAGCCCAGCAAGGTATGGAACTGTCTTCAAGTGTATACAGTGCTGCACTAGTGGGAAAATGCTTTCAATCTGTTGATCCAGTTTTACTTCTAATTACATGTTTCTCACTCTGCCTAGTTGTTTTGAAACTGTCTCCACCTGTTACTTTAATTTAATTGATATTGGCTGTGTGTACTGATAGAATATTTTGCACTGAACTAGACTCCTTGCTTTAGCTTGTTTTCAGTTGTAAATTGCTGGTTACCTTAATTTGAATTTGTCCTGCATTATTATGTCCTGCTTGCTCTTTCCCACCACAAGTCGTGCATGCACAGTACTCGCCTGCCCCACCCCCTCCCCCTCCCCCATTGTTCAGCTTCTCTCCCCACTTGTTCTTCCTGCTTTGGCAGCCTTTGTTCTCTAGGGCACTCCCGCTATTCTAACCAGCCTCTTATTTTTTCCTTATCTGCAGGCTCCCTTAACCACTGCTCCCAGACCAAGCAACCCTCAAGCATCAGGAGCCTGCCTTCTGGCTCATCAAGGTACAGAGCTGTCTTCAAGGGTATACAGTGCTGCACTAGTGTAGCCTATCAATGTGCAAGCATGCCAACTGCTCCACTCTGGTCTGACTCTACATTTATAGGTCCCTATAGTCACATGACCTGACATGTGACTCACCACCAAGTGTCCCCACTTTCTCATCTGCTGGTTATACCTAGTGACCACTAGCAGTCACTATTGTACCTTCTCAGCTACCTATTTTCCCTTATATACTTCTTCCCTCTCCTTCCTTTCTCCTGGATTTTAACCCTTACCTGCCACACTAATACCCTTATCCACCACCCATATTTTTCAACATGCCCCACCTGGAATTTGAACCCTCAACCTTCTAGATCACAGGCAGGCACCCTACCACTGTGCAGTCTGAAGATTATAAAGATTATAAAGTTGAATGTGAAGTGTCTGTGATTTATTCCACCTCATACTCCCATTACTTTCCTTTCCCTTGAGCCTGGCCCCTACCTTCCCACCCCATTTTATTATTGATGTAGTCTCAACTTCCTCACTCACAGCACCCAAGAACTTCCCTCTTCACTGCCATTCTAACCTTTGTGACTGTCTCCTGACCAAACATGCTGCCCATTAAATTGCTACACCCTGTTGTTTTGTAACTATTAATTATGGACTCCACTGTCCCAGTATGCCCCGTTGCCATTTTTACCCTCCACTCTCCAATCCTACTTGATGGTGTAACATCATTAAGCACCTTAATTGCCCTCAAAGTCCACCATCCCATGTCCTCCATGCTGGTTGACCTCAATGCATGCTCATTGCCTGCCCCACCCCTCCTACTGCTAATGCACCTTGTCTCACTTCCGGTGCCAGTGTCATCTAAAACTGTCCCAAACATGCTATCATTCCCAAACCTAAACTACTTAAATGTATGTTCTTCTGAAGTGCCCTTCTACTCCTGTTACTGTCAGGTAATATAAACCTTAACCCCGGGTCCCTGCAGCAACCACTCACTAAAGTCAGTAAACCCAGTGACTTTAAGACTGCATTCCTCAACATCTGCAGTCTACTGTCAAAGCTTGACCAGCTGCAAGTCTGTGTGCAACAGCACAAACCAGATGACCTGGCAGTTGCTGAAGCCTGACTGTCTCCCAAATCTCCTGATTCTGCTGCTGCCCTAGCTGGTTATACACCTTTAGAGCAGACCAGCTTAGAAAAAAAGATGGGGGTGTGTGTGATTTACCTTTCAGACACTCTTCAGGATTATGCCCTCTCAACATTGTCTTCCAGGAATGGTGCCCAGGGACTAGCAAAATAATTTTGGGTAACAATGGGAAATCTTTCATCATCCTGTCAGTATATATCCCACATAGGAGCACAGCAACAGGCTTTGATGCAGTCCTGGACTACATTACCAAACTGTTGATCCACACAGAGGTGGTTGCAATAGGCAATTTTAACATCAATTGGCTTGCACCAGATGCTGGCTCATTTAAGGATGCTGTTGCTGCAGTTGACCTCACACAAATTGTCCAAACCCCAACTAGGATCCATTAAACAACTGGAACCCGCACTCTGATTGACCTCATCCTTACCATCTGACCTGACAGGACTGTTGACACTGTAGTATTACCCGACTCCCTTAGCGACCACTCCCCTATCACGTGTTGCTGTTTATCTAAGCATCCCAAAAGCCCCAGTAATATGTCCTTCCAGCATAGACTCAAGTAATGACAACTTGAGCAATTTCAAAATTACCTTCACAAGTGTGACTGGTCACTAGTTGACACAGTCACAAGTGTTGAACTAGCATTGGGCACTTTATCTCCATTTTAACAAAGCTTGAGACCTTTTGGCCCCTTTTAAGAAAACTAAAAACTAAAGGGGCTAACAACCCTTGGATCACCCACCCCTTCTTAATCTGATGGCCTCTTGTGACCACTTCTGGCACGTAGCACTTGCATTAATCAGCCTAATGACTGGCAATGCTACAAGGAGGCCAGTAATTCCTGTACCCAAGCAGTACATCTTGCAAAGACTATCCACTTACAGGACTTGTTCTCTAACACCTGGTGTGACAGCAAAAAATTATAGGAGAACATAAAAAACCTCACTGGTAAGCACAACAAATCCCCTCCCTCGATGTTCAATACAAATGGCACTGCCACTCAGGATCCTAAAGAAATGGTAGATATACTGTATTCAATGCTGCTTTCACTGACCTGAGTCGGGTACTTCCTACCAACTTCTTCGATGACCCTCCCGATCAAGGTTGCAGCCATTATGTTAACCCAACCCCCAACTTCCCGCCTTCTATTCAGAACAGCTACCATTGTGGCTGCTAAAAAATATCTACTGCAGGTACTTGGAAAATTTCAGTTTAGTAGCAACACCATTGATCTTAAAATGCTCTGCCTCACCATAGATGCAGTTCTGACCCCTCTCCCCAAGAACCTTAACCTATCCCTCCATCTTGGCCAATTCCCTTCAGTTTGGAAAATGGCTGTGGTGACACCTGTTCACAAGTTTGGAGACAGAGCTACACATTCTAACTACCATCTGATCTCCATCTTGCCACCTCTCTCCAAAGCACTAGAGTGTATTGTTGATGACCAGTTGACTGAGTATTCTGCCACCTATAACTTAAAGTGAGCACAACAACATGATTTTTGAAAGGGGCATAGTACCACCTACTTGAGTACTCTGACTACATTCATAAGCCTCTGGATCATGGGCACCTTGCTGGGGCAATATACATCAACCTCATGGTACAGTACCCTTACGTTGTGCCAAGGTTCACTATCCTAACATTGACCTACCCATGCAGTATTGCCCGACTGGTTCAGTATCCAGATTGTGAGCATCCTGGCACAAGGAATCCCAGGGGATGTCAAGAGGGGTATGGTAGTGTATATGAGAGTTTGCTACCTTACCCCTGTCCTGGGATTGAAACTGGCAAGGAATCCGGATGCTGGCTGAGCAGCCATGGTGGTGTTGTGGACTATACCACGATGTCTCAGCCAACGTGCTGTGGAGGCATGTGTTCTATCTGCACTGTGGGCAACAGAAATTTTACCCCATAACTAATTTATTTCTCACTCTGAGGTCCGCAACCCTCAGAATTAGATATTGTAGTTATGGGGGGTGGGGGGTTTGGTGGGTCAAAGCCTCCTATTTGCCATTCGGTTTTGCAATCAGATGAACGAAATCATATTTTCAGTCATCTGATTGATTCGGCAGGCTTGAGTTCGGGCAAGTGGGGTCGGGATTCTGAGTTCAGGGATACCATAATATATCTGACCTCACAAAGGCATTACACAGTTAATCGCACCCTACTACTTAAGTCCCTACCCATCCTTGGGCTCTCACGAGATGTAACAGCTTGGTTTAAAAGCTACCTTGAGGACAGAACCCAAAAGGTAAAAATAAACAATACCCTCTCCACGCATCCCTGACCTTGAGCAGTTTATCAACCATTAAGAACAGTCTAAGCAAAAATGGAAACATTCGATTGTTGGGGACTTTAACATTAACTGGCAGTCCAAAGAAACATCAGCTGTAAGGGACCAAATATCAGGCATATATCTCACACAGATGGTCACATAAACCACCAGGCATAACTACCGGATGGGCACTGGAACCCTTATTAACTGGCTTCTCACCATCTGCTTTGACCATATCTCTGAAGAATCAATCCTACCATTCTCCCTCAGTGATCATTCCCCAGTTATGTGCACCTGGACTAAAAAGTTCACTAAATGCACACCACAAGTCTCAAGAAATTGATCCCTGAGAACTGGTCAACTTGATGCCTTCAAGCAATACCTGATGCTGATAGACTGGTCACTGCTTAACAGAGCAAAGGATGGGAACCAAGCACTGGAATACTTCCTCAAGACCTTCACTAAGGTCTGCGACATCGTTGCCCCATACAAGACAAAAAAATTAAGAGAGTCCACTAACCCCATGGCTCTCGGGCTCCCTCTGAGAGCTTATGCAAGACAGAGACAACCTGTGGCATAAGGCTAAGGCAACTGGTTCACAGACTGACATCATCACCTACAAGGCAGCCAGGAACAAATGTACAAAGTTCATCTGATCAGCCAAAGCAGTGTACTATAACAACCTACTTAGCAAGAATTGGGGCAATGGCAGAGAGTTCTGGAACTCTGTGAAATCACTCACAGGAAAGGCTTCCAGAGCTCCACCTGACCTAATCATAACTTTGGTCGGTAGACTCCAAGGACCCAGTGACACTGAGGATGCATTTAACCTTGCCTTCACCAAGCTTAGCAGCGTGCTATCTAAGGACTACCTCACACCTTCCAGTCAGCTATCCATCATAAATCCTCCCTCCTCCCCAAACAACATCACTCCTCCTTTCTACTTCAGGCTGATCACAAGATCCAAGACTCTAAAATATGTTAAATGAGTCCTAGGGAAGACTATGATGGGAAGTGACCTAGCTGACATGAAGTTGGTCACCATCACTCTAAATGAGATCGCCACTCCACTCACTAAGGTATTTAATGCCTCACTAAGAACGGGTGTGTTCCCAGACAGATGCAAGGCACCACTGGTCACCCCCATCTTTAAAACTGGTGATAGAACTAACCTGGCCAATTATAGGCCCATATCTATCCTCCCCCACTCTCCAAAGCCCTGAAGTGAGTGGTCTCAGATCAACTCACAGAATGCCTGGAAAAGCACAACCATCTCTGCACATAAAAACATGGATTCCATAAAAATTACTCCACCATTACTGCCTTGGTTGATTACACCTCTCAGATCTACGATGCCATAGATAATGGCCTGGCAGTGTGGTCTATCTTTATAGACCTCACAAAGGCTTTTGAAACTGTTAACCATAGACTAATCCTAAACTGTCTACTATCCAGTGGCCTATCCACTGACACAGTGGTGTGGTTTGGCAGCTACCTCACATACAGGGCACAAAGAGTGAAAATAAACAGCAACCTCTCAGAACCTAAAGAGGTGAATCCTGGTGTCCCCCAAGGATCATATCAAGGGCCATTCCTGTTCAGCCTGTTCATTAACTCCCTACCCTCTGCCTACCTGGCACACATGGTGCTCTATGCTAATGATGTCGTTATCTCAGTATCTGGCAGCAATCGGTCCTCTATCACCTCAGAACTGCAAGCAAACTTCTCTCTGTTGGAATCATGGTTCACACTTAATAAAAATTGCTCAACTACAAGAAGACAAAAAGTATGCTCTTTTCAGTTCCACAGATCAAGAAGAAATGTGGACCGCTGCTGATAAAGAGCCACAAAGCAGATAGCTTGGAGCTAGTCATGATCTATAAATACCTTGGGGTACACCTGAACGACAACCTCACTTTCTCATCACACATTAACCAAGTTGTCAAAATGGTAAACACAAAACTGGGTGTTCTTTACTGACACAGGCACTCCATGACTCTGGACACCTTAAAACTTGTTACCTGTTGTTCGGTTTTGACGACCATCAGTTATAGACTTGTGAATTATGGGGTGGCTCTGATACCATCCTAAAAAGGGTTAAAAGACTCCTTAATAAGGCCTGACTCTTGGTCTTGGGAGAAGACCATCTGACCCATACATGCACCCTCTACAATGGACCAGATGGCACCTCCTCCACCTCAGAACACAATTCCAGACTTGCCTACTATGAAAAAAGTTGATGTCAGGACTCACACCGAACTCACCCTCTAAGCTCTTCAAAAATACACAACCTGCCATCAACACTAGAAGTGTAACTAAGGGGTGTCTGCAGGTGCCTTTCAGGTGCACAATGCTAGCTCAGAGATCTCCATCCTTCCGGGGACCCAAATGGATCAATGAACTACCAACAACCCTAATTGAGAGTAACAATCTCTACCAGTTCAAAGCTGGGCTCCATTCTGAACTGGATGACAAAAATTTCTGTGCCTGCTTTTCCTAATGCTGTTCCACCCACCTCAATCTGACCATCTCTCCCTCTTTTCCTGTCCAGGCCCCCCATCCACACCCATTCCTAGCCCCTTTTCCCCCACTCCTCAGTCCCTACTCCTCACACTCTTGCCCCCAGCACCCTTAACAAAGCCTACCCTTGCTGCTTCCCAGCAGCCCATAACCCCTCTCCCTTCCTGGTCTCAATGCTCTTCTCACTGCCTGCCTCTCCTTTATTCAAACACACCCCTGACAAAGCCTACTCTGGCTGCTTACTTCACTCTTCTCCCCTCTGTGGAACCACCCCAACAAAGTCTACTCTGGCTGCTCATTTCACTACCTCTCAGTAGAGAACCTGCATGGCAATCTCAAAGTGCTGTACCTTACTCAATGAGTGATGACACTGTTAGCACTTCCATGCTGTAAATATTTCCCTATTTACTGTTACAATATCACCTGTGTGTACTGTGTAACCTCTGTAGCTTGGCAGAGGACACCAGGAGAAAGGACTGCTGTGTGACTAGACTACTCTGCTGAGACTAAAGAAGTAGAACTCTTGTACTTGGAACTTTAATTTAGGTTAAAAAACAACTAACAAACAAAACAAAACAAAAAAGTGTGAGTTTGTCTGATTTGTGGTTATCTGAACAGTTATCTAGGTGTAAATGTCAGGTGATTGAAAGGACTTGATAGCTGTGAGGTTTAAATTACTTGTAGAAAGATCCAGTAAGTAGGAGGAGTGGCTTAGCTAGAAGGAAGCTACATTTAAAGACTGCCTTAGAAAGATTTTGTTAGTAGCTTGGCAGAAGACACCAGGAGAAAGAACTGCTGTGTGACTGGACTTTTCTGCTGGGCCTATATTGCCCTCCTTTCCTCCCCTCCAGCCTCCCACCCAAAGCTAGTTCTACTTTTATAGGCACAGAATTTGACTGACAACAGGAATTTCCTGTTTGGGAGCAGGAAGTGAGTGATCACAGAGCCACCAAAGACCCACCATCCTAGATGGGCAAGAGTAGCTCTCTGGCCCCCTCTAGCTGCTGGAGGTCTGCCTCTGAGCAAGTAAGGGGTCTACTGAGAAATATAGGATATTCTTGTCTCAGAACAGGACAATCAGGAGCTTAAAGAGCACACAGGCAGAAAGTAAGGAGAGAGAGAGAGAGAGAGAGAAAGAGGAAAGAGAAAGGGTTGCAAACAGTTAAGGGTCCAGAAAGAAAACATGATGGGAGTGGTACAGTGCAGTGGCTGTTGAGCAACAGTCTTCTGGGAGACGTTCTGGAGGATGCGGTGTTGTCCCATCTGCAGGAACCTCTCTGGGCTGAGTGAGGAGGTTGCTCATCTCCAGGCTGAGTTGGCCAGGATTTGTGGGACCTCCTCTTCCATCCAGGGACCACCAGTGCCACTGCTGTTACCTCAGATGTTGCCAAGAAAGAGGAGCGGTTGGAACACAGTGGACTCAGGGAGGGTGAGGGTGGTGGAACAGAGGTGCATCCCTCCAGCTGTATCTCTCCACAATTCCTATGCCATTCTGGCAAAGTGTGGTTCCTCTATGGAGGCACCCGCAGTGGAGACCAAGGAGGATGCTGGGAACCTCCACAAAGGAGACCCACAGGAGGGTGGCAGGGGACCCCGCAGGGGAAGGAAACAACTCCTGGTGGGGGACTCCATTGTTAGGAAGGTAGAACTGGGAGATGAAGGGGAGAGGGAGGTAAGGTGCCTGCCTAGTGCCATGGCTTGGAGGGACAGGGAGCAAATCCTCAGGATTGCTGGAGCAGCTGCACAGGGAAGGGAGATGGATGTCATTGTCCACCTAGGGACAAATGACCTGGCTAAGAAAGGGATTAGAGAAGTGCAGGAAGAGGTTGTGGAATTGGGTAGGGGCCTTAGAAAGTAGCACTGCATGGTAACCTTCTCGGAGGTGCTGCCCATCTATGAAGGTAGGAGAGGCTAGGTTTTCCGCACCATGGGATTCAATCAGTGGTTGAAAAACTGGTGTGGAGCTCAGGGACTGGCTTCATTGAGACTGGGGTCCACCTGGAGTGATGCAATCCTATACTGGCATGATGGGCTGCATCTGTCCAGGAGGGGAACCAGGATCCTAGGTGATAGGTTTAAACGCTTCATTGGCTAGCATTTAAACTAGCCAAGGGGGGAGGCACTGGAAAGGAGCAGGGAAATCCTAGCCCCCCCAAAAAATCACGGTAGTAAGTGCGGTAAACACCAACATAGAGGTGTCGATAGGGATAAGAGCAGGGCTAAATGGAGAACGTGACAAAGGCAAGAAGGACAGGGATGGGGCAAAAAGGAGTAAGGCCATCAGGAAATGGAGGATAATGAGTACCAATGCCTGTAATCTGGGCAACAAGCTCCCTGAGCTGGTGGCCTTAATGGAAGAGGGATGCCTGGATATCGTAGCAGTCACAGAAACATGGTACACAGAGAACCATGACTGGGATGTTAACATACCAGGGTACATAACCTACAGGAGAGACAGGCAGGGGAGAAGAGGGAGGAGTAGCTCTCTATGTAAAGGAAGGGATAAATGCAACTGAACAAAAGAGTAAACAGGGAGGAGAGGAGGCACTGTGGGTCACCTTGGAGACTGGAAGGCACTACAATCCACACAGGGTTGTGTACAGACCCCCATGTCAGGGGAGGAATGGACAAGAATATGATAGAAGGCATTCTTAGAATGGCAGAGAAAGGAGATACTGTTGATGGGAGACCTGAATATGCCAGATGTTAACTGGAGCACATTGCCGCAGCCACATCCAAGAGCAGGGCCATTCTTGATGCCCTACAGGTGGCAGGCCGCAGACAGCTAGTTTTGGAACCCACTCGTGAGGGAGCAATCTTAGATCTCGTACTCTCAAACGGGGGCAGTGAGAGGAACTCAGATCTAGAAGTGGGTTGCCATCTGGGAACAAGTGACCATCAAACAGTGTGGTTCACATTAAACTTAGCTACAGAGTCAAGCCATACAAAAGTGAGAGTACTGGACTTCAGGAGGGCTGACTTTGGCAAGATGGGAGAGTGCCTGAGAAAAGCACTAGCAAACAGGCTAGAAGGAGGTGTGGAGCAACAATGGGGAATCATCAAAACTGCCATCACAGAGGCAACAAGCCTTTATGTGAAGCAAATAAACAAATCAAAATGAAAGAAAAAGCCACTATGGTTCTCAAAAGAGGTGGCTGTGAAAGTCAGGGAGAAAAAGATAGCATTCCGGAAGTATAATAAAACACAGAAGGAGCAGGACAGAGAGCTGTACCAGTTAAGGCAGAAGGAAGCAGGGAGGGAAGTCAGAATAGCAAAGGCCCAAACTGAGGAAAAGATAGCCAACTCAGTTAAGAAGGGGATGAAACCTTTATAGGTACATCAGTGAGCGTAGAAAGACAAAGGGAGGGATAGTGAGGCTGAATAGAATGAACGGTGGGTGGGCAGAGGGGGACAGTGAAAAAGCAGGGATACCGAACAAATATTTCTGCTCAGTATTCACAAAAGAGAAGGGGGAAGTGCCTAATCCAATTAACAGAAGCACTCTTGATAGGGGGGTTGATCCCAGTCCTTTCACAGAAGAAAGGGTTCTGCAAGAACTCCTAAAACTGAAGGTGGACAAAGCAATGGCGCTGATGGAATTCACCCCAGAATTCTAAAAGAATTAAGGGGGGAACTAGTGAAACCACTGGCAACTCTTTTTAATAAATCATGGGAGGATGATGTGGTACCCGAGGACTGGAGGAAGGCGGATGTGATTCCCCTTCACAAAAGTGGGAGCAAGACAGAGGCAGGAAACTACAGACCTGTCAGTATGACCTCTGTGGTAGAGAAAGTGATGGAGTCACTTCTGAAGGAAAGAATAGTTGAGTACCTAGAGGCCAGTGGGGCACAGGACCCAAGGCAGCATGGGTTCACAGTGGGAAGGTCATGTCAGATGAATCTGATAGATTTTTTTGACTGGGTGACCAAAGTAGTAGACCAGGGAGGGGCTGTGGACATGGCCTACCTAGACTTTAGCAAGGCATTTGACACAGTCCCACACAAAAGATTAATAGTCAAATTAACCAGCCTGGGAGTGGGTCCCAGTGTGGTAGCCTGGGTAAAACATTGGCTGGACAACAGGATACAGAAGGTAATTGTAAATGAGTCCACTCTGAAGAAAGAGGGGTTACTAGTGGGGTACTGCAGGGTTCAGATTGGGTCCAGTCCTTTTAATGTCTTTATAAGTGACATTGCAGAGGGACTGGAAGGAAAAGTATGCCTCTTTGCAGATGACACAAAGATCTGCAACAGGGTTGATACACAAGAAGGTGTGGAAAGGATGAGAAGGGACTTGGCAAGGTTGGAGGAATGGTCAGAAGTATGGCAGTTAGGATTCATTGCAAAGAAGTGAAAAATAATGCACCTTGGAAACAAGAACCCAGGGGAAGAATACACAATGGGGGGGAGGTGATAACAACAACAAAAAAGGAAAGGGACCTGGGGGTAATCATATCAGATGACCTTAAGGTTAGCAAGCAATGTGAGAAGGCAGAAGGGAGGGCTGAGGGTATACTGGGATGCATAGGGAGAGGCATCAGCAGCAGAAAACAGGAAGTTGTTATCCCTCTGTACAGACAGTTGGTGAGACCCCATCTGAAGTATTGTGTCCAGTTCTGGAGACCCCATCTCCGCAAGGACATAGACGGGATAGAGGCAGTCCAGAGGAGGGCAACTAAAATGGTGCAGGGTCTGCAAGAGAAGCCGTATGAGGAGAAACTAAAGGAGCTTAATATGTATACCCTTGCGGAAAGAAGGGAAAGGGGGGACATGATAGAAACTTTTAAGTACCTCAGTGGAATAAACAAAGTCCAAGAGGGTAGCATCTTTCAGAAAAAGAGACGTGCAAGAACAAGGGGACACAATTTAAAGATGGGAGTGTGGTTCAGGGGCAATGTGAGGAAGTATTATTTCACAGAGAGGGTAGTGGATGCATGGAACAGCCTTCCTGAGGAGGTTGTGGGGTCTAAAACTGTGAGAGAATTCAAGAATGCATGGGACAGACATAAGGCAATTCTTGTGGGGGGGTAGGAAGAAACAGGCTGTTGGTTAACTAGGATCTGCGGCCTATCCTGTAGGTAGGGAAATGGGCAGACTAGATGGGCCAAGCGGTCCTTATCTGCCGTCAAAGTCTATGTTTCTATGTTTCTATGTTAAGTGATGTTAAGGAATGGTGGATATAAATTTTTAGTAAGTTGTTTAATCACATTATAAAAACAGAGGAGATTCACAGATCTTGGCAAGTAGCAGAACTGGTGCGCCTTCATTAAAAAGAAAACAAATATTTACCTAGTAATTAGCATCCAATAGCCCTACAGAATATTTTGGCTAAGATTTTTTCTCATATTTTACTTCAGGAATTTCATTTTTGGATAAATGAAAATAACATCTTAAGTAACCATCAATTTGGGTGGAGAGATAAACATTCAACTGTTACTTGTCTATTTATATTGGACCATTTGATTAGAAAAGCAAATGAAAGAAAAATTCTGCTTTCGATAATGTAAATAGACATATTTTATGGGAAATTTAAGCTGTATGGGGCATTGACAATAAAGCTATATACAAATGCTTTAATTCAAATAAGATATTCAACAGATGGAAAGTTAACAGAACCAATAAGTGCTAATAAGGGTGTAACAACTCAGACACAAAGGGCAACCCTAGGAGTCATACGCCAAGTGTGGTCCAGCCCCTAGCCTTACTGTCTGCTGAGCTTCACTGATCTTCACATACTGGGAGAGAGACCAATCGTGGAGGGAAGTCAGACTTCAACAGGTGCAGAAGCAGGGATTCCTTGACAGCAGTTCTACCTGGCTGAATCCCCTTGGAGTGTACAGCCCAGGCTCCTATCTCTGCTTAGGTGACTTCTCTCTTCGATCACTCTGCTCAGACCCAGTCAGCGGCTGCTCTCCCAGCATAAGAAATAATTGGATCGCTTACACAGAATTCCTAGCTGCTGTATGTAAACCAGCATTTGTACTGCTGTACCACTACTGAAATAGTGGTCAACTAATAGAAAGCTCTCAGCTGGAAGCAACAGCTCTGACACAAAGGGTACCCCTAAGAGGCATACCCCAAGAGTGCTCCAGCCCCTAGCCTTATTGTCTGCTGTACCCACCACTGAAATAGTGGTCAGCTAATATAAAGCTCTCAGTCAGAAACAACCAGAAACAACAGCTGAGACACAAAGGGTAACCCTAGAAGACATACGCCAAGTGCGCTTCAGCCCCTAGCCTTACTGTCTGCAGAGTTTCACTGATCTTCATCAACTGGGAAAAAGACCTTCTCTTCTCCAGTCTCCAGTTGCACTACTAAGTGGAAGACCTTAACAAACTGATTGTTTTTTCAGCAGGAAGAGCTCAAGTAGGAGATTTAAATTATCCCACACTCTTAGCTGCAGGTCTGCCAACTGAGGCGCTACAAGCAGAACTCACAGCAGCATAGCCCCTTCCAGGTTCCATCTAGTCGGTGGCTTCAACTCTCATTGGCGGCTTCACCTGCAGCAGTTCACCGTGCACTCCAGCATTTGAAAAGAGCAGATATTGTTCTGCAGCCAGTGGATCAGTCTCCTCTCCCTCACAACAGCATGGTGCCAGGACGCAAGGACCATAGGCAAGTTTTTTTTTACTGCAAGCAGCAGGGACTCCAGAAAGCTGTTCTGAGTCAAAGGGCAGGACAACTGAGCTAGTAACCAGATTCCATCTTACCTTGAAGGAGTACAAGCTAGACCTTGTCTGTTCAACAGCTACCTGATTGTGTTCTACAGCATACAGGTAACAATCGGATATGCCCACCCACCCTCTTCAGAGTGCTCTTGCTTTGTAGGCATGTAGCACCACCTACAACACCTGATAGGAGATAATAAGGTACAAAAAAATTAAAAAAAAACTCACTGTTCTGTTTTCTTTTTCGTCCACACTTCCTGACAAGAAATGGGAATCAGCACTATCTCTCAACTAAAATAAAACAAAACACAGACCTTGTCAGTTGCAAAAACTGTGGTGCACTGTACAATATGATCTACAAACGGCAACCAGGACTCTGCCATGTGTGCTGCACCATAGCAGATCTTGCTGCCCAACTACAGGATGCTTGGACTATAATATACAACCTCCAATACAGGGAACTCTATAGCACACCTCCTCAGGCCCCCCACCACCAGTACCAGCATATCAGCCAGGGGACAGGACACAAGGCAGGGCCCAGAGACAGGCAGGTGGCAAGAAAAAAGAGGCATTATAGGAGGCCCAGGAAGGAAGCCAAAACCCAGGAGCATTTCCCAGACATCCAAACAAAAAACAGGTTCGCTCCACTGCTACCAATCACAGACAAAGTAATACAAGATAACAAAATCAAACCACCATAATAGGCTAACATGCCAATTAAAACCAATACAAACTGCGATAAAAACGAAAATACTATTACTCAAAATATAATCAACAGCAATACCAAAACCAAAGGTAATAACAACAAAAATACTAAAACTCAAAATAAAAATGACACAAATATAAACAAAAGCAAAATGCTCATAATCGGATTTCCATGATCCGAGGAGTAGAAAATCACCTAACACAAAATGTTAAAAGCAACATTGTGGCAAAGTGTCTGCCAGGAGCCTCTGCAAGCCAGGACACTAACCACATAAAGACAATTGTGCAGGAATCAGGGGATGTTAAACATATAACAATACACCTTGGTACCAATGACTTGGCAAATCACACAGTTCAGGAGGCCAAGAAACACTTCAAGGATGTTGCTGACAAACTTTCTTCCCTTCTGTCCAAATCAGCCTTCTCATAAGTTCTGCTAGTGTAGGAAAAAGGAAAAAGCACCAAGAGAGTCAGAGAGATTGAAGTAGGCAAATTTAACTCATCGCTGCATGATTGGTGCAAAGGCAAGCGATACCACCACATAGGGAACTGGCACAACTTTTGGGAAAGAGTTTTTTTTAAAAAATGACAGATTGCACCTCAACAGAGAAGGTGTGCAAGCACTCGGACAAAAAATTGCTGTCTATACAGGTAGTTTAAACTAAATAAAGGGGATTATGATACAGCTCACACCCCTACAGTTGGTTGGCTGGTCATCACTCCTCAAAATGTCAAATGCACACATATATTCTCAGAAAACAAATAAGAGCCAACATTTACCCAAACCGGCAACCTCCATAATCTCTTGGCTGGAAAGAGCAAACTGGAGCAGTACAGGAAGAAGGAACAAACTCACGCCAAAGAGGATGTGCATTCCTGAAAGGCAATGGTTGCAAATACTAGAAGCCTAACCAACAAACTTCCGAACTAATAGCCATCTTAGAAACAGAAAGGTTAGACTGGGTGGCTCTAACAGAAACGTGGTTCATGGAAAACCACGGATGGGATATGGCCATTCCCGGTTAAATCAGTTCAGGAAAGATAAGCTGGGAAAAAAAAAGAGGAAGGGAGCATAGCCATTTACATTCGAGAGGAAATAAAAGCTATAGAAGTAAAAGGGCAACCTGGGGACTTCGAGTCACTGTGGCTAACAGTAGACATGGGCAAGGGAAAATCTTTCAAAATTGGTGTCGTGTACAGGCCCCCAAATCAAGGAGAAAAAGGAGACAAAGAGGAAATCCACAAAATGCCTGATAAAGGTGAAGATCCAGAAACAAATGATTTGATACCTTTTATTGGACCAACATGGATGTTACACAAAAGAACAAAGTGCTCTAGCTTTCAAACCGATCAGGTCCTTCTTCAGAAGCTTTATGGCAGTTACTTTGAAAATCCCATACTATTAACACCAGATAATGTTGAAAAAACAGAAATAATTCTCACTGGTTTAACATATACATTTAAAACATAATAGAAGGTTACGTCAGAGAAGCTAATTAACACCAGTATGCTTTTAACTGAGAAGCCTCAGAAGGGCAAAGGTTATCAAGAATTATCAATAACCAGAGAGTTCTTCTCACATAAATTTTAAAATGTCTCAGTATGCTAAGAAAGCATTCTAGTGATAAAAAAAAACATTGGGATAGCATTCTTTCTAATACATGTAAGATGAGCTTACAACTTACATTCCAAGTGTCCTGGTGGATTAAAGAACAGATAATGAGAGACAAAATCCTGAAATTAGGTATAACTGCAAGCTGAAAACAAGCCCCAAATTAAACATACACACATATACATGATGCATGATAGTATCACTTGTAAGTATACGTGCCAAATAAAAATATTTGTCAAAGACCCCCAAGAAAACAAGACCATGAGCCTGAGTAGTGCAGATTTCAACACAGAGACAGTGTATAACAAAATGCACAGAATCAGTCTAAGGAATCTAAATGAAAACTTCCAAGGATGAAATCCTCCAGGCCTCTGCCTTTTTTTCTTTTCTCTACCTCTCTCTCTCCTTGGGAAAGATACTGCAACTAGTAGGAATGAGATATACTGTATGTACAAGCGTCACAATACAGCATCATTCACACCAATATTAATATTTACCCAAAGGAATTACATCTTTTATGAACCCCCCAAGTAAATGAGATATGCATCTTAATATGAGCAGATTTAAAAACGTGACAGTGTGTAATCCAACCACTGACAATTAGTAGAAGGAAGTAAATGTACACTATATGTAAAAACTAACTGTCCTAGCCACATAGCAGTTGCCCCATGCCACACCCCCCACATACATGTGTAAATACACCACAACACACACACACACACACACCCAGCACATCCCACACAACCAAAACACACAACAAATATAACAAACACAACCCACACACACCACACCACACCGCATATACACAGACAAAACACACACACACACATATCATACCCACAGCACACAAAAACACAACACATGCAAAACACACACAAACACACACATACATACATCAATACACATACACACAATCACACACACACTCACCACTGTGTCAAGGTGAGAAGTCAACATGTAGATAACCATAACTTTACAAAATCAAAGGCCCACTGAAGAACTAAAGTATTTATGTCCATCTTTTAAAGTAAAAGTCCCTGTAAGTTTAAGTGGAATAACCTGTCATATAACCAACATCAATGTTCATTCCATCCGCCACCATAGTGAGAAGTAAAATAAGTCTAATTTCAGAAGCCCATCTCTGTTGTGTACTGTTGAAATGTCCTTTTAAGGCCATCACAGACATATCTGAGATTGAGTGGCCATCCTGGGAGAAGTGCTGGGCAACTGGTTTGTCAGTCTTCTTGTTATTAATAGAATGACTGTGTGAATTCATTCTAGTTGGAGTTGTTGGCTTGTCTCCCCCACATAACCTGTGCGAGGACATTTCTTGCATTGGATAAAATAGACCACATTACTTGATGTACATGTATAATTTCCCTGTATCCTGAATAGTCTGTTTTGTGATGTAACCACACAGTCTGAAGTGGAAATGAGGTTACATGTCTTACATCTGCCTTGATGACAGGGTCACATACCATATGATGTCATGGTATTCTGTTCCGGTTCAAGTTGACTCCTAATAATCAGGTTGGCTAAATTAGGTGGTTGCTTAAAAGATAGTTGTGGTAGTTCTTGAAAAATACAATTAAGGGTTTCATCCTCACTAATTATTGGATGGAGGTTCTTAATAATCTTATGTAGAAGTTCAAGGTCAGGATGGTATGTAACTACTAAGGGTATTCTGTTGGTAGTCATCCATTCCTTATATTGCAGTAGTTGTTCTCTTGGGATCTGTGTTGCATGTTCCACTGATCTGTCAATTTCTCTGGATGAGTGTCCCTGCTCAATAAAGGTGTTTTTTAACATTGCCAGATGTGTGTCTCTGTCTTCCTCATTTGAACAGAGGCGGTGATACCGAAGTGCTTGACAATATATGACAGATTTCTTTGTGTGGCTTGGGTGGTTACTTTTCTTGTGTAAGTATCTCTGTCTGTCTGTTGGTTTCCTGTAAATACAGGTATGTAGGGTTCCATCCTTAATAGTGACAGTGGTATCCAGAAAGTGTACACTGGTGGCAGAATATTCCAGGGAAAGCATTATCGTTGGGTGGAGGTGATAAAGGTGACGTAATACAGGTGGGTGACTTCAACCTATCAGATATTAACTGGTGCACACTAACTGCAGCAACAACAAGAAGTAGGGACTTCTTATTGTCACAACAAGATGTGGGACTGTGCCAACTTGTTAAAAACCCAACAAGGGGAGATGCCATTCTCGATCTTGTCCTCACAAACTTGGAAAGGATTAAGGACATCATAGTGGGATGTCATATAGGCAACAGCGACCATTGCATGGTAAGCTTTAAGGTAAACATAACACAGGACACCGGCCACTCAAAGATAAAGGTGCTAGATTTCAGAAAGACTGACTTCCAAAAAATGAGGAATAACATAAGTAGCCAGTTAATGGGAATAAAGGTTGAGGAGGGGGTGGTCATGTGGATTGAGACTCAAGAAAGCAATAAAGACTGCCACAGATCAATGTGTCAGATGGGTCAGCAAAGCAAAAAGAAAAATAAGTCCTCTATGGTTTTCCAAGGAAGTGGCTACCACAGTCAAAGAAAAAAAGAAGGCGTACAGCATATACCAAGAAACCAAAACTGAGAAAGACTGGAAGTCATACAAGAAAAGAATGAGAGAGTCAAACAAACAAATTAGAAAGGCAAAAGCCCAGACAGAGGAAAAAATAGCAGATGGGGCAAAGAGAAGAGAGGAGACAAATCATTGTTTAGATAAATTAGGGAACATAGGAATACAAAAGGGGATAGTAAAGATTGCTACTGAAGAAGGGAAATGCACTAAGCATGACCCAGAGAAAGTTGAAATCCTCAACAAATACTTCTGCTCTGTGTTTATTAAAGAGGACCTAGGGGGATGGCCCAGCCCTGAAAAAACACAAGACCCCAGGAACAGTGGTAGACGTGAGTCCCTTTACAGAAGCTGAAGTACAGGAGGTGCTAAATAAACTAAAAGCAGACAAAGCCATGAGACCAGATGAGATGTACCCCGTAATCCTTAAGGAACTGGGGGCAGAATTAACAGCCCCTCTGGCACTTCTATTCTTGAAATCCTTAAAGAGTGGTGTGGTACCTGAAGACTGGAAAAAGGCAATAGTCGTTCCACTTCACAAATCAGTCAGTTGTGAAGAGGCTAGTAATTACAGACTGGTAAGCCTCATGTCTATAGTAGGGAAACTAATGGAGACACTACTCAAAGAGAGGACCATAGCATTCCTCAAAACTAGTGGCTGAAAATACCCTAAATGGCATGGTTTCACAGCAGGTAGGTCTTGCCAGACAAATCTGCTTGAGTTTTTTGACTACACTACAAAATTAGTGGATGACGGTAGGGCAGTAGATATGGTCTACCTAGTACCTTAGTAAGGCCTTCAACTCCACACAGAAGGCTGGTAAAGAAGCTTGGTGGCGGTCATGTAGGGGAGAATCAAGAGAGCAATAAAGACTGCCACAGATCAATGTGCCAGATGGGTCAGCAAAGCAAAAAGGAAAAAGAAATCCTCTATGGTTTTACAAGGAAGTGGCTAAAACAGTCAAAGAAAAAAGAAGGCGCACGGCATATACCATGAAACAAAAACTGAGAAACACTGGGAGTCATACAAGGAAAAAATTAAAGAGTGAAACAAACAAATTAGAAAGGCAAAAGCCCAGACAGAGGAAAAGATAGCAGAAGGGGCAAAGAGAGGAGACAAATATATTTTTTAGCTACATTAGGAAACATAGGAAGGCAAGGTGGGAGGATAATAAAGATTGCTACTGAAGAAGGGAAATGCACCCAATATGACCCAGAGAAAGCTGAAATCCTCAACAAATACTTCTGCTCTGTGTTTTAAGAGGACACAGGGGATGACCCAGCCCTGAAAAAACACAAGACCCCAGGACCAGGAGTAGACCTGAGTCCCTTTACAGAAGCCAAATTACAGGAGGCACTAATTAAACTAAAAGCAGACAAAGCCATGGGACCAGATGAGATGTACCTCAGAATCCTTAAGGAACTGGGGGCAGAATTAGCAGCCCTTCTGGCACTTCTATTCATGAAATCCTTAAAGAGTGATGTGGTACCCAAATACTGGAAAAAGGCAATAGTGGTTCCACTTCACAAATCAGGCAGTTGCAAAAAGGCAAGTAATTACAGACCGGTGAGCCTCACATCTATAGTAGGGAAACTAATGGAGACACTACTCAAACAGAGGATCATAGCATTCCTCAAAACAAGCAGCCAACAAGACCCTAAACAGGATGGTTTCACAGCAGTTAGGTCATGCCAGACAAATCTGCTTGAGTTTTTTGACTACACTACAAAATTAGTGAATGATGGTGGGGCAGTAGATGTGGTCTACCTAGACTTTAGTAAGACCTTCAACTCGGTTCCACACAGAAGGCTGGTAAAGAAGCTTGACCACACAAGGGTTGGTCCAGAAGTAGTCAGATGGGTACAAAACTGGTCACAAGGCAGAACCCAGAGGGTACAGGTTAATGGATCGCAATCGACAGAAAGTAGGATGACCAGTGGGGTGCCCCAGGGCTCAGTTCTAGGGCCTGTGCTCTTCAATGTTTTTATAGCAGACATCACTGATGGACTGGAAGGGAAGTGTGTCTGTTCACAGATGACACCAAGATATGTAGCAGGGTGGACACCCCAGAAGGAGTGAGCAAAATGGAAGTGGACCTCAAGAAACTAGAAGAATGGTCTGCAGTGTGGCAGCTGAGATTTAATGCCAAACTGTTTAAGTTTATGCACATAGGAAAGAAAAAATCCAAGAAAGAATTAATTAGGAGGCAAAAGACTGGCAGCCTCAAACCAGGAATGAGATCTAGGAATCATAATTTCAGATGACTTGAAGGTTAGTAAATAGTGTGAGAAGGCAACAATGAAGACCAACAGAATGCTGGGCTGCATTGGGAGGGGAATCATGAGCAGGGAGAGAGAGGTGGCACTACCACTGTATAGATCACTGGTCAGGCCTCAGCTGGAATACAGAGTGCAGTTCTGGAGGCGTCACCTCAGGAAGTACATTGACTAGGTGGAAACAGTACAGAGAAAGGTGACAAAAATGATTCAGGGTCTGCAGTACATGTCCTATGAGGAAAGACTTAGGGACCTTAATATGTACTGTCTGGAGTGGAGAAGATAGATAGGGGACATGATTGAAACATTCAAGTAATAAAAGTCATTAACAAGGTACAGGCACAGGAACTTTTTCACTTCAAGAAGATCTCCAGGACCAGGGGACATAACCTCAGGCTGTAAGGAGGGAGGGAGGTTCTCTACCAACACCAGGAAGATTTTCTTCACAGAAAGAGTGGTGGATGCTTGGAACAGCCTGCCCCAAGAGGTTATGGGGGTCAACACTGTGGGGGGGATTCAAGAATGCATTGGATGGACACAAGGGAGCCCTGACTACAAAGGGCAGCTAGAGTTTCAATATAGGTCTAAAACAAATGGGCAGACAAGATGGACCTAACTGTCTCCTTCTGCCGTCAACTTCTATGTTTCTATGTTTCTAAAACAGGGCTGTCTATTAGCTTCTCTGCTGTTAGACTTATATATAGATCAGATTGTACATAAATTAGACAAATGTAACTCCGATGCCCTGAAGATAGCAGACACTAGTTTGAATGTTACGCTATATGCAGATGATGTTGTGTTGGTGTCCAGAACTATGAGTGGGCTCCAACAGGCCCTATCCTGTGTTGCATCAACATTGACAAGTTAACAGTTAGCTAATAATGTTGAAAACACTAAGATTCTGATAATGAATAAATCAAAGAACTTAAACTATGAATGGACATTGGATAAAACAAATATAGAAGACGTTGACAGTTATTTGCATTTAGGTATTTTAATTCACAGCAAATATTCATGGAAATTGCAAACAGCAGAAAATCAAAACGGGAAAGACAGTTAGTATTGACAATAAATAGGTTTGTGAAGCAATGTGTTAATAACTCAGGTTCACCTTTATTGGAAATGTTCTGAACAAAAGTGAAATCTACAGTACTGTATGGATCGAAGGATTGGGGAAAGCAAAAAGAAATAAATCTATTAGAGCCTATTCAAAATTTATATATTAGTATAACACTGAATCTTCCTCAATTTGCTCTGGCAGAATTCATTAGGGCAGAGACAGGTGTTCTGTCCTTGACAGCTAAGGTATTAAAATGCCAGGCAAAATATCTTGTAAAAATATCTCATAATAAAGAAGTGAGTCAAATTCCATGTGATTGCTGGAGAGATAGTAAGACACTAGTGTCTAGTAAAAACATACAGGTAAAAGGTTGGACATGGCTAAGAGAATTAGACACTTGTCTGAGGAAAACTGGATTTCCAACTGATGTAAACTTGGATTATAAAGGAAATATTGACATTATACAAAACATGGCATTAGAAAAATATCTGATATTGTGAAGCAGAGTGACCTTGAAAGAATTCCAAACTCAATGAATTTTGAAAATATAGAAAGTTAAAAAATATGCACAAGAGAGAATATATCCACAAGTGTGAAAATAATATGCACTATAAACCAATAGCTAATCTGAAATTTGATGTTAATGTAGGAGTCTCTTATTTTATGGTTTGGATTATTTTTAAATTAGGGTTAAACTGTAGGAGCAAATGCTCAGGTAAATGGCATACAGGTCACATTGTATTGGATTTCACAGATTTAACTAGTCTAAGAGAGAAATGGCTTTCATCATACTGTATTTGTTTAAATTCAGAGATAGAAGTAGGGAAGAAAAGCTAAGGTTTCTATTAAACACTAATGATACTGCAATATTGTATAGTGCAGCACAATTCACAATTGTTTCCGTTAGATTATTGAAAATGTGAAGGATTGAAACTATCATTATTATGTGCAATAGATTTGTATGTACATATTTATTAATAATTTTTAAACTTGTATTTTTTGTGTGACATACTGTATTGTAATACACATTGTAAACAAATAAACCTGAAACTTGAATTAAATACTTCTTCACAGAAAGGGTGGTGGATGCCTGGAACGGCCTCCCTGAGGAGGTGGTGGGTATAAAAATTGTAATGGGATTTATTAAGAAATGGAGTAGGTATAAGGGAACCTTAGAAGCAAGGAAGGGGGGCGGCACAGGAGATTAAGTAGATGCTATAATGTGACTGTGGGTAGAGAACATGAGCAGACTAGGTGGGCCAAGAAGTCCTTATCTGCCATCAATTTCTATGTTTCTATGTTTAAATAATTTAAAGTAGCACTATTCCTGCCTAACCTACAGTATTTGTGAAATTAAATCTTAAAAAGACAAAAACAAGAGAAGCAGCTCCTATCCGATATCCTATAAGTTATGCAACCCTGTCCCTCCACCCTCTGTTAGAATTAATTCCTCTCATCACACCCAGCATGCACAATTTCCATTAAATTGGCTATATTTAAAAAAATCTTCCATGATGGGTGACTGGCACAGTCTGTCTACTTCCATGACTGGGTGCCATATTTCAGTACTTATTTGTCCTAAATCAAATATGACTCCTGTCCCGTCACCCTGGCAGTATCCTCCTCCTATCTGAACTCCCTCCCAGCACTCAAAAGCCAGGGAGTGGTGACTATAAAGAGGAAGAAGATGACTGACGCAACTCATCCTCCTCTCTGGCTTAATGCCTTCATCTGAATGAAAGCGCTCGTGAGCTTGTTCATAGTTAAACCAGCTGATCATGTGACCTATTGGATATTGTGCAGGGGTAACCACTGGGCTTTGTTTTAGGGAACAGCAAATGGGCAGCGTGTGGATAAAATAAGGGGCCCAGTGGACGGAGCTTGGATACCAAGGGGGACCCACTGGGCTGGGCCTGGGTGCAAGGAAAAACACATTAGGCAAGGCTTGGGTGCTTGGTAGAGCCATCAAAATGGGCTTGTGTGAGGGGGCATGGCTTGAGCTCTAACTTAATGGCTTCCTAAGAGCTCAGCTCCTGCAAGTTGGAATCAAAATTCATTCAGCCACGCAGCACTCGAAGACCGCTGGCCTAAATTAACTTCTCTTTCTCCTACCCTTTCCGATACTCTGCCTTGTCATGCCCCCCTGGGGCAGCTATGTTGCAAGTTGCTAATTGGGAAACCTCGTTCACATTCTCCCCCTTTCTTTATCCTACCCTTTCCGATACTCTGCCTTGACAAGACCCCCCTGGGGCAGCTATGCCATACGTTGCTAATTGGGAATCTCCTCCCGCTGTTTAATTTCAGCTGTCTAGGTTACTCAAATGTATTATTTATCTATATTCTGTATTACATAGCAATCTTATGTTTTATGTTAACTGTCAAGTTTTTGTTATGTCTCTGCTGTTTAACATCCTGACATGGAACCTTTGTAAAAGAGTGTATACTCAAAGGTTGTATCTGAATTAGCAAAGAAATAAAATAAATAAATAAACTACAGACCGACGAGCTCGAGTCATCTAGCACAAAATAGCCATGTCAGATCACGCTTTTAATTTCTACTGGAGACGCTGTCCTTCGCTACATCGACCGAGAGAGAAGCACACTAAAATTTCAGCATGGCGGACAGACATCCACTGGCCACAGAGGCAGGGACAGCCTTTGATGGTAAAAAGTAATGGAGATGTTCCATACTCTAGTGCAGCAGATGTATGAAGTTACTAATGCCTCCAATGTGACCGCTCTAGCGGCTCACCAGCTCAAAACAAGAATTTTTCACACTGAACGACTAGCAGCAGCAAATAAGGGTGCAATCTCAGACTTACACTTGCTCCTGTGGGAGCAGAATCATACCATCCAGTCCCTCCTAAGCAAGGTCGATGATGTGGAAAACAGGAGTCAAAGGAGCAATATCCATGTTCTGGGCATCCCTGAAGGAGCCAAACAAGGACACCCGGTGGATTTCCTATATGACGCCATTCCAAGGATCATGCAGCAAGATCTGCCACCAGTATTCACCATTGAGAGGACCCATAGAACATTAGACCCTGCTCCTAAACCAAAAGTACATCCTAGGCCTCTGTTAGCCTGAATTCTCAGTTATGCAGACAAAGATTGGGTGATCTCTAGAGCGAGAGCTCTCAAAACTCTCCTGGAATGGCCATCGAGTCCTGATTTTCCAAGATTATTCACAGGACCTGGCAAACTGCAGGAAGGAGTTTTCAGCACTATTTAGTCAGTTGCACACCCTGTGGGTCCCATTCTCACTAAGATACCCAGCTACGATGCAGCTCATGGTAAATGGGACTCCTCTTCTCTTCACAACACCTGAGGCATTGAGAGACTATATGGCCAGAATGTGGCCTGAATGTAGAGCTGTCTCCCCTTCATTCATGAGGACCTCAACTCTGAACCAGTCGAAAGAACGACACCAGCGGAACAGCTCTACCTCACCACCCACATGAGATATGAAGACCACAGACGAGAACCAACTCTTCACTTCATGCCTTCCTCCCCGGAGCCAAAAAAGGCAGCAGAAGGAATGGCACACCAAACTGTGCCATCCGATAGACAGAACAGCACAAGGATCGTTACATACTGGGTCACCCACACCACAGGAACTGATCACCAGCCCATACTTTAGCAAAAAACATTTTGAACTGTTAGGTGACACAGCCATGGGCTGCCCACTAGAAAAGTCTGCACCCTGTATTTCAACACCCGAGAGAGGGACTCCATCTGCCATCGATCAGCTGGATACAGAGGTGATGACTGCCTCCGTGAAGACGATACCCCAAGACTCTCAAGGCCATTGCACACCACCTCCATCTGGATCTAGCTTTTCAGAAGCAGGTGATACCTGAACTGAATCTACAGGACAGTGTTCTGACTGAGTCCTAATGGCCAGCTCAGACTTTTATTTGTCAGATAAGTTGCTGTTTCTGTTTTGCACTGGGTGGGGAAATAGATAAAGGTTGTAGCCAGGAGAACTAAAACTCTCCTAAGGGGCTATTACACCCCTCTCTCCAAGGCAGTGACCACTTTTGTTCGGTGGTTGGGGATGCCCCCCCCCCTTACCGGAGGTGGTGTTGGGAAATTGTCCTAAACAGGATATATTTTTGGACAAGTGGGTTAACTGCCCCCATTTTACTCATGTACAGGTACATGGAAGGAGGGAAAAATTTGAAGAGCTGTGATGTGAGGGAATAGGCCTGTATGCCTCCCAGTGGGCTCCAATGCATAAAGATCATTAGTTTTGGGGCACCTGATGCAGTAAGGAGCAACTCATTGTCCCACAGAATATGGTGGGTACATTGTTCTGGCTGACATAGGACATAAACAGGACCTGGTAAGTTAACTAAAGATACCCTCGTATAAAATAGGGCAGCATCACACTCCCCCAACCATAGCTCTTATCTTGAGTCTTAGATGTAACCCTTCCCTGCTCAGAAATACTTGGAAATACCTGGAACCTTACTCCGCTAAAGCATGACTTAAGGGTGCAAATAATTTCCATCTCACAAGACTGTCTCAAGGCACCCCTTGCACTATGGATTATACAGTATGGGGAACCAGGAATCAGGGAGTTTTTGGGCTTCACAATCACCCCCCTACCCTCCGGTGGGGAAACGGCCAAGGCTAGAAAGGGGATAGTCCCTCCAGCAGTGAATAACCATTCCCCCTGATGCACAGTTATGTGCCATTGCATATAGGTTGATGTTTGTGTTTGTGTTTGAACCTAACTATAGTAATGCTGTTTCATTAGCAAAGGCACCACCTCCCTATAAATAGCCACTGAACATGTATAGAATGCTTACCACTCAATCCTCCCGGTCACTGAGTTATAGAAATCTGAACTCACAGCATTGATGGACACTCTCCAAGATGGAAGGAGGTCTTCTGCTCTGTTCAAATGCCGAAACAGAATAGCAGATCACAGGCCAGTTCCTTAAAGATTATGGCTGAGATTTCCTATTGTACATGGAATGTCAGGGGCCTTAATACCCCTATAAAGAGGGAAAAAGTCCTATCGCATTTGAAGACAGCAAAAGCTCAATTGGCCTTTTTACAAGAAAGAAAGTTAACAGGTAATGACCATGCTTCCCTAGTTCAAGACTGGTTGGGCTCAGAAGTACATTCTTGTGCATCTACAAAAAAAGTGGGGTGGCAATACTCATTCACAAATGGCTCCAATGGACAGTCACCAAATGCAAAAGGGACCTCCAAGGCCGATGAGTAATAACAAGAGTCCAAACAGTGGAGGGACCTCTTTTATTGATTAATGGATATGCACCAAATGAAGATGACCTGCAATTTTTTCAAGATCTTTCTGATAAAATAGGGTCCATCAGGGAAATGGACACTCCTACCCTGATTGGAGGTGATTTGAATTTAACTTTAGTACCGGTTCTGGATAAAAGTGCAATGGAGAAGGAATTACAAACCAGCGGCACTATAGCGGTCCATCAGCTAATGCAAGAGCACACCTTGGTGGACATCTGGTGGCTGGCTCACCCCCAAGAGAGGGACTGTACATTCCAATCGAAGGTGCATGGCACCTTTAGTAGGCTAGACTATTGGTTAATCTCTCCGGGTATTTCCCAGATCTATATAAATTCCACTGTTATTCCAATTTTATCTCAGATCACACCAGTCAGTCCAGCTTCTTTTTCTTTGGGGCCCCAAATGTAAGCCCTCCCCTTCATGGTGCCTGAACCCATTGCTGTTGAAAGATCCAGACTTCCTACCTTGGGTCATATAGGAATTGAAGCAATTCTTTATTGATAACCCTTTCACTGACATGTCAGCTGGTACCACATGGATGACCTACAAAGCCACCATAAGGGGGAAAATCATGGGGTTCGCCTCCTATAGTAGGAAGCTGAGGGACCTCAACTTGGTCACACTGGAACAACAATTGACTGAAGCTGAAAGCTGCTTGAAGAAGACTAGGGACCCCAATGCTATCCCTCAGCAAGGGAAAGAGGTGCTTAGGCTCAGACTGGAGGTTAATGAGCTTCTCTCCAGAAAAGCAGAATTAGCTATGCTGTGCATTAAACATATGTACTGGGAAAGTGGGGAAAAGAATGGGAAGCTGTTGGCCTACCAATTAAGAAAACAGCAAGCTAGTCAACACATAGCTGGTTTATTAGATCCTGGCACACACAAGCTTTGTACCTCAGCTTTGGAGATTAATAATATAATGACTGATTTTTATAAGCAGCTGTATACCACTTCCCTTCCTACCTCACCCAGGGATGCCGTTACATTCCTGGGGAATTTACAACTTCCCACTCTGTCTCACGCACAACAAAGATGTCTGGATCTCCCACTCACAGAGGCAGAAATCCGGCAGGCTTTATTATCCTTCCAAAGAGGTAAAGCCAGGGGGGTGGAGGGACAGCTTTTCAGCTGAGTTCTTACAAGCACTGGCCCAAGTGGTTACCACCATCTAATGCCAGGTCTATCAGGAGGCTGAAGTTGAGGGGACCTTTCCACCAACTATGTGGGAAGCAGTAATTACTATCCTTCCCAAAAAGGGGAAAGATCCTACTAGAGCTGGCAACTATAGGCCAATATCTCTCATCTCAGTTGATAGCAAAATATATGACAAGGCTATAGCCAACTGCCTCAAATTCCTCCTTCCAGAACTAATCCATCCCTCCCAAGTATGCTTTGTACAGGGCAGATATAATGCAGACCATATGAGCTCTCTGGTTAATTTAATGTATACAGCTAAGTCCCCCCCAATGCCAGCAGCTGGCACAGATGTAGACTTTGAAAAAGCATTTGATTTTGTTGAGTGGGACTATCTTTTTCTAGTATTAAAGATATTCAGATATGGGCCTAGATTCTTCACCTGGATAAAAGCTATATACACTCTTCCTATGGCCAAAGTGCTTAATAATACCATTATGTCTAAGCCCTTTAATTTGAGGCTGGGTACCAGACAAGGATGCCCCCTCTCTCCCCCCTGTTATTTGTGCTGGCTGTGGAACCATTGGCCACAGCTATACGCCAACACAGGGACATTCTCGGAATTCCCATAAAAACTGCTGCTACACTACCCTAATATATGAGGATGGCTTGCTCATCCCTTTGGCAGATCTACAGACAGCCATCCCCTTTCTCATAGACCTCCTTCAGAAGTTTACAAAGTTTTCTGGTCTTAAGGTCAATTGTACTAAAAAAAAAGAAATACTCCCCTTTAATAAGTTATGTATGCAACACAGTATGCCAGCCACATAGCTTAAATGGGCGATGGAAGGTCTGACATACTTGGGGGTTAAAATCTCCCCACAATTTGATACTTTATGGGAAAAAAAACTTAGGGCCATTAATGGCTGAATGTAAGGAGGAGCTGAACAGATGGGCCCAGTTAAATCTCACCATGGCCGGTAATATCTCGGCATTTAAGATGACTTTGGCCCCAATGATCACATATCTTCTATCCCACATCCCCTTATATCTCCCCCCCCTCTTGGTATGCTAGGTGGGATAGGATGGTTGGTGCCTTTCTATGGGGTTCAAAAACACCACGCTATAGTCAGAGTAAACTGAGAGCTCACTGGAAAAAAGGGGGCTTGGGGCTACCCTGGCTAGATGGGTACAAAGTAGCTTTTCCATACAGTCCAGACTTTAAATTGGTTTCGGACTAGCTCCCCTGTAGCCCCACAATGGATAACTATGGAAAAGTCCTCAACAGGCACCTCCAATCTGGCATCCCTTTATGGAGTACCTCACAAAAGCCACACCCCACAGCTGGTCCAACCCTTAGGTACTGGAAGAAACTCCACTCCCAACTTAAAACTTCTCCCTCACCCATCTTATATACCACACTATGCCATAACCCTCAGATAACAATTGATCACACCCCGGTATACTGGCATTTATGGGCTCTGCATGGGATACAATATTTATCAGACATACTGGGACCTTCTCAGACCTATATAGATACTTTCCAAAATCTCCAGAGGAAATGGGGCCTTCCACCTGGGGACTTTTGAAAATACATACAGCTGCGGGATGCAGTGGCACATCTCCTCACTCAAACCCATAAGGGGCATAAGGGAAACATGCTCCTGTCCAAGTGGTTAGCATTGTCTAAGGGGCAGGCAGGGATAATTTACTCGAGTCTCAGAGATGCCCTTCCTATGCAGAGAGATGGAGTGAGGCAGAAATGGGAAAGTTCCATCGGCATAAGTCTTACAGATGCACGGTGGGCTAAATGCTGATAGAATGCACACAACCACTACACAGATGTCAATCATACAGAACAAAATATTACATTGGTGATGTAGCACACCGGTTATGCAGCATGGCATTAAGCTGCTTAAAGACGACAAGTGTTAGAGGTGTCTTCAGGATGGTGGAGATCTGTTTCACATTATGTGGTTGTGCCCTTCAAATCAGAGGTTGTGGTCTAAGGTGGGAGAACTGGGAGAAAGAATATTAGAAAAACACCCCTCATCCCCAACCCTAATGATACTGGGAATACAGCCCTGCCCTCTATACTATCAAAAGGGAGTTCAAATGGCATATGTTACTGACCATGTCAAACAAAAGCTTTAATTCTTAGCCAATGGTGAACAGCTCAAGACCCTTCCTTGAAAGATATTCTAACATCTATGAGCCCTATTTATGAGATGGAGAGATGGTCCTTAGTGGCGGGAACACAGACAGGGAACTTCCACATAATCTGAGCACCATTCCTGGCATATCTGTCCCCCAGAGCAGGGACTGGATGAGTCATGAACTATTACCTACAGGTTTGCTGGTTATGAACTCTGCTCAGATGCAGTACTTTCAAACTGTGTCATTGTTAAGTTACATGTTGAATGTGATGCAATTTAGGATATGCTATAGTTAAATAGGTTTTGTTTTGTATATAATTAAAGTAGGAAAAAGGTTATCATTATCAATATCATGGTACTCTATGGTTATATTTTTCTTTCTTTTTCAGGCAGGGAGAGCATGAAGCCACATGGAGCTAAGAAACCCAGGTCACAACAGATGCCTTGGCAACAGATCAGACTTTATTCCATTCAGTGTGGTTTGGCTCTTCCATCTCACAGACATGGTATGTACCTTTTATTTCATGTGCATTCGTGGGTATGTTGAGAAGGTATTGGTTATCATATTGCAGTATATAACTGTATGCATTAATACTTGCAGGCAGTGAGCCTGATTTGTGGTTAGGTTTTTTCTTACCATGTATCCTGACTCTCTCAAATGTATGCATACCTATACAATGCAAACACAATAAAATGTTGAACCTAAAAAAAAATGGGCTTGGGTACAGAAGGGAGAGCAAGGGTGCTGGGCTTGTGTGCAGGAGGTTGACCCAGAGGGCTGGGCATGACAGCAGGAGGGCCCCAATGGGCTGGTGTTGTGCAGCAGGGGGACCCAGTGCACTGGGCTTGTGGGCACTGAGATTCTGAGATGGTACTTGCTTGACAATATGACTACAGTACACTGAGAAGTCCCAAAGAGGATGAATCATATATTTGTACTTTGGCATTATTAGTCTATACAGGATCAGAAGTATAAGCCTGTCTAAAAGATGATGCCTGTTTTTTCAAAGCCTTGCCAGCTTGAGTTGCTCAAGTATGTTTTTCACCCTGAACATGGAACTTGAGGCAGTGCTGTCCCAGGGGCAGCACCCTGTAGCTCTTCTACCGCCTATGCCTATTGGTGCATTTCATCCCCTGTCCCCACGGCAGTACCCTGTAGATCCTCCTACTCACAAATCCTATTTGTGCAAGTCTACACAATGCTACTGGATATCAAGACACTGCCCTAGGAGCAGCACCAGTAACAAAACATCACAGCACTGCCCCAGGCAGACAACTGGAACCAATTACCCAAGCACTTCCCAGGGGCATCCCACTGGAAGAAACCATCCAGGCACTGCTCCGGGCAGCTCCATGAAACAACTACCCAGGCACTGCCCCAGGGAAAGCACCAGTAACCAACCATCATGTGGGAACAAACTACCCAGGCACTGCCCCAGGGGCAGCCAACAGGAACAACTACCCAAGCAGTACCTCAGGAGCAGCCCACAGGAACCAACTACACAGGTAATGCCCTAGGGGCAGACAACAGGAACAACTACAGGGTAAGGAGGTGTATCCCAACTGAAACCAGAAAACACATAGTGAGTGCCATGACAATGACACTTATTGACTATGGAAATGTGGTCTACGTGGTGGTGGGGGTCCCAGGATAGAACTGGACAGGCTGGACATGGCTTTGAACAGGTTTGCCAGCTTGTTCCTGGATGTCCATCGGTTGACACACCATTGTTTACTATACAAAACTTTGTGTTAGATAACTCTTGTAGAATGAAAACAACTGTATATTTTACATTTTACATACCAGAAATTGCTGCAAATGACCCCACCCTACTTAAAAAACGTTCCAGATTCATACATTGCATGGTGACCTGAGAAAAGCACAACATTTGGAACTCAAAACACCAGTGCTGAGAACAGTAAAACATTATTAATCTTGAGCCTAGAACTTGGAACAGTCTGCCAGCTAAATTAAAATCTAAGTAAGTGGTACCCTGGAGCATGATAAAAGAATGTGCAACCATTACCTCAGCCAAAAATGGCATCTTGCAATCAGGACCCACTAATGTGTACACAGACAAGGCAATAAACCACAAGTTGGCATGAAAAAAAGGTACCACCCCTGGCTTTAGGGTAAATACCTGGCTCAGCATCTAAGAGGTCAAGGAGGTAGAGTGTAAAACAACATTTATGTTTACTCTGAGTTCTGGGAGAGAGGTTCCAGGGCTATGCTATGTCTCCTATCTAAGGAGGCCCCATAAACATTTTACTCAGACTCAAAGATGGAATGTCCAGTACCAGAAAATCGGGATTGTATCATATGGCTTTATTTCTACAGATGATAGGCAGAAAACTGGGGGGTCCCCAAAGTTTGGAACTGTCACTACAGACAACAGATGCAGTCAAGAACACTTTGCTTTCCTATTAGTCTAGTACATGGGGGTTGCCACACACTTTAATTCAAACAAAACATCCTCCTGACGAGATGTGTTAAGTTACTGTAACACCTGCAAGGTAACCTGTGCCTATCAGGTAATCAGTTAGTCCTGACCAGGGTTCTAGGTGAGGGTCTTCCCACCCTGGCCCCAGCCAGCCTCTGCCATTCCTTCCAGGACACACACTGGATCCTTCAATCCCACATGAATTTGCTAAAGGCCTCCACACAGAAATTTCATTTACATTCACCACATCTTTGTGGTGACACTGGGGTCCTGAGTGGTATAATCTAGCCTTGGCTTGGGCACATACACCACCAGACTGCTCCCAAAATTCTCCCAGTGTTACTGTACTCATGGTTTGTTTGTCCCTCTGCTACAGACATCGGGCTTGAATGAAAAAAAAAACTTTTCTTCCCTTGTATCCATAACTTTTTGTCACAAACTCTCTCAGTTCCTGCTCTGGGCAGTTGGACAACCTTCTATTCCCTCATGGGGTTGGACCTAATAATTTCTCAGTCCCTTTCATTTTCACAGAAATGACCCACTGGAGTCCTGTTGACACAGGTCTCCACCACTTCCTGTTGAAAGGCTGTTGTCCTACTCACTAATAATTTTGCCTGGTGGTCTATTGACCTCCCCCAACACTATCCCTGATCAATTCCCCACCCCGTATGCTTAAAAAAAAAAAAAAAAGCATCATAACTTTTAAAATGGGAGCCGCAATACTGGCGCCACAGAAACAGCAGGTTAAGATTTATAGATGGAGCCACAAAAGGAGCAGAACGGACCAGCAAGGAAGGAGGGAATGATAAACCACAGACGCAGAGATTTGGTAGAAGCAGAATATGTTGTATTTATTATGTGTATGAGGGTGGGTGTAAAGCTGCTCTTAATTTTAATCAGACGTTGAAATGAAAATTAGAGTGCTCCAGTTTCATTTTGTTACCCGGAGCACACTACAGACGTAATGATTAAGTGAGTGAAGGATTACATACAGCTGCGGTTAATTAGTTGCGATTTACGCACTGTTGTGTTTCATAGGCAAAAAGGTTAAGTTAATTTGAGCTGTTAGCCCTCTTTAGTGAAGCCAGCAGAAGTGAATGTAAACTTGAAATAGGTCAGGCAAACATTCAGAAATGAAACTGCTGCTTATTATTGATTGCCGTACAGTACATTTCAGCATGGTTCCTATTTTAGTGGGTGATCTGCGGACCCCAGGAAGCTGGGATCATGGACCTCAGTTTAGGAGTACTCCAGCTGAAAAAACCATGCATTAGACCGGGCCAGGGAAAATTATTTAAAAAAATAATTAAAAAACATACTGGGTGGGTCTGGGGATTGGAAAGGGATCGATTGGGGATAGGAAGGAAGGGGGTTCTCTAGACTACCACGGAAAAGGGAGAAAGAGAGGCATATTTAAGTGGTCCAACAGGTGTGATAGGTCCATAGGTTAAATTGACATGCCCAACGATAAATTCCACAAAATCCACAACTTTCACAAAATTCTGGCAGGGTGAAATATGTAAATTTCGCACATCACTATACCCATGTCAGAACCACTAACTTGTCCATACCCCTAGCCCTCTAGGGAAAAGCTATCCAACCTACGCTACTCACAGGGTAGCCTATACCCACACACACTTCACAATTACACAGTGTACTGCTTTAGAAACATACATAAGATGTTGCTATGCATTTCCTAAACCCCAGCACTGCACACCTTAAACCCAGACAGCAAAAATGTTTAACATTTACTAGTTAACATATTTTAAAAAACAAAAGGAAGACTCCAATGAGCCCCAAACAACCTCTTCTTGTCTTCTTTTCTTCTCTCAGGTGCACTTGTGAAAGAAAACATCTCAAAACACTACCTGGAAGAAAAAAAATTGACCAAACCTCCCACCAGCAGATATGATCCAATCCTAAAAGGGTTTTCTACAAAGGCAGTATACAAGTACCAAAAACAGATATAAAACATTGGGGTCCTTCAAAGTCCAAACTAAGAGAAAATGTCCTGAGTGCACGAGGCACTCACATTCAAGAAAGTCTTGGTTGGCCGAAGCCCTCTCACAGCTGTTCTTGTCCATAGGCTAAAGGCCTGCTGAAACCATTAGCCCACTTCCAGGTGTCTCTTGGACCTACTGATTAATGACATATTCTCTTAAATGAGTAAGATCATAACATAAAAAGTAAGAGGAAAATCTGGGCCTGCCAGTTCCTGAAGTGTAGCCTGACAATCTGCATCACCTCTCTGGATCTGGGCTCTATTTCTTCTCCACCTTTTGGTTGAAGACAAATCTTCAGATCAAGCTCTTCCATGCCAGCTCTGGACCTGGTTGCTGCTGATCAAGGAAGAAACTGAAGGCACAACATCTCTAGTCACCTGGACAACCCGAGTCTGTTCCCAATCCCAGGTTGCTGGCACAGTTCGAGGTAAGGTGTCCAGTGCCTCAGCCCTCATCACCACCGGGCCAGCAGAAAATCACCTCTTTTTGCAGTTTTTCCTCATTGCCTTGTGCCCAGACAGTATGTAATTTTGGACGTTGACATGTTGCTCCCAGGGGGGACACTGATGTGTTGCTCCCAGGGGGAACGCTGATGTGTTGCTCCCAGGGCAGATGCTGGCATGTTGCTCCCAAGGGGGGCACTGACATGTTGCTCACATGCAAGATGCTGACTCTGGCCTTTGTATCTCTTTCTTTGGCCAATTGCCTGCAGAGTTGGGTGGTTTTCCATGACCACTGGCATCTTCCAGTATTGCATTCTTTTAAGCTGGCAAATTCACTGGCTGTATCTTCCAGGTATTGTTATGGATAGTACTACATGGGATGAGGACCATAAATTATTGTTTTATCAGGGTGAGCAATTATTTTAGTGTGGACTGTCTCATTTCCATTTCTATCAGTCACTCTGATGGAATCAAGATGGAGGGTGCAACCCAGTCACCACCATATTAGTCTGTCTTAGATAATTTGACAGAAGTCAGATGCTCCAGATCAGCACCAGCCAAGGAAAAAGAGTTGAGATCATGACCAGCTTTAAATTCCTTGGGATCCATCTTGTCCAGGAGATGACCTACAGGCCCCATACTGACTCCATAACCCTGGCCATCCACCAAAAGCTTGGTCTCCTCTACCGGCTGGGGGACTCTTTGTCTCTGGCTGCATGACAGGCAATTGCCTGCTGCAATCTTCTCCCCACCATTCTATATGGTGCTCCGCTACTGCAGTCCCTTCGCGAGTTGGAATTCAACAAGCTTTCTGTACTCTATAATCGAGTGGCACGGTTCACCACAAGCTCCTCTCCTAGGAGGCATCACTGAGAGGCACTTAGGGAACTTAAATGGCCCACTCTGCGACACAAACTCACGTACCCTGTCACTTGTCTTGCCTTCAAGTTCTCTACTCTAGGTTCCCCTCCCCATCTTAGTGGACTACTCTCCCCTAGAGAACAAACCCGAACCTTGCGATCATCTGTGAAACACCTACTGGACATCCCTCGGATACGCTCCAACCAAGGCAAATGCTCTTTCAAACTTGCTTTCTCCCACCTATGGAACTCCCTTCCAGCTAGTTTGACTGACTCTCCCACCCTTAACCAGTTCAAGTCCAGACTCAAACTTTATCTTCTCAATCTCAGTCTCTGTGGCTGCAACCGTTAGCTCCCAAGTCCTGGACTCATGCCAGCTGAACTGCTGTGAACCTCCCTCCATCCTGTCTTTGTTCTGCCTAGCCTACGACGTTAATCCTCTTTGTTGTCTAACTACCCTTCTAACTGGTGGGTAACCAGGTGTCTGAATGAGAACCCGATTTCTACTACTGGATGCTGTTACTAACGTTTATCTATGAAACTAATGTAATAGCTGTAAATCATGACTGAGTCTAATTGTGAGCCTGATTGTCCTATCCCTGTATGCTGTTGCAATGTATATTGGTGTATCTTATGTAATTACTCTAAATAATGCCTTTAAATGTCTCTTTGTGTAAGTAATTCCGGGTCGCCCCTGAAAAAGGGACCTCTGATCTCAGTGGGCTTACCTGGTTACCAAAATCCAAATAAATAAATAAATAAAATTTGATGCCTACAAATATGCATGTCTGGTTTAAGGGTAGCTCTGGCTTCTTCCAGCAACCATTTCTCTCTATGGTCCTCAATTGCTTCCCACATCCACCTTTTGAAAAATGGATACTTTAGTCCATATTCTGTTTTAGACCTTCGTCTGACCAGACATTCCTCTTTGCTGCTTTTGGGCAGACTTAGACCAGCAGCCTTGTTTGGGGGAGGCCAGACTTGGTTAAGCCAGTTTTGGATGTTCCAATCAGGGAAACTGCAGTCAATCCCTGTACCCACTTCCATATCTGTTGAGCCTGGTAAGTCTCTGGTGGATCACTTGCAGTAAGGTCCACTGGTAGCACATTCTCACTACCTGTTGCCTTAATAACTTGTTTGGTTTCTTCTTTTTCTACTTGCTCTACCAAGGAGCTGATTGCTGTTTCAGCCCCTGATACAGTCCACTCCTCACTATTTTCCAAGGCAGTTGCCTCCCAGTATAGGCCTTCCTCCGTTTCATCCTTTCCAATCAAACTAATACTAGGGCCTGTGGCCAATGGATCCAAATATTCAGTCTCTGGCAGGTACCTCTCAACCTCTTCCTGGGCTGAAAAGTCTATCTCTGCCTGCCACTGCAAGTCGCTTTTGGTCACACATTCAAAGAATTCTCTCCCTACTGTAGCTTCTTTGGTTCTTCCTGCCTGCATGCACCTACTATCTGTAATGCACAGGTTGGGCCCTCACTAAGGGTCCACATCAGAGCCAAACGTATTGTTTTGGTATTTGCTTCCACAACTCCACTGTCCATACACATGCTATACTGTTTTCTACAGTCCTTGCAGTGCAGAATCATAAAAACATCTCTCCCAGTTTTCATGCAGATCACACACACATTTACTGGAAAGTTTGGTAATGCAACATTTGCTGGTGCTCCTTCACATCATACAATTTTTCAAATTGTTCCAGATCTCTTTCTTTCTGGCCTATATAGATTCTAGTATGAAGCAGATACCCTGTCTTTTTGCTAGCCATCTTGCTCTGCAGGACGATACACAATTCCAAGGTTACTGATCTGCACTCTGACAAACTTGATTTGATCTTTTTTTTCAAATGTCTCTCTCTCTTGTGCTGAAATCTACTTCTCTAACTTTGCTTTTTTCAAGACTTTTGCGACACTCTGCTTGTTTTTACCATTAGGATCCTGCCCCAACATGGTGCTGCTTGTTTGTTTACATTGCTTTGGAACTACTCCCCAACATGGCCACCAAAACTTTTCTGCATCACAACCACACTCTTCTTTGCACTCTGGCTCTTTATTTGCTCAACACTTGTAACTTGACTCGAGAAATCATATTTAATTCAGCACAGTCTATTAAATCTTTGCACACACTCTCAGTGACTTTGCCCAGTACTGCCCAGTTAACACAGCCTGTTTGCTTATACCGCTACAGCTAGTTGCTCAGTCCTATGCCCTCAATTTACTTGCTTTGCTCAACATTTGCTGACTTTTTGCTCTTGATCTATTTTGCACACAGACCAGCTGTTCAGATTCTTTACTTGGCTGCCATACATGTGGTACTTGCAGAAGTAGCTGGTTCCCTCCGATGGATGTTGCAGCCTTTCTGATGATTTGACGACACTTGGGGTCAGTTGGGCATCCTGCCCAGTTGCTTAACACTACACTCACTCGAGATCCCTGATTGAAGGAAGTGGTCGCTAACTGGAAGAAGCCTGATTTCACTGTTTTTAACTCTTTTAAACAAATCTTCAAAGTCCACCAGTGCAAAAACTCAGTCCTTGAGCTGCAGTCTGGACACCTCGCATGCTCTACTCTCTCTCCTCCTGCTCAAACACTCTCTCAGGCAGGAACTCCAGGCAAGGGGTGAAACACGGTTGTGAAGACCAGTCGCACAACACCATGCAAATTAGCTGCTCTCTCTCTCTTTCCTGCTCTCTCTCTCTCTCCCTCTCTCTCTCCTTCATGACGATCGTCGAACAGGAAAATTTAAACTGCAAAAATGAACTTTGTTTCCATGGTTTGGATTTTCACAGGCTGAAGTGCTCTTAGGCAATTTTGGCACAGTTTTTCAAACATTTCCCCTAGCGACTCCACCAGTTTAATCCGCAGCCACTTGAAACTTTCTGTAATTTTAGGTACAAATGTTCTCTTGTCCACAATTACTTACAAACTTAAAAGTCTTTGTTTTTAACAGTTTTGAGCACTTTGTTTGACAGGGTACACATTACTCCACACAGCAGTCTTTGCCATCACAGTTTTTCCACAAGCACTCAAACAGCACATTTTCTCCACAGAAAATCACAGGCAGCTAAACTTTGAATGGTATTTTCCTTGACACAGTTTTAACTTTCCTCAGAACTATTCCTCTTATGGTGCACCACCTCCAGACAGAAAAGACAACAGGCATACCCTCTGCATTTGTACTAGCATGGCAACGTTTTTCCTCTCCCCAAGACCATTAGGTGAGCCCCCAATTTTGCAACCCTTGCCCTGGCCAAGAGCAGCATCTTGCAACCAGGACCCCCTTAATCTGTACACAGACAAGGCAACAAACCACAAGCTGGCACAAACAAAGGTACCACACCTGGCTTAGGATAAATACCTGGCTCAGCATCCAAGAGGTCAGGGGGGATTAGAGCACAAAACAGCACTTATATTTACTCTGAGTTCTGGGAGAGACGTGCCAGGGCTATGCTATCTCTCCTATTTGAAGGGGCCTCATAAACATTTTACTCAGAATCAAAGATGGAATGTCCAATACCATAAAATTGGGATTGTATCATATGGCTTTATTTCTACAGATGGTAGGCAGAAAATTGGGTGGTCCACCAAGTTTGGAACAGTCACTGCAGATAACAGATGCAGTCAGGAACACTTTGCTTCCCGTCTTCTGTCTTACCATAAGGATTCAAATTCTGAGTCATTGAAATCTTTCTGTCTTATTCTTCAGATCACCTTTGTCAACCATTTTTCCATGGATAGCATTGCCTGGCTGTGATCTGATGACAAAAACTAATGTTTCTTTTTGAAAATATTTGAACAATCATTTTTGGTTCCATGTGATAATGGCAATCGCAAAACTGCGATCACTGTTAGGGCAAGTGTACATCGCTGAAAAAACAAAATGGGGATGTACACTGCCAGTGAGACAAATAGGGTGACACTGTCTTACATTGTTATACAGGTGGCTGTGCCCCTGCACCCTCCTTAAAAACATTAACTCCAGGGAGGTACATGTCGAGGAGGGGAAGACCTTACAAAAAAAAATATTTCTCCTGCTTGCACAAAATATTGTGCTCCTTCCTAGCCCTGAGTCCTGCACCCTCCCCACTATAGCCAGCCACCCTCACCACCATACTATACAGCCAGCTCAGCAGCCTCTCACTGCATTACCTCACACATACCTTCCCTCCTTTTCCATTCCCCTCCTGTGGTTCCGGTCACCTTTCCTCTTTGTCCATTGCTACCATCTCAGGGTAGCTCACATTCCAGGCATTGATACTTAGTCACTCATGTTTGAGTCACACAATCTCAGTTGCCGTATTAATGGTATACCATCATTTTCTAATAACCAAGACCACTGGTTTTCAGTTTTTACTGAAAAACCTAGTAAAATTGTAGAATTTGGACTGGCTACACACCAGTAAAAACAAAGAATTTCACAGAATTTGGCATTTTAGACTAGATCAGTAAACCTGCAAAACTTCTGTTTTTCTTATAATTGCTTCCTGTACTATTTTCAGTGTGCTTTATTGAATGATCTGTATATTAAGCCTTCTTTTATTCTGATTGTTTATACGAACACTAAAAGAATGACAGTAGAATCCCAGTAAAATCCAGAAATTAGACTAACAATCACTGGTTCAGTTCCCAGAATTTCAAGTCATGAACATGGAATTTCATTATTTTAATTACCTTAAATCATTGTACTTGCTAATAATTATAGTAAACATAAGTGAATGCCAAATCTGTATAATGTGAGTATGAAAAAATCCAGAGTTTTGGATATCCATGAAGCAGGTCCAAAGAAAATCTTTTACTACTTCAGTGCTTCAGCACTTTGACCTTGTAATATATGTTGAATCTCATAAAATGAATGATATGCTCTTTTTAAATATACCAGACACTGTTGAAGAAAACTGCAGAATGGTCTAGGATGCCAATACGGACAAGCCATTCATTAAAAAAGACTCTTATACGCAAACAGTCTGGACCAATTCTAGAGTATTTTAATATAGCTAAACCAGTTGTGCTAAAAGCAGGTCTAGGTGTCGTTCAGCTTCAAGAAGAGAAGCACGTTTCTTATGCATCTCAGGCTCTGATTCCTCCACAGGTAAACTATATATAATAGAAAAAAATGTTTGCAACTGTCTTTGAGTGTGACATGCTTCATCACTAAATTTAAGGTCAATCTGTAACAGTGGAATTAGACTACAAGCCATGATAACAGATTCTGTCAAAACCAGTCCGTGTGCAATCCCTCAGCTGCAGTGCATGATGATACACCTGTGGATGTATGACCTTACTGTTATACACAAGCCTGGCAAGGACTTTCTTATTGTTAATACTTTTTCCAGAGTGAATGCACCCAGGCAGAACTCCCAGGAAGAATTGCATTTAGAAAGTCAGGTGCACAGTGTGTTGATGGCAATGCCTGCTGCTGAGTCATGCCAACTCAAATTCTGTCATGCAACCACAACTGATATAACCATTGAGCTGCTCGCAGAAGTGCTTACTAGTGGGTGACCTACACATTGTTGACAGTTGTACCCTAGATTGCATGCTTTCAGTCACCTGCAGCAAATCTGGCATATGCAGATGTTCTAATTTTAAACAGAGGAAGAATAATGATACTAGCTGACCTCCAATCAGAAAAATTGCAACAGATCCAGCAGGGACATTTTGGGGTAGTGCTCAGCCAGCACCATGCCAGAGATACAGCATACTGGCCAGGCTTAATGAAAACACAGAACAGCAGGTGGCAGTGTGTGACACGTCAAGCTTTTAAACTTGAAATAAAAAATCTTGCCATATCATGAGTGACCACTTATGGCTTGGGACACTGAGGATGCTATAGTATTATATGATGACAGCTGGAGCTGCATTTTCAGTGCACCCTGAGAACTGAACACATTGAACTTTGAATGTATGATTCTCTTGAGATCTTTCAAACATTCAGTGCCATACATAAACTTTTGGTTTGACTGGCCCAAAATAGTTTAACTGATTAACCTGAAACCCATACTCCACCCCCAGCCTGATGGATTAAATAATCCTTTTCCTTCAATCTATATTAACTCCATCCCATATTCCTTCCCCAGCAACGAAGGACATAAAATTATCCTTTCGATCAGCCCATAAAGCACCACATCCCACCCTCCTCCCCAGCCACAAAATATATAAATTACCTCCTTCCCCAGTTCATGTAACACCCCATCATACTCTCCTATCCCAGACACAGCAGATATACTGTGAATTCCCTTCTGCCAGGCCCACATAACAACCTACTGTATATCACTCGTTTCCCCTTAGGTGTGCTGACATTGAACTAGTGAACAGATGGCAACTGGTGCAGCTTTCATACTACCTTGACCATCCACTTTTTTTCCTACAAAGACTTTAAAGTTATATGCCAAAAGATATACAGATATACATTAGTAGTTACCCTCTGGTATACTGATATAGGGTAATTGGAAGTTAGATGGCATACATCTGAGGTGGTATAAGGAGTCTGCTGATTGCCATCTGTTCACTAGTTCACTTTCTGTGCACACTAGGTAGGAATTAGAGCTCTTGCAAATATGGTTTAGTTTCATTAGTTCAAGGGAATATGAAGGATAATTTGGGGGCAGATCAGATGGACCTTGGATCTTTTTCTTTCAGCAACTTCTATATTTCTATGTTTGTAAGGGTGGTAAGGGAGGATGTGGTGCTATATATGCTGGTGAAAAGGGGTTATTTGTATTAATAGTTAAGTATCTACAACACTTTCATCATGGGCTGAAAGTTCAGAGAGTCATAGGTTCTAGCCCCACACAAAGTAACTCCAGTAATACCAATAACTGACACCGTAGTGTAGCACGAAGGGAGCCTGCACTGTTTAGATGCCTTTCTTTATTAAATACAAGGTCCCTTTTTCCTATCTCTGGTCACTGATCAGGTGGTAATTTAAGGCCCCATGGGACTTATCGAAGAACAGAAAGGAAGTTTTTCTTGTGTCATGACCAACGTTCCCCCAGCAGGTTCAGGCAACCTACACACATCACAAAACTGGAAACAAGATATCATAATAAAACAAGAACTCCATTCCGTTGTACCTGTGCCAAGTCCTAGTAGCAAAGACCATACTCCCGATATTTGATTAAGGTGACATAATCTACTCAACAGCCTCTGTCTCCTCCCCCTCTTGTCTCGACACCACCCATAACACATTCTTCTGCTTTGCTACTAACTTCCCTCCCTGAACCCACCACTGCTCCCTGCTCTCCTCTCTAAACCCCCCCCCCACACAGAAGATTCATACATTCCTCAATGTTCATCATCTAGTACTGGTTCAGCCTCTTCCCGCAATATCTCTCCTCCCTCCTCTCTGAGGTCCAATCACCCACATACCTTTTCAATCCTCCATCGCTGCTCCTCCACCAGATCTTCAGCTTTCTCCACCCATCTCCCCAGCTTTTGGAACCAGCAGCTCACCCTCCTCCTTGACTCACCCTCAATCCATGCCATAAAGTGGCAATTAAAGCAAATTCCTCTGGAGCCCTGTGGTTGCTTCCCTTCATCTGTTACTCCCTGCTCTTCCCAACCAAACCCCTAATCTCACTTGCCCTGTCAAATTCTCTCAGGTACCTACCCCTCCACCACCTCTGTATTAGCCATCCTGTATATTCTGTGTATCTAGACTCTATATTATTATTGTCTCATCTAGCTATGTACACATTGCACTGTATTTATTGTACCATGCTATTCTTTTTTGTACAGTTTTATTTTCATTTTCCTGAATTGTATAATTTGTTTTACTCCTCCTGTACCCCTTTTCTCCCGGATCATACCTGGAATCAATTCTCGGCTCAGTGTGCTTTTCCTGGTTAACAACTTTAAATAGAATAAAATAAATAAAATAGTGGGCCTTTCCTGGTCAAAAATTACAAATAAGCAACAAAATAAATATTCTCTTTTATGGTTGGGAGTGGAAGGTGTGATGGGTTGCTATATTATCTGGGAAATGGTTATTGTAATACAAATCAGGGTCAGGGGAGGAAGGGGATGGGTGGTTCAAGGTTCGGGGGAAAGGAATTGGATTGACATGTTGGAGGTTTCATTTTTATTTGAAAAGTTCTGTTTGTCATTGCTAAATGCAAACCTATTAAAACCATCTTAAACACTGTGGCCCAAATGTTCAAACTGTGCCCAAAAGTGCGCAATAGCAGGAGCAATCGCAAGTCCATTGCGCACATGTGCAAGAGGCACTATATTCAAAAACTGAGCTGGCCAACATGTGCCTACAGCCGACGACTAAATATCGCACCACCTGTGCCATAGCGTAACTAGGGAGGGGAAGCTGAGCAGATCTGATGTGCCATAGAGCAACAAGGGATGTTCAGCTGAGCAGTCCAGAGGCGCCACAGCGCAACCAGGGACACCCCCCAGCAGCAGTGCAGCAATGCAGCTGCACAACCAGGGATGTAGAGGCCCACCACCCATGCCACAGATGGGCAAAGGAACACACAGCAGAACAGACATCGTCCCCCTACACCCCATGCACTGCACAACTGGGGGAGGGCTGGAATAACCACTGGCCCATGGAGACAAGCAACCAACCCACAGCCGGGCCATGGTGCCCCATCACACCCCCTGGCAAGCTGTGACTGGCACACAAGGAGGGTCGACCACCCCATGCCACACCTTCCCCCCAATGCAGAGCACACCCTGCACCGTGACCCCCAGACACCACGCCCAGGAGCAGTGTCCACCACTGCAGAAAACCCCATGCATGCCACCACCCCACTGTGACAATGCAACCCTGTGCAGCACAGAACCATGCAAGGCAGCCCCACTATGAGCACCCATCAGTGGGTGGCAGCACACACCGATGCAACAACGGCATACACAGTGCCACCATGCACAGCCCCCCTGAGGTACAGCTGAGAGACTGACCATGCGTCGGCACACGAGGTACCCCACATGGGACAGGACATGCCCTGGACACCACCACCAGTGGTACAGCACCCTGCACACCCTCCCAAGGACACACCCTGACCCAGCATTGGCCACAACAGCCAGCACAGACACCCACAGTGGTGCATGGAAGCTTGCACCACACCAGATGCCACACAGTGCATGGAGAAACACCCACCCATACCCAAGGGCACAACAACACAGGGACACAGTAGCGGGGCAACCAAGCCCCCAGCGTGGGCCCATGGAAACCGTGTATACACAGCCTGCAGTCGTCCATGACACAGGAGTGCCAGCCACCCTGCGCAGGCACTGTGGACCTGTACGCCACCATTATTTGCCCGGAGCACAATTCACAAACAGTGGTGCACATCCCCTGCAACACACACAAGCCACAGCATGGAGGTGGGACAACAACTGAGGAGGCCACAGTGTCACCCGAGGCAGACATGCACCACATCAGTGACAGAAGGCAACCCAGCATTGTGACGGGTACAGTGGCTGCCTTGCATGGACAGCCACCACTGGCATGCCAGCAGACTGTGCAGGTCACAGACATGAAAGGGTGTCAGCTGCACAGGCCATGGATGGGCTGACAGGGGCACCATGGACACGGAGCAAGCACCATGGACCACTGCTCACAGTCATCCAGTGCACAGGGCATAACACACACACACCACAGACACTGACTGATAGCTACCCCACACCATAGTCACCTCCCCACAGACACACACACACATACCCATGACTGCACCACCCCTGACGCCATGCACACCACTGCAGCTGAGCATCTATAGCCCGCTGCAAATCAGAGACCACCACAGTATTCATATCAAAAGATTTGATTCAAAAAAACATATCAAAAGGAACTATTTACAAAACTATGTACAAATGTGGGGGGCCACAAACAAGGTGGGGATGGGTAAGGGGCAGGGGTGAACAAATGGGACAGGAAAGGAGGGGTGTGAGGGTGGGTCCAGGGTGGTAGGGGATATCAGGGGCAGAGGGATGATCAACAGGAGCCCCGCTCCCCGCTCTAGCTGCTCTGCCTCCGGTGCCTTCTCCGGACCCCAAGCTGGTCAAACTGTTGAAGGATCTCCAAAGAAGCCCGGGTCACATTGAGGATCTCCCACAATGCCTCCCTAATCTCCTGCAGCTGGCGGACACCTAGGACAAGGGAGCACAGTCAATAGGTGTGAATACACAGATCCATACAGCCCAGCCACTGTGCATGGCATACGGCCGTGGGACACGCCTCTGTGATGGTGTGTGACCACCCACAGTGATCACGTCCACATGATCTGCCCACCCAGGTGCATATAGCCATGTGGACCGCTGCACACACCCACCGGCCAAGTCATGCACAGCACCACCGTGGCCATTTAGTGACATGGCTATGTGGTGCGAAGGCAGTGGCACAGCCATGTACCTAGTGCATGCATGGACCACCATTGACACACTCCCAGACATGCAGTGCCACTGGACAGTGCTGACTATAACAAGTTGCGTGCATGGCAGTGGTGTCAATGGATGGTGGCCATGCCCCACTGCCCACCCTGTTACACAGCATGCAATAGTAATCATGGAGGTATGGCACTCACCATCATCAGGCTGGTCCCTCGGGCGCTGTGGACCGTCACCCCTCCTACCGGCCCTGTCATCCTGCTGGTGCCACATCTCCCTGGCCAGACGCCTCTCCTCCGGCCCTGTGGTGCAAACATGGAGAGAGGAACATCAGTACAATCCTGTGGCAAAGTACCCCTGCCCCCATGTGTGTGCATTCCTACCCAGCCAGACCCACCCACCCCACACCCTGATAACACCACCACAGTCAACATCGGACGGTTCCTCCCCCATGTTCCAGACACATACAACCGTGATACCCATATGGAAGATAAAAGTGTGTGGACGTAACACCTACCTGGCCGTGGCATCGTGCCCCTCCTGGCATGTGCCCGCAGGGGGGAAAGCAGGTCCAGTTCCCTCCTCCGCAGGTCACCATACCTGTAGCGGCACTGCTCCACCATCTGCCCCCTTCCTGTGGCCTCCTCCTGTGCATTGGCCACCTCCTCCCACACCTGGCTCCTGGACCTGTCCAGGGGTGCCTCCCCAAACAGTGGGCCATAAAGTGGCTCTACAATGGCCACCAGGTTGGCCAGTTCAACTTGGGTCCACTGTGCAGCCCTCCTCCACGCCATTCCACTTGCTCAGTCAGCTCAAAAATGGCGCTCTGCAGTGTGGCTCCACCACGTGCAGATGCTGCGCGGTACAGCACTGCCATTCCCTATCACGCTGACACCGAACAGTGCGATAGTGGTGCACCCATGCCTGATGCATGGCGCCTAGGGGGCAAAGGTCGGGCACAGGGTCAAGGGTCTGTGGGGCACGGACAGGCACAATGCCATTGGAACCCAATGCATGTATCGTGATTGTATGCCAGTGTGCTACCTCCAGTAGCAGCCTACCGCGCGCTGTTGCCCCATTGCGCCTATGATGGCCCAGTGCCACAGTACCATATAGGTGAACATCACTGTAGTGCCACTGGCACAATGCTGGCCATGCCCTGCATTGCCTCCCTCACACAGCACATCAGCAGCGCAGCAGACGCCTGCATCAGCAACCCAGGCATGCGCAGTGAGGTGTGTACTGTACATGTCACAGAACTGTGCCCTTGGCTCACCATGTTCAACACAATTGCGCAAAGCACAACAGCGCGATATTCAGTCGTCATATGCAAATCAGCTAATCAGCCATTCAATGGCACGGCACTGCAATTTGCATCCGCTTAAAGTTGCTCCTCGCCTCATTTGCATGGGTTGAACTATAAAAGTGTGACATTGGGCTGCACTGGCCATAGTCGGTTACTGCAGTCTATTGGTGAGTTGCATGCTGTTTGGGAGCATGGACTGTGGATTGTGGGACATGCATGGGGACTGCACAGTCACAGGTAACAACTTTCATTCTCACAGGCTAAATAATGACAGAGCAAGTTGTGGGAGAGGAGGAACACAGTGGTGGGAGGAGGAGGAGGCCTAATTTCACCAAGGCCGAGACCGATGCCCTGTTTGAGGCCTACCTGGATCAGGAGCCACTTCTCAGCAGATGGCAGGAAACACCACAGGCCTGTGCTGCTACATGGGAGGAGGTGGCAATTGCAGTGAACCTGCATGGCAGCCACCAGCGCTCCATGCAGGAGTGCAAGAAGAAGATAGGCACAGACAGGAGGAGGATAAAGGAGAAGGTGGCTGCCATCAGGGCAGCATGAGCTGCGACAGGTGGGGGACAGCCAGAGTTGCTACACCTGACCTCACAGGAGGAGAGGGTTTCTGGAAGCATGCAGCATTGTGCCATTAAGGGTGTTCCAGGTGGTGGCTTCCAGACGGGTGGTAGCCCATCACTGCATGGTAGGTCATGGTCTGTCTATTGGGCCCATCCACCTCCACAGGTATGCATGGCTCAGTGTGACAGTGAGCCCGCCTGGCTGTCCAGACTGATGTTGTTCGAACAGGTGCGGCGGAGGCCCTGCCCATGTTCCAGCATGCCAGCGTCCATGGATGTCAGCATGCTGTGACTCGGGCTGGTGCCGGGTCCGTCACCGATGATGATGTCACTAATGGCATGGGCAGTGAAACATGTGTGCCACAGGATGGCCACACAGCAGGTAACATCGCATCCATGGCTGTGGGTGGTGCCACCGTGGAGGCCTGCATGTCATCACAGTCCCAACCTGTGCCTGTCATCACCAGTGGGGCAGCACTGGTGTGTGTACAGGACAGTGGGACTGTTGCAGCTACTGTGGTGGCACCAGTGAGCCCTGGTGAGTGGCAGCCAGAGGGGCAACATCAGCAGTCGGCCAATGGGCTTGGGGGTACAGGGTCAGGGGGTGGCATCAGTGCACCGCCTGTGGACATGCCCAGACCTGATCCTGGTGTGCAGCGCCCACCCTCAAGGGGTGCTGGGCATCAGGGTGGTGCACACCCTGAGGGACAGGATGCCGAGGAGGCAGATGACCTCTTGGATGAGCACACCCACATACTGCAAGCATCAGTCAACCAGCAGATGCAGTTTGCGACGTCGGTGGATGCACTGCGTGCGGCTCTGGAGTGGGCAGAGGAGCATCGCAGCAGAGACACCGCTCTGATCCTGGCAGGGATGGACCGGTTGCAGGAGAATGTGACTGCTGCCATTGACAGGCAGACACAGGCATTCACTGCTGTCATGGCCACAATGGGCACACAGTCATGTGCCCATGTGTCGCAAACACCATGCAGTGCACTGTCCACCCCCATTCCTGGCGTCGTGCGACATCCTCCTTGTCGACACTGGGTTCAGCTGTGGGCATCCTGAGAACGCCTGGCGCAGGCATGTTTGGTGTGCTGCAGACCCCTGCATGAGCACGGTCGTGTTCACATAGTGGAACCCTTGGAGGACCATAGCTGCCACCCCATGAGGCCAGTGAACAGCCTATCAGTGCTGGCAGGTCTCGAAGGGGGCTGCCCATGCATCCGTGGCAGCTGGGGCACTGTGGCGTGTGACTGACCTGTCTCCCAACGCGGCTACTGTCTGGTGCTGCCCTGTGTGCATTGTGTCATTCAGCGGGCATTGCACGGGTGGGTACCCGGCCCTGCACATGGACACACAGTCCATCTACACACCCTCCCGGCTGCTGTCTGCAGTTGCGTGTGCATGATGATGCCTGCATTGCGCTATACACCAATGTGCAATGGTACTCAGCATCTGACACACGCACAAGGACAGGCAGTGGGCCTGGTGGTCTGTGGACATGTGTGTGGCTAGGGGAGGCATTCTGGGTCGGTGTGCCTCCTATCCTTTGTGCATGTGTGGTGCGTTTTATGTGTGTGTGTGTGTGTGTCCGTCCACATGGCATGTTAGACCTCACCCATCCCTGGTTGTGTGTGTGGTTCCAAGTCCGGCCACTTCCCTTGATGGAATGCACCCCTGGTGTGTGTCCATGCGAGTTTGTGTGTTGTGCCTTAGCCACTGTTGGTTGCACATGGTCCCATGACTTACCTGGGTTGGCTGAAGTGCTCCTTCGTGATGATGTCCCGGTGCAGCTGTGCCAGCTGGAGCAGTGTGGGGTCCCGTCAGCCAAGGGGGGGCTGCCCATCACCATTGTCACCGGTGTCCTCATTGTCCCCATTGCTGTCCCCCTCTTCAACCTGTACAGCTATCCCACATTTGTTGGCCATGTTGTGCAGGATGCAACAGGCCAGGAATAGCCTGAAGGCCTTTGAGGGGCTGTACTGTAGGGCACTGCCGGAGGTGTCCAGGCATTGGAAATGTGTCTTCAGCATCCCGAACACCCACTCGATGACATTACGTGTGGTGGCGTGTGCCTCATTGTAGCGTTGCTGCGAAGGGGTCGCTGGCCACTGGTAGATGTGAGTAGCCAGGGATGGAGTGAGTATCCACTGTCACCTGTGTGTAGAGGGTGGAGGTTAGTTTGGTGATCAGCATCATCTTGCCCTGGGCCATGTAGGCCACTACCCATGTCACCTCTGACCATGCCCCCCCAGGCCCTATGATTGTCCATGTAATTTTCATACTCATCCACTAAGTGGCCAGTGGGGATATCCCCACTCTCTAATCTGTGGCACAGTGCTGACTGGTGCTAGATGAAGGCATCATGTGCTCCCCCAGGGTGCGTGGCACAGACATTGATTATGCACCCCCTGGCATCGCACACCACCTGGCAGTTGATGCTGGCATAGCCCTTGCGATTTATATATGCGGCCCCTCGGGGCCAGGTTGTGTGTGGATGGCCACATGGGTGCAGTCTATTGCCCCTAGCATGCCAGGCATACTTGCTACCCTGTGAAACTCCTGTATGTTTGCTGTGCGCTCTGCTGGTGTGCTGGGGAAATGGATGTACTCCGCAGCATGTGGCAGCAGTGCGCTGAGGAATTGGGTGAGGTGGCATGATGTGGCCAACTGGGTTATGCCTGTGGTGTCCCCAGCTGGTCTCTGGAAGGTACCCATGGCGAGCAAGCACATGCAAGCTGTCACTTTCGTCTCCACTGACAGGGCATGGCTCCGTCGTGTGGGTGCCTGCATCACATCACTGCACAGCTCACAGAACCGCCTCAGAATTGCCCAATTCAGGCAGTACCAGCCCACAATCTCTGTATCACTGTACAGCTCGAAGCTGGTGCGGGCTCGGTACTGCCTGTTGGGGGCATACCGCTGACGGGCCCTTCCACGGTCACGGCCCCTGCTGCCCGCCTTCTCACCCCCCTCATTACGGCCTCCATCTGGATGGTGTCACTGGCCATTTCCCTGGCTTGTGTTCACCCCCCCAGGCAGCTGTTTCTGTATTCCCCCTCCTGTCCTGGCTGCTACTTCCCCTGCTCCTGGAACACCTGCCTGTGCTGGCCTCACTGCTGTGTGGTGTACTTCTCCCTTCTGCACTGTGGCTCCCCACACCTTCCCCTGTGCCTGTTGCTTCCAGGTGCCCTTTCCTGGCTTGCCCTGTGTGTCCCTGCTGCCCAGTGTTTCCTGCTGTATTTTGCTCTCATGTGGCTTCCCTGTAGCGTTCTTGTGCCTCTCCCTTGCTCCCTTTTATTTTGGCTAATTTCCGCTATGGCTCAAATTCCGCTGGCTCCCCTATTACACATGGCACATGTTGTTGAATATCGCACTGCGTCATTTATGCATAGTTCCTCCCCCTTCAGTTGTGCATGCATTCATTATCATTGCGCTGTTGCTCAGTGTGATTTGGGAGGTGCAACTGCCTCCTGCTGAATATCGCAGAATGGCGGATTTTGTGGACTTGCGCAGGCGCAACCCTATTGCGCATGGTTCAACTCTTTTGAATATCTAGGCCTGCCTGATTTAAAATTCAAAGGATGCAAGATCAATGTTTGAGAGGTTTAAACAGCATGAAATACACCAGTCCTATGTTTTAATTAAAAAGAAAATTCACAAAGTAAAGGTTATATATTCTGGTCCTTTGTTAAATGCTTTAACACACTATTTGCATCAACAAAAGTTACATTTTTGCATCAGAAATGTAAGTACAAAAACTGCGTTTTGATTGTTTTGATAATAGTACTGGAAGTAACAATGCATATGTTATTGTTCTAGTTACAGCATTGCCTTCATTATTGATTACCCCTGTTAATGCAGGAATATGAAAAGATGAAAGTTAAGATGACAGCTTTATTACTCACTTCATGAAACCATTCTTGGAGTTGTTACAATCTCAGCAGCTGCACATGGTTCTATTTTCTGTAATGTTTAAGTAAAAAGTTCAAAGTATTTTTTTTGTAATTCAGAAAAAATATCTGTCTCAGGAAATCATAACTGTCATTCACTTTCCTGTAGCAAAAACCTGCAAAGAATATTAGCTCATTATAGATTTTTGATTTGGTGGTCTGTTTTAAAACATGTTTTTAATGTAAAAGAACACATTAGAGTGAGAAAGAAATAACATGACGTAACTAGTAATTAAACAAAGGCATTAAAACAGTATCCTGGTACTGTGCAAACCTATGGGCTCTATAAAGTGTTATCTGATCTGGTCAGTAACATACAAAAAATAACCCAATATCCACATAAGGTCTGTTAACTATCCTTGTCTAGATGGACAGCGGTATCAAATTAAGGGTATTTAAGGAAACAGCACATTATGCCACTACAAGGGTTACTGTTGCTTTAATTCTTAATAGGCACAACTTTAAACAGCCAAAGGTCTCTTTCCAAGAGATCAGTTGTAATGCATAACATGTGAGGTGACTCAGGCAGGCACTATTACAATTATGGGAGAAGGGCAACACTCAAGTAAATAATCTGAACTGAAGTAAGTACGGTAATGTGAGGGGACCAAGGCAGGGAATCTCAAGATCAGCAGGAATGGAGATTATTTCTGAAGACCATGCACAGGCAAGCAATAGCACAATGTGCATTAGGTTATATAATCACATGGCCTTGGTGTGTAGTGAAGCATTATACGACAAGAAGCCAGGTGAAAAAGGAATGACAGTCCATGTATTTGAGGAGACAGAGTAAAGCTATATTGCACAAGACAAATGATCTTATCCATAATACTAGATTTATACAAAAATTTTTAGTAAATATGTGTGGGACAGGCACATGGGTTTTGTTAAAAGGAAGAATTTCTGGAACAGGATGGAGGAAGCTATGGGACACACAAGGCCCCTTGCTGCCACATAGGGTAGGTAGGATTAAGAGAGCCTGGATAGGCCTTGTGGTCCTTCTCTGCTAACAGAATCTATGCTTCTCTTTCCAGCTCCTCATTCAATACTTGTGGTTTTAAAATACCCAGATTAAGGATCCACTTGCTTTCTTGCAACAATTTGTTTTCTTTCTATCCCTTGTTCATCTAAAGAGGGGTTATTCATGCATGACAGCAGCAGGGACGCCACTCTGGGACTCAGGATGGGCATCCAGTCGGATGCTTGCCCACATGGCCATGTTTCTCACCCGTGCTGTTCTGTGCTTGGGGAGTGGGGCTGTGGCCAGACAGCCAGCAATGGTGAATGCTGGCATGTGTGGACCTGCACACAGGTGTGGGGCTGTCGGGGTCAGGTACATGCCATTTGTATGTAACCACGCCCGGGTCATGCATAGTCCCCAATATCCTTATATATATTGTCCATATAAGGTCAGAAGTGTGTGCCTGTTGAAAGTGCAACCCCAGTGGAGGATCCTTTCTGATTCACAATAGCCTGCATATGTTCATTAAACTGACTCTCAACTGGTGCACAGTTCTGCCAATATATATTTATATATATATATATGTATGTATGTACTACAGGAACATAAAATCACATGCATTACAAAACTAAAAGTGCACTGTACGAATTCTCTCACCTCCAGTTTAAATCTTGTCAGGTCTGTAAACCCCAAGGAGTGCTTTTGTAAGCAGGAGGACATGTGGTGCCCTTTGATGTTCCAAATTCTCTAATGTTATAATTTTATTTGTTTATTGAAAACTTTGCAGATTACCATTGAGCACAAATGCTTATTTGCAAAGGTCCATGTCAACTAAATAGTCATAAAACAAATTACAGTAAACAGTGCCAGGGTAAATACATATGAGTTTGGCTCAAACCATGTATGACAGAACAATTACATAGAGTTTTGAAAAAATCCCTACAGATACAGGATATGTACAGAGAGAAACTGGCTAAAACAGTTTAATGGTTACTATTGCATTGGAATGCAAGGGCAGACCACAAAGATCTCTTAAATTGATTAATCTTGGGGAAATTCAGCAGAGTATTAGGCAGTTTATTTAAGCAGTTTGCAGCCCTGGCAACAAATGACTGCCTGCCCAGCAGAGTATGAAGGAAACAAGGCTTTAGAGCATTCTTAGTCACATACCTGTTATTGTACTGGTTGGCTACAGTGTGGAAACAATTTGTTAGAGCAGGGGGTGTTAGGCCCAGGAGTGCCGTTTTGGTTAGCAAACAAGTCTTGAGCTTTATTCTGCAGGGTAAAGGTAGCCAGATAGTGAGTGTGTAAAGGGTGTGAGTGCAGTTATCTGCACCAATTATAAAGTAGCACACTTTATTACAGATTAGTTTTATTCTATTTGTCACTTTGTCACAGGTAGCTATATAGACAGGAAAGCAATTATCTTCAAGTGACACAATGGAGCTGGTCACAGTAAGGCATCTAGCATTCCCATGGAGATTATTCTGGTTACAGTACAGGGCACCCAGTTTCTCTGTTAACTATGGCCATCAGATTGTTGACATGGAGGGCAAAATATAAGGTATCATCCAGGGTTATTAAAAGGTATTTTAAGATCTCCACCTGTTTAAGATGTTGTTCCTCTCCATTTTGAAAAACAGAGACTAGAACTTTCCTCTTCTGCTGGAGGCTAAAGATGAGCATGGTCTTTGATTTTTTGTAATTGAGGATCAGTTTGTTGGAGAACCCAGTTTCTAGTGACCTGAAGTTACTTTGGTGAATGGCAGTGAGACTGTTAAGATCAGTGTTTTAGGAATAGCTGACAACATCACTGGCATGGATGAGTACATTGGATGTTTGACAAGCATCAAGCAGTTGATTTATGAAGAGGCCAAATAGGAGTGTGCCATAGATAGAGCCATGGGAGATATCAATAACACCCTAGTGTTGGACAAGGATTTATCGACCTTCACATGCTGGGAGTGATTTGTGAGATAGCTGAAGAACCAGTCAACTGTGTTCTGTGACAAACCCAGGCCAAGGAGTGTAAGTAGGAGCTTACTGTTGACCAGGGTCAAAGTCCCTAGTATAGTCGATATGTATCACTCAGACAATGTCACCATTGTCAAGGGCCTTATGAACATATATAATGGATTCCAACAGCGCCATATTAGTGGTGTGGAGCCTCCAGAATCGATGCTGCTATGTACAATGTACTCAGTTTTTCAAGGTATGTGATATTTGGTCAGAGACTATTCTCTTGAGGGCCTTAGACAGGGAAGAGAAATTATAAATCGGTCTGTAATTGGCAAGGCTAGTACGTTCTCTGCTTCTGAAATCTGGTGTAACCAGTGTGGAGTTCCACTTCTCAAGGAACTGTGAGTAACACAGGGAAAAGTTATAAATTCTGAAGATGGGATTGGAGAGTTCCTCTACTGCAAGGGCAAGAAGTTCCATATCAACTGAATCACTCCCACACCTAGTTTTGCCAAGTACCCTACTGTTGTATTTCAAGGTGTCTTTGAAACAGCCTTAAAGTAGAATTTGGGGTACCCTGGTTCAGAGTCCACCATTTGGAAGGCTTCAGGACTGGGTTCCTAGCAAGTGGTCAGGGCAGCCTGAGCAGGGATGACAGAACTGAACTCAGTAAAGGCTGTATTGAAGTAATTGGCAATTTCAGTGGGATCAAGGACCTCTGAACTCTCCACCATGAGCATTTGAGGGGAGGTTTTAAATCCCTAAATCCCTTGACTAGGAGCTCTGAGGTATTCCAGAACCGTTTAGTATTGCTCCAGTTCTGAGTCTGCTGGTTCTTATAGAAATCAAATTTGGCTTTTCCGATCTTACTGATGCACTTACTGTGGGCTTCCTTGTACCTTTGCAGGTGGACAGAGGACCCTTTTCCCCTCGCCAGTGCACAGAGAGTGTCCCTCTCCCTCATGCTGTTATAAGATATACTCAGTTCTAAATTTAGCAGTCTTTTCAGGTTTAATAAATAATTGCTTTACATCAGCCAATTCCAATGAATTTTTGATGGATTGATTTATAATCCCATTTCTCAGCTTCTAGCAGTCAACAGTGTGCAGGGCCAGAGGGAACACAGCAGTGGTTTGCAGGAAGACTGTGGCTCTGCCGAACCAAAGGTAAGCTGCTGCAATTTTTTGGGGGGCATGAATACTATGCACAAATATTCAAATTAAACAGTTCATACTACCCCAGTAGTAAGCAAGACATGACTGAGATGACCACCACCCCAACAGATTGATAAAATATGATTTTTTTTGGATGAAGGGAATTAATCGTGATTAAGTCTTGACTTTTTGATGGAGGCTGCAAAACTTTACTATACTGCAGAGAACACAATCATACTCATTTTTCAGAACTGGGAGCCTGGAAAGGCATAATAATGATTGGGACCTGTGAGGAAGGTTTGAAGCACATTTTTACTAATACTTTCATTTTTGCTTAATTGAATTAAGAAGATGCTTGTAGGATTCAGTTTCAGGAGTGTTAATTTTATAAGCAGAATGAGTGAACTACTACTGCATGTGCTTTACATTGTGATTGATCACTGGAGTAGAAACCTAGTATTTGTAAGGATATTTTTGCACCTTTTAGAATTGTACTGTTGGCTGAGGTTTGATTTAATTATTATTCTTGGGTTCAGTGGAGTGATTGTGTATTCAACCGAGACAGAGCAGACTATCTTCACAAAAATGCCTGCTTACATCACAGGTGTGACACTACTCAGTCAAGTGTTTCTGGGTGGAGTTGTCAGTACTGCTTTGGAGATTGCGAGTTTAAACCCAGAGGGATTGAAATACTGTTTACTGTTTCTATCCTGGTGCACAGCTGACTTGTTTAGGGACTGACTGCTTTCAGAGCACAAATCACCAGGCTGTATTGGGGCTGGGGATATTTACCTGTGTTTGACTCAGATGATTGATTTTTCTCTGTTTGTTTAGCAGAGTAATTTCTCTGTTAAATTGTTGTGTAGGTTGTCTTGCTGACAGGAAGGTCAACACTCATCGTAGTGGTGGGTCAGAGCTTTAGCTGATTGTTTCAAGAGGGCACAGTTTAGCCCAAATCCCCCTTCCCCTAACCCCACCCACCCGATACCATTTCATTTATACCAGGGTTATGACGTCATTTCCTCAAAAGGGCAAGGTGCATACCACTGTCATATCCTTTCCAGCACACTGCATTGACAATATAAGCATACACATTATATATATATAAAAAAACAAAGCAATAACCGGAAGAAAAAAAACTTACACAGGATAAACAGGAAGATAGACCGACATGTGGGGAGTAGTGTAATGTACTGGCTGTGGGGCAGCAGTCTCCTGGGAGTCTTTCTGGAGGCTCAGATGCTGCCCTATTTGTAGGCAATTCTTTGCCCTGAGGGAGGAGGTTGCCCATCTTCAGGCCACACTGGACAGTAGTAAGGGAACCTCCCCCACCCAGGGAGTACCAGGGCCACCACCACTGCCTCAGAGATTGCCAAGAAAGCACAGCAGTTGGACCACAGTGGGCTCAGGGAGGGTGAGGGTGGTGGATCAGAGGCACACCAGGACAGTTGTACCACAACCATACACCATTCTGGTGGAGCACAGTTCCCCTATGGATGCACCTGCAGAGGAGACTAAGGAGGTTGCGGACAACTGTCACAAGAGAGGCCCACAGGAAAGAGGCAGAGGACACCACAGGGAAAGGAAGCAGCACCTGGTAGAGGGACTCAATTATTAGGGGGATAGAACTGGGGGGAGCAGGGAAACTGATGTAAGGTGCCTGCCTGGCATCATGGCTTGGCGGGACAGGAAGCGCATCCTCAGGATCATGAGAACAGCTGCACAGGAGACTGAGCTGGATGCCATTGTCCACCTAGGGATGAATAACTTGGCTCAACATGAGATTAGAGCAGTGCAGGAGGAGTTTGTGGAGTTGGGGATGGGCCTAAGGCAAGTAGCACACACAGTATCCTTCTCAGAGGTGCTGCCTGTCTATGGCATGGGTGAGGTGAGGGTACTTTGCACCATGTGATTCAATGAATGGTTGAAAAAATGGTGTGGAGCACATGGATTTGGCTTCATTAGGAACTGGGGTTCCACCTGAAGGGATACCAGCCTGTACTGGCAGGATGGCCTGCATCTGTCCAGGAAGGGAACAAGTCTTCTGGGTGATTGGTTTAAATGCTTCATTGGCAAGCTTTTAAAATAGAGAAGGGAGAGACGCTGATAAGCATCAGGGAATTCCCAGCCTCCCTCTACAAAACAGGGCACTAAATGAGGTAAAGACCAAAGTAGAAAGGTCAGTAGGGAGCAGGACAGGGGTAAATGGAGAAAGCAAAGTCAATGAGGATGAGGATGTTGCTACATTTGTAAATATGTTACTATGTTTTTTCCCCACCCCACTTAGCTAATATATTGTATAGGCCACATCACCCACTGATATTCTGTCTACATATCAACTCTGTAACTGTTTTCATGTATTTTGTCTTTGTAACTGATGTGGAGCCTTTTGAAATTAGACTATGACTCAAAGGTTTGTAATTCCGTTATTCTAAATAAATAAATACAAAAGGTAAAGCCATCAAAAAATGGAGAGCAATGAGTACCAATGCCAGTAGTCTGGGTAACAAGCTTCCTGAATTAGTGGCCTTGATGGAGGAGGAACATCTGGATATTGTGGCAGTCACAGAAATGTGGTACACACAGAACCACGAATGGGACGTAAACATACCAGGATACACTATCTACAGGAGGGACAGGAGGGTAAAAGAGGAGGAGGGGAGTCTCTACATAAGGGAAGGAATCAAAGCAACAGAACAAAAGGGTAAACAGGAGGAGAGGAAGCACTATGGGTCAATTTGGAGACAGGCAATGGCACCACAATCCGCACAGGGGTTGCATAAAGACCCCCATCTCAGGGGGAGGAAATGGAAAAGGAAATGATAGAAAGTATCCTTAGAATGGCAGAAAAAGGGGAGATATTGCTGATGGGTTATCTGAATATGCCAGATGTTAACTGGAGTGCATTTGCAGCAGCCACTTCTAAAAGTGGGGTAATTCTAGATGCCCTACAGGGGGCATGCCTTAGACAACTAGTATTGGAACCCACTTGAGAGGGAGCAATCTTAGACCTGGTACTCTCAAATGGAGGTAGAGAGAGGATCACAGATGTAGAAGTGGGTAGCCATCTTGGATCTAGCGACCATCGAACAATATGGTTCACGATAAACACAGCAGTATAGTCAAGTCATACAAAGGCAAAGGTACTGGACTTTAGGACGGCTGACTTTGCCAAAATGGGTTAGTGCCTAAGGAATGCACTAGCAAATGGGCAAGAAGGAGGGATGGAAGAACAATGGGGAATAATGAAAACTGCCAACACAGAGGCAACAAGACTTTGTGTGAAGCAAATAAACAAAACAAAACAATGTAAGAAACCACCATGGTTCTCAAAGGAAGTGGCAGTGAAGGTTAGGGAGAAAAAGAAAGCATTCAGGAAGTACAAGGAATCACAGAAGGAGCAGGACAGAGAATTGTATCAGTTAAAGCAAAAGGAAGCTGGAAAGGCAGTCAGAACAGCAAAGGCCCAAACTGAGGAAAAGATAGCCAACTCAGTTAAGAAGGGGGATAAAACATTGTATAGGTACATATAGTGAGACTTAATAAAGGGAGGGGGGGGAAGAGGGTGACTGTGAAAAGGCAGAGATACTAAATAAATATTTTTGTTTAGTATTCACAAATGAAGAGGGGGAGATACCTAAATCAAACAATAGAAACACGCTGGATACGGGGTTGATGCCAGCCCATTCACAGAAAAAAGGGTTCTGAAAAATCTCTTAAAACTGAAGGTGGACAAAGCAATGGGGCCTGATGATGGGATTCAGCCCAGAATTCTAAAATAACTAAGGATAGAACTAGTGACACCACGGATTACCCTCTTTAAAAGATCATGGGAGGATGGGGTGATACCTCAGGAATGGAGGAGGGCAGATGTTATTCCACTTCACAAAAGTGGGAGCATGGCAGAAGCAGGAAACTACAGACCCGTTAATTTAACCTCAGTGATAGGGAAAATGATGGAATCACTTCTGAAGGAAAGCATTTTTGAGTACCTAGAGGCCAGAGGGGCACAGGACCCAAGGCAGCATGGATTCACAGCGGGAAGGTCATGTCAGACGAATCTAATAGATTTCTTTGACTGGGTGACCAAAGTAGTAGATCAGGGAGGGACTGTGGTCATGGCCTACCTAGCCTTTAGCAAGGCATTTGACACAGTCCCACACAAAACATTGATATACAATTTAACCAGCTTGGGAGTGGGTCCCAAGATGGTAGCCTGGGTAAAGAATTGGCTAGAGAAGAGGACACAGAGGGTAATAGTAAAAGGTGTCCACTCTGAAGAAAAAGGGGTTACTAGTGGGGTACTGAAGGGTTCAGTACTAGGACCGGTCCTCTTCAATATCTTTATAAGCAACATTGCAGAGGGACTGGAAGAAAAAGTATGTCTCTTTGCTGACAACACAAAGATCTGCAACAGTATTAATACACAAGGTGGGGTGGAAAGGATGAGAAGGGACTTGGCAAGGTTGGAAGAATGGTCAAGTCTATGGCAGCTTAGATTCAGTGCTAAGAAGTGCAAAGTAATGCAACTGGGAAACAAAAAACCCAGGGGAAGAGTACACAATGGGGGGTGAGATACTAACAACAACAAAAATAGAAAGGGACCTGGGGGTAGTCATATCAGATGACCTAAAGGTGGGCAAGCAATGTGAGAGGTCAGTAAGGAGGGCTGGGGGGATACTGGGATGCACAGGGAGAGGCATCACCAGTAGAAAACAAGAAGTTGTTATCCCTCTGTACAGACAGCAGGTGAGACCCCATCTGGAGTACTGCATGCAGTTCTGGAGACCCAATCTTCGCAGACATAGACAGGATGGAGACAGTCCAGAGGACTGCAACTAAAATGGTGCAGGGTCTGCACCAGAAGACATATAAAGAGAGACTTAAGTAGCTTAATATGTATTGCCTCGAGGAAAGGGGGGGGGGCATGAGAGAAACTTTCAAGTACCTCAAGGGAATTAACAAAGTCCAAGAGGGTAGCATCTTTCAGAAAAAGAGGTGTGCAAGAACAAGGGGACACAATTTGAAGATGGGGGGGTGGCTCAGAGGTAATGTAAGGAAGTAATTTTTCACAGAGAGGGTTGGGATTCATGGAACAGCCTTCCTGACGAGGCTGTGGAGTCAAAAACAGTGATGGAATTCAAGAATGCATGGGACAGTCATAAGGCAATTCTAGGGGGTGGTGGGGGTAGGAAGAATTAGGCTGTTGGTTAACTAGGATCTGCAGCTTATCCATTAGGTAGGGAAATGGGCAGACTGGGTGGACCAAGCGGTCCTTATCTGCCATCAAATTCTGTTTCTATGTTTAGTTTTTCCAGTCATTAAATGCAGCAAGTCAAAGGTTAGCATAGGTACAAACATGGTTAGCACTGTGCTAGCACATGTTTGCACAAGCATTCAGGGCAGGGCTATATTCAGAGGCCTTCAGAGTGCCCCCAAATCCGTCAGTGCCAAGAAGCTGAATATGCCACTGTGCCTATGAAAATGAAGAGGTCCCCTCATGCATACCAGTGCAGCAGCATATTTGAAGGTTTGTGGCAGTGGTATTCAGCAACCCAAGTGCTGCTGTTTACCATCGGCAAAAACTATGTCTTAACCAGGCAGTAAACCCGCATCCCCATGTCCATGAAGGCTGGACAGCTGTACTACAGTCACCCTCTCCTGTGCAAGACTGCCCCCATCCTACTTCAATTTGCTGGTTTCCATGTCATATAGAAGCCCTGATTATCTAGTCATTCCCCTCTTGATTTCCCTGTTTCATTTTCATATAGAAACCTTGTAGGCTAGTGTGTGTCCCCCCACCCCCAATCACCCTGTTTCCATTTCATATAAAAGCCCTCATGGTATAGTGGTTTCCCCATCCCCCAATGGCCCAGTTTTTATTTCATATAGAAGCCTTGGGGATCTAGTGGTCCCCCATCCCCCTGACAGTACATGAGGCCTCCACCCATCCACCCAACAAGGAATCCTACCCTACACTCCACCTCACCCCATGTACTGGTCTATGACAGCGGCAGCCAGTACAGCTCTCTTCTCACCTCCTTGGCCAGCTTTTGTCTGACAGTCATGGAGTGCATATGTGATCACACTTGGGTATGGAAAGTGTATGAGGTATGTGGATATATCAGCAGTGTACCCAGCTTAAATTCACACATTTTTTTAGGATAAAAACAATTACTGAATGGCTATTGGCATAAAAAAGATATATAGACTAATGCATGGGTAAGTGTGGTTTATGAGGATTTTATGCACACCCAAGGTATGTGATGCCACATAAATATCTGGGCATCACGCACTGACGGTGTGTGTAAAATCTGAATCACCACACTTCCCCATGTTTTATTTTTCATATTTATTGGTTTTCAGCAGTTTCTGGCTAAAGGGTTAATTGGTCAAAAACTGAACTACTCCCCTTTCATTCAGAATCACAACTGGACAATACTACTCCCTTGTGTTTTACAGCCCCAGTACAGATAATTATTAATTTAGGAGTGAACCTATCTGGAGAAAAATGTAATCTATTTAGGTTACATTTTTCAATGTGGCCTTTATTTATTTATTTTTTTCACTCATAGCCTCAAGAAGAATGTGTGTCACGCTGGCGGATTTTAATGAGAAGCTCAAACAGACCACCAGTGTGAGGACATGTTCTCGAAGGACAGGTCAGCGAGACTCGCACCGGTTTTGAGCTGCCCGTGGTTTATGGAACTCAGTAATTCACAAGTGTGAATTATGGCATTTCAGAGGCTCTATCAGTGGTAGATTATTGCAGCTAACCAGCAAATATAGAGGCATTATGCTTTTTTATACAATTCTGGGTGCACTAAAGTGGATTTTTCATAATTGCTATACATTGTTATAAGTATATATATATATATATATATATATAGTATATATATATATATATATATATATATATATATATATATATATTGCCACTTCAGTGCAAGCTTCTCCAGAGTTCAAAAGGGCACCTACCAGGATCCTCAGCCCTCCTCTTCTTGTACAACCCTAGGGATCAGTGAGCTGCGGCCACCACTTCAATGCAAACTTCTCCAGGTATGGGGCTCGGACATCAGAGCCAGCCATTCTCCAGGCTCCCTCCTACACTTAGACTGTGTTTTGTGTTAGCACCATTTTGTAAATCTTCCAGTCCCCAGTCTTAAACAGGATTGGACTAGCAGAAGGCAGACTGCAACTGACAGTTTCTGCACCTGAGTTTTCTTCTGCCATTTGTTGCTGAATCTTTACTTGTTTACCAATGTTACCTTAATTTAATTTGGATGACTGTGACAATTTAATTGATCTTCAGAGTTACCATAACTGTGTGGATTCTATGAGCGTCAGCCTAAGTGACTGCATTTATTTGTATCAGAGGCATCTTATCATTTTTATTAGCTACATTAATTGCCTGCATTCTTTTTTTTTTCTGCCCACTTTCCCATCTGCAGTTTATCAGCACTGTATGCTAGAGGGCTCCCCATTTTCACCTTCTAGGCTGCAGAGCTGTATCAATCCCCCGATCCCCACCTGCTCATTTACCTTACATCAGGTGGCACTACTTCACCCAACTGCCTCTGATTTAGGTCAGGCACCCACCCTGCATCCCACCACAGTCTTATCCTGCAACATGTCTTCATCCCCTAACTTTCCAAGGGTGCAGTTAGATATCATGCACACCCACATCGGGAAACTCCCACCTGCCTTGACCCTCCTAGTAGAGACATTCCTTGCTATACTGTCACCCCAAACAACAGGGGTTGGGGGTACTGTGATCTAACAATTAATAACAAAATAAACCCCCAATTAAAAACTATCCCTTGGAAGACAGGTTGTGGAACTACTATCGTGAGTGAGCTGCAGACAAGCCCCCTCTGCTTCTCAACTATAAGTAGCCCTTCCAAGTCACTGACTGGGGACAGCACCCCAGCCAAGACCACTAGATGGGCTAAACCTCCTAGGGGCCCTAGCCCACAGCAGTGTACCTTAAAACAATGAAGGCACCAGCAATGGTGGTATTTTCTCAGACTGGTGCTGCAGATCCTATTGCTAAGATCAGGTAACATCCACCGCAGCCCTGGTCCACCCCAGGGGGTGAACTCGGCCAAGGCCCCCCCAGGTTACCTTAAACACTGCATCCCAGAACACTGGTAGCCTTCTACCAAAGATAGCTCAGTTCAAAGCCGGGGTGAGACAAAACCAGCCAGACATCATCTCACTCACAGAGACACGGCTATCCTCTAAAACCACCGACACCTCTATCTCCCTACAAGGGTATAACCACTTCAGTTAGACAGTATAGGTATATGGAGAGGTGGATGCATAGTCTACCTATGAAACACCTTGCAAGGTTATAAAATCATCCTAGACAGGACCAATGATAGCTGTGAGTGCCTGGCAGTACAGCTAATATTAGGGAATGGGAGGAAGAACCTAACCCTAATGACTGTTTACATTCTCCCAGGAAAGCAACAAGTTGGACTAGATACTTTTGCCTTGCATTACAAGCAAGTATGCCAGAATTGAGAAACTGTAGCAGTGGGTGCTTTTAATGTCAATTGAAAGGTAAAATCTAGCACAGGTTACAAAGACCAAATACACAATCATTACCTTACAAAAGCTGTTACTTGAAAGCACCAGAACTAATTACAAAACAGGCACTTCAACCCTTATAGACTGAGTTCTCACTACCCATCCAGTTATGTTGAAGGAGGTAACCTGTGATGCCTGACGTTCTGAGTGACTACTCACCAATTGTGTGTAGTTGGTCCACCGAACAAATCCGGCCAGCTCCCAAACCAACCTATGATATGGTACTCTGCAAAGGGGCACTGAGCGCATTCAAAGTCCACTTGGCCCAACTAAACTGGAGCCAGCTAGATTCCACCACCAACACTGATGCAGCCCTCAACAACTTCATAACTGTGTTTAATGCCATTTCAGATAAAGTTGCCCCTTTCAAGAAGCGGGTCATCAGAGGGGACTCTGCCACATGGGTTACACTGTCACTGTTTGCTCAAATGTGGGACAGGGACAACCTATGGTACAAAGCCAAGGAATCCAGCACACAGACACACTGGCAGAAATACAGGGCAGCTAGGAATATGTGTACTAAGAATATCAGACAGGCTAAGGCTAACTTTTATAAAGAGCAACAAACTAGCTGCTGGGGAAAGGGGAAGGCATTCTGGGAATTGCTAAAGGATCTCCTGAATAGGGGTAATAAAACATCACCAACAATGCTCAACTCAAATGGAAGCATCATACTCTACCCTATTGAGATAGCCAATTCTATTCAATAAAGCCTTCACCGACCTTAGCACCGTCCTCCCCCCTGAAGACAAACCCACTGCCACCACTGTATTTTTTTTTTTATTTTTTTATTTTAGTCTTTGGTAACCAGGCCCACTAGACACAACTGCCTGTTTTCAGGGATGACCTGGGAACAATGGACGGTTAAGTGACTTGCTCAGAGTCACACAGTATGCAAGTGGAAGTTGTGAGAATCAAACCCAGGTCTTCTCTCCTGGATGTACCAAGCTCTTTCATAGCTCATTATTGTAACCTCTATGCTATACTCCCATGACAACACCCAAAAAGACCAATGCAGGCCACAATTCTGCTTCAAATATGTCTTGGTAAAGGACACTGTCCGCTGTGTTAAGTGAGTACTAGGGAAAGCAAGGATGGAAGTGACTCACTTGACATGAAACTAGTTGCCCTGGTCCTGGATAAGCTTGCCACCCCCCTTGCTAAACTTTTCAACCTCTCCTTCAGATTCTCACAGTTCCCCAAGGAATGGAAAAGTGCCCTGGTCACCCCCGTCCATAAAAGTGGAGACCGCACATTAGTTGCAAACTACAGGCCTATATTCATTCTCTTCCCATTGTCCAAAACACTCGAGAAAATTATATCTGACCAACTCGTCTCATACCTCAGACAGTATAATGTCCGGTGTGAACAGCACCTCCACTGCACTGATCAAATATACAAGCCTACTACACAAGGCTCTTGACAAAGGACACCTGGTGGGATCTATCTACATAGACCTCACCAAGGCCTTTGATTCAGTAAACCATGCACTACTACAAACAATGCTACCCACATTAGGTCTCTCTGTGGACACTGTACTCTGGTTTAAAAGCTATCTCTCAGGCAAATCACCACAGGCTAAGATAAATGGGGAGCTCTCTGATGCCAGGCCTGTCACATCTGGTGTGCTGCAAGGCTTCATCCTGGGCACCTTTTGTTCAACATCTTCATCAGTAACGTTCTCAAAGCCTGCCCTAGTTCCACTGTCTTACTTTACGCAGATGATGCAGTTGTCTGCGCAAGTAACCCCTACCAGGACTTACTTATTCGAGACCTCCAATGCAATTTTGCATCCCTCGATAACTGGTTCCAGCAGAACAAGCTTGTGCTCAACTACAAGAAGACCAAAACAATGCTCTTCTCAAGTGCACAGAAGAGAACTAAGATACAAGTACTCAATATCCTCAACAGTAAGGGTAACCCTCTAGAACAGGTAGAAACTTTCAAATTCCTTGGGTCACCATCGACCAGACTCTTAACATTTGCACCAAATGTTGACCAAATCATCTGCAACATTAACAGGTGACTAACAGCACTATATAGACTTAGGCACAACCTTATCCTGGAAGCCAAAAAAGTAGCAGTTACAAGTTACATCCTCCCCATAGTTGACTATGGCCTAACAGTCTATAGGAGTGCCACAGACATTGTGTTAAACAGGGTCCGGTTAGTCCTGAACAAAGCCTGTTGTTTTGTAACTGGGGCTGACAAACTCATGCACACCTGCACTCTTTACTCTTTCACAAACTGACTTCCCCTGCTGGACAGAATAAACTATTAAACCTACCTGCTAGGCATGAAAGTCCTCATGGGCCTGACCCACCACCAGGGGTGCAAGGTCTCCTACAACCTGCTCAAAATCCTTACCCAACCAGAAGCATGACTATTGATACATTGGCTGTTCCATGCAACAGAACAGCTCTAGCCAAACACTCCTTTGCAACTAGTGCACCAAGCTGGCTTAATGAACTTCAGGTAATATAAAAGACATTGACTAAGCTGGGTTCTTTCAAATGGGAACTTATAAATTTACTCCTACCCAACTCCAAATGTAGCTTCTTCTCCTAATGAAACCCCATCCCCTACACTGTCACTTGCCAACTGCACCCTTACCCAACCCAACCCCTGCCCCATCTGATTGTGGTGCTTCTGCCCTCCAAGTTCCCCTCTTACACATGCACATGATGCCAGCACCTTGCCCACCACATGATCTCCTCATGCATGTGCCTCGCCATTGTTCCAATGTGCCATAAAAGCACACAGACTTAACTTCTGACAATGCCCAGATGGGTTGCTACCTTTGTATAGTTCCTAGTGCCTAGGTTATGGTTTGTATTATTTGATCTGTTGAATGTTAAAGTTTGTTCATTCTGTACTGCCGAAACTGTACTTATGTTACTTATTCTGTTTTGTTATGTCACTTAATAAATATTGTCCAGCCTTTGTTAATCAGTTCTTAATACTGTCTTTGACATGGAGCAAACAAATTGTTATTCTGATGAGGAGCTTTTGTAAATTAGCATTTCTGCTCAAAGGTGTATTTCTGAACTTTTAAATAAATACATTTATGGATTGCCTATGATTGTGGGAGGGCATGGTTTAGCATGGACCAAGATGGCTGCTTAATCATTTTTCTCTTCCCCCCATTAGCCCCTATCCAATGAAATCTGATCAGTGCTAGAAGATCTAAACCCAAACAAAGGGTATACCACGACCTGCAATTTATGATGGAACCAGTTGAGACCATTTATGTGCAAATCTATCCCACAGATCAGACCCTGGAACAAGAAAATCACTGTACCAGTAGCAAACAAAGGGGCCCTTCATGAAGGATGGTGACTGCTGCTGTTCCCATAGACTGGGTAGAACAGATGTTCCAGCAACGGCTTATAGAAATCAAGACCCTCAAATTGGAGGCTGACACGAATGCAGCAGTGACCAATATAATTTCTGACAAATTAGAAATCACAGAAAACTGGAGTCTAGCCACAGAAACTGCATGCTTCAAATTACAAGCGTCGTTGGGAGAGCAAGCAAAAACAATCACACAGCTACAAGAAAAGGGTGATGAACACAAAAAAGGAAGGCCACTGACACAATTTAAGATTTCTGGGCTCCCTGAAGTTATGTGAGTCAGTGGACCCTGTGGCGAGCTGCCCGGTTCCTAGCCCTTAGTTATAGATATAATTCTATTGTATATATATTTTTTGATGCAATTCTGTGTATATGGATATGCCAAGACATGCCAGTGTCAGCACAAAGGCACCTAGGGAAAAGACTGGGTTTTTTTGAAAAGGGGTTTTACCTTCTTTTAACCTGCAGGCCAGCCCTGTTTGCCAGGAAAATTACAAGTTATTGTCAAAAAGCCTGTAGGTAGCTGATCAACAAGTCTTCCCAAGGGAAACAAAAGTATTAAAATGTCAGTATATAGCCCTTTTCACTTCAAGAAAAGCTGAATGTTAACAGTATACTTCATTTTGTGAGGTAATAGGAAAGAACACATCTGTCCAGCATACCTGTGTGGAATTCCACTTACAGGAGTTATGATTGTAAAATCTGGGTTAACTATGGGAATCTCACTCATCAAAGGTTATCAGGAAAATAAGATTTTGGGGACGCTCAAGAGTGACACCCGGTGGCCTAAAATGGAAAGGCTAGCCTCTATCCACAGACTGGGATAGCTAACAATATAAATAGCCCAGATCAGGTCATTATGACACACATTTTCATCTGGACACTCTGCTTGACACACACCAGAAGCCAAACTGCTGAAACCCAGTGTGGCTACAAGGCTTAAAGGAACTGAAAACTTTCATCCACTTTTCTGGTCATCAATTCACTGCAGTTTCAATGTAGACTTTTAGCTAACAGTGTTAGAGCATTTACATTTATATATGTGTCCAATTTTGTTTCTGTATACTATAGTGCAAATTAGTGTAATTTCTTTTAGTTGTAACTGTATTTATTTAAGTATTTTAGTAAAACATTTGTTTTCCTAAATAATTCTGCCTGTGTGAGATTTCTATATTTGTGTGTGACTGTAAAAGGTTTATTAATAATCTGTGACAACTGTTAATTGCTTAGAGGGGCCACCATCAGCAACCAAGTTGAGAAAAGGGTCTATAAGGGATCTGTAAGGATAGGGAGAATACCAGAGTCTCATACCAGAGTCTGTAGGGATTTTGAGCCAGGTTGTTGCATGTCCTGTAAGGAGAAGGCCAGATCAGAGATTAAACTGCTACCCCTGAAGAGAATGTGACACCTGGGCCTTCCTCCTTTGTGTAATAGCAAAGGAAGGGTTCATATTTGCCCACAAGATTCAAGATGGATATTGTGCCCTTATCCAGAGTTAAAGGGATGACCTGGATCCTCGTGGAAGAGGTGAAATCGTGACCTTGGTGAGCATTCAAAAAGGATGAGGAGGGTATCCCTGTCCCCCCATCACAGATTGCACTTAAGGGTTCACACTGTGAGCTCAGTGGGCCTGACCCCCAGGAGTGGGTTCATGACAGATCTGATGCACAGCGGTTGGTTTCAGAGAGATTTAGTTGCATAGTGTTGTGATTCAAGAGATATTGGTGGCACAAGCATAACAGTTGGATTTGAGCCCAATGTATCAGATTGATAAACTGCAAACAGTCCATGCACAATCAAGGCAGTGATTAAAGATAAATATATATATATTTAATTTAGTTACAGTATAACATTCCCTACCTGTTTTTTTTTTTTTTTTTAGTGCAAGCTAGTGTAGCATTAGTTAGGGAAGAAGATGGCTTCCATCTACAGCGAATACACTGCAGACTACCTGAAGCAGTTGTGTCAGGAAAGAGGAGTCCAGTGTGAGGGGTGAACCAAAAAAACACCTCATAGAGACTCTTGTGGCTGCTGATGAGCAAGCGACTGCACAGGACTCTGAATCACCACCGGTGACTGAAAGGGACCAGACCTTGGGCATAGGGGTGCCAAGGGACATCACAGAGTCCAGTCCCAGGGAGGAGGACTGTGAGACCAGATGTAACCCAGAGCCACAGCACCAGGAGAGGGTCACCACAATGCTGGAGCCAAAAGGGATCAGGCTGCAGCTAGAGTTGAGGAAATCAGAGCTGGAATTCAAGCAGAGGATGTTCCAGATGGAGCTGGAAGAAAGATAGCACAAGAGAGAGGAAAAACAGCATTAGAGGGAGTTTGAACTGGAGAAGCTAAAACTCCAGTGACCAGCACCAGAGGAGGTAAGTGCCATAGGTGAACCTGGAACTCCAGTACTGGGGTATAAATTAAATTCTAAATTAATAGCTGAATTTAAAGATGGGAAGGATATGGATGCATTTTTGAATTTGTTTGAAGAAGTCTGTCTCCAAGCTAAAATACCCAGGGCATCCTGGAGCATTCAGCTACCCCCGCTGCTTACTGGGAAAGGGCATGAGGCACCAGGCCAAATGGACAATCAGGACAGTAGTAATTATGAGAAACTTGAAGCTGCATTACTTGGAAGGTATGAATTAATGCCTGAAGCATACAGGGCTATGTTCCACAACTCCAGAGAAGCCCTGACATGAGCTATGAGGAACTCGCCATAAAGCAACATCAGTTTTTGATACATTGGTGGGAGGGAGTGGAAACAAACTCTGTAGAGAAAATTGAGGAGGTTATACTTCTGGAGAAATTCTTTTGGTCTTGTCCAGCAGAGCTAAAAACCTGGCTAGAGGACCAAGACCCCAAAACAGCGCAACAGGCTGCTAAGCTCCAGGACTGCTATACCAGGAACAGGCCTGATCTGAAAGGGAGTGGGGCAGGCATGGCAGTGCAGAAGGAGAAAAGTGTGCCTTCAGGGCAGCTAAAACCCTTACTGCCTTCACAGAAAGAGGGAAGCCCCAAGTTACACAAAAAGGATTTATTGGATAAAAGAAATGATGATTGCTGGTTTTGAAAACAGCCACAGCATCTTGCTAGACAGTGTCCTAAAAAGGCACAGAGTGGGCAAAGTGGTGCTCCATCAGAGTTTGGTATGCTGTGTATCCCTGAAAGCATGCATATGATCATGAGGGAGAACATTCACCCGGTTACTGTAAATGGGGTGCTGACCCGTGAGTTAAGGGGCACGAGGGTGTGTCTTACCTTGATAAAAGGGGATTTAGTTGAGCCTGAACAGCTTATACCCAATCAGTTTGTAAAAGTAAAGGGATTCACTGGGGAGAAAAAACTCTGCCACTAGCTAGTGTCCTCCTGGACTGGGGTGAGACAGGAGAGAGGGTGAAAAAAGGTGGCAGTAACAGACAGCCTCGCCCTTAATGTGATTATAGGGAACAAACTCCAAAAGAGGGTGGTGTGTATGGTTACCTGCAGTCAGACGGCAAAGGACATTTGTAGTTCCCTGGATCCCATAGAGGCCCCTGTGGAAAATAATGGGATGCTGGCTTCCCAACCTATGTCTCCTGACATAAAGAGTAGTGGAAGGTAGATAGAACTTCCCCATGTAGCAGTTCATAAATCAGCTACAGAAGGTTACTGTGAGAAGGGAGGGGTAAACAATGGTCAGAAGGTTAGGGATGGCAGTGACCCTGAATGCCCTGATGCTAGAACTATGGACCCCAGTTTAGGAACTAAAGGGGACATGTCCCATGCCTTGGGAAAATGTGAAGAATCTGTCACTGCTCAGAGGACTGATTCTAGTTTGGAGAGACTGAGGGCTTGTGCAGAATTTGACATGACACAGGGAGGTGATGGGAGACATAGAGTATATTGGGACAATGGACTGTTGTATATGCAGGATGTAAGGACAGAGGGAGGGAGGGATGATGGGCAGGCAGCTTGCCATTCACCAGGGGTACCATGAGCAGTTGCTCGAGTTTGGTCATGATATCCCCATGTCTGGACATCTGGGAATTATGCTTACCATGCAGCAATTGGCCCAGAATTTATATTGGCCTAACTTCACCCAGCAGGTGAAGGAATATTGCAGGTCTTGTCACCAGTGCCAAGAAATAGGGAAGGCAGGTAGTAAAACCAAAGCTGCCTAATTCCCTTGCCCACTGTGCAGGAGCCATTTCAGAGGGTAGGAATGGATATTGTGGGACCCTTGAGTACCCCAAGCTCCTCCAGGAAGAGGTTAATCCTCACAGTGGTAGATTATACCACCCAATACCCAGAGTCGGTCACTCTTTAATCACTTAGGATGGACAAAGTGGCAGACGCCTTGCTAAGGATTTTCTCCTGTGTCAGGTTCCCACAGGAGGTATCACTGATTGAGGGGGTACCTTCATATTGAACCTGATGAAGTGTTTGTGGGAGAAGTGTAGGGTGGTGCAGAGATGAACAACACCTTATCACCCACAAGCTGATGGACCTGTGTAAAGGTTTATTGGTACCCTAAAATTTATGCTCGAAGCATTTGCTGAACAGCATGGGAAAGACTGGGAGAAATACCTTCCCCACCTGTTGTTCACATATAAGGAGGTGCTCTAAGAGTTGACAGGGTTCTCCCACTTCAAGCTCTGATATGGACGTAGGGTGTGTGGGCTCCTAGACTTGATACAGGAAGACTGGAAAGGCAAGCACGCCACCCAGGGAACTCCCTTAGTGGAGTATGTCCTAAAGCTTAGGGAAAAGCTGAAGGAGCCTATGGAAGCTGCCCAGAGCTACCTGTCAGCTGCTCAGCAGAAGCAAAAGGTGCGGTACGACTGCAGATCCAAAGCTTGCTCATTCAGTGTAGATCAGGAAGTCATGATACTAATCCTGGTCTGGAAGGACAAGTTGCAGGCTGAGTGGGCAGGACCATACACATTAGTCTGACAGATTAATGATGTCAACAATGTGGTAGAACTGCCTGACAGGAGACATACCCATAGAATGTACCATGTCAACATGATGAAGCCATATACAAATAGGGATGACACGGTCTTTGCAGTGTGTAGTCCTGGGGAGGGGACTGACAAAGAAGACCCCTACTGGACTTACTGGAGGAAAGCAAGCGGGAGTCCTCTGTGGAGGAAATCAAACTGTCACCCAAGTTGACCCTGGAACAGACCCAGGGAGTGACAGAGATTTTAGCAGACTTTGCCTCTTTGTTTATGGCCAAGCCTGGACTAACCCCCTTAGCAACACATGATGTAGACACGGGGATGCTAGCACCCATATGGCAGATAGCCTATCTGGTGTCTGAAGCCATCCTAAAGGACATTAGGAGGGAGATAGAGGACATGCTGGATTTAGGGAGGGATGACATACCTTACCACCATTCACTTGACAAAAGGGTATTGGCAGGTGGAGATGGCTGCCAGAGCTAGGGAAAGGTCGGTCTTCATCACTCAAAAAGGACTATTCAAAATCAAGGTAATACCTTTTGAAATGAAGAACACACCTGCTATCTTCCAAAGGTTGGTCAACCAGGTGTCACATGGTACTGAAGAGTATTCAGTGGCGTACCTGGATGATATTTCCATCTTCAGTGCCAGTTGGAAGGAACACCTGTCCCACCTGAAGGAAGTGTTGGGCAGGATACAGAGGGCAGGGCTCACTTTCAAGGCTAAAAAGTGCCATGTGGCCATGGCAGAGTTGGCATACCTAGGACAAGTGGTAGGTCAGGGGCAACTCCCTCCCAATTAAGCCAAGACTGAGGTGATAGAGGCATGGCCCAGGCCTGAAATCCAGAAACAGGTTGAGAGTTTCCTAGGGACCACCAGGTACTATCGAAAGTTTGTACCAAATTATAGTACCCTGGCAGCTCCCCTCTCTGATCAATCAAAGAAAAGAATGCCCAAAAATGTAAAATGGGAGCCAGCCTGTGAATGAGACTTTGCACGGTAAAGGAGGCACTGTGCAGTGCCCCTGTGTTGGCCAGTCCAGATTACAGTAATCCATTTGTATTCCAGACAGATGCCTCAGATGTGGGGATTGGAGCAGTCTTCAGTCAGACATCTAACCAAGGGAAAGATCACCCCATAGTGTACCTTAGCAAAAAGTTACTTCCCCAAGAGCAGGAATATTCCAAAGTTGAAAATGAATGACTTGCACTGGTATGGGCCCTGAAGAAATTAGAGCTTTACCTCTATGGGAGGCACTTTGAGGTACAGACTAATCATAATCCCCTGGTGTGGCTAACACAGATGGGAAAAATGAAAAGTCATCTCTTATGGTGGCGTATTGCCTTACAGGGCTACGATATGACAATTATCAACAAGGCCGAATAGGCCAAAGCCATGCCTAGGCATGGATTCCCACAAATTCAGTCTAGGAGGGAGGGGTGTGACAAGCTGCCCAGCTGCTAGTCCTTAGTTGTAGAAATAATTCTGTTGTATATATTCTTTTGACGTAATTCTATGTATATGGACATGCCAGGACATGCCAGTGTCAGCACAAATGCACGTAGGGAAAAGACTGGATTTTTTTTTTAAAAAGGGTTTGAACTTCTTTTAACCTGCAGGCCAGCCTTGCTTGCCAGGAAAATGAAAAGATATTGTCAAAAAGCATGTGGATAGCTGATCAAAAAGTCTTCCTCTAAGTTAACTACCCAAGGGAAACAGAAGTAATAAAATGTCAGAAGATAGCCCTTTTCACTTCAAGAAAAAACAGAATGCTTTGATCCCAGGAAACTGTTAATAGTATACTTCATTTTGTGAGATAATAGGAAAGAACACAACCATCTAGCATACCTGTGTGAAATTCCACTTACAGGAGTTATGATTGTAAAATCTGGGTTAACTATGGGAATCTGATCCATCAAAGGTTATTAGGAAATTAAGAATTTGGGGAAGCACAAGAGTGACACCTGGTGGCCTAAAATGGAAAGGCCAGCCTCTAGCCACAGACTGGGATAGCCAACAATATAAATAGCCCAGATCAGGGCATTTTGACACACATTTTCATCTGGACACTCTGCTTGACACACACCAGAAGCCAAACTGCTGAAACCCAGTGTGGCTACAAAGGACTGAAGGAACTGAAAACTTTCATCCACTTTTCTGGTCTTCAATTCACTGCAATTTCAAGGTAGACATTTAGCTAACTGTGTTAGAGCATTTACGTGTATATATTTGTCCCATTTTGTTTCTGCATACTGTAACTCAAATTAGTGTAATTTCTTTTAGTTGTAACTGTATTTATATAAGTATTTTAGTAAAACATTTGTTTTCCTAAAGAATTCTGCCTGTGTGAGATTTCTATACTTGTGGGTGACTGTAGAATGTTTATTAATAATCTGTGGCAACTGTTAATTGCTTAGAGGGACCACCATGAGCAACCAGATTGAGAAAAGGGTCTGTATGGCATCTGTAAGGATAGGGAGAGTACCAGAGTCTTATACCAGAGTCTGTAGGAATTTTGAGCCAGGATGTTGCATGTCCTGTAGGGAGAAGGCCAGATCAGTGGTCACGCTGCTACCCCTGAAAAGAGTGTGATGCCTGGGCCTTCCTCCTTTGTGTAATAGCCAAGGAAGGGTTCATATCTGGCCACAGGACTCAAGACTGGTATTGTGCCCTTATCTAGAGTTAGAGGGCTGCCCTGGATCATTGTGGCAGAGGTGCAGTTGTGATCTTGGTGAGCATTCAAAAAGAACAAAGAGTATCCCTGTCTCCTGTCACAGAGTGGGCACTGTGAGCTCAGTGGGCCTGACCCCCAGGAGTGGGTTTGTGACAGACTCTAGAAAGCATTACCCAGGCTGCTAAAGTTTCCTGACAACCCCCATTTTGCAAAGATTGGGCCCAGTGGATCCTGGTTCCTGTACCAAGGAAAGTGGAGATACCCAGACCCATACTTAACAGCTTCCTCCATTTCCAAGTTAAGGAGGATATCCTGCAGCTAGCTAGACAACTGGGTTCTCTAGAGTGGTATAGCCATAAAATTATGATCTTCCGTGACTACTCTTGGGACCTATACACCTGGAAATTAGCCTTCACTGAAGCCAGAAACCTCTTCCACTAACATGGCATCCCCTTCTCCCAGAGAGATCCAGCTCAACTCCACATCCTGTACAACAGGTCCCTGATCACCTTTGGCACACTCAAGGTGGCTATGGAATAAATTAGGCAACACAGGCACCCTCAATATAAATCTACCACATGACACACCCCACCAAATGAAGCTAACACTCAGGAGATACTGATGGACATGGCTCTGCCACTTTCTGATCCTAAGGGTCCACGTCTACCAGAGGGGGACGTCTCGCAATCTCTAAAACACAGACAGAGAAACCACAACAGAATCAAAGAAAGGAAGGCAACCATATCTGCTCCCACAGCAATAGCTGGAGTGATGCATCAGATGGACATGAGGGCCCATTCACTGACCTGGTTTCCTCAAACTGCTATGCCCCTCTCAGACATTCTTCACCAGAGAATTGCACTCCTCCACAGGGCACGAATAATGACACTCCCACAGCACCAGCACCAGCACCAGCACAACTAATTATAGTGCCACCTTCAGCAAAAGTTTACGATGCAACCCCTGAAAATCATTAGACATGCCTACTCCACACCCCATTGCTGCTCTAATGCCACTTCCATAATCTGGATCATTGGGCCCCAAGGAGGACCATGCTGGACTCAGTACAAACACCTCTGTTCCAATAAACAACCCACTGACAAGGCATGTGGAAGTATCCATTCGAGCCCACATGCCGACTGGGCAGTACAAAGCCTAACAAGTTGGACAGATGGCCCTCAGCAAAACACCAACTCAAAGCAAAGGATATCACCCACAGGCACAAACAACAACTCAGCAATGACATGACCACCTCCACCTAGGCACCACACTACACTCTATCCTGACACTCAGACACTCCTCTAACTCCCCCTGACTTGGACCCACAGACCCTTTTGCACAAGAACTGATCTTTCTAGCCAGCCACAAATAGACTACTACATCATGTTTAACTGTGTCCCTACATGAGCAAAAGGAAGAACTCACTCCACATTGTCTTAACCCCAGAATACAGCACTCAAGTTGCTGCTAGATACTCACTTAGCCTTCCCTCCTTTACTTCCTTTTTTTCCAAGGTCACACCATGGATATCCAAGTAAGGACTGTTATTGAGGGTAAACTAATAATGGAAGGGGCACAATCGGTAGGAATGTTTTTAACAATCATTGCTCTCCATAACTTGTTTGAGCATTTTGACGGCACTCTTTCCCTTACCCAGCCCAGCAATAACCTCCTCCCAGTGTAGCTCCACCATTTTGGAAGACATCCAGGATCCCTATTTTGGACCCTTCCATAATGCTGACAGGATCATAAAATGCTGGATCCAGCTGACACAACTTTTAACATACATACATACATACATACATAAATAGATAAATAAATGAAAGCTATGAAAATATTCCTCCCTCAAGAGACAATCCTCCTGTCAAACTCTGGCAGGCACCTGTCCAGGCAGCATGCTACATGACTGACTGGCCGCATAAGCATCTGACCTCCACCCACGTAGCAACCACCTCGGAGTACACAACTCCTGGAAGGGGGGCTTACTGTCCCACAAATGCCACCATAGACAACATATCGCTCATAAGGTAGGGGGAGAGCTGTCTTTATTACCACTCAGACTATCAAAGGTAAAACTCAAAGCTTGGAAACCGGAGGGGAGAGAGGGAGAAGAAATGGGATGTAATGAAAGGGGAGGGCAATATTCAGAGGAATGGACTGGTCATGTTTACAACTCTCACAGTAATCTTAATCACCTCCCTAACTGTCAAAGCAAAGCATCTGGCAAGGGAAACAACAGCCCACCTCAATCCCTCTCTACTCAATTCCTCTCTACTCCAGACTGCCCAGGAAGAGGGAGATGTCCACAACCAGAAGCTGCAAAGTACTCATGCCGAAAGAAAGGCCAGTAAAACTCATCCCACACACCCTACACTTTATCACCTGCCCTTAATCAAACACCCTGACAGTCAGGTCATCATGGCCTGACTCTCATGGTCACCACTCAAAGCAAGTGTGATGTGCACTGGACCCCCAGCACCTCGCAAGACACGCACAAGGGGAAAGAGGGGAAGGGGAGACAATGGAAGGCATACTGGCTAATCAAAACCAGGCAGATCCACTGCATCACAGCCCTAGGAAGCACTAGCCCACCACTGCTTAACAATGGATATGCCTTGCACTCACAATTTGAAGGAATATACTCCCTGCAGTTGGTTCAATTGATAGCAGACCCCTTCAATCAGCACACCCAGGGTGGGCCACACACTGCCATGAAATCCCCCCCTCGGGGCTTGCAAGCACAACAAAGGGTCCCGGGGTATATTGCTAACCAAGCCACAACGTGTGAATAAAGAGGCCTCTCAGGGTGCTCGACCAGGAGACTTTCACCAGCAGTACCCTTCGTGCATACCGAGGGGGGGCCCTCACACTCTCTGGGGGACATGGGCAAACCCCACAGAGATGCACAGGCATACACCATCCATTCCCCCTTACTCTCTCACAGAAGAGCAATTAAAAATAGAGACCCCTCCTGCACAGGGTAAGTAATGGATGGTACTGCACCCACTATGTGCATACCCATCTGCTATAGCTCAGATAACCTCAAAGTACTGTACTGCATAGAAGGTTCCTCAGGACTGATGGGGGGGTGGACTTTTAGGTAGCTTCATCCTCACAGGTAGTTGTCTGTATGCCTCATAGGTGTCACCATGAGCCTGGGGCTTGCATATGCAAACTGATTCCAAAATGCCCATATCTAGGATAATTTTTTTATGGTACAAGCATGTGTAACAAGTGTATGAAGTGTTTTCATGTAAGTGATCTCCAGCCAGTGTTATTTTCAAGTTTAACTCAATGTGCCATGCCATATAGCAGACCCCACCTCCCATAGGGAGCCCCTTTTACAAGACAATATACCAGAAAACCGCAGACTCCTGTTCTCACCCTTCAGGCTCTCACCAGGCTCATGTTTCTGCTTGCACACGCACCTACGCATCTGACCAAAACATTCCACAATAAATGACATAACTGACATCTGACAACATTATAGAAATGTCCAGGGCCAGATCTCCCCCATCAAGTGGAAACAGGTGTTAACACACATAAAGAGATTGTGGTTTCATGTAGCACTCTTACAGGAAACCAGGCTATCACCCCTCAAGGTCTTAAAGCTCAAAAGTGAGTGGGTAGGGGTGAAGCTGCATAGCATGGCCCAGTCCAAAAAACAGAAACATAGAAGTTAACAGCAGAAGGAGACTACTAGGTTCTTCTAGTCTGCCCATTTGTTTTAGACCTATTTTGACACTCTAGTTGCCCTTTGTAGTCAGGGCCCCTTTGTGTCTATCCCATGCAGTCTTGAATCCCTCCACAGTGTTGACCCCCACAACTTCTTGGGGCAGGCTGTTCCAGGCATCCGCCACTCTTTCTGTGAAGAAAACCTTCCGGGTGTTGGTAGTGAACCTCGCTCCTTGCAGACTGAGGTCATGTCCCCTGGTCTTGGAGTCCTTCTTGAAGTGAAACAGTTCCTGTGCTTGTACCTTTTTAATGCCTTTTATGTACTTGAATGTTTCAATCATGTCCCCTCTCTCTCTTCTCTGCTCCAGGGAGTATATATTCAGTTCCCTAAGGCTTTCCTCATAGTACATGTACTGCAGACCCTGAATCATTGTTGTCATCTTTCTCTGTACTGTTTCCACCTGGTCAGTGTTCTTCCTGAGGTGAGGCCTCCAGAATTGGACTCTGTATTCCAGGTGAGGCCTGACCAGTGATCTATACAGGGGTACTACCACCTCTCTCCTCCTGCTCATGATTCCCCTCCCAGTGCAACCCAGTATTCTGTTGACCTTCACTATTGCCTTCTCACACTGCTTAGTAACCTTCAAGTAATCTGAGATGATGATTCCCAGATCTCTTTCCAGGTTTGAGGCTGCCAGTCTTTTGCTGCCTAAGTAATACTCTGTTCTTGGATTTTTCTTTCCTATGTGCATGACCTTGCACTTTTTGGTGTTAAATCTCAGATGTCACAATCCAGACCATTCTTCTAGTTTCTTGAGGTCAGCTTCCATCTTGCTCGCTCCTTCTGAGGTGTCCACTGTGTTACATATCTTGGTGTCATTTGCAAACAGACGCACTTTCCTTTTCAGTCCATCAGCAATGTCTGCTATTAAAACATTGAAGAGCAGAGGTCCTAGCACTGAGGGGTATCCATCCTAGTTCACAAAACCCTAAAATGAAGGCTGTTAAACTCAGCAGCAAATGAGGAAGGCAGGTGGGTCCTAGGCCATTTCAACACAGTCTCAGGCCCCCTCATCAAAGGAAATGTTTATGTCCCCAATAATGATTCCCGAGCATTCTTTCATGAACTAACAGACAAGGTGCTACGATTCAATGAAGGCAATGCCCCAGTGCTGATTGCAGGCAATTTTAACCTCACAAGGGACCTAGCCATAGAATAAAGCAACAACAAAACTGAACCCAACAGCAAAACCACCAAGGCAGTATCAATGTGGCTCACCAACCAAGGGCTGGAGGACATTATGGTGGGTGCTACACCCAACAGGCCACAACTACACCTATTACTTTGCTGCCCACAGCAACTACAGCCACATAGATCTGTTGCTAGCCTCTACCCAAGCCATGGACAAGATCATAAGCCACCATCAATCCCCTTATCATCACAGAAAATGCTCCAACTTAGCTGGAGATGACCTGGGATCCCCCCCACATGTTCTGCCACATGGTGGCTAGACCCCTTGTTCCTGCTTGACCAGCTATTTTTTGAAATGCTGCAGTGAGAAACGACAGGGTACTCAATGACAACAGAGCTAATAATATAACCACACACTGGGAGGCATACAATGCCACCATTAGGGGTCATATCATATACTACCCTCATGTTGGAGACAACAGGGGAAAAACAGCTGGCCAATTTGGAGACAAAACTAAAAGTGCAGGAGAAGGCTTTCAAGGTGCTCCCCAAATCCAACACCAGTTTCCCACTACAAAGGTCCATAGGCCAACTCCAGCTAGAAATAGACACTCAATTAGCAAGGAAAGATGAACTCATATTATTCTGTATCAGGCACACATACGTGGAGGGGGAGAAAAAGGCAGCAAGGTTTTCACCTACCACTTAAAACAACAAGTGGAGAGACACATCTTGGGTCGGAACAACACTCAAGGGGTATTCGGCAGCTCACCCAATACATTAGAGGTGCCATGACAAGCTTCTGCAAGGAGCTATACAGCTACCCCAATCCCCCAAGTGCAGCAAGCATTGATGGGTTCTTGCAGAATCTCCAGATCCCTGCACTAACACAGGAGCAGGCAAAGGCACTGTAGGTGCTCCTTTCATGTGCCAAGTTGAACTCACACTAAAATCGCTAAAACACCACAAAGCACCTGGTGGGTGTTGCCTACTGGTAAAACTACTGCAGATGATTTCCTCTGCAATATTCCCATTGCTCTACGGATTATATCAAGAAGTGGTGGCTACAGGCTCTTTTCCCCCCAACAATGCACACAGCCACTATCATAGTTCTACCCCAAAAAAGGAAAGACCCCTTGTCACTCATGAACAAAAGGCCCATCTCCCTTATCACTGTGGATAGCAAGATATATGCAAAGGCCTTGGCATCAAGACTAGAAACCCTATTACCTACACTACTCCACCACTCCCAAACAGGGTTTGTACAGGGGTGTCTTAGCTCAGACCACCTCAGGATCGTTATCAACATCATACATGTGGTGAAAGGCACTCCCTCCCCGAGGGCTGCCATAGCCATTGACTTCAAGAAAGCCTTTGAATCTGTGGACTGGGGGTACCTCTACAGAGTATCATACAAAACAGACTGTAGCCCAGGGTTCCTGAAGTACTAACATACTAACATACTATTTGCCAGCAGATTAGGCCTTACGGTATATCGAGTCTGCTCGAACTTTAGATCCTTAGTTGGGTGCCGAGACCCTCCCATCCCTTGTGCTCCAGAAACCCATATCATCCATCCCCACCGCCCTGGGACAGGACATCATCTGATACATCCACTTTCTGTGTCTGTCCCATCCTCTCTTGAAGCCCTCCACTGTGGATCTCTGAACTAGCTCACCAGGCAGTGCATTCCAAGGGTCCACCACCCTCTCAGTGAAAAACCTCCTCCTCTTTTCCCCCCTTACCCTTCCACCTTCCAACTTCAAACCATGCCCTCTGGTGATACCTCCCTGCTTTAGTCTAAAGATCCCCTCCATGTTTACCCTATTTATTCCCTTGAGGTACTTGAAGACCTCAATCATGTCCCCCTGTCTCTCCTCTCCTCCAGTGAAAACAGGCAGAGCTCCTTAAGTCTGTCCTCATACGTCAAATCCCCTAGCCCTCGTATCATCTTTGTTGCCCTCCTCTGTATCCTCTCTAGGAGCTGTATGTCCCTCTTTAAGTGTGGTCTCCAGTACTGTACACAGTACTCAAGGTGTGGTCTAACCAGTCCATTGTACAGCGGCAGAATCACTTCCTTGCTCCTAGAGGTGATCCCCCTTACGATGCATCCCAACATCCTGTTTGCCTTGCTAGCCGCTCTCCTGCACTGCTCAGAGTTATTCTACATGCATCCACCATGACCCCTAGGTCTTTTTCCCCATTGAGGCCTCCAGCCCCCTCCCAGGGTGTACCTGTGTTTAGGGTTTCCCCGACCAAGATGCAACACCTTGCACTTGGTGATATTGAAATTTAATTTCCATGTGTGAGCCCAGCTTTCCAGGGTGTCCAGGTCCTCTTGCAGGGCCAACGTCCCCTCTTCTCCCTCAACTACTGCTCCCATCTTGGAGTCATCCGTGAAGAGACTCATTTCACACCCTATACCCTCCCTGATGTCCGATATGTATGCATTAAACAGGATCGGACCCAGGACCGAGCCCTGCGGTACCCCACTACCAACCTCTCTAGGGTTTGAGAGCTCCCCCACAGACCACTACTCTCTGGGTGCATCCAGCTAGCCAGTTTTCAATCCATCTGACCATCAAAGGGCCTACTCCTAACCCCATCAGTTTCTCCACCAGACCATTGTGGGGGACAGAGTCAAACGCCTTGCTGAAGTCCAAGAATAATACATCCACAGGCTTACCCCTGTCCAGTTCTGATGTTACCCATTCATAGAACTCCACAAGGTTGGTTTGACATGATCTACCTGGCACAAACCCACGTTGCCGACTATCCAGACCTCCCACCTCCTCCAAGTACACCCCCAATCGTTCCTTTAGTATACTCTCCATTAATTTTCCCACCACCGAGGTCAAACTGATGGGTCTATAGTTACCTGGTACTTCCCTTGACCCCCCTTTATGGATTGGTACCACATGTGCCTCTCTCCAATCCCTAGGTACCCTCCCTGTCTCAAGTGACCTGCTGAAAAGCTCCGCCAGGGGTGCAGCCAGTATGTCCGCCAATTCCCATAGTACTCTCGGATGAATGCCATCCGGCCCAGGAGATCTGTCTTTCTTTAGGGCCTTGAGGGCTAACCACACCTTTTTGGCGGAGATAGCATCATCCGTTCCCTCCACCATACTGGCCTTTTTATCTTTACCCAGATGTGACACCCTGGGGTACCTCTCTCCCTCTTGCTCCATTTTGTTGCTCCCTGATCCCACTTACTGATGTTTCTATCCCTTCATGCCTTGCTTTGTAGATATCCCATCCCCTCCCTAGTGAACACAGAGGCAAAGTACTGCTAAATACCTCTGCCTGGTCCTCACCTTTTCCACCCACCCTCCTTCTGATCTCAATCTGCTGAGATGGCCTTAGTTTTCTCCGGCTCCCCAATGTACGGAAGAACCCTTTTCCTCCATGTATCTGCCAGCGCTGCTCTTACTGACTTTGCCCCCTCACCATACCGGGTGACTTTTCTAGACATGCAAGCTGGTACATTTCCTTATCCCTATACCCTCTTGTCGCTTTATATTTTTTGTAGGCCACCTTCTTTTCTCTGACTGCTACCTGTACCTCACTGGACCACCAGCATGGTTTATGTGACCTTGCTCCCTTACGTTTCAACTTAGCGCAGATCCTGACTGCCTCATGTAGTCCCTGTTTTATGACCTCCCATCTCCTTTCCACACTTGTCATTGAGGTAATCCCCATCAAGTGATCCTTGAGAATATTTCCCATGCCCATGAAGTCTGCCCCCCTGAAGTCCACTGCCAGTGGAGTACATACAGGCCTTGCACTAGGAACCCACGGCCAGAGTACTCACCAACAGCACCCTTTCAAGAGACTTCTAGTTGGCCAAAGGGACAAAACAAGGCCGCCCCCTGTCCTCTCTGATTCTTACAGCTGCACAGTGGAGCTGTGCATGTTGCAATGACATTGAAAAAGAGCTTTGGTAGCACATGACTGCAAACACAGCACAGCTGTGGACAGCTATGTCCTTCCGCCAGAGTGAAATGGAATCTCTCCATGTCCTCTCCATTTAAGCACTTGCTTCCTCCTTCCCCCTCATCTGCTGCACTATTTTCTACAGGTACCAAGGCTCATGTGTGGACTACTGTACCTGAGTTCAGCTAAATACATTTTCTAGTACTACAAAGAAAGCTGCACTTGGGAAATTGATTATTTCTTGGAAACATGGGTTAAAAATGAGTTCAATCATGGTCTGAATGTCAAGCTGTGATACTGGGCATGCACATATGCATATGCACCTGGCAGCAACCATCTGACAAGAACCAGAGGTACCCGGGATCATGTTAAGATCAAATTAGCATTCAGAACTGCTTACACAGATGATGTCCTCATACCAAACAAGCACACATGGCTCTCCCACACTTTGTATTTCTTCTCACCAGATTCACACAGACCTCCAGACTATAGGTGAACCTCTTCAAAACCGAGGTCCTCCCCCTAAACTCCTCCTGCCAAGCTCAACATGCACAAGTTGCAGGCTTCCAGTGGGCCCTGAAACAAATCACATGCCTTGGCATTCAGATTCCCCCAAGGGGAGAAACTATGCCCCCTAAACGTCACACCCCTGTAACATTAGCTGTATACTGAGTGTGATAGATGGAAACCCTTCCAGCTCACCTTGCAAGGGAAAATCACAGTGATTAAAATGGCCACCGCTCCCAAGATTTTCCACTTCCTTTCACACATTCTGCTCCCCTTAGCACAAAAGTGGTTTGACGAAATTGAAGGACTGGTTGTCAACTTTCCGTTGGAGGGGAAGGAACCTTAATACAGTTGCATGAAGCTGTAAATTCACTGGAAGAAGGGAGACCCTTCCCATGGTTTAAAGGGTTCTATCTGGAATTTTGTATGGCCCAAATCCTTTGATGCTTCTGTAACAAGGATAAGCAACAGCCCATATGGGCATCCCTCAAAACTGCCCACTCGCAAGGGGCATCAGTAACTGCAAGGCTACTCAACCTGGGGAACAAGAATGCCAAGCCCCACCCATAATCAACCATTCCCTTGAAATCTGGGGCTTCACAAAAACTCAGCTGTCAACTACGCTGATGCACCTTAGCCTCATACCCCTGAGGAACAACCCCAGAATATAGATAGGAGGCAACATGATCAACTGGCAACAGTGGACAGGGGTAGGGACCAACACCCTAGGGGACCTACTCACCACCAACCAGCAATCCCTGGACACATATTTCAACATTCAATAAAAATTTGGACTGAAACCTAGAGATTGCTGGTGATACCTCCAAATAAGGAATGTACTTGCCCCAATACTGGCCACACTTACCCAGACCGTCCCCCACTCCACTTGACCAACATCTAAGGAACTGGCTGCAGAGCTACAAGGGCAGTATGGGCAGAATTTACTCAGCAGACAGAAGCATGATGTCTGACTATTCCCTTACAGCTACAGACAAATGTGCTCAAATACTGAATACTCTCATCATTCAAGATGAATGGGAGCAATGCTGGAAAACAGCGCACTCAGCAGTCCTAACCCCCCATAGCAGACCGGTGCAAATCAAGGTACTCCACTTGTGGGACTGCAAGGCCATGGCTCTGCATGCTGCCCACCTGCTACCAGACAAGAAATGCTGGAGATGCAACCAAGCAGGGGGAAAATTACTCCATATACTCTGGCACTGTCCCAAAATCTAGTATTTCTGGTGGCAGGGGTTCCACCTAAAAAAACACCATGTCATTCAACATTTCCACCTCCCCTAAACTCGCCCTCCTCAGCTGTCTGGAGGATAACACAGTCGGGAATCCACACCATCACAGATGGGTCCACGTGGTATGTCTTGAGACTAAAAGGCTTCTTCTGAGAAAATGGCTCACCACTGAAGTGCCCACATTAACAGAATTACTAGCCAGCCTTGCACAGCTAGCCAAATATGATAGACTCAGTCACCTCTCCCTCTGATTGCTGGTCAAGTACACAATGGTATGGGGGCACTTCCTCCAATACTTATGAACACCTGCACAAAAGCCAAGCAACCCCAGCACCCAGATGGCCACTGTCATTAGTTACCTACACAAGTTGCTGCAATTACAGGGTAGTAGCGATGTTAGCACAGGAGTAAGGAACATGGCAAGGATGAGGTACTTTTGGTATATCTCTGATTACATAATCTACAAGACGCAACAATCTATGCAAATAGAATAGTCTTGTTGTACACTTGTTTGTAATTATGTGTACAGTAGTAGGTTAGGAATTACACAGGTACAGGTATGCTCACGCACACAGTTGGACCACAGGACTGACCCCTGTGGGTAATCAAAAGCCAGAAGATGTAAAGCAAGTCTACATCATAGTGCCACACCTGGAACAGATTAATACCCGGACTACTATACCCGCCCCAGACTGAAGGAGGTGGGATGATCAAGGCCCTCCACCAAATTAGCTAGTTATGTGCTTGGTAGGCCTGTGAGTTAATCTTGTTTTCCTTCTTTCTTGAATACTTATATTGTAGGTATTGATTGTATGCTATCTCTCCTACAGCACTGTATTGTATATCTATGTGTCTGTAAAAACATCAAATATTAACAACACAGGATTACATATGTTTACAAAAAAGTTATGATTACAAAGAAATGAATATATTCACAAGTAAATTGGACACCCTGATGAAGGGGATAAATACATCCTCAAAACATTGGTATAGCAGGGCAACCCTCCATGAGCATGCTTAATAAACTAAAATATTAACTTGCATGTATTCGGTGACTGGCCTATCCTTTTCCTATGTCTCTTTTGTGATATCATAGATCACCTAAAAGGTGGTCTAAGTATAATGCACATATTCCATGGCTTGTGTCAGAATGGATCGTTTATAATGACACATGCATTAATACTTGATGCACGTCACTTTTTTAATATAAATGCCATCAAGTGCCATAAATCTGGCACAATATTCGGAAACAGCATTCAGATATTGTGCTGCAATTATTCTGCCACAAGTACATGATGACCTGCCATAAGTTCATGATGAAATTGTGTCATACATCTGAAGCAGAACCTTTGATAATCCAGGTCATAATCTTCTGCTTATGATATCACATCCTGTTACAAGGAAATAAGGTAGGTTTTGTCTCAAAACATAACTCTATATGTATAGAGGAACATATGTAAAGTAAGTGATCTAATATTTAATCTTTGGATTTGGAAACAGGACAAATACATAACCTAGCATCCCCTTTCCCAGCTCCCCAATCATTCACGCTGAGGTTCTTATACTCATCCCTAGGGAATCACTAGTTTTGTGTGTAAAAATTACTGTACCAGGAACCTTTCAGGATCTAGCATAATTTACAGTTGTTAACACATTCTTTTCTTGTATAAATGTATTGCAGAATATATTTGACAAAAAAAAAATTAAATGAACTAAATAAATAGTGTATATTAACAATTTATTCATAAGAAGGCTATATCTGGAATACTGTGTTAATTACACTGAAGAGGACAGGTCCCAGTTTTGAGCCCTGTAGCTCCTCACTGGTCATCCTTCTACCATTAGAGTGAATGGATTTTACCCAAGGCTACTCAGTTTCTTCATCAGTCTCCTGTGTGGCATGATGTCAGAGGCCTTACTAAAGTTCAGATAGGCCATATCCATTGTCCTCCCATCTATTGAGTGATCTCATTAACAGGGGCACTAGTAATTTAACTTGTTATAACCAGTTATACAAAAACAAACAAAATCAAACTTTTGCTATCATTTTCTTTCTTCTAATTACTCTGACCAGGTTATAAACCCAGCAAATTATCTGGCATGGATATCATTAACTGCAGGTACTGCGGAACACTTTTCAGAAGGGCGGTTTTGCAGGATTTAGGACACTGTTCTACATGCTGGGCCATTGGCGATCTAAGGTCTCAGCTCCAGGCAGCATGGGCAGAGATTGCATGCCTCAAATTGCATATTCAAGAGGAAATCTACTATAAGAACTGACCACCATTTCCCCAACATCCAACAAAAGCACCTCGACCACAGAGGGTAGTTGATCCAGGAGGTTGGCAAGTGGTTAGAAGGGGCAAATCGGGTGCCCCATCACTCGGTGCTCTCCAATATATTACCTCCACAAACCATATAAAAACTACAAACAGGTATCTGCCTCTATCACCAAAATCAAACAAAGGGGCATAGGCCACTGCAGAGCAGGACACTGCAGCACAGGAGCTAGCACAACAAAACTCGCCCAAAACAGGAACCAAAACAAAGAAAGCAAAAAGGAAATCCAAAAAACTTCTAATCATAGGAGACTCCATGATTCAGAGAGTGGATACATATCTCCAGCCAGGAGTAATGGTCAGAAGTCTCCCAGGTACATCAGCGAGGACAGACACTGACTGCATTGCTAAAATTGTTCAGGAAGCAGGAGAAAACATTGACATCTTGGTACACATAGGGATTAATGATCTCGCCAGCCAGTCAGTTGTGGAGACCAAGGAACACCTGACCAGGTTGGGTAACAAATTATCATCCATTTCATTTGGCATCTCCTTGTCTGAGATCCTGCTAGTCGGGGAGAGGGGGGGGCAGATAGACAGAAGGTCAGAGAAGGGGAGATAGGGGAGCTAAACATGTGGCTCAAGGGCTGGTGCCAGGAAAAAAGACACACATTTGTAGGGAACTAGCAACAGTTTTGGGAGCAGAAGTTCTTTAAATTTGATGGATTGCATCTCGCTAAGGAGGGAGTCAGAGTATTGGGGCAGAAGTTTGACATCTTTGCAGAATATTTAAACTAGCAAATGGGGAGAGGGGTGCAGCACCCCATATGTTGAATGGGAAGATAACCCCCCCCCCCAGCTAGTGGTCAAACAGGAGTTCAGCATGTTTGCAGTTCATTTGCATCACCAGGTAAGGAAAAAGGTCCAGCTCCCCATATGATGCATAGGGGAAATGCCAGACTTGCCCAACAACTAACACACCGAAATCTGGGCAATGGAAAATCATGTACACAAATGCTCACAGTCTGGGAAACAAGATCACAGACTTGCAGGCAATAATGACAGAGGCTAAACTTGTCATAGTAGCCATTAGTGAGACATGGTTTACCAGTAACCACACTTGAGAGACTTCAGTACCTGGCTATGTACTGTTCAGAAGAGACCAAGGTGCAAAAAAAGGGGGGGTGGAGTGGCCCTTTATGTCAATGAAAATATCAAAGCTACAGAAATTCAGAATACACATAAGGAGCCAGAAGAACTGTGGGTCACCCTGGAAACAGGAAATGGGACAGCCATATGAACTGGGGTTGTTTACAGACCTCCAGACCAGGGTGAGGACATAGACACATTACTGTTAGAAGATACACAATACATGACAGTTAAAGGGAAGGTTCTGATAATGGCAGACTTCAACTTGCTAGATACAGATTGGTCAACACCAGCAGGAACATCTGCCAGAACTAGACACATGGTGGATTCCCTGCAGGGGGAGGGCCTCAAACAACTGGCACAACAACCCACAAGAGACAGGACTATCTTAGATGTAGTACTGACTAACAGGGAAAGGATCACAGATCTCCAGGTAGAAGGTCACTTGGGGGCCAGTGACCATCACATGGTATGGTTCAATTTGGCCACTAGAACTAAATCATCCCTCTCCAAAGCAAAAATATGGGACTTCAGAGGAGCTGACTTTGATAAGATGGCCAACAGAGTTAAGCTAGCCCTGGCAAAAAGAAATACAGGGAAGGGGGTACAGGCAAAGTGGTCAAGCATTAAGGATGCAATATTTGAAGCAACATCCCATTGTGTTAGAGAGAAAAGGAAGTGCAAAAGAAGAAGGAAACTACTTTGGTTCTCAAAAACAGTAACAGAAAAGGTCAGAGTCAAAAGACTGGCCTTTAGGAAATGTAAGGGAACACAGCAGGATGAAGATAGGGTGGCATACCGAACTTCCTTAAGAGAAGCAAAGAAGGCAGTAAGGCAGGCAAAGGCCCAAACCGAAGAAACACTAGCACAAACAGTAAAAGAAGGTGACAACACTTTCTATAGATACATTAGTGAAAGGAGAAAATCCAGAGGGGTTATTGTTAAGATCAAAGGGGATAAAGGTGCATGTGAGGAGGAGGATCCTGTAAAAGCATCTATCCAAAGTAGATACTTCTGCTCAGTATTTACTGAAGAGAAGGTAGGGCAGGGCCCACAGCTCAGCACCATGGACACAGGGGGAAGGGAGTTGTGCACTAGTCCCTTCACAAAAGAAAGGGTCCTACAAAAGCTCGACCACTTGACCATCTGAGAAACACACTTGGTTTCCTATCCTCGGAGATTATTGTATTAGGAGACCTTAATCTAGACTGGTTTTCCAGTGTTTCTACATCTCTTAAATCCTTCTATGATGAATTTTGTCTATTACAACTCATTACTGAAGCAACGTGCCCTAATAAGAAGAATCCAAATAACAGTACACTGCTGGATCTCATATTAGTAAACAAACCTTACCTGTTCTCTCACACTGGAGTGTTTTTCTCCAATATCAGTGACCACTGTTTTATCGTCTGTGTAAGAACGGCCTCAGTTTTGTTGCCTGCATCAAAATTCACCAGTAAGAGGTGTTGTCATAACTTTGACCCCTACAGTTTCATTTCTGACCTACGGGATTCCTTGGGCTGGCAGAACGTCTACCTTGCAAAATCAGTAAATGCTGTGTATGACATCTTCCAGGAGATCGTGCTTGGGTCATTGGATAAACATGCACCCCCGGTCAATGTCCGCACTAAGAAGATGGCTTGCCAGTGGTTTACAGTAGACCTGAAAGCTGCCCTACTCAATAGAGAGTCGCTCTGGAAAACAGCCTGGAAAACTAAGCGCCCTGCTGACTGGATTGCATTCAGGAGGGCAAGGAATCTATGTGCCAAGTTGGTGACAGAGGCTAAAGCAAACTACTACTGGTATGAGCTTGATTCTACCTATAAGTGCTCTTCCAAATTCTGGAAAACCTTCAAGGAAATCAAAGGTTATGTATCCCCTACCTCCCTACCCTCAAGAATCACTATTGGATCTACCACAGTTTCAGACAAGCAGACAATCTTAGACTCATTCAACAGCCACTTCTCTACTGCAGGGTTAGCCTTAGATACCTCCCCTGCCAACAACCTCCGCTCCCATATCGGCATACAGGAACAAGATGTTCTATTAACCAAAAATGTGTTCTCCCTTCAGCCTACCTCCTTGAAAGAAGTAGAGGACCTATGGTTACACTTAGACATCAGGAAGAGTGCTGGTGCTGACCTCTTAGACCCCTTCTTCCTGAAACTTAGTCACCATATCCTGGCAGTGCCCATTACTCATCTATTTAATCTGTCCCTCTCACAGGGTGAACTTCTTCCCCTATGGAAAACTGCCCATGTGATTACCCTTTTTAAATCTGGTGACTCTATGGGCCTTACTAATTACAGGCCAATCTCTCTACTACCCACACTTTCTAAATTGTTGGAGAAAATGGTGAGTAAACAGCTTAGGAACTACCTGGAATCCTCAAATCTGCTTAACCCTCTGCAATTGGGCTTTTGACCTCGTCATAGCACCATTTCGGCTCTTGCAAAGGTAACTAATGACTGGCAGTGTGACCCGGACTCCAAGAATTTTGTTTGTGCAATATTTCTGGACCTAAGCAAGGCATTCGACGCTGTCGACCGTGATCTGCTTCTAGTATCCCTTTGCATGGTTGGTCTGGATACACTATCTCGGAAATGGTTTGCAAACTATCTCTCAGGTCATCAGCAGCAAGTAAAAGTGGATGGGGAATTCTCACAGCTAAAACCACTATTGAGGAGTGTACTGCAGGGCTCCATTTTGGGTCCACTGCTGTTTGCGATATATATTAACCAAATCGATGCCAATATTAAATCCGCCAACATACATCTTTTCGCAGATGATACGGTATTATACATTAGCAGATCTGCTCCTGAGGCAGCATGTAGAGATCTACAACAAGAAATTAATCAATTGCAACTACAGCTATTGAACCAAAAACTTCTGCTAAATGCAAAGAAAACAAAGGTGATGCTCTTTTCTCCCTCTGTATATGCACTTAATCAAGTCTCCCAAGGTTCCTTACCCCATATCACCACACTCTTAGGCAAACCACTAGAATATGTTACCAAGTTCAAATACCTGGGGGTTTGGATAGATTACAGACTTTCCTTTAATGATCATATTGAAGAACTAATAAAGAAACTTAGGCAGCGGCTTGGCCTCTTCTACAGAATCAAATACCTACTCACATGGGATACCAAGAAGAGATTGATCCAAACCACCTTCCTCCCTCTACTGGATTATGTAGATTTTATGTACAGCCAAGGCCCTGCCTCTGCACTGGTCAAACTTGACACTCTCTATCATAGAGCTATAAGGTTCATTACTGGTCTACCTTACTCTACACATCACTGCTCACTTTATGCTGCGGTAGGATGGTCATCACTCAGTTACAGAAGGCAGAGAAATGCAGTGCTCTGGACCTTCAGAGCCATCATTAAGAATCTGCCTCAATACATCCTAGATTGTTTCTCAGTGTGTACGGTAGACAGGTACGCCCTGCAGAGTGCCTCGTATATCTCTCTTACTGTACATAAGATCTCATCATGCTTTGGTAGGTCTTCCTTAAGCTACGTTCTACCCGTACTCTGGAATAACCTGCAAAAGACTTTAAAACTGGCTTACCCCATCAAACTATTAGCTTTCAGGTCATTTTATTACCATTCCTTTAAGGATTCCTGTAACTGTTTCCCATGAATCTTACCTTAACTTTATTTTAGAGTACGTTCCTCCTGAATTTAGCCATATCCATAGCACTGGCCTTCTGTTAGGTACTCTTGTCCTGATATACTCCCACTCTGTTAACTCCATCCCCCTACTGAAAGCTTCCTGTATTTGCTCTCCTTATCTAACACTTATAGATCCTGACAGGCTATTGCATACTTTGTATATTTTGTATAATTTAAATAGGCCCTGTTGTCTTGACATTTGACACCCTTATGTTCTTTTCTGCACATTGCCATGGACTCCTTGTAACCCTGTGTCATGGTAATGCTGTAATCACTGTACGTATAACCACTTGTATGCTCTGCTTATGTATGTAAACCCTTTATGTGATAAGTAACCCCAGGTCCATCTTGAAAATGAGCTTTTGCTCAATGGTGTTCACCTGGTTAAATAAAGATGTTGATTGATTGATCGATAAGCTCAGGGTGGACAAGGCAATGGGACCTGATGGCATACATCCCAGGGTACTAAAGGAGCTAAGGGTGGAACTAGCAGAGCCATTATCAGAACTGTTTAGTGAGTCTCTGAGCACAGGAGAGGTCCCAGAAGACTAGAGAAGGGCTCATGTGATCTCGCTCCACCAGAGTGGTAGCAGGGAGGAAGCAGAGAACTACAGACTAGTCAGTCTTACCTCAGTAGCGGACAAGATTATGGAGGCACTCCTTAAGGAAAGGATAGTGCAACACCTGGAATCCATAGGAGCACAGGATCCAAGACAGCATGGGTTTACAAAAGGAAAGTCCTGTCAAACTAATCTCATAGATTTCTTTGACTGGGTAACCAGAGTGATGAACCAAGCGGAAGCAGTTGATGTCACCTATTTTGACTTCAGCAAAGCTTTCGATACTGTTCCACATAGAAAATTGATTAATAAGCTGGGTAGGCTCGGGGTGGGTCAGAAGTTGGTCAACTGGGTGGCACGCTGGTTGACTGGCAGAAAACAGAGAGTGGTGGTAAACGGTATACAGTCAGAAGAGATCCAAGTCACAAGTGCGGTACCTCAGGGATCAGCCCTGGGGCCAGTCCTCTTCAATATCTTCATCAGTGACATTGCAGATGGACTGGAGGATAAGGTTTGTCTGTTTGCAGATGACACCAAGATCTGCAACACAGTAGATGATCCAGATGGGGTGGGCAGAATGAGAAGAGATCTGGATAAACTAGCAAAATGATCGGATGAGTGGCAACTGGGGTTTAATGCAAAGAAGTGCAAGATCTTGCACATAGGGAAGAGAAACACTGATGCCACTTATAGGCTGGGAGGAGAGTTGTTGGCAATCACAAGGGAAGAAAGAGATTTGGACATCATCATCACCGATGATCTGAAATCATCCAAGCAGACCACTAAAGGTAAGGCTAGTGGGAAGTTGGGGTGTATTAGTAGGGGTATCACAAGTTGGAAGAAGGAGGTAATAATCCCTCTTTACAAGACACTGGTTAGGCCCCATCTGGAGTACTGCGTGCAGTACTGGAGGCCGCACCTTCACAAGGACATTAACCAAATTGAGGCAGTCCAGAGAAGGGCAACCAAAATGGTGCAGGGACTGCATCAGAAAACATATGAGGACAGGTTAATGGAGCTCAATATGTATACCCTAGAGCAAAGGAGGGAGAGAGATGATATGATCAAAACATTCAAACAGCTTAAGGGTCTTAACAATGTGAAAGAGTCTAACATGTTTCAATATAATAAAAATAGCAGGACAAGAGGCCACAGCATAAGATTAGAGGGAGGCTGATTAAGGGGTAATGCGAGGAAGCTATTTTTCACAGAAAGGGTGGTGGATGCATGGAATGGCCTACCTCAGGAAGTGGTGAATATGATTACAGTGCAGGGATTCAAACAGGCATGGGATAGGCATAAGGGAGCAATACAGATGAGTATGAATAGATAGACCATTGACAGAGCAAAGGCCAATGGCACATTCATAAGGAAGAAAAAGAAATGGGCATACTGGATGGGTCTTGCGGTCCTTATCTGCCAGCATCTTCTATGTTTTTATTTTTCTATTTCTATGGGCACCCAGACAAAGAAATCAATATGGCATTACGCAACCCCCCCACACACTCAGTGAATCCATGTTACCTTTGGTCTTGCAGACCACTGAATTCAAAATATTCTACCAACTTTTCTATTATCAGTGTTTCCATTAGTTTCTCCACCACTGAGATAAGGTTCACTGGCCTATAGTTACTACTCTCTTCCCTACTACCTCCCTTAAGTAGAGGGACCACATCTGCTCTCATCCATTCCTCTGGAACCATGACCAGTTCTAGTGAGCTGTTGAATAAGGCCATCAGAGAAGCAGCCAGCACCTCCCTGAGTTCTTTTAGTACCTTTGGGTGCATTCCATTCAGTCCCATAGCTGTGTACACTTTACAAGCTGCATGTTCCTTCAGGACTCTTTCCTCTGAAAATGGACTTGTGTCCACCTCTCCCCCTTTGTTCCTGCTGCTTCCTGGTGGTCCATCCCCCCTCCCACCCACTGGGAAGACTGGAGTGGAAACTTGACAGCGGAAGGTTTTAGAAGGATTTAGAAAGTTATATTTAATGGAAATGGTGATGGAAATGTGGAACAGTCTGACAGTGGAGGTTGAGTGTATCAAGAAAATAAATTGTCTTAAGCATAGCTGGAACAGAGTGAAGGGTTTGGTGGTTGCTTAGGCTCCTAGCGGTAGGTGGGGGAGCAGGGTGGAGAACTGGGAAGGATATAAAACCCTCTATGGACAATAGGTCCCAGGGCAGATAGGGAACTCTAGGCTGACTAGATGGACCTTTGGTGTTTTTCTGCTGTTATTGTCTATGTTTCTGTATTTCTAAGTAAAGTGGAGTTGCTCAAATAAAAATGCTTATAGTTAAATGAGTTAAACTGAAAACTCTAAAATTTCTATCCTGGATAGGACCCAGGGCAATTTCTTGCCAGCAAGGTTAGCCTATATGGCTAGCTGGGAGCACAGTAAGGGTGTGGCCTAAGCAGCTGCCTACCTGTGTTCTGTTTGTATTGCTCCCTCTTCCTTTTTTCATTTTAACTATTTATTTTTTATATAATATATTTTTATAGTCACAGCAGACAACTAAGTATCTATGACATGTGGGTGTGATGAAGAAATATGTATTTTGTATGGCAAGCAGATGTCCTCTTTCTCTGGTACGTTATATTAATGCAGTACTTCATTAAGAGAGCACATTAAATATGCCACCTAATGTTACGAACCCCACCCCCGATGAAGACTTGTGTTAGAGTCAGAATGCCATGGTACCATGTGAGTGCTTTAAACGTGAGCACCAGGGTGGAAGTGACCATCGCACAGTGTGGTTCAGTTGGACTTGGGAAGGGAAAAGGCCCATAATAAGACTAAAATCCTAGATTTTAGAAAGGCAGACTTCAGAAAGATGGGAGAGTTGCTAAGGAGTCACCTGGTAAGCATCCGGGTACATATGGGGGTGGGGGGGTGAACCAAAGATAGGCCATAAAAAAAAAAGGAATAACAGTTGCCACAGAAGAGTGTGTTAGGCTCAAAAGGAAAAACTCGAAGACCAAAGCATAGAGCTGGATTAGTACACAGGTCATCCAGGCAGTATAGAATAAGAGGTCAGCCTACAAGAATTTCAGAAGGAACAAGAGGGAGCAAGACAGGGAGAATTACTTGATGATGGCTAGCATAGCATGTAATGTAGTCAGGTGGGCTAAAGCTCAGAAGAACCTGCTAATTAAGAAGGGGGAGAACACCTTTTTTCATTGCATTAGCCACAAAAGGGACAAGAAAGATAGGATTGTTAGGCTTCAGAAATGGAATTTGTGGGTGGAGAAGAAATGGGGAAAAGCAGAGGTACTGAACGAGTACTTCTTTTCTGTATCCACTATACAGAGAGGTGGATCAGTGCCAACAGGGGGAAGGAGAGGACTGTGGGGTTGGGGGGCACAGTTGTTTTGATCAAGGTGAATTGGGACAAGACAAGGTTGCTAGCACTGAGGGTAGACAAATCTCCAGGCCCAAAAGGTATACACTCAAGGGTGCTGAGGGAACTGGTGGAGAAGCTTGCAGATCCATTGGCTGGCATGTTCAATAGTCCACTGGAGTCAGGCATGGTACCACAGGACAGGAGAATGACACATGTAATTCCCCTTCATTAGAGCAGTCTCAAGGACGACCTAAGGAACTACAGACCAGTCTGTCTGGCCCAGTCATGTGAAAGCTCAGGGAGAACATACTTAAGGAAAGATTTGTAGAGAATCGGGATGAGTATGGTCTCCAGGATGACAGGCAGCACAGGTTTATGGGAGGGAGGTTCTGTCAAATGAATTTGATTGACTTCTTTGACTGGGTCATTGAAACAGTGGACAGAGGTGTTGTAGACATCCTTTACCAGGACTTCAGCAAGGCCTTGGACTCTGTACCCCATAAGAGGTTGATCAGGAAGTTGGTGGATCTCAGGATTGGAGATAAATTGACCATATGGGTAGAAAACTGGTAGAAGGCCAGGATCCAGAACATAGTGGTGGTGGTGGGGGGGGGCTCTCTAGCACCAGAAAGGTCACCAAAGGGGTCCCTCAGGGCTCAGTGTTTTGACTATTGCTGTTCAATGTCTTCAACAATGATATTGGGGATGGTATTAAGGGCAAAATGTGCCTATTCATGGATGAAACCAAGCTTTTTCGGAGGTGGACCCAGCACAAGGGATATGACCTAAAGGAGGTTCTGGGAAACCTAGGGAGGTGGTCCAAGATTTGGCAGCTTGGCTTCAGTACAAAGAAATGAAAAGTATATACATTGGGACTAAGAATTTGAGGACTGTCTATAGCCTGGAAGGGGTCCGGATATCTGCATTAGAGGAGGAGAAGGATCTGGAAGTGATGATCACTAGTGACCTGAAGCACCTATGCAATGTATGAAATCAGCAGAAATGGCAAATAAAATGTTGGGCTACACTGTTAGAGGGATGAGCAGCAGGCAGGATGAAGTAATATTTCCCTTGTACAGGTCATTAGTGAGTTCACATCTGGAGTACACTGTACAGTACTGGTGCCTATAACTTAAAAAGGAAATTGACTATCCTGCTGGAGGCAGTCCAAATGAGGGCATCGAAGATGATCATGGGCCAGCAGGGTAGGATGTATGAGAAGAGGCTGGAGGCCTTGAACATGTACTCCACAGAGGAGAGGAGAGAGAGAGAGAGAGAGAGAGAGAGAGAGAGAGAGGGACATGATTGAGACCTTCAAGTATTTGAAAGGAATACATAGGGTAGATTTAGTTTATTGGAAACCAAAACACAAGGGGATACAGTCCCAAGTAGGAGTGGAGGAAGCTTGCGACAGAGGATGGGAGTCACTTCTTCATGGAGAGGGTGGTGACAGGTCAGAATATGCTTCCAGAAAAGGTGGTTTTGTTGAAGACAATGGGCAACTTCAAGAGAGGCTGGGACAGAGTTAAGAGGAAAATAAGTGTCAGTGGAGGGGCAGACAGAGAGGAAGGGTGGATTGGGGAGGTGGCAGGGTCAGTAGTTTAAGCTGAGGATCCTGCAATACAAACAGAGTGGAAAGACCTAATAGCCTTATCTTTTGGTGTTTTCATATGTTTGTATGTACATAGTGACTGAATAAATATTTCCATTTTTTTTTCATTTAAGAAGCTCTGCTCAGTGTCAGTTTTATTTCAGCTGTGGACTATTGACTCATACACAGCTTCTAGGATGTGGCTACTCTTGTGTGTTCTTGTCTACTCTCTCCATTACTAGCATTAGGCTGGAGGGTCCGCGTGGAAGCACTGAATGCATGAGGAAAGCACCTTTAAAAATTATTTAAAAGTTACAGCAATGCTCCTCTACTAGCCCTTGTCTTATAATGATTTGAATTTTATGTGTTTTCAGAGGCCAAGACTGTCAGGATACCAAAAAAAAATAAATTAGGAGGAACATTAAATTTGAGGTACTGGGCTGTATAGAGTTTACATGGTGTCTATACTTCTGCAGTGTACTCAGCTAAATGTAACATATTCTTTTCAGGATAAAAACAATTACTAAAAGGCTATAGATGTACAATGGATAGAGGTTTTATGCTTTTCTGTACTATTCTGGGTGCACCAAGGTGGATTTTTCATAATTGTTGTATATTTCAGGTTTACATACTTTACATAAAAGTTGACTGTTGATACTGTATATTCATAGGTAAGCTGAACACCCTGAGCAAGGGGATAAATACACCCCTGAAACATTGGTGAAGCAGGGTGACCCGCTGTGAGTATGCTAAATATGCTAACATATTAACTTGCAAGTAATTGCTGAGTGGCCTTTCTTTTTCCTATTGTATATCTTTTTTGTGGTTTTGCAATGACTTGCATAGGAACAGGCTGCTCGCTGAGTTACCTATGTGTTTTTGAATATTCACAGTCTCAGAGTTACCTGGATTTACTTTGGGGTCTAAGATATCAGCAGGAGAATCAGATGTGGAGCACAATTGTGCTACAAGTCCCTAATGCACAGCTGAAAAGCTAGCTGTATGTCTTCAGGTATGTACAGTATGAGCTAGTGGTGGGTGAACTGGTTATGTGCACCTCCGATACCCCCGACCTGTACGACTTGACTCGAGAATACCAAGCCTTTCGTGGATCGACATGCATTGTCAAGTCGGTCCAGTTCAGAAGTGTGGTCTAGTTTCTGGGGCAAGAACTGGCATAGGGTGACAGGGGAAATGGCATGCTGGCAGCCTGATATAGGAGGGGAGTCGGATAGCTGTCCAGAGATATCAGTGTGGTAGTGGCAGTAAATAAGTTTACTGCCACTACCACACTGATATCCCCTGACACTGACCCAACTCCACTGACATAGCAGGTTGCTAGCGTGCTGTTTCTACAGTCCACCGCTCGCACCAAGCTCAGCAAGGAGGTGTTAGGAGGACAAGTCAGGGGGGCAGGGAGGAGAAGGAGACTGGAATGGAATAGCAGCTGATCACAGCAATGGGGCAGGGAGGAGACCAGAATGGAACAACAGCAGCAGTACAATAAGGGGCCGGGAGGAGGGAGACCAGAATAGAACTGCAGCAGCAGCATGAACGAATGAAACAGACTAGTCAAATCACAATCTTAATTCACACACCATAAATGTATTTGTCACTTCTGAGTGAAGTGGTCAGGTCAGGGGTTGAAAAACATGAAAAATATGTTTTTTTTAAATGCCGTTGATTAACCATATACCTCCAACAGACTCTGTGTTCCCCATTTCTGCACCTGAACCATTACAAGATCTTAATACCTTACTCATTTTGACAGTGGGGTGTCACGTCTCAGGATCTGTTTTCCCCCCATCTCTGTGTCAGAACTACTACTAGGTCATGGTGCTGTACAGATTTTGAAGGGAGGTTGTGACATCTCTTACTCTGTGTTCCCCATCTCTGTGCCTAACAATGGCCTAGGTCATAAATAGGTCAATTATTTGAAGAAAGGGATGTGATGTCTTTGACTGTATGTTCCCCATTTCGGCTCCTTACATGTGAGTCCTTTGCAGTCACCCTGACTCTTCTTTATTCACAATCCACTCTCTACACACCCACAAAACTTTCAGACTCACATTTTGCTACCCATGTAAATTTCACAATTAATGCATTTTGTAGATGTGGGATGAGGGATCAGATGGGGAGAGGGAATACTGGACACCCAGGAATATTGTTATACACATGAGGCAAGGGATCAGGTGGTGAAAGGGACCACTGGATAACAAGGAATATTGTTATAGACATGAGGCAAGGGATAAGGTGGCAGAAGGGACCACTGGACACCAGGGAATATGATTATAGACATGGGGTGAGGGATTAAGTGAGGGAAGGACCACTGAACACCAGAGAATGCCACATAATGTAGCATTTGCCAGAGTGATATTGGGGAGGTTGTCCACTAGACACTGGGGATGTACAATTCTATATAGGGGCAGATGGGGGATGGGGGGCTACTGGCCACCATGCACATGGTTTATGCTGCCTATACAGGGGATGATGGAGGGGCCACTAACCACCAAAGAGTTGGGTGGGGACCAATGTCAATGTCAGGAATGAAGCTGGGATGTATCTTGGGGAATTATTTGACAGCTCTGCACTGACAGAATACAATGGCTGATAGGACAGAGGCATTGTGGATGGCAGTGGTGGCCCAGTGATCACCGTGGAGGAGTGGCTTGTCACATTGGGGATGGGGATTGGGTGGGGGGAGGGACCACTGGACACCAGGGAATATTGTTATAGATGTGGGATGAGGGATTGGGTGGTGAGAGGGACCACTGAACACCAGGAAGTATTATTATAGATGTGGGGCAAGGGATCAGGTAGAGTATGGATGATGGATGTCCTTTGTGTCATCGGGAAACAGTTGTATGTTGTTTGTCTTACCAGATGATGGCTATCTGTGGTAGCATGTGTGGTCTTGTCCTTCTGCTGATCTGGGGGGGGGGGGAGGTTAGGGTTAGAAACCCTAACGCCACATTTCCCTACATTTTTGACATTAAGTTGAACCCTAACTGGTGAATTAATGCAGTTTTTTGCAATGAATGCCCTTCCTTTTTGAAAAAGTAATTAAAGATTTATCACAGCAGACCTTGGGTCCAAATTGCACTCAATAAGGCATGCCACCTCACCCTGAGTGTAGATCACTACACTCATACTTGCACCCTGTATGAGCGTACAAACTGGCTTAACCTAAAAGACAGGATCAAATACCAAACTTGCCTCCTGGGAAAGAAGGCACTCCTCGGAAAAAAACCCTCCATGTATAGGAAACCTGCTCGAGGCTTCTCTCTCAACACACATCACCAGACGGAGGAAGAATGGAGCACTGTCTATACCATTCTGCCGAACCTCAATAGGGCAGCGTGCTTTCTCCTATTGGGCCTCCCTCTGGATAAATGAACTCCCCGATGAAATTACAAACAAACAACACCCTGTCTCAATTCAAAGTAGGCCTAAAACAGCACCTAATGTCTAATTCAACATGCACCTGCTTCTCAGGCCGCACTTGATAGACAGGCCTACCCCCAAGGTAACTCCAAGCAGGGATACCTAGAGAACCCTGCCTCCATTCCAGCCTAGCCAAGGGCTTAAGTAAGCTATCAGTCCTCTTTAAACGCACTTGGTACTGCCCCTCCCAAACCCCCACACACATACACCATATACTGACAAAGCCCTCTGAAGCTGCTCCCCATCACAGCCCCCCATTTCACTATCCCCACCTCTCGCCTCTCTGCAGTTGGTTTCAAACCCAATCTCCTTATTTCACTGTTACCCAGCCTCTCACCATCTGGGATAGCGTTAAACCCTATGCAGTTACTCTGCCATAGTCTATCAATGGATTTGGAGGTTTCAAGGGGTGTGCTACCTAGGACAACTGAATAGAAATAGCTTAGTGTTCAATTACAACTGCTCAGTTTGTTTTTCTCCTATCTGTCTAACTGTCATGTAATCGCTCTTTAATGCCTAATGATCAGGCCTCTGTAACCACTAATATGTGTATTGTTTTATTGTCCACCGTGACGTGGAACCTTTGTAAAAGAGCTCACGCTCAAAGATCTTTCTGAAATACTAATTAAACTAATTATACTAAATTGTGGCTTTAGGAGCCCTGTCCCCTATGAGGCCAGCACTTCTGTAGTAACAGGTACACATGTGCATAACAAGATATAGAAATCTGCCTCTGTATACAGAAGCACAGACCCCTACCTGCAAATTTTTTGTCAATGAATTTCCTTTCCTTTTTATGTTTGCTTGTGCACATGCGCAAGAAACATTTCGTCACAGCTTAGGAAAGAAGCGGGGTTTGGGAGGTGCGGCACTGTGGGGGCCAATGGCTTGGCCTGCTTTTCCCAATGCAATGGCATGCTGCTGCTGATACTAGTTCAGCCAGCGTGCCATCATCTTGAAGGTAATCCACCGCTGCAATGACCCAGTTCATTTACCGACAGGGGAGCCCACTCACCGTCAGCATACTATAAACCCCTCCACCATTTGTTTTGTGCAGAGTGGGTGCCCAATCCCCTTCGGCATCATGTGCCCCCCAACAGTCTTTCTTTGCCGATGAGGGGCCCAATCCCCATTGGCTTCAGTCCCCCCCTTCCCAGTTCAATTTACCAACTGAGGAGCCCAATTCCCATTGGCATTATGTCTCCCCAATAGTCTGCCGATGGGGGTGCCCAATCCCCCATCAGCTACAGCCCCCCAAAAAATAACACTCAGGTGGCATGCTGGGAACCCACCCCAGCGTGCCAAATGTCCCTGTAAAAAAAAAAAGTCCTTCAATGTTTTCCTTTTTTTTAAACCTATAAAAAATAAAATGGTCCCTTGCTGACTCTCATGCTCCCCAACATGCACCCACCATCTGTGCACTCCATCTCCCCCACCCCCCCACCCCATACTTACCTCCGAGCCCAGCACAAGGATCTTCGTGGACCGGGAACACATCTGCACTCTTCAAAGCCGACAGTGAACTGAAAAAATGCTGGTAAGCTGTATAATGACATAAATAGGGTTTTTTCAATTTTGGTGCATATCTCAGGCATTTTGGGGAATTTTGGCACCAAATTGGTGGTTTCTAAACTGATGTTTAACTAAATAAATAAATTTTCAACATGGGGTTATTGGGACCCCAGCTATCCCAGTTATCCAAAACTGTACATTTTTCATTCACAATCCCGAACTTACTGTCACTAAAGCCATCCTTTACCTTCCCTCATCCTCATTTACCAATCTGTCCAGTACTGCAGAGGTAGGCTGGTAATTACATCCATGTCTGCCTGGGAAGGTGCTTTTCCTTTACTGCCCACATGCTGTCCGGAGTTAAACTTACAATAACCTGCTTTATGTTCAGGTGGCTCTAAAACTAAAACAGATAGCTGTGTGCAACTAACAAAGAGCAAGAAACCCACCCCACAGCTCACTAAAAACATGCTGAACACCTTCACAAATATCCGTTCTTTTTCTTTATTAACATGTTTGCTCAACTGATGGGTTTTATAATCAACACTAAGGCTGGCATATGAGAGCAATTAACTTATGAGAGAGAAAACACAGCTTTGTGAAATTTACAAAGAGCAGTGGGTTTCATATTTTTAGTGAATCAGTGAGCTGTTCTAGCAGAAAGGTTATTTAGAATACAGAGATTGATTAATGAAACCATCAGCAGCTGTTTGAGTGGGTAAATAATCAACTGTACCAGAATGAAAACCAGAAGTCTTCCCACTGCTCAAGTGACTATTTGAAAACATTCCCCTATGATGAGATTTCAAGGAACCATTGTAAAGATCACTCCAGCAACATAAGGTAATGACTGTAGCTCAAACAATCACATGGCCAAGACACTGCTGAGGTGTCAATGTAGAATAGTTCTCTATACGCTCCACTTCAGAAAATTGGTACACAACATAGTCACACTGACAAAAACAGGTTCCGAACTTTGGTGGCAAAATATTGCCTGAACACTACAAATTTCCATCTATTTCTGGGTGATCTATTCTCTGTCAGAGTCTGCACAGTGTTGTCTTTAGCAGACTGCCATGCTCTCTAATTTTATAAAGTTTAAAAAGAGTAAAGGAGAACCAGGGGGCATTACCTTATCTTATTGCCCTTATATGGATTGAGGTATGCCTGTCACAAACAACCATAAACTGCTCCACGGAATATATCCACATATTCCCAACACTTGGCATATTCACCCAATGGGGGTGAACAAAATGCTGACAGCCTCTGGTAGTAACATGTGATTGACCATTGTCAGCCAATCAGGTGTTACTACAGCAGGCTGTCATCATTTCATTCATACCTTTGGGACAGAAGAGGAACACGCTGCTCTGTTATGGGGCCATCTTCTTTCTTCCTTTACATGACCTACAATGACATTTCACTTATTAGGGTTATTGGGGTGAGTCATCAGCGGGGGCTAGTTGGTGTGTTGAGTAGGGTGTTGCAATTTAGATCTGTCACTTTGTGAATTTTGCCTGGGTGGGTGGGGAGGGTGAGATGCTACTGATTAGTCTTGGTTGGGGGATGGGTTTTACTACCAAGACAACTGTCTAAAGAAACAAATTAGGTTTATAGCAGGGGCTTGGGGGAAGATGAAAATTAGGATTACTGGGTGTGCTGGATGAGGGTATCAAAAGTTGTATTTTTTTTCAAGGTGGGTGCAGTGGTAGGCTATTGATTTGTCACCACTGGGGCATAGACTGGCTTTGAAAAGCATGCAGCAGCACTCAGAATAATAAAAAATGTTGTATGGAACATTACACGATTTTAAAACTTATTTTTTAAATAAACATGAGGAGTTGGGCAGCCCTTTTCAGCAGAATCCCCAATTCAGCTAAGCACACTCCTGAATCATCTGCCTACTTATCTGGAGGGCAGGCATCATGTATTCAGTTGTTAAAAGAAACAGAGGAGAAGACACACCTACATTATGCAGCAAAGGAGGGGTGCAGTGATCAGGAAGGAAAGGTTAAAAAAATTAAATCAGATAAAGGGCTTACATTTGTTCATAAAAGAAATCCATAGTAGCAGGAATTCTGTACTGTGCTGCTTTCCAAATGCAAGCACTCTCACTACAGCCTGTTGATCATGTCAATTCTGGGTCAGTGACTTGGCCTGTGGAGTTAGCAGAGACACAAAATGAAAATTTCAAGAGCACTTTAAACATTCATGTTCAAAAGTGAACAATCCCACACATTGCCTTTTGTGCCATGCCAAAAAGTTCAAAACAAAAAGAACATAAATACCTCAAAATACTGAGTGTAAAAATGAAAGTCTCAAGTAAATATCCAAAACTTGTAGGTAGTACACTGCACAATCCCACCTACAAGAGCATCAACGTTTAAAGTGCTCTTGCAATTACCAGGAACCAGTAAAGGTGAAGCAAATGCTCAGGAATTACTGGTTTGCTATGTTTTTTACTGTCTGTACTGCCTTTTTACATGTTTTTACACATATTTATCTTGGAATACACAGAATAAAGTATTTTGAAATTATGCAAGAAGATGGAAGTGTCCTGCTTTTATAAAGTGCTGACCCTCTTTCCACTTTGTGGAAACACTCTGCCCTCTCGTTGATTGTTTAATCTTTTCATTGAAACAGAAAACTACTTAATCAGTCCGTCAGTAATATCTCAATAAGGCAGACTACATTTCAGAATATTTCAAAAACATTTAAAAAAAACACGTGTCAACTGACAATGCATTTTATGCATCATAATTGACTGGTTCTTTTACATTTTCATGGCATATAGAGCAGTTTTCAATTTATCACAATGAAATCAAATGAAATTACCAACCATTTGTTCAATAATCATTTTAATTTCTGGCAGTGGGGGAGCCTAATATGCAGAGTGACGCCAGTAACAGATTCATGATCTCATTTGATATGAGGTTTTCAAGTTTGCACTTTGATTGTATCTGAGTCTGTTTAGTATTTTGTATTTATTGTTGTTCCTTGCCATTTAATGGTGCCTATTTTGTGTAGTGTTTCTGTCAGACAACTGATTGTATTTGATTCTCTACAGCAACAGTAATCTGTAAGCAGTATGTAAAGAAATAATTTATTTATTTATTTATTTGCTTTTGTTAACCGGGTGAGTGCACTAGGCATAGAAATGCCTATTTTCAGGCACGACAAGTTGACATACATAAGTCACACCATGTGATGCAGCACATGAAAAAGAGTAACAGTGAGAAGGTGTCAAATACAATCAACATAGGTATAGGGAGAAATGCAGTTTATGGATGGTCAGAATACAGGCAATACAGTAAATAAAGTCAAAAGTATGGACATGTGCAAAGTAAATGTATACAATGAACAAGCGGATAAGTGGACATGTTATAAACAGTCTACAATAAGTGCCCTTAGAGGTAGTAAGCTAGGGAGGAGGGGTGGCAGGAGTAGAGGAGAAAGAGGGGATAGATGAAAGAAAAAGAATTATAGGAGGGTCATGGGAAAGAGGGGAGGAAGAGGCTGGAGGAGAAAAAAGTGTAGAGTGGTAAGGAGGGATTGGGAACAAAGGATCTAAAGTAGGCTGAAACAGGTGCAAGGGTTGGAGCCTGGAATATATAAGTTCTGTGGTTACTTTATAATATTCATCTAATAGACAGTACGGTATTTGGGATCATAGTACAATTCAACTGAACTTTCTCACCTTTTGTTCGGTGTGTGTGTGTGTGTGTGTGTGTGTGTGTGTGTGTGTGTGTGTGTGTTTGGGTGTGTCGATGGGGGAAGCCGGTCAAAGCTGCTAATGAAAAAGAGTGCAGTAAGAAATGCGAAGGGAAAACAGCCTGAGTAATAACAGCTACAGGATAATCACAGTGTGGTACATTACAGCTCTGTACCTGTAGCTGTGATCACTACTTTCTCCCTTCCCCCAGGTTTTGATCCTTCCCCTTGGAGTTGATTATATAAAGTAGGAGAGGGTGCAGGGGGTGAGGCCCCCCACCTAAACTGGTCCCTAGAGATGTGGTGAAGTAAAACTTTGGGTGTGAAGTTTGCTCAAAGTCCCCAAAATCTGCACTTCTCGGAGCTTTGCAAAGCTTCTCCAGATCTGGGAAACTGCTGGTCCCCGACCAGCTTTACTATTTGAAACAAAATCTGCCCTCATCCAGATGTTTTCCTCCCTTCCTGAGTTTGGTCCCCCTTGTAGCTGATTATATATTTAAAGGGGGTGCGGGGTGCTAGTCCCACACATACAATTGGGAAATGTGTTCTGTGGATTTTTGTGAGAGGGGCATGCAGAGTTTCTTCTTGTACTGATCACTGTAATTGTGGCTCACTTTATTTCACCATTGCTATATTTTCTGACACTGTTTTGTCTGTGCTCTTTTTCAAGTGCACTATTTCTGTTTAGCGGCTTTGATCCAGAACCATGTATGGTAGGGCGAGGGTGATATAGAAAATAATGGCTATGCAACTGTGTGTCATGGATTTTCTTTATACACCCAAGGTGTGTGATTGCCCATAAACCTTGAGAGCAAAGCTTGAGAGGTTTATGAGGTCATCCCACACTGAGGGTGTGTAAAAAAATCCATAAACACACAGTTGCATAGACATTATTTTTATAATTGCTGATGCAGGGAGATTTTTTTTATACTGTATTTTGAACACTTGAATCCTTTGAGCACTGGTGTCAGACTCAGACACACACACACATACTTTAGCTCTGTCTGTGTCTCTCATTAGTAGAGACTTTTTTATTTATTTTTTTTAAATTGCACTGTAGAAGCGCCAGGGCAATTTTGGTAAATGACAATATGAGCATTCAGTCACCACGGTCCATTCCTGGTGGGAGTCACTGTCTTTTTAACAGGATCAACCAGATAAATATTTATTTTTGTAATAGCAGGATCAACTAGATAAATAGTAGAAACTTACACATGAAGACAGTGGCAGGCGAGCTGTTAGTTCAGGCGAGCATTCAATGTGACTCCATGGAAACGGGGAAGTGGAGAAATGTTGCCGCCATGTCTTTTGAAATGTTCTAACTGCCCACACGCAGACTGAATGCTAGTTAGGTGGTGCAGTACAATTAATTGACACTGCAGTTAAAAGAAAGTTTTTAGAATGCCATAGTAACTCGTTTTTGGGTTTTTACGGCATTTTACAGAACCCGGTAAATGGTGTGATAAAGGCGGTCACCAATAATGATATTATTTTTCATTATGTGTGAGTGAAATCTATGAACATTTTAAAACAGTGACTTGTGTAGCCGGCCCGTCGGTGCAGCAGTTGGATTTCTGCATGCAACGCTGGTGACCCGGGGTTCAGGAACAGACCAGGGTCGCTGGAGGGCCGGCCGGGGGAGAAGGATAGAGCGTCCCAAGGACTGCTCTCCTTCTCCGGGGGGAGGGTGGGGAAGTGTCTGGAGCATTGATGACCCCTGGCAGAGGCCAGGAGTCACACAGCCACCTGCACTAGCACATACAGGAGGTGGGGCAGACGCTAGGAGTCATTGCACGACCCCCGCCTCCCCCAGAAAACAGAAAAGGTAGACAGCTGCCAGCCGCCTTCAATGAAGCCCACCACGGCTTCAATTAGCTCCTCAGGCCAGCCCTCCAACCTATCCCAAAGACTGCGGCATGCAGGTGGAGTGCCGCAGCCCTGCCGTGGGGGGTAAGCCATGGGGTATCGGAGGGCACACGGCCGATTTGAGGAGTGGAAGCCCATGGCCCATGACCGGGCCGAAAGTACCGGGTGGCAGGCAGCTTAGGTGGAAAAATAATAAATAGAGAAAAAAAAATAAAACAGTGACTTGTGATTTTATAGAAATGTTTTAGAATGAAAATGTAAGGGGGTCAAGAAGAGAGTGGTCACAGCATCATGTCATGTGTAGACATTTTATGACTGGATGGCTGTCTTTTTTTGGGGGGGGGTTAAACACAGAAAAGCTTGTTCTTTTTCCTTTTCTTTTCTTTTAAACTACTGCTAGCACTAATCCCTCTCATTGCAACTCATGCATGCGCTACTAAAGAAAATATAACATCAGAGTAAACTGGCCCCAGCTTTGCTGAGAAAAAAAACACAAGTTGGAAGTAGAGAAACTTATCCTGACACATTAATACATGTACAGTAGCATTAATGTAAACTGAATTCTGAACAAAAAATACTCATTTCAATTTACAGACTAGTACAATATAATATTATATGTCAGCTTTGTGCCAGGTCACATAAAAAAAAAATTGCAATTAATCTATAAGTAAACATAATAGAGAGAAACTCTGAAAACATTTTTTTGGTGAATTCATAATGGTCGAGTATTCTAGCCCCCCACCACCTATATTGTAAAAGTGTCTTTTTTTCCATATGTACTTTTATTTTTTTCCCTTTCAATCCCACTCCCATGCATCCCCAGTGTGATGCATGCGTATGCACACTTTACAGGATGCCACCACCCTACTGGTGGCACCTACGCCACCTGTGCATATCATTGGACCTCCATCCGGTGATGGTGGGACTATGGGTGGGTGGTCCTCCCTTTCCAGGAGAGGAAAGCTTTTGCTCAATCCTTCTTCTTCCCTCACCCCCATGCTGGCACCCCGGCGACCCAAGGTCATTCCCGAACCCGTGTCACCAGCGCAGCATGAGATAAGGTGTCCAGAGCCTCAGTCTTCAGCACCACTGAGCCGGTTATTGTAAAAGTTTCTAACTGCTATTAAGAGATAATGCTTACTTGACCAATAAGACAGAAAGCTATGAATCTGTACCCTTTTGAGAATGCTTTCTTGAAAAGCACCCTGGTTTTCCTACTGGTGGGTTTTATGGTTTTCCCTCTCCCCTTTCTTTTTTCTTTTGTTTCTAAATATGGTTATCAGCCAGTTGCAGATAAAGCATATAATTATATTTATGTCATCTGTTTTTCTTGCCTGTATTGGAATATTGTCTTTACTGTGTTTTTTCAATTTGCATATTATTAACATATGAGACCCCCACTCATATATTTGACCTTCATACTTTGACACAAAATTGATACCTCTTGGATGTTAGCAAGCCGGTTGGGATTAGAAGCTAGGTTTTTACAATTAATTTAAATGCAAGCCTTGAGTGCTCCTACATATGTGTGCCACTGGTTTTTACTGTGACCTCTCCATAGATATGATCGCTTCCACCAAGTCAGTTTGACAACATCATTGTCAAAATCTCCAACAGCAACAGGTGTAATGTTGACAGGTGAAATTTTGCCTCTCAGACATTCACTGTGTTTTTTTGGGGGGCAAAGCCCCCAATACCCTCCAGACACCACATTTTTATATAACTAACTGAGAGTTGGAGTTGATTCAGAAAGGGGCAAAAGACTGGCAAAAGCACAAAATTTTGCCTTTGGGTCCATTACAGGGACAATTTTGTATTCTGTCGAAACTGTCACTGTAATGGTTTGAATGGTGGAAATTTTGCAGTTTAGCCGGTACAGCAATTTGATCAATGTACTTTTACACAAAGGAAATTAAGTTTTGATGTGGGAAAATGTGCAATTAGGGCAGTTTGTTTCAGAGGTGATTTAGAGCTTGAGTGCATGCTAGTTTTGTACTGGAATGGTGACATGCTAATATTTAGTTAGTGAACTTTATTGCTATAAACATACAAACTCAGTTTTGGTACAGGCTCCTTCACTGATGGAGCACTATATCATTTCTCAACTTTGCGTTTCAGTATGGATTGATAGCCCATTCAATGTGTTGGCTGTACTGCAATTGAAAATGCAGTTACCAGCCCCTATGATGTGACAATATTCTGGTTACCAAGGCAGGTATTCTGTTGTTATTCACTGCAGTGTGAAATTGCATGCGGTCAACCCTCCATCCTTTGTGAGTCGCTTACTGAAGAACAAGCACCTACTGTATGAATCAAGCCCAGTGGACCTCTAGCACTGCGCTCAGGGTGGTACAAATTAGTTGCTAATATTTGATCAGTTGACTGCTAATTTTCAAAATGTGGCAGTTAACAAATTTCTATAGTGACTATCACAGCTACAATTTTTAAGGGTGCAATTCAGCTAGGCTGTACTGATCATACATTGACACCCGGGAAAAAAACAACATGTAAGGGGGGGTCATTACAGCATGTGTTTCACTGCATTGTGCATGACACCCAGTAATCCAGCTGTATATGTCCTTTGCCTCAATAAGTAGTCATGGGGGTGGCACCAAAACTGATTTGCACTATGAATTGTGTTCAATGCCTCCCCATAAATCAGCTACTCTGTATGTGGATATGGGTATACCATCGCCGCAATGAAACCCCGATGGTGAAGACCACCACAGTGATAGGATTTGGCCAAAATCCGCCTGTCGCTGTGATGGTCTCTCATGGCCAGGGGATTGCCTCGCAGGGTGTTTCACCCCCCAGGTCCAACTCCAACTTGGAGTTGGAATCCTAGAGACTGGGTGTGGGAGGGCAGAGCCATGAGCAATAATGGTATCTTTCAACTACTGGATAGGGTTTTATGTCATAATTATGGTGAGTGTATATCGCTGAAAAGCAAATTGGTGCTATACTCTTACTGGTGAACAAAACCTGGCAGAGTAAAGTGTTTTTGCTGGGGGGGGCTGCTTGCCCCCGTGCCCCCTTATGGGGTGCTTTGCCTTGCACCTCCCTGAATGAGGATTCCTAACTCCAGAGGGGTGCATGTTGGGAAGGGGGCACAAATCCAGTCGCAAAAAAAAATTTAAGTCAGGAAACCACTGTCTGCGGCAAAATTTAGTTCCTCTCATTTTGATTTATTTATTTATTTATGACTTTGATAACCAGGTGAGTGCACTGATCCCAGGGTCCGTTTTCAGGCATGACCCAGGCCATAACACATGGTGCAAGGTGACAGTGGAGTACAAGGTAACAGTAATACACATGAAACAGATTTGATGCAAGCAACAATAGTAAGCACAATATACAGGTTTGATGCATAGGTCCATTTGAGAACAGTGAATTCAAGGTTTCAATATCAGACATAAGGAGATTTGGTACAAAATAAACAAATTATAGGCACATTGTACCATGTGTGACTGCATTGTCCAGTGAGCAAGTAATACACAAAATACTCAGTAAAAAATATATACAATATGTACAGGCAAGGAAGTCAAATATTACTGTGAAAAATATGATATAACTGTTGTAAGCAGGTGATTTGACTAGTTTTGGTAGGTGGGTAACCCCTGGACTGGGGAGTTGACTACTGTGGGTTGGTATCAGACCCCAGTGAGTAGTGGCAGGATGAGTTTGCCAGGAACCAGACTTTAAGGTGGTGCTTGAAACTGGAGTGTGTTTCAATGGAATGGAGTTCAGCTGGTAGTTTGTTACACTGCAAAGGGGCAGCTGCAGACCAAGCTCTGCTACCCATGTTGGTGGATACCCTAGGAACACCTAGAGGTATTAGAGTACCATTAGAGTGGAGGTTGTGGAGAAATGTTCTGGTTTTCAGAAGGGCAGTTAGGGGGAATTCTGGAGCCATGCGGATGACACTATCTACCATGCAGCTGAGGGCTAGGTCAATGGTAATCAATCCCAGCCCCAAATGCAGTACCTGCTGTGCCAGAGCCAGACTCCCTTATCACCACACTAGATGGATGGCTTGGTGGTAGCAGGGAGAGTTACAGTACATAACCCTCTTCCTCATCCCCTCGCCATTCCCTTGTTCCTGTTGCTTTCCCCTACCCTCGAGGCAGAACCAATCACTACCCTTGTAGGTAGCCCATTCCAATAGCACCGAATATAGAGTTGCAGTTTTGATGGTCACCCATATTTTGGCACTATTATCACTGGATACTACTGGATAGTTGTGGGGGTATGTGACAAGTGGGCAAGTAAGTGGGAAGGGGAAAAGATGACTATTCAGTCCCTAGTTCTCAGCAGCAGCTCTCACAAGATGGCCAAGCATAAGAAGGTGATATTTGTACAGTGCTCAAATCTCTCAGCCAATACTGTCACCTAATACATATTTCTAAGAAGAGGCACTTACTGCATCTTGCACATATACTGCCTCTCTGCTGATGCACTTCCAACTTTTCCATCACCCTCTCACTTGCCTGCTTGCACATTGCTATATCGGTCTCAAGCACTCAGAACTCTTCATTATTTGTGATTACTGAGAGACGGATAACATTGCAACTATTCATAAGTGGCCACCTATATAGGAGCACACACGCTGCAGCTGAATTTAATTTGTCTAGTCCTACACAGATACTGAGTCTCCTCTGATGGACTGCCATCTTTTCTCCTTCCCACTCACTTGCACATTTGCACATACACCCTCAACTATTCTGTAGTTGTGAATATACCATCATCTTCTATGGCCATTCTGGGAATGAAAACACCACCACCACCCCACTCAATTTCAACACTATCTGGCAGTGGCCCCAGCACCAATCTTTGCAAAGGACCCACCGCAGGGCAATAGTAGAAAGTAGAACATATCCACGTAAAGAGGAGCTAAGTTAGTAGAGTATTTGAGCACATTTCATAGTACATAGTGCAAATCAATTTTGTGATTCCCTAACAATCATTCCAGATCTTTCCATAGCTTTTTTCCTCATCTGCAAAGAAAGCTTCCCCCACCAAAAAAAGATGGTAATCAAAACTCTGCATACACTATAAATGAGTTAAAATTTTGCTAGAGCTTGATTGTATATAAAAAAAAATGACTTTACGCAGTAAACATGTAGATTCTTAATATTAACTTTATTTTGAAATTCGATTGCTGCAGGAAACTTGTCTTGTACTCATTTCATTTGCAGCTCAGCCATCAGAATTCAGGGAGTTTTGCTGACAACATGCTAGGGACATTATCACACAATTATTAACTAGATTTACTAATGAATGAGGACATTTTTGGATTAACAAATCAAAGCACAGGTAATTACTAGGATTACTATGAAAATTTGGACATATGGAGCACAATGGCCCATTGGAAATGTACCCCACACTAGTGGGTTATTCAAACCAAAGAATATTTGGAGTACTATAGTTGGTCCAAAGTATTTTTAAAATTACTAAAACTTTCAATCTCTACAATATCTTGTGTTAATCTATTCTACATTTTGATAATTCTAATTATGTAAAAGTTATTTCTCTTACAGGTTTTGGTTTGTGGAAAATTACATTTTTTATTTTGTGATCTTAGGTTAGACCAAGTTGTGCTATACTCTATATGCAGATTAGTCATATGTTAAGGATTTTGTAAAAATTTAATGCTATTTTTGAGAAACAGAATGATGCTGAACACACAACCCACCTAACAGCTACACAATTTATCAGGGTTAAAATATTTATATGCTTGATGAAAAAAAAAATCCTTCCAATTCATCAAACACACACTTCCAAGCAAATGCAACAGAAAAAACATATAGGATCTGTCCTGAACACACTATCTGACAACTACAAAAATGTACTATTGATCGAGGGGTGAGGCAGAATTAGGCTGTCCTTCTCATTAACATCCTTAGCTTCTGCCGAAGTAGTGATTGCTTCTATTTATTTACATCATTAAAATCAGCACTGAATAGGAACAAGATTTATTGGGGGATTGAAAGCACAACAAATGCAGTAGTGGGGTGAGTATTCTGCAGCCATGTATACATTTTAGAGCTCCCAGTTTTTATTGTTCTAAATAATGCACACAATATGGAGATGCTAGTGATGGATAGATAGATAGATAGACAGATAGATAGATAGATAGATAGATAGATAGATAGATAGATAGATATGTGTGATAATACTGTAATTCATGAGTTGCATTTGATTTCCTTATGTTCTACAGCTCCATTTATCTAATATGTTCAAGGTTTTACCAACTTATATTTGGAGTCCGTGTCGGTAAAGCCAGTACAATGGGCTGGAGGGAATAGGGAGACCTGTATTATTTCTAAAAGCGGGAACTATATGTGTGATTGTTGCAGTACTGGATTTTGATCTTGGCAAGATTTTTATCATCAGAATGATAATATGATAGACAAAAGTGCAATTAAAACACATTGCATGACTTCTTAATACAAGACCCAAGAGACACTGAAGGCCTTTCTCTGGGGGGAATTCTTTCTCACTCTCTTATATTTCACTCAAATTATGTACCTCTGCTTTTTGAAGTGCTACATGCAGTTATTTATGAGATTGTTTTGCTGATATTTATGATGCTATATTGAACAAAGGTGTGATGTACTTCACTAATCTGTAACTCAGTGAAAATATGCTCCTAGAAAGCTAAGTTTCCTCTTAGCTTTGCAGACACAATGGTGCCTTTTTCAAATGGAAAGAAGAAAGATTTCAACATCCAGCAGCTTAGGAATATACAGCTGTGTGAAGCATATGAAATGTACACAGCTTCAAATTCACACTAGCTGATTTGGTTATAAAAATATTACATTTTTCATCATCAGTGAGATTATTCATGTTCTATATTCAACTGTTATTCAAATATGAGTTTTGTGGTCATTTTGGTACTGATTTATTCATTTAACCGAACAATAGTAGACTGCTAAAACGTTTGTTGCTAAGAAAAGTTTAAAAGATGGTGTGCATAGATTTAAATTTAACAGGTGAATACAGGATTGGAGATAGCAAAATTATTTATGAAGTTTAGTTGCTGACTAATATGAAAAAGTGATTATAGCCTGTAAACAAAATCTATTTACATTAGTCATACGAGAAAACACCTGATTGAAACTATGCTTGCCATAAGTTATTTAAAATGCTAGTTGGAGTGAATTAAATTATATATGCAGTCCAAGCTGCTAAACATAAAATTATGAAACATGTATGCCATACAGATACAGCCAAAGACATGTTCAGATATTTCTTGAAATTTCTGTGATATTTCTAGAGAAATCTCCTGCTTTATCCATTTCCACAGTAGGGGCAGCAGAGAGAAACTCTTTAGAAATTTTGCAAAATATCTGAAAATATCTGTCCATGTCTGTGGCTACTACTGTAATAAATTCTGGAAAGTCTGTTTTTATGATAAATTGTGTTTTTGATTTTTGATACCTATTGCCATTTTCCAGAAGGGCAATTGAACTAAAACCAATCCATTCAAAAAGGAATCCTTGTCAAAGGCTTGACTCCACTGAGCATGCATGAAGAGTGGGGAGTGAAGAGTGGAGATCAGCAACAGGCAATTGCAGTATGGCTGGCTTCCCAGTTCAATCTCAGACTTGATGCAGATTGTTTTTTGTTTAGCAGAGTCCTTATAAAAACAGGGCATGAGCTGATAGTTGCTTGACTTTGCAAGTTTGTTTTTACTGCAGTTCTCAGCAACAACCTTGTCCCATTGTCATAAGCAAATAAGGACTTTTTTCAACATACATAGCACCTCCTCCCTGCCGATTAGGTCTAGCAGTTCCCCTGAATGGCATAAAGTTTCATGTGACAGATATATCTGTTAACCTTTTGTAATTGAACTGTTGGAAACCAACCTTCCAAATGTGGGAAAATGTGGGAAACTAGCCTTCATAATTTGCACCACTTCATCAAACATGGAGTTTCAAGTCGCAAGCAGTAAGGGACCAATATCTTCTGTTGTGCAAAATGTATTTTATTTATTATCAAACAATACTATGATTTCATGTTATAAAATCTCTCAGTACCTTTTCAATGAGGACAGCCGGTTTTCCAGATGGACAAGTGGGGGGGCATGTCTTAGATAGCCTACTTGATATATGTTCTAAGGAGGTTTGCAACAGGGGTGACCACTATTAATGGGATTGCCTATGGTACCATGGTAATATTAAAGCTGCAAATAGCTCACTGGGAAAATCATGCTAAACGTTTCAAAGTGAATGCAGAATAGAGAACATGTTATAGAGTCCATTGTGTAATTTATGACCAATTAATGCAGTTTAGCTCCTCCTCAGCTGGAAATAAATATGGAAGGGCTACAAAAGTCAAAAGGTCCATCAGTTAACTTGAGATACTATAGTTAATGCAACCGGAAACAGTATGATATTGGAGTGAGGTCTATGGAGCAGCTCCCTAAAGGAAATATCATCAGCAGGGGCTATCCAGCACATATGTTAAAAAGTGAAACAATATCACCTATTAGAATTAGGTGATTTCTTGATTAAGTGGTTTTCCATGATGAATGGGGAGGAAGTGGTGGCTGCTCCGATGTTGTTCTACCTTCAACTGTCCATCCTCAATCTTGAATAGCTATTTCTGCTTCAGCTGGTGTGGAGTATAACTCCATTCCCAAATCTCCCCCAAAATTGCAGTTTGGTTGGGAAGGGGGTTTGGAAGTGAATGGTATGAGCCCGTAACATTTTAAGAATAGCCAGATAGGCTAAACTTTTTTTAATAATCCCAAATGTTAACATTATGTAGCTTTAGAACAGACTCCTGGTTTCAGATTAAAAAAATCCAAACCACCCACCAGAATAGCTGTGCGTACAAGAGAGATTGATGCTTGGTAAAGTCATCATGCCAACCTGCATTGGCTTGGTAGCTGTTATTAAAATTAAAAAAGAAGTGGATCTGAGCCTGTGTTCAGGGAGGGTAAAAAACAACATTGTGCACATAAGGGTCTTATAAATAGAATAATCTGGAGCACAGTCTACAGCATAAGAGCAGGATATAGTTGAAATGTCTAAGGCTTCCATGGACCCATCCCCCACCAAGTGAGCCTGGGGGTTCTCAGATCACGTACATTTCATATGGCCCAAATTGTTTTGCAGCTGGGGCAGCCACTAATTAATGAGCTTGCTTATGTTACCATGGTAGCAGTAAAGTGGCAGAATTGCAAAACTAAAACAAAATACAGATCAGCCCCAGAAGTACACTATGCAATTAAAGATCTGACACATATAGTTGAACTAGTCCCATTAGGGTTTACTCTGGGTGCAGGAATAATAACAAAACTATCATTGTGCAAACCTTGATATGAAGGGCTTACAGATAAAATAAGCCGAGGCAAAGCCTGCAGCACGAGAGCTGGGTATAACTAAGAAGGCTAAAGGCTCGCAAGTCCTGACCCTCCCGTGATCTGACTGGTGTGTGTGTGTATGTTCGGGGGGGGGGGCACATCTTAGATTGCCTACTTGATATGTGTTCTAATGAGAAATAAAGGGAGCCTTACTCAAAGTCTTGATCCTAAGGATTTTAGTTATTTGCAGTGTTTCAATGACAAATAATAAGTTACACTCAGTATTACATTAAAAAACAGCCCCTGAATCCAAACCAGGTGCTTGCAGTAAGCCTCCATTTATTTCTCCCATTTAGTGCAACACCCTGTAGGGTACTGGAATATAGGTCCTGTTCTCTGTTTGTTCACACTATGTAAGTTAGAATGCTGAATTTGTACCAGCACAGATTACTGGTATTCTCGGTCTGTGTTTGCTGTTTCATAGTCTGTCTATAAATTTAGTATGTCTGTATAATACTGGTGGTTTAATAATGTGTCTATAAAATTGACCAGTTGTGAAGTTTCAGTTATATGTAGGTTGGGGAGAGTTATACTGACAAAGAGATATGAGACACTGAGATTCCTAGCGCCATGTGGCATAACAAGATAGTGGAGAGGCTGCCTTTGAGAAGCTCCAAGAACTCTTAGCGGTCGTGAGGATGACAACTTACAGTATATCACTTCAGTATAATATGCTATGTCTCTGGGCACAGCTCAACCATATTTACTCTTTCTGAACTGAGGTATAGCCTCTATTTTATCAAAGACCTGTTTAGTGCACTGAGCTATCCCAGAAATTGTGTTATGTATATATAAAGATGTGCTTTATCACTAAAAATCATGTTCCCTGTCACTCACTAACTAATTACCATTTTTTTTAACTGTTCGAACTTTACCGTTCAAACTGTAAATAATATGTTCAATTGGTTATTCATAGTTTGAACAGTAAAGTTTGAACAGTTAAAGAAAGAATGATAATTACTTAGCAAGGGATAGAGGTCCAGAGTTTTACTGAAAAAACACATATTTGCCATGAAGATAAATTCATTTTAAAACCAACATCCAACCAAGCATATCACTGAAACCTAAATACTGGTGTTGTGCTGTCCTTACCATGCAGCAGTTGTGTAAAACAATATTTTGTAAATTGTTAGAAAAACAAGATGACTGACAGCACAAACAGTGTTTTCTCTGAGCAGGATCAGTAAATTAACCATTCAAAATGTTAGTTACCATTCATACAGTTTTTACCTACCTGTCTTGTGGCTATCACAAAAATCATTATAATTCAAAAATGGTAATGTATTTTTCACCGAATAATCCAAAGGTACACCCTTGGCACACACACCATCATCCACAGAAATTATAGATGAATGTTTCTTTCCATGTGGGCTGTAGATGATGGCAAAAAATCCCATGTTAACCTATGGGAAAAAACATAATTTTTAATGTTTTTCACCACTTTATATCTCAAAAGCCATAAAAGATGCGGTCATGAAATGTTTCAAATCTTGCAACACTGGCAGAGTGATTGCGCATGCCAACGTTTTGCTTATTTTGTCAAAAAATGCAAATATTATTAAGGTGCACAAATTGAGATTTTTACACTGAAGTGCTCTACCAACCCTAACTATGGGGGTGCATCCGTGCTCCAATAATACAGACATAGATAGATAGATAGATAGATAGATAGATAGATAGATAGATAGATAGATAGAAAGAAAATAACTTCAAGTAAACCCTAAAAATAAAAGTCAATTACAGTATGCAAAGTGTGTAACTAATTTCATTTTTTTATATGTTTGGGGAAGGGATGATTTTCAAAACTTCTAGAAAGTTTGTCTTTTAAACTTCAGAGTGCTGTGCTTTTCTTTTTAAAACTTGTACATTAGCTCATTTTATGTATGCAAAAAGGTAATTCAGTGACACTGGTAGCACTAGGTCTATTCCATAGTCAGGAAGAGTGACATTCAGCTTCACTTCACACCTTTCTGTGCTCCTGACTATGGGGTAAACAGTAGTCCATGACCGTAATGACCGAGATTGAGTGCCTAGAAAAACAGCAAGTCAATCTCGGCAACTGTGATCTTGGCTACCTAGGGAGGAGGGTGATTGGATACTGCAGTTGATGAAAACCATGACAGGAACTCGTGCATACACACACATGCACACACCTATGGGGGGAGGCAGGGGAGGAAAGGCATGTGGGAAGGGTTGTGGCAAGCAGCTGCCGAGCTGGATCTCTGGCATCACGAGGTGGGTGGTTGGCTGGGAGGCATGGGGTACTGGGTTCTGGTCCAGCGTGATGCGTTATTTTTTTTTGCCACCTGGCGGCATTTATTTTGTCAAGTTTTTCAACCCCCTTTGGCATGCACCCCCCCCCCGGAGTTGAGAATCCATAAGTAGGGAGATGCGGGGGTGGGAGAGCACCGCCCCCAGCATTAAAAGTGAGACCTGTAGGTCTCGGGTGCCTTTTTAATGTGTGCTGCCAGTGTGCATCGCCAACATTATTTTTCAGCGATGTACACTTGCCATAATAGCAATCGCAGTTTCTCAGTCGCTATTATGACATGGAACCGGGACAAACCAATTAAAACCATTGTCCCTAAAGTGCCTTGTTGCTTAATTGTCCAACTTCATATACTTTGTTATGGTAATCATGCTACTAGTTTTTTATTCTTTCTCACAGGATCTTGTTGCAAGAATGACCCGGGAGAAGCTGGAACAACTTGCTATACGTGATGTTCAGAGTCATCCAGGTGGGATTTGTGAACTTCTAAATGATTCATCAGTGCCTACATCAGGTTTTGTTGACTCTCTACCATGGTGTGTTTGTGGTAATTGACAACAGATGCCATCGCAAGTGGAGAGAGTCCATTGTAGTAAGATGCACGAAGACTGTATCAGTTTTACCCATACCCTTGAACTACTGGGACTCAATGTACCCATCTTAACTGTTGCAGCCAGGTACAGACATGATGTGTTTAGGCTCATGAAGCACGTTTCCAACAACTTCAATACTGAAATGAGGAATACTGCCTATACACAGTTTATATTAAGCCAATATGGTAGGCTTGGTTCCAGGAACAGAAGGGTAATACCCTCCTGGTATGAGTGGAGAATCAGGGACACTTTCCCAGATCTGTTTGGCGTGTGTATTAGTTTCTTACCTCAGCATCTGGCTTGAATGTCAATTATAGTGCAACAGTGGAATCAGATACATCAAATGATTGCAGGACCACATCTCTGCCATCAGAAAGGCTGACATTTTAAAAATGATACTCTGTCTGTTATTGATGTTTACATGTTATCATTCTATTTATAACACATGGTAGTAGATAGTGATGATAAATAAAGGGACAGCAGTACACTAACAGATGTGTCTGTGTAAACAAATGTAAAATCTGCTGCCTTTTGGCACATACTGCATATATGCACTGATGCTCTCAATACTGACAACTGTATCACTCCAACCACATCGTATGAATTGTGTGGACTGAATTGCATTTGTGCTTGCTAACTGCTCGGTTGAGTGTACATTCTGAAATGTGTTATCTAATTACATAATTAGTTCTTAACTTTATAGTCACAAGTTACCATATTTTTCTGTGCTGTACTGTTACTGTATAAAGTGTGTTACCATTTGTAAATCATTCACAATCGATATCAGTACCTTGTGATGCTTTTCACATGTCAATTGAGTTTTATGCATTTACTTCATTATGTTTATGAATTGTTATTTGTTGACACAGTTTCAACACAGCCATACATGTGTCAATTGTATTATGGTTTATTAGAAGTGTTCCCAAGTGCATCCCATGGCATGTGAGGATGATGTGCATTATCAATGTGAACAATGTGTAATTTTATGATTACTATATTAGCAAAATAAAATGTTAAAAATACTGCAAACACTGTGTAATATTAATTTTCTAAGTTACGAATGACATCAGTAAAAGCAATATATCAGAAACTGTCAGGTAATTGCTTGGACTTTTCAATCTTAATGACTCTGTCTATGCATGCAAACATATACATTTTTTATTATTCTTATTTAGTTCCAAGGGTTTAGTGTCCAGCACAATAGTAAAAACTAACAAGCATTTGTCAATGCCGAATTTTGACTGCGTTGGTATGTTGAGCTCTCTCAGTGCCCCTCTGTCACTTGCTCAGCCTGTTTCTTCCAGTGCTGCAGGCTGCTCTTTTGTACTGGGCTCCTGCCTGCATTGGCAGCTTTTTCTGCCCACTAAGAAATCCGCAGCTGTCCTGACAGAGCTCCGTTGAGATGGCTTACTCCCCCTCTCTCACTCGCTCATTCCGTTTCTGCTGGCGCTACAGACTAGCCTTTTGTACCGGGCTGCTGCCTGCATTTCCACCTTTTTGTGCCAACAAAGAAATCCATAGCAGTCACAATAGACCTCCATTGAGCTCGCTCACTCCCCCATCTCATTCACTCATTGTGTTACTCCCTGTGCTGTAGGCTGCCCTTTTGTACTGGGTTCCTGACTGCGTTGTCACATTTTTCTGCCCACAAAGAAATCGGCAGCTGTCCCGACAGAGATCCATTGAGCTCACTCACTCCCCCTCCCTTACTCGCTTGTTCTGTGTCTCCTGCTGCTGCAAGCTGCCCTTTTGTTCTGGGCTCCTGCCTGCGTTAGCAGCTTTTTCTGGCCACAAAGAAATCTGAGGCAGTCCTGACACAGCTCCATTGAGCTCACTCACTCCCCCTGTCTCACTCACTCTTTCTGTTTCTGCCAGCACTGCAAGGTGGCCTTTTGTACTGGGCTCCTGTTTGCATTGCCACCTATTTCTACCCACAAAGAAATTTGCAGCAGTCACAACAGAGCTCCATTGAGCTCGCTCACTACCACTCTGTCACTCACTCACTCACTCATTCTGTTTCTCTTAGTGCTGCAGGCTGCGCTTTTGTACGGTGCTCCTGGCTGCATTGGCACCTTTGTCTGTCCACAAAGAAAACCGCAGCTGTCCCGACAGAGCTCCGTTGAGGTCATGCAGTCTCCCTCTCTTACGCGCTCATTCTGTTTGTCCTGGTGCTGCAAGCTGCCCTTTTCTACAGGGCTTCTGCCTGCATTGGTGTCCTTTTCTGCCCACAAAGAAATCTGCAGCAGTCCTGATAGAACTCCATTGAGCTCACTCAGTCCCCCTGTCTCACTCACTCGTACTATTTCTCCCACCACTGCAGGCTAGCTTTTTGTACTGGGGCCCCTGTCTGCTCTGATGCCTTTTTCTGCCCACAAAGAAATCCGCAGCAGTCCTGACAGCACTCCGGTGAGTTCGCTCACTCCCCCTCCCTCACTCACTCTCTCTTTCTGGTTCTCCCAGTGCTGCAGGCCACTGTTTTGTACTGGGCTCTTGCAATGGGGCCTTTTTCTGCCCACAAACAAATCCGCAGCAGTCCCAACAGAGCTCAGTTGAGCTCGGTCACTCCCACCTCTCACACGCTCGATCTTAATCTGCCCCAAACACTGATTTCCCACAGTGACTGTGCTATTCTCTGGCAGGAGTCCAGAAACATATTTTAGCCAGGATGTGAAAAATGACAGCTGTACTGTTCATAAGGAGGTGTGAAAAATGCCGCTGTTGAAAATGTGGAGTGAAAGTATTACAAATTTGTGAAGTTGCAAGGGTGCATGGAAACAGTTCAATGCACACTTGTAACACAGTCATGTTATGGAGTTTCATCACCAAATTTTCAACATAGGGATTTTAGGACCTCTGCTCATGAACAGTGCCACTGTTATTTTCTTAATCTGTCCTGAACATTGAGTTCCCACAGCGACCACGTTATTCTGCACCGGAACTGTGAAAACACATTTCAGTCAGGATGTGAAAAATGACAGCTGTACTGCTCATAAGGAGGTGTGAAAAAACGACAGTGTTGAAAATCTGGCGTGACAATATTACAGATCTGCAAAGTTACAAGGGTGCATGGAAAGTGCGCAATGCACACTTGTAACACAGTCATTTGATGGGCTATCATCACCAAATTTTCAACATAGGCATTTTAGGAGCTCTGCTCATGAACAGTATCACTGTCATTTTCTTAATCTGTCCCGAACAGTGATTTCCCACAGCAACTGCTCTATTCTGCGCTGGAAGTGTGAAAACACATTTTGGCCAGGATGGAAAAAATGACAGCTGTACTGCACATAAGTAGGTGTGGGAAAATGGCAATGTTGAAAATCTGGAGTGAAAATATTACAGATTTGTGAAGTTACAAGCGTGCATGCAAACTGTGCAACACACGCTCATAAAACAGTAATTGTTTTGATTTTTTCCACCAAATTTGCAACATAGGCTTTTTGAGAGCCCACCTCATGAACACTGGCACTGTCATTTCATCAACTGGCCCCAAAAGGTGATTCCACGCAGTGATGGCAAAATCACCTTTCGGGGCTGATTAACGCCATGACAGTTCCAGAATTCATGAGGAGGGATCCCAAAAACCCCATGTTGAAAATTTCATGCCAAAATTCCAAAAAATTACTGAGATATGCATTAACGTTGGAAAAAAAACATTTCTTCCATGATACAGCTTATCAGCATTTCCTCAGTTTGCGGTCGGCTTTGAAGACAGCAGACGCGTTCCTGGTCCACCGAAGATTGTCGCGCTGAGCTCCGGAGGTATGTATGGGGTGAGGGGTGTGGAGGCAGGAGACCTTAGAGGACAGTTCTTTACAAGTTAAAAAAAAGACATCACAGGATCGCTTTTTATTTTACAGGGCATGTGGCACACTGGGGTGGGCTCCCAGCATGCCACCAGAGTCTTTCTTTTAGGGGGCAAGCTGTAACCAATGAGGAATTGGGCACCCCTGTCGGCACAGTACAAAAGGGGTGACATTATGCTGACAGGGATTGGGCACCCATTGGCAGACAATATAATAGGGGGGGGTTTACATAATGCCGACAGGGAGTGGGCTCACCCTTTGGCAACATAAACATTAGGGCACTGAAGCCTATGGGGATTGGGGCCCCCATCAGCAAATAAACATGGTGGGGGGGTAATATTGTTTGTAAACATGGCGGCAAACCACTGTCCATGTTCACAAACAATATCAGTGTGTCAAGATCCCACCCTGCAATGACGTGTCACTCCCTCATTGCAGCGAATGGCTTATACTGCAATGACAAGGCAGCCCCTGATTACAGTGGCTACATTTTTACAAGTTGATGCACGCTGGCTGAACTAGTGTCAGCAGCAGCATGCCATGGCATTGGGGGACACTGGACAAGCCTTTAAAGGCTGTGGGGACACTGACCACAACAGTGCCGTGCCTCCACAACCTGTTTGTGGAGAAAGTTGCTGCAATATGTTTCTTGCTCATGCGCGCAATCAACATAAAAATAAAGAGGTAATTGCACATATGGGGCCTGATATTCAAATATGCATGAAGCGCAATGCAAAAAAATTGCTCCTTGCACTTACCTGGGTGACTGAAGCAGCTATATTCAGTGGAATAGTGCACCAGTGATATTTGACTGAAAACAGTGCCATGTCAGCACAGCGTTAAGTCACTTAGCACTGCCCCAACAGGGCTCCTGAAATACACCATCAGAATGAACAGTGCTGAAGTGCAGTTTCCAATAATCAAAGGGACCCATGCAAATGAGACCATTGGGCATGCAAGGCACTATGGGGCCATTTGCATGCTCATTATGGAATCATCTGCATGGGAAGCAAGGCAGTTAGCACAGCACTGCTCCCTTAATCGACCGGTCCCAGCCATGTAAACATAACCCTTTTGCTAGCTGTTCCCCTTCCCCCTGTCAATCACCAGCCAATTCTAAAAATATATAGTATCCCTGGTACTAGTGGTAACCCCCCCTTCCCTACAATCTCATCCCAAACATACACACAACCCCTGCCTGACATCCAGTGGTTTCCCCACCCACTCATAGTGCCAGGCACCCCCTACACACCATATCTACAATGGTGGCACTGCAGGTGCATATGGTGGTTGGCACAGCCCTCCTCACACCTCCTCAGCTGGTCACCCTATATACAGTCAGAGAGCATGCCTCGTATTTACTGTATAGGGTGACACACCCTGTCTGATAAATAAGAGGTGCACTCCCTGATTGTAAATATGGCAGCCAGCTGAGGAGGTGAGAGAAGGGCTGTGTTAGTTGTCTTATGTACCCATGACACCACTGCTGTGGATACAGTTAGTGGGGGTTGTTTGGTGCCATGGAGAGGGACCACTGGATGCACTATCTGTAATACCAGGGATGAGACCAGAAGATGGGGCATAACACTAGCACAAGGAATACTATATGTTCATAGAACAGGCCGGTAATTGATGGGGGGGGGGCTACTTGCACCAGGGAGAATATGTGATTATACATTGGGGTGGTGATCGAGGGGGGGTGCCCGGAACCACAGGAGGGTGGGTGTGCTTCCCAAGTGGCCAAACAGCTAAGTGGCTGCATTACCTCCGTCACCCACTACGATTGCCAGGATTAAGTCTGTTTTTTGTTCAGCAGTAGTTGCACTGCACAAAAGGACTGCGCTGAACCCTTTTGCACAGTGCAAAACTGGTGAATATGGGGTTGTGCACATATTCATGGCCACACCCCTCCCTTTGTCTGTATGCATATATTATGTTTTGTGTGGACACTAACTCTCTTTGCCCATGCAAAAGCCCCTTTTGAATATGGCACTTCAGTGCAAACCCCGGTTTGTGTGTGCAAAGACCCATTAGCACCCGCACACATTTTTGCATATCAGGCCCTTGCAGTTGCATAAAACAATATACAGTATCAGGCATAGTGTAAGTAATAACACTGAGTGGTAAGCACAAGTGAAAAGATTCCATTTTTTTTTTACTTATGTCATCATCTGGTCAATCAGTCCTGTGGTTATAAGAAAAGGGTTGCAGTCTATAAATGATCCTTTGCCATGTCTATGCTTGCCATCAAACTTAACATTTGTTACCACAGTACTGTGATGTGTGCAGTCTTCCTCATGCTACCATACCATTCCACACATCCATGTCTGAAATGTCACATGGATACATAACAGTTAAACAGTGTGTAGCAGTATATACACTCGAGTTCACACTGTCATACATGTGTTCTCTTTGTTTCCTTCTGTAAGATGACTTGTTTCACATATGGTGGTGACAATGGTGACAAAGGTGGGTCTTCTCCCCTATAAGGCCCTATGTGGCCAGGGCCCTGGTTACCTGATGGACCTTCTTATACGTACTGTCTCGGTCTGCCCCCTCCATTCTTCCATAGGGGCATCCTGGTGATTCCCAGGACAAGGTTAAAAATGGCCATCGATAGGGCTTTTAGCATGGTTGGCCTCAACCTATGAAATTTGCTACCCCTCAGGGTTAGGGATGCCCCATCTTTGCAGGTATTCAAGGCCTGCCTCAGGGCCCTCCTGTTCACCCAGGCTTTTGCCGACCTAGCTTTTTAAATGAGATCAGTATGCAAAAGTTTTGATCTCAGGTCCCAGCTGCCATGCTTTTAAATTTTTCTAGGAAAATTTATTTTATTTTATAATTTGTAGAATTTAATGTCTACTGATATTTATTCTGAGTTCTGGCTGTGTTTGTTTGTTCATTTTATTTGTATGGCACCCAGAGCCTCTAGGATTGGCCATCTTTTTAAATAAAAATTGCCTTGCCTTGCCTAGCTGTCTTTTTAATTGCCTTTGGGTCGAATATATCAGCATAATGTGGCTTCAATAAAAGTTGTGTGCCTTCCATTCGTCTCCTAACAATGTCTTGTATGACTTCATTGACATAGTTATAATCCTGAAACTCTTTCACTGATACTGCTGACTATTGTCTTGACCGCTTAGAATAGTGTCGAGTATATCTGTTAGGGACATATAAAACAGTGTTCAGTAACATGCATTGCAGTGTTACCAAATACGGTTTGGGCATCTTCTTTATACGAAAGACAACACTGGAAAACAGGGTGTGAGAAAGGCTAGGTATGAGGAAAAAAGAAAGGAGAGGAAATATGTAAATGGTGTAGGTTTGGGGAATATTGAGGTTTGTAGGTCTAATTAAAAGAAAAATAATATGTATCATAAGTATATGAGTCTGTTTTGAGGGTCTCTTGTGGATAAAAGAGTCACCAGATATGTTTCTGGGACCAGAGTAATGTGAACTGAAAGGTATCAGTTCTGTGGACCTGAAGATCCAAGAGGTGACATTTTATTTATTTAAGATTCTTAACATTCTTATACTCATTAGAGGATCACCAAAACAGACCCATAAAAGTAATGTGAATTACAAACTTACTAGATTTAAAAAACAATCCTAATTTATTACAGTTACTGGAACAGGCAGTTAGCAAGGAGCCAATCCCGGTGGCTTATTTATTTATTTATTTGCTTTTGGTAACCGGGTAAGTGCACTAGGCATAGCAATGCCTATTTTCAGGCACGACCTGAGAGGATACAGGGTACAGAGATAACAAAACAGTTTGTGGAGAACAACATAATGGGTGGAAGGACAATGGCTACAGATTGAGACAGTAACAAGCAAGCTTGCAGTACATCTGAGTCAACAAATAGATAATACTAAGTAAAACATAAACAGTAAACATCATAACAAGTGCAGGTTAACCCATCTAGGGATACAGACTGGGAGAGATAGCTCCACTAGGCACACATATGAAGTCAACACACAGAATAGACAATCGACTTTAATTGAGGGTGAGTGTTTTTTTTTTAAGGAAGGAAAAGCATGTGAAAGGGGGACTTTGAGAGAGAAAAAGGGGACTTGGGTGGGAGAAAGAGTATGGGAGACATGGGTAGGGTGGAAAAGGAGAGATGGGAAGAGAAAGTGGAGAAAGTAAAATGTGTAGGTGGAGCAGAAAAAATTAAATGTGGAGGTGAAGCAGCCAGGGTAGAGGGTAGAGGTTCTATGGAGGTTGGAAGCAGGCACAAGGGGTAGATCCAAGTAGATGCTCACGGTGCAACATCTTGAAAGTGGCATGGGATGGAGCAAAGTGAATTGCTTGTGGAAGAGAGTTCCAGTATTTTGGCGCAATTTGTGAAAAAGCTTGTGTCCCCATTGCTGTATTGCATCTGGGGATGTAGAGAGTTGCTTGTTCAGTGGATCGAAGCTCATAGGAGAAAGTTTGCATATTCAACATAGAGGCAAGGGACTGGGGAAGACAGGGTCTGTTAATGCTATCAGTGAGAGATCTGAGTGACTGGAGCCGATGGGCAGAGGGGGAGAGCCATTTAAGGTCAGCATAGAGCTGGCAGTGGTGTTTGTAGTGATGGGACGCAGAGGCATATCTACAGATATTATTATAGGTGGTGTCCCACTTGAGAAGAGAGGTTGGTGAGGCTTCAAGGTAGGTAACTGACCCATAGGATAGTGCTGGAAGAAGAATGCTCTGTGCAATAGCGAGCCTGGCTGATGGGGTAAGGGCATAGCTAGTTCGATAGGCACCACCAAGTTTACCATTAATGGCTTTGCAGGTAGTATTGATGTGCTGATCAAAAGCCAGAGATTCATCAAGCAGAACTCCCCATTTTACCATTTGCAGCCTATAGGCACTATCCCATAGTGGGCTTCTGATAAAGCTATCACACTCTCCTAAGCAGTTAATCTTTTGACTATTCTGGGAAAGGCATGGTGACTCAGGTAGGAGTGTATTGCAGACCCCCTGCAATTGGTTTAGAGGGTGACAACGTGATTTTGGAAACCATACACAAAATGAGCGATAAAGGGGAGGTAACAGTGGTGGGAGACTTCATTAACCAGATGTAAATTGGAACACCCATACAGCAATGTCAACCAGAAGTAAAGACTTCCTGGAAGCCCTGCAAATATTAGGCTTAAGGCAGCTCATGAAAGAACCTACAAGGGAGGGGAGGGCTGTTGCTCACCAACAGTGACAGCATCTCAAATGTAGAGGTGGAGAGTCACCTTGAGACCAGTGACCACCACATGGTGTGGTTTCAAGGTAACCCTTTGAGAACGGAGTATCTTTGAATGTATACAGTTTCTGGATATATATATATATATATATATATATATATATATATATATATACATATACACTTAAGACAGAAAAAGTATCTACTCCCTCAAACACTAAAGTCCTAGACTTTAGATGGGAAGACTTCACTAAGATGAGGGAAGTTCTCAAAAGGAACCTAACTAACACAGTACAAGGAAGGGGGGGGGCAAATGATCACCAGACATTTCTCAAAAAGGCTTTATTAGAAGCTTCAGATAATTGTATAAAAACAGTGAGCAAAACTAAAAAGAAAAGAAAACCCCTCCTGTTCTCTAAAGAAGTGTCTAGATACTGTAGGTAAAGGAAAAAAAAATGCTTTTAGGAGATTCAAGAAAACAAGATGCGACAAGGACAGGGATGCCTACAAAGAGAAATTAAGGGGAGCAAACAAGGAAATCAGGGCAGCAAACACAGAAACAGAAGAAACAAGCATTTGTCAATGCTGAATGTTTGCTTGCTGATATTAGCATTGGAGATGCAGGAGTTAAAGAGATGCAGAATAGGAATGGCAGTAAAGTATTGAACTCACGCTAATCCCAGTTCCACCCTGAAGATGGACAGGCATTGGGGTGTGCCTGTGGGTCATTGCCCATAATACTCACGGCATTTCACCTCACTCTATCCTGTAGACACCCACAAGTATTGAGATGTGCCTTGGGGTGTTCGGCTTCACAGTCACCCCATTTCATGAGGACATACACTGAAATGGGTGCAGTACAGGAGAATGGGGTGAAGTCTGGGGCTGAAGAGTGCAAGGCACACCTCAATGTCTGTCACTGGCTTCAGGGTGGGGGTGAAATGGCATGAGCATTACAGCCAGTGATCCAGAGTTACACCTCTGATGCCTTTCAGTCTGTACAGGGTGGGACATTATGGTTAGAAATCCTAATGCCCCTAGGCATGTGTTGGTATTTGCACTACAAATTTACAACATGGCCTTTTTGTGATCCACACCTCATGAAAGCATTTGGGGCCTCTTCTCATGAACAGTGGCAGTGTGATTTTGTTAATGTGTCCTGAACTTCGAGTTCCTACAGAGACTGTGCCATTCTGCACCAGATATGCCAAAACACAGATCAGGCAGGATGTGAAGAATGATAGCTGTACCATCCATAGGGAGGTGTGAAGAGATGGCAATGTTGAAAATCTGTACTTAAAATATTAAAAATGCTCAAAGTTCTGAGCGTACATGGACACTGCATAACACATGCTTGTACTGCAGTCATTTAGTGGAATTATTTCACCAAATTTTCAAAATAGGCATTTTGTGACCTCTGCTCTTTAACACTGTCAGTATGATTTACTTAATCTGTTCAAAACATTAATTTCCCACAGCGACCGTGACATGCTGCGCCAGATGTGCAAATACATATTTCAGGCAGGTTATGAAAAATGACAGCTGTACTGATCATAAGGAGGTGTTACAAAATGCCAATGTTGAAAATCTGGAGTGAAAATATTAGAAACGTGCACAATTCCGAGCATACGTGGAAACTGCGCAACACACGCTTGTAACACAGTCATTTTATGGGCTTTTGTCACCAAATTTTCAGCATAAGCATTTTAGGTCCTCTGCTCATGAACAGTGTCACCATGATTTTCTTACTGTTTCCTGAACACTGATTTCCCAGAGCGACTGTGCTATTCTGCGCCAGAAGTGCAAAAACATATTTCAGTCAGTATGTGAAAAATGACAGCTATACCCGTTCATAAGGAGGTGTGGAAAAATGCCAGTGTTGAAATTCTAGAGTGAAACTATGCAACCCACGCTCGTAAAACAGTAATTTTTTTTGATTTTTCCACCAAATTTGCAACATAGGCTTTTTGAGAGCCCACGTCATGAACACTGGCACTGTTGTTTCTTTAATCAGTCCCAAAAGGTGATTCAGTGCAGTGACCATTAAATCACCTTTTGTGACTGAATAACCCCATGACAGTTGCTGAATACATGAGGAGGGGTCCCAATAACCCCATGTTGAGATTGTGGTGCCAAATTCCCCAAAAATGCCTGAGATATGCACCAAATTTGAAAAAAAAAACTATTTATGCCATTATACAGCTTACCAGCATTTCTTAAGTTTGTGGTCGGCTTTGAAGAGTGCAGACATGTTCCAGGTCCACCGAAGATCCTCTCGCTGGGCTCCAGAAGTAAGTATGGGGTGGGCGTGTGTGTGGAGCGGGGCAGGGTGGACAGAAGGTGGGCATGGGTTGGGGGAGGTGCCACTGAACTCAATGAGGGACCATTTTCTGTTTTACATCTTTAAAAATAAAAACATCACAGGACTTTTTTTTTCCAGGGATATTTGGCATGCTGGAGTGGGCCCCAGCATGCCACCTGAGTGTTTTATTGAGCTGTAGCCAATGGGGATTAAGATTCCATTAGCACACAACAAATTCTTGGGGGGGGCATTATGCCGACGGATAGTGGGCTCACCCATCAACAAATTGAACTGGGAAGGGGGGGACTGAAGCTGACAGGGACTGGGGCCCCTGTAGGCAAAGAAAGACTGTTGGGGGGATGCATGATGCCAAGGCTGATTGGGCACCCCCTTGACACACAACAAATGGGGTAGGGTGTTGTACAGTATGCCTACGGGGAGTGGGCTCCCCCGTCATCAAATTAACTGGGTTGGAGACATGCGGACAGCAAGGTACTGCTCTTCAATGACGGGTCGTTCCCTCATTGCAGCAGCAGATTTGTTTCAAGGTGATGGCACTCTGGCTGAACTAGTGTCAGTAGCAGTGTGCCACTGCATTGGTATAGTGGGCCAAGCCTCAAAAGGCACTGGGAGCATTGGCCCCCACAGTGCCTCACCTTCAAAACCTTGCTTTTCTCCTAAGCTGTGACAAAAATGTTTCTTGCACATGCGTGCAAGCAAACAAAAATAGCTAAACAGGTCCAAAAGGGGACAAAACCTTCTATAGATATATCAGCTAGAAGAGGAAGACAAGAGGTGGAATAGTAAGACTTGAGACAGATGACGGTTAACACGCAGAAGATGACAAAGCAAAAATCCTAAACAAATACTTTTGCTTCATTTTCAAGAAGGAAGGTTGTGGACCCACCTTGATGGGAAGAAGTACTTATGTCAGCGGAGTGGACTCTAGACCCTTTACAAAGGAAAGTGTCCTAAAGGAACTGGCAAATCTCAAGGTAAACAAGGCAATGGGTCCTGACAAAATCCACCCAAGGTTAATGAGGGAACTAAGGGAAGAACTAGTAGCTCCCCTGGTAGAATTCTTCAACCTATTGCTAGAAATTGGAGCGTCCCAGAGGACTGGAAAAAGGCCACTGTTATCACTCTATACAAGAGTGAGAGTAAAGAGAGTGCAGGCAACTATCATCTAGTAAGCCTCACCTCAATTGTGGGTAAAATAATGGAAGCCCTACTGAAGGAGAGGAGTATTTCCTTTCTCCAGGAAAATGATAAAATGGACAGAAGACAGCACGGCTTCACCATGGAAAAATTATGCCAGACTAATCTAATTGGATTTCTTCAATTGGGTAGCCAACATAGTGGATCAGGGTGGCCCGGTGGACATAGTGTACCTAGACTTTAGCAAGGCCTTTGATTCGGTCCCACATGGAATGTTACTAAATTAACTTGACAGCATGAGAATGGGGCAAAGAGTGGTAAACTGGATAAGAAGCTGGCTGAGTGACAGAACCCGGAGTGTATTAATGAATCGATCTCTATTGGAAGAAGGGGGAGTGACCAGTAGCATGCCACAAGGGCCAGTACTGGGCCCTATTCTCTTCAATGTCTTTATTAGTGACATATTCGATGGCCTGGAAGGCAAAGTCAATCTGTTCGCAGATGACACAAACATGTACAATAATGTAAACATTCCCAGTGGTGTAGAAAGAATGAACGCTGACCTAAAGAAGCTGGAACTATGGTAAAAAACATGCCAACTATTTTTTAATGTGAAGAAGTGCAAGATAATCCAACTTGGAAGGAGTAATCCAGGAGAATAATACTATTTAGGTGGGATAAAACTGGAAGCCACAAAACAAGAAAGAGATCTGGTGATTATCATAACGGATGACTTAAAAATGTCAAAGCAGTGTGAGAAAGCTGCATTAAAGGTAAATGGTATACTGGGTTGCAAAGGAAGGGGAATTACTAACAGAAATAGAAAAGTCATCTTGCCGCTGTATAGACCACTTGTGAGGGCCACACCTGGAGTACAGTGTACAGTTCTGGAGACTACACCTTAGGAATGACATTGACAGACTGAAAACAGTACAGAAGAAAGCTAATAAAATGATACAAGGACTGCACAGAAAACCATATGAGGAATGGCTGTGACCTTAATGTGTACAGCATTCCCTGAAGCAGCAAAGAGAGAGAGGGGGGAACATGACTGAAACCTTCAAGTTCCTGAAGGAAATAAACAAGGTACTGTACAGGTTCGTGATCTATTTCAAGTCAAGAGTTGTACAACAACTACAGGTCATGATATGAAGCTGGAGGGGGTCAGGTTCAAGGGCAACACTTGCAAGTTCTTCACTGAGGGGGTGGTCAATGCCTGGAACTGTCTCCCATGGGAGGTGGTGGAGGCTAAAATGGTTGGGACCTTTGGAAGAGCTTGGGATAAGCACAAAGGTATCTAACACTAAATAACAACTAGGGAAGGGGGGTAGGTTTATGTGCAGAATAGATGCACTGTTTGGTCCCTTTCTGCCAGCATTTTTCTATGTATCTATGTATCAGTTGGACGGTCAGTGGCCGAGAAGGTGTGCGGAGGGCTGTGCTGCTGGCTGTCCTGAGCCTCGGCTCTGACTGGCAGGTATGGGGACCAGGGGGTGGTGTTGACAGTGTCACATGTGGTGGGGAGGGGTCTCTCACCACCAATGATGCAGCTCTGGTACCAGGTTAGAGGGTCAGGGTAGTGTGGACCGGGGCACCTCCATTTGTGTGGGGGGGGGACTTGTTTTATACCAGGGACAGGGCAACCATGTTTTGGGGAGGTATGATTTGCACATACTGGGATGGGGCAGCCATGTGTTGGGGGTTATGATTTGCACATACCAGGACAGGGCTGCAATGTGTTGGGGGGGTTGTTTTGCACATACTGGGACAGGGCTGCAATGTGTTTAGGGGTCTGCATTGAACCAATGAGGACTGGGTGGAAGCATGCAAGGGGTGCATTTGGGTATGGGGTGGAGATCTGGGTGTGTTTATTCAGTACTGCTGGGACCAGTGCAGGTGTACTGTTGTGTGTGGTGGAGCTGCCATACTGCTGCAGGGGCCTGGCAGGGGTCCTTTGTGTGCAGGGCTGGGTGAGAGCAGCAGTTATGGCAAGGTCCCTCCTGACATAACCAACACCCTCCTTCACTCCCTGTGCATAGCACCATGTGCCTTAGTTAATGGCGCATAGTGCAGGCATGACCTGGCATGCTCCCAACAACTGCATGGCATTCCTGTCTAGCTATGCCTATGTGCCCTGTTTCTGTGCAGGCATAGTGCATAGAGCCCTATGTTTGTCTTGGAAGACTGCAAGGACACATCAAGTGATTCACTGTCATTTCCTGCTTGCAGTTCATTGTCACTATGATCACTGCCACCACCACCTCCACTACCACTCATATCAACCACACTGTCACTTGCTCTGCCCCAACAAATTGGGTGTTTTGCCTTTGCATATTACTATCATATCATTACTGATGTTTCAAATTTTCCCGCTTTGCCACCATGACTGACGGTCTTTTTGCACAAACTGTATATAACTCGAGAGTTGTCTACAGGGTCAATATAAAATAAATTCTACACTGAAGATTTACATTTTGTGCCTTGAACTATGGTACCTGACATTATTTTTTGTACAGTCAAGGGACCTGGAGGAAACCCAACACTTCCATGTCCTTGTTGACATGAATTGTTCTCATTCATGCTCATCTTCTCATTCTTAAGTTTAGCACAAGATTTTTTTTCTGCACTTGCCTCTCATGCCTAACAGCAGCATCATCTCCTCCCACTCATGAAACTATGAACATCATTGCCACAAGATTCAGAAGAAATGGAAGTGTCATCATCAGGTGGGACATTGCCTGGGCTATCACATTCCCAGTCCCCACTATCACCACCATCTTTATCAGCATTTGCTGCCTTAGCATCTGAGCTGATATTTAGAGGATGATGCCTCCTTGTCCTTTCGTGCTGTTCTGCAGTTGGATGTATAGTGGCACATGTGGCAAAACATTCAGTACCTCTATGAGTAACTCCAGTAACTTCTTTCTGAAACTCTACTATCTTTTTATTGCTAACATGCTTTTTTGGATCAGGAGTAGAGATGTTGTGAAATTGCTGTGAAATTAGCAATTTCACCCGACAAACTATTTTGCAAAATTGTGGCAAAATTGTGACATTTCACCCGCATTTTCACCTGCATACGCCCCAGCCATCATTTATATTTTATTTCCCCCTCCCTGGTGTCTAGTGGTCCCCTCCTGGTCAATTCCTAGCCAAATTCAAGAACCCCCCAGTCACCCCGAGTTATCTCAGACCCCCAATCTTTGAACAAAAAACAATCCCCTCCCTTGTCCCTGGCATCTACTGGACCCCCTGGGCCAATCAGTGGCCACTGGCTGAACTGAAGTAAAGATTAGAACTCCCCAGTCAACTCCAGTTATTTTCTCCTCCCCCCAGCCATGACCAAGCCTCCAGTCTTCAAAATAAAAAAAAAAATTCCCTGCCCTGTCCTTGGTGTCTAGTGGAACCCTCACCTCCCCACCCTAAGTCAGATCCCACCCCACTCCATCCAGTACCCAGATCAGTCCATCAGCACAGCCCTCCACTCACCTCCAAAGCCAGCAGTCCACCTGAGCACTTAATGAATGAGCAAGTGCTTGTACAAGCATGCGCTCATTCACTGAGCACTCAGATGGTCTGCCGGCCATGGAGGTGAGTGGAGGGCTGTGCTGGTGGCCCAATCAGGGTACTGGGGGGAGAGCGGGGGGGCTCTGACTTAGGGTGGGGGTCCACTAGACACCAGGAACAGGGATGGGTATTTTTTTTTATTTTGAAGATCGGTAGCCAGGTCATGTCTGGAGGAAGAGGAAAATAACTAGAGTTTGTCGGCGGGGTTCTAATCTTTACTTCAATTTGGCCAGTGGCCTGTTGGGAGGGTCCACTAGACACCAGGGACAATGAAGGGGATTGTGCTTTTTTCAAAGATTGGGGGCCGGGGGGATAACTAGGGGTGACTGTAGGAGAGGGTTCTTGAATGTGGCCAGTGATCGGAGAGGGGGGGCCAATAGACACCAGGGATGTGTAGGGGATTGTTTTTCTTTTAAATGATTGGTGGCCAGTTGCAAAATTGAGAAATTTTACCCGCTGGCGGTGAGATTTCACATGTGAGCAACATATTTTGCCAGTGGGAGGGAGAAACTTTGCATTTTGCCCAGCGAAATATTTTGCAAAATGCACAAATTCCACAAAATATTTCACCTGGTGAAATTTTCCAGTTTCGCACAATACTATTCAGGAGGACATTTAGTGCCAGTTCTGGCGATGTTATTATTATTGTTGCTATGTTCTTCATTAATGCTATGATTCATGTTGTCCTGGTAATTTTCCGTTGCATGTGGAGCAGCACTGTGTTTCCTTCTAGTAGACTTAGACTGAGAAATATGAGACACAGTAGGAACAGAAGAGAAAGGAATGGATACTGTTTTACTAACTACTGTAGAGATAAACAGTCTGTATGTCACTGACACTAATAAATGCAAGGCTCAGGACACCTATCAGACAGTGTAATGCAGTCTAAATGGCTTTCACTATGTTGCAGCAAGAAATCACACCCAGTGTAGCTGTGCTGCTACACTAATAAATGACAGTGCTCAGGGCGCCCAACAAACAGTGTCATACAACCCAAATGGCTTTCTCTATTCTGCAGAGAGACATTACACGCAGTGTAGCTATGTCACCACAGTAATACATGACAGGACACCTAACAGATAGTGTCATACAGCCTAAATGGCTTTTACTATCTTCTGCAGAGAGATGTCACACACAATGTGATTATATCATCACAGTAATAAATGGCAGGGCTCAATGCACCTAACAGACAGTTTAATACAGCCTAAATGGCTTTTGCAATGCTGCAGAGAGACACTTAGCTATTGTAATACAGTGAAAATGGCTTTCACTGTGCTGCAGAGATATCACACACAATGTAGCTATGTCAGCTGGTGGCAGATCCAGGAATTGACTGAAGCGGGGCACTTAGCTACGAAAACCAACCTGTCTGGGGGCATGCCCACCATGAAAGTTTGAAAATGTAAAGTGCAATATCATGCATTTTGATGCATTTTATGCCCAGTTTCAGCAGCAAAGTGTTGACTGCCCCCTCAACATATCTCCTAGTTCTCTTTCCATCACAAAGCTGCTATAAACAGTAATTGAAGAAGAAGAGAGAAGCCAATTGCTGTTTGAAAAATTGTAAAATCATACAGATGGACCACATAAGTGCAAACACATAAAAAGTGAGGTTTGTTACTGAAAGAAGATTCTGTTGTTTTTTTTTTGAAACAGAGAGGGCCATACATTTATTTTCCCGTTGAAATACACTGGGCTCCGAAGTAATTGGCAATTTCTGACATCAGAATTATTTTGAATTATTTTTTACTAGCAGTTTGAAAAGCAAAGGTAAAAACCCACTTGATTCACTGCAGTAAATGTGTGGTTCATAGCTCAGTGCTTATATAACATATAGTGGAATGATGTAGATGGTTGTTGGATACAGAGGCCAGCATTAAGAGGACGCTCTTTCTAGGTAGTAGTATAGAATGTTTGTGCTTAGATACTTGGATGCTTGAATAAGTTGTTTGATAATATTTGATGGTTTGGGCCTTTCTCTGTGTCCCACCTGTAGGAAGGAAGCTTGGTTAAGAATTATGAAAGCCTCCCGGTGTGATAAGAGTGCCGCAGAAGGAGGAGGTGTTGGGGAGGATGGTGGCTGAGTGCGACTCGCTCTAAGCAGAGCAGGAGTCAGCTGCTTCATCTAAATAGGCTGTGGGGGTGGAGCTCTTCCCCCACATAATTCTGGGCTGCTACCTGCAATTATGTGTGGTTCATAGCTCAGTGCTTATGTAACATATAGTGGAATGATGTAGACGGTTGTTGGATACAGAGGACAGCATTAAGAGGATGCTGTTTCTAGGTAGTAGTATAGAATGTTTGTGCTTAGGTACTTGGATGCTTGAATAAGTTGTTTGATAATATTTGATGGTTTTGGTCTTTCTCTGTATCCCACCTGTAGGAATGAAGCTTGGTTTAGAATAATGAAAACCCCAAAAGAATAATATATCAACGATTGTTCTTTAACCGAATGCTGAAGAAGTCATGCATGACAACATCTAATGATAGGAATAGACGATCACCTCCTCCAACTCCGGAGAGTCTGACAAGTAGCACTCAGGAGAGAGAAAACCCTCTTGGAGGGAAACCTCTGAGGACCCATGTCTAATGACCTGCCCGTCCTTCTGGGCATACTAAAGGAGAGAAATCCTAATTAAACTAAATTAATCAGCTAAATCTGAATTCTAATTGTAGAATTTAATCCAGATAAACGGAGCTTAAGAAGAACTGAATTGCAAATGTCCAGTGAAGTAATTTGCTCCTAATAAAGTCCGAGTCTGAAAATCCATGTACAATTCGGAATGATGGAGAGTAGATATGAAGAACCTTCTTTCAGACTTCAGTTGATAGAGGGCGAAATCCAGGAAATGTAGGACGGTGGAGATGAAGTGATGACTGATGAATTCAATACAGGAGACCAGATGCAGATAGTTGTATCCAGATTTGACGTCAATGAGGCAGGATGAATAGAAGTAGTATGAGTTCCTGATTTCTAATAGAGGGCTTGAAAAGTATATGTAATGAGAAGGCTTGTAGGCCAGGTTACCTACTGCTGAATTCAGTTCTAATAAGTGAGGTATAGTCTTAGAATTGATATGAAGACAACGGCTGTAGAGTTGAGCTGGAATAATGGCAAGCTGTAGAGGATAATTGGAGATACTGGTGCAAGGTATGAAGCATCCAAGTAGTAGAATAAGGTGAGCCCAGAAAGTAAGCAAAGCAGTAGGACTGCTAATCCGAAGTGAGAGGTAGCATGAGCAGGATCACGCCCACGAAGGCAGATGAGAAGAACAGGATGTGGCAATCAGCCCCTGAAGAAAGCGCAGCTTAACAAACAGCTGGTGAGGTAGGAGAGAGAGGTGTCTGATTCCAGGTAAGGGAAGCGCAGTCAGACCCATGGAAATCTTCTGGTAGAATAAAGCATGGCAGGTAGTCCCTCGACGAGAAGTGCAGCTGGTCCATCAGCTGGAGAGGTAAGTAGAGAGGCGACTAACTCCAGGAAACAGGAAATACAGCCAGACCTATGGAGGTCAGTCAGGAGGAATATTACATGGTATAAGCTTCCAGGAGACGTATCTTGAGTTAGAGCAAAGCAGAGTAGTACTGCATTGGTAAGGCAGACTTAGAGAATGGAAAGGTGCTGAGGACTGACGGATCCAGTACAGCAAGAATGTCAGGAATCGCCTTGAGAGACCGTGGCATAGAGATGGCAACTTGATGAGGAATAGCAGTCAAAACTGGAGGTAAGCAATGTTTGAGGCAGCAATAACAAGACAAGACCTAAATAATCAAGCATGAGATTCCTGGATGGAGATAACTGAAGCAGCTGAGTCAAATGGAGTAGCGTTGACACAGGGACAAAAGCGGTAGAGCACAATCGGGATAAGGACATCATGAGGTGCCACTAAGTGTCCCGAAAAGGGGCAAGCAGCAGCAATTCCACATGGCTGAAGCAGCAAGGCAAAGCATCCAAGGATAGAGGAGGAACGAAGAAACGGCCCAATGAGGATCCATAATAAAGGAGCTTCTGGCCAGCTGGTACAGCACAGATAAGCATATAGTAAAATGTGGGAATCTCCAGGCCCTTGATCTGGCGAGGCGGAAGAAAAGCAGAAGTAGGTAAACTGCCCAGCCCAATGGCGAAGGCCAATTGTAGAAGCAGGTGAACAGTAGGTAAACCTCCCAGCCCGAAGGGTGAAGGCAGGTCACAGAAGCAGAGTATTAGCAAGCAAACCTGCCAGCCCGATGGGCGAAGGCAGGACGTATAAGCTGGCGAGCAGCAGGTAAATCTCCCAGCCCAAAGGGCGAAGGCAGGGTGCTGCTCAGCACGATAGGAATAGAGCACATACAGAGGAGTTGATACATATATGGTAATGGCTGTAGAACTGAGCTGGAAGCTTGGCAGGCTGTAAGGAAAGTAATCTGAGGCACAGGGCCAGAGTTCCATAGTTCCACAAGTAGGGAACAGATTGGCAAGTGAAGTAATAGTAGGATTGGCGGCTACTCCCATGGAGAGAATGCATAGCTGAACCATAGTCGGTCAGCTAGTACAGCAAGTAGAGGGGCTACTAGCTCCATGAGAAGCATGGAAGGGCAGCTGGACCCTCCTGGGTCTGCAGATAAGGTAGAGAAGCAGGTAGGATTTAGGAGTGCAGGAATCCCCAGACCCAGATGAGGCGTAGAAGACTGAGGAACAAAATCTCCAGGCCAGATGCACCACAGGGAGGCGTGAATAAGTGAACCTCTGGGCCTTGTAGAAGAAGCAGAGATGAGACGTGGTAAACTGAAACGATTGCAATTGAGAGAGCCGAAGCAGAAACAAGTGAGCCAGAGAATGCAGATGAGTCCGGGTACGAAAAGAAGTATGCTCAGTAAGCTACAGTTAAAAGGCATATGGTCTCAAGCTAGAAAGTATCGGTAGAGCACTAGCACTCCAGAAGCATACACTCCATCACAGTAAGCTTTCCTCATATTGCAGATATCCTAGGGCTGCACTAATAAGGAAGGCAGAAGGGCGGTGCATCAAACGGGCAGCAAACAGGATAGGGACCGGTATGGTGAATGATCCGTGGAGGAGGCAGCAACATCTGAAAGTGAATGGCAGGTCACCCAGGACCGAACTCGAACAAGGTAGGTATGCCCTGCACACAGTGCAGCGGCAGACAGAGCAATGTCAGAGTGCTCAACATGGAAACGAATGTCACGACGGGCTGCCTGTGACCTCGTAAAGTTGCATGGCTGTAGTGAAGCAAAACGGCATCCCAGAGAAAGGGAAATATTGGGGAAAGCATCCAAGAGAAGGGAAAGCAAACAGGCTCCAACGGCAGGCAGGAAGGCTGAAGGGATACAATCCATGTGGCTGAGAAGCAGCAGCTGAAGGAAGGAAGGAAGCCCAGCACTGCGGTGGCGGCGGTTTTTGGCCACAGCTGATACACAGAGGAGTGAGGCAGTGTAGACGAGCGCAAAGCGCCGAAAGCAATAAGGATCAGGCATCAGCAGGCAGCATCAGGAGTGCAGCAGGAAGAATCCAGGCTGAGGAGCCAATGAAGGGAGCGAGTGACCCGGAGAATGAAACTTGTGCTGCCGCCGACAGTGGCTGCTCGGAAAGAGAAGGCAGTGCCAAAGAAGTAGCATGTGAGCAGGAAGCAAGAAGAGCACAGCAAGGGCAGCAGCATGGCAACGAGCCCCAGAGAGAGGGGAGGTGGTATGGAGTGAGCAGGAGGGTTCCCCCCTTTCCCCAAAGAGAGAGAGAGAAAACACAAGAATAAGGTACAGAGAAACAGAAGGCAGCCAAGCCTCAGACATGAGGGGAATGAGTAGGAGACAGGTGGGGGGACAAGATGAAGAAGAGAGAGCAGCCACCATGAGCAGCAGCACACCAGCGAGTGTGACTAGCTCTAAGCAGAGCGTGAGTCAGCTGCTTCATCTAAATAGGCTGTGGGGGTGGAGCTCTTCCCCCACATAATCACGGGCTGCTCCCTGCAATTATTTTATTATTAAAGTAGAAAATAATTACCAAGACATCAAAATACAATAAATAACACAGTCAATTGTCTGTTTACTGTAAGCATGCAGGGAAAAGGATTCCTACATTCCTGCAATACACTATCACCATGAAGATAAACCTAGAATAAATGTAATCCTCATGGATTGATAGATAACTTGCCAAGACAAGGAGACAAAGACAAAGGATGTATTTTTGACCTATAAATCCTAACCCACTTTTCTTAAAGTTTCCTACATTCTGAAACTTGGGACAGTGGTGACATTTATTCAGGAAACTGGAATTACAACCCTTTGAGTCATAGACTTATTTCCAAAGGCTCCACGTCAGAACGTTTAACATTCAAAATAAGACAAGCTACACAGCCATGAACTGGAGAGCCATTAATAAGGGCTGTTACAGTTAATCCCCATCATAGATTGGTGTATATTGATTGAAATTCGTCAGCAGTGCCAACTAAGGGATCTGCCAGGTCATCAATTTAGGATTTTTATTTACACCTGAGTAAGAGCTGGCATATTGCTTTGCATTTCTGACATGCGCACGAGACATGGGGAATAAAACCGAGTTGTACACTTTCTGTTTTATGTATTTTTTTCAGCAAACAAGGTTTGGGGCACATAATAGAGTGCACACAAAGCAAGTCAGAGACAAAAAACAAAAGTTAGAAAAAACACAAGACATTGGGCATTACAGGCATGCTCAGCAGGCAGAACTTTTGAAGAACATTACTGGACTAGCAGTATCGACTAGAGGATAGAGTAACAAGCTGTGAATGAGCTAGACACATGGGCAAACATGAGTGTGAGTCCCACAACATCCATTGCATACTGTGTGATTATGAACAAGTCACTTAAACTCACATTGCTCCTGAGTCACCCCTGAAAACAGATGTTGTGCCTAGTGGACCTTAACCAGTTACCAAAGGGGGAAAAAGTTTGTGTTTTAACTTAGAGCTAAGGCATGGATATTAACCACCAGATAGAACAGTAAGGACTGGTCTGTCTCTGGAATTGGTACTGTACATACATCCTTTCCTGTGCACTGTTTACACAGAAGAAATTAAGATTATGTGAGTACAAGGCCTTAGATCACTTGATAGGTCTTGCAATGTTAAAAGCAGACCACATTACAAGCCCCATCATCTGATCTAAGGCTTTGTACTAATATGAGACTACGATCCCAGTCATGCACTTCTAGACACATTTAGTGATCACCAGATCATTTTTCTACTAAAAGAAAAAGTGTAGGCAACATGTGCTGAGAAAATTCATACACTAAGTCTCTGTTTTTCAGATTAACGTCTAGGACAGTTAATGAACCTATGTTTTTTAAGTTTATTCTAATGTGATTGACATTGTTAAGACATCATCTCATCATCTGATTTCAGCCAAGTCACTTGATATATTACACTTTTTTTGCTTGATCCCAGCATTTCATCATTTCATTCTGTATTTTAAGTAGTTATAGATAGAAAAAAAGTGAGTGCTGTTTCCCTTAACTCTTCTTTTCTTTATTGGTACAGGCCTGTTACATGAAATAAATTCATCTATAAAGAAGGTACAGGCATGATCAGTGTTAGGTATCTTCCCCAGCCTATTCCAAGCGATTTGTAGAAGCTCTAGCATAGTGTAACACAATACAAGGCCTTAAACAACAAATACTTCATTTTTATGAGTGCACCCCATAAAAATTACTGCTGATAGAGAACAATATATAATTACTGGTGACCCTGTTTCTCAACACAATTATGGGTACTATCAAATGCCATAATAACTCGAAATCCAGTTATTACAATCTTTGACACCATGATAATATGAAATCCAGTTATTAAGACAATCAAGAAACAACTTTCACATTCCTCACTCACTATACCATAACTGAGTGGCCCCACACAGTAAAACTTTGTTTTCTTTATTTATTATCTGGCTGATCCTCCCTGTTAAAATAAATATCTGGTTGATCCCGCCACCTGTCCACATCAGGAGACACTGAGCACGATTCAGATGGGGCTGCACCTAAAGTCAAGGATGGATGACAGAACTGGAGTGAGTAGATTAAACAAAAAAGTCAGTTTGAGAGAGCGCACAAGAGAGAAAGTGTGTGTGAATGTGTGTGTGTGTGTGTGTGTGTGTGTGTGTGTGTGTGTGTGTGTGTCTCTCAGCACAATCCACCTTACAACTGTCTTCAAGGCTAACTCCTTGCACAGCACCAGTAATTATAAAAAAATAAGGGATAATCAAATTGTAAAAAGACAAAGACAAGGCGCTGCGTCAGCATGTGGTCTAAAAGCAAAACAAAATGGTTATATTAAATGCACGCTGAAAATAGAAAATAGAGTTAAAAATCTACGTTTCGACCTTAGGTCTTCTTCAGGAAATATCTAAAAGAGAAAAAAACAAGTTAGTGTAGAGGAGAGGTAAAATGAGAGAGATATATATGTGGAGAAAGAAGAAGGGGGAGACAAAGAGAGAAGAAGTGATAAATGGTAAGATTAAGAGAGAATCTGTGAAACAAAAAGGTGATGATGGGAAAGATAAAACATAATGGGAGAGAAAGAGCTGGGGAAGATCCCAGGTAGAGACTGATTAACAGGGCCTTGTAAGAAGGCTGAAAGGTGACAAATGTGTGAGAAGGAGACAGAAATGGAGACATATGGTGAAAATGAAAAATAAACCAGTACAAAAACAAATTGACTTTAGGGAAAAAAAGGGGAGGCTGAAAGATGTTAGTGGAAAATAAGTCTATCATTTAAACCAGAGGGCTGCTGGGAGCCAAGGCGGATAATCAGCTTGGCTTCCATGTTTTTTCTATGGTTAGGATCCCGGAAGGCCTGCTGAAGGACACAAACAGAAAGGTCATTGACATTGTGGTCCCTGGAGATAATCAAATGTGTATTTATGAATTATTTTCACTTCCTCAGTGTGTGATGACCTCATAAATCTCTCAAGCTTAACGCTCAAGGTTTATGGGCCATCACACACCTTGGGTATGAAACAAAATTCATAACACACACTTGACTATCCATTATTCTCTATTTAAATCAGTCAGACTAGAAACACTTTCATTTATTACTTCTGACTTACCACATTGTGAGACTGCAATATAATACTGGCAAGTTTAGCTGTCTGCAGTCATTCTGGCATAAACATTAGTCACGTCAGGTTACTGGAATTAATTAGTAAACTTACCTGCACTTGTAGCAACACTCATCTGGCAACAGGTCTAGTCAGTGTAAACAGAAAGCAGCAGCAGACAGACACAGAGGCAGTCAAGGAAATGGGATGACGGATTGACAGCTCGGAACTTAAAGCAAGCTAGCAAGGCAACAATACGGACCGAGCAGTCCCTGAGACAATCATCTCAGGACTGCTAGCATGTCGTCGGGAAATTAAAAAAGAAAACATTCCTCAGGCCAGAATCATAAGGATTGATCCAGCCTCCAGTATCCACGCTGTGTGCATGTAAAACACACGAGTGGAGTGCTGGACCAATCCATCTTTCAAGGGGGTTGTAAATTTCAGGGCTCTGTCAGCTTGAGCCGAGACTGACTGTCACTGGCACCAACCCCTGCTATACCCCTGCTGGTTTTACAACATGCAGCTGCTGAGATGTGTTTTCCCCCATGTAACTGTTTGTTGCTTGTGTTTTAATTACAGTGGTGTGAAAAAGTATTTGCCCCCTTCCTGATTTTCTCTATTATTGCATATTTGTCACACTGGATGTTTTCAGGTCTTTAGACAAAATGTAATATTAGATAAAGGGAACCTGAGTGAACAAATAACACTTGTTTGTTTTTTTTATTTCACTTATTTAACGAAAAAAAGTTAACCAACACCAATTGGCACTGTGTGAAAAAGTAATTGCCCCCTTACACTTAATAACTGGTTACGCCACATTTAGCTGCAATGACTGCAACCAAACACTTCCTATAATTCAATATCAGTCTTTCACATCGCTGTGGAGGAATTTTAACCCACTCTTCCTCGCAAGAACTGCTTTAATTCAGTAACATTTGGTAGGTTTTCGAGCATGAACTGCTCGTTTCAGGTCCTGCCACAGCATCTCTATCGGATTTGAGTCTGGACTTTGACTAGGCCACTCCAAAACTTTAATTTTACTTCTTTTTCGCCATTCTGATGTGGACTTGCTTTTGTGTTTTGGATCATTGTCTTGCTGCATGACCCAACTACGCTTCAGCTTCAGCTGATGGAAGGATGACTGGACATTCTCCTTAAGAATTTTCTGGTACAGAGCAGAATTCATGGTTCTTTTAATTATGGCAAGTCATCCAGGTCCTTAGGCAGCAAAGCATCCCCACACCATCACACTACCACCACCATGTTTGACTGTTGGTATGGTGTTCTTACTGTGGAATGCTGTGTTTGCTTTATCAGGACATTATGGGATCCATGTTGTCCAAAAGTTCCACTTTGGACTCATCTGTCCATAGAACATTTTCCCAAAAGGCTTGTGGATCATCCAGGTGCTTCTTGGCAAATGAGAGATGAGCATTTATGTTCTTCTTGGTTAACAGTGGTTTCCATGCTTACTACTCTCATGAAGCCCATTTTGCCCAGTCTCTTTCTGATTGTGGAGTCATGAACACTGACCTTAGCTGAGGCAAGAAGCCTGCAGTTCTTGGATGTTGTTTAGGATCCTTTGAGACTTCTTGGATGATTTTTATACTGCGCCCTTGGAGTAATTTTGGCAGCCGCCCTCCTGGGAAGGTTCACTACTGTTCCAAGTGTTCTCCATTTGGAGATTATGGCTCTCACTGTGGTTCGATGGAGTCCCAGAGCCTTAGAAATAGCTTTGTAACCCTTTCCAGACTGATAGAGGGCAACAAAATGTTTTTCTGATCTTTTCAGGAACTTCCTTTGATCATGGCATAATGTGCTTGTTGAATCTTTGTCCTGACAATGTGACTCTGATGGTAAGGGCCAAAATAAGTGAGGTTTATATTGAGCAGGGCTGGCTGTAATCAAGCCTGGCTGTGTTCAATCAGCTGACTCTAATTATCCCTTTAATTGGGTTGATTTAACTAGGGGGCAATTACTTTTTCACACAGTGCCAGTTGGTGTTGGTTAACTTTTTTCATTAAATAAATGAAATAAGTAAAAAAAAAAAGTGTTATTTGTCCACTCAGGTTCCCTTTATCTAATATTATATTTTGTCTAAAGACCTGAAAACATCCAATGTGACAAATATGCAATAATAGAGAAAATCAGGAAGGGGGCAAATACTTTTTCACGCCACTGTACATGGTGGAAGATTACAAGACATACTAGCTTCAGTTTCAAATGAAGCAGTTTGCAGCTAATGAACTTTGCACCCCCCCCACTCATCAAAGGGAGTGGCTCATGCACGTGGTCCAATGCATGAATCCACCACTGACACCGCAGTAATAAATGACAGGGCTTGGGGTACCTAACAGAGAGTGTAATTCAACCTTCAGGGCTTTTGCTATGCTGCAGAGAGACGTCACACAGAGTGTAGCTATGTCACCACAGTAATAAATTACAGTGCTTGGGGCACATAACAGACAGTGTAATTAAGGAATAAGGCACGGCAGGGTGTGGGTTGTGCTGGGATAACCTCATGCCTCAGTGGTTGGGCACGAGGCCACAGGCTGAGTGCATCCAACATCCCAGAAGTGAGGTTATCCAAGCACAACCCACACCCTGGAGTGCATTATTGCTATTATGCAATGGCTCGTTGTTATACAAAATAAAAATACATTTTTTAATGTTTTTAGTAGATTTTTAGTGAGGTAGTGTATCTTTGTTTATCAAGAGAAGAGCAAAAAAAATGCTTAAGCTAATCTATGACAGCAACAAAAAAAGCTCTTACTCATCATGCTCATCAGTGGCAGCGAGGTTGTGCTGGGATAACCTCACTGTGTCAGTGACACACTGACCCATCAGGGTCCAGGAAATGTTCTTGCCATTGTATAATACAGCCTAAATGGCTTTCACTATACTGCAGAGAGACACAAAGAAGCTATGCTACAGACAGGGCTCGGGGCAGCTAACAGACAGTGTGTAATACAACCTAAATGACTTTCACTATACTACCGAGACTCAAGCAGCTGCCAGTCAGTGTCTTTTGACCCACCCCTGTTCCTACTCTCCCCATCACCACACTTGATGATCCACCAATTCCCCTTAAATTTCCAACCCCTTGCTGCTTCATGGACTTTTGTTTTCAATAGGTTCACTTTTCACTGTAATTTAGATGAAAACATTCAGAGTGAACACTCGATTCATTCTTCTCCCTCCAGACTGTGCTGCTATTTGTGCAATGGGCTCACAGCAGATGGAGTACAAACACCAGCACTGACCAATCAGATTATCAGCCTAATGTCATGTGCTCATTTATACGGTGTGTGTTCATGCGGAACCCCACAGGCTGCCCTTTCATTGCTCTTGCCAGCCAGGGAAGAGTCCCAGGATTTCACAAGCTCACTGTAATGCCTGGTTTTACAAAAAATTAACTTTTACCAGACCCATTACCCATGTCAAAACTACCCGACCCATGATTTACACCGTTATGTTGGGTAGGGTAGTAAATTACCCGAACTACCCTACCCGACAAAAAATCATTGATCTCTGACGTACCCGATCCAGTTACCTGATGGTTAACGCATCCCTAGTGATTAGTACTGGGGAGTTGCTCTCCTGGCCCCACAAACTCTAGAATTGGTGCTGGGGAGCTCAACAGAAGAACTTCTGTGTTTACTTTGTGCTAACCCCCCATACCATCACCAGCAGTACACTGGAGCAGCACTTTCACTCTCTTCCCCCATCACAGTTACTACTAGCAGAGACCTGAAATAGCTCCACAAACTCAGTATTTTTTTTCGGTGTATATGTGTTGGTTTCTACATATATCTGGCAGCTCCATTTACACTTGTCTGTTCAGTGTGTCCATGTGAAGCAGGAACCATTAATGCTTAGTGCTATGTTCAAAATGAGAGGTGTGTGGTGATCTGGTTCTTTAATTTTTTTAAGTGATTAGTCTGGGATTCATTATGTACTGTATGTGGGTTTGGTGTGTGGCTGCTGTAATGAAGTGGTATGCCAAATGAATGTTCTGTAATTCCCTGAAACATTACGCCACAGTGTTGGTTTTAACAGGCGAGTGTTTAAAAACAGTGCCTTTTTTGGCAGAGGCCACAGAGCTTTGATTAAGACTTGAGAATGGACATGTTTTGTTTAATCTGTGGGGAAATGTTTTTTAAGGTTGCTATGATATTGACAGTGTACAGAAGTTTGTTTGTGCAAAGTTTGTGTTTAGTTTACAATAACTTAGTTTGAAAAATGTGGTAGTAAAGGCTAGGATTTTTGATATGGTGGCCACTTGATTTATTTATTTTTGTTCACTTTGGACGTACTGCTGCTATGACATTACAGATAGATGTTTATCTATTGATTGTATTTATAATGATTTTATATGTGTGTGCTTTTGCTTGACTTGAATAGTTGTACTTTGTATTGTTTTTATTGAGTAGTGCCCAGAGTCCCAGGAATTGGGCTCTTCATAAATAAAATACCTATCTATCTACCTATCTATCTATCTAGCTATCTAGCAATCTATCAATGTATCTAGCTATATATCTATCTTTATATCTATACTGTTCCGTAAGGAGTTTTTTGGGGAGAGAAAAATGACATTTGGCAGCTGACTGTGCATTTACAGAGATTTAATGTACGGTCAGCTGACATCACTCAGCCAATGAAAGTGCTAGAATTTTTTTCCATTTTATAATTCCGTTTAACATACTGGGGGCCTGATTCCAAACACATGGCACAAGTCACTGGCACTTGCGACTTGTGCCATATGCTGATACCACGGGGACCCTGCACCTGATTCCAGAAAAAGCAGGGTCCCCAGTGGCTGTGTTGTGCAACTTATGGCACCCCATGTGGTACACTAAAGGGAGGGCACATCCACGCAGGATGTTGCAAGATGCAGTAATGCTCCTCAACAGGGCACAGGTCTCCCCACCCTGGATCCCCTTGGCAGGACCCCCCCAAAGCCCCACTCCCTGACGCTATGTCAATACCCCACAGGGCTATTCAAGCACCCCCCATCTCTCCAGCCCAATGGCAGCTGCCTGGACTCTTGACAGTACCACAATATTCCTGGTACTCTAGAGTCCCCCACCTGGCAATACCAGTCCTCCCCACCCCCACCCTGTCCAGGTCAAGCGACTGGCATACCCACCCTCACCTCCATAGCCAGTCACTGATTGGGCTCCCTCTTAGCATGTATTACTGTATATAGTATGTTTTCAATGATCATTCATGGACAGCAAACTGTATACAGTAGTACATGCCCAGAGTCAGTGGGATCTCATTCGGTGGCTGGCCATGGAGGTGAGAGGTGGGTATGCCGGTCTCCAACCAAGACTGTGTGGGGAGGTGGACTGGCACTGCTGGGTAGTGTGGTGGGGGCCACTAGACTACCAGGGCTACCAGGATGCTACCACTTACAATTACATGTAAACTGGTATGTGAGAATCAGGGCTTGGGGACCAGGTAAAATGATCAGCCCTGTGGAGCACTACTGGGGGGGAGCATGATCTGCCCTGTGGGGTACACATTGGGTATGAGGGGGATCACATGTTCTGTCCTGTGGGGCACTCCTTGGGGATCAGGGCTTGGGGTGCCAGCAGCCTGCAGAGGATTTTCCAGGGCATGTTCCAATGGGGGACAGGTGTGGGGGCTTATGTGGGAATGTGCGGGGTGGCTATTGGGCACACATGGCACAGTGGTGCACCACTGGAGGACATAGAGTACACTTAGACTAGCTAATATCTGGTCTAACTGTACTTAGATCAATGTCCTCTGGGGGTTCACTTGGAATAGCACATGTGCTGTTCCAACAGCCACCCTCATAGAACAGGGCATAACTGCTGCCATAAATCCCTTTGCACCATGTCACATGGGGTTTATGGTGTAACTAGTGGTATAGGACAACTTCAGCACAGCCAGCCTGCTACATGTCACAGGCTGCCTTTTGGAATACCGAATGTCATTATGCATAGTGCAAAGTGCTACTTGTGCCATTCTGTTTGGTGCAGGTTACTTTGCGACATGTGTAACCATTCTGGAATCGGGCCCCGAGACCAAGATGTGACAATGTGTAAAGCAGTGGACTTAACAATTTTGTTATCAGCTGGGTGTTTTAATTTACTGCTTATCTGCCTGATAATGCCACCCTTCCGAATAATCATGGCTATATCCTACAAGTCAAAACTGCTGATTTCATCTTTACATTTTAAACTTCATTTGCTTGCCATGGCACGTAAGGTGAGAATGGTAAGTTATACAAATGGATCCATGTCTGCAGTTGGCTGCCATAAAGCATACCATAGCTGACTGCAATTATTAGTTGTGGAAGATTGTAGGATAAATCCTAAAAAAACTGCAATGCCGGGTGTGAATGAAGGGGGGGCAAGGTCAACCAGATAAAAAATAAGCTACAAAATACAAGTGATAATTGGCCAGTGTTGTGAATTTTATACCTCATGCTCGCAGTAAATTAAACAGAACCACCGTTTCCTTCCTTACACTTTCACTGTCGTTTATTTTCCTTTTTCTGCTTATTTTAACCTCACTGAGCATATACTGTAACATCAGGCAGTGAGTGCAAGGGATGGGGCCCTATGCTGCTTTCATTACAACCAGCTGGGAGGCAATATGTAATTCAAAGGCGAACAGTCAGTACAAAAGACCCCAAACACAAATGTGGGACTTGTCCCAATGTACACTTTGTGGGCAGAAACATTTTGGTTTACTTGCTATTTAATATAGTATAGAAGATTGGTATCAGATACATTTTTCTCAGTTGTAGGCTGACATCTACACATCCCAGAATCTCTCTGACATCAGAGCAGTAGGTGGCAGTGGGAGATTCAATAGCCTACAATGCATATTAGAGGTATAAGCTCTGACCTTTTGATTTCTGGTCCTGTTCTTCTCAACTGGCTATGTACAGCCCTGTGTAATTGTACATGCTCCATGGAGGACAGCAAGATCAGTAAATGAAAGATCAGAACTTATATAAACTCTAGCATGCACTGAAGGCCATTGAATCTTCTTACTGCTTCCTATAGTCTCACTGCTGCCTACTGCTCTGATTTAATCTGCAGGTGGTTCTGGGATTTGTAATAATAGAAGATGTCAGCATCCAACTAAGCAAAATTAGTCTGATAATATAATCTATTCCATACTACAGTAAACAGTAAGTAAAGCAAAATGCTTTTGCACGCAAACTGCTCATTGGGACCATACCCACTCTTGAGTATGGGAGTCCTTGGTGGTGACTGTTTCTCTTTACCATTAGACAGGGGGTGAAGGAAAGAACATGGACAGCATAAAGGACCCAGGTGTTTAGGACATCAAATGGCAAACTAATTTATGTAACATTAGGGTTTCAGGCAGCAGTTCATGGAATGGTTTTGGGTCCATGATGCTTGCTGTAACACCAAGTAGGAAAGCAAAATAATTCCACATAATTAAATAAATAAAAATATAATATAAAAAAATAAGTTATAAATAAAAATTAAAATCAAAATAAGAAAAATAACATCTCAAGTCAAAAGGGTGGGAGGGATGGCTAGGGCCCCATCATACATTTTGCTCTTGCTGCCTGTCTCCCACCAACAGCATGCCAAACTCAGTGAAGGAAGCAACATGAAAATGCAGACATGGTTTTAAGTACAATTTTGTTGTTGTTGTTAACAGAGGGATTAAAGAATAATACTCATGCATTTCCCATACTCAAATAGACTAAGAATAGGTCTAAAAGTCTTCAGAGTAAATGAGAGTAAATCAGAACCTTTTGGAAATAAATCAGAGTTGGAATCAGAACCAGGTCACAGCTAACCCTTCCATCCCTAGTATGAAGAACATGAAATGATTAAAATGTGTTAGTGAGATGTATGCAGACAGAGGTATTTATATGTTGGGTCATTTGTCTCCTCTCTATTTGTTGCCATAGGTTCTGTGGCCAGTCAAATGAGCATCTTAATTCAGTTTTATAACAATGACTTTATTTATTGAAAATTGGTAACTAGGTAAGGCACACTGAGACAAAGCTCATTTCCAGGGGCAACCAGGGGGGTATGGAAATACTAACTCACACAATGGTAAACTTTAAACAATATAAACAACAACATTGTACTGGCTATATTTATCAACTGGCAATATATGTAGTAAGGAAGTTACAGACAACATGTACAGTGAAATGTTGCAGGCCACATGTACAGCCATGGCAATATATAGAGTGGGAAAGTAACAGTCATTGTAAACAGTAAAACAGTATCATCAATATACAATATACAGCAGGTGATGTTCAGGTAAGAAATGGTGGCGGCTGAATGCAAAGGAATTATCTGACCTGAAGCAAACTTACAGACTACAAGAATAACTCTGCAGGTGCACAGAGGAGGCAAACAAATAACAAAAGAAGGATGAAGTCACAGAACAGACTAGACATATTTAAGCCTAGTGAAGTAACTGAATAGGCATTTGCATGTCTAAAATGGACAATACAGCTATGGACTTCACTTTTCATCTGAGGTAAATGCAGCCATGATATCATGTTTGCACAATATCTTTTCCCACAGACAAGATATCTGGAATACTGCGTGTATCTCCTCATGCCTGACATTTGCTTTTCCTGTGAAAGTAAGCTGAGAAATCCATACTTTGTCTGTTGTTTCTGGCTCAATCTTTACCCAGCACACACCAAGACGAAACAAAAGACACTAAGTGTAGTTTTTGCTCACATGATAACCTCACTGCAGAATTCTGTACTACACATCTGGAATCCATGCAGGGCTGTTTTACTCAGCCACTCAAGCGGGTGCTAGTAATTAAAAAAAATACATGTTGACTACGCAGAATAGTAATCAGCAGGTGGCCTAATGCGATGTAACTTGCCAACTGCTATATCAGTCATACTAACGGTGCTACTTATCCATTTAAAATAATTTATTAAAGTGTTAAAAAATGTTTAAAGCTTGTGCTGAAAGATAAACATTTGAATTTGACACCACATCTGTGAATACTTTCATGATCAGGAAAGATTTTTGCTTCACCTAAATGGAATGTCCTTTCTCATTTTATTAATCCTTAGCAGAATATTTTACCACGTACAAGAACAATTAAGTAAGGGATCTCTGTTCATTAAACACATGTAAATTATCTTGTGGATTTATATTATGGTTGAAAAATTATCTTGGAGGTCATAGAATTTGACATTAATTAATAAGCTTTGTTTTGGTTTGATAAAAACAAAATCAGTTATTTGAAGAGAAAGTACACAGTTTGTAAAAACATGCTACATTTTTGTTGTAGCATTGCTGAAAACAATTTTGTGTCTTACCCTGTACTTTGTGGGAGGGGTTATAATTGTCTGGCCTGGGGCCTCAGCTAGTTGATAATTAAAGATGGGATTGAGTCATGTTTCTGATCACAGGTGGGTTTTGACTAGTTATACAGCATAAGACTCACATCTGCATAAGCAGAGTCTGCCTGCTTTGTCACAGACTGGACCGGATTGGAAACGTTTTTTTTTTTTGTTTTGTTTTATTGAGACAATATAGGTGGGGTAAGTTGTGATGGATCTTATTTGAGTTGATGTGTTTATTATTGAGTATAGGGTAAATTTGAGACCAGCCACAGTAGCCCACATTTAAGGGCCATGTCAAATAACTGTGTATTGCCCTATAGTTTGGGAGTGGGGTGATAATTGTCTGGCCTTGGGCCTCAGCTAGTTGATGACTGGAGGTGGGAGTAACATTTCTGACTGCAGGCTGCTTTTGTCTTTTTGTCCCAGTGCCTAAGTCCAACAATGTGCAGCAACAGTGGCAGTGAGCCAGATGGACGGTGCAGCCATGAGGTATGCCGCAACAGCTCTGGGGTGGTGGAGCAGCAGCTGTGCCCAAGGACACAGGAGCACAGTAGTGCCCAGTGCCCCCCATGACCACTACCCAGCTGTCATCCTCTAGTACCTTGGTGATCTAGTGCCCCCCAAATCCCAATATGCCCATGATATACAGTAGCATGCATAACATGTCACTCCTCAGTGATGTAGTGTCCCCCAACCCCAAAAAGCCCATGTTGTACAGTAGTAGGCATAACACACCATTACTCTGTGATTCCCATCAAAAAATGGAGAGCAATGAGTACCAATGCCCGTAGTCTGGGTAACAAGCTTACTGAATTAGTGGCCTTGATGGAGGAGGAACATCTGGATATCGTGGCATTAACAGAAACATGGTACACACAAAACCATGACTGGGACGTAAACATACCAGGATACACTATCTACAGGAGGGACAGAGAGGGTAAAAGAGGAGGAGGAGTAGCTCTTTACACAAGGGAAGGAATAAAAGCAACAGAACAGAAGGGTAAACATGGAGGAGAAGAAGTACTGTGGGTAAATTTGGAGACAGGCAATGGCACCACAATCCGCACAGGGGTTGTATACAGACCCCCTCTTCTCAGGGGGAGGAAATGGACAAGGAGCTGATAGAAAGTATACTTAGAATGGCAGAAAAAGGGGAGATATGGCTGATGGGTGATCTGAATATGCCAGATGTTAACTGGAGTGCAGTTGCAGCAGCCACTTCAAAGAGTGGGGTTATTCTAGTTACCCCTACAAGGGGCATGCCTTAGACAACTAGTATTGGAGCCCACTTGAGAGGGAGCAATCTTAGACCTGGTTCTCTCAAATGGAGATGAAGAGAGGATCACAGATGAAGAAGTGGGTAGCCATCTGGGAACTAGCGACCATCGAACAGTATGGTTCACAATAAACACAGCAATAGAGTCAAGCCATACAAAGGCAAAAGTACTGGACTTTAGCAGGGCTGACTTTATCAAAATGGGTGAGTGCCTAAGGAATGCTCTAGCAAATGGGCAGGAAGGAGGGGTGGAAGAACAATGGGGAATAATAAAAACTGCCATCACAGAGGTAACAAGCCTTTGTGTGAAGCTAATTAACAAAACAAAACGATGTAAGAAACCACTATGGTTCTCAAAGGAAGTGGCAGTCAAGGTTCAAGAGAAAAAGAAAGCATTCAGGAAGTACAAGGAATCACAGAAGGAGCAGGACAGGGAACTGTAGCAGTTAAAGCAAAAGGAGGCTGGGAAGGCAGTCAGAACAGCAAAGGCCCAAACCGAGGAAAAGATAGCCAACTCAGTTAAGAAGGGGGATAAAACCTCTTATAGGTACATCAGGGAGCGAAGGAAGACCAAGGGAGGGCTAGTGAGGCTTAATAAAGAGGAAGGAGGGTGGGCAGAGGGTGACTGTGAAAAGACAGAGATACTAAACAAATATTTTTGCTCAGTATTTACAAAGAAGTGGGGGAGGTAGCTAAAACAAACAGTAGAAACACTCTGGATACAGAAGTTGATACCAGCCCATTTACAGAAGAAAGGGTTCTGAAAGAACTCTTAAAACTGAAGGTGGACAAAGCAATGGGGCCTGATGGGATTCATCCCAGAATTCTAAAAGAACTAAGGGTAGAATTAGTGACACCAGTGACTACCCTCTTTAACAAATCGTGGAAGGATGGGGTGGTACCCGAGGACAGGAGAAGGGCAGATGTGATTCCCCTTCACAAAAGTGGGAGCAAGGCAGAAGCAGAAAACTACAGACCTGTTAGTTTAACCTCAGTTGTAGGGAAAATGATGGAATCACTTCTGAAGGAAAGAATTGTTGAGTATCTAGAGGCCAAAGGGGCTCAGGACCCAAGGCAGCATGGATTCACAGCGGGAAGGTCATGCCAGACAAATCTGATAGATTTATTTGACTGGGTGACCAAAGTAGTAGATCAGGGAGGGGCTGTGGACATAGCCTACCTAGACTTTAGCAAGGCATTTGACACAGTCCCACACAAAGATTAATATACAAGTTAGCCAGCCTGGGAGTGGGTCCCAAGATGACAGCCTGGGTAAAGAATTGGCTGGAGAATAGGACACAGAGTAATAGTAAATGAGGTCCACTCTGAAGAAAGGGGTTACTAGTGGGAAACGTGAGGGTTCAGTATTAGATCCGTCCTCTCAATGTCTTTTATGTTGCACATTGCAGAGGGACTGAAGAAAAGTATGTCTCTTTGCAGATGACACAAAGATCTGCAACAGAGTTGATGCACAGGGTGGGTGGAAAGGATGAGAAGGGACTTGGCAAGGTTAGAGGAATGGTCAAATGTATGGCAGCTTAGATTCAATGCTAAGAAGTGCAAGGTAATGCACCTGGGAAACAAAAACCAGGGAAGAGTACATAATGGGGTGAGATACTAACAACAACAAAAATGGAAAGGGACCTAGGGTAGTCATATCAGATGACCTAAAGGTGGGCAAGCAATGTGAGAGGGCAGCAAGGAGGGCTGGGGATACTGGGATACATAGGGAGGCATCACCAGTAGAAAACAGGAAGTTATTATCCCTCTGTACAGACAGTTGGTGAGACCCCATCTGGAGTACTCGTGCAGTTCTGGAGACCAATCTCGGAAGGACATAGACAGGATGGAGGCTGTCCAGAGGAGGGCATTAAAATGGTGCAGGGTCTGCACCGGAAGACATATAAGTGAGACTTAAGGAGCTGAATATGTATAGCCTCGAGGAAAGGAGGAGGGGGGACATGATAGAAACTTCAAGTATCTCAAGGAATCAACAAAGTCCAAGAGGGTAGCATCTTTCAAAAAGAGGTGTGCAAGAACAAGGGGCACAATCTGAAGATAGAAGGGCGGCTCAGAGGTAATTTAAGGAAGTATTTTTTCACAGAGAGGGTTGTGGATGCATGGAACAGCCTTCCGGAGGAGGTTGTGGAGTCAAAATCAGTGGTGGAATTCAAGCATGCATGGGACAGTCATAAGGCCATTCTAGGGGGTTGGGGTAGGAAGAAGTAGGCTGCTGGTTAACTAGGATCAGCAGCTTATCCAGTAGGTAGGGAAATGGGCAGACTGGGTGGGCCAAGCGGTCCTTATCTGCCGTCAAATTCTATGTTTCTATGTTTCTATTCAGTCCCCCACCTCCATATGTGATAATGCATAATATGTGACCCTGCCCCCAGCCTGATATGCCCGAATATGGCTATGCTGATAATAACCCTGCCTGGTGGTCTAGTGGCCCCAACCCCCCACCCTGGCAGGTAGGGCCCATCACCATACTCCTCCTCCGACCTGATAGGCCAGAGCCACCACTTCACACACGCCGCAGCCCAGTGAACTGTCAGAGCACATACATGTTTACTTTACAAGCAATCAATCTGACAGTTCATTGGGCTGCCAGCCATGGTGGTGTGAGGAGGGTTGTGCTGGTGGCCTGATCTGGGTCTGGGAAGGGAGTGGAGGGAGCAGAGTGGTGGGTATTATCAGCCAGGGTAGGTGCCACTACACCACCATGCAAAGATACTATCAGAATAGCCATATTTAGGCATATTGAGCTGGGGCGAGGTCACTATCATATTATTCATTACCACATATGGTGGTGGAGGGGACTGGATCACAGAGGAATGGTGTGCTATGCATACTTCTGTAGAACACAGGCATATCGGGGTTGGGTGGCACTAGATCATCAGCTACTGAATTTACATAATTTACATTGGGGGGAGACACAGGACACAGCAGCACAGTGGCATTTGGTTTACAACCCTCTCAGGGACTGTCTAAGTACTGTTAGACCAGTCCTTGGCTGGTCTGCCTGTACTTGGACCTTTGTCCTTTAGGAAACGTTTGATATTTCAAGATCAGGGGATATGGCAGCCTGTGGCTGCCACAAGCCCCCTTCCACCATGGTGCACCTGAGTCTGTGCTGCAGGCAAAGCGCAGACTGGTCTTGTGCAAGGAACTTCAGTTGTGCCGCACATTTCCTTACAAAATCAGGTTCAGTGCAAAGTGTATCGCAAGGTGCCCCTTGCGTCATTCTTCTTTGATGTAAGGTCCTTGCATCACATTTGGACCTTTGAAAATCCTGCCCCCTATCTAGGGTAGGGTAACAAATTAGTTGCAGGAAAGAAAATTGGAGAGGTAGGAATATAGTGGGAGTAGGAAGGAGGCAGAAGTGTACAAAGAAATTTAATCAGACACTAGGCAAAGGAAAGCCTATGAGACTGGTGCAGTGCAATTGGTGTGTGGGGAACACAGTTTTCTGAGACACCATCTGAAGACTGATGTGTTGCCGTATTTGTACTCACCTCTCTATGTTGTGGACAGAGATTGCTGGACTTCATGCTGAACTGGAAATGATACAAAAGACATTCTGTCCCACCTAGGGGCCACCAATTCTGCCACTGCTCCCCCAAAGGTTGCTTTGGCATAGGCAGAGCGAATAGACCTTGGTGGGCTCTGGGAGGGTAGGTGTAGGGGTGGTGTTGGTAAGGGTGCTTGCTTCTCAGCTATATGACTGCAGAATTACTTCACCATTCTGGATGGATGAGGCAGTCAAGAGCAGGCACCGGCCACAGTGGGAAGGGAGGAAGTGGGGGTCCTCAAAATTGGAGTTCCTATGGAGGAAGCAGCTGCTGGTGAGGGTGTGTTATTAGGGGATAGATTTGGGAGTGGGGAGAGGAAAGGAGAGGGAGGTTAAATGTCTCACAAGTGCTTTGGCTTCAAAAGATGGGTCATGTATCCAGAGAACAGCTCAAGCAGCAGGAGCTGGGAGGGAACTAGATATCATTTTCCATGTGGGGACAAATCACCTGGCAAGGGAGAAGATAAGAGAAGTGCAGGGTAAACTCAGGGAGTTGCGGAGGAGCCTTTAGCAGATAGCAAGCACAAAGGCTTTTTCTGAGGTGTTACCTGTGTATGACCAAGGAAATACAACAGTACTCTACACCAGGATGCTTAACCACTGCTTGAAGGCATGGTGCATGGAGGAGGACTTTTGCTGTATCAGTGACTGCGGTAAACCTAGGAGAATATTGACATCTATAAAGCAGATTGCTGCATCCTTCCAAGAGGGCACTACAGTCCTAGGTGGAAGGGATGGATGCACTCTAGGATGTGTTCCTGATGCAGATGGTAAGAGTGCCAACAAAGGAGGGAAACATCCTAGACCTTGTCTTATCAGATGGTGATTATGTTAGGGAGGCGAGGGTGGAGAACCACATAGAGGGGAGTGACCATAGCTCAGTATGATTATTCCTCAAGCAGGGTAGGGAGGAGGCACGTACCAACACAAAGGTAATTGACTTTAACAGGGTCAACTTTGATATGATGGCTGCAATATTGGGGGGGCATGTGACTACCATGAGACCAGACATGGACGCCACCCAGAAGAGAGAAATAATAAAGCTGGGTCTGGTGGAGGCCTCAAACACCTGCTTTGTGTGGAGGAGGAAGAAGGCTAGATCCAATAAGCTGATCTGGTGGACTAAGGAAGTACAGACAAAGGTGGGGGAAAAAGGGTGGCCTTTAAACAATACAAGAGGACCTGCAAAGAAGCAGATAAGGATGATTACATCAAGATCCCCAGGGAGATGACCAAGGTGGTATGGGCAGCCAAGGTTATGAAGAAGCTAAGGCTTGCTCAAGGGATCAAGAAGGGAGACAAGGGTTTTTCAAATATTTCTGGGAATGAAGGAACTATAGGGAGCAGATTTCTAGAATTAAGGTGGCGGGAGGATGGGTAGAGGAGAGGGATAAACAGGCAGAGCTATTAAATTTAAACTTTTCCTCGATTTTTACAAGGAAGCAGGGGGAATCTAATAAACAGGTGCAGGATAGGGTAGGAAGGGAAGGGGGTGAGAATGATTGTTGAGGGGATCCAGCTGCAGAGGGTGCTAAAGGGCCAAAGGTCTCTGTGGACAGAAAAAGCACAGGGACCAGGTGGAATACACCCCAGGGTCCTGAAGGAGCTTGTGGAGGAGCTGGTGGTGCCTCCAACAGATGTGTTCAACACATCCCCTCTATTGGGATGTGTGCCCCTGTATTGGAGAATGACACATGTGTTGCCTATCCACAGAAGTGGCTCTTGGGACTAGCCATGGAATTACAGGCCAGCCAGCCTCATGTCAATTGTGCAGAAGTTAATGGAAACAATCCTGAAGGAAAGGATAGTTGAACTCCTGGAGAAGAACAGTCTCCATGATGATCAACAGCATGGGTTCACACAGGCCAACTTGTCAGACCAACCTTTTGGACTTTTACGACTGGATGACTAGGGACCTGGATGATGGCAAGGCAGTTAATGTCCTGTATTTGTACTTCAGTAAGACCTTTAACTTAGTGCCACACAGGAGGCTGGTAGGCAAGCTGAAGGTTCTGGGTGTGTGGATAGGGTGGTAAAATGGACTGGGAACTGGCTGGATAACAGACATCAGAGTGTGGTAGTAAGGGGGGAACTATCATCATGACAGGTGGCCATCAGTGGGGTTCTTCAGGGCTCAGTGTTGTGACCAGTGTTATTCCACATCTGTGTAGCAGATATGGCAGATGGGATCCAGAGTCAGATAAGTTTGCTTGCGATGACACCAAAATGGGAGCAGTGGTGGATGGGGAAAAGGGGGGGGGGGGTTTCTGCAGAAAGACCGAGAAACATTGGAGAGATGGTCATACACCTCGCAGTTGGGATTCAATGCAAAGGAGTAAAGAATTATGCACTTCAGTAATAAGAATCCTGGATACAGCTACCAGTTGGGGGGTGTGCAGTTGTTGGTCTTCGTCAATGAAAATTATCTGGGGGTGCTGGTCACTGGTCATATGAATCATTGTCCATGACGTAAGAAGGTGGCAGTGAATGCCAACAAGATGCTGGGGTGTTTAGCGAGGGAAATCACATCAAGGAGTAAAAAGGTGGTTCTGCCACAGTACAGAGCTCTGGAGAGGCCTCACCTGAAGCACTGTGTGCAGTACTGATGCCCCTTCTTAAAAAGGGACATCAGACTATTGGAGGGGGTTGAGAGAAGGGCTACAAGGATGATAAGTGGGATGAGAGATAAGCCCTATGATGATTTGTTAATGAAGCTCAATATGTACTCCCTGGAAGACAAAAGAGATAGGGGGAGTTATGACTAAGACCTTCAGATACTTGAAGGACATAAACAGGGTTAGTCATGAGGGTCTCTTTAGGTATAGAAAAGAAGGGCATAGTCTGAAATTGGAGGGGGGGTTCAGAAGAGAGATGAGGAGGCACTTTCTCACAGACAGGGTGGTGACAGCTTGGAATGCATTGCCTGAAGAACTGGTTTTTCACACATCAGTAGTGGGATTTAAGAGGGGGAGGGATAGGGTCAAGAGCAAAATCAGAGCCAGAAGGAGGGGAGGATGGTGATACCTCACCGGATAAAAGCAAGGAGGAAAGGAAAGAGGGGGATCAGGGCAGCATCAGTACTCAACTCTGAGAACTGCACACTCGAGCAGACTTGATAGACCATAAGGCCTGTATCTGCTGGAATCATCATATGTTCATAAGTTTAAATACTTGTTGGATGAGCATTTAAACTAGACAGGGAGAGGCAGAACAACAAACAAAGGCAACAATTGACCCCTCTGATTGATGAAGCAACAGGGTGGAAGGGCCTGGGTAAGAAAACTTGCTTTCGGCAGGGACACAAAAAGGCAGGGAAGGGGACAACACAGAGCAAAAGGGGAGTAAAACCCAGGCAAGTCAAGGTAAAGGATTGAAGGAGTCAAGGAATGTGAAAATTTAAAAGGTAGGATGCAACTTTATCTGTAAACCACTGTTGTAAATGCGTTCTTATTGTTATCTGTATTGCACCTGTGTTACCATTGTTGTACTCACACTGTATTCATGTCTACCCTCCCTGCAATGAGGTGCCTTTGTGAATGAGTCCACAACTCAACAGTTGTAAATCCAACTTCTCAAATAAATAAATCCATGTGTGCCAATACAAGGAATCCTACATCCTGCTTCAGTGGTGGGAAAATTAATGGAAACTCTGCTGAAGGAAAGACTTAGAGTATCTTGACTATAATGGGCTCCAAGATGAAAGGCAGTGTGGATTTATTGGAGGAAAGGTCATGATAAACAAATCTAATGGATTTCTGTGACTGTGTGAACAGGGAAATGTATCAATAGAGGGCAGGGGATGAGGCCAATCTGGACTTCAGCACTGGCCATCAACACTGTACCATGCAGGAGGCTGATATTGAAACTGAGCAGCCTGGGGTGGAATCCAAAGTGGTGAACAAGGATAAAAACTGGTTAATGGATAGGGGACAGAAGATAGTGGTAAATGAAATTCACTTGAATGATGGAGTACTGACTAGCGGTATGCCACAGGACTCAGTACTTGGGTTTATCCTCTTCAAAGTCTTTATGAGTGACATAGCTAAGGAACAGAAATGGAAGGTGTGCCTTTTTGCAGATGATACCAAAATCTGCAATAGGGTAGGCACTCAGGAGAGGGTGGGAAGAATGTGTAGGGATCTGGGGAAACTAAAACACTGGTCAAAAGTATGGCAATGTTAGGGTTAAATACCAAAAAGTGCAAATTCATGCACCTAGGGTATAGGGACCCATGTACTGAGTATAGAATTGAGGGGGAGGTACTGGCAGTCATTACACAAGAAAGGCACTTGGGGTTATCATATATGATAACCTCAAAGTGAAAGAGCAGTGTAACAAAGCAGTGTCTATGTTGAGGTGCAGAGGGAGAGGTATATCAAGTAGGAAGAAGGAGGCGGTGTTGCCACTGTATCACTTGCTAGTGAGACCCTACCTGGAGTACTGTATCCAGGTTTGGAAGACTTCACCTGAGAAACAATATAGGGTGGAGGCAGTCAAGAGGAGGGCAGCTAAAATGGTGCTAGGGTTGCATTAGAAGACCTACACAAAGAGATTAAGATATCTCAACATGTACACCCTGGAAGATAGGAGAGTGAGAGGAAACACAAAAGAGATTTACAAGTACCTCACGGGAGTGAACAGGAAGCATACAGGAGGGCAGTCTCTTTCAAATGAGAAGGAACACCAGGACCAGGGGCATATGTTGAAGCTGGAGGGGTTTGATTTTAAGAGAGATGTGAGGAAATATTTCTTAACTGATAGGGTGGTAAAAGCCTGGAATATACTACCAGCAGAAGTGGTGGAGGTAAAAAGAGTGGGAGTGGGGGGCTTCAAGTATGCATAGGATAAACATAGGGGTTTATTAGACAGCAATAAAGGATGAGGTACGGTTGCCTGGGACCAGTTAGAGTCTGTGGAGACAGATTAGGTAGAGAACATCTGGGGAGACTGGGTGGGCCAAGTGATCATTTTCTGCTGACAAATGTTATGTTTCTATAGCCATAAATAGACAAACTTCAATTAATTGTAATTTCCAAACCAGTATGAAATGGCCATAGTAAGCAGTGCACCTAAAGTTTCTACTGCTGTGTTAAAGGCTAAATGCAAAGGGAAAAAAAACACACATGTTGTTACTTATTGTAGTGGTGCAGTAGCACCACTACAGTATGGTAAGGATAGATTGTTTATCTTTTGCAAGAAATTCTTATGGTTATTGCTACAGCCTGGCTGGAGTTATTGCAGCTTCATGCTATATTTTAAAGAATCTACCAAGAAAGGACTGCCTTCTGGCCTGGCATGATATACTCTGGGAAATCATGACCCTAAAGCTGATCCAGAAGGACTTACAGGTACTTGAAGTGGTATTAGGGCTAATCCAGGTAAAACACAGACCTAATGAACCTGCTGGAATTGAAGGTTTGGTTTTTTTCTTCCAGATCTTTTACTTTATTTACAGTTTGAAATGGTGGTTAATACTGGAGTTTAATATGAATGATGGAATATTAATGGGGTCAATACCAACATTATACATACTGTAATAACCTGAGCCTTCTTAAAAAGACTGGCACCCAAGGTTCAGCCCCGCAGCCAAGCAGTAGCAATAATGTTTGCTATGCTGGCAACCAGGTTCTGGAAAGGTCACTAGGGGCCAGCCAAGGGATCAAGCATCCTAATGACATCTGTCCACCTTTGGGGGGGCTGTGTCTCCCCGCATGGTGGCCATGAGGTGGAGGCCAGGTGGCAGCACATCTGAAGCTCCTAGACTGGATGAAGACTAGTCTCCAGATACCTAGCATGCATGCTTGTGTGTCTTTGCATGCCGGCACCCTTGATGTGAATACTAGAACCTGCAATGAATGACCAATATGGCATGCCAACCACCACTAACATGGTCTCAGGCAGGTGATGGATTACCAATAAGTCCATGAGAGGGTCAGTGATGGTGCTGAGTGGTGCCATGGGGTTAAAAAAAGCTTGATTAAAAAACAAGATTTGCACACCAGTCCCTAGTTTGAAACAAACACACCATAGGTTCCAATATAAATGTAATCTTAGAAGGGAGGGGTGGTTCATGATTAATGTACAAAAGAGGACCTACCTCTAAAGAAGCAGGGGTGGGCTTCTAACTTACTGTAACACCAATGCCCAACTTTGGTGTGAGATTGCTTATTCAGGAGGCTATTACTGTTAGAGTATTGAAAGGTAATCAGATATGTTGGTATAAAACAGGTAATATGGAACAATTTGAAAAAAAAGGATATCCTTGGCCCCAGTACTGTGTTTCAATGGACTGGAAACATTGTCTTTCTCCCCTTTGGGTTTCTTGTTGGTTCAGATTTGACTGAGAAACAGTATTGATACTATACCCATGTAAAATCACAATATGGTTCTGAGGTAGGCATGGCAGTTTTTCATTGATTAATTAGTTTATGTGCTCCTTTTCAGTGAATAAAAGACTTGAAAAGCATGTCAAGGGTTTGATCAAGGAAGAGTGTAACCCCCTACAGTGAAACAGAGTTGAACATTTTTCACAAACAAGTTATTGTGCTGTAGCTTAGCAGGAGAACAGCATCTGAGGCTTGAAACTTACAGCTGGTGCATACCGTAGCCTAACTTCTGCCAAGTCTGAGCTGTTCACAGTTACAGCCCCTGTCTTGTCTCAGGAAGTAATGTGTGGTGGGATATTCAGTGTTTTAAACATTTTGTAAAAATAATCAAGTGGACCCACAAAAAAGAAATGTATTGTTATGACCACAAGGAGTATAAAAAAAAATGGTCTAGAAAAGCTGAGGTTTTTGGTTCTTAGTGAAGAGACTCTAGAAACAGGGGAGCCAGACTCAGCATCCCTCAATACTGACATGTGAACCATTAGGCCTAATTCAGCTCCTCAAAAGATATCGAAAGGTCTACACTGAGGCAATTTTCCTGGTCTGTAAGCAGAGTACATTCTGTGGCAGATTTACTTCAGGAAATAAGACAATTTCAAAGGGAGTTAATCCCTTTTGTCATGCAAAACGTTGAGACACTGTGCTTCATCCTGATGGGCTTCCCTATATGTTTGGGCACTGGATGTGTTGACAGAGCACCTACAAGTTTAAATTGATTGAGCATTTCCAGTAAATGCCAAATGGGATTGTAAGTTTTTCTAAAGTCAGTTTTAAGAGGAGCAGCCTGAAAAGGGCCTTAATACTGCAGTTAATGTTTAGAGACAAAAATCAGCTGGGCATCACACACAGGTAATTGCACAGGTTCTTATATGCTGGACTAAGACAGCTTCATCATCATCTGTATGAGGTACAGGTACAGATTGCCATGAAGGGATGTTATCCATGTATCGTACCCCTGGGATCTAGCACAAAGAACCATGGTAAGAAAGACATGGACATTAATGAAAGTACTAAGGATCTTGGTGTACCACACCAGAAAAAGTAAGAATTCCAGTGGGCACTTGCTTGCACCTAGGAGTGATAGTCACAGGGAACAACTGGAGGCAACTGGAGGTAGCAGTTACAGTGGTCAGGCATTACAATCTAAATTAACAACTACAGTTGATACTTCAGGTTAGGAGGGGGAGAGCAGTTTGCAGACATTTTTTTTCCATCTATCATAAAGATGCAATTGGCTCTGAGTTCCTAGAAGGTAGGTGGACATGTAACTTGGTCCAGCCACGATGGCAGCAGGTTACTCTTGCCATTAATTGCAAGAGGCCTGCCAGGGATCATTACAAGGAAACATAGAGTTTGGGGGCATTAAGTGTGAAAACTTTCTTGGGACATCCTTTATGTAATCAAATAAGGCACTGTCCAGGCTATGGATGAGACAGTTCCAAATTCATTCTGTAAATGTGCTAAAATGCAACACTTTTGCATCACATTCAGTTCAACTGAACATAAAGCCACTTCAGATCACTTTGACCATTGGCCAAATAATTACAAATAAAAGACTTTTGCCCTCCCCATGTGTCTGGGGCTAGTCCTATTTCTACCTCTTTTCCTGACCCAGTCACTTTCCTTCCTTTTTCCCCTTTACTGGTCATTTTTGCTACAGAAAAATGAATGAATATAAATAAACTCCAGCTTCTGGTATTGTGCCAGGTGTTGAGTTTTACAAAATAAAATTAGGAAACGGGGAAGGGTGGGAGAGATTGGGATTGACTGGAGTGGTTATGGGGTGGTGAAGGACTGTCTTTTAACCCCATTTTTAGCCTGCTAGACCCTCATACCAAAGACTCAAATTGTCTTTGGCTGAAGTGTTGAGATCAGAATGAATGTAAGCTATCTGAACTGAATCCAAATCTAAGGTGCTAACTTTCACGTACACTCACTCTTAGTCCAGACTAAACACAGAGTCCAGCAACTGCTGTTTCTTTTAATCTTGGCTGTCAATCCTTTCAATTGTATCATTTCAGTATCACATTTCAAATGTTTTCACTAAAATCAAATAAAAATAAACATCAAATCAATATATTCTTCATTTATAATCTGTTCAGTCACAAGCATTCAGACTTGTTTCTTTATTTTTCAGTCTTTGATTCACACAGCCTCCCTCAAGAGAAGACAGTGGGCCAGTGGGTATTGCTTCTGTGCACTCAAGGCCCTAACTTGGTGACCATCAGCACTCAAGGTAATTGAGTCCCTCCCTCTTCCCCACTGTCCTTGTGAGGTAAAAGACTCATACAGATACACGTATGTTGCTGCATAGATTCATGCTCATCTCAAGCCTCAGGGGCAAAAAGTATTCAGCAATGTCTAGCCTTAGAGTCAAAGCATCCAATATAGCATTTCAGTAAGGGTGTGATATTGCTGCTACTTGTATGTGCAGAGTTACGTAGTCTCCAGCAGAAGAACAATGAGGTGGTCTATTGTTAGCGGGGTGCTGTCATTAGAGCCTCATAATGTGGTTGCTCTACTGAAGATGCCTATAATGTGGTTGGACAGTATATATATATATATATAAAATATATATATATATATATATATATATATATATATATATATATATACACACACACACACACACACACTGTGGGTCAGCAGTAAATCCCAAACAAGGGTATTTACAGCAGTACAGTGCCAAAGATAGGGTAGTTGGACATAAACAGTCATGTACATGTACAGGTACAGGTCCAGGTCCAGGGAACATGTGGGGGATTTCTGTTAGCTGCAGAAACTGCTGTACTACAATCAGTCAAGGTCCACTGTGGAGGTAGGGAGACTGTCCAGTCTGCAGGACATTGGTAGCAGTCTACTTGGAGCTAGCTGCAGCCTTGGTTGAAATACACCAGCTGGGAATTAGGTCAGCTTCAAGGCTGGGGGTGCCTACTGCAGGATGTCTTTCTCAGTGGCCTCCAAGGGTTTGTGATGAGGACTGGAAATTATTGGGAATGGAGGGGTGTCGGCAAGTGGCAGTGACTGTGGAGGGGAGGGGCCCAGTTATTGTGACATGCAACTGATTCATAATATGAGTAAAGCAGTACACAGAGCACACTTTTATAACTAGAACCTTGAGGCCATTGCAGCAGTGATGCCTACAAGAGAAGACAACATCAGGCAGCATGGGTATGCTAGAAAGAGAGTACTCATCTTACAGAATTCAGTAGTGAGGGCTACCAAAAGTGGGATCTGTTCCTCAGACATGGAGGGGAGGGTGGTGCTCTGTCTCCCAAAGGTGACAGCTGATTAGGTAGTCCGCAGAGTGGAACAGTTGGTTAAGGAAGTAGTTGGGAAGACAGACGTTATAGTACATCTATGAATGAACAATCAGGAATAGAGACTGCTGTGGCTCATGAAGTCTAATTTCATAGAACAAAGTTTTAGGGTTGAAATGTCAGCTGGTAATGTGATCTTCTTGGGGTTCCTCCCAGAAAACAGATGATGGAGGCAAGGCATTTGAAAATCTGTCAAGTTTAACAATTGGTAGAAACTGTGGTGTGCTGAAAAGGGTTTTTATGCCTGGTAGACTTAGTTGTTTTTAGAGGAATAAAGGCCTATTTAACCCAGACAGCCTTCATTCAAACAGGAACAGGAAAAGGATACTGGGGCAGAAATTTGTGGCATAAATTTCTGGGGTTTCAATTAGCAAGAAGGGGGAGGATGAAGCTAGAAGTTATCTTGGAGGGGTAACCAGGTGAAGGAGACCTAGCTAGCACTCCCCCCAACAAGCAGGGACATTCATGGAGTAGAGGGAAATCCAGTCAGATTATGTGGCAGAGTGGTATACCAGGAAGCAAAAACCATAGCAGGAAGATCAGGAAGGAGAGATAATGAAACACAGAAACATAGAAATTGATGGCAGATGAGGACCTCTTGACCCACCTAGTGTGCCTTTCCTGTACCTATTGTAAATACTGCAGACCATACCTGATCTCTGGCTTTACCTTCTCTTACCGATCATTAGGGTACCCCATGCCTATCCTGTACCACGTCAATACTGCGCATGAAAGACAGTATGGTATTAACTGCGCTGTCTAGTGAATACATGGGTTTACAGCGATGGGGTAGAACAGTGCAGGGAAATACTGCTACCCCTTTCACTGTACAATCTTGCTTGGACTGATCAAGTTGCTGTGTGCTGGGTGCCTGTTCAGGTCACTTCTGTGGTGGAGTAGCTAGGGCACCAGCACTTTGCGGAATGGGAGACTTAGGACAATGGTTTGGTTCCCCCCCCCTCCCCACAGGTCTTCTTGTGCTGCAACTTTTTGCTGTCATTTTTAAGAAACACAACAAACTTTCACCTCGATGGAGTTTCTCCCCATCTCCGAAGTCCACAACCCCACAGAGTGTGTTGATTAAATTCTGGGGTTGTGGGGGTGTGAAGCCCCCCACAAAAATCAAGAAAGCCCATAGAGTTTAAGGGCATGCACTGTGCTGTATTCATCAGTGATGTACCCAATGCTATTGTAGCACATGCCCTTATGCTTTCAGCATTCATTGCCATGTGTTTTTTTGTGTGCAATGAAATGACCCTGTGCCTGCCTATATCATGCATTCTCCAATTCCCCTACTTTGTTTGCCCCACCACCTCCTCTGGGAAACTATGTCATGCATCCACCACCCTTTCCATGAAAAAATACTTCCTCATGTTACCTTTGAGTCTACCCCCTTCAACTTCATATCATGACCTATTGTTCTTGAATATCCTTTTTTCAGAAGGATGATACCTTCTTGTACCTTATGTATGCCCTTGAGGTATTTGAAAGTCTGTATTATATCTGCCCTTTCTCTCTTCTCCTCCAGGGTACACATATTGAAGTATTCTAGTCTTTCCTCCTTTTGGAGCAGACCCTGAACAATTTTTGTTGTCATTCTCTGAACTGCACCTACTCTGGCTATGTCATTTCTCAGATGTGGCCTCCAGAACTGGACAAAGTACTCCAGATGCAGTCTCACCAATGATTTGTACAGTGGTGTCTCCACCTCCTTTTTTCTTCTGGTGATAGCTCTTCTTAGGCACCCCAGCATCCCACTGGCTCTCCCCATAGCCTTGTTATATTGTTTGGCCACCTTTAGGTCAACAGATATGATTACTCCCAGGTCCCTTTCTTGTTTGGTGGTTGCTAGTACCTCACCTTCTTGTACTCTTCCCTTGAGTTTCTGTGCCCCAAATGCATCATTTTGTACTTCTTTGCTTTGCTTCTTTACTGCCACACTCTTAACAACTCCTCAAGCTTACTAAGGTCCCTCATCATTTTCCATCCTTCCTGAAGTGCCAACCCAGTTGCAAATCTTAGCGTCATCTGCAAAGAGGCATTCCTTCCCTTCCAGCCCCTCTGCAATGTCACTTATAAGACATTAAAGAGGACTGTCCCCAGAACTGATCCTTGTGGCACCGCATTGGTCACCCTCCTCTCCTCAGATTACACTCCATTTGTCACCACCCACTGTGTTCTATTCGGTAACCAATGTTTAATTGTGTCTGTAACCTTAGTACCCGCTCCTAGCCTACCCAGCTTGTTAACAAGTCTCTTATGTGGAATGATGTCAAAAACCATGCTAAAATCCAGGAAAACCACATCCACCACTCCTCCCTGATCTAATTCCCTGGTCACCAAGTCAAAGAAATCTACCAGATTTGTTTGACATGACCTTTCCTCTGCTCTGTGAATCCATGCTGCCTCAGATCTTGTGATATGCTGGATTCAAGATATAACACAATCCTTTCTTTTAGCAGTGTGTTTTTGATGGTGGCAGTAAATGTAGGGGCAGGAAGGAAGGCAGAAAATGTTATGGGGATCAAGTTAAGTAGCACTGAGGCAGGACCATGGTTCAGGGACAAACAAGGAGCAGCATGAAGGCTTTGGTTAAAAGCAAATGAGGGTCACAGAAAGTTGTTTGCCCGAATACTAGAAGCCTGTGAAACAAAATGGAGGAGGTACAGAAAGAAATGACTGAGGCCCATTTTGACCTAATCACCTTAAACGAAATCTGGATATCTATCAGTAATTACTGGGACCTTGTTTTCCTAGGCTACACCATCCATAGAAAGGACAGGTAGAAGGATAAGGGAAGAGGGGTGGCCCCATATACTGAAAAGGGCATACTTCCCACTATAGACACATTACTGGGAAATGAATGAGATATAGTTAGTTTGAATGCAGCAGACATCAATGGGGGGGAGGTAATGATAGGCATAATGTATAGGCTGCCAAGTCAAAGGGAGGATAAGAATAGGGAACAAGGGAATCAAATTAGGAAATCGTAAGTGGTGGGATGTTCTAATGGGAGATATGAATCTACCAGACATACACTGGGCATTCCAGGGGTCAAGAATGCCACAAGCTGTGTACTAGTAGAGGTGCTAGAGCATTACTTTTTAGTACAGTGTATAAAGGAAGCAGCCAGGCAAGTGGTTATGCTGGACCCAATACTCCTTAATGGTGGTTTCATTGGGGATGTCAGTGTGAAGGAGCAGATAGGATGCAGTGACAGTATTGTTTCAAATTGACCTGAAGACCTATCACTCCAACTAAAAAACCAAGGTCCTAGACTACAGAGGGGCTGTTTGGGGGGAAATGGATGAGCCTCTTGATGGAAATTTTTAGAAGTAGGGAGGGTAGTAAGGAAACCACATGGGTGATGAGTAAGATAGGGATAGCTGCAGTGACCAACACCAGCATTAGGCAGTTTGGAAAGAGTTGACAGAATATACAACCAATGTGTTTTACTAAAGACCAAGGCAAGGTGGTTAGAGCTAAGAGAGCAACATTCTAGAAGACAAAGAGAGAGCAAAATGAGAGAAATAGTGGATAATATTAAGAAAATTCAAAGGAGGACAACAGGACAATCATAAAGTGAAACACAGATGCAAATCTAAAAATTGTAGAAAGTGTCAGAGAGGGAATGGAATCCTTCTTTAGTTATGTCAAGGAAAAGAGGAAACTAACAGAAGGAACTGTCAGACTGAAAAGCAGAGTTGATGGGTGGAGCATCACAGTGAAAAGGCCAAAATCCTGAATTAGCATTTTTTTCCATATTTACAGTGGAAGAATGTGGGTCTTTCCTAAACTTTGGGATCTGGACACAAGAAACCAGATCAGAGGAGACATGGTATCAGAGGAAAGATTGTGCAAGGGACTCAGGGCCCTGGAAGTGAAAACAATCATCATGACCCAACAGCATGTATACTTGGATGTTGTGAAAGGTGGTTAAGATAATGGTGAGATCGCTGATTGAGCTACATAACTGCTCCTTGGAAACAGGTATTGTGCCAGTGAACTGGAGGGTAGGTAGCATGGTACAAAGGCATGAGAGTGGGGATAAAGATGAGTCGGTAAACTACAAATCAATGAGCCTGACCATGATAGTAGGGAAGCTGTTGGAACCCATTATAAAGCAGAGGCTAGTGAAGATCCTGGAGACTAATGGACTACAAGACAAGAGGCAACATGAATTCATGCAGGGAAGGTCATGTCATGTTAACCTAATTTATTGATTGAGTTACCCAGGCAATGGACAGTGGTCAAGTGGTTGATTTGGTTTACATGGACTTCAGCAATGCCTTAGACTGTGTACTACATAGAAGATTGGTTACAAAACTGGAGCACCAGAAAGGGGAGAACAAACTCACTAGATGGAAAGAAAACTGGTTGGGGGAGGGCAAGACTCAGCCTGTAGGAGTTAACAAGGAATTTGTCCTGGTGGTGGTGGGGGGGAGTGTTATCAGTGGATTGCCACTAAAGATACAGCAATTAATTTAAACTTCCCTGAAGTTGTTGCTGTGTCTGAACTACAAACTATGCCTAGTGGAGTGAAGTTCCCAACTTTTTCCCCAACTTTGCTCTGCAGAGTTAAAAACAAAAAGGTTACCGAAGCCTGTTTCTCCCACTGTGCAAGCATCACCCACACCAAACCACCTTCAGATCATTTCAAACATATCACCCAGCCTCCCTGATTAGCACCCACCTCCCTCCTCCCCACACACTGCTGTGATGTAATAGTTCTGCCAGCTTTATAAGATCCCTCCCCTGCTCCATCTAGAGAACTGACCTCATAAATCGAGAAACAATTTATTACCCTATCCCTTTGTAGCACCTGACCTGTCCTAGCAGCAGTCAAAAAGTTAAAGGATATGAAGCATGAAGAGGGAGCAGAAGTTTAAATTACAGAAATGTAATCCCTCATAGAAGTGGTCAGCTGTCTTTGCTTCCATGAATGAAATGACATCCTGAGTATTAACACTGGATTTGCTGAATTGCCATCAGGTTAAGAACTACAGTACATGAGGTAACACTTCACACTATGCAAAGTCATTAAACTTTATAAAAATTATTGTGTCTCAAAGTTTCCCATTTTCTCAAATCTCTAGTTTCACAGGATCAGTCCTGGGGTGGTTGAGTTCAACATCTTCATATGTGACATACTGTAACAGAGTTCATGCATAGCAAGTTCTATCTCTTTGCTGATGACACCAAAATCTATGGGAGTCTGGGCACATAGGAGGGAAAAAGGGTCATGACAAGGACACTAGAAAGTAAGTAGAATTTGTGTAAGGTTAGGCAACTAAAGTTCAAAGTCCAAGAAATATAAGGTGTGAAAAACCCTAGAACTGACATTTGGATAGGGACTTAGGATGATTGAGACAACTGAGGTATGGAACGTGGGAGTCATTACTAGCAACAACCTTAAGTTCTCAGCCCTATTCAACAAGAATGATGGGAGAGTGAATAGAGTGCTGACATGTATATGTAAGGCATTCACAAGTAGAAGGAAGAGGATGATATTGCCCCTCTACATGGTGAGATAGCACCCAGAGTATTTCCCACAATTCTCAAGTCCCCACTTCAGGAAGGACTGTAACTACTTAGAGAGGGTTCAAAGGAGGGGTATAATAATAAAACAGAAACAGCAGATGAGAATGTATGAGGAGAGGCTGACAAACCTTAACATGTACTCTTCTGCGATGAGAAAGTAGGGGTGACATTATTAAGGCCTACATGTTTGTGAGGGATACCAAGTGGATATATTGCAGGGATTTATTCATGAGGAATGAATACACAGTATTTGGATGACATGGGTAGAGGCTGGTAGAGGAGAATCAAAATGAATGCAACAAAGTACTTTTTCATGGAGAGGGTGGTGTAATTCTGGAATAATACACCAAAGTAGGTGGTAGAAGCCAAACCAGTGACCCATTTCAAACACCGATCGCACTGGCATATGGGGATAGTAAGACCTCGAGGTTGGGAGCTGGATAGACAGCAGGGGAAAGATGACTATTAACTGTGGTCTGATGTCAGGTCAGACATGGAGTAAGGTAGAAAATGGAAGGACTGGATATACTATGAGATATCTGTCATTATAATCTCTACTGTACATCTATTTTCTGAACCTACAGTATGTATGTATGTAACTATATATGTAATTCAAACAAAACAGCCCTAGCTCACCAAATGAAACCACAATTGGACAAATGACCACACAAAATCAATGTTCAAAAGCTTTTATTGTATAAACCGTCAAAATTTTGTCACATACAGTATGAAAAATACTGCTTTATATTTTCGCAACTATAAAGTGCCTTATCAAAAGTATATGTAACTCAGTGTTAGCGCTACCATACTCCTCTCAAGATAATGGGGTATAAATCCATGAATGATGTTAAAAACAAGTAGTACAATTTTATTTTGAATGGGAAACTGGATAGGAAGCCAGTATAGCTGATCAATAATTTAAGTTATCTGACTGTATTTCTGAAAGGAAGGAAGGGAGCATCCAAAAACCTTCTGTGCATGTTGCAGCTTGGATAGTAGGGACATTGGAAAGCAAAAGAGAAGGGAGCTGCATCAATATAAAGAAGAGACAAAGTTGTTCATAAATACTTCAACAGAAGCTTGGTCAAGGTACTGACAAATATGAGCAACATTATGATGGTACTGCGATAAAATCTAGTTTATTAAACTGGGAAATAGGTGGACCACAGTTAAGTTTAGATTCAAGAAGGCCTCACTGATTTTTAATATAAGGAGAAAATGGGATGAGAGAATAAAGAGACAGGGAGGAAACCTGTGCAGGAAGGCAGTTTGGCATATTGGTTTGAGCTCAAAGCTGTGGACATGTAGACTCAGCTGGGAATCCCACTACCTCTACTTTCTGTGTGATCCTGAGTAAGTCAGTTTTCCTTGCTGTGTTTAAACCCTCTTGAATTCCTCTCTGACCTGTATCAGTAATCGTTAATCTCCAGGTGCTCACAAAATAGCAGCAACACTATCTCTCCACCATCTCCTGGATTATTAAGTTTTTCTTTCTGGATACTTTGTGCATGAAAGGCATTAAACAAAACAAAACTACTTTTCTTTCTTAGCAAGAGTAATTGACAATGAGGCATTTAAGATAAAAAAATACACATTTATTCCATATAGACAGGTGGAAGAGGAGTAAAGGAAAACATCATAGGAAGATATAAAAGGCATGTGTTATCAACAATGAAATGGCACTGACTGAATTTCATAAGAAAATGTTCACGGGAAGGAGACAAATGGAGAAAAAGGGCAACACCATAGAAATGTGTCAAGGAGGATGTACATACTGGACATTACCAGATTCAAAGAAGAAACAGTAAAACATGAGATGAGCAAAACCTGGAAAATGCTATGAGTAACAGTATAATACTTGTGTTTGTCCAAAATCCAAAAAAAATATGTGGTCAGCTGAGTAGAACACTACAGTTCTAGTCAATGATAAGAAGTACTATATGCTGTATATATCTAGATATATTCGTAAAAGAATCACAGTAAGTCTCATTCAAATGAAGGGGATTTCACTGTAATATATCTACAGTAGATACAGTATACTGCAACATTTCCCTGGCAGTGACTTTACTGTGCGATCATGAAAAGTAAAAGAGAAAAGGGCAGCCACAATCTTTGAGAGCTCACAGGAATCAACAGTTTTAAAGATATATATTTGTTACATGGTTTTCATTACTAGGAAAGCTTCCTTTAGGTGTATCATACTAGCATCTTGTTTGCATAAGGATCCCCAGGATCATGAACAGCAGCAGAAGATAAACACATTTGATAAGGTTATGAAATAAATTAAATAAAGCAAAATACACATTACAAAGACATTTTAGATAATGAATTAACACACTAAAGTTTAATTGTAAACACCTTACTTATATGAAATAAATTATACATATTACATTGTTAACCAAAGCAAAATACATTTATAGTGTCACTTGTTAAGGTTATAGTAGTATTTATGTAAAGAAATTCAGCTGTTCAATATGTGATCCTGTTTCTTTTATTAAGGTGAATAGTTACTGTTGATAAAGGAATAAGGGGGTTCCAAAGTCAAACGAGCAAATGTAAAAATAAATAATGAAGTGAAGCTTTATTCCAAGTAATACAAATAATAACATATCCTAAGGGAAACTTGTTCATAATTTGCCATTATAAAGAAATGTTTTTTAATGGCAACACATGCTTGGTTTGCCTTGTCCTGTGCATGCTCTAGCCACTGCTTTTCTCTCACTCACTGCCAGATGCCTCGGCTTACCATCGGAGACTACATTGAACTCCAACTCTGTGGTAATTTCAAAAAAATAAAAAAACACAAAAATGGGGCTACTTAAAAAAGGGGAAACAAATTTAAACTTCTTTCAGCAGCCATGTCCAACCACAGACCCTGCTGAAAACCAATTGGACTGCAGCTGCACAGAGACTTCTAATTATTTTTTATAGTTGCTATGGTGAAAAAGAATACAAAACTGTTACATAAAATAAAATATTGGGTTGTGTGCAAAACTCAAAGTTTACATACACCCTCTGTGTCAGATGCTTAAATAAACCCCTCGAGCTTCACTCTGGGTGTTTATGTAGCATCCAACACCTTGTGTGTGTATAAAATTCTCATTAAGCACACAACCCCATAAATTATTCTAAATATTTTTCATCCTCAGGCTCCAAGAACAGACCGGGATCAATGTTCGGTGGCCCACACCACTTCCTCCTGAGCATGTGATGGTCCTGTTGTTTTCTTGCCATAAATTTATAGGTACATTAGGGAGCGAAGAAAGACCAAGGGAGGGGTACAGAGACTTAATAAATGGGAGGGAATGTGGACAGAGGGTGACAGTGAAAAAGCAGGGATACTGAATGAATATTTCTGCTCAGTATTCACAATGGAAGAGGAGGGGGAGGTACCTAAACCAAACAAGAGAAACACTCTGAATGGGGGGGGGGGTCGATACAAGTCCATTCACAGAAGAAAGGGTTTTGAAAGAACTCTTGAAACTGAGGGTGAACAAAGCAATGGGGCCTGATGGGATTCACCCCAGGATTCTAAAAGAACTAAGGGTAGAACTAGTAACACCACTGACTACTGTCTTTAACAAATCATGGGAGGATGGAGTGGTACCTGAGGACTGGAGGAGGAAGGATGTGATTCCACTTCACAAAAGCGAGAGCAGGGCAGAGGCAGGAAACTACAGACCAGTTAGTTTGACCTCAGTGGTAGGGAAAATGATGGCATCACTTCTGAATGAAAGAATTATTGAGTACCTAGAGAACAGTGGTGCACAGGACCCAAGGCAGCATGATTTCACAGCAGAAAGGTCATATCAGATAAACCTAAGAGATTCCTTTGACTGGATGACCAAAGCAGTTGACCAGGAAGGGGCTGTGGATGTGGCCTACCTAGATTTTAGCAAGGCATTTGACACAGTATCACACGAAAGGTTAATATACAAGTTAGCCAGCCTTGAAGTGGGTCTCAAGGTGGTAGCCTGGATAAAAAAATGGCTGGACAAAAGGACACAAAAGGTAATAGTAAACAGAGTCCACAGTGAAGAAAGGAGGGTAACTAGCAAACTTCCGCAGGGTTTGGTACTGGGACCAGTCCTCTTTAATGTCTTTATAAGTTACATTGGAGAGTACCTGGAAGGAAAGGTATGTATCTTTGCAGATGACACAGAGATTTGCAACAGGGTTGATACACAAGATGGGGTGGAAAGGATGAAAAGAGACTAGGCAAGGTTGGAGGAATGGTCAAATATATGGCAGTTCAGGTTTAATGAAAAGAAGTGCAAGGTAATGCACCTGGGAAACAAAAACCCAGGGGAAGAGTACACAATGGGGGGTGACATAATAACAACAACAAAAACAGAAAGAGACCTAGGAGTAATTATGTCAGATGAATTAAAGGTGGACAAGCAATGTGAGAAGGCAGTAAGGAAGGCTGGGGGGATACTGGGATGCATAGGGAGAGGCATCAACAGTAGAAAACAGGAAGTTGTTATCCCTCTGTACTGACAGTTGATGAGACCCCATCTGGAGCACTGCATTCAATTCTGGAGACCCCATATCCGCAAAGACATAGACAGAGTGGAGGCTGTTCAGAGGAGGGCAACCAAAATGGTGCAGGGTCTGCACCAGAAGACATACGAGGAGAGAATATAGCAGCTTAATATGTATACCCTTGAGAAAAGGAGGGACGGGGGGACATGATGGAAACTTTCAAGTATCTCAAGGGAATTAACAAAGTACAAGAGGGTAGCATCTTTCAGAAAACAAGATGTGCAGGAACAGGGGGGCATAATTTGAAGATAGAGGGAGGATGGCTCAGAGGTAATGTTAGGAAGTATTTTTTCACAGAAAGGGTTGTAGATGCATGGAACAGCCTTCCTGAGGAGGTGGTACAGTTGGAAAAAGTGGTAGAATTCAAGAATGCATGGGACAGACATAAGGCAATTCTAGTGGGGGGTAGGAGGAAGTAAGCTTTTGATTAGCTAGAATCTGAAGCTTATCCATCAGGTAGGGAAATGGGCAGACTAGGTGGGCCAAGAAATCCTTATCTGCTGTCAAATTCTATGTTTCTATGTTTCTGTGTTTCTAGTTCAATGTGCCTGTGCAACTGGTTTTGTAATTGTATAACGTAGATAAACCTTGGCTGTTTGCCTCTCTATCTGAGGGATATACCATCCAGTAAGAGTACAAAGGCAAGGAAACCAAGGGGAGGCTTCCACCTCTTGAGATGCTGCTGGAGTGATTCCCTTAGCTAAAGGTTCCTTAGGAGGAAGCCCATGGGAGAGAAAGAGTGTGCTGCTGGAGGAGAAGGGGTGGATGGAGTGGCAAGCAAAAAATGCTTCTGTGTGGAGTGAGGCGAGCAGCCCTTACTGTAAAAAGGCCAAAGGGTGTGTGTGGCCAGTTGCACCACCCCCTTGAACTACAGGCTGTAGCCTTCCAAATAAGTGTGCCAATTCAACTGGTTTTGTGCTTGTATAACATAGATAAACTTTGGCTTTTCACAACTCTATCTGTGACATATACCACCCTATAGGGGTATGAAGGCAAGGAACCCTTGGGGAGGGTTCCACCTCTTGAGGTGCCATGGGAGTGATTCCCTTGGCTAATGGTACCTTAGAAAGAAGCCCAAAAATAGTGTCAAGCAAAGCATACAAAGTAGTGAACACTTATCGGAGTTGAGGACCTGTACGTAGGTCTGTTGGTAGCATAGTTTCAGTTAGTAGCATGGATCAGTTAGTAGTATGTTTGAGTAGAGTAGGCAGAAAACAACAGGTGAATAGTGACCCACTCAGAGGTCTAACTCTAAGATGTGGAGATCTGACTTACTAAGGAGAGAGAGAACAATCAAAAAGGGAGACAGGACACTTACGGGATGGCCACCTGCTCCATCCAACAGTGGAAACCAACCTAAGTGACATGGGGATTATTGCCTAAGGCTAACTAAATATTATGAGCTGTGGCACAGAGAAGAGAGAAAAAAAACCTTTGAGGAGGAAATATCTGGGGCTCCAAGGCCTAGGTCACCTTGCCTCCAGGTTTGGGATGTTTTTGATTAGTGACGGCTCTGCTGCTGCAATTTGAAAATCCAATCAAAGGGGGTTGGAAAATATTCCAATTTGGAGGAAGGCTCTCACTCTATCCCTCTAATGTGAATGCCATGAGGGGTTACAAGCAAACTCTGCAACACAGTTCCTCCAAGGTGGGGAGAGGAGAGTGATGACTGCTGAGGTGCTCACCTGGCTTACCAATTTAAAAACAAACCAAGTGAACCAAAGGCAGTCATGGGGAGAATAGCGTAGAAGGTGCATTAGGCAGCTGGTGCTGCAGCTAAAGGATAGCAATATATCCTCCCTTCGCAGCTTAGTCAAAATTTGACATCAAGAGGCATCGCTGTGCATGGACTTTCAGACCTAACAGCTAATGCTCCACCTGGAGTGAGGACATTCCCACTATGGGCCAGAAAGGAAGGACCCTACACCAGGCATCAAATGCTCAGGATGCGACTGGGGTGCAGAGCGAGACCATCAACTGTGAGCAAGCTTGAGCCAATTGACGGGCATGGGCAGCTAATCTCATCTAGCAATGGAGCAGGACACACAAGGCACTAGAGAGAATACAGGTACTAAGCAGCAAAAGAAACACAGAAGGTATGGTACAGGCAGCAATGAGTAACATGGTAAGCATGTGGAACAATGTAAGCACTGAGTGTTGGAGACCACACATAGATCAGACATGTTCTAAAGGAAGGTTCAGTGCAAGGGAACCTGGGCCTTCAGTGATGCAAGGCTATCAAACCAGTCCATCAATGAGTGCCAAATAAAGTTGACAAATACTCGGAGTTTAGCAGGAGGCAATGGCCACACATAAGTGAATTAGGCATCACGGGACCCTGGTTATTCAACACAACCCCAGTTCTCACATTGGGAAAAACAAGGAAGCAAAGGGAAAGCACCATGACCCACATGCTGATTTTAAAACTAGTTTACAGCAACAGCAACAGCAGGAGCTGGGCTGACCTCCAGAGTATAATAAAGCAGTGTGCAAAAGTAACTGAGCAGCATCCAGCAGCAATTAACTATATCTTGTAGGGGCAGCAATCTGAATGAACATAGAACTGTAGCGAGAGGCAATGCACTGAAAACAGCTGCAATAGTGGCTTGGTATAAGTTCAGAAAGCAGGATTGAGTTCCCTGGACTAAGTTGCTTAGGTTACTGTGAAGCATTAAAGCAGGGAGCAGTTTTTAGCTAGGCAGCAAAGCTATGAACCAGGTGTAATCAATTAAGGGGAGCAAGGCAGCAGATTGCAGGGTGAGCTGAAACAAACAATTACAATAGCAGGGACTGAGGGTTGTTAGGCAGAAGCAGGTTGAGCTAAAGCATACAGAGAACAATGCAGTAAACAGAGGGCTGCAATAGCAGGTGATATATGGGGCCTGGGGATATAGGCACAGGGCAGCTTGAAGCAAGAAAAAAACATAGTGTAACCTGAAGCACAAGCAGCAATTTATACACAGGGCACTAGAAAATGAGAAAACCCAAAAGAAACAAACTAGGCAAACACAAGGACAGGAGCTGGAAGGGAATCAGCACACACAGAAGCATGGAGCAGCTGGAGGCTAGTAACATAAACCAAAAGCAGGAGAACAGAAAAACAGAAGTCTAGCACAAACCAAGCAGAGTCCAAGCATGCACGGGGGAGGCAAAGCCCCAGGAGGCCCCAGGAGAGAAGACAGACTGACAGAGCCTCTGGCTGCAAGGAAAAATGCTTGTGTTTGGAGTGAGGAGAGTAGCCCTTAAATAGGTCAAAAGGGAGGTGTGACCAGTTACACTGCCCCTTGAACTACAGGCTGTAGCATTCCAAAAATTAAAAGTTACATAGTATCTGCCAGGTTACCTCATACCCCTGTCCTGCTTTTCAGACTATTGCTTTACAATTATACAGAACTCACTGTACCATTGCCAGTGGGAAAAAACATGAGTGGCATTG